>JAKSZU010000005.1:95440339-96671584 GCA_026018925.1 Tupaia tana
CCATCATGTGAGTATTGCTGTTCCACTTCAGGGGGATATGGTATATTCTCTGCAAATTTTGAAATGAAAACTCCAGACTAGAGTATACTAGGTGCAAAAAGTGCCATGGGAAAAATGTTCTCTAAAAGGGAGGTATATAAAGCTCTAAAATCTGATCTAAAGGATCCCAGCTTCCATTCCCTTTTCCTACTGGATTGACTGATACCCCTTGTCAAAAATCAGTTGACTGTATGTTTGGGAATTTATTTATGGGGACTCTATTCTGTTCCATTGGTCCACATGTCTGTTTCTGTGCCAGTACCATGCTGTTTTGATTACCACAGCTTTATAGTATATTTTTGAGTCAGGTAGTGAGATGTCACCCACTCCACTCTTCTTGTGTAGAATTGCTTTGGCAATACAGGGTCTTTTATGATTCCAGACGAACTTTATGATTGCCTTTTCCATATCTGTGAAGAACGTTTCTGGTACTTTGATTGGCATTGTATTAAATATATAGATTAATTTGGGTAGAATTGCCATTTTGATTATATTAATTCTTCCAACCCAGTAACACAGATGTCCTTCAACTTTTTCATGTCATTTTCAATTTCTTTTTTTAGCTTCTCATAGTTTTCGTTGTGAAGGTCTTTAACTTCTTTGGCTAGATTTATAACTAAATATCTTATACTTTTGGTGGCTAAAACTCTTCAGCAAATGGTGCCGGAAAAACTGGATTTCCACCTGCAGAAAGATGAATCTGAACACCTACCTCTCACTTTTGACAAAAATCAAGTCAAGGTGGATCAAAGATCTAAATATAAAATCTCAAACTATGAAACTGCTCCTGGAAAACACTGGGGAAACTCTGGGAGACATTGGTGTAGGGAAAGATTTCTTAAATAAGATCCCCAAAGCACAGTCGATAATCCCGAAAATAGACAAGTGGGATTACATCAGACTAAGAAGTTTCTGAATGGCAAAAGACACAGTAATGAGTGTGAATTGACAGTCCTCAGAATGGGAAAATATTTTTGTTAATTATGCATCAGATAAGGTATTGATAACCAGAATACACAAGGAACTTAAGATGCTGTTTGGAAAAAAGATGATCAACACTATTAAAAGATGGGAGAAGGAGTTGAAAAAAAACACTCTCTAAAGATGACATAAGAATAGCCAAAAGGCATATGAAAAAATGCTCATCATCCCTCATTGTAAGGAAAATGCAGATCAAAACAACATTGAGATACCATCTAACCCCAGTCAGAATGGCTAAGATTAAAAAAAAAAAAAAAAAAAGATACGTGTTGGTGGGGATGTGGTGAAAGGGGATCTCTTTTACACTGCTTGTGGGAATGTAAATTGGTCCAGCCACTATGGAGAACAATTTGGAGATTCCTCAAAAATCTACAAGTAGAACTACCATATGACCCAGCAATCCCACTCCTTGATATATACCCAAAGGATAGAAGAATTCTTCATTGGAAAAGTGTTTGCACATCGATGTTTATTGCGGCACTTTTCACGATTGCTAGGACATGGAATCACCCCAAATGCCCCCGTACAGATGCATGGATTGAAAAACTGTGGCACATATACTCTAGGAATACTATTCAGCCATAAAAAAAAAAAAACACAACAAAACCCTGGCTTTTGACAGAAAGTGGAAGAAATGAAAGATTTACTGCTGAGTGAAGCAAGCCAGTCTATGAAGGAGAGACATTGTATGTCCCCACTTAATATATACTGAGTGTCTGCACTCTATGACTGAAACTGATTGACCTAAGGTTGTACAAACACAAGAGTTGGGGGTTAGTGCCAGATGTGGTGTGTGTGGAGAAGCGGGACCTACGGAAGGACATTTGGAGGGGGGATACAGAGGCAGAGCATTGACGGGATGGGGAGGTGTGGTGTTATCGGTTGAAGATATTTTGATCAACTGGACTGGGGAGAAATACTCACATATTGAAATGTTCACTTTGTAAGCTAAATAATGTGATTGAATGTATATAAAAAATTTTAAAAATTAATATTACAAAAAAAGGATCCCAGCTTCTAGAATACCAAGAACCAAGTGTAATTTTTTTTTTCTTTATCAGGAGTTCAAATTCAATGGCTTCAAAGCAAAGATCTCAAGACTTTGAAATGTATGGATATCCTAAAGAAAATGCCAATTCATGGTTTGGCCACACTAAGCTCACCAATCAACAAGTGTAGAATAAGTTGCTCTACTCACCAATAAACTTTCTTAATATTCAGCCTTAAGTAGAAATTGATGTATAAAGATTATCAGAATCTGAGAAAATCATCCTTCATGAAGTAACAAAATCCAACAAAAAAAAATGGAAAATGTAAGTCCAGAGGAAACAGATATAATAAAGAGCAGCATGAAAGATATTGCCACATGCCTATTCATGCATATAATAAATATTATCATGGAGTTAAAATATTGTATACGTGAAACCAGAATTGGATACTATAAAAAAGCATGATCAAAGAATAAGAATTCTCAGGATTTAAATAAATATATGCTATTTGGGAAGAAAATAAATCAGTAGAAAAGGGGGTAATAATTAAGGCAGTCTCCCAGAAAAAAAAAAAAAAAGGATAATAGAACAAAACTAACAATGCAGAATTAATAAAGAAAGTCAACAGTTGATAGGAGCTGCAGAGAGAGAGAACTAAGGTAATTATCTGTTAGGTAATTATCAAATAAATTATTATTTTTTTAAGAACTAAAGGAATGAGCCTCTTTTTGAAAAGACAATGAAGAATGACCTTAAATAGTGAGGTGAAATTATTTTCAATGTAGGATTCTGCACAAAGCAAAGTTCCTTTCAAGTGAGAGAGTAAACATAAGACTGTTTTTATTCAGGACCAAAATACTTCTTTTTTTTTGGCCTTTCTTTAATTTTAAATTTATTTATTTTACATTCATTCACTGTATATCATTGCAGCATACAAAATGAGTTTTCCCATCCAGAATACACTGTACATTGGCTCAATCAAAGATAATACTATACATGTTATCATCAACAAATAATTTTCCATTTCTTGTTTCTTATATATTTTAATTCTTTTTTCCTCTTGATTCCCTCCTTCTCACCCTCTGCAATTTCCCACCCTCCTCCCAAACTGTCTCTGGTATCTACAGTTGTTTCTAGTGTTTTTTTTTTCTTAACATTTTATTGATTCACAAAAGATCTTAATTAAACTAAATACTTTCAAGAGTAAATGCAATTGATATTAACATATTTATGAACACATGTCTGACTTTAGGCTTAAAACTCGCTGAGTAGAATGAACATAGCATAAAGTAGCACCTAGCTGAAGCTATATAGCTTACTGTGGTCATTAAGTAGGTATGCTTTTTATTTCTTTTTTCGTTTGTTTGTTTTTTATGTATTTATATTTTTTAATGTTAAGAAAAGCAGTTTTAGCTTTAATAAATCAAAATAGAAAAATGTTAAGAAGAATTTGTTTAAGACTTAAAGCCAGGGAAAGGTTAGGATTCTGTTCAGACATTTAGAAGAAAAATAGGGAGGCAAAGCATTAATGGGACAAAGAAATATGGTATTATCTGTTGAAGATATTTTATAGTTTTATCAGCTGTACTAGGGAGAAATGTTCACCTGTTGAAATATTAATTTTGTAAGCTAAATAATGTGATTGAATGTATAAAAGAAAAGAAAAGAAAAAATGAAAAAAAAATAAAAAAAAAACAGATCTGGACAAAGCTAAAATCTAATAACAAGTACACTATAATTTTCTCCTGAAACATTTTTTTTCTCTCTTCATTCCCCCTGTTACTAAAGAAAGGCATAAACTAACTTATTTGAAAAATAAGTAAGTTTAGCCTCGATTTGATTTGTTATTTAAAATACTTTACTTTGAATGAAAACTCTTTTAAGAGTATCAGGACTTATTTATTTATTTTTTTAGCAAAATTAGGAAGTTATTCCTGAAGAAGAAGACATTGACCTATACCAAGTTTGTTATTGATCATATTGAGAAAGTAAGGCAGGGGAATTTTTAACTGAGTTAATGCCCCAGCTGAAAGCAAGTCAAAAATTGATAAATTAGGGCCAGCCATTGGTGGCACAGTGATAATGCAACCCTCCATGGTGCCGGGGCCACATGCGAAGTTCCTGGGTTTGCACCCTGAGGTCTCCCTGTGCATACTAGGTGCATGCATGCTTACAGTCCTGGCTGGCTGAAGCTAGAGATGAAGCTAGACAGCATAAAAACCCAGCTGAGAGTGCCTGTCTTTCTCTCCCACTCTCTCGCTTTGTCTCCCTCTCTCATGAAAGAAATGAATAAACTTTAAAAAAATTAATAAATTCTAAAAAGCATTATAGCATATAATTTAGAAATGATAACAGAGGCAGTGACTCTTAAAAATATCCAGTTTTGCTTCCTGAATGAAGGGTTTCAGAAAAACATGAAGTTTTTTTTAATCAAAGAGTTGTCTAATCTTACAAATAGAAACAACCATATTACATAAGCAAAAACTTGGAAAGATTGAACAAATGCACATAGAATTTAGAACTTTAATAAAACAAAATGTGGACTAGGGTATATTATATGATATATAAATTATACTATGTAATAACTAGGCTTATATGGTACATAGCTAAACTGTATATAAATTAGTACAGCCACACCAAATGTATTATTTTTATTAATTTTTTAAATACAATTTTTCAAATAAAACAGTATTACATAAGCAGAAACTTGGGAATATTAAAAAATGTGCAAGGAGTTTATTATGCATAAAGATATAAATATATCTATATTTTGTATATAGTTCATTTTAATATTTAACACCATTGTCCATACTTCTCAGCTCATTTATTTAGTATTACTTTGAGCTTTCTCTCTTATTTCTTCCTGCTTCTTTTTTGTTCTCTTTCTTTTATTTCTCTTTCTATTTCATCTATAGCTCTTCTTTCTCACCTGCTGCAATTCTTAAATTTAAATTTTTCACTAAGTGCTGAGCAAAAACAGCATTTTAAATGTATTTAAAAATGACTAATAATCATACTTGTAACATTTTAAAACATTATGTAATAAAGAAATAGGGGTTGGTAGGTGGCATTGTGGTAGGGGCACTGGATTCCAACATGGCTGAGAAATCATACGAGGAAGAATTGCTAATAAATTTGACTTCATAAAAATTAAAAACGTGTGTCAAAATTCACATAAGAATACATTTATTTGGAACATGTTTTGTGAATATTACTTAATACCTAATCTATATGAAACACTAAATTCAGTAAGAAATAGGAAATACCCCAGTAGAAAAATGAGCAAACAGAGCAATTGGGCATTTTCAGGAGTAGAAGGCTTATTATGACTAATAAACATATAAGAAAGTGGTTAAGTTTAATCTCATTAGGAATTAGAGAGGAGCATGCAAAGACAAAAATGAAATGCTATTTCTTAGCCAAAAGATTGGGAAAGGGTAGAATTTTGTATATCACGTGTTTGTGGTAATGTCATGCAATGAGAACTGTCATAACCATTTTTAAAGGTAATTTGGCAGCATTTATGAAAATAAAATATGTGCTTATTTTATGACCTGTAGTTAAACTTAACAGGTCTCCATCATAAATACTACTATTCAAATGCTGAGAAGGCTTGCACGTGAGTGTTTGCAGCAATGTTGTTGAAAGTGTAAGACAGGACACGGTTATATATTCTGTGATATATTCATACTTCAGTGTATTTTACAAACACCACCACTTGACTCAGATATAATGATTACCGTTTCATCATATAGTCTATTCTTAGGCCATAATATAACATTTATCATTTCAAAAATAGATGGTATCTGAGAACAGTGGGTTTGAGAATGAATAGTACACATCACATGCTGTATATTTTAATCTGCAACATCTATGATTATGTTTTGGGGTATACTGTACTTATCTTGCTGAACATTTTATTCTGGGTATCTCAGATAACCCTTGGTTGTAGTCAAACACAATCTGAAATGAATTCTGCATTGCTATGCTTTAATTACTTCAAAAGTAAGTGTAGCCTATGATAATAAAATCACTTAAAAAGTCATCCTTAAGTATAGAATTTACAATATAGGGGACCAGCAGTTAGTGTAATGGCTATGTCACTGGACTCCCATGTAGTCGACTGTGGTTTGAGTCTCAGACCCGGTGGCTTAAACTCACGCCAGGCACGTGTGCGTGCATGCCCAAGATCCTGAGAGGAGAATGGAGGAGAAGGGATTGCGGCGTGGCCATCCCCCCTGGGGGATGATTTCTCGCTTTCTGTCTCTCTGTCTCTCTCTGTGTGGCAAGCGCACGTGCCCTATAGCAAAAAACCTCTCCAAAAAAGAAAAAAAAAATTTACAATATAGAATTTCTCCTATTGTAAGAATGCTTAATCATACCTGGAAATTCAGTGAGGGTTGGTTTAACCTGATGGAAAGAATGTTTCTGTCTTGCTTTTATGACTCTAAAGCATAAATACTTCATTTTTGAACTAGTCATGATCTTATAATGAAAAACATAACGGACTTTATCTTTCTATTCATCATATCAATAACACCTAGCATCAGCTAGGTTTTCACTAGCTGTTTGATAGCTACGTACCAAATTTGCTTAATAATGTGACAAAAAGGAGACGTTACTATGCTCAGCTACTGACTGTTAACTTAGAATGATGACGTCTTCTCAAGAAATTTAATGCTATGGGTCTGGTCTTTACATTCTCTATGGTGCCTTAGAAATGGGCCGATCACCTAGCTGCAAGTCTGAAGAGGAGATGTGATGCTAAAGATCCCAGAGAAAAAAGGTGGTAAGGACCTAGGTCCTTGAGGGTATCATTGGCCTAGGCCCTTGATGGTGTCACAGCTCTTGGCTCAGCCTGTGTGCCCTCTGTATACCCTATTATGTGAGCAAATACCTTTGCATGAGGCTAAACTTTCTATTATTTGAAACTGAAAATACCACAAATTGCTAAAAATTTAAAATAAACTGACTTTACATCTATCAAATATGCTAAAAATTGCAAATGTTCTTTTTCATACCACCCACATTTACCTCTGAGTGAGGAATTAGATCAGAGAAAACAAATCAAAGAAGCCTTAGAAATAGAAATGACTTAATACTCAAGTTGAAAGGAAATAAAAGCTGGCTCTTCCAGATCACTTATTTAAAGGGGGGAACTCGAGGGCAAGAAAAATATAAGTCTTGCTCTTAGATTAGCAAGTTTGTAGCATGCAAGATTAGATCTGAGGACCGTGTTGGCCACTTCATACTGTCTCTATCCAGTGTTGAATGTCAAACAGAAAGAGTATTTAATAGAGAAAAGAGACTGTGGTATTAAAACATATACCACTTTTGTGTGGTCACCGGTGCTTACCTACCTAAAACTCCACAAAATCCTTTGAAAACTGCATCATTAACTTGAAAGGATTGTATAAGATTGAGGCATCATTATTGTATGTTTCATTTTATAGGACTATACAATGTCAATACTTCCAGTGTTGTTTATAAATAATTAATAATTATAGGCCCTTTAGGGAGTAGAGAATATCTTTAAAGCAATAAATGTACCTCCGGTTTGGTTTACTTTCTTTCTGATTAATGCACAACCTATGACACTTGTTAAATCATTCTGATTTAATTGTAAAATGTTTTAAGTATAATTTTGGCCCTAAGTTTTTACACAGTACCATTTTTTTTTACTCATACTGTTTTGCCTGTTTTATGTTTAATATAATTCATATTCCTATACCTCTGGATATTAAGCTATAGAAAGGGTTTTCAGTGATATAAGTTAAAGCTTCCATCAGAAGAGCTGGTAAAATTAATATCCCAGACTAACGTGAGGTTGAAATCTAAATGTACAGTACATTAAAGGATGAGCAGAACTGCACACACTGTGGTTTGAAGCCTAAATTACAAGACATGGAGTCGAGACTTTAGGTCAACTCATTGTGTTTAGGAGAGTTTTCATCACACACATAAATAACCACCTGATAAACTCTGGCTGTCCATTGGTCTCTCCCACTCTGCTTCCAAAATAAGCATTTATCAAATTCACACTCTATGCCCAAGAATGTGCAAGACATGGGGAAGCATGTTGGCAGGGATAAGAGTAAAGAATAGGTGACCAAGGAGTAGCAGAAGTTTACTAAGGAATAACACAGGGATTGTGCCTATGAGGAATGCACAGTCTGATAGATGACATAGCTAGTCAAGTTGTAATGGCACATAGAGATAAGTGTTGTAGTAATAGTTTGACCAAAGTACTATTGAATATAGATGAGAGCACATTTACTTGAGGCTTCCTTGAGGTAGTGACATAAAAGATGGATCTTTAAGGGCCAGCAAGTGGTGTGGTGGTTAAAGCACTGGACTCCCCACGTGGCCGACCAGAGTTTGAATTCTGGGTGTGGTGGCTTGAATCTCTTGCTGGGTGCATAGGTGTGCAAGCCCAAAATCTCAGAAGAATAGAGAAAGGATTGCAGCATGGCAGTCCCTTCCTGGGGGATGTGATTTCTCATTTTCCTCTGTCTTTCTCTGTCTCCCTGGAGAGTACATGCATCCTATGGCAAAAAAACTTTAAAAAAAAAATGTTGGATCTTTAAAGATGAGTAGAATTCTGTATGTAGAAGAGCAAAGGGAGAATGAAGCTATTTTAAGCTGGAAGACATTATTCATAGTGGTAATAATGGTAAGAAAATTATCAGTGAAGTAACTGTATGTAGTTCATCGGATGTGAAATGTAGGTGAGTGTGGTGGAAATTCAAACCGAAACACCTAATGGCAAAGAACTGCAGCAATGTAAGAAATGTTCAGTTCATCCATTCTCAGCATTACTCAGTGCCCAAGGTTTCCTTCCTCCTCTCCTTCATATTGGTCAACTCTGCTTGTTGATCAGTCCTTCGCCGGTCTGTTCATTATAGTCTGCTATGGCAGGACCATCGTGCATGTACTCACACATCGGTAGGAGATTGAACTTCTATCATGTACAAAGCATAAGAAGCTACATTTCACTACCAGAAACCAAACTGAGCTATATCGAAGATCACATCTCTAGCAATGTAAATAAGGTCCCTCTTTATTAATAAGTTCACAGCAAAGGGATGTTTCCACATCATGCATGTTTCTCTGCTTAACAAATTAACCTCCAAGATTTTTTTTAAAATAATTATTTTATATAATTTTATTTATTTGTTTTAATTTGACTAGAGAGGTAAAGAATGGGATAGAGTAAGAGAGATGGAAAGTGAGAAAGCAAGCCACCAGGTCCAGGACGTGAACCGTGGTTGGCCGTGTGGGAGTCCAGCGCCCTTAGCCACCACGCCATCAGCCGGTCCCAAGATATTTTCTTTTGGAGTTTCTGCTATCCTTGGTAAAGTTAGGCTCGTGGTGACTGTGACTCAAGAAGATAAAATTATCCATGAGTCTAGGTTTTGGTAATGTTAATAGTAGATAAGGAGCTATCACGTTCTCTTGCCATTAGAATGGCTTAGGGATAGTTGATTCAGTTTCCTTTACAAATCAGATCTAGTGTTTAGGAAGAAAGAGTACAAAGACCAAAGTTAGTTTGTATAATTATGCCCACCTCACATCAACAAGGATTTAAAGGACTGGACATGGGTACCAATCTATGAAATGCTAGAAATAACCCATTGAAGAAAAATACAGAGTTCTGAAATCCAGTCAATTTACCCCTTTATTGCATACGTGATGAGTATTGTTTCCTTTGAGATCAAAGTGTATATAAAGCTATAGATGCAAAGATCCTTGGAGCAAAAAATGACATTGGTGCTCAGCTGGCCTAAGCGAGAACACGCGGTCCAACAGAGAGAGCACTGTGGAGTAAGAAGGTGCTTTCTGGGGTCAGAGCCTTGGGTTCCAGTCCAGGCTGGATAATTTAATTGCTTTTGGATCTTGGGCAGGTCGCTTACCCTCAGGTTGTTTTCAGTGCACTGAACTCTGCTAGGAAATAAATTAGAAAATACAGATTCCTTATGAGGAGTGACAACAAAGTATTACAATTATTGTGACTTATACTAGTGAGAAATAAATCTCGTCAATATGAGACTTCCTGGTAATTTAACTGTAACTAGACTTTTTACCTCTCTGCTCTGTAGAGCAGAGCTTGCTATGTGAAGTTTGGAATAAGATTCACTAGCACATTTTTAATGTGCTAAAATATTTTTAAATACTTTACAATGCCATTTGCATATAAACAATTCGTCTGCTAATTACAGATGAGATACTCTGTTATTAAAATAGGCCCTACAGGACATAAATTTGGCAGTATTTTAGTGATTGCTTTTTAAAAATTTTGCTTCAAAATAATCAGTTTGTATTTCTTCAAAGGAAGTTTATTTTAGGATTTTCCTTTCTTTCTCTCTCTCTCTCTCTCCTTTTCTTTTCTTTTCTTTTTTTTTCTCTTTTCTTTCTTTCCTTCCTTCCTTCCTTCCTTCCTTCCTTCCTTCCTTCCTTCTTTCTTTCTTTCTTTCTTTCTTTCTTTCTTTCTTTCTTTCTTTCTTTCTTTCTTTCTTTCTTTCTTTCTTCTTTTGCTCTCTCTCTCTCCCTTCCTTCCTCCCTCTGTCTCTCTTTCCCTTTCCCTCTCTCTCTTCCTGTTCACTTTATACCCATTCCTCCCAAACATTTTGAATCAATGCATCTTTAGTGCATTGGTTCACATAGGGCTTACAACAGCTCCTAATTCTACCTATGAGCTGTTGGTGCTGCCTGGTCTCTGCTTGTCATGATGAATGAGAACATTAAAGACATAAGAACAAGATTGTAAGGCAATGATTCTCTACCTTATAAGATACTTACTGAAAAAATGTCCCTCTGAGCAATACTTTATCCATTCTAGTTGCAAAGAGCAAGAACAGACACATTGTATAACACCTCTTAATCTAAAAACTGTCTATATCAGATTTTGGGGTATAGTGCTTGCACTTAAATTTGGTATGGTTATCTCATTTAGTGAAAACATTCATTTTCAATGTCATGATGAAGACTCCTCTGGAAGACTTAGCTCAAAGACATGGAACAAAGGAAAGAACCCTAGCTAGATTAGGTATGTGCACTAGGTTCTAAACCCATTTCTGCTACAGACTAACTGTGTAGTATTACACAAATTGTATCATCTCCCTGGAACTCACTTTGCTCATAGATGGTAAGATAAGGTTGAAAATGAGTATCATTGTCACTTTCCTGATCTTTTCCCCTGCCCAATATCTCCCAGACTATTTTTGATAGAAATAGCATTTTTATATCCCTGACTAACATGTCTTTCAATTTCTCTCAAAACGTTCTTAGAGTAGGTTAGCCTTTCATTTAAAGACAGACATCAGCCAGCCAACACCAACCAAGATGACATGAGGGCAAACACTTAGCTAATTCAAGACTAGCAGTAATTTTTCTAAACTCGGAAGTCAATGTCCTAGCGCTTTCTGTACCATTGACAAGTTGTGTGAGTGTGGGTGAGTCACTGCTCAGTGTTTCCCTGGTGATATTTCTAGAGTGACAGGGGTCTTGAATATTCACTGTGATTCCTTCTGAGTATTCATGTGATATGTTGCAATTCCAGGTAAATGATCTAATGAAGTAAGTTTGTGCTGGGTAACAAACACTTGACCTTTTCTTGATTTTTAAGTATATTTGAATTGATAATTAATTTTCTGTTTAATAATTTTACATATTTTTTGAGTTTCATTCACAATGTTTTAATCTAGTCAGAAACTAGTCCTTATATAAATATTTTCTCTCCACATTTTTGGAAACTGCCTCTAAACAATCAATTTGACTAAAGGATTTTTTTTTTATTTGCTGATGAATAAGAATCTTCCTAGCTACATATATGTACAAAGTTATGAAGAATGCACTACATAATTGGCATTCACATAGCATGTTAACATGAGCACCTTTCCTAGATTTGTCTATAATGTGATTTTCATCTTCACTAACTGACTGTAATGAAAGCAGCTAAGTCATGCGTGTTTGATACTTTATTCAACACTTTGATTTTTATTTTTTCAAAATGGTTGTACCTTATGGATGAGTTCTCAGCAGTAAGCCCATTTAAATTTTTTTTATGCTTCATGATCCTGACAACACATCAAGAGGAACTGATTTGGGAAAACACAGATTGTTTGCTAATCCCTACTGTGAATGGCTTTCTATTAATTATTTTTTGACTTGGAACCTTTAAAATTTTTCCTTTAAATGTAATTGTCATGTGGAAAAAATATTTTTTTTTTTATTGAGGAAATACTGGTTTTTGGATCTCTCTCTTTATTTATTTTTTAAATTTATTGGTTTCTTAAATGAGGGAGAGACAGAATAAGAGAGAGAGAGTCAGACAAAGACACAGAGGCAGCATCACTAACAGGGTCCTGAAGCCATGACCACCCCGTTGGTCCTGACCAGACGTGGATCATGGGCGCATGACCACCTGGTGGACTCAGGGTGGGGGCGTCTCCAGATGTAAACTCCGAACTTTCCCATGTAGGTCAGCCTTGGAGGGCACTGTGTTTTATTGCTTTACCACCATCTGGCCCCCAAAACTCTCTCTTTAAATCTTATTCTTTTCAAAGATCTGTGATTAAAGAAAATTAATATAAAATTACTGTTTTGTATATACTAGTTTAAATAGTTTTGTGTCTGCTCACATAGTTGGAATTATTTTTTTTAGAATTCAGTCTTTTCATCTATACCTTTCTAGGTTAACAGATACATACAAACCCACAGAATGTTTTATTTCTTTATTGCAAGCCTTTAACATTTAAATAATCAGCCTTCCTAAAATGATGGAAAATTGGATTTCTGAGTTTTAATAATCTCATAAGAAGTATGAGCAAAATGAATGAAAGTCTTAGATTTTATTGGTCATAGAATCAAATTTGGCTGTGAAATAAAATAAGATAGTATGGTTTTATAGAGAGGCCTTTTCAAATTACTTTAAACAGAAACTTTTAATAAACTTTCTTAGTTTCTATTTCTTACATACCACCTTTTTTTTTTTGGATTATTCGATTGCAGGAAAAGAATACCAGTTTCAAATCATACTGGTATATCATTTGAAAAGAAATAAATTCAGGTCTACTCTTTTTCTTTGTATGCTGATTAGACTGCGGTATAGTCATTTCATGCACCAACTACTTCTTGACTGCTTTTGGGATGCCCAAAGCTGCTGGAAGAAGTTGCAAGGAAGGCTCTTTTCCTTGGGGAGCTGACACAGTGGTTGGGGTGTGATAAGATACACCTAACAATACCTAGGAAATGCCAACTTACAGAAAGCAAAGCGAAGTAATGAACAAATGTTGGTGAGGCTTGTACAAAAATGATAAGCAGATAGTTGAGGAAAAATATCTGGGTGCCAGCAGGTGGCACAGAGGTTAAGCCACTGGACTCCCACGTGGCTGCCTTGCTGCCAGTCTCAGACCTAGAGGCTTGAGAATTACACCAGGCATGCGCACACGCATGTCCAAAATCCCAGGAGGAGAACAGAGGAAAGGGAATTGCAGCATTACCACCCCTGTGGGGGAGGGAGGCATAATTTCTCTTTCCTTTTCAGTCTCTGTCTCTCTCCAGCAAACACACGCATCTTATGACAGAAAGAAAGAAAAAAATCTGGACTGAGGAAGACAAAGTATGGATTTAGGTTCTTATGGTTGCTGAAAGGGTAGGAGGAATGACCCTGCCAGAGGAGGCAAGGGATAAAGTGAGTTTATTAGGGCAATAGGATTAACTGAATGTGCACTGACATGGAGAACAGGAAGGAGCTAATTTATAGAGGTCCCCAGTGGTGGTTGTAGCGGTGTTTGAGTATAATCCAATTTGGATCGTAAGGTCACATGCCACCTAAATCACCAAAGCAAGGGAGGCCTTGAATGTTCTGTTTAAGGAGGCAAGTTTCTATTCTACTCCCACTGTTGTAGACATGAGTCGGTGCAGATCTGGTGTGGTCAGGTCTTCAGCTGTTTCAAACTCAGTCAGGCAAGGAAAGAAACACATTGCGAATTATCACTTGTATGTGGAATCTTAAGAAAAAAAAAGAAATGTCAAATACATAGAGACAGAGAATCAAAAGTGATTACCAGGGTCAGGGTAAGGAGGAGGAAATGAAGAGATGGAAGTCAAAAGGTAGACAGTAGCAAATAAGTAGGATAAAGAGGACTGGAGGTACAGGGTAAATTGTGGGGGCTGTAGGTAAGCCGTTATTGTATTCAGGGTTTTCACTAAATGAATAGATGGCAGCTGCTTTTGCCTGTGGGGAAATGGATACCTAGGTAAGATGATAGGTATACCTTGTTCCACGGTAGCAGCCATTTTACTGGGTCTCTGTGTCTTATACATCATGTGGCATACTTTAAATGTACATGAAAGAATTTATTTAAACAAAAGAACTGAAATTTTTTTTTTTAAATTCAATGCAGCCAGATACTCAGGACTGAAATAAAAAGCTCTTGATTGTAAATTTTGACTGGTTTTTAGAAATACTATGTAGCCAAATTAAAGATATCTGCTGGTCTGATACAGCCAAGAGTCAGCAGTGTCCAGTTCTGTACGATGATGAGGAACATTGGAAGGGTGGAGCCTGAGAGTGACATGGGAAAGAGAGACAGGGTGCTAGTAACTGTGTGAAAAATAAATAGCAATCATATCTGGACAAAAGTGAATCTATGAAAACTATAAAGCAGGGTATTATTAAAGAGAACTTTTCAAAAAACTGAAAGAACTTGGAAATTTTATTACTTCACATGTGAAAAACAAATTAATAGGAATATAAGATTTTTGAATTTGGGGTTCCACATTGATGTGAACAGGAAACAGAATCTCTGGTGACTCAGAGATTAATGACAACCAATTTATTACAGTATATGTTCCAGATGCCATGGAGATACTGAAGGGATATCCTGAAACTAGATAGAAGAACATACAGAAGTCAAAATTGATCAGGTACTTAACTGATCTCACATACAAACATTATGTATTTGTACATACTCTCCTTCTACATATAGAAAGCATTCATGCGGAACATTTAATTTGTAAACTATAGCAGGTTGGCTCATTTTCCAAATATTTATCATTCTATGTCTACCAAAGCAGATATTTGTCCATTCATCTTTCCACATATTACAAATAATAACACAGAAAGACCAGTTAGGTTAAGATTTCAGAGAAACAATGAATAATCTTTGTATAAATAGGTCTCATATATTGCATGGGATGTATTTATACCCCAAACTATTTTTTGTTTATAAGAATGCCAGATTTGACTGGAATCCTGTATTTTTGGCAGTTCTGCACACCACTGCATTAAAGACAGTATCCTATTTCTTTTGGACCACTGTCGTCTTCATATTCCCTCTGTATTCCTGCTTTTGCTGTTTTACAAGGTATTTCCACAAAGTAGGCAGGGCCATTTCACAGAATCTGATTATGGCAGCTCCTTGCCTACAGCTTTTTCATGGTTTCACTTTATACTTAGAATAAAATTCAGATTCCTTCCTATGACTTGCAATGATCCAGTTCATCCTCCCACCCAACCTCATCTTGAATGTACTCTTCTTCCACAGGCTCATCATTGCAGCCACTTTAATTTTCTTCAAACTGGTTTATTCCTTGAGACTTTTGCATTTACTGGTTCCTTGGCTTGGCATGCTCTCTCTCTAAAACATTGTCCACATGACTTTTTATTATCATTAAAGTTTTAGCTCTGATAGAACCTCCTCTCTGAGGCCTCCCCTCATCACGTACATGGAGTTTCTCAACCATGGCTCTAGTGATGTTTTGGGTTGGATAATTCTTTGTGGGAAGGGGGATGGTTGTTTCATTGACTCTCGATTGGGAATGCTTTTGCCTTCAGGACATTTGGTGATGTCCACAGACATTTTTCACTTGTCACAACTGAGGGCATCTAGTGGGTAGAGTCTAAGGATGCTGCTAAACCTTTTACAGTTCACAGGACAATTGGACTGGTGTGAAGTGTATTCATGTTGGAAGATGCACTTTACAAGCTAAGTGATATATACTGATTGAAATTATAAAAGAAATTGAAATAAATATATTAAAATAAATTACCTTTATTAGAAAGATACTATGTTTCAGGCCCTGTTAAGCTTTGGTGGAGTAACACTGTATAAGACATGGTCTCTGCTTACTTGTCTTTGGTGTCTTATATTATAGAGGAAACCAGTTGTGAACTCCAGAATATGTAGAATAAGAATTACAGCTCTGCAGGCTACAGACATCTAGCATATCAGAAGCTCACCCTGCTGCAATGCATTGGCCAGTCCCATATGACAGGGAATTGTCCTGCTCCAATGAAAACATTGTCCTGGAGAGAAACACTGGCTGAGCCATCCAGAGATTACCCACAAGGCTAGATATAGTGTCACTGGGCACAAGCATATGAAGAAGATTCAGGGAAAGGAGTTCCAAAAATGAAAGCGTACTTTTAGCAGAAAGAGGAAATTTGAATGCTTGAGAGGAAAAGTACGCATATTCAATAACAAGGTAACTGTATCACTATGACGTTACCGAGGACTTTATTTGAATATGGAGCTTGAATAATTTTAAATATTTTTTTTGTAGAGAATATTCATTGCATCGTATTGCTGTGTTTACTGTGATGCAGTGTAATGATTGCTATTATTCATGGCTTATTCACAGTGGGAAATGAGATACTCTGTAAGACTGATCATCATTGGAAGGTTTGGTTCACTTCTAGAGACATCACTGAGAATGCTAGGCATATTCTTGACCATGACTCAGGGCTGGCGGAGACTGAGGATGGATCATGGCGTCAAGACCCTGTTGGGAATGCTGTTTCTCTTTCTTTGTCTTTCTCTCTCTTTCTGTCCCCCGCCCCTCCTGTGTCTCTCTTGCTCATGGAATAAATAAATGAACTTACAAAAATAACGGCATAATTTCTGGACTATATTTGGTACTGATATGGAGGATGTTTTTCTTTCTTTCATAGTGCTTATCTTCTAAAATAAACAATTTTAAAAAGTTCATCATAACTATTAAAAAGTTCATAGAGGGATCAGCAGATGGTGTAATGGTTACATTGCTGGACTCCAATGGAATTGACCATAGTTCAAGTCCCTGACTCAGAGGCTTAAAACTCACGCTGGGTGTGTATGTTCAAAATCCCAAGAAGAGAATGGACGAGAAAGGATTGTGGTATAGCCATCCCCCGGGGAGTAATTTCTCACTTTCTGTCTTTCTGACTAGTGCACACGATCTATAGTAAAAATCTCTCTTAAAAAAAAAGTTCATAGAGCCTCAGAGCTGGATGGTATCACAGTGATAAAACATGATACTTCACAGAGCTGATCCACATGGGAGGGCTCCAGTTTGCATCTGAGTACACCAGGCAAGTGTGTGCCCATGATCTGGGACTGACAGAGGCTAGGGGTTAGACTGCAGCACCAAGAGCCTGTTGAATGGGGACCAGCAGTTAGTGTAATGGCTATGTCGCTGGACTCCCACATAGTTGACCACGGTTCGAGTCCCGGACCCAGTGGCTTAAACTCACGCTGGGCACATGTGCGTGTGTGCCCAAGATCCCGAGAGGAGAATGGAGGAGAAGGGATTGCAGCATGGCCATCCCCCCAGGGGGTGATTTCTCACTTTCAGTCTCTCTGTCTCTCTCTGTCGTTCTGGTGAGCGCACATGCCCTATAGCAAAAACCTCTCCCAAAAAAAAAAAAAAAAAAGTGAGCCTGTTGAATGCTGTCTCTCTTTGTCTATCTCACTCAGTGAATGAATGAATGAATGAATAAATAAATGAAGGAAGGAAGTTCACAGATACAGGTGGCAACTCATTGCATTTTCACAATAGGAATATGCTCTTGTAAGAACCACCCAGGGCAGGAAAAATCATGGCTAGAACCCCCAACATTCCCTTCAACCTATTCCTTATTTTGGCTTTTACCACAAAGCAACTGCTATGCCAGTTTCTATCATCACTGAGTGGTTTTGCCGATCGCTGGCATTTATGTAAATGGATTTACACAGGACATGCTCTTGCGGATGCCTTCTTCTGCTCTACTTCATGTCTGTGACATTCACCTATGTGGTTTTCCTTGCATAATTCATTCATTTTCATTGCCTATATCATACAATTATATAAATGTGTCCATGTATTGATTCTATCTGAGTTGTTTTCTGGTTTGAGTGTTGACAAATAGTGCTTCTATGAATATTTATACCCATGGCCTTGTAAAAGTGTGTGTGCATGTGTGTTTACGTGTATATACCTGTGTGCATGTGTGTTTATGTGTGTATTCATGTGTGCATTTCTGTGGAAGACATACATTCAAATGGAATTGCACAACCACAGGATATGTGTATGTTCAGCTGCAATAGACACTGCAGAATAGCTTTCCAAAGCTTGCTTTCCAGTTTGCTTATGTGACAGTTTCATTTGCTCTGCATGAGAATAGAATTTTTTTAAATACAGTGACTTATAGGATTAGGGTATGATGAGAAAAAAACAAAATGTTTCCTTAAGAGAAACACCGCTTAGTCTGTAATAATTTCATGTATGTTTGGCATACTCGGTGTTTATAACAAAGCTGATCTCTTCCTTTTGTGAAATTTGGCTCATGTGCCCACTTTAACCTACTTGAGACCAGATAATGATGTAAGGATCTACTGAGTCTAGGAAATCTAATTTATCCCCAGAATATTAGGGATATGGGAATAATTTACCCTGTAATGTATAGTGTTCCTTTAACTAAATCATAAAAATCATTGCTGTTTCATATGAAAAGTTTATGAGGTCACATGAATGCTTGCTTACTGTGCATATGGTGGAAGCTGTGCATTTCAAGTTAAATATAGGAGCAGTTCTGGCTGTAAAGAAGTAGTTTAAGAAATCAAGAGAACTATAAATGGCCATCTGCTCTATTCTCCATTTTTATTTGCTGAATTAACCCAGTGCAATATTTTAATGAATAATGGGTTGGTATTCCATCTGCTCATTAATTTTTTCACACTATAGAATCATCCATCATTTTTACGGAGTGGAAACAATTTGCTATTTTGTAAAAATATTTTTAAAAATAGAGGCAGTGGGTGTAATTCAACTTTCCATTAATTTCAAGTGTATTTTAGAGATGGAAATGCTGAGAGCATCTTTTGTGTCAGGGTACTAGGGAAAGAATCTCAGTTCTTTGGAAGGAGCATCATCTTCAGTGATATATGCCATTCTTTTATAAGATATGTCTGTTTGGGCTTAATTTGAAAGAACAAGAGAAGATCCTTTCTCTGTATGATCAGAGAATGCAGAGATGTAAATGGCATCAATGATAATATAACACTTTGGCAAAAAGAGTGTAAGGATTAGTTCTTTTAAAATAATTGAAAACATATGTCATTATCAGAATTGAGCTTCTGGTATTCCAATTCTGTACTCAGTGCTATGAATCTAAAACAAGTTGAGCAAATTAGTGTGTGCGTGCGCATCTGCATACATTTAAATTAAAATTTCATTTAAATATATTTTTACTTTGTTTCTTTTTTTATTGCTCTGTCTTTTTATTTCTCTTAAGTTGGCATGGCACGTTCCATGCTTTCGGGCCATTTAAAGGTTCATATGTCCGGGAGCAGATGTTGGTTTAATGGCATCTTTAATGCCTGCTGTGCTTCTTCCACAAGTAGATTCCCTGAAATAGGATTTGACCAGAGGGTTCAAACTGACATTTGGAGACCTGATGGGTATAGTGAGAGGTGAGGAGAAAAGAGAAGGGGCTTTAAAATGTTTACTGTTGGGAGTGGAATGGTAGCACAGTGACAAAATGTGAAGCTATGCCAGGTTGACCCACATGGGAGTGTTTCAGAGTCATGGGTAGCAACCTCCCTGAGTGCACTATGTGTGTGCATGCCTATGATCTGTGGCTGGCTGAAGCCGCAAGATCACAGCATCAGGACCTTGTTGAGGATGCTGTCTCTCTCCCTCTGTCTGTCTGTTTCTTGCTCAGAGAGTAAATGAATAAACTTAAAAAATTAGTATTTTTTGTTTTGTTTTGTTTTGCTACAGTGAGTGTGTGCTTGCCAGAAAAAGAGGGAAAGTGAGAAAACTCCATTGAGGTATAGCCACCCTGCAATCCCTTCTCCTCCATTCTTCTCTGGTGATTGGGCACATACTCACATGTACCTAGATTATTTTTCATGCCACTGGATCTGGGACTTAAACCACATATCAGCCATGTGAGATCCAGCTGCTTTACCCACAATGCCACCCAGTGGCCCAGTGTTGATGGTTTTTAAGATTTCTGTACAATTTCCCAAATACTTTCTCTTCTGGTGGTTTACTAGCTCAGTCAGTTTTAACTAATTTAACAACACACTTTTAAAAGCCAGCCCTCCTATTTTTAGTGGTTCTGGGACCTGGGAGAATTTTTACTTATCACTGGTGGCATGTGATTCCTTTTAAAGACAAAAAGACTATCGTGAAGAAGGAATATTGAATAATTAGTTACGACATGCCTATGGATTATAGGAGTACATTCTTTGTTAATGTTATTTTGAAAGAATAACCCCAGAATTTTTGCCATTCTCACATGATTCCAAACATCATCATGGACTACCAAATCTTGATAGGTTTTCCAGCTGTCCTCCTTCTGGGGAGGGGTTTTGCAGCTCTTTGGTGGAAGGAAGCTGTGTACTCTCACACTCATGCATTGTCCTCTACTTCACTTTGGTTTAGGTTCCCTTTGTGGGGAGATTGGGGATAGACAGAAAGGCTGAGAGGATTTCATTGTCTTTGAAATGAGAGCTTCTGTTTACTTTCTTCTATGCCACTGGGGGCAACAGGTGTGGAGTCCTGACTCCCAGGCCAGAGGCCATCTGGTACAAGGCTGGAGATGACATCTCCCCAACCCCCACCCCTCAAGATAGCCTTTTTATCTTAGAGAACTGCCTTCTTCAAAGAAAAGGAGGTGGGGGAATGCAAATTGATCATTAGTTTCTGAGTTTTGCCAAGTAAAGTAGCATCTTAAAGAAGGGGGGAGGGGATGACCAAATTCTGGTAATTATGACTTAAAGCACTAATCATCTTGTCTAAAGTAGGTGAACCACCTTTGACATACATGTTTTAGTTCCATTAAGATTTCCTTATATATTCTTTCTATTGGTGTAGAGGAATTAAAGTTATAACTATTTACTCCCCATGGCTTGCCTGTGAAGTATTGTGTTCCCATGTTTCCCCAAGTTTATCGTTCCCTGCGCGTTCAAATGATCTCCTAAGTCCAATTTTTCTCATCCTGCCAACCAGAGTATGTGGTATAATTGGGGCTATTCCATGCCGACGGGTAAAGCAAATGCTAGGTTATAAATTGTTTTCAAGAGAAGGTGTCATTAAAATTTGAGCAAAAGAAATAGAAAAATTAAATGAGTTAATATCTCACATGGTCCAACACAAGAAGTCAAGGATGTCTGTTTGATTCAACACGCGTACAACAATGACTGAAAAGATAGCACCCAATTGTGAAGTGAAGTTTTCTTTGCTGGTTGTACTTTGGAAAATTTTTCTTTTTCATTTTTTACATTCCAGTAAATTTTAATCTTTAAGTGAACTATGGATGTCTTTGGGAAGTCATGTTCAGAGACATGACACAGCAAAGTGTTTCTATGGGCTGCAAAGCGTAGATAATTGGCAATTATTCATTGGAAACGGAGGCACACAGAAGTCGCACATCTTATAGACGAAGGCCCTGTAACCAAGACAACACCAAGATGTCTCTGAATGTGTACGGTTGACACTTCCATCGGTGCTCTCAGAGATTATAATAGAACTTCAAAAAGCTTATGCTCTTCTCTTCTCCCACCCCATTCCACACTGTCTCATCATCATTAACTATTTTTACTGCTTTTATGTCCTCCAATATTTCGATCTCTACCATGCACATTTTGAAAAAAAACTATGCATGGATTTCAGACATTTTTGGCACCAAAATAAAATGTTTCATTTTTCCATGAACTTTTGACATTCCCATGTTTCTTCAAGATCATAGGAACATCTCCAATTATGGAACAGGAATATACTAGGAGGATTATTATCTTTGAAAATTTACTTGTGGTTTTATGCAAATGATCGCTTTTGCTTTTGCTTTTTTTAAAAAGTTTGTTATAGGGCACATACACTTACCAGAGAAAGACAGAAATTGAGAGAAAGAGAGATAGTGAGAATGCACCCCCTCCCCTAGGGAGGATGGCTATGCCACCATCCCTTCTCCATTGTCTTCTCAAGGTTTTGTGCATGCACACACATGTACCTGGCATGTTTTTCAGACTGCTGGGTCCAGGACTCAAACTGTGAAGTCAGCCATATGGGATCCAGCTGCCTTAACCACATAGCTCTGGCTGGCCCAATGGAAGTAATTTCATTAAAACATACTTTAATTTAAAATATATAAAACTTTGATGTTTTTGTTAACATTGGTGATGGAAATTAACAAGGAAGGGCAATATAGTATTCTTAAGTTTTCAAGAAAGTATGCACCATTGAAGCCATTTCTCTTTCTATTTTACAGAGCTATTAGATAGTCTTTGTCAGAGCAGCAATAAGGTTTGTCTTCTTCACCATTGTACCCTAGTGACCTTCCATGCAAGGCACATCGGCATATAGGGAAATCTCAGATAATAGATATTAACATAGAAGTATGACTCTGAGACTGGATTCTTGCATCACACAGCCTGAGTTCAAATACCAGCTTCTATAGATAAGGCCTTCTGTAGCCTTGGGATAGTTAACTTAATCCTTCTAAGCTTCAATTTATGCATTTGGGGATAAAATTAGCTACCTTTCCAAGTTATTATAAAAATTAAGATTTTATATATAAACTGTTTAGTTTCATGCCTGGCTGAGTCTATATTCAATACATGGTAACTATTTCATATAATCTTGTCCTAGCTATAAATATTTATTTATTTTTAAGCAAAAATTTAAGATGAGAATGAAGCTTATGCAAGAATTCAAAAAATGCTAGAGGGCGACTCAGGCCATGTCCAGTGCCCCAGATATGATTTATGTAGTCAGCACCCAGAAGTGTCAGGAAGTAGTAATATTCCCCTGTGTAATCAGTCAACTGCTGGCTAATTTTTAAAATAATGTTGGCTTCTTTTTTTGTCCCTCTGCCTTAATCATAAAACTTGGTGTCCAGAAAGAAGAAATAGCACTGGCAGCTTGAAATCCATCAGCGTGTAAAGTATATTTATCAGAATCCATAAAGAATGTTCGATTATGCTATTTGTTCCAATGAAAAGGGTCTATGTTGATTATCATGTTAATTAGGATATTTTCTTCTCTACTGGAATTATTCTATACAATCAATGCTTTACTTCCTCATGTCTCAAAGCACATAATTTGTAATTTTCTGAAATGGAAGAGACAGATAGTACCAAATCTTTGCTTTATAGCTCATTCCCTAGAGAAGCTTGTAGCTGTGCTGAAAAAATGGAAAAAATAAAAACTTCAGGCATATTGCGTGAACTATATACTAGGATATCATAGAAAAATTTTTTAACCTTATCATGAAATGCTCGGGGGAATTGCCTATACAATCAGCCAAAGAAATGTATGAGCCTTAAAAACAAGCAGAAAGTAAGAGATGCATCAATTCTCTTTTCATTATTACTCTTCTCTTTTTGTCTCTAGTTTATCTATCAATATTTTATAAATAAAGAAAATAAAAAACCATTAATGTGATGAAATAAAAATTATAAAATTAACACCTTGAAGAACATTTGGAGATATTATATGGTAGTTTTCATATGAAAGGATAATCTTAAATTAAAAACATTCACTTTAGTTCAAAAAATATGCATGCTTATTTAATACAAATTGTGTGCTAAGAACCATGGACTGATTAAAATAAGGTTAGGGTTAGGGTTTGGGTTAGGGTTTGGGTTAGGGTTAGGGTTAGATTATGTCACAAGACATGATCTCTGCCTTCCAAAAGCTTCCAGTCTATTCAATAAAATAGGATAGTGAAACTACCTAAGATAATTTGAGGCAAAATGAATTAATGACAAAAGCACAAAGCTACCAGGTCTGGGACTCGAACCACGGTCGACTACTTGGGAGTCCAGTGACAGAGCCATTATGCCAAGTGCTGATCCCAGTATTCATCTCATGCCTATCACTTTTTGGTAGAATTTAAGCACCCTGAAAATTTTTTTCTAAACGTGCCCTATATTCTAGATATACCTTTAATAAAAAAATATTATGATCCAGCCTGGTGGTATAGTCCATAGTCTACTGGACTGCAGTGGTGGAAACCTTGTAGCTGACCCCGAGATTGGATCCCTAGGTTGACCCAAAAATGCATACAGGTCAGGACCAGCAGTAAGTGAAATGGCTATGTTGCTGGGTTCCCATGTAGTCGACCGTGGTTCAAGTCCCAGACCTGGTGGCTTAAACTCATGCCAGGCACGTGTGTGTGCGTGCCCAAGATCCCGAGAGGAGAATAGAGGAGAAGGGATTGCTGCACCCCCATGGGGGGTGATTTCTCGCTTTCTGTCTCTCTGTCTCTGTCTTTCTGGTGAGCGCTTGTGCCCTATAGCCAAAACCTCTCCAAAAAAAAGAAAAAAAATGCGTACAGGTGTCCAACATCCTGAGGTCATGGAGGGCTTGGGGAAAGGTAACTGGGACTTGTGGAGACTGTCGAGAATCTCTCTCTCCCTCTCTCTCTCTCAGTCATGCACATATTCTCCATCATTTAAAAAAAACTTTATAAATATTAACTCATTTAATATTCATTTGTTCATGACAGAAGCAGTAGTAGTATTTTCATTTTATACAGTAAGAAATTAAAGCACAAGGAAGTTGAATCAGTTATTTACGATCTCATGGCTCATTTGGGGTAGAAGTGACGCTTAGCTCAAACAGTCTGACATTTCATCACCACAGATTTTGCTGTCTTTGGAAGGCAGTTAGTTGTTTTTTCTCACTGCTCTGCTATTTTCCTGGCACTTAGAATGTGGCCCAGCTCTGTAGTTAATGAGTAAACTGGTTGTAGTAATTTGAGGTGGTGGTACAATATCTCTTTCCCATGTTCATAAACCAGTGAATATCTAGAAAGATAAAGTCAAAAAGTTTGCTTTTGTTCAGTCACTCTAGAATTTTCCTTTTGAATATATCTCTTAAGTCTTGTTTTTCAAAGCTCTCTGGATTTTTTTTCATCTGTCTGCATGATTCCATTTTCTATTAAAACACGGGTATTATAAACTCAGCAGTAAATACTAAATATTAAATACTTGACTGCTTTCTTATGGTCATGTGCTGAGTCTAGCAAATTAATCAAAAGAAAGCTTATCTCCAAAATTTCCTCCTTTTAATTGCACTGTGGGAAATAAGTTAACGCAATGACATTTGAAGAGGAATGTG
The DNA here is from genome assembly GCA_026018925.1 of Tupaia tana. Taxonomy (NCBI): domain Eukaryota; kingdom Metazoa; phylum Chordata; class Mammalia; order Scandentia; family Tupaiidae; genus Tupaia; species Tupaia tana. The sequence goes on from JAKSZU010000005.1 coordinate 95,465,722, forward strand.
AACTTAATCAAACTGAGCAAGCCTTTATTGATCATGACAAGTGCCACGCACTGTGCTTCATTATGAGTAAAAACCTTCTGAAGTATGTCTGCATCAAGGAGTTCATGGTCTGGGAGACAGACAAGAGCCTAAGTAAGTACAGAAGTTATTACTAGGGTACAGCAGGAACATCAGCTATCTGTCTGGAGAATTATGTAAAGAGGAAGAATTAACTAGAAAAGGTTGGTGGAGGAGAAAATGTTAGGTGTCTTAAGAATTTGGTGAGTGAACAATTTCAACAATTTGAGGGCTTAGTGCAGATAGGGTTGGTGGTGGTGTAGGTTCCAGACGCAGAAAAAAAATTATAAAAAATCCTATGTTGTAAAACTTGATACAAGTTGGTCTTTCATGGAGAAAGGAAAAAAGGCTATGAATTTAAATTTCTTTTTTAAAAAAATTAACCCCACAAATTTCAATGAGACTAGTCAAAGTTGAGAACTGCATATGTCTAAAATTGCTGACAGGAAATAAAATAATGTTATTTCATAGGCACTTTAATATTTTTTCATCATAAATAGTGAAATTATAGTTTTATTTAATGTCTTCTTCTTAGAACTAACATGTGGTATAGTGTTAGGAGGCAAACAAACTTATACAAATACTGGTTGAATTTTTGCTGGTTAAATTTCAGGTTGTTAGCATTTTAAATACATTTCTATAATAACATTCTTGACATTTACTTACAGTATATACTTAAGATGTATCCAATCAGTTTATCTATGGGTGAAACTTGGCACAGATGTTTTGTGGTATGTTACACATCTTTGGGATGACACAGGTGTTTCTTTAACAGCACATTGTAGATTTTAAGATTTTGAAAATTTCCCTCATTTGTATCATGATGTATAGTTTACAGAGTCTGTTTCTGAAATGGTTCATTCTTCCTACTTTGTTTTAGTTGATTCTAGCACTGGTTCTGTGAGTTAGACGAACAATAGCTAGTTCAGAATTCCATGTCCTGGTCCCTCTTCTTTTTACCCACTCTTCAAATGACCAGATACAATGTGTTCACATAGCAGTTGAGAGCATGCAATTCCAAAGTAGGTGTCAGGACACCTGCAAGATCATTGATCAAGTGGCACTGTGAGAGCAACATCGATGGCCAGTGAGTCATGTGACTGGGGTTTCAATCCATCTTGAATCATCCATCACCTCGATGTAGACCCTGAACATATCACTAGACTTATCTGTGTCTCAGTAAATCATAACTGAAAATGAGTTGGAAGGGAAGAGACTAAATCATTTCCAAGGTCTCTTCTGGCTTGAAGTTCAGAGACTTGTGGTGAACTCAAAAGTACATGAAATAGAATAAACATAGCCATTAGAAAAATGTATCAGAAGATTTTCATGAAGTCTGAAGATTTCAAAACCTGTGACACAAAGTGCGTTTCGACGTGCTGCCTATTCAACAGATGGGCAGTGTCTCTTCATACGAAATGTTCTTTTAAAAAGCTGCTTTCATGTCCTCATTGACTGCTTTTCATACGTGTGACTTGAGCTTATTCTGGTTAGACAATTGCTCCATTTAAGTGATCTAGTGGTGTGCTTCTATTAGGAAATTTTGATTATCCTTAAATATAGTAAATAGACATCTTCTGCTATTTTTTTAAAAAGGGTTTTTGCCTTAGGGTATGTGTGCTCACTGGGGAAAAAGAGAAACAGACACAGTGAGAAGGAAAGTGAGAAATCAGCCCCCAGGGGAGATGGCCATGCCGCAGTCTCTTCTCCTCCAATCTCCTCCCAGGATCTTGGGCATGCATGCACACATGCACAACATCGTTTTCAAGCCACTGGTCGGGTACTTGAACTGCAGTCGGCCATGTGGGAGTCCAGAAACATAACTGCTGCACCATCTGCTGGTCCCAGTTTTCTGTTATTTTTAGAAGAAGGTCAAAATAATTACTATCAGATATTGTAAATCAAAGCAAACAGTTCACAATGGCTAGGGAAACGTATTTGCTATTGGATAGGCAGTATTCTCTAGAGCATCATCCTATGAAGTGTGGAACAAAAAATAAACACAGAAGTCACTTGTCACTTTTAGAAAACCATGAATGGTATCTCAGAGCACCTGTATCCCACAGTAATTGTTGGGAATTCTTTTTTTTTTTTTTTTTTTTCCTTGTGTATTGATCTCTAAACTAGATAATGGACTAGAGGTCAGAACTAAGATTTATTGCCCATTGCTACAGTGGTACATTTTCCAGAGAAATGCAGAACTTTCTTTGACATCATCTTAGATCAAAGTCTACATTTTATTGCCAGTTCCTCATAAATTTCCTCTTTGAAAATCTGTGTTCCTATTGGCAAAATCTCTTAACTTCTATCAGCATTGCCAACAGTTCCCACTCTTTAAATGATTCCTATGTAAATGCTAAGGTACACAGATCCTACCTATGAATCTAGGCTCATGGAATCCTAACCAGGACCCGTATTTTATTTTTAATATTTCTTAGAAAGTAGTCTGTTTTCCAAATACAGTTGCTATGTGAAAAAATTGGGACCAGCAGTTAGTGTAATGGTTATGTTGCTGGACTCCCATGTAGTCGACCGCGGTTCGTGTCCCGGACCCGGTGGCTTAAAACTCACACCGGGCGCATGTGCGTGCGTGCCCAAGATCCCAAGAGGAGAATGGAGTAGAAGGGATTGCGACGTGGCCATCCCCCCTGGGGGGTGATTTCTCACTTTCTGTCTCTCTGTCTCTCTCTGTCTGTCTGGCGAGCGCACGTGCCCTATAGCAAAAACCTCTCAAAAAAAAAATTATGGATCTCTGACTGTCCATTTCTGTAGATTACACAGAATTCATCAGAAGAAGAACTCTGTGAACCCAAAGCTCAGAGTATTATTTTCTATCACTAAGTTAACTTATTAGATAGTTGAATTCATTCTCTTTCATTTCTTTGAGTAAAGGCGGCATAACATAGTAGACTGATTCTTTGAAGGCTCAGTCAGGATTATAATAATTTGTATTTCCTTAGCACCTAGTAGGTGTCAGTAAAACTTTGTTGAGTAAACAAAGAGTCTAATAGGCTTCCAACTGAAGGACAAATGTACAGGATACTTATTACAGAATAATTCATAAGACACTACTGGCAAAGGGTCATCTTTCCTTTCTGTAAATGTATTCAAAGGGTTCAGACTGAACTGAAGTCTTCCAAACCTTAATATACTTAGTGCTGGCATCTTAAACTAATTTATGGATATGACTTTTGTAGTATGTCATGGAGATAATTTGTCTACAATCATTTCATAGGCATCACTGAATAGCTATCCTGTAATAAAAGTCCACCATTATTATATTGAATCTGACTTAAATACAGACTGTAAGTTGTACTCTTTTGTAGAATGCATTTAAATACCTTGATTAAACTCGACTAACTCGATTTCAAATGACATTTAATGCCCTTAGTCTTTTATTTTTTCTCCTGCAATGGCGAATCCCTTTCCTTGGCTTCTCATCATAGTTATCAATTTTATTTTTCTATTAGTTTACAGAAAAATTAGGGTATTTATATGAGTTTATGTTAACTACAGTTACTTAACAATTTAAAATTGTGTAATAGTGAAGCTAATTTAAATATATTGAGTTTATCACGATTGAATTGCATTTTAAAAATCAGTCTTTATTTCCAACATAATCATTCCCTAACGTTTGTTCCTTCTCAGCATCTTTTGGCATCCAGCTGCTGCTAATCCAGCCCAAGGCGTTCACGAATGATGGGGTTTAGCGCAGTTTAGCTGAGCGGTAAAAGTCAACCTGAACTGTGTTTATTGTGGTTTCACTGGAGGAAGACAAGGGAAGAACAGGATGTTGGAGTTAACTCTGTTTCTCTAGAGCACTAGTTGTCAACAGCAAGTTCCAGACCAGCAGTGCCAGCATCATCTGGGAAAATTCTCAGACCCCACCCAGAATTACTGAATGGGAAACTCTAGAGATGGAGCCCAGAAATCTGGTTCATAAGCCCCCGGGTGATTCTAATGCACACTCACCCATGAGCACTGCTTTAAGTGTTCTATTCATGTGAAGGGATTCTTTGTGAGTTAAAACAACTAAGAATAACATCTCATCTCAGGGAAGCCCAGGTAACAAAACTTAAGTCTCAATTTAAAGTGAAACCTGGGACCAGCAGTTGGCATAATGGCTATGTTGCTGGACTCCCATGTAGTCGACCTCAGTTCAAGTCCCGGACCCGGTGGCTTAAACTCATGCCAAGCGTGTGTGGGTGCATGCCCAAGATCCTGAGAATGGAGGAGAAGGGATGGTAGCATGGCCACCCCCCTGGGGGGGTGATTTCTCATTTTCTATCTCTTTGTCTCTCTCTCTTTCTGGAGAGTGCACACGCCCTGTAGCAAAAAACCTCTCCAAAAAAAGAAAAAAAAAAATGAAATCTAATCATTTACATGGATCTTTATATCACACAAACTTGAGCTTGCATGCCACTGGTCAGATTCCTAACTCAGTCATCTTGGGCTGCCCAGCTGATTCTTTGGGTCCTCATCTGTGGAGAAATGCATATCTTTCTGGCTATTGTGAAGATTAGAAATGATATGTGAGAAACAAGAACCTGAGTTACTTCTGCCATATCGCCAGTGAGGCTTATGTGTTGGGGCACTCACTTGCACAAGCCCTTTCTATATAATAATAACTTCAAACCTAATCATGTCTGGTATTTGAAATCTATATTCGTTTTTTTTTTTTTTTTTTTTTTAATTAAAGAGGACTCTTAGATTGTATTACTTTCAGGTCCACAGAATCCAGATGCACTATTGGCATTGCACAAAACCTAACACATGACAAGCTAAATGTGTTAGTTACTCTGGCATTGAATTTATTTACTATTCCTGCCATTTTTTATCATTTACATTGGAGTCAAGAATTGCGTTCTGGAACAACTTACCAACATAGCACATAAGGCATGTGATGGATGTGTGGTACACATTTATGAATGACAACGAGGTTGAACTGTATTTAGGAACCAAAACTTAAGTGCCAAGTGGTTCAGTGTCTCACAAAGCAGGAGTCTTCCTGCTTGTCAGGTCAGGTGAAGATTCCAGCCTCTCCATTTGTATTTCTCCAACACCTGGAAGGCAAAAGATATGGAGGGTTGGATTTTTTTTTTTTAAGGCAAAAATCTTTTTAAACTAATGTGAAGTTGCTTAAGATTCAAATGACAGTTCTCTGAAAGTCAAATTGTATTCTTTGCCCTCTCTTTGACAATGATTATAGTAATTGAACAGAATATAGTCTTCTCCATTGAAGTGTATGAATGTAGACTCTTAAGGTTGTATTTTCAAAGAAGCATGTATAGACTTACCCACGTGTCTCCTGTTAATACCAATAGTGGCGTGCAAGAAGGTACTTTTGCTTTTGGGCTTAAAAGTGTACCCCACAACATTAATGCAAGTATCCTTCAGCACCATCAATGATTCCACTGTTCTATGACTTCTTTTCAATTAATTTAATTCCAGAATATGAAGTTGTCTGAATAGTGATATTTTTTTTCCTGTAATGATAGTAGTGCTATTTTCAGTATTTATCAAGTGCTGACTGAATCTTTTTGGTTGAAGAGTTGGTTAGGAAAATTACTGTCAAACTCACTCACCACCATAGTAACCGAATTTTAATACCTTCTGGGGATACAGACATTTATATAATCTAACTCTATGGTGCTGAGGTGCAGTGTATGTAGTGTATTTATGATTGAACAGAAAGTTTCAAACAGCAGCCTGTGAAATTGGATTTTAGATGTAATGTACCATAAATAAGTGCTATAAAGATTGCCTTTAATGCTATAAATCAGATTTTATTGGTTTCAGCTATCTCATTCTGGTTATTGTATTACCCACAAAATCAGAGGAAATCAAAGAGCTGGAATATTTTTTATTTTAATATCTCATATTCTATAGTAATGGCACTTGCACCCTTACAGCTTCCTTTTTGGGGAGGTTGGACAAGGTTGACAGGTGGCAGGCCCCAGCAACATATCAGTGGCAAGATCAGTGTAAACAACCAAACTTTGGGATTTGAGACATTTAAAAATACCCCATCTGTGAAATAGACACGGTAGGTGAATTGGCAGATTCCTTCTCTTTCTGAGAAGCCGGTTGTCATGTTCTCCTAGCCAGGCTGACACCTGTAGAGATTGGCAGGTGTGCTTTGCGTCTTCTGCAAAATGTATGGACTTCAGTGATGAGGCTGTCCGTTGGGGCTGGGAGGGTGCTCATGTATGGCCTATCTGAGTTTTTATAAAGCATCCCAAATGGATGTTATAAAAGAAAGTGTCTCTTTAAACAGTCTTCCAATCTTGGATTTAGAATGCACCCCCCCCACACACACACAACACTTTGATGATTTTCTATTCAGCATGGTTCAGTCGAGAAAATAGACATGTTAGGTTTCCTTTTGTTTTTTAAGAGAGATTTTTTTTTTCTATAGAGCACATGTGCTTACTGGAGAGACAGAAAGAGATAGAAAGTAAGAAGTCACCCCCCCACGGGTGATGGCCACACTGTAATCTTTTCTCCTCCATTCTCTTCTCAGAAATTTTGGCACGTGTACACACATGCCTGGTGTGAGCTTCAAGTCGCTGGGTCGGGGACTCAAACTGAGGTGGACCATGTGGGAGTCCAGTGTTTTAACCACTATGTCACCTGCTGGCCCCATATTGGTATTCTTTTTTTTTTTTTTTTTTTGGAGAGGTTTTTCGCTATAGGGCGCGTGCGCTCGCCAGACAGAGAGAGACATAGAGACAGAAAGCGAGAAATCACCCCCCAGGGGGGATGGTCACGCCGCAATCCCTTCTCCTCCATTCTCCTCTCGGGATCTTGGGCACGCACGCACACACGCCCGGCGTGAGTTTTAAGCCACCGGGTCCAGGACGCGAACCGCGGTCGACTACGTGGGAGTCCAGCGACATAGCCATTACGCTAACTGCTGGTTCCCGGTATTCTTTTTAATACATAAGAGTATATAATATGAATTGTGAGAGCCCAGGAGGTTATAGTAACCTAAAAATGATCTGCTTGGGACCAGAGCAGTTTTCAAATTATTTAAATTGCAGTGTGTGATTGGTGGCTGTGTTGTTTCCCTCGATGTTTATTTACACAAGTACTGTGAGTTTTCTAATACTGCAAAGACCTACCAGTGTCTTTTGAATGTCTGACTTTGATTTTATTATTATTATTTTTTTTTTCTGAGAGGTTTTTGCTATAGGGCGCATGCGCTCACCAGACAGAGAGAGAGAGAGACAGAGAGACAGAAAGCAAGAAATCACCCCCCCAGTGGGGATGGCCACGCCGTAATCCCTTCTCCTCCATTCTCCTCTCGGGATCTTGGGCACGCACGCACACGCGCCTGGCGTGAGTTTTAAGCCACTGGGTCTGGGACACGAACCATGGTTGACTACGTGGGAGTCCAGCGACATAGCCATTATGCTAACTGCTGGTCCCACATTGATTTTATTATTTAAGGTTGAAGGCATATACCCTGAAGAAACCAGGAGGACAGTGGAATTTTCTTGAATCAAGAGTATCAGACAGCTATATCTTCATTATGCTTCACTTTTTAATTAGTTATTTAATTAATTTTTAATTTTTTTAGAGGTTTTTTACCTTAGGGCATTTGTACTTGCCAGAGAGAGAGACACAAACAGAAGTAGTGAGAGGGAAAGTGAGAAATCACCTCTGGGGGGCGGGGGGGGGGGGGATGGCCACGCCACAATCCCTTCTCCTCCAGTCTCCTCCTGGGATCTTGGGCATACACACACACACACACACACACACACACACACACACACACGGTGTGATTTTCAAGCCCTCAGGTCCAGGACTCTAATTGCAGTCCTCCATATGGGAGTCCAGTGACATAACCGCTACGCCCTCTGCTGGTCCCTTAGTTAATTTATTTTTACTACAGCATTAAACCAGATACGTTCTTGTTAGTTCTCCTTCCTGAAAAATAACCATCATTACCAATTAGAGAAAACACTGAAATTTTGTGTTTTTGTTTTGATGACAAAGCAGTCTCATTCTATAGATGCTTAGATGATTTTTAACCAACGGGAGATAAACACCATATATAACATTAATACTGCTAATTTTATGCCAATTTGAGTCCAGCATTACTTTTTCCCAAACTATGAAATCTTCTTGATGCCACCTTCCTGGCTGTGAGTTAAGCTGGAAGCACTAAGGGGATTAGGGCTGATCAGGGCTTGACATTTAGTATTGCCAGTTCACTGCCGAAAGTGCAGCCAAGGAGCTCAGCCCAGGACCTGGGAGGCAGCTGCATCCCAGGGTGTGCTTTGGCGCTTGTTTTAGGTTGCTCTCAGTTTCCTGGGAGTCCATGAGCTGCGTGCACTCAGCAAGGAACTGAGGAACTGTCCCTGTGCACAAGTTTCCGTGCAGCTGCAAATGGAAACAATAGGGCTTTTATTCTTTAAATACTTGTGATGCTTGTCCTACATTCTTTTTTTTTTATTTTTTATTTTCTTCCTTTGTGGGTGAGAAAGACAGAGAGAGAGAGACAGAGACAGAGACACAGAGAGAGAAAACTCCCAACAGTGTCTTGATGGGACCAGCCTCAGTCAGCCCTGAGTCACCAGCACATGCATGTCTGGTCTACTGAGGATGGTCTCCAGACATGAGCCCAGAAACTTCTCATGGGAGTCAGCCTTGTCATGTCTTGCAGCACCATTGGTCAGCTACCCCCTGTTCCCTGGTATTGATGGAGTAAGAGCGAAGCTATTTCCCTCTCTCCTTAATCTGGCCTTCTCCAAGATGCTATCATCCACCTTAACCTGTGCTTTTAGCATAAAACCAATCAGATGATTCAACATTTTTTTTAAATCCCTTTGTGTTTCTCTTTACATGACTTTCTTTAGACAGATACTAGAAATGTAATTTTGCATATGATTTATTTGGTTTGCGTTACCTCGCCTCCTATTCTGGACCAATCAACCTATGATCACCAGAAATGAATTTTGATTCAACAATCAGGTGCCCTTCACCGATGCAACAAGGGAGATCACTTGGAGAGCCGTGGGGCGTCTCACCAAACAAAGGAGAAAGCAGAGGTTATTACAGGATTTTGACTAATAGTGGAGTTTAGGTGAAATTTAAACAAAGCCATGTTTGGATAGGCTCAGAGCAAAGCAGGACTGTGTGCAGCGGGTTTAACGTCAAGTCTAAAATGTGAAGTGGATCTAAGGTCCTGTTTCCTTGGAAACTACACAGTTAAGATAGATGTAGAATGTTTTGTCCAGAAACCCCTTATTTTAAGCTCTGCACCTAGCCTGGAAATTGAAGTGGCTTTTGGTGTCAAAGTGAATTAGATCCCCTAGGCATGAGTGGGATCTTCATTTTTACTCATATAATTTCCAAAGAAATAAAATTTGGGGTACTTTATGATTTTAGAAAATGAAGTAATTCAACAAGTAAAGAAAGCAGAAGCCACCCATAGAAGGGGGTTGTTATGATACTTTATAGTTGTAATATGTACTTGGGAGAAATAACGTTTCTTCTTAACTTTTCAGCAGGTATTATCTATGGCTGTTATTCCAGCTTGTTGAATGGCTAGGTATATGTTGAAAGGCTTTCTCAGTCTAATTTTTACTTTCTTAATCTCCATATCAGTTAGGAAAACTTAAGTTGGTAAAGAACAAAATTCTCATGATAAGTGGTGTTAAGTAGTTAAGAAAATATATCAGCTAACAACAGAAAAGCCAAGGACTAAAAAGGACTTCAGGCAAAGTTGGATCAAGCAGCTTTAAAAAATCTTTTATTTATTTCTATCTCTCCCTGTGGCTCTCCATATTGTCTGCTTTGCTCAGATCATAAATACAGCTTCTTTAGAAAGTCATGATGATTATGTATTGGCATTTATATTTTGCCCTTCATAACTCTTCTTTCATTTCTTCCAAGTTTTTCTCAGTCCTGCTTTCCTAATAATTTTATCTTCTCTGTCTTTCAGATCACTCATCCTGTCTTCATTTGGGTGTTACTTAGTTGTTTAAACTGTCTCTTAGGTTTTATATTTCAATTGTTTTATTTCTTTTTTAAAAAAGAATTATTTTTTAACATTTATTTATTTATTTTAATGTGACTAGAGAGAGACAGAGAAAGAAAGTGAGAAAGCAAGCTGCCAGGTCTAGGACTCGAACTGCAGTCAGCCATGTGGGAGTCTAGCGCCCTTAACCACCATGCCACCTGCAGGCCCCTCTATTATTTTATTTCTAAAAAATTTCAGATGGTTAATTTTTTTTTTTTTTTTTTTTTTTTTTGGAGAGGTTTTTGCTATAGGGCGCGTGCGCTCGCCAGACAGACAGAGAGAGACAGAGAGATAGAAAGCAGGAAATCACCCCCCAGGGGGGATGGCCACGCCGCAATCCCTTCTCCTCCATTCTCCTCTCGGGATCTTGGGCACGCACGCACACATGCCCGGCGTGAGTTTAAGCCGCTGGGTCCGGGACTCGAACCGCGGTTGACTACGTGGGAGTCCAGCGACATAGCCATTACGCTAACTGCTGGTCCCCAGATGGTTAATTTTGAAGTATGCCTGGCTTTGTTATAGCACTTATGTTTCTTATATACTTTCAGTTTGTCCTTCTGTGTCCTCAATCATTTTAAATATACATATTTTTTATTCTGTATCTCATAGTTTGATTAGCTGAAATCCTTAGCAATCTATTTCTTTTACCTTTTGACTCTCACTCAGTAATTTTTTTATTTGGTAATTTTGGGCTGTGAACTTATTTTCCTTGAGATCTTATTAATTGGATGCTGCACAACCTGAGTTGAGCACAAGGTGGGGGTAGGGTGGGGATGGGCAGGAATCTCAGGATTATGTTAACTGTTCAGGTTGGAGGTTTCTCTATCCTGCTGCAGTAAAAATTCAGACCTTGAACCTTCATGAGAGATTATATTTGAGTATACATTCTCAGGAAAATATTTATCCAGGCCTAGTATGTCTCCCTGTGCTGGAGGAGCAGGGACAGGTACTTATTTTGGTCAATAATTTTTTATACAATTAGGTCTTCAACTTGCATGTCAATCTAGTCACAACTCTTAATTCTTTGTATTTTTTTAAAATATCTTTTGCTAGGGGTGCATGTGCTTGCTGAAGAGACAGAGACAAAAAGTGAGAAATCACCCCCTCCCCCTCAGTGGGATAGCCATGTTGCACTCTCTTCTCTTCTCTCCACTTGGGATTTTGGTACACGTGCACGTGTACCCAGTGTGAGTTTTAAGCCACCAGGTCCAGGACTCGAACCTCAGTTGACTACGTGGGAGTCCAGCAATGTAACCATTACGCCATCTGCTAGTCCCACAACTCTGAATTCTTATGGGCCCGAAACACCACCTCCTGTCCCCATATCTGCTATCAAATGGAAGCTTCTTGAGTGTAGAGAATGGCAATCAGTCTGCCTCCTCTCTGCTTACCCTTTGTACTTTGTCTTCAGCTCCTTTTACTCTTGATTTGGATTTTCATCTTTCACCAGCCAGCATGTTTGCCTCTGGGAAGGTGACTCTGCTCTCATCACTTGACTTTACTGAGACATTTTCTTTCTATGGGCTTGGCTATTCGTTTAAAAGGACGGTTGCTGTATTTCACTTGGTATTTCCAAGTGTTCTCTAGCATGTGGTTTCTAGCATTGTGCCCTTCATAACTCTTCTTTCATTTCTTACAAGTTTTTCTTGGTATTTCTAAGTGTTCTCTAGCATGTGGTTTCTAGGTTACCTAGTTGCATTAGTTAGTGTTCTCCAGAGAAATAAAAGCAATGGGACATATGTACAAGGGAACTTTAAAAAGTACACAGAAAGATGGAAATAAAATATCTATCATATCTATATCTCCTTCCTTCCTCAATTGTATATATTTAGCTATATGAACACACACACATATATTTGGATTTATGTACACACACACACACACACAATGTGTATATAGATGTGTGTGACATATATTATTATTAACATATATAATATACACGTTTATAACAATATATAATAATATATGTATATATAATATAATACTATATGTATATATGCGTATAATAATATATGGGTATATATATGATAATATATATGTATACATAATATATGTATATACAACATAATAATATATGTGTCACATATAAGTCACACATAAGTATGACTATGTGTGTGTGTATATATACATATATGGGTATATATATGTATATATACATATACACGTATACGTATATATGTGTGTGTGTATATATGTATACACATATATATACGTATACACACACACACACATATATATATATATATATATATATATATATATACACCTCTATATCTCTATGCCTGCACACTGGTACCATTACGCAGCTTGACTAATATGCTGTCAGTACCTTTGAAGCCCTCTCTGTCTGATCACAGAACCTATATTTCCTGCAAAGGTAACATTTTTGAATTTTGTATCATTAACACCATTTGGTTTCTTTTTACCTTCATGTATATATCCATAAGCATTACATTTTTAATTTTGCATTTCACAAAAGTGGAATAATACAATATTTTGTCTAACTTGATTTTATTTGCTTAGTTTTGTTTTTAAGATTCAACTTTGCTAGTGTGTGCAGTTGGTATATTAATCATTTACACAGTGTAAATATACCATTGAATGACTGTAACACAATTTCTGGCCCATGTTATTATTAATTTACATGTTTTGTTTGTTTTTCCAGTTTGATCTATCAGACAGTAGGTCTCTGAACATTTTTGAACTAATATTTTGGTATGTGCGACCATCAGTTTCTTCGAGTATATATTAAGAAATAGAATTGCTTGGTTTAAATTATGCTTAGGTCCAACTTTACAAAGTCTAAATCATCATGAGGTACAAATAATTTATCTGAAAGAACTATACCAATTTGCATTCCCAATAGCATTGTACAAAAGTTTCCATAGCTTCATATTCTTTCCAATGCTCAATTTTAAAAATTTTTGCCAATTTAATATTTAAATTTTGACAATTTAGTGTTTGCTCTTTAGGTATTGGATAAATCTCATTATGTTGTAAATTTATTGCTCCCAATCACTAGTAACATTGAACAGTTTCTTGTTACATAATTCTTTTTATGTATTTTGTTTTGCAAAATACTTATATGTGGGGTCAGCAGATGGCATGGGGGAAGAGGGCTGGATCCCACATGGCCAACTATGGTTCAAGTCCTGGATCTGGTGGCTTGGAAATACTTCAGACGTGTGTGCATGCATGCCCAAAATCCTGAGAAGAGAATGGAGAAGGGATTGCCATATAGTCATCCTTTCTGGGGAATGATTTCTCACTTTCCCTCAGCACATGCTCCCTATGGTGCGGGGGAAAGGTTGGAAGAAAGAGCTTATTTGTGACCTTTGCTCAATTTTGTATTCTCATTATTAATTTTAAATTTATTTATATATCATGGGTCCTAATTTTTGATACATTTCTGGGTTGCAAAATACTCCCAATTTCTGTTAGTCTTTTTGTTCTCTTTATGGTACTCTTTGTAAAGAACTCTTAATTTCGGCATTTATCATTATTTTTCTATCTATTTTACTATTTTGGGGTATTATTTATAAATATTTTCCTGCAGCAGTTTTTTGTTTGTTTGTTTTTAGAGGTTTTTTGCTATAGGGTGCATGCACTCACTAGAAAGACAGAGACAGACAGAAAGTGAGAAATCACTCCCCAAGGTGGATGGCCACACCACAATCCCTTCTCCTCCATTCTTCTCTCGGAATCTTAGGCATGCATACATACATACCCGGTGTGAGTTCAAGCCACCGGGTCAGGGACTTGAACGATGTTAAAGACCATATGGGAGTCCAGCAACATAGCCATTACGTCAACTGCTGGTCCCCCTGCAGCAATTTTACAAAGTTATTTACCTATATTGTCATATAATATGCCTAGATTTAATTTTTGTGTATGGTATGAGGTAGGAAATCCAATTTCCTGTTTGTAACATAAAAAACGAATTCTTCAAAATGACTTATTGAAATGAATACTTTTTTTCTTAAGCTTGGCAATGAACTCTGTCAGTCACTAGTTTTCATTTTTGCGTAGATCTGTTCTAAAGCTCTCGTTTTTGTTTCATTGGATTATTTAAATACCCAAACCAGTATTTTGCTGTCTTATTGCTAATGTAACAAGGTTAGCTAGAATATATGTTAGGACACATAACCTATGTTCTTTTCTTCTTCAAGTGTGTCTTGGCTGATCTAGATCATGTAGTATTCCATATAAAATTGTTTTAAGTTTATCTTCTTTATTTTCTAAGAGAGATACCCTTAAGAGGGTTTTGCCACACCCTGAGATCCTTGCTCCAGCCTCTCAGCCAGCCAGGATCACTAGCACGCATGTGCTCAGCATGCTTACGTCAACCTGGGATCTGATCCCAGGCCTTCAGTATGGCTCTGATATCTCACAGTGGAACCGTGCCTAGGAGTTCATATACATTTTTGTGTCATTTGTCCGTAAAAAATTTGGGAAGATCTGTTATTTTCATAGTACTGGATCTTTCTATTTGTAATTTTGACATTACTATCAAATTTTTGTTTTTGGCAGGCTTTAATGTTTTGTTTAAAGTGAGTCATTTTTCAGAAGCATTGCATATAATTGGTTAAATTTATTCCTTGATACTTAAATTTTTTTAGTGCTATTTCAAATAATATATTTTAAAAATTACATTTCTTATCTTATTGTTACTGGAGTATGGAGAGGCAGATAATTTTGAATATTTAATATCCAACAGTTTTGCTATAATCCCATATGAATTGTAAGGCTTCTATTGAATATTCTTTTTGTGTGCTATCAATACACTCATATCTTTTGCAAACGAAGACAGTTTTGTTTTTTCTCCCCTGGTTCTTGTATTTTTATTTTCTTACTGATTAGAAGCGTTCTCTCATTTTTTGGCTTTAATTGATAGAAGTCAATTTTGTACTGTTCTGTACTCCAGAGTTATTCTTTCAAAATGCTATCTGTATTGTATGTGTTTTGGTGAAGCCCTTCTGATAAGTTAAATATTTATTACTATTAATTCTTTGCTTATATACTTTGTTAAAGTAGTTTTTGTTTTAATTTAATCATGGATGCATGTTGGGTTTTAGCCACTGGTTTTACACATCTGCATGGAAGATCCTATATTTTTTTTCTTTAATCTTTTGATGTGATGAGATAGAGTAATCAATTTCTGATAATCTTTTATTCATAGAATGATAACAACTTGGCAATGGTGAGCATCTTTTTAGTATCAGCCAAGTTTTATTTGCTAATACTTTATTTAGGAATTTTGGAACTATATCTATGATTTGTATTGGTCTATTACTTTATTATCTCTTACTATTTTCTATTTCTTTTTTTTCATTTTAAACCTATATTGCTCTCATTCAATGAGTTAGAGAATAGATTTCTATTTTCTGAAAGAGTATGTGTTTGCTTTGTATTTTTTATTCCTTGTCTATTTAGCAAACTTTTCCATAAGGTTGCTTGGTCCTGGTAAAAAGTGACTTGGCCTCCATGAGGTCATTTGGTCCATTGTAAGAAGATTTTAAACTAGGGATTTAATTTCATTAATGATTATATGACCACTTAGATTTTCTAATTTTTCTTGAGCCAGTTTTGAGAGTTATATGTTGTAAAAGTTTAGCTATTTCATTTATGACTTTATGTATATGTCATAAATGCTTTTATAATATCTTTTTATTATCATTTAAACCTCTTCTGCATCTGAAATTATATCTTTTAAAATTATCATTTTAAGATAAGTATTTTCAATATTTTTCCTACTTCCTTGATATTTTCAGAGAAATAACTTGACATTTTGATCCATCCTATCATAGAATATTTGTGTTTTAGATTTTTTTCTCTTCACTAATTCTTTTATTGTACTTTATTTTATTTATTCTATTTTGTCTCTAATTTTTAAAATTTGATTCTTAGTTATTTGAAGATTTTCATCTTTTAAATAGATAAAAATACACTTATAAATTTTCCTCAGTATTTATTAGCAAAACCCCACTAGTTTTGTTTTTCTTTATGTACCTATAAATTTTCAGTGCATACAATTTAAAGCTGTTATTATGCTTTATATAAGCCTCAAATTGTTAAGCTTAACTGGTTAGCTAAACTTTTCCTTGTCGTGAAGCGACCTCTCTGTCCATACTTTTTTTATCCTCTATATTTTTTTATTAATTTACATTTAATCACTATATATATTTACAGTGTACAACATTGCTTTTCCCAGCACTAGCATGGTGCATATCTGTCAAGCCAAAGACATTACTGTATACATTATCATCAGCAAATAACTTCATTTTTGTGTTATTTTTAATGTGTTATTTTTCCCATTTTCCTCTCTCCCTCCTTCTATTACTTTTTTCTCTCTCTTAGACACTATTCTCTTTGTGACATTTTGGGTTAATATTTGTTTGACATAACTGTTTTCATTCCTTTATATTCTCATGTGTTCAGAATGTGTGTGTATTTATTGTATATTTATTTGTATACATGCATATACACACATGAATGAAATGTGGACAGGTTGTGGCTAGCAAGTAGCATGGAGGTTAAAGCAGTTGAATCTCACATGGTCAACTGTGCAGTTTGAGTCCTGGACCTGGCAGCTTGAAAGACATGCCAGGCATGTGTGCATGTGTGCTCAAAATCTGGAAAGGAGAATGGATTGGAGAGTGGCCATCCCACCTGGGAGGTGATTCTCACTTTCCCTCTATTTCTCTCTTTTTGTCCCTAGTGAGTGTACATGCCCTATAGCAAATAAACAACAAAAAAGAAATGCGCATATGTCTGTATGTGTTTTCAGTTTTAATAAACTTTTAAAAGATTAGGAAGCTATTTATTTCATTAAGATTTTATTTCATCTTAAGAACCAGCAGTTAGCATAATGGCTATGTCGCTGGACTCCCATGTAGTCAACCGCAGTTCGAGTCCCAGATCTGATGGCTTAAACTCACGCCGGGCGCGTGTGCGTGCGTGCCCAAGATCCCGAGAGGAGAATGGAGGAGAAGGGATTGTGGCATGGCCATCCCCCTGGGGGGGTGATTTCTTGCTTTCTGTCTCTCTGTCTCTCTCTGTCTTTCTGGTGAGCGCACGTGCCCTATAGCGAAAACCTCTCCAAAAAAAGAAAAAAAAAATTTAGACTTTCAGAAATGAGAATTCCATAGGACCAGTAGATGGCATAATGATTATGTCACTGGACTCCCATGCCAGGCACATGTGCGTGTGTGCCCAAAATCCTGAGAGGAGATTGGAAGAGAAGGGATTGCAGCATGACCAGCTCCCTTAGGGAGCTTTCTTTCTGTCTTTCTGTCTCACTGTTGAGCACACTTGCCCTATAGCAAAAATGTCTCTCTTAAAAAAAATAAAATAAAATAAAAAGAAAAAAGAAATGAGAAGTCTTTTCTTTTTCAAAAAATTTAATTAAAACTTTTTGAGAGGTTTTTGCTATAGGGCGTGTGCGCTCGCCAGACAGACAGAGAGAGACAGAGAGACAAAAAGTGAGAAATCTCCCCCAAGGGGAAATGGCCACACCACAATCCCTTCTCCTCCATTCTCCTCTCGGGATCTTGGGCATGCACGCACACACACCCAGCATGAGTTTAAGCCACCTGGTCCAGCACTCAAACCGCAGTCGACTACGTGGGAGTCCAGCGACTTAGCCATTATGCAACCTGCTGGTCCCAAAACAGGAGGGTATTTATACCATACCATAATCTAACCCCAGTTTCAGCCAGCCATGAATGCTATAAATTTTATTCTCAAAAGGCTGATTATAGAAGACACTGACTTTATCCAATCTTTTAAAAATGTAATGAGCTAAATGAGAAAGTTTTTAAAGTAAATGATATAATTGTATGGAAAATAAATAGCTACTTATTGAATTTTTCTAATCCTCCATACCACTATTTGAGACCAGTCATTCTATTGGGGGATTCAGTTATCATTAGAGACTGATTCACAGCTTCAATGTGTACCATCTCACAGTTAACTACGGTTATCTCAGACATGTTGCAAAACTCTCAAAATGTAATTAGCTTCAGTACACATTGGCTCTATGTCATGTTTCTTATACATGAACTCAAGAGTTTCTCCAGTTAATATTGCAAAATTCTCAAAAACCCAATTAATTTCGACTCACTTTCGTAGGGATGTCATAAAATTCTGAAACGTTTCCAGCAATGATAGGATGTCAGGTCCAGTGCTGTAGAGTTTATGAAAATCTTCTTGAATTTAAACTAAGATGCTGAATGCTGAAGGGAATGGGAAGGGATGCCATTTGGCAAGCCTGAGGCAGATGTACCCTGGAAATCCATGCAAATTAGAGTTCAAGTTAGTTGAGATAGAGATGAATGAGCTGTTACTAAATGATTGGTCTTGCCATGGTTTGAATGTTGGTGAGTCTGCCAAAATTAATGTTGAAGCTTAATACCAGTGCAATAATGATAAGATTTGGAGCCATTAGGAGGTGATTAGGCCATGAGGGCTCCACTTTCATGAGTGAAATTAGTCCCTCGTAAAAGGACTTAAGAAAGTGAGTTTGCTCCTTTCATCTCTTCTCTTGCCATGTGATAATATGGTGTTTGTCCTATTTACCTTTCTTACCCCTTCTACCATATGAGGATGCAACAAGAATGATCTCACCAGACACCAAAGGCTGGTGTCTTTGATCTGTGACTTCTCAGCCTCCAGAACTATAAGTAATACATTTCTGTTATTTATAAATTACCCAGTCTAAAGTATTTTGTTATAGCAGCAAGAATGGACTAAGACATAATGGAGAACTCTTTTAACTCAAGACTATCAACCTGTGGACACTTGTTGCCCTCAAAATATTAACGAATATAACTTGATTTGTGAATATCAAAACTTTTCATTGTTGCTTTCTGCAGCTCAGTTTTTAAAAATATCTTTAAAGGTAGTTCCAAAGTACTAGCCCTAGGAAACTCAGGGAATGTAAACCACTATTAAGGGCTTAAATGATATCTTGAAGTAAGATGCAATCACTGGTTTTGCATTTAGTCACTACCTGTTGAGCTCTGAGAACAGGCTTTAGCATAAATAGGATTCCAGCCCTCAGCAGCTTCTGTACTGAAAGTGAATCACTGCTTTTAAGCAGCAATACTATTTCTTTTTATTGTCAGTGTTGGTGATGGGACTTTGATAGTTTAGCCTGTACACTACACTAAGGATTAAGGAAAACATTACTTCTGTCCATATGGTGCATCATCCGAATATACCAGGCAAGACATTAGTTGATGTAAAAATCTGGGAATACATGAATTAGATGTTCATGTTTACAGTGAAATCAGCCAGGTCATTTGTTAGTATTTCTCCTCTTACTGTGCTGCAAGCCACACTTGTAATCAGAATCTCGTCTAATTCTTGTTCTATTTTTTCATCTTGCTTTCCTGTCACTATTCTAATCCTAGAAGCAGCAAAGTTGGCAGAGTGCCTCTTGCCTGCAGTGAGTCAAAATATGGAGGAACAGATTTCAGTACTATCCTATGGATCAGTCAGCATGGGTGTGCACATCGGCAGGAACTCTGTGTGCCTCAGACTTCCACATAGGCAGTGATATAAAGTGAAGGCATATGTACAAAAGCAACAGGAAAAGAAGAAATGAAGGACAACTGCAGAAAGCAAAATAAATCTCAGCTTGGTTTGGGAACAAACAGTACACAGTTCTGTTCTGTTTGCTTAAAAATAAAATTTTTAGTCACAAAAAAAAGTGAATTATAGACTGGAATCTTTGTTGAGTCTTAATTTAATGGATACGGTATGCTCCAAAGGCATTAGAGAGGAGAGACTCTAGAAAAACTTAAAATGGAGAAAAATTTAGAAGCCCATTAGTCTGTGACTTCAATTCAATGATAAGGAAGTTGAGGTCCAGAGATATAATGGACTTAGCTGTAGGCACCGAGTACCATGGAAGAACTAGAATGAATGCTCTTTCTCATAGCATCTAGTTCTTGATTTTTCCAATGTTCATCAACAATCTTGATGTCCACCTGACACATAATGTGGAGATGGATTTTATAAATAGAATGTTTGTGCCCCCATCCCAATTCATATGTTGAAGCCAAATCACAATGCAATTGCATCTGGAGGTGGGCTTTTGTGAGGTAATTAGGTTTTAAGGGTGGGGCCCCACGAATAAAATTAATGTCTTTATTTATTTTTTGATGAATTATTTTTTTATATTTGTACTTACTATTATTATTATTATCATTATTATTTAAATTTGACCAGAGAGAAAGAGAAATTGAAAAAGCAAGCCACCAGGTCTGGGACGTGAACTGCAGTCGGCCCTACAGGAGTCTAGTGCTTTAACCACCATACTGATCAGTGCTGACACTCTGATCTCAGACTTCCAACATCCAGAACTGAGAGAAATAAGTCTCTGTGATTTATGAGCCCACCAGTCCATGATACTGTTTTAGAGACATCTAAACTGACTAAGAAAATGTGTGACAAGTGATGAGGGGACCCTATCCCTGGATTCTGCATCTGCACATACCTCATTTGTCATTGTTGATGTTCATGGCAAAGAGGTGTGTAGAGGAAAAGTCAGTAACAGAAAGTTAAAGACAGAATGGCTTGTTTTGTCTAAATAGGGATTTATAAGGCTAGAGATCTGGGATCCTTTGAAACTCGACCTTTGTTCAACAAATAAAGTCTCAACTGTTCACGTTCTAAGATAACAGGGTTTCTGAGACTTAGTCTCATTCATTCATTCATCTATTCACCCATTCATTTATTAAATTACATGTATAAGCATCTCTGTAACAGAAAAATATTTGAAGACTTTATTATAATTGTCAAACTGATTAGACATTACTCTATATTGACTTCACCCTACTGGCGTTAACATTGCTTCTTACCATTTCTGTGAAAATCCTTGCTACTGAACCTCCAGGAACTCACACTTTTTGTCTTACACATATTTCTATGAGATGTCTTCTTACCACCTTCAGAGGTACCTGCTCCTCAACTCACCCCAGAAATGGTGTTTCTTACCCAAAGATTCTCAGCTACTCTTTCTCTCTTTTAACAAGTTCTTCATGGAATATTTCAGCTTCTCTCAGGGGTGATTTCTTTCTTTCTTTCTTTTTTAGAATTATTTCATTTAATTTTACTTATTTTATTATAATTTTACCATATAGGGACAGAGTGAGAGAGAAAGGGAGAGAGATGGAAAGGTAGAAAGCAAGCTGCCAGGTCCAAGACTCGAACCCAGTTGGCCATGT
Organism: Tupaia tana; assembly: GCA_026018925.1. Lineage (NCBI taxonomy): Eukaryota > Metazoa > Chordata > Mammalia > Scandentia > Tupaiidae > Tupaia > Tupaia tana. Next base: position 95,487,040 of record JAKSZU010000005.1, read on the forward strand.
GGTACTCCACCGCCCTTTACCACCATACCACCTGCTGGCCCCAGATTTCTACTCCCCTAAGTTTCTGAGTCATAGAATACAATCTTAATCTCTGACTCTCTTCTGAGTTTCAGGCTTACAAAGCCCAAGGCCTCACATGTACCTCAAGTCATTCACTTTCTACCTCAAGCAAACACAATGACTTTCCTATTCTACCAGGTCAATATTTCTGTACATCACCATGCTCTTCACCCTACTATTGCTGCCCTGGTATAGATCTGCTTTATAATACTCTCATCAAAATTATTCAAATTTCCTCTCAGTTAAGTACTCTGTTTTCAGCCTTGCACAAATAAAATTCACCCTCTTTATTTTGCTACTAGTTTGAACTATTTAAAACATAGATATAAGCCTGATTCTCTTAAAACTCTCTTAAGTGTTCATTTTTCTCATAAACAATAACGTTTTAAAAAAGTCCTTGCTTGCCAGGATGCTGCCAGTCTTAATGGCTGTTGTTTCCATCTTGGCCCTTGAAATTTATAGAGAAAATTGCTCACAATCCCTGTCCACCCCTTCTGTTCCATGCCCTCCTGCCTTCGCTCTGGGCATTTGTGTCCTCCCTGCAATGCTTTCTCTTCCTCACTTGCTCGACTTAACGCCTATTTATTGTTCAGGACTCAACTCTGACATTGTCTCCTCCTGGCAGTCTCTGACTATCCCCCCAAGTTATGTACCCATCTGCTGTGTTCCTTTTAGCTTTCCGGGCTAGCTGTATATAACCTCTAATCACAGGGTACACACACATTATGCTTATGCATCACGTCCTGATTACTGTCTAAGCTTCTCGGGAGGAGTATGTAAGCCCATCTTCTCTGGGGTAGGAGCCGCAGTGCCTCATTCAGAGTGGGTTGACAAGTGTCCTGACCTGGACTGCCAGACTATATACGAGATACACAGATACACACTATATTGCCCGGCCTTGGAAATCCCACACTGGACAGTGGGAGACCTATGCACCTGGCACATTTCACCCAGACCGCAGTATGACAGACTCCACACAGGATAGAAAACCGCCAACTCAGCCTGAGGGAGGAAAGAAGGAAGAAGGATCAGAAAATGCTCCTTACACGAGGTGAACCTTTAACCCTTTTCTTCTTACCCTCTTCTGCACTTGGACTTCTTTAATTAAAGAAACACAATCCCTTAAAAACCTGATTGCGGAGGCACAAACTCCTTCATCGACAACTTGATGAAATCCAAAGCTTTCCCTGGGAGCCATTTCTTTCATCTGGCTTCCGCAAGTGTTTAAGCCAAGAAGAAAGTACATTTGTGTTTGCCAGGGACTTGCAAAATGTGCTCCTGACTGGCAAAACACAAAACGCTTTAAAAAGTGAGGAAATTGTGCAGCCAGCGTTGCCATCTGATAATCGCAGACAGGCTCAGGTTTGCGCAGAAATTGGGAGGAAGGCGCTTGCTGCGTCGTAAGTGTGTGGCTGATAAGAGAACTCCATGGTGCTATTGCCAAACAGCACTTTCAGACCCACACTCCACACCTACTGCCTTTGGATGAAGTCGCCTACACAGAGCTGAAGGAGAATTTGGCTCCGAGTGTGCAATTTGGCCAAGGCTGCCGCTCTGAATGTTGAGAAAACAGCAGCGTGCCGTTGGAGGTAGGGTCTGGGCATATCAACTGGATTTCTCTTCCTATCTCTCAGGCCCCCTCAGGCCCAGAGCACAACGTGAGTCATTTTATTTACTTCTGTTGCTTTGTGGTGCCAGAGTCACAGCGGCCCAGTTCTGAAGGGAAGCACGACATATTTTTCCAGAGCCCCTATTGCTAGAAACTCAGAATGGAGTTGACATAAATCTAATGAAATGAAAGTGCTCTCTTCCCCTCCCATGAATCCCAGAAAGCAGTGGCATTTGGAAAATTGTGTTCTAAACGAGTTGACGAGGGCAGGAGTTCAACAGAAGCAAGCTATGAATTTATATATATTTAAAGATTTCTGCTCTATTCTTTTCGTTTCTGCTGCTTGAAGATAAATCATATTCAGCTTTAGGGAGTTTAGTTTAAATATCATGCATGTACACCTGAGGATTTTTTTTTTAAATAATAATAAAGGAGAGAGAGAGAGAAAAAAGGAGAGGTTTAGAACCATTTGGTTATACCCAGGGAAAAAAAAAAGGAAAGGAATGAAAGTGATTTCCTTGGTTGCCTTTTAGAAATTAGAAGAAAAATCATCTTTGCGAAGTTGTATTATTTGTAGACTCAAACTATTCTGGTGCTTGATGAATTCAAAGACTATTATAACTACTGTATCCTTACATAACTATGTGTTAATTTAATTTTATTTGTTGAAGAGAGGCCCAGCTGACATCGCCTGTATACAAGGCAGGAAAAATATTTAGCTTACCAGACTGATATGATAAACAACATTGGGAGCAGGCATACGATGACGTCTATATAAAGACCATTCGTTAAGCATCAGGTATTTTGTGCTCTGTATTCGTGCATACAAATTATTTCTTGCTACCAGATGATAGAGTTATTTATATTGCACATATTTGGAGATTAAATTTGGGGTCATGGACAAGTTACTTAATCTTTCTTATTTTCAGTTTTCTAATCTAGAATATGGGGATACCTAGCTCAAAATCATATTCTCTCAACTAATTAAGAGAACATCTTGTCTGGGACAGAGCAAGTGGTTTCTGCTATTAGCCTGTATTAATAGTGAGACCAAAGACAAGCAGGGCAGATGATAGATGGTGATTAAGAGTGAGGCTATAGAAGCTGCATGGTCATTGGTTCAACAAATATTCATTGAATACTCTCCGGGTGCCAGGGATTTGCTAGATGCTGCATATTCAGTGATGAGCAAAAACATGAGGTTTCTGCTTTTATGGACTGAATAGCTTCTGGAATAAAGAATAAATAAGTGAACAAACAAAAATACATTCTCCCTTCCTCCCCAAATGGTAGTACATTCTTACAGTCTCTGTTTTTTATCCAAAGTCCAAGTTAAAATCTTTTAGCTGTGTGTGTTTTTTTTTTTTAACAAGCAGTGATTTTTATTCATTAATAAACTAAAAGCCTATTTCCAGATGATTCTTTCTCATGTATCCTGCATGCTTTACTTAGTAAGCAAAGCCCCATAAGGCCAGGCTTCAACTAATCCTCAGACTCTGACCCTTCTTCATCTTGACTAATCTGGAAGTAACAAAGTTCGTAAGTCTCCTTGTCAGATGCAACCACACAAAGCCAATCACAAAGGTTGCTTTTCTTAAGGTATTTCTTGGTGAGGTATTTCAAATACCTTTTAGAGAACCGTTTCTCAGAAACAACTGTGATTTTATTCTTGAGGCGTTCAATGTGAACTACATTTCCAAGGTTGCCAGTTTTCCCATTGACTTTAACCTTTTCCTGCAGAAACTGTTCAAAATTTCTGGAGTCAAAAATTCCATCTTCTACTGGATGAGTAAGGTCCAAATTAAACTTCCAGGTTGACCTCTTAGGCTTCTTGTCTTTCTGCGGCGCCATCTTGGAAGCCAGCCGTGTAGTCAGAAAGTAGCTGTGTTTTTTATACATGATGTTTCCATGGTACCTGCGAAGGGTGGCTTTAGGGGTTGACCTGGGGATTCTTCTTTGGTTTAGAAGCCACTTAGGGTTACTGAGAGGAAAAGGTCAGTCATGCTACTTTTACCTCCTGTGTGATAGTTCTTATTATTTATGGGAAAACACCCAGTTGTTTAGTATCAGCAGAAAAATACTTGCAGCTCATTTATTCCATAGTGTGACCAACCATCTTGGTTTTCCCAGGACTGAGGATTCCTAGTACTGACATTTTCAATGTCAACCTGAGAAAGCCCTAGATAAACCGGGATGAGCTGCTCATGCTACTTGTCCTACCCACTTGTCCATTTCAGCCCTAGAAATACGTAATTTCACAATGTGAAAAGTTCTACGAATAAAGAGATTAGGATGCTATAAATTTAGGGTGGGGGGTCTCATCTATATTGGGTGGGAAGTGGCTCTGAAAAGGCAATATTTGAGCTAAGACCCCAAACATAGGACATTAAGTTTAGCTTGCACCTTAATTCTCAGTTGTTTAATCTCAGACAAGTAATGACTCTCTCAACTGCAGTTTCTTCCTCTGTAGTGAGTGGATAATCATCATATATACCTAATCATACCTCTCATACCTAATCATGCCATACTTCATAGGGAAGTTTTGAGACTTAAATAAAATAAGGTATGTGAATAACTTAAAATATTTTTGGCTATTGATTTGTAAATTCATTCTTTTAGAAATATCTATTTTTAAATTATTGAGACTTGTTTCATGGCTTAACTGGTCATCCTAGAGAATATTCCATACACATTTGAGAAAAATGTATATTCTTCTATTGTTAAATGACATTTTCAATAGATTTATGTTATGCTTGATTTATAGAGTTGTTCAAAATCTCTATTTTCTTTTTCGGTTATCTGCTAGTTGATTTACTTATTACTGAGAGTAGATTATATGAATGGATTTCAAATTTTTGCACCAAATGAACTTATACTTTACTTCTATTTCCATGAATTTTTAAGAGGTTTTGCCATAGAGCATATTCACTCACTTGAGAGAGACAGAGACAGTGAGAGAGAAAGTAAGAAATCTCCCCCCACACACACCAAGGGGATGGCTATATTGCAATCCCTTCTCTTCCCTTCTTCTCCTGGAATCTGGGGCACTAGGGCACACATGCACACACTCCCAGTGTGATTTTCAAGCCACCTGGTCCAGGACTTGAACTGCAGTTGGCCATGTGGGAATCCAGTGATGTAACCACTGTGCCATCTGCTGGCCCCTTTCATGAAATTTTTAAAGTTCTTTTGTATGTTTAAAGTTGCCATATTTTCTTTATTTAAAAATATTTTATTTAAATTTATTCATTTATTTATTTATTTAAATTTTACCAGAGAGGGACAGAGTGAGAGAGAGAGAAAGTGACAAAGCGAGCTGCCAGGTTCAAGACATAAACCTCATTTGGCCATGTGAGAGTCCAGCACCCTTTACCACCATGCCACCTGCCAGCCCTGCCATATTTTCTTAATTAATTTGACCTCATTATCATTATAAAATGTCCTTGTTTGTTTCTAGTAATTTTTATTTGAAAGTATTTTTTGTCTGATATGAGTAAATCCACTCTAATTATGTTTTGATTGCTGTTTCTGCACTATATCTTTTTCTATCCTTTTATTTTCAACCTACTTGTGTCTTTGAAAATGTTTCTCTTTTAGATAGCATGTAATTGGAGGTAGCATGTAATTGGATCATGACTTTTTGTCCATTCTTCTAATCACTGCATATTAATTGAAGCATTCAAACTATTTAATATTAATGGAATTATTGATTAGGTAGGATTTATATTTGCCATTTTTGCTATTTGTTTTCTGTGTCTTATGTCATTGATGTCTTCTCAATTACAGCCTTCTTTGTGATAGATAATTTCTAGTGTACCATTTTTATTCCCTTACTATGTGTGTGTGTTTTAGAGTTTGTCCCAAATTATAGGTATAATTAACATCTTAATTTATAACAATCTAGATTCTTTGAGTTTATATCAGCATAATTTTAATAGTACAAAAATCTTGGCTCTGATGTACTTTCAGTTCTTCTCCCCACTGTATGCTATTATCTTCATAGAAATTATATCTACCCATTTTCTGCCTATTAACACAGATACATAGATATTGCTTTATGCATTGTCATTTAAATAGGATGGGAATTGGAGGAATTGGAAACCAAAATAAGCATTTATACCGTCTTTTACATTCACCTATATAGTTGCCTCTACTGGTGCTGTCTTTACCCCCTGTGAATCTCAGTTACTGTCTAGTGTCCTTCCATTTCAACCTGAAGGGCTCCATTTAGAATATTTTTGTAGGGAAAGAAAAATAGCAAATACATTATCTTTTTCAGTTGAGGATATATTAATTTCAACTTCATTTTTGAAAGATAATTTTTCTCTACACAGAATTCTTTGTTGACAGATTTTTTTTTCTTTGCCCATTACTTATGTCATTACATTGACTTCCGTCCTTCATAGTCGCAGACAAGAAACCAACTGTAAATCTTACTGTGGATTCTTGTATGTGATGAGTAGATTTCCCTCTTGCTACTTTCAAGATTCTCTCTTTGTTTCTGACTTTCATTCATTTGATTACAATATGTTTTGTTGTAAATCCTTTTGTGCTTACCATAAATGGTGTTTGTTGAGCTTATTGGCTATGTAGATTAATATTTCTTATAAAGCTAGAGAAGTTTCAGCCCTTCTTTTTTTTCTTTTTTTTTTTTGAAGAGGTTTTTACTATAGGTACGTGTGCTCGTTGGAAAGACAGAGAGAGACAGAGAGATAGAAAGCAAGAAATCACCTCCCAGAGGGGATGGCCACGCCACAACCCCTTCTCCTCCATTCTCCTTTCGGGATCTTGGGCATGCACGCACACATGCCTGGCATGAGTTTAAGCCACTGGATCCAGGACTCGAACCACAGTCGGCTACATGGGAGTTCAGCGACGTAGCCATTACGCTAACTGCTGGTCTCAGACTTTACTTCTTCAAATATCCTTTCAGCCCTAGTTTTTCTTTTTTTCTTCTGGGACTTATTATTTACATGATGGTTCACTTGACATTATCTACTGATTTCTGAGGTTCTGTTTGTTATCTTTTATTTTTTTCTGTCTCCCTAACTAGATCATTTAAGTTAAGCTATCTCCAAGCTCATAGTTTATTTGTTTGTTTTTTTCCTTTTGCATGTTCAAATCTGTTGTAGTAAAATTTTCAATTTTAATGATTTTTTTGTCTCCAGAAATTCTACTTGGTTATTTAAAATAATTTTAATCTTTTTGTCAATAATCTCTGTTTGGTGAGATGTCAGTCTCACATTCTTCTCTAGGTCTATTTATGTCTTTCCTTAGTTCTTTGCACATATTTAAAATAGCTGATTTAAAGTGTTTGTAATGAGTTCCACATCTGATTTTCTTCAGGTATAGTTTCAGCTGATTGCTTTTTCTTGTCTATGGGTCATACTTTCTTGTTTTTTGTTTTGTTTTGTTTTCTGTAATTTTTTGTTGAGATCTGAACATTTTAACTAATATAACGTGGCAACCCTGTAAAGGAGATTCTATTCCCTCCCCAACATTTATTGTTTTTAATTGTTTCTTTGGTGACTTTTCTCAGCAAATTCTGTAAGGTCTGTATTCATGTGTGTGTGTGTGTGGCCACTGAAGTCCCAGCTAGGTGAACTTAGTGACCAACTATTGATTGGACAGTGATTTCCTTACATGTCTGGAAGTAATAAGTCTTTGTTGAGGGCTGGTTGTGTGTACTGGAGAGGGCCTTCAACCTTCAAGTGGTTGTTATTTCTTAGCCTTAATTTTTCTGCTTGCACAGAACTTCACATTAAGCCAGAGTTTAGACTTTCTTAGGTCTTCGGGAGCATGTGCACAGCCCTAGGCATCTGAATGTCTCTGTACATGAACACAACTTCTGTTCTAGAGTCTCAGGAATATTTTGGGCCTTTTCAAAGCTGCCTATGAACATATCATTACCCATATTTTCCTTTTAACCTTGTTGTTTAATCTGTGATTTCACATGTTATCCACTGCCTCAGGTAGCTGCAATTTAAGCAATTGCCTGTGATATGTGAGTGTGATGTGCATGTGCAACTTTGCACGTCATGCAAAGTGTCTAGTCAAGTAAAAGTAAGACAGCCTTATGAGTGGAGTCTTCCAGGAAATCACAAGACAGGCCAAATAATGAATAATTCTCTGGGATTAGGACATTGAAAGAGTTTATACACCATTCTGTGCTCTCCAATGGCAACCAGGCTATAGGATTAAACTGTGACTATGGAATGTTGGTTTTCAGTACTACTTCAGGGCAATTAGTCCTAAATATGGTAAGTTAAAACACCATGAAGCATGAAGCATGCTTTATTTATTTATTTTATTTTATTTTTTTAGAGAGGTTTTACTATAGGGCGCATGCGCTCACCAGAGAGACAGAGAGAGACAGAGAGACAGAAAGTGAGAAATCACCCCCCAGGGGGAATGGCCACGTCACAATCCCTTATCTTCCATTCTCCTCTTGGGATCTTGGGCACGCACGCACACGCACCCGGCATGAGTTTAAGCCACCAGGTCCGGGATTCGAACTGCGGTCAACTACATGGGAGTCCAGTGACATAGCCATTACACTAACTGCTTTTTAAAACAACATCTTTCTACCTTCCTTTCTTTCTTTCCTTCCTTCCTTCCTTCCTTCCTTCCTTCCTTCTTTTTTTTTTTTTTTTTTTTTTTTTTTGGAGAGGTTTTTCGCTATAGGGCGCATGCGCTCGCCAGACAGACAGAGAGAGACATAGAGACAGAAAGCGAGAAATCACCCCCCAGGGGGGATGGTCACGCCGCAATCCCTTCTCCTCCATTCTCCTCTCGGGATCTTGGGCACGCACGCACACGCGCCCGGCGTGAGTTGTAAGCCACCGGGTCCGAGACGCGAACCGCGGTCGACTACGTGGGAGTCCAGCGACATAGCCATTACGCTAACTGCTGGTTCCCTCCTTCCTTCTTTCTAAAAAATGCTCTCTGAATTGTATAAGGCTTTGGTTAATTTTTAGAGTTATATAAAAGTTCATTCAGACTTTTTTTTTTTGGTCACTGTTCTTATTTTTTTAAGAACACTAGAGAACACAGAGAAAGAAAGAGAGAGAGAGAGACAGACAGAGAGGAGCACATCACAAGAGAGTCTTCATTTCACAGTCCGCCCCCAGCCTCAGTCAGCCAGGATCAGTGGCACTGCGTGCATACTTAGCACATGCAGGGAGACCTTGGAACATGAACCTGAGACCACCTCACGTGGGCCCAGCATTATGGAGTATTGTGTTACTGCTCACCACTGCAGCTGCCTTGATAGTATTCTTACTGTTTTTATGGAGGAAGGGTATTTTTTTTTTATGTCCTTATAATCACATTATACTTGTGCCATCCCTGGCTATTGACAGACTCAGTGAATGATGTTTGTTTATTATTATCAATTAGCTAAACAATCTTATAAGATAAACATTATTATTATCATCTTACAAAAAATAATAAGATAGGAAGAAAACAAAATATTTAATCTCTCCTGCTTTCTCTTACTGTCCTTTTCCCATTTCAGGAGCCAGTGGGGTTTCTCATTAAGGTCCATTCTCAGGAAGGCATTTGATATTAATCAATTATGTCACATAGATTTGGGGTCATAGTTTACTTCTAAGAAAATGTGAACTGAATCAACAACGTCTTTATTCTCTTAAAGATACTTGAAGTATCAGTGAGAAAAAGCATAATTATGTTTTTAAGTCAAAAAAATCCTTGGAATCCCTAAAATAACATCAAATGGGCAAACTAGACCCATGTCTTTATAGTGGGTCTAGTTTAGAGACCACCATTGTCCATGGGCGTGGAGACCTGTCAGGCTCATGTGAGATGAATAGGGCACTGCCTCAGGGCTGTGGAATGCTGAGAGGAGCAGCGTCTCGAAAACTGACTGACATTCTTGGAGGAATACTGTGAGGACTGCTTTCATGTCATGCAGCCAGCAAACTCAAAATAGGATATGAAAATCAATGGCAGAAACCCAGGGCTATGCCTTAGGATCAGAGATGTCACAGGTGAACCTTATGTAAAAAAAAAAAAAAAAAAAATTGTTAAACCCTCTTGTTTGCTTGTTGGTATGACAAATAGACCAACTATACTTTAGGAAAGAAAAAAAAAGGTCAGTGTATGATGGTTTTATTTTATGGATCTTTCGTCAAAGATAGTGTGCATCCATAAATGACATTTATTTGAAATATAATAGCAAACCTTTGTTTTAGATGAAGAAACTATTCTGCTTTAGAAATTGGTTCAGTCTTGGAACCAAATGATGATGTAATGGTTACATCACTGGACTCCCACATAGTCAACTATGGATCAAGTCCTGGACAGGGTGACTTAAAACTCAAGCCAGGCGTGTGTGCATGTATACTCAACATCCCGAAAGGAGACTGGAAGAGAAGGGATTTTGGTGTGGCCATCCCCCTGGGGAGTAATTTCTTGCTTTCTGTTTTTCCATCTTTCTGATGAGCACACATGCCTTATAACAAAAATATCTCTTAAAAAAAAAAAGAAAAAAAAATTGAGTCAGTCTTGTACCAGAAATACTTACTGTTCAAATTCTATTATGAATGTTTTGGTCACTAAAAATAAACCATGAATAGATTCAGACACACACACACAGACACACACACATATACACGAACACTACAATCATACTTGTATATACATAGGCGTACACACACATACACATGTTATAAGTAAACATTGTTTAGTTTGGTTCCTGACATCAGAACACAGGATAGCCCTGTAATACTTTTTACTTCTGTTAAGTACTCTCACAGTAGTCAGGGGGAGTAGAATTGCAAAGATGAAAAAATTCACACACACACACACATACACACACACACACACACACAAATTCACCACCATTTCAGGTATATGAGATGTTGCCTTTCTTCCTTTTGCTTCTGTTTTATTTTGATTTGTTTTGATTTAGAAGAAGCAAGAAAAGAATCCTGCTTTTAACCTGGCCTTTATGTGTAGCCACTTAGACCTATAGGATCATATGACTTCAGAAGTCATTTTATAAATTTGGACCTTAAGGTCCAGAGAATCCGAGTGACTGGTAGAATTTATGAGTCAGCGGGACCAGCAGTTAGCGTAATGGCTATGTCGCTGGACTCCCATGTAGTCGACCGTGGTTCACGTCCCGGACCCGGTGGCTTAAAACTCACGCCAGGCACGTGTGTGTGCGTGCCCAAGATCCCGAGAGGAGAATGGTGGAGAAGGGAGTGGCCATTCCCCCAGGGGATGATTTCTCGCTTTCTGTCTCTCTGTCTTTCTCTGTCTGTCTGGTGAGCACACGCGCCCTATAGCAAAAAACTCTCAAAAAAAAAAAAAAAAAAAAGAAAGAAAGAAAGAAAGAAAAAAAAAATTTATGAATCAGCTCATACCTGTCATTCCTTTTGTGAGTATCTTCTCCATGTTACTGTTCTAATTCATGCATTCCACCTAGCAAAATAACTCTGGAATGGGAGAGCTTGACCGTGCTTGGAAATCTCCCGAATGTATTTGACCTTACATGCACTTGGGTTATGTAATTCCTACTATCTGAAAAAAATAAAATAATAATCACATTTGATATCGGATATCACATGCTGTGTACACTCTGTTGACACCAATACAGCCTGCATTGAACTATACAATTTTAGCCCATAATTAAATATAGGAATGATGGTTCATCTTGAATGTTCAGGTAGAATTCTAGCAAGAGAACTTGAACCCTGTCTATCAGCTTAGAGATGAAATGACATACAAATTGGTAAGACAAATTCTGGGTTCATTGTACTAAAATTAGTTAATAACACAGTGATCTACATGGAACTAAGGAAATTCAAATCTCTCTTCATCTACAATTCTTGATTGGATGCCATTACAAAAAAAAGTTTTGCTTCTAATAGCCAAGATGAAACTCAGTAGGCCCAGAAAGCTGATCTCCTAGCTGACAAAATTGAAGACTTTCGAGGATACAAAAGAAGAAACAGAAGGATCAATAATAAAAGTCCCAGTTTAGAGGGTTAAAAAATAAGTAATGGAGCCATGTTATGCATTGTGATTATGAACTGCTGAATTGGCGTTTACTGTGACAAGAGTCTCCAATTTATTGGATGCATGTCATTGGGACTTGCCCTTTCTTTTTATGTGTCTATCCATGATGAATGCCAGTGCAGGGAAATAAAGAGCTCTTACCCTTTTCATACTTTGCTAGATGCTGGTGAACTTGCCAATTGATGCTTCTATAATTTTTGCTTCAAGGTCACCTGAGGGGACAGAGTCATCCAAACAAGGTCACTGACTATGTTGAAAGTTAATCATTGTTTCTTGAAATGAAAAGTCATAGAAAAATTAGGGCACCAAGGATATAATTACCATAAGATGAAAAATGGATTAAAAGAATATTTTCTTTTAAAAATATAGTTCATTTGAAAGAAAATGTGATAAATAGTACTTGGACAACTAAGGTCATTTGGTCTGCTCTCAGTAATTCAATTAGGGGAAATCTGAAAGCTATAAGTGCATGGTAGGTGGGAGCTGTAAAAGCACTGGACTGTTAATAATTTGAGACTTTCTCATCCCTTTATGTGGATGAAAGTGGATCAATTATGTGAACGCGCAGGTCTCCGTATTGTCCTCATTTCACAGATGGGCCCTGAGGGAGATTGCACAAGGACCCCAAACCGTGAGACAGAGCTTTGCCTTTAGAGGAGGTTCACTATCTTCAATTTGATTTTCAATTGGGAAAAAAATATAATACTAGCTTTTTTTTTTTTTTTTCCTTTTCAAGTCATAATTTCAATGTCCTGAGAACACAAAGCTCCTTAGATTCAGAGTCTCTTCTAAGATCTAGGGCGAACATTCAACTGCAATCTGGAAAAACATTTAGTATCATAGCAAGCTAGGACTAGTTGAGCTTTCTTTTGAGTACAGGCCTAATGAACATGAGGGTAGGGTTTAGTGCTTTTTCCACAGCGATTCTTAGATTTAGGTGAGCTTCTTTGTACCATATGGTAGACACTGGGGGTGGAATCTAAATTTAATTTAGCCCAAATCAGATCTGCTAAGTGTTCACATTTAAAAAAAATCAGAATACTTAGTTTGATAATTACAAATGTATTTGTGGGAACAATGAGCCAATTCTGGAAAATTCTAGAAATATTGCTACCATCTTTATGCCAGATACCTCAAAGCTAAATAAAGCTTTCAGAAGGTAATATCATATGTCTAATTATTATATCATATGTCAGGTTATCCATAATAGTTGTATTTATTTCTTTATTTTAAAGGTTTTTGCCTTAGAGAGTATATGTTCATGGGAGACAGACAGGTGGAGAGAGTGTGAGAGAAAGTGAGAAATCACCCGTTGGGGGGATGGCCATAGCACAATCCTTCCCCCTCCATCCTCCTCCTGGGATTTGGGGCATATATTCACATGTGCCCTGCATGATTTACAGGCCTCTAGATCCAGCACTTGAATGTGACCGGCCATGTGGGAGTCCAGCGCCTTAACCACTACACCACCTTACTGGCCCCAAGAGTTATATTTAACCAATTAAGAATTAGTCAGATTCTATTGGTTCTAGTCTTTATCAACAAAGTTGCACAAAGTAGAAGAAAATTGTCCTTTCCTAATGGCTTTTTAAGTATTAATCAGTGTAACAGTGTTTCTGGCTGTTAAGTGCAATGCTTTGTACCAAATGTCAGCTGACTTAAACATATTTTTTTCCCCAGAAAATCTAGAAAACTGCATTGAGCACTTGGAAAATCAAATGGCATATGCGTTGGAGTATGTACATGAGACATTTTATATTTTAGAAAAGCTGAAAGTGGGCAATTTATTTTTAAACAAGTTCAAACTGAAATCTTTACATAGATATGATGCAGAATTTGTTGTGCCCATCCTCTGAAAGGCTAAAAGGAAAAGTTATTATCTGAATCTGGTGTATAGTATTTTCATCTCACAGAAAAAAAGTAAAACAAAACAAAACAAAAACAGGAAAGAAAAGATGCTTTGCAACAGTAGCACAGTAATCTTAATTTGAAAGCCATTCTGGAATTTAGCTTCTTATTTTGCTTCTTTTTTTTTACTGGAAAATGTTTTGAGCTCCTTATCTACCTTTGATTTTCTTCTCTTTACCACTGTATAATCTCTGAAGATCTAGTCCTTTTACATGCTTTTAATTATCTCTCCCTAAAGATAATTTTTCAAAGTACACTATATAAATTTTGTGTTGCTCTTTAGTTCTTAACTTCCAACTGCCACTTAATGCAGTGACTTTTAAGTTGGTAGTTAAGAATTGTTTATGATGGAGTATTTACACCAGGGAAATTGGCAAATGCTACAAATTATACTCCTCTCTCCCAGAGTTGGTTGGTAAATATTTACCAACATGTCATTGGCTGTCACTGAAATTTCATAGTTACAACTGAAATACAGCCTGTAAAAAATAGAATTTACTTATCTAGCTTGCCATTTCTCACCACACCTAGATTTTCTCACAGAGATATCACCATCATTTTACTCAGACCCCTTTGCATACGCTGGTTTGAATCGCCTATTTAACATCACTCAAATATCTAATGGACATCTTAAGCTTACATGTATTGAACTAGATTCATGATCATCCCCACACATCTGCCCCACCCAAGTGTCCTCCAGTTTAATTCATAGCAATTTTATCTAATCATTTAGACTAAAAAAAAAATCCTGTGAAGTTTCTTTGACTTCTCTATCTTTTATATATCACATCCAATTTGTCAAGAGGAAATCCTGCTGGTTCTACCATAAGAATAAAACCCAATGCTGCTCAGTTCTCACCTCTTACATTACTGCATCCTGGTGTGACCATAATCAGCTCCCACCTGGATTATTTGAGAAGCTCCTTAGGAGTCTCCCTTGTTCTATCCTTGCCCCTTTAGGGGTTTTCCTCTATGCAAAGAGTATTGCTTAAAATGTAGGTCAGATCACGTCCCTGCTCCACTCAAACCCTCTAGTGGCTCCTATTTTTGGTCACAGTAAAGTCAACTTGCTTCCACTGCTTACGTCAATGGTGATATTCCATAACCTGCTCTACTTTTCCCATATCACTTAACATCTTCAAATGTGCAGTACACTTTATACATTTATCCTGTCTGTGGTTTATTGTGTATCTTCATCTAACAGTGGAGATGTGTAAGAACAGGCAGGTTAGCTGTTTTGTTCTCTGACTGTATCAGGCATGAAGGGCCATTGCTGGCACATGGCAGATACTATAGATATCTATGAATAGATGATCTGCCGTGAAAGGCAGCTCACCTTTGATATGTCTGTCTTTCCCATATTTAAACTTCCTCCTCTAAGTCTTTCCTAGTGGGTCACTTTTGAGGGACACAAGATGTAGTTGGTAAGTTCTGAACAAGCTGGTCACTTTTGTAATATGGGTCCATGGTTTGAGACTGGGATGAAGGAAATGTTTTCTAAAAGAACCAGGAACAGAAATCATACTAGAATGACTAGGAAATCAAATTGGGGAAGTAGGACTTACATTACCTCCAGAAATACACAGAAACAACTCAAAACAGGCCACATAGCGAAGGGGTCAGAGACTGGTGTACAGAATGATGCAGGTGTGGAAGCCAAACCTGAAGGCCCAGACCCTGGATATAAGTAGGCTGGTTGTCTTATGGCACATTTTTGCTGTCTGCAAATCCCCTTGATGTGTGGGTAGATAATGTTTTATAAAACTATATTGTGGAGGTGGATAGCCTGCCTTTTTCATGTTCTGGCCACCCATTCTGTCCTTGAAATTCCTACTACTATCTAAGTCCCTACATACTGTGATTCTAAATCACAGGAATAGCCTGCTCTTTCTATTTGTCCCTCTCTAAGATGTCTGTCATCTTCCAGATCATAGGGGTGACCCTGTCTCTTCTACCTTTGAAAACCTCTAGTGATTCCCATTGACTACCAATAAAAGTTCTGGTTTCCTAATCTAGAATTGAAGGTTTAACTCCAGATGGTATCTGAAAACTCTTTCATCTCTTCCTCACTTCTCCTATGTACCAGACAAATAAAATATTTATTATCTTGAAGTTAACATTGTATTTTCTTATCCTTATCCCTTTCCCAAATGCCATCTTCTCTCTTTCTCTCTCTCCTTTTTTTTTTTTAGGTTTTTGTTAAAGGGTGAGTGCCTCTCCAGAGACATAGAAAGAAAGAGAGGGGGAAAGTGAGAAATCACGCCCCCCAGGGGGCATGGAAATTCTCTTCTCTTCCTTTCCCTTCTCTTCTATTCTCCTCTCTGAATTTTGGGCAGGCATGCACATGTGCCCATTGTGATCTTCAGGCCACAAGGTCCAAGACCGGAACTGCAGTCAGTCATGTGTAAGTCCAGTGTCTTAATTACCATGCCACCTCCTGGTCCCCATGCCACCTGTTGGTCCCCGCGCCATCTTCTTTTATTAAATGTACTTTTGCATCCTATTTCTGAATACAAGCATTAGATTTCTTCCAAGAATTATTCGGTTGTCAGAAAAGTCATGATGCCTTATTGTATAGAAAAATAGGTCATGACTTTTCCAGTGACTCAATAATTAAAATATATTCTATTCCACCTTATCATTTGTGACCATATCAGTAACTCCCCACCCTTAGGCCTAGACTGGTATCCACACCATAGACAATCTTGTCTCTTTTGACATTCCAGGTCAACTGTATCTCACTCTCCAGACACATGAGCCAACTTGACATTTCTGAGTATGTATCTTCCTTATCTCATGTCATGGCTCATGTTTCTCTGTTGGCTTGTAGAACTCTTCTTCCTTCATCAGCTACTAAAATTAAATAAAAATCATGTCCTTCAAGAAACATTTCCCTGTCTCCTTCCTACCCTGAGACCATATCATAAGACTTTCTTCTTCCTCCACTCATCCTCAGCATCTCCCTATAGCTATAGCAGGGCACGTGCTTTGTGCTACTTTATATTTCACTAGTTATTTCTATGCCTTTCCTCACTGAGAACTGAAGTTCATTGGGCTCCCAGAAACCATGTACTCCTTGGTTCTCTTTGCCCAGAGTTTATGGTCCAAATCTTTGGTAATAGCAACTCTTTAGTTAATGTTTGTAAAATGAATTAATATATTAATATGTGGCTCCATATTTTACTACCATGACACATATCAGGCATGTGGAAGCTTAATACCTGGTATGTAGTCTCAGGCATGTGTGTGTATGTGTGTGTGTGTGCATGCACGTGTGTATAATTGCTGCTATTATATATAATCTAGTCTCTGTTGCTGTGTATGTGTGTATGTGTGTATAAAATTTAGGAATGCAGTCCTTTTCCTCTCCATTTCTTCCCACTCCTTTCCTTTCTTCCCCTCCCTCCCTCTTTACCACTATTCTTTGTTTTCTTCCCTTATATTCTTCCCTTCCTTCCTTTTTCCTTCCATATGTCTGTCTTTTACTGTCTCATTTTTTATCTTGAAGATATGTTTGTACTGTGGTATATTCGATAAGCACAATAAAAGGCTCTGATGGTTACATTGTACTGAACCATTGATACACAGGCTTGTGGTTTGAAAGCATCTCACTTGTTCATTCTTGATTGTAGATTGCATCAGAACAAATTGTTTAGTATGTTTCTTAGAGAGAAGATTGAATTCAGCAACTTGAGTATTTAGTAACCTGTGATGCCGGTTATGCCTCTAGTCTTTGATGGTCTTTGCGGGGGAAAGGATTCTGCAAACATTGCCTCAGTCAGCAATGGACTCATTATTACTTAAAAAATTGAGCATTCAGAATTTGTCACTGGGCTATTTTCACCCTCATAAATGGCTGCTTTTTAGACAGTATCAGTCCTAATCCCAAAAGGCAAAATCTTGAACACCATAATTCTGAATATTGAAACCTTGAAAGATGAAAATTCCTAAAGTCTAAAATGTCTACAGTCTAAAATCCTTAACGTCTAAAATTCTGTAAGATCAAAATCTGGAATGTCGAAATCCTGAAAGTCAGAGTCCCAAAAACAGCAATGTGGGAGCATGGTGTAGAAGAATGGAATATTTAATAGGTAATTCTCATGCTGTTACATAGCAAATCATAGAAAAATTTCAAAAGGAGCAGTGCCACACCAAAAACGAATGTGAATATATTCTCTGAGGAGAGCCATGCTCTAAAAGAAAACAAACAAACAAACAAACAGCTATTCATCCCAATGCAAACTTCAAACTATAGTTAATGATGGTGAAAGTTGGGCAGTTTTTATGGAGTACTTCCATGCAATTGCTTATAACATATCCTTGTAATACAATTTTTCGTATTAAATTTTTATTTTTAGTTGTTCATACATTTTCTTCCCTTTTTAGTTTTTTCCTCAATCTTTTAAATTGTCAACATTATTTTTTTACAGTTCACAATACTGTGTATTTCCTCTTTGTGTTATTTCCAATACTTTTTTTCAAATATGATTCTGCTAAAATACATTCTCACAATGTTGAGTTTGTGTGTAAGCTATGCGTGTGCACGTCAAAATGTTGAAACTTCCTCAGTAAATGGAGCAATATTCTTTTTGTACATCTGCATTTGTGAAAGAGAACATTTCACAGGATCTCAGGTCTTTGAGTGACTACTTACGTAGCACTGTCCATTACAGTTCTGAATCAGTCTTGTCAAAAGACTTTGGCTGCTCGTCACAGTATTCCAGCTAACCACAGGTAAAACGTTAGGTGCACACAGTTACCAACCAGAGTGATATGCATTTATACATTTGTAAAGTTTGCTGTTTATTTATTTGTTTACTGTCTGACAGAGAGGGAAAGAGAAGTACTCCTAACAGGGTCCTCAATCCACAACCCACTCTGAGTCTCAACCCCCTCACATTATGGGGATTTGCACACATGCTCAGAGAGATCTGAGGACAGAATGAAAACCTAGGACCTTTCTCATGATCCTAGGACCATGGACCTCATGGACTTTTCTCAAAACCTTGGTCCAGGGGTCAGCAGGTGACATGGCAGTTACTTTGCTGAACTCCCATATGACTGACTATGGTTCAAGTCCCAGACTTGGTAGCTTGCTTTCTCACTTTCCTTCTCTCTCTCTCCTCTCTCTCTCTGTGTCTCTCTGGTCAAATTTAAAAATTATAATAATAAATAAAATTTAAAAAAACCTTGGTCCAGTTGTGTTACCACTGTGCTCCCACCTGACCCCTATACATCTTTCTTTTTATCTATTTATTTATAAATACGATTCATCTGCCCATAATTGTTAATACCTATGCAACTGTCATTAGTAAAACTGTTTATGATTGCAAAAATGTGTATGATATTATTGCTAATTTTACTGTGTAGTAAAGTGGACTATCACATTTTTCTTTATTTCCCAAATACTTTTAAAGTTGCAAATACATTTTTTCTAATAATTTTTTTAACTTGGGAGTGGTGACTTAGTGGTGACATAACTGGACCCATATAAGAAAGGTTCACATCTTGAGTCCTCTCTGAGCATGCCTGGCCTATGTCTGTGCCTGTAACGTGGGTTAGCTGAGACCACGGTATTCAGCTTCAAGACCCTGTTGAGTTTGTCTCTCTCTAGTTCTCTCTTTGTCTTTTTCATGGAAGAAATAAATAAGTAAAATTTTAAAAAATAAACAGCATTTCCCAGAATTGTGTTTTTGGGATTTTGCTCTTTTGAGATATTTGAGATTATGGAGTTTGGAATTGTGTCTTTGGTGATTGTGGTCAAAACCTTTCTTTATATATTCTATGAAAATAATCACCACTTATAGAAGAAGTGGAAAGTATTTTTCTTATCATGTCACAAAATTAAAATCATATCATAATAGTCATCTGTGAATTGATGACCAGTACCTGATGGCTTACTACTCTCTAAGAAAATAAAATGCTTTTCAACTAATGCTTTAATATCTGTGCTTTCTGAAGGTCTTACATTTGTTAAAATCTCTTCTGAGGTGGGTACAAAGGTAGAGAAATTCACTCTATTACTCAGTCTAGTCTTGGACCAAGAGGGACTTTCCAAGTATTGGAAAACCATGATGCTTGTTTGTGGTATATGCTTGATTCTTTTTTACTGTCTGGCAGAGACATGTAGGCTGAAGATTAAGCAATTTACAACATCTTTTAATTTTTTTTTAAGCTTTTCGCATAGGGCATGTGTGTTCAACAGAGATAGATAATGAGAAGGAAAGTAAGAAATCATCCCCTGTAGTAGATGGCCAGAATCCCTTCTCCTTTGTTCTCCCCCTGGGATTTTGGCATGAATGCACATGTGCTCAGTGTGAGTTTCAAGCTGCCAGGTCAGGGACTCAAACTACAGTTGGCCACATGGGAGTCTAAGCACCTTAAACACTACACCACATGCTGCCTCCTCCCTCCCCTTTTTTGCTTTTAAAACCACCACTTGCAAAAATTAATATTCTGATTAAAATAAAATATTTTTTAATGTGGTTAATATTAACTTATTTTTATTATTGATAATGTTTTAAATAGGTTTTTTATTTCACAGCTCATTATAGAAATGGTCATATATATTTATTATTTTAAAATATTTATATATTTATTATTATTATTCATATATTAAATCACCATAAATCATTTAGATTGTGAAGAAACTTTACCCAGCATGATATACACCTCAGTCCAGCCCAGTTGAGACCACCATACACATCCTCGTCAACAGATAATAAACCTTATCTTTGTCCCACAAGTGTCTTACCTCTCCATTTTCCCTCGAAATTTCCTGCACTCTTCCCCCTCACACATTCTTTCCAATTTGTCTCTAGTGTCCATTACAATTTTTAATACTTTTATGTTCTCTAGTCTTTCAGTCGCTACCATAGAGTGCAGATGTCTCTCTTTCATAGCCTGACTTGCTTCACTCAGCAACAAATCTTCCATATTTGTCCACTTCCCATCTAATTCCAGGGCCTTATTGTTTTTCTACGGCTGAATAGTATTCCATGGAGTATATGTGCCACAATTTTTGAATCCATTCATCTGTTTGTGGACATTTGGGTTGGTTCCATGTCTTAGCAATTGTGAATAAGGCTGCAATGAATAAAGATGTGCAAGCACTTTTTTTTTTCTTTTTTTGGAGATGTTTTTGCTATAGGGCGCATGCACTCACCAGAAAGACAAAGAGAGACAGAGAGCAATAAATCACCCCCCCCGGGGGGGGGGGGATGGCCATGCCACAGTCCCTTCTCCTCCATTCTCCTCTCAGGATCTTGGGCACACACTCACACGTGCCTGGCATGAACTTAAGCCACTGGGTCCAGGACTCAAACCGTGGTCAACTACATGGGAATCCAGCAACATGGCCATTACGCTAACTTTTGGTCCCAGTGCAAATGCTTTTCTGACTGAGAGCTCTCTTGTCCTTTGGGAGATACCCAGGAATGGAATTGCTGGATCATATGGTAATTTTATTTGAAGGTCTTTGAGAACCCCCCATATTGTTCTCCACAGTGGCTGGACCAATTTACATTCCCACCAACAGTGTAGGAGTGTTCCCCTTTCACCACATCCCCTCCAGCACTTACCATTATTTGTTTTTTTTACTCTTCTCCATTCTGGCTGGGGTTAGGTGGTATCTCATCTATACAGAACCAGACTCTTGAGGCTTTTTTCTTTTAACTTGCCAAAGGGCACCTTCACTCTCTAGAGAGACAGAGGGAGAGACAGCAAAAGCAAAAGTGAGAAAGCATTCTGTTATGTGGGGCGTGGTCACACTGTAATCTCTTCTCCATTTCTCTCTATACTCAGATCCCTAGGCATGCATGTACATGCACCTGACATGTTTTTCAAGCCACTGAGTTTGGACTTGAGCTTTATAGTTGACCATATAAAATCCAGCCACTTTAACCACCAGGCCACAGGCTGGCCCTCCAGGGTTCATTTTTAATCATCAGCTCAAGAACTTACTTACTATCTGTATGTCTTTTATACATACTAGATATATATGTTCCTAAAGTCATTATTATTAGGAAAGAGCCTGGAGGTAATGTATCTGAAGTGATTATTTATCTTGACAAGGGCAGTACCAGTTTTTCCCCTAAACAGTTTACATTCTGAGATGTTGAAGAAGGAACTTTTTGTCTGCCTTGGATGCCTCATGGGTAGTTTTCCTTATTTTTAAAGTGTTCATAGGTGGAGGGAAAAGATCACCTGAGCCCCTAGGACATTGTTAAGTTTAAATTTTCTCTCTGTCAATATCTGTCAAGGGAAAGCAAAATGAACAAGCATCTTAGTTCCTTACTTTATGCTTCTTGGCTCAATAGAACTTCTTAATCTAACACACTCACAGTGACAGGGACAAGAGAAACTAATCTCTGACAGTAGGTTATCAACTTACCTTAAAAAGGATCATTTAGGTCATCTTTAAGACATGTTAGAAAATGTACTTCAAAGTCCGATTCAACAGGGAATACAAAAGTGCTTAGAATGCACAAGATGATTGCTTATCTCTGGAAGGGCCAAGACAATAGAAAACATCATCTGCATTTACAAGTTTTTATACACACACACACACACACACACACACACTTATATATTTCAACTTATTTTATACAGTCAATCACATATGTTACTTAGCTTACAAAGTGAATATTCCAACATGTATACATTTTCACCAGTCTAGTTGAGAATACTATACACATTATCTTCAACAAATAATAACCCATTTATTTGTCCCATAAATGCCTTGCCTCTCTATTTTTCTCCTTAATGTCTTTCCTTAGACTCTGCTCCTTCTCCCACCCTCTTCTCACACTGTATCTGGTATTTATAGCCATTTTCTATGTTTCTATATCCTCTAGTCATTCAGTTTCAGCCATAGAATGCAGATGGTATGTATTAAGTGGAGACATACAATGTCTCCCCTTCATAGCCTGGCTTGCTTCACTCAACAGTAAATCTACCATATCCATCCACTTTTTGTCAAAAACCAGTACTTGTTATTTTTTTATGGCTGAGTATTATTCCACAAAGTATATGTGCCACATTTTTTCAGTCTATTCATCTGTTTGCGGGCATTTGGGTTGATTCCATGTCTTTCAATTATGAATAATGCCACAATAAACACTGATGTGCAAGCACTTTTCCACTAAGGATTCTTCTGTCCTTTGGGTATATACCAAGGAGTGGGATGCTGGATTATATGGTAGTTCTATTTGTAGATCTTTGAGGATTCTCCATATTGTTCTCCACAGTGGCGGAACCAATTCACATTTCCACCAGCAGTGTAGGAGTGTTCCCCTTTCACCAAACCCTTGTCTGCACTTAGAATTATTTTTTTTTTATTCTTAGTCAATCTGGCTGGGGTTAGGTAGTATCTCACTGAGGGTTATAATGAGGGATGTTGAGCATTTTTTCATATGCCTTTTGGCTATTCGTATGTCTCCCTTAGAGAGTGTTTTTTCCATACTCATTCTCCCATCTTTTAATTCGGTTGATTACTTTTTACAGGAAATCTGATTGAGTTTTTTTTACATATTTTGGTTATCAGGCCCTTATCTGATGCATAGTTTCCAAAAAAGTTTTCCCATTCTGAGGGCTGTTGATTCACACTAATTACTGTGTTTTTTGCCATGCAGAAACTTTTTAATCTGATAATCCCGCTTATCTATTTTTGGGATTATTGACTGTGCTTTGGGGTCTTACTTAAGAAGTCTTTGCCTACTTCAGTGTTTCCCAGAGTTTCCCCAGTGTTTTTCACCAGTAGTTTTATAGTTTGTGGTCTTAGGTTTAGATCTTTGATCCACTTTGAGTTGATTTTTGTCAATGGTGAAAGGTAGGCTTTCAGATGCATCTTTCTGCAAGTGGATATCCAGGTCTTCCAGCACCATTTGCTAAAGAGGTTTTCCTTTTTCCAATGGATTGTCTGAAACCCTTTGTCAAAAATCAGTTGGCTGTATGTTTAGAAGTTTATTTCCGGGGTCTCTCTTCTGTTCCATTGGTCCATCTGTCTGTTTCTGTGCCAATACCATGCTGTTTTGATTATCACAGCCTTATAGTATATGTTCAGGTCAGGGAGCGAGATACCGCCCACTCCACTCTGGCTCAGGATTGTTTCGGCAACATGAGGTCTTTTATGATTCCAGACAAATTGTATGATTGTCTTTTCTAGATCTGTGAAGAATGTCTCTGGCACTTAAATGGGGATTGCATTAAATATATAGATGAATTTGGATAGAATTGCCATTTTGATTATTTTAGTTCTTCCAATCCAGGAACATGGGATGTCCTTCCACTTTTTGTGTGTCATTTTCAATTTCTTTTATTAGTTTCTCATAGTGTTCCTTGTGGAGGTCTTCAACTTTAGATTTATTTCTAGGTATCTTATACTTATTGTGGCTATGGAAAATGGAATTACTTTTCAGCTCTATCTCAGTCTGCCTGCTGTTCGTATATAGAAAAGTTATAGATTTCTGTACATTGATTTTGCATTCTGCAACTTTACTGTATTCATTTATTACTTCCAGGAACTTTTTTCATGGATACCATTGGGTCTTCTATGTATATAATCATGTCATCTGTAAATAGAGAAAATTTCACCTCTTCTTTTCCTATTTGAATGCCTTTTGTTTTATTCTTTTTTCCTGATTGTGTGGCAAGGACTTCCAGTACTATATTGAAAAGAGATGGAGAAAGTGGACATCCTTGTCTTGTAGCAGTTTTTAGTGGAAGCTTTTCCCCATCAGGATGATGTTAGCTATGGATTTTTCATAGATAGCTTTTATTGTGTTGAGGAATGACCCTTCTATGCCAATTTTTCTGAAAGTTTTGATCATGAAGGGATGTTGTATCTTATCAAATGCTTTTTCTCTATCAATTTATATGATCATATGGGTTTTTTTTTCTTTTGTTTTTTTTTGAGAGGTTTTTGTTATAGGGCGCGTGCGCTTGCCAGACAGACAGAGACAGACAGAGAGACAGAAAGTGAGAAATCACCCCCCAGGGGGGATGGCCACGCCGCAATCCCTTCTCCTCCATTCTCCTCTTGGGATCTTGGGCACGCACGCACACACGCCCGGCGTGAGTTTTAAGCAACTGGGTCCAGGACTTGAACCGTGGTCGACTACGTGGGAGTCCACCGACATAGCCATTATGCCAACTGCTGGTCCCGATCATATGATTTTTATCTTTCTGTTATATGGTGTATTACATTTATGGTTCTATGTATGTTGAACCAACACTGCATCCCTAAAATAAAGCCTAACTGGTTGTGATATATAATCTCTCTTATGTGTTGTTGGATACAATTTGCTAGTTCTTGTAGAGAATTTTTGTGTCTATATTCATCAGAGATACTGGTCAAGAGTTTCCCTTCCTTGTCCTGTCCTTGTCTGTTTTTTTTTTTTTTTTTCTTCTTTTTTTGGAGAGATTTTTCGCTATAGGGCTCGTGTGCTCGCCAGAAAGACAGAGAAAGACAGAGAAACAGAAAGCAAGAAATCAGCCTCCAGGGGGTATGGCCATGCCACAATCCCTTCTCCTCCATTCTCCTCTCAGGATCTTGAGCATGCATGCACACGTGCTCGGCATGAGCTTAAGCTGCCGGGTCTGGGACTCTAACCGCAGTCGACTACATGGGAGTCCAGTGACATAGCCATTACGTTAACTGCTGGTCTCCTGTCCTTGTCTGTTTTGAGGATAAGAGTGATGGAGGCTTCATATAATGAATTTGGGAGAGTTCCACTCTTTTGGATCTTTAGAAATAACTTGAGTAGAATGGAGTTAAGTCTTCTTTAAAAGTTTTGTAGAATTCAGAGGTGAAACCATCAGGACCAGGGCTTTTCTTTGTTGGGAGTTTATTTATTACTGATTCAATCTTCTGGCTTGTTATGAGCCTACTCAGACTTTCTACATCTTCCTGACTCATTCTTGGTATATTACATGTGTCCAGGAATTTATCCTTCTTATCCAGATTTTCTTGTTTATTGGCATATAGCTGCTCATAGTGTCTTCTCATGATGTTTTTTTTTTTTTTCTTGGAGAGGTTTTTCGCTATAGGGCGCGTGCGCTCGCCAGACAGACAGAGAGAGACATAGAGACAGAAAGCGAGAAATCACCCCCCAGGGGGGATGGTCACGCCGCAATCCCTTCTCCTCCATTCTCCTCTTGGGATCTTGGACACGCACGCACACGCGCCCGGCGTGAGTTGTAAGCCACCAGGTCCGAGACGCGAACCGCGGTCGACTACGTGGGAGTCCAGCGACATAGCCATTACGCTAACTGCTGGTTCCCTCATGATGTTTTGTATTTCTATTACGTCTGCTGTTATATTGCCCACTTTATTGCAAATTTGATTTATCTGGTTCCTTTCTCTCTTCTTAATTAGTCTAGCTAGAGGTGTATCGATTTTATCTTTTCAAAAAATCAGGTTTTACTTTCATTTATTTTCTGTATACTTTGTTTATTTTCTATTTCATTTATTTCTGCTTAGATCCTTATTATTTCTTTTCTCCTGAAGTTTGTTGGATTTTTTTGCTGTTTCTTTTCCAGCTATCTGAGGCATAATGTTAGGTGGTCCATTTGCCTTCTTTCCATCTTCTTCTTATGTGCACTAATTGCTATGAACTTCCCTCTTATGACTGCTTTTGCAGTGTCCCAAAGATTATGGAAACTCATGTCCTCATTGTTATTGGCTTTCATGAATCTTTTTTTTTTTTTTTTAGAGGTTTTTGCTATAGAGCGCATGCGCTCTCCAGACAGACAGAGACAGAGAGACAGAAAGCGAGAAAACACCCCCCGGGGGGATGTCCATGCCACAATCCCTTCTCCTCCATTTTCCTCTCGGGATCTTGGGCATGCACGCACACGCGCCCGGCGTGAATTTTAAGCCACCAGGTTCGTGAACCACGGTTGACTACGTGGGAATCCAGCAACATAGCCATTACGCTAACTGCTGGTCCCTCATGAATCTTTTAATTTCAGTCTTTATTTCTTCAGTAGTTGTGAAGTCATTCAGGAATAGGTTATTTAGTTTCCATGTATTTGTGTATTTTTGAAGAGTTTTCTTGAAATTAATATCAAGTTTACAAGTTTAACTCAAACCTTATGCACAAGGCTGTCCAGCAGAGGATTGCTGACTTTCATTTAGCTCTTTTTGTTTATATATATCCCCACATAGTTACAGTCATTTTGGAAGACTGTATATATTACTAAGAAATTGTTCTTTCATTTACAAGTTGCTTTAAGACACTGACCTAAGAGTCTACTTATAATGAGCCATCTCCAGGAAGAAAATTTTGAGTTTTTGTTGTTGTTGTTGAATAATATTATTACAAGTTGTGGATAAAGAGTAAAGTAAAACTCTACCAAACTCCTCCAATCTTGCCCCTTCCATGCTAACCATGTGCACATTTTGTTTCTGGGATTTGGTGGTAATGACTAGGGAATTAAAGACAGACAAAACTATTGCAGACACTGGAGATGTTTTTCCTAGCCTTGTTTATTTGTCAGTCTTCTCTCAGTCTTTTCAGGGCTCCCCATCTTTCTGAAAGATCGTATATCTGAAGAACAAAGCAGTAGGTTAAATGTAGATCTTGACAGTAAGAGATATCACTCATTTTCATTGTTATTATGATTACCACAATTATACAGCAGAATTTGTGGTTGCCAAGAGGAAATTAGGTAATGTATAAAACATAGCAATAAATATAATACCCTGGAGAGCTTCCAATTTAGACTAATATTTCTGTGCCTTTGTTCATCACCTGAGAAAATTACGAAGATTATCTTTGGCCTACCTTTGAAGAAACATTATTAAAAATAACGAATGTGATATTTCTAAAATGCAAGAAAAATAAATTGTATTAATGGGTCCAGATGCCAGGTCTACAGTTATATGCTGAGTTAAGCAGAGCAGGCCACGAAAGCAATTTAGTGATTTACTCTCCGGTATGCTTTCCATCTATGATTTCTAGAATGCCTTACAAAATCCCAATTATGTCACATACTCTTTCATTAACTCGTTTTATTCCTATCACAAATAGAAAGTTCAGGTCTAGAAGTTATTAGGCAGTGAACTCATATTCAAAGAGATACAATAGAAATACATCATTGGAACTAATTCTGATCATATTTCAAATGTCTGCTCACTTTAGGACTAGATACAGGCCCAGAAACCAAAGAGATGCTGAAAGGAAAAGAAATATGTTTGGGACCAAAGTGCTGGGCTCAAGGACAGGGTTACAATATGGTTTCCTGCTTTTAGCCACTACTCGACTTTGAGACCTTCTGTAGTAGAATGAGGGAAAATGAAGTAACAAAAATGGTGGCATAGGGATCCTTCTGAGATTCTCCAGCCAGTTGTTTATACTGAGAAACCAAGTTTGATGTATTTCATCTCCAAGTTTTAGGTGAGTTCTAAACCTTATATTTCTTAGCAAACTGGCTGATTTAATGAAATTATACACACAATAGTCTCATGGTTGTTATAAAGTCTTCTTTGGGATATGTCTCCACTTTGATATGCAAGTTATCAAAACCTGAACATGGGGCCTAGTGGATGGCCTGTGGTAATGCAATTGGACCCACATAGGAAGGGTCTTGGTTTGCTTCCTTAAACCTCCTTGCCTAAGGCACTCACAAGTTCCTGATCCAGGTTGACTGAGACTAAAGGTAGAAAAGAGCATGAAGATCCTATTTAGGGTTTCTGTCTCTCTCTTTCTCTCTCAGAAGAAATAAATTAATAAACTTAAAAACTTGAATGCATCATGGTAAAATGGATTACTGACGTTTAAAAAAAATGTGTGCATTAACGGAAAGATGAGAAGATATAGAAGCATGGAAAATAGTTACAGACACTGGAGACAGTGTGGAAAGAGAGAGGGAGATAGGTGAGAGTGAGGGGAAAAGAGTCAAGGAGAAAAATAGAGAGGCAAGACATTGGAAGGACACAGAAATGGAGCATTGTCTCGATGATAACATGTATGATATCTTCCAATAGACTGGTCGGAATTGTGTTCATGTTGAGTAAATTCATTTTACAAGCTGTAGATTTAATGCATAAAATAAAATAATAATAAAAATAAAATATGTGTGCATGGGGCTAGCAGATAGCGTGGTGATTAAGGCTCTGGATTACCATCTGGCCAACCATGCTCCAAGTCCTAGACCTGGCTGCTTGAAAATCTTGTGTGTATATGTCCATGCATGCCCAAAACCCTGAGAGAAGAATGAAGAAGGGATTGTGGTGTGGTCATCCCACAAAAGGATGATTTCTGTTTCCCTCTTTCTCTTTCTGGTGAACACATGCACTCTATGGCAAAAACCTACAAAAGTAAAATAAATAAGTGTGTGTGTGTGTGTGTGTGTGTGTGTGTGTGTTTGAGAGAAAGAGAGGAGAGACAGAATGTGTATGTGTCTGCCCAGACGTGCATCAAATAGAAAAGCAGGAAATGCAGAAATGTAGAATACAACCAGCACTAATATGTGTTCAGCACAAAGAAAAAAAAAATTAGTATTTTCTTATTTTTATTGTGCAGTAAAATGATAAAAATAATGAGAATTTTTAAAAGAAAAATAAAAACACATTATTTTACCAACCTAGAACTCATTTACCTTTACTATGCTAAGATTGGAATGTATATCCCTAAGTATATCCTGTTATAGAATTGTTTCAAATAAAAATTTGAGAGAGTTTGAAAAATGCTATGCTGTGAGTGTTGGTGATTTAAAGATGCATTGGTGACATTTTCACCATATTACAATCCTCCTGCCTCAGCTGCCTTGCTGGGACCACAGGGGCACTCCACCACACCTGATTCTTTTGTAGGCAGGGTCTTGCATTGTTGCCCAGGCCATCCTTGAACTCTCAATCCTCCTGCCTCACCCTTCTCAAGTCACTGGGATCATAAGTATACGTGGCGGTGTACACCGCAATGCCTAGCCTTTGTGTTGGACTGTGAATCAACTGGGCCTCCCATGTTGCTCCATCCTGAAGAGCACAGCATCTTGGCAGCAGCATGTGCTACCATGGCTGGGCTCCAAAGGATTTTTGTAAAGAACCTGCTTCACTAAGGTCTATTGACACCAGAAGTATAGTGAGATCTTTCAGAATCATACATGGCAGTGGATGTGGAAAAAGGTGAAGGAAGAGAGATGTAGGAATGTCTATTCTAAAACTTATTTTAACCAGGGGAAAGTCAGTATTCGAAATTTCCATCTAGGCAGTTGGGAAGAAAAAGGTAGCTAGTAGCAGAAATGAGACTTCAGTCTATAAAAGAAAGCTTTAGGCATTGACCATAAGGAAGCACATTGAAAGCAACACTTGACTTGGTAGTTACATGTATCTGTCATATCAAAATTCAGGAATATTTCTGGCATTCCGGAAGGTTCCATTGTACCTCTTCCCTGTAGAGATAATGATTTTTTTTAAAGAATTATTTTATTTAACTTTATTTATTTATTTTTACCAGAGAGGACAGAGTAAGAGAGAGAGAGAAAGAGAAAGTGAGAAAGCAAGCTGCCAGGTCCAGGACTCAAACCAGTTGGCCGTGTGGATGTCTGGTGCCCCTAACCACCGCGCCACCTACCAGCCCTGAAATAATAATTTTTTATCTCTATTCATCATTGGTTAATTTTGCCCACTCTTGATATTCATATAAATGAAGTCACATCATGTGAACCTTTTTTGTGTCTGGATTCTCAATATGATGTCTGGGAGATTTGTAGACATTGTACATCATTTTCTTGCTAATTTTATAGCTGTCTATTGGGCTATTGTATGCCACAATTTATTTATTTATTTATTTTTGGAGAGGTTTTTGCTACAGGATGTGTATGCTCGACAGAGAGATAGAGACAGAGAGACAGAAGGTGAGAAATGAACCCCCAGGGGGGATGGCAATCCCTTCTCCATTTTTCTCTCGGGATCTTGGGCACGCACACACATACGCCCGGTGTGAGTTTAAGCCATCGGATCCAGGACTTGAACTGCAGTCAACTACATTAGAGTTCAGTGACATAGCCATTACGCTAACTACTGGTCCCCACAATTTATCCTTGTATTGATAATTTTTTTGGATTTTTTTTTTTTGCAGTTTCTGGCTATTATGAATAAGGGTGCTATGAACATTCTTACATGTTTTCTGATGGATATATGCATTCATTTCACTTGAAAATCACATGTGCATGTGTTAATGCATGCCCAAAATCCTGAAAGGAGAATGAAGAAGGGATTGTGGCCATCCCCAGATGCTTGAATGTGATTGCTTGCTCATAGGATAAATATACATGTAGCTTGAGTAGATAATGGCAGTTTTTCAAATTTATTGTACCAATTTACTCTTTTTCCAACAAGATACCATTGGTCTAGCTACACGTTTTCCAAACAAGTAGTATTGTCAGGTTTGTATTTACCTGTTCAATAGGGAAGGCAGTGGTATTTAGTGGTTTTAGTTTGCATTTCGCTGGGGATTAGTTATATTGACTTTTGCCAATGTGACACTTGGATGTTTTATTTTGCAAAGCACCTTTTTAAATCTTTTGACCATTTTTTGAGTGTTTCCTTTTTAATTGCAATTTCTGATTTATATATAATTATTGTGTATCTCCATAGGATACAGGATATTTTTTAAAGCTTGTACATAGTGTATACTTATTAAATCAAAGATAATAAAGGTTCACCATCTTTAACATTTTATCATCAGCCCACTTTTCAAATATGTTCATTTGTGTTTTTTCTTATTTGTTTGTAGGAATTGTTGAGATATTCTATACATAAGCTCTTTTTGGACATGTGTATTATGACTATCTTCTCTTGGTTTGTGGCTTATTTTGTCAGTCTCTTCACAGTATCTGTTAGTAAGTTGCTTCTTAAATTTAACAAGCTACAATTTATCACTTTTATTTAATGGGGATTGTTTTTGTATATTAATGAAGAAATAGTTTTCTGCCCTGAGGTATGAAAATGTTTTTGTTTTTCTACTATTAGTTTCATTGTGTATTTTTTTTTCACACTTAGGTTCATGATTTATTTCACATTAATTTTTAAATGAGGTGTAAAATAATAGGACAAAGTTCATCTTTTTCTCTCAAAGGAGTTCTCCAAAAAGTTTATGAAAAATTCTTATTAAGAAGAAAGTATACATGGGTCTCAAAAGTTTTGTATCAAAATAAATTCATACTTAAATTCAATTTTTCCATAAACTTCTTGAGGTCCCCTTGTGTAAATGTCTAATTGCTGCAGAATCATTTTTTAAAATAAATTATTTTCCTACTGAATGTTAGTATCAATTTTGTCACAAGTCAATTGATGGCATATGTATGCATCTATTTTTGAGATATCTATTCTATTATACTTATACATAGTCTTTATAACTTATTTTCATATATGATGGTTACATTTGTATGACAATAAATATTTCACATAATGCTGCTTTTAATGGCTAGATAGGATTTAATTTATAGATACAGAAATATTTACTTAACCCCTTATGATTAGCAAACTCAATTATTAAATTTATTTTCTCTATTAAGTACACCAAATCATTGTGCACCTTTGTTTAACATGAAAGCTATAGGAATAACAAGACAATTACATTTTTAATGAAGAGAACTTCTATTGTGTAGTGTGAAGTGTATTAACATAATATCTGAAGAACTGGATGTCAATCAAGATTCTACCCCTTTTTAACTGTACAGAATAATTCTTTTTTTTTTTTTTTTGGAGAGGTTTTTGCTATAGGACGCGTGTGCCCACCAGACAGAGACAGAGAGACAGAAAGCGAGAAATCACCCCCCAGGGGGGATGGCCACACCACAGTCCCATCTCCTCCATTCTCCTCTCGGGATCTTAGGCACACACGCACACGCGCCCGACGTGAGTTTAAGCCACCAGGTCCGGAACTCAAACCGCAGTCGACTACGTGGGAGTCCAGCAACATACCCATTACGCTAACTGCTGGTCCCTGTACAGAATAATTCTCAACTGTAATTTGAGTGTCATAACATCTACCTCACAGAATTATGGTAAGATTAAAATATAATAATGAGTATGGGTTTGTTTTGGACTTTATGAATTGTTATATGAAATGTTTTTTAGTCAGTAAATAATAGTAGTTTGGGAAACATAAAATAATTTTAGTCAATATTTATTTACATATAGTGGGGAAAGGTTAGTCGCTTTAATAAATAGAATGAGAAAGCTGGATATTTATGTGCAACAGGGTGGGTTACATCACAGACAAAAATCAACTCACAGTGGATTAAAGATTAAACGAAAATCTTAAAATCCTAAAACTCCTAGGAAAAAAATAGGGAATAATCTCTTTGACATTATACTTGGCAATGATTTTTGTTTAATGAACACTAACTGTAGTAGAGCTAGAATAGTTATATTAATATCAAATCATTTATCAATATAAACCTTAAGATAATAAATATTATAAGAAACAAAGAAATTTCATAATGTTAAAAGGTCAGACATTAGATAGATACAAAAATTGAAGATATACATGTACTTAATATCAGAGACCATCCCCAAGTTTGAAGCAGAAACTAACAGAAAGGTTAAATAGACAACTCAAATTAGCTGTTGGAGATCTCAATAACTTACTCCAGTAACTTATTTAACAAGTTGATACACGGAACATCAACAAGAATATAAAAGTCTGAACAACATAGTCACCCAGTTACATGAAGTGCCTTCTAAAAATTCATGACAAAATGGTTGTTAAGAAAAAAATATGAATTTCAAAACATTTTACTCCAAAATATAAGTGTTTTTATTCTATCTTCCATTTTGAACTTTTTAAACTTCCCTTATACATAATGAGATATCTTGGGAATGGAACTCAAGTTTAAACACAAAATTTATTTATACAATACATCTATACACCTAGACTTACATACATAGACTTATAGCCTTAAGGTAATTTTATTTATTTCTGTATTGCAGCTTTTTGACTGTGACCCATCACATGAGATCAAGTGTAGAACTTTCCACTTATGGTGACATTTTGGTGCACAAAAAGATCTGAATTTGGGGAGACCAGCAGATGGCATAATGGTTATGTCACTGAACTCCCACATAGTCGACTGTGGTTCAAGTCCTGGACCCAGCAACTTATGACTCATGCTGGGTGCATGTACTTTCATGCCCAAAATCCCAAGAGGAGAATGGAGAAGAGTTCGTGGCATGGCCATCCCTTGGAGGGTGACTTCTTGCTTTCTGTCTCTCCAGTGAGCGCATATAGCCTATAGCAAAAAAAAAAAAAAAAAAAAAAAAAGAAAAAAGAAAAAAAGAAGCTCTCAAAAAAACAAAAAAAATTTGAATTTTGGAACATTGTGGGTTTCTGATTTTCACATTAAGTTGCTCAAGCTTATAGAATATTTCATTAAAAGACTGCAAAAATACACATTTTGGAATGAAATACTCTACAGGATAGACAATATCTGGACCATACAATAATTCTCGGTACATTTTTAAAAACTGAAATGATATAAAATTACAAAAATTATTAATTCAAAATGGATATTAAACCTAAATGTGTAAAACTTATAAAACTTCTAGAGAAAAAGCACAAAAGAAATTTTTGTGAACTAGGGTAAAGCAGCATTCTTAGAAATGACACTAAAAACATTAACAAAAAATAATAATAATAAATTGGGCTTCATTAAAATAAAAACTTTTGCACTTCTAAATGCACTACTTAAAAAATGAAAAGTGGGCCAGACCTGTGGCCTACTGGTCAAAGAGCCAGAGCCTTCATGACTGACTGTAGTTCAAATCCCAGCTCCAGCAACTTGGAAAACATGCCTAGTGCATGTACGTGTGCCCCAGATCCCAGCGGAATGGAGAAATGGAGAAGAGATTGAAATGTGACCATGCCACATCAGGGGTTGCTCTCTTCCTCTTTCTCCCTTTCCCTCTGTCTCCTCGTCTTTGTGAACACATGCCTCCTCTGACCAAAAAAAAAAAAAAAAAAAAGAAAGAAAATGAAATGAAAAGTCACAGACTAGGAGAAAGTACTTTTAAATTGCACATCTAATAAGAGATTTGTGTCAATAATATAAAAAAAAAGGGACAGACAGTTGGCATAGCGGTATGTCACTGGACTCTTAAGGTTCAAGTCCCGGACCTGGTGGCTTTAAAATCATGTCTGATGCATAGGCATAAGCTCCCAAGATCCTGGGAGGGGGGTGGAGGAGAAGGGATTGTGGTGTGGCCATGACCCTGGGAGTGTTTTCTCACTTTCCCTTTCACTGTCTCTGTCTCTCTCTCTCTCCAGTGAGTGCCCATGCCCTAAAGGCAAAAGCCTCTAAAAAAATTAATAAATAAAAAAAATAAAAAGAAGTCTTACAGCTCAATACTAAGACAAAAACTCTAATTAAATGTGGACAAATATTTGAGTAAAGGCATTTCACCAAAGTCATGAAAGTGGCTAATACAGGGAATCATTTAAAAATTCATGTAATATGAATATTATAAAAAATTCTATGCATGGATTTCAGAACTTTTTATATAAAAATAAATTTATATTTTAAATATTTTTAAAAGAACTACTTAATTTTATTTATCATCATTATTTATTTTATTTTTTTTTTTAATTTGCTACAGGGCATGTGTACTCCTCAGAGATAGAGAGAAAGAGAGAGGAAGTGAGAGAGCAACTGCCAGGGCTGGTACTTGAACTGTTGTTGGCCGTGTGGGAATCCAGCACCTTTACCACCATGCCAATTGCTGGCCCCTAAACTTATAATTCCATTTTCTCTCAGACTTTTTGAAATTCCTATGTAAGTGAATAACAAGGTACCATACATAATCATTAAGGAAATGCAAATTAAAATCATAATTAGGTACCATTATATATGCACAAGAATATAATTAAAAATAGAAGAAGCAAAGTGTAGCTGATGCTGTGGAGAAACTGGAACTATCACACATTCCTAATGGAAATAAATATGGTACATCTACTTTGGAAAACATTTTGGCAGTTTTCTAAAAAGTTGAACATAACCTTATTACATGCCCCCTGTAATTCCACTTCTAGGAATCAACACAAGAGAATAAAACCATTTCTGAACAAAGAATTGTATGTGAATTTTTACTGCAGCATTCTTACTATAATACTCCAAAACTGGAAACAATCTAAATGTCCAGTAATTTCTTTTCTTTTCTTTTTTTTTCTTTTTGGAGAGGTTTTCACTATAGGGCGCGTGCGCTCGCCAAACAGACAGAGAGAGACATAGAGACAGAAAGCGAGAAATCACCCCAGGGGGGATGGTCACGCCACAATCCCTTCTCCTCCATTCTCCTCTCGGGATCTTGGGCATGCACACACACGCGCCCGGCATGTGTTTTAAGCCACCGGGTCCGGGACGCGAACCATGGTCGACTACGTGGGAGTCCAGCGACATAGCCATTATGCTAACTGCTGGTTCCCAATGTCCAGTAATTTCTAACTGTGGTATATGCATGTAAGTAAATGCTATTTAGCCATATGGAAGGACAAAATACTGATACATACTGCAGAACAAGTGAACCACTAAAAAATTATTCTAAGTGAAAGAAGTCACACAAAAAGAACAAGTTTCTGTATATCTTCATTTATACGAGATATCTATAAAAGGCAAATTTATAGAGACAGATAGCAGGCTGCCTCGGTTTGTGGCTTGAAGCAGGATTGAGTACAAACAGGCTCAAGAGAATGTTTCGGAGTGATAAAAATGGTCTAAAAGTGACTTGTGATTGTTGCCAACTCTACAAATTTATTAGAACTAATTTAGTTCTGTACATGTAATAGACATATTTTATGGTACACAAATTATATTGTACTAAAATTGTATAGAAAAGAAGTCTTAGCTTTCTCATCTGCAAAAGGATATATACAGTATAGGATGTGTGTAAGAAATGAGATAATTCATAGAAACAGAAACAGCTTTGCAAAGTGCTTGACAGAGTAAGAGTGAATCAGTGCTCCTTTTTATCATCATCATCATCATCATTGTTTATCATAGACCGACCATCTGTCTTTTCATCCCTCAGACTCCAGTGGCTGTTGTGTGCAACAGAAAATATTATCTAACCTGGTGTAGATTGGTAACCTTGAAAATTAAGTCTCTCACTTAGGCTGAATGCTTGATTCTTGATTCTTCCTGGAAGTCCTGTGTCCCCCACTCAGAATCTTCTCTCATTCTCTTCACTAAGCTCTTCAAAACCCCATATCCCTCCTTCTTATTTTGACGTGTGAATGCCATCATTTTTTTTTTTTTTTTGAGAGAGATTTTTGCTATAGGGCATGTGTGCTCTCCAGAGACACAGAGAAACAGAAAGCAAGAAATAACCCCCCCCACACACAAAGGGGCATGGCCACGCCATAGTCCCTTCTCGATTCTTCTCCCAGAGTCTTGTGCACACATGCACATGAGCCTGACATGAGTTTTAAGCCACTAGATCTGGGACTCAAATCGTGGTTGACTACATAGGAGTCTAGCAACGTAACCATTATGCCATCTGCTGGTCCCATCATCTTTTACTTTATAGAGAATGTGAGATCTATGAAAGGATGTCCTTTGAAAATATTCTGCATCTACAAATATCATTCCATCTTCTTTCTATTCCTTCTTCTCCCTTTAATTTGATAAGTCGTCATCATTTCATTCATGTCAGAATTCTTCTTCCTCTTCTTGGGCAAATCTCACTTCCATTGCTGGATCCTCTGACTTCCCCAGGGACTTTCTCCATCTCTCATATCTCCACTCTATTTTAAATGTATCTACCTCTTGTTCAACATCATCTCATTAATAAACTAAGCTAAAGACACTTGCCAAACCAAAACTCTTCCTCATTTTTCATTTATTCATTCATGCATTCATTGGTATATCCAAATATTTTTTCTAAAGTTTATTTCTCTTTTCCATGAGAGAGGTAGATGGGGGGAGTGAAAGAGAGAGTGTGTGAGAGAGAGAAGCGCACAGGCATCTGCAGCAGAGTCTTCATGCCACGATGCACAATCAGATTCAGCCAACCAGGATCATGGGAAGGTGCATGTGTACAGTGAGACCTTGGGGCATGAACCTGGGACCTTCCCATAAGGTTTCAGCACTACAGAGCATCATGTTACCATTGCACCACCATAGCCAGGCCTCTAACAAATTTTTCCTGAATGCCTACTTTGTGTCACATACCTTGCTGGGAGTTGGAGATTTGAGAGTCAGCAAGGGAGACACAGCCCTTGTTCTCATGATACTTACAGTTTAGTAGGAAGAGTACTTATAGATAATTTGGGAAACAAACAAACAAACAAAAACTAGATAACTTCAAATACTGACAAGTACAACAAAGAAAAATTATAGAATGCTAAGAGAATATGCAATAGAAGCACTAGGGACAGTTCACTGAAAAAGTTATACTTAAAATAAATTTTGAGGGATGAACAGGGTTCAGCAGGAAGTTGGAGATTTAAGGTAAAAGAGTAGGAGAAAAAAATTTACAGAAGAGGATCTAAAATATACATGTCTCGAGACTAATCATATGAGAATAACTTGAGTTTTGGATTAAACCGGCCTGATTTGAATCCCAACTTGCCACAGACTTTGAGGTATGGTATGATCATGAGCATTAGGCAATAGAATTCCTCTAAAGATCCCAGAGAGTAGAGTATAGTCAGACTGTATGACATGGCTAATTTAATACTATACATACACTATCTCACTGTTCGCTATAGTTTTCACTATTATTAACTCCGGTTTTAAATGTAGAATCAGAGACTCATGGGACTTGATTTGCTTTAGAAACCAGGATAGTGAGTGTTAAGAGAGATTTTTTAAAGGAATTACCTATTTAATTTAATTTATTATTATTATTATTATTATTATTATTATTATTCAATTTGACATGTGTGTGAGAGAGCAATAGAGAGAGAGAGAGAGAAAGAGAGAGAGAGAGAGAGAGAAAGCCTCCAAGTTCAAGACTCCAACGGTCAGCCATGAGGGAGTTCAGTGCCTTAACCACTACACCACATATTGGCCCATTGAGAGAGGTTTTAAATTATCTTTTTAAATAAATCATGTTACCATGATTTGGGATACAGCAGGTACTAGTGGTTATTTCTTTCCTTTCTATTCTTTTCTTTTCCTTCTTCCTTTGATTTGATAAGTCATCATGATTTCAATGAAATCCATCACATTCCCTATTTTTTCCCAATAGATCTTTATTTCTAACATTCTTATTGGATTACTACACTTTTAAAATGAGGTAATTGTTATTTTTTAAATAAAGATTTTTCATTTTATCTTTCCCACTGTCTTATTTGATAGCCAGTAATAATGTTACACAACATGTTGAGCATAAACTTCTTTATTTCTAAGTTTACTTATTTTATTTCTTGAAAGAGAGGGAGAGAAACAAGCACCTTGACACGGTCTCATCACAAGATGAGCTCCCCGCAGAGTGGGCACATGCCCACACACTCGGGTGATTCCTGTTGACCAGGAACTTCAACCGAAATCTTGTGCTTAGGTCCAGCACTACAGAGCAGCGCAAAGCCCCATGGCCTACCCACGGTGACTGGGCATGGTTCCTTATTTCTAACAAAAGCAATTTGATTGTCTTTAACAGGCTACAGATGTGCACTTCTAAACCTCCTGTGTGTG
Source organism: Tupaia tana (assembly GCA_026018925.1). Taxonomy (NCBI): domain Eukaryota; kingdom Metazoa; phylum Chordata; class Mammalia; order Scandentia; family Tupaiidae; genus Tupaia; species Tupaia tana. The sequence goes on from JAKSZU010000005.1 coordinate 95,526,302, forward strand.
TTAATTTTCAAAATTTTTCTTCTTTATCAAATAGTAGTTATAGTTATGTCTCCATGAAAATAAGTAGATGAAAATAATTAATGTAACTATTGTATCTTGGCTCAAGATATGGAATTTATTTTTAGAAGAGTACATCTAGTTTGGTTACTATAGGATAGAGAAAGATAGCAAGAGAACAATAGAGAGGCAGGACGTTAGTGAGAAACAGATATGGCTTATTAACTGTAGATAATGACATGTATGGTATTCTCAACTGGATTGGTCTGAGAAGTATTTCATGATGGGCAAAGTCTTTTTACAAGCAAAATGAGAAATAGTGATTGACTGTTTTAAAAAATAATTAGAATAATAATAATAATGATTGGGGAAAACATAGAAAAGATATTGAATGTTGAAGCGGAGAGATTAATGTCTCTATATTGACTGACATGCATGGCATTCCCTTTTGAAAAAGCATTGTAATACACTGTAAAGTTATATGTAATCCAATGTAATATAAAGAAGATTTTGATGATAATATGTGAGATAAACTTTTGAGTGAAAACTTTCAACAGTCACACAAGACATTTAAATTATTTTATATTAATGCATCCTAATTATATTATGTCATCTGTGAAAAACTACCCTAGTATATTTGCCAAATTTTTTATTATGTAAGACGTCATTTAATCATGGAATCAAAACTGTCTTTCTCATGCTAAGATAGTCTTGTAAGCCAAGATAAACACCAAATGTCCCACTTGCATTTGTTTTATTTATGATACTCATAAAACACTATGACTATGGATTGTGCATAGAGTAATTTATACTTTGCTCTTGCCAAAATCTGTAAATGGTATTGAATATGAAGTAAAACTACGTTTGCTAGGCAGTATCTAAGCAGAGACATAGGTAGCAGAACACAGCAGACACCTTTATGTAAATTTTCTAGTCTCTTAAAATCTAAGATGTAACAAAACCTTCTGAATGGGTCAGTATCCAATTAAACCTTATACTAAATGTTGAATACAGAAGCAGTTGCTTCTTTACAGAAAATATGCCTTCTGGAAACTTCTATAACACATGTCAAGTTTTAGGATGAAAAAGCACATTTGTTATCCTAGTTCAGAGATAATTGCTTGCCATTAGGTTGGTAGGAACGTAAATTTTACTCATTTCTGTCAGCTAGCTTGTCAACCTCCTAAACTTCATCTCCATCTGCCCCTCTAGTGACAAGCTGAATATCATTTTGCCTTCCACCAAAATGATAATGACTCGTAAATGTAAATTTCATTGAAATCACACGTGTGGAACATTTATTAACTAAAAAAAAACTTTTTTAGGAATAGAGAAATCAGATGGGTTGATCTTTTTTCAGCAACATTACAAAAGAACTCACTGAAATGTACTTGCTCCTCTTGTTATAATGATGTAAACCCAATATTGACTCTTATTTCCTTTTCTTTCTTTGGTAGGGAGTTTAGATGCACTTGGCTGTCAGGCTTTAGATGTCGCTGTGTCACAGAAGAGGTACTTACTGTGCCTCCCTCTAGAATGGGAGGAGGAGTGGTGAGAAAAGCCACCTGCATGTGCCCTCATGCCAGGATTTTTGTCTCTAAGCCCTGAAGCCACATTTTATTACCACAATCTGTGACTCCAGGGAGAAGCACTCATAAAAATAGTTGTAATTTCCAAAGTACCTACTGTTTCTCTTTCCCCCTAACATTCAGCACATCCGTACTATGCCAAGGTCTGTTTTAAACAATTTACATTCGTTAACTCATTTGACTCCTCACGATAATCCTTTGCCATAGATACTGTTATGATGCCCATTTTGCTGATGAGAAAGCCAAAACACAGACAGGTCATAGCGAGGAGCAAAGCCGGGATTTGAACCCTGGCTGTGTGGTCTGGCAGACCCTACTCTCTTAAACACAATCCGCTTCCATCTTTATATATTTTCATGATAGAGTTTGGGTGTGTGCATAAGAGAGAGAGAAAGAGAGAGCACCTCCTCCACAGGGCTCTGTTACATCACAGTGTCCTTACCCCAGTTCTCCAGCCTGCCAGGATCCTGATCACATATGCAGGGTGTGTTTTCCACAACGGGGCGGTGAACCTGAACTGTGGTTGGCATGTGGCTCTACACTCAACACGACCCGATTGCATTACACAGAGTCTGGGCCAACATGCTTTATATCTTTTGCCACGTTGTCCTACTCAGTCTTGAGAAAAACCTGAAAAGGCAGGCTGAGAAAACTGGCATTCAAAAAGGTTAGACAATGTTCACAAGTGCACACAGTTAGTGTAACTGATAAGTGGCAAAGCAATGCCTGTCTGATGCTAAACCACATGCTCAAAATGCTTTCTGACATAGTAACACCTCCAGTCTCACCTCCTATTCCCTGCAAGGCAAGTGCCCTTCTTCAGGAAGACAGGTAGGAAAACCTCCCTGGGTGGCTGCCGCTGCATTCCATCCCATTCCTGGCACAGTCTCATCACAACCGGCGAGCACACATTCACTGCTGTGTCACACCAGTTCTGAGGGAAGAAGAAGACAATCCGAGACAGCCAAGAACAGTAATCAGACCTTTTTGTGGTTAGCAGGTATATTTGTTATATGCACATTCGACCTGTACATCTAGCTTTTTTTTTTTTAAAAAAAAAAAAAAAAAAAGGAACACCATAGTTTTCTATAAAGATGTAAGATCCTGGCACATTAGTCTTACATTTACCCTTGAGGATAAGAATTCTTGCTGATAAGAAGTGAGCTATAAAATATGGATACCATGTCTCAAGTATTTAAGGATAAAGCGATAAACATGCAGATGGGGCCATTAATGAACATTAATTGCTTTAAATTAGGTTTTATTGTGCAGTGGGTAAATTGGAAAGTACACATTTGCATTGGTAATAGAAAATTAATTTAAATGCTTCAGGAAGCAAAATATCACCTGATGTGCTAAAACCTGTTATTTGTGGTTAGACTTAAAAGGAAGTTTGAAGGGCATTGTGTGTTAAAATAAACTGTGCTGGAGGCACACACATGTATGAACGTCTTCTTAGGTGAAAACCCCGTACACCACTGAGTTAGCTATGCCCAAAAAGGTCCCAGATGGTGACTAGTTTATTTTTTACATGTTTACTGCTGCTCTGCTAGAGTGGTGGTAATGTCATGCTGCACTGTAAATCTAGGAGTTATCTGGTTCCTCGGGAGGTAATTGGATCCTTTCTCCTCCCTCTTGGGAGCACATGTCTTGAAATCTTCCAGAACAGATTGTTGCCTACCCAAATTTTTTAAGTGCTTGGAGGCGAAATGTCACTGCATCTTCCTCAGTGTCCCATTTCTAACCAGGACCCATCCAAATTCGCATTACGGAATCCTTCTCTCATACTTTTCTCAGTCACTCCTACAGTGGTCTAAACCCATTTAATTTCTGAAGAGTTGGTAACCACAACATACACATGCTCTTCTCTTCAGCACTTTAAAAAAAATTGTATATGTTCCTGTCATTGTTTTGCTTTGGACCCTGCTCTGAAATACAATGTTTAAAAAATAGTGAAAATTCTCTAATAAAAGAGGTACATAATGAAGATTTTCTGTCCTGAAGTGAACGTATCAGGGATTGTCCTTCTATTAATAGTTACTGATCTGATAGTTTCATAGTTACGTAGTATCTTAGCCATTTGAGCCTCTGTTCTATATGCCAGGGAAAAAGAGGAGAGAAGTAGGTTTGTGAGGAAGAGCAGGAAATGGAGGCTTAAGTAACCTGGAATACACTTACATGGATTTAAGAGATAAATAGAGACTAGAGATTTAAATTTGAGAGCCACCAGTTTATAGATATTTTTTAAAGCCATGGAATTGGGTGAAATTACCTAACAGGTGTATGTAGAAAGTGAACTGAGCCTTGGGGTACTTTGGCATTGAGAGATCTGAAACGGGACAAATCAGTAAAGAAGACTCAGAATAAGCAAGGTTGGAGATGAAAGGCAAAATTAAAAGAATGTGGTGTCCTGGAAACCAAATGAAGAAAATGTTTTAAGAAGATGGGAGTGGCCAGCAGTGTTTAATGTTGCTCAGAAGCTGAGGTCAAGTAAGAGGAGGTCCTGGCTGGCCTTGGCAAAGGCATTTTAAGTGATATAAGAGGGACAAAAGTCTGTTTGAGGTAGATTCAAGAGAGAATGGTAGATGAAAAGATGAAAAGCAAAGCTAGTGAATGCAGACATCTTTTTCGGGAAGTTTAATGTTAAGAGGAACAAAGAACAGGGTGAGAGCAAAGGGGAACGTGAGATCAAGAGTACATTTTTAACAGAGGTGCAAGATCTTGCAGGAAGAATGTATACTAGTGGAATAATTCAGTAGAAAAGAGAAATGATGATCTCTTAGAGAAAGGAAATACCAGGGAGAGGCTGATATCCAGTACACAAGTATTGATTCTAGATTCACTCAGGGGAAAGTACATATATGGTTATTGGATGAAAGGTTGTGTGGGTACAGGTGGAGGTTAATTTAGAGATTTAATCAAATACAATATTGAACTGTTCATTTTATATTCTGGAATCAAATTTTGTTTCATGGAATAAAATATTTTCTTAAGCCTTTAAACAAACAATTGGCCCTTGGAAAAGGGCCTGTCGTGACATGGCAAATGACCAGCTAACAGAGATGGAAAATGTCTTGCTGTTTGTTCAGCCAATGGTCTTTTCTGTGCTTTCTGCTGGACAGATCTGGCTGACATCCTTGGGGCTCCACCACTGATTCACTACTCTGAGTGGCCTGTGGTTGTGCCTTCTGTTGCCCGAGATCAGACTCCCAGGGCAACCAAGAACAGGCTGAGAACTTGAGTGGGATTCTACTGAACACTTCAGGATAACAAACATACACTACCCCAGAGTGTCATTTATGACCATGGCTAGAAAGGGCCCTCTGTATATAAACCTGACCTTAAGAGAATCTTTACTGGATCAGCTTCCTTCCTGCTTGCTCATGGGCTGGATTAGCTGACTGATCTCATTACTAAAATTGTTCCCAGTCTCATCGGAACTGAGTAGCTAGGCCCGAATCCCATCATCCACTTTCTCCCAAATCCTTACAAACCCAAACCAGAAGGAAGTATCTTCTCCCTTATATATTTCAAGAACTCTTATCTGCCCCTGGCAATTTACCCTCTTACCAGTATGACTGGCAGTGACAAATCCCTTCAACTGAAACTATGCCCTAACTAACAATTAATACAAGGGTGTGTCCTGGAGCTATGTCCTAAATAGGACATTATGATAATTCATGTGCCAGTTGTATTAGTTGCTAGGGATACCATAACGAAGTACCACAAGCTGGGCGACTTAAATAAGAGAAATTTCTCTCCAGTTCTGGAGACTAGAAGTTCAAAATCAAGGTGTGGCAAGGTTGGTTTCTTCTGAAGAATGTGAGAAAAAGATCTGTTCCAGGCCTCTCTCCTTAACTTGAAGATGGCCAACTTCGTGTATGTGCCTGTGTTCAAATCCTCCCTTTTATAAGGACACCAGCCACACATACACTAGGGCCCACCCCAATGACCTCATTTTTATTTAATCACTTTTTAGAGACTCCCTCGCTCCAAATAAGATGTCATTGTGAGCTACTGTGATGAGGACTTCGACACATGAATTTTTGAGGGACATGATTCAACCCATAGCACCAAATTATGATTTATTTCATCTTTTTTTTTTTTGAGAAGTTTTTGCTATAGGGCATGTGTGCTCGCCAGAAAGACAGAGAGAGAGACAGAGAGACAGAAAGCAAGAAATCGCTTTGAAAATGGCCATGCTGCGATCCCTTCTCCTCCATTCTCCTCTGGGGATCTTGGGCATGCACACACAGGCACCCAGTGTGAGTTTAACTTGCCAGGTCTGGGACTCAAACTGTGGTCGACTACATGGGAATACAGCGACATAGCCATTACGCCAACTGCTGGTCCCTGATTTATTTAATCTTTAAACATGTGTTTATGACAGTAATACCTACAAACAAAAAAATATTTTTAAAAGTTAAGTATTATGTGACCTATAGTGAAACCAGCACTCTCCTGCCCCACAAGCTACATCTGCAATATTTGCTCTCTGACAGAAACCTCTTTCAAATAATTGTTATCCTTTTGTTTGTATTTAGTCTTCTAAATACCAAGTTCACACTGTTCATATGATAAATATTATGTATTAGCTCCACAGTATGGAACATGAAGGTTTTTCTCTCTTATACACTTCTCGCCTACGCCTGATACAGATATATTACCAAATGCTTAGTCAATATTTACTTTATTATTACTATGTATTATCCACAATCCATAAGGCATACTATTGTTTTTATTATACTGTATTGTGTGGTGCAGTCATCCCCCCACAAATAGTACTGAGCCCTATATATACTATGTTTTTTCCCCCATGAACATATGTATGATAAAGTTTAATTTATAAATTAGACACAGCGAGAGACTGACAAGAATAACTAACAGTAAGATAGAATAATTCTAATAATATACTGGAATAAAGGCTGTGTTAATATGGTCTGTCTCTCTCAAAATATCAGGTCATTGTTGACCATGGGTAACTGTAATTACAGAAAGAGGACTGTTGTATGTAGAGCTCAGATTGCTTTGTTTCTTTGCTTAGTTTTTGTACTTGTCCCAAATTCAACCTCAAACATTCTACCAGGATTGCAAATTCCTGTCAGTGTGACCAAACATTCCAGGTTTTCTCTACATCCTATTTGTCTCCTGGGTAAGGCTGCTCTTGACATCCTCTACAGCCATCGTCAGTTATACTTAGAGACTCTGTTACAGCAGTGTCCTCAAGTATTCCTTTGGCTTCATCATGTGAAAACCATTCTCTGTTATCCTAGGTTAGATCTCCTATTTCTTGGACCCCATTGCTACTTCTTTCTTGGTTTACTCCTTCATTTTCATAAGGGTACCTTCCTAAGAAGAAGTACCTAGAGGAAACTGTTTTAAAACTTTGGATATCAGAATATAATTTTAGTTTACCCTTAATCTCTGACTTAGTTATAATTCTGGATTATAAATCATTTCCCCCTGAGAATTCTAAGGGCATTCTTTTATCCTCTTCAATCTTCTGATCCAATTTTGATTTTTGATCTTTTAGAGGTATACTGATGTCCTTGTTGTTGTAACAAGCTACAACAAATAGGATGGCTAAAAAGAACAGAAGTTGGCCCAGCTTGGTGGCCTAGTGATTAAGGGGGCTGAATCCCACATTGCCAACTGTGCAGTTCGAGTCCTGTACACGGATATTTAAAAAACATGCTGGGCATGTGTGCATACATTCCCCAAATCCCAAGAGCAGAATGAAGGAGAAAGGATTGTGGCATGGTGATCTCCTTGGGGGATACTTTCTCACTTTCCCTCTCTCTCTCTCTCTCTCTCTCTCTCTTTCTGTGTGTGTGTGTGTGTGTGTGTGTGTGTGTGTTATGTGTTTATGTGTCTCTCTCTGACAAGTGCATGCATGCTCTAGCAAAAAAAAAAAAAAATCAAAAACCAACCCCAGAAATGTCTTGGTTCACAGTTCTGAAGGCCAAAGTCTGAATTTAGTGGTACTGGCTAAATCAAGATGTGAAGAGGGCCATGTTCCCTCCAGCGGGCCTAAGAGATAATCCTCTCCTTCATCCTTCTGCCTTCAGATAACTGTCAGCATTCTTATGCTTGTGGCCATATCAGTTTAATCTTCAAGTGAAAATTGATTCTTCATATAGGTGGTCTCTCTCTGCTCCACCTTCACATAACCTTCTCCTCTATGTGGGATAAATTTCCCTTTGCTGCCCTCTTTTACGGACATTGATGATGGTGTTGAGGGTCCACGCAATAATCCTTAATATTATCCCTCTTATAAAATCTTTAACTTATCAGTTGTTTTTCCAAGTAAGGTAACATTTACATGTTCCCCACATAAGGACCTGACAGTCTGAGTAGACATTATTAAACCATATACAGAAAGTAGACTAGTATTTAATTATTCTCAGCTAGTAATATCTGCCTTTTCTGAAATTTCAAAATGATGTGTTTTGGGAACCAGCAGTTAGCGTAATGGCTATGTCGCTGGACTCCCACGTAGTCGACCGCGGTTCGCGTCCCGGACCCGGTGGCTTAGAACTCACGCCGGGCGCGTGTGCGTACGTGCCCAAGATCCCGAGAGGAGAATGGAGGAGAAGGGATTGCGGCGTGACCATCCCCCCCGGGGGGTGATTTCTCGCTTTCTATCTCTCTGTCTCTCTCTGTCTGTCTGGCGAGCGCACGCGCCCTATAGCGAAAAACCTCTCCAAAAAAAAAAAAAAAAAAAAAAAAAAAAAAATGATGTGTTTTCATGTTATTTTTGTCAACCATTTTGTTTTGGAGGCACTTTGTGGGCATTTTAATCTAGAAACTCGTGTACTTTATTTCAAGGATATTTTCTTTATTGATTTTTGAACTTTTTTCTCCTATAGCTTTTCTGTTCTCTTTTTAGAGAATTTCTACTTGTCAGTTGTTGATCCTCATAGGTGTTTCTAAGTAGATCTTCTTATTTACTTATATTTCCTCTTGTGTTTTCTGTTTCTTGAATATAGCGTTCCAGTTCCTGGGATATGTCTTAAACTGTTCTAACCCTCTTATTGACATTTCACATTTTTTATATTAAAATTTTAGTGTCTAATATAATGATTTTCCTTTATAAAGCATCCAATTCTTATTTCCTGTCCACCATGTTTTCTCAGTTAAGAAGATTTTTTTAATTATATTTGGAAAAAAAAGCTTTCTATATCATCTTTTTTTCCCTAAATGCTTTAAAAAATCAGTTTGTTTTTACCTTTCTTTGATGTGAGGAGATTGCTTCGACAGTCTGGATATTTGCTCATAATTCATAGTGAGATGATAAAACTTAAAGGGTGATCATAAAGTGAGTCAGCTTTTTTGATTGACAACCTTCAAATGTTGATTTTTTCCAAGTTTGTGTTTTTTTTTTTTTTTTTCTTCTTCTTGATATAGGTGGTCCTTTTTCGTAGGAAGAAATCCTTTACCCTTCTGGTGGAGATCTGAGTCAGGTGGCTAGCTTTCAGGGAGCTTAGTGAAGGAAGTGGCTAGGCTTCTCCCCTCGTGAGCCAACACTTACTTAGCCCTTCTCTCAAGCCTCTTCTCCATGGCCCTCTCATTATTTCTGATTTCACGTTTCTCGGTTCGGTCTCAACTGACTATAAACATCCCTCCTTCAGCACAGGGAAAGTGCCTTCCACGTGGCACCTCCAATTTCAGAGCATTTTGGGTGGCTCATTTCTTGGTCTAGTCTTACTCTCATTCCTCCTCCCTCACACCAGACTGAAATTTCAGCTCTGCTTCCAGAAACTGTGTTGAGATCCCTTACATGTTATTGTCTCCTCTTCCATCCTTAAGAGAATGATCCTCATGAGCTAATGCCCTTTTCATATCTTTACTGTTTCCTTTGTCACATGTCAGGAAAAAGCAGAGATAAATGCATGGATTCCACTCACCATGTTTGATTTTAACCTGAATTAATAATAAATGTAGCAGCAAAATAATCCATTCCAATTTACCCTGTGCCATGCCCAGTCTTTCTTGTAAGCCAAGACGAAGGGATGCTCAGGCCTGCCTGCTTTATTGCAAGAGTTCCATCTCCACTCCTGATCTTTGGGGAAATAATGCTTGAACAAGAATAAGAATAGAAAGACAACAAAACACACAAGTACAAATACACACACTCTTCTAGCACAAATTGTAAGTATAAAAAATACTTGACTTCCAATACTATAAGATACATTTAAGAAAGGGCATTTGAGACTTTGGATGGTGGTGCAGGGGTAACACAATGCTCTGAAAGCCTAACCCACATGGACAGGTCCTGGGTTCCTGTCCAAGGACCTCCCTGAATACACAAGGCATACATGTGCTCATGATCTGTGACTGGCAGAGGCTGGGAGTGCATTGTGGTACATGTACCCTGTTGGGACAGTGTCCATTCTTCACATAAATCTCCTCTCTCTCTTGCTTATGGGAGAAAGGAATCAACTTAAAAAGAGGGAGGGCAACATTTGGGTTCTCAAGAATAAAATAGTTAAGAATGTTCTCATGTTTGTAGAATGAAAATGTCCCACTAAAGGGGAGCAAGAGTCTTTAGGAACAACTGAGGTTCAAATCCCAGTCACTGTGACTTGAAAAACATACTGAGCAGGTGTGCATGCATCTCCAAACCAGAGACAAGATTGTGGCATGATGCATCATTGGGGGGTGCTTTCTCCTTCTGTGTGCGTGTATCTGTATGTATCTCTGGTGGGTGTGTGCACCCTCTGACAATTGAAAAAAAGGGTTTCTTTATATAAAGAATGGCCTCTCTCTAGGTCAGCTGGTGGTGTCATAGAAATGGTAGCTGGATTTCCACGTGGCTGACTATGTGGTTCAAATCCTGGACTAGCGACTTGAGAAGCACATCAGGTATGTGTGTGTACATAACAAAAATTCTGAAAGGAGGGAGAAAAGGATACAAAGAGATTGCAGTGTGATCATGCCCCGTCTCACTCACTCACTCTCTCTCTCTCTATCTCTCTCTCTGGTTAGCACGTGTGCTCTCAGGCATAACAACATCAACAACAAAAAGTGACTTTCAAAGGCAAATCCAGTTTCCAGTTTGGAAACTTCTGCTTCTATGTTTTAGAGTAACATTTTTTCTAATTTCAAAACAGTGTCAGATCCAATCTTACCTGGACATTTAGTTAAGTAACAGTGTTTTAAGAGAGGAAACAATGAGATAGGAGACATGAGTGTAGGGTTGAATGAGGGTTGTGATGAAATTTGGAAATAAGCCTGATGTGGCTTGAAGAATTTACTTCTGGGACCAGCAGTTAGCATAATGGCTATGTTGCTGGACTCCCACGTAGTCGACCGTGGTTCGAGTCCCAGACCCGGTGGCTTAAACTCATGCTGGGCACGTGTGTGTGCGAGCCCAAGATCCCAAGAGGAGAATGGAGGAGAAGGGATTGCGGCATGGCCATCCCCTCTGGGGGGGTGATTTCTCGCTTTCTGTCTCCCTGTCTCTGTCTGGCTGGGGAGTGCACGCGCCCTATAGCAAAAACCTCTCCAAAAAAAGAAAAAAAAAACAAAAACAAAGAATTTACTTTTTCCTCCAACTTTCACTAACAGCCCACACAGTCTCTCCCTGTGCCATTTCCTTAGTACATTTGCATCCTTCTTTCATTTTTGATTGCCAATCCACTGTATCTACCCATGCACACCCTAGAGTGAGCCAGTCTAGTTGGGTAGTTCACTACCACCTCCTGGGGTCAGTTTATAGTCAAGATACCCTTGGGCCATTTGCTCATCCTGTCCTGTAAGAGCCACCTGTGCACTAAAGATGGCCTGGAATTACTTCTTGTCACAGGGATCTTTACTAATTTACATGAGCTTCCATAACAAAGCAGCACACCTGGATGGCTTACACAACAAAAATGTATTTTCTCATGATTCTGGAGGCTAGTAGTTTGAAATCAAGGTGCCAGCTGGGTTGGTTTCTTCTGAGGCTTTGGTCCTTGGCTTATAGATGACCACCTTCTCCCTATAGGGTCACATGGTCTTCACTCTATACACTTCTGTCTAAATTCCTCTTCTTATAACAACACCAATTATATTGGATTAAGGGCTACCCTAATGACTTCATTTTAACTTAATTGCCTTTTTTAAAGACCTTACTCCAGTGCCACCCCGTGGCATGGTGGATAAGGCAGCTGGATCTACATAGCCAATTGCATGACTCTAATCCCAAACCTGGTGACTTGAGAAACACTCTGGGTGTGTGCATGTGCCACATGTCCAAAATCCCAAGAGGAGGGGTAAATAGAGGAGAAGAGATTGCAGTGTGACCATTCCCCATGGTGGTGGTGGGGGTGGGTAGGGATGGAGGGATGCTTTTTCTCAGTTTCTCTTTCTCTGTGTCTCTCTGTAATGAGAGCATGTGCCTTCTGGCAAAATTATGAAAGATCCTATTCCAAATAAGGATACACTCTGGGGGATAGGATGGAGAGGAGGTGAGACCTTCAGCATATGGATTTGAGGGGTGTGTTTCAACCCTTAACAGGCTCTGGGCAAAGATAACTTGAACCAGAAGCTGAATCTCCATGTGCAGACACCCATCAGTGAGACGCCCAGTACCATGTTCAACTTCATTATTGTTTCATTCAACAAGTATATATTTACTGAACTAAATGAACTTGAATTATTCAAGACTTGAATCACTCATATCAATTGTAGTAAGTACCTGGTTAATAAATTTCTCAAAGAAATTGCTTTATGATTCCCATTCTAATTTTTTTAAAGTTCCCATTTTTAGGTTGTGGTAGTCTAAGGTCTGAGTCATAATTTTCTAAATTATTTATGAATGTGTTCTTCAGAAAAGACCAAGAAAAGTTGACACATCTTGTGAAGTCAAGATAAATGACACCTTCTGCTCTCTTTCATCTGTAAGATCCATTACTCTGTCAAGGAAGTAATTTAGATGGCTGTGATTTGTTCCTCAAAAAGTTATTTTGGTTCTTCCAGCACCCTCTCCTTGGGTGTGGTGATTAGCAGGTTTGGTGCTTACTTAGAAAGTATTAATATCTGCAATGAGCTAGAAACAGAAGAGTCAAGGTTATAGCAAATAGAGAAAAATTGGCTTTATATTTGCCTTTTTCCTGTACTACATCATGAAGCATGTAGCAAGTCCCTGGAGAGCAAGACTCTTCTTTATGGGTGGTTAGAACTATGTTTAGATTAAAGGATAAAATTACTTGCCACATCATTTGGGTCTAAAATAACATTACACAGAAGTATATCTTGGATTTGGAGTTTTCTGTATGAAAGCAGGTTGTTTGAGAGGTTAGCGTTTTGAGAGGATATATTTTTCTTGACCAAGAAAGATGAAATAAAATTCAAGAGGAGGTAATTAAGTCAAATCTATGTCAATTATTATTATTATTTTTATTATTTTATTTATTTATTATTTTAATTCTTTTTTTTTTTTTTTTTTTTTTTTTTTTTGCTAGAGTGTGCATGCTCTTGTCAGAGAGCAACACACATACACAGAGAGGGAAAGAGAGAAAAGAAAAATGAGAAAACACATCCCATGGGGGATGTTCACACTGCAGTTCCTTCTCTTGTGTTTCTCCCTCCTTTGAAGATTTTGAGCATACATGCACATGTGCTTGCTGTGTTTTTTTTTCCAAGCCTTTGGGTCCAGGACTTGAACCACACAGTTGGCTATTTGGAATCCAGCTGTTTTAACCTCCAGGCCATGGGCCAGCTCTCTGTCAATTGCATTTTAATTGGCTTTGTGTTCCTCTATGTTTTTTGACAGAGGATGTAGTATCTGGCTGGATTGAAAGGACATGAGGGAGGTGGTCTTCCTACAATGGTCGAGTGTATTTCTTGGCATTTTAAATTTCATTTAGGCACATGTGTATATATAAACACACATACATCCACACACACACCCACATGTTACACATGCGTACATGTGTATGTATATTCATGTATACATGTAATTATACATATATGTGTATGTATGTACATATATATGTATATACATATACATACATCACATTTTCTTTCCAGAAAAATTAAAGTGAAAGAGAAGGCTACATATCATTTTTATTCCCTGAGCTCTATTTCTTCTTTAAAGTGATCTATTTTCAAGATATTATCTGCATTTCCATGCCCATATCACTTTGTGCTCACTTTTTTTCTCTTATATGTCTTATGTCACTGGGTTGTAAATATCTCATTACATCCCTTCTCTCTCCTCAAGAATTTGAATCATTCTAGACTCAAATCTTATATCTAATTTAAGTGAATATTTTGTTTGGACAAATATTTACCTATTTATTATTTCATATTGACATTTTTAATTTAGTGGAGGATTTTTTTCAGACAGTTTTTTTTTAATAGGGCATGTGTGCTCTCCAGAGAGACAGAGAGAGACAGAAAGTGAGAAATCATCCCCCAGAGGGGATGGCCACTTCTCGATCCCTTCTCCATTCTTCTTTTGGGATTTTGGGCATACACACACACGCCTGCCCAGTGTGAGTTTTAAGCCACTGAGTCCAGAACTAGACCCATGGGAGTTCAGTTCTACATGGGATTCCAGTGATGTAACCATTGCTCCATCTGCTGGTTCCAATTAAGTAAAGTATTTTAAGACTTGGAGCTACAATATTTGGTAATTTTTCTATTGTTTAATACATAGTTTCTGTCCTAATTATTTGTCTTTAGGCTGCTACTACAGACTATATTGTTTTGTAATAAACTTCATCGGTTCACAGTTCTGGAGCTGTGAAGCCCAACAGTGAGGGGCTGGCATCTGACAAGAGCCCTCTTACTGAACCATCCCAGAAGGTGGAAGGACAAGAAAGTAGGAATGAAAAAGATGGGCCTGAACTTGCCCTTTCAGATGGAACTCACTCCCACAATAATGGCATTAATTCATTAATTGTGTTCTCACGGCCTAATCATTTCTCGTTGAGCCTCACCTCCCACCCCTGTTGCATTGGGAATTAAGTTTCCAATTCATAATTTTGGGGAAACACATCTAAACTACAGCAATTATTATAGCATTATGGTTAATGAATGAAAGCAAAATTGGCCTTCTGGACTCAAAAGCAACATGAAGAATTGACAACAATGTGGAGTTTCTTAGATTTGGATTCTATCTCACCTTTTTGTTTGTACAACCACTAATTGCCACACTATCTATTTCATTATTTATTTATTTCTCTTATTAATTCAGCTATTTGTGCAGCCCTTATAGCACGAGGAAGATCTCCATAGGGATCAAAAAGAGCAGAATTTCAGATGGATGCTTTTGTTATAAAACAATATATTAAAATGTCATCCCTGGGGGCTCGCAAGTGGCATAGTGGTTGAGGCACTGAACTCCCACATGGCTGACCATGGCTCCAGTCCTGGACCTAGTGGCTTGAAATTCATGCTGAGTGTGTGTGTATGAGCATGCCTAAAATCCTGAGAGAATGGAGGAGAAAGGATTGCAGCATTCTCATTCCCACTGGGAGTGATTTCTCACTGCCTGTCTCTCTTTCTTTGTGTCTCTGGTGAGTGCACATGCTGTATAGCAAAAATCTCTCTTAAAAATAAAAATAAAATAAAAAATAAATAAAATAAAATAAAATGTTAACCCTGAACTCACCTTGGGAGTGGAGATGTTAGAAAAACTACATTTATTTCCTCAAGTGGTCAGAGAAGTTGGTTTTGCAGGAAGCAGGGGAATTTAATGCACTCTGCTATCACAATTGCCATGCCATTTTGGGTTTGGCTCACGCAATTGTTATTTCACTTCCACACCGAATACCATCTTCAGGTACTACCATGTTTCTTTATTGGGTAGTAGGAAAGGACCATCACTTACCTCTGGGTTGCTAGCATCAATCTCATTAATAGGATGCTAGCATTTTAAGATCCTAATAAAATAGTCTAAAGTTGACTGATGAGTGAATTAGTTAACTAATTAATTAATTAATGATGAGCAACATGAGCATCTATGAAAATCTCCAAGCAGGCTTGTTTAAAGCCCACCACTCCATCCTTGTTTTTCTCACCCCAAGAGGCTAGGATCAGGGACTCCTAACTACCCAGTCCCCATTAACTATACAGATTTTTATTTTGAATAATTATTTAATTTTATTTATTATTACTATTATTATTATTATTTTTAATTTGCTATAGGGCACATGCACTCACAAGAGAGAGAGAAAGCAAACCACCAGGTCTGGAACTCTAACCGTGGTTGGCCATGTGGGAGTTCAGTCAGTGCCCTAACCACCACACCACCTGCTAGCTCACTATACTGATTCTTAATGTAAAAGAACGGCATGGACACATTCACATGTTCATATTTGGATCCCTGAATTTATTCTCTGGATCCTCATTCCAGTCCAGTGTTGAAACTCCAGCTTGCTTCCATAATTACCATAAGGCATAGCCAACAACGGCTTATCCTCAGCGTGGGCCAAGGCTCACCCATCTCCTGTGTGCTTTCTTTGTGTTGTAGTAGGAGAAGCTCACCAACAATGCTGCTTTCCCTATCTTTCTGCCCCAACAGCCACCTTCCTTCACAGAGGTCACCCTGGTTACTTTGGCAACAGCACTGCATGCAGCATATTGTTATTTGCCATTTCTTCCTTTGAGGTAGACATCACACATTCATTCATCAAACATTTAGAGATCTGCTATACACTAGGATCCAATAATGAGATCAAAAGATCCAAGAGACTTGGCCCTAGTCTCGCAAGCATTAGTCTGCCGAGGGAGTTTGTGTGTCATAAAACTATGAGTAGCAGAGTCCCCAAAGGCCTTGTTCCAAGCCTGAAAGCAGAGCTTGCAGAATGGGGATAGCGATCAAAGAGGGAAAAGGGATAGTATTGATTCTAGGTTATAAGGAAAGGGGCACTTTGCTGCCTGGGAGATACCAGTATCATGGATGGGAGCAGGCTGCTATGACAGACCTTGCACTTCTCCTAGCACTTGTGGGGTAGTACTGACCCAAGGTGGCTGCCACAGTTCTTGGCCTCTCAGATGTTTTCTGTACGGCCTTGAGCAACCTTGTCACCTCAATACCACATGGTCAGAAAACCCTCCTCTCAACCTAGAAGTTGTACTGTAGTCAGCCCTGACAATCCTTCTTCATGGGTATAAACTCTATGAGATCATGGAACTCCTTTAAAAGGGAGTAGAGAGACCACCTGCCCCTAAAGGACAGGTGGTAGCACTCTTATCGACCCATAGTCTAAGATGAACTAGGACCTGTAGTACACTCCAAACTGGGATCAGAAGGAAGAGGACCCTTCATTATATAAGTACAATAAAATATATTTCAAAAGACATGCAGACAATATACTAGCACCGCAGAGGAAGTTGTCAGTACTACCATACAGCTAACTAGCTAAACCACAGCTCTTGGTCATATCTGCATGGGCTGCCATGGGCCACCTTGCAATGAAGAATGTTGCAAAAGGGCCTTATCTACCATATTGGTATAAATGTCCCTTCTTAGGCACATTTCTTTTCCCCCACTCCAGAGATACTTACATTTCCAGAAACCTCTCTACTTCTAGGAGTCATTGCTGGAAACTCAGACCTGATGAGAAATGATAGGGAAGAGTTGGAAACATGTAGGTGGGGACAGGAGACCTTGGAGAAAGAGCAGGATGGTTTTGGAGCCATTTAAACATGGTTTGTAATGCTGGCCTCACCACTGCCACTTACATGGCATTGGGCAAGTTCTTTACATTTGCTGAGCCTCACTTAATATCTCGTTGATTTTAATCATTAACTTTATTTTTCTATAATCTTCACAATGTGCCGTGTAGGTTTTCAACTCCTTCATCTTGCTAGAATAGTAGACTCTGCTTACAGTGGTTCTCCACAATTTTTGCTGTAATGAGAATAACACGTGATCATATCAATCCTGTCTGGGTTACATAAATGCCTGTTAGAAATAAAACCAGCCACAAAAAAAATACTATATGCTGATTAAGCTAAGAACACTTCGTTAAATGAGGAATTGTGACACCTGTTTGCAACCTTGTCAACCCTGGGAAATGGGTGCACACTATTCTTTGTCATCCCCTACATTTTGATGCTTGATTATATTATCTCTTCATCCCACTTACCTTGGCTCTAGGTTCTCATAATCTCTTAGCTTCTGTTGTTCTACCCCCATTTTAAACCATTCTCTACTGCCTCTGGACTTAGCTGCCAAAAAAGCAAAACTGATCTTACCATGTACCTGATAACATCTTTCAGTGGACTCGTCCTAGCTTGAAATCCAACCCCCTTGGACAGGCACGCAAAGTCCTTAATTAACCTAAACTTTTCGGCACTATTCTATATACATCCCTCCATAGACTATTGTTTCTAAAGAAATTATTTTCAAATATATTTTCCTGGCAGCCAACTATTTTTTTTCGAAGAAAATCCAGTTGAGAGCCTGGTATAGAAAATGACGAAAACTGAACTGTTCTGTTGAGCTCTGGGACAGGGTCCTGGACCCTCAACCCCATTTCTTTAATTTTTCCCACCTTCCCCTTTGTTCTGCAGAAAGAAGACCTATCTAGCCCAATATTTAAGTCAGTAAGTCTGGATTTGCTGACCTTGTGGCCATTTATTGAAGAATCCTTTTTCTCTCATGCCTCATCTGGAAATCTGCTTTTCTCCTTTGTTTTCCCACACCATTTGTGTGACAAATTTCTCTTCACTCTTTAGTATTCTGTTCAAGCATCCCCCCAGTGCAAAGCCTGTGCTGACTACCTGGGCAAAATTAGAGGTCTATTTAATGCAATTGCTTGAATGTATTCTTATCTATGCCATAGTCTGAGCTGTTGAAGTCCAAGAGAAATGTATTATTTATATTTTTGCCTGTACCATAGTGGGTGCCTCATAAATACTTGTGGAGCTAATAAAACACTACTCATGATCTTACTAATTACTTTTCTTCTCTGAAAACCTGGACTAGCACACAGAGCTCAGTCTAGATGTTAAGAATGCTTGTTTATATTCAGACATATATGCATTTATAAATGCACATATGCCCTCTTATATCTACAAATACATATTAAACTCACTGAAATTCTTGTTTGTGCATAAATATTTAGGCAGCATAATAACTTTTTAATGCATATGATCTTCATATCATTTATTTTCTCTTTATATTCACTGTGCTCAGTAAAATCTTGCCTCCTGAAGCTAAATGTTTTATTCCTCTCCTATGTTCAGTTTACCCTTTGTTCCTCTGCAGTTATGTTTAAAGATGTGTGGGGACACAGTGATTCTTTGATACATGCTGAATTATCAGAGGAACTCCAGCTGTAAATTGGGCAAATGGAGGAGAATGGCCTTGAATCTGGCCACCACTGTCTCTTAGGAAACCAAATACCAAGGATCATGCCATAGGCCCTGGGGTTGCAAAACCTGGATTTTAGCCCTGATACAAAAGACACTTTACAATGGCAAATTTGTTCATTAAGGTAAAGTGCTTAAGGTGAATTCATGGTAGAAACCTCATTAAAGACCAATAAAGAAATAAGCTCTTGTATTGATATTTTAAAATAAATGCTGGGTTTATTTCTTTTGTCTTGATCGTAATGCAACCTTGCAAACGTTGATGAGTTTTTCCCATGTCCTTTGTTAGTACTAAATGACAATAATTTCAGAAAAGCACCTTATTAACGTGATTTGGAAAATAAAATCATTGGCACACTTTCAGCAGCAACTTTATGTCCTCCAGCTAATTTTTATAAACAATAAATTAAATTACCTTTAGGGATTCTATGTGAGACTTGTTCTCTTTTATATAGAACCCTTCATGCATTGGATAAGAGACATTTCATGAAGGTTTGTTGGAGGTGACAGTGTTGTCTTAAGGTTTATTTGCTTCACTTGTGCTGTCTGTGTCTTGTATATTTGAAGTATCTGCTTAATATTGACAGTGTGTTAGGAAAGGGAGTGTATAATATATCGCTTATGATATTTAAATGTCAAACAGTCGTTCATCTAACTAGAGTCCAGCTATATATAACTGCTCCCATTAAATCTGTCTTATCTGTGCCTCAGTTAGAAATGTCAATTAAAGAAGGAATCTAATCTCATTAGAAAAGCTCAATGACAATGCCGTGATATTCACATTTATCTGTCAAATTGTGTTTCTGCCCACATTTTGATGTTTTAATTAAACCTTGATGTGTCTTGGCAGAACTTTTACTGATGGAGACAATCCTCTAAAACAGTCTCCCGTTTGTCATACGTTCATTTAGACAGTGTAAGATCAAGAGTACTAACAGGTATTATTTAATCACTGGTGTGATACACTTACTATTCATTTATTGTTATCATTTTGTTCCAAAAAAGTGCTAACCAAAGCCCTGTGGAAACAGAATTGATAGCCCTTATGTATTTAGAAATTTTGGTTTATTTGACTAAGTCATTGTGTTGTAAAACAATCATCAATTTCTGGGAACTGTTCTCTCATCATATGTTTAATTTCTATTGATGTTAATAGTATATTTACTTGCACTAGAAAGAGACTTGAATTTTTCTGTAGGAGGAAAAATGTCAGGTATGATAACAACAAAAACTAAATGAAACCTAAGTCACTTAGCATAATAAAATACAATTACTCCTGTCTTCAGCTTATGAAACTTTCAATTTCTTGTAGAAAATTACAAATCATACAGTTAGAACCAAAAAACAATTGAAAATGTGGTAGCTGAATCTGAAGAGTAGTGTGTTTTTAATAGTAGATATTTGTATATCAAATTATTCTGCATAGCTTTCTAGTTGAAATAATCTTTGTAAACTAGGAAATCTGAATAGATGAGAGCTAAGTCACTTTCTGCAAGTCTTTTAATATTTACTTCTCTAAAAATAGTTAAGTGGTTGTAATTTTGGGAAAAACAAGTTTGGGTAGAACAAGTTTAAACACTGATTTCAAATATACATGTGTTGCCCCAATAACTAAACTATTTTGCTAAGAGTAAAAATGTTCTGTATTTTCTACCATGTATAATTTCTAGGAATCTGGGCAAAATAATTACCTGTTTTCTTCAACTCTGTTTTTTCTTAATGTAGCTTTTCACTGGATTTTCTACATGGATGCTCCAAAAGATAGTCTGTTTTAAACTATATTCCATGTTCTCGGGCAATAGGGGCTGTTTCATTTTTGAACTACTCTTGGTTGACACTATATAACACATTTAATGTGAAGTCTTCACTTGTTGCCAGAAATACAAATGGGGTCAGGACTGGGAGATTTATGTGTGTATTTTAGAGGCTCCTTCCAAACACAAGGCTATGAACAAACTTCTCAGTGTGGACCTGTTGGTGAGGAATAGGAGAGCCAGGAAGCCCTGGAGATAGATTCCCATGCAAAAGTAGCCTGTCGCCAGTTAGAGGATCAACCTTTGAATGACTCTTAGGTCTTAAATAGGCCAATTGTGTTGCCATTCTTGTACTTAATATCCTTTCATACTTAAGATATTTGAACTAACATCCCTAACCTATTATTATTGGGTAGTGCAGGTCTATTACATGGAATGTACAACTAATTAGAATGCACTTTACAGGGGTGTATGACAGCAAAGATGGTAACAGAAGATCCATTCAAGCAAGAAGTTACCAGATGCGTTTAAGAGTTGCTTCTCAGAACAGTGGTGGTAGAAAAAGGTTGTGTGTGTGTGGTTGAGTGTGTGTATGTGCACATGTGTGTGCAGTAGTTTCCCCTCCTCCATCCACAGTTTCAGTCACCTGTATTAAACTATGGTCTAAAATAATAGGTGAGTAGAGTACAATAAAATATTTTGAGAAAGATTATAACCTTTATTACAGTATATTCTTATAATTATCCTTTTTATTATCAGTTACAGTTGCCAATCTTTTATTGTGCCTATTTATAAATTAAACAATCATAAGTACACATGATATGAAAAAATTTAGTACTGGGTCATTGGAAAAATCATCCTGTATTTTTCTGTTTAGCTATGCAAAAATGAGTCATAACTTTTCTGATGACCCAATATATATGGGTTTGGTACTAACTGCAGTTTCGGGCCTCTACCAGGGGTCTGGTTATATAGTCCCTGTGGATAAGGAGTGGGTTACAATAATACATATATAATGAATATAATAATATATGTATATATTGGTATACCCACAGCACAAACATATTTGTACAATGTTTATGATTTTGATTTTTCTTTTTTTAAAGAATTATTTATTTATTTATTTATTTATTTAATTCCATTTGTTATTACTAGTTTTTTTTTTTTATTTGACCACCAGAGAGAGAGAGAGAAAGTGAGAAAGCAAAAGCAAGCCACCAGGTCTGGGACTTGAACCTTGGTCGGCCATGTGAGAATCCAGCACCCTTATTCACCACACCACTTGCTGGCCCCAGGATTTTGTTTTTTAACTAGAAACAAAGTTATATTAGTGAAAACTATAATCAACACAAGATAAGTATTCACCAAACATCCTACAGAAGTAATGTATTTGGCAGGGGCTGATCCTCTTAATCTGGCAGTCTTCTATTTTTAGTAGATAAGAATCATCTAACTATTATTCTCTCTGCCACAATTCCAGGACAAACCAATGAAAAGTGAGAGTGCAGGTTACACCAATCATTTTGGCACTAAGTAGATCAGGTATTGATTATTTTACTTAAATCAAAAGCTTTTATATGTAGATAATTTATTTCTCCTATTATCTCATGTTTTTGTCATATTAAAGATAAAAACAGAGCTATCCATTGTGAAAGGGGTGTTAACTCTTAAATATGGAACATCAAAAGTCCACATTGTGTGTTGCTGCTTTACTCATGTGTTTACCATAAGCACATGCTTAGGTTCTGAACAGTTGTTTACATGATGGGTTCCATGGTATTTGTACTGACACTGCATGCAGAAACAACATGTCACTTGTTCACTGATTCAGTTAACAGATACTGAGCATCAGCAAATTTGAGGCATTGTGCAGTTGGGATCTTCCATTCAGTAGAGGTGTGGTATGTTTACCATCTAATGGTGTACCTATTCCATGACAAGGCTAAATATACAAAGAAGTAGAATATCATACCTTTACACAGATAAAATACCATCTCTTAAACACAGACACATGATGGGATGATAATAACTACTGCATTTTATTCTTGCTTTCCTTCATTTACCCAGAATAATA
This sequence comes from Tupaia tana, assembly GCA_026018925.1. NCBI lineage: Eukaryota > Metazoa > Chordata > Mammalia > Scandentia > Tupaiidae > Tupaia > Tupaia tana. The sequence goes on from JAKSZU010000005.1 coordinate 95,549,029, forward strand.
TCCCCAAACTACAAAGGGGCTGAGAAGTGTGATCTACATTCACGTTGTGTAGCTTAGATTTGCTGCCAATCGTAAAGGCCAGAGAGTAATTCAGGGAATGAGATGTTCAAAATGCATTTTAGGTGCTCAGTTAATGACAGTGACAGACAAAATCATGGGTATATAGCTTTGGGGTTGTATTTTAAAACTGAAAATAATTTCATTTTTGGAATATACAACTTTACTCACCTAAGTTATTACTTTCCCATTGGAAAAGTAACCCATCATTAAATTTTCATACAAGGAGGAAGACGTTTGCCTGCAGTTACACAGAACTCATCACCACACTTTCTCATTACCATATACGTCTCTTCCAATTTGGGGTCTCATTTTCCTTACAAACACAGCTTGAAAAGCTTCATCTTCACCTATTTATTCAAGCAAATGATGACCTTTCACGCCAAGAAAATAACTGTCTCAAGTGAAAGGATATTTTTATTGATGTAAAGACCAGTTTGTGGTTTCTTCCACAGAAATGTGCTTATTCCCCTTTAATGATTATAGTTTATCACCTGTGTAAATAGGGTTGAAATGGTACTTAGAACAGCTCAGAGGCCAAAGCCATCTAAAAAATGTCTTGAGTTACTGTAGTTTCTATCGAATGTGAAGTAACTGAACCTTTTCCTTGGTCCCAGTGTTCTATTTTTGTGTTGACTTAGATGATACACATCTAAGAAGTGTGTATCATCACTGTTTTTATTGTTGTTGCTTTAACTCAATATATCTAATAATATTTCCATTTTTGAAAAAAATTGCTATAGGTCACATGCACTTGCTGGAGAGAGAGAGAAAAATGAGAAAGCATTTCCTAGGAAGGATTGCCACCATACAGTTCCTCTCCTCCATTCTCCTCTTGGCATTTTGGACATGCATGTACATGTGCCCATATTTTTCTCAAGCTGACAGGTCTGGGACTTGAACCACACAGTTGGCCATGTGGGATCCAGCTGCCTTAACCACCATGCAACCAGCTAGCCCATTATTTCTATTTTAAAGATACTAAATCCACATGATAGCCACACTATCAAGAGGCTTACAATCTACACAACTAAATAATAATGTAGGGAAGCTTACTTATGGAGTATGGTTAGGAAAAGTTAAAACGTCACATGTTTCTACCAGAATTCTATTCACTGTCTTCTTGTGAAATTACTGCTTTGGAACTGAATTTTCCCATTGTGATGGGGGAACTTAGAAGGTGTTGCCATGTAACACTGGTGATGAGGGATGAGATTCATAGCCAGATGCCACAGATGCAATGTGTTTAGGTATCTCCTGTCTATGGTTGCTTTCCATGCTGTGCCCCATCGTGTAGCTCAAGGCATTCAATGGTCAGATATATTAAAAAAGTGGGTTTTGGTATTTAATATTCACTGGAGATAAAAGTGTAACTTAATTTATGCATGCTTGCTGCTCCTTTTCCTCAGGCCCTCTCTTCTTCTTCTCATTAAAGAAACACTGAGCAAATCTCAAATATATACTAAAAAAGCCAGAAGAGCCTTTATTTATTTATTTTCACAAATAAGATGACAAAACATTCATTTTGTAAATATTTTCAGCTTAACAAATATAAAAATAATCCTGTGCAATAAATAATCTGCATAGTGAGATACATTTAAGCCCTCCACCCCCAGCAAATAAATTATTTATCCATAGCCATATATTTGTGTGGTTTCAAGGCAGGCTATTAAAACTTTTTTGAGGTTGGAAACTTCTGGGTTTGGGGTGTTTTTCATGCTTGAAGACATGGTGTGTTCTTTGCATGTGTGTTTGTGTGTGTGTGTGTGTGTGATGTGATCACAGTTGGCTGAAAGTCAATTAGTTTCAATTTGGGCAACTTATGTTTGTAACACATTTAGACAGGGTGAATTTAAAGAATGGCTACAATATGCAGAATATATCCAAACATGATCACAGTTGAGCTCACTTTGGTATTTTAGATTTGCAGGAAATGAAGCGCAGAAATGATTATATATTTCCAACTCACAGATCAACCAGTCTCTGAAAAGTTTGAAGCACTTTCTATCTCTGAAATGATCTGGTCGTGTGCATGTCAATCCAGGAGGCAGTACACACCATGGACTAGATGTATCTAAATATGATCATGAGTGAGAGATTGAAATCTCTGTCCTTCTAAGCTCTGGACAATAAGTGAAGAAGGAAAAGTCAGTGAGACACTTATGTAGACACAGTGCAGATTCTCGTTACAATTGGATAAGACAATGAATCAGCTAGTCAAACACGGGTTTACTCCTCATTTGTGAAATTTTGATAATATATCTCTGAATGGAATTGACTGTCTCTCTGAATGGATCTAAATTTGTCACTCAAAGACTTTCTGACCTCCCCTGGTAGTACTAAGCTATGCTGAGAGAGCTAGACTGAATGCTGTGCTTTTATAAATTTTTTTTTTCTTTCTAATGGATTATGTTATTTTTGATTTATGTGGCTTCACCTAGTTGGTGGCACAAAGAGCTAGAATTAGTTTAGTCTGGATCCACAGGATGGCAGATCAAGGGTGCTTTCTTTCTTCTGGTTTTAATTGCTGTCTGCACTTTTTCAGGTCTTATGAAGGATATTGCTGAAGGAATAATGGAGAAAAGACACTTACTTGATATAGAGGTTTATTCTAACCCCATAAGCTATCAAATTCACAACCTCAGAATTTAAGAGTGTTTTTGTTAATGAGTTTTTCTTGAACTTATGAATCTGTCAATTGTGGATGAACTCCCTCTCCTCGAAGGTGACCTAGTTAGCATGCTGGGATACATTTATAATCTTCATTAAATAAGCTGCCCATCACATGCAATGGGCTCCACTTTATGTCCCTGGCATATATCCTTTGGCTAGCCCTGTGGTCTTTAGTAGAGTGCACCAACCGTGCTTTGCCAGTTCTCATTTTACTCCAGACCCCTCACTTGAAGCATCCTCCTTGCCGCTGTTTGTTTGAATCCTGGTTATGCTTCAAAATCCAGCTGAATTCTTGTCCTTTAGAGGTCTTTCCCACTACCCTAGTTCAAGAGTACTTATTGTTTGGAAGAGGTACCTTCTAATCTTGGCTAAAAGGCCCAGGATGAGACGATGTAGTGCCATGCTTCACGTTCTAGCTCTGTTCTGCTGCTTACCAATAGTGTGACTGGGGTACCTGTTCTGAGTCCTAGTTTTATCTTCTGTAAAATTAACATAATCAAATAACACTTCATAGGAGTGTTTTGAGAATTGCGTGGAGAAGCGTATGTAAAGTTTAGCACAGTGTACATAATTAGCACCCAGCAAATTATTCTCATTCCCGATAGGTATGACCATCCTCTTTATAACTAATAGGTAGGTATCTTAGTCCATTTTTGCATTGCTAACAGAAACACAGAGCCTGGGTGCTTTTGATTGCTGTGAAGTACAAAGTCTTAGGCCTACACTATGACCAACAGAAGCACAGAGGATAGTGGACACATCAAGAGAGCAAGAGCTCCTGACTGATAGCTCTTATAATAACCAGCTCTCCTGAGAACTAACCTCTTCTAGGAGAGCTAGAACTCATCGGTTCTCTGGAGACATCATTAATCTGTTCACAAGACTGTTGACTCTGTGGTATAAACACCATGAACTAATTACCACACACTAGGCCTGCCTTGGGAACCATGAAGAAATTAAATTTTCACATAATACCTTTACAATAAGGTCAATACAATTAAGTCCCAACACGTGAATATCTGGGAGATGTATTCAAACCATTTTAGTAGAGGAACAGAAATTTAAATCCAAATTTTGAGGATAATAAAGTTCAGGCTCTTCTGTGTTTCCCATATTTTGCCTTCATCTAAATTCCTAAAATACTTACCTATAGTAATTTTAACATTTTTGAAAAACTATATTTTAGTATACTTTATGTAAATGGCCTGACCATACTGTCAGTAAAATAAGGACATGGAGGAATTCATGTTTACAAATTCATGGGTTATACATAATAAAAAGTCCTCCCAAACTGTGTTAACTGATCAGTTGTGTTGATAGTTTTTTGAGTTTTTTTGTTTGTTTTTGGTAATTATTTATGTGGTTAATTGACATTTAGAAATACAAACACCTATTTTGCAAACATGAAGGAAATTCAATACAACTTTTAATTCATCTTTACAGATAGATGTGAAAAAAAAAGAGAGAAATTGCTTTCTTCACTAGTCTTTCTTTATTAAGTATCCTGAGGTTTGTTTGTCAATAGATATTTGTCCAGACAGGTAATATTTACTTTAAATGATACAACACTATATAGCATGCAGCTTTTATCTTGTATTAACGTTGATAATTTAGCTATATCATAGACTGCCTACTTGATTGCAGATTCACAGGAAGGGAGGTTTAAGTAGGAAAAAATGGCCTGTTTTGAGAAAGGCCTTAGAAGTTGTTTAAAAGTTTTTGTTTTGAATCGCAGTGAGGAAAATCTGCCATGTAAGCTAGCGATGGAAATAAGGTTAAAGACTATTCATGGCTAAGTCATAGATTTAAAATGACTCTGCCCTTTATAAGAGGGCGCATACCATCCCAAGCTTTCACTATTAGGTTTAAAAGAATGAATGCATCTTTGACTTCGTGAAACAGGAACTTAAAAGTTATTTATAACAATACTGGAAAGAAAAATACTGATGGACTCTAAACCTTCAGCAAAAGTGCAAGAATACTAGAACACTGGGTTTCATTACTCAGGTTATAATTTATATGCAGACATAGTATGCCCTGTATGATTTACTATTCAAAATGCAATCAAGTCATCTTTGTTTGATAGATTGGTATTTTGAGTTTTCATAACAAAAGCTTTTCCAGACACTGTTGCATGACTTTCTTTCGACTTGGTATTTGAAACCAGATAATGGGATATCTCATAAATACAACACAAGCTTCTCTAGTGTGTGCCCCAGGATGCATGGATCATCTGAAATGAAAGTCATCTCCCAGGCAAGGGGGGAATGCTGAGGAAGTACTGTTGGCTCTGGCACATTGTAATATTTACCTCCATTTGCCTGGACAGAGATTACCCTTCAAGCACTGTCAAGGACTTCTGAAATTGTGGAAATGCATTTTTTGTGATCACTTTTTGAAAGTAAGTGCCTGTGTGCAGTGATCATTACTCTACATGGAAACTACCTAAGGTAAGGGAAATAAGAAAATTATTCCGATCACATAGGGAAGTCTTCTCACTTATGAATGAATGCTTACAAGAGATGTAAGAAAATGGTCTACATACAGCTTTTATTCTTATTGTCACTGCTCAGCTATGGATGTTTTTAACTTTTTCAACTCCCAAGTTGGGAATAAATACCTACCTACTAAATGATCATAGAGAAATGTGTTGGATCTAGGTAGAAAAATGTAGTTAAGTGTCTAGCACAGTCCTTGGTGCATATCTAGACTTCCTCATTCATTTTATATCCCATCACAGGGTTACCTATTTCTGTTCTGCACAACAGCAAATACCACATCAGAAAGTGATGAATCACAACCCATGACTAGTAGCCTTTAATGGTTCTGCTTCATTTCACATCTCAGCAAAATGTTTATTTCAAATTAATGTGGCCTGACATAAGGAGGGGGTGTTTTGAGCCAAAATATTTAATTTGCAGCTGCTTCATGATTGATAAGTTGTCAGAGGGCCATGTATAAATGATTGCTCTGGTGACAGGCTACTGAAGATGAGAGATTTAAACTGGATTGTTAAATATAAGATGGCAGCCAACTTCCATATGTCCTATACTCACTTATTGGAACTCAATAGTTTCTCTAAAATGTTGACCAATGAACCCATTTTATCCTTTTTTACCATTGTTAGGCATTTATAGGGGAGAACAGAAGGCCAGGGGAAGTGATTAGAACTGAAATAAACATTATCATTTACCGTTTTGACTTTGTAAAATGGCAAAATTGGCTTTGCATATTTTTGAGAGTTTGCTAGCCAACTCAAAAAACTACCCATGTTTTCTTTTCATTTTTTTCTTTTTATTTTCTTTGCTCTTTTATTTGCTTCCTTTCTTTCCTTTTTCCCTTCCTTTCTTTCTTGCTTTCCTTTTTTTTTCCTTTTATCATCTTACAGCATTGGAAATAGCTTGAGCTCCCACTCATCAGGGAGAAGATTTATGTTAAGAAAAATAGAAAATGTGGTTGGTGCACCCTAAAGAAATTAACTTATAAGTCAGCACTTGCTCTTAACGAACTCTTAATCATGACACTATTTCATCTCATTTAATTCTGTCTGCAATTAATCACCATTGGGTAGGTGTTAGTATTCTCACTCTACAGAAGAAAACTCAGTGGCAGAAGTTAATGCATGTTCAAGGTCACACAACTTGCAAGTGAGGGAAACAGTATTCAAATTTGAGCCTAAGACTAAACATAAGATTCTTACATTCCAACTGCTATCATTGTGCTGAATCGTGTTTATTATGACTAAGAGAAAGATTAGTACCTAGAATGTAGAAAATTGATCATTCAGTAATTAACTAAGATTGAAAATTTCAGATTGAAACAACAAATATTTCCAAAAAAGAAATAATTTCTTCATTTCTGCTAAATTAGGTGTCTTTGAGGGCCTTGCCAATTTCACAGAATATTCAAGGACACTTGCCACTATTAAGATGGTTACATATTCCTGAATCTGTTGGGAACTTTAATCACAGATTGCTTTTAGAAGGCTTGTGCAAATCCTGAAGATGAAAATAATTAAACTTCATTAAGATTTCAAACTGAATGATTCAGCAACATCTATTTCTATATGAATATTAATGTTTCATGGAATAGCAGATGTTCGTTTTCTTTTTTCCTTTTTCTGGCAAAGCTATTATTGGTCAAATTTGTAAACAAAAATGTATATTTTTCCATTCATTTATTTGCTAATTTTGGTCTTTTATTCACTTTTTTCTGCTTTATTTATCATATATCTTGCCTTCAGAATTATGCAAACTCAGTTGTTACTATCAAAAATCAATGTGTGGGATAAAATATGTTGTTGTTGGACTGATACATTTTCTAATATGCACAGTCTCTACTTTACCAAGCTCATGTCTATAATTTTTGTTTCTGTCCAAATGATGAACGTGTCATGCTAAGATACGGTGACCCCCATGGGTTGAGGTCCATCTACAACCCCTATTCAGTTTCATTTTATTTCATTAAGATGAAATTCACTCTTCTTGTATTACTTCACTTTAATGTTACTAAGGCTGATTTCTCTACTGTACAGGGGATAGATGAGAAAGCTGACTGTCCTGTTTCACCTGTTTTTAATAAAAATTGGAAAACAGGTCCCCAAGCTCATCATTAGACTTAAATATAGAACAATCTTCTCTAATATCCAACATACATGACTTTGTTATGCCATTTTTTTTAACTTGACTAGACTCTAAAGTCACATGAGAGTTAGTGTGTAATCTACATGGTTTCAGCTATTTGTTGCCACAGGGAAATGATGATTGGCTATCATTAGAACCTAGGGGGAAATAAGGAGCGAATGTGGAGTGTCCCTCACAAAGGGAAAAGTCAAAACGAAACACTTTCATCTTCCCCTGCTTGACCTCCCAGCATCTTCCACTGGGTATTGGCTCCAGCCCTGTCACAGAGTTGTCTTTAAATTAAAGTTACACAAGCCCAGACTTGACCCTTAATTCACATTCACTGCTCCTCTCAGCAACTGTTTATAACCTAGAGATCCCCAAACTCTAAGTGTAACTGAGTTAAAGCAATTGTGTCTTTCTCATATCTGTAGGCTGTCTTTCTTTCCTTGGCCATAGTTTTAAATTTTATGAAGGGAAAAAATAAAACTCACCAACTTGATGTATCAAAACAAAAGGGAGACACACACATGTTAATTTTCACAGGAGCGCTCCTTGAAGCTCAGGGTTGAAAATGTTATTAAATATCTTTTGATATTGGGGCAAAGTAGTAGTACAGGGGTAATGCAATTGCATCAGCATGAGAAAGGTTCTAAGACTGCTAAGGACACGCGTGTTCATGCTCGTCATCGGGGCTGGCTGAGACTGGAGGTGGATCCTGTCGTGAGTGCCTCTCTCTCTCTCTCTCCTCTTTTTCTAACTCCCTCTCTCATGGAATAAATCATTAAGTAAGTTTCAAAGGAAAAGAACATGTTTTGGTATAAAGTTTCAGTTATTTGATGCTTGATTGTGTTATTAGCGAAGGGTTTGAACATGTCTAGTGATTAAAAAAATTCATTTCATCTCAAGAAGCTTTTGCAGTTTTTAACATAATTTTTAAATTTAATATTTTTTCTTATATTGGCCAGAAAACTAACAAACAAATGAAAGCACTCTAAGCCCACTCCCTTTAGAATCTGCTTATTGGTGTGAGTGTACTCTTCTGAGGCAAAATATTGAAGACTGCTTTTATATACTGAGTGTTCTCTAGGTCAACCATTCCTGGTTATTGAAATGTGGACATCTTCTGATTCTATTCTTGTATGGATAATCCAGCTTGTCCTTTGAAGATATTCCAGGGGCCCTCATGCCTTGCAAATGTTGATAGCCACTTTCACGTTGCAGCTGAGAAGAGAAATAGGCATAAAATTCCTGGAGGACATTTTGTCAATTTATGTATTAATAACAAAAGATTTTGAAATGCATTTGCCTTTGCATTTAGCAGTTTCTCTTATAGGAACTTAGCATAAAGAAATACTGACATACAGGGACCAGCAGTTAGTATAATGGCTATGTCGCTGGACTCCATGTAGTTGACCGCAGTTCAAGTCCCGGACCCGGTGGCTTAAAACTCACGCCAGGCACATGTGCATGCGTACTCAAGATCCCGAGAGGTGAATGGAGGAGAAGGGATTGCAGCATGGCCTTCCCCCCTGGGGGGTGTTTTCTTGCTTTCTGTCTCTCTGTCTCTCTCTGTCTGGGGAGCGCATGTGTCCTATAGCAAAAAAAAAAAAAAAAAAAAAAAAAAAAAATTGAGATAGAGAAGGTTCATATGCCATAACCTGTAACAGCCTTAATAATAATTGTAACAATAAAATCTTAGAAAAAATTAACTATCCAAAAAATAATGAATTAGTTAACTAATCTGGTCCTTCTGGCTCCACATAGTAGACAAAATTCTATATGTTCATATTTTCTTTCTTCACAGTAATTTATTAAAATTTAGTGGTATAAATGGATAGGAGTAAAGAACACTATCCAGGGAGAAAAGTCTCTCTGTGGATGGGAGAGTTCAGTAAATTTCTAGATGCATCAGTGAGGGTCAAGCCAGAGAAATAGTAGGAGAGATATATTAGTAAATTTATTTTAAGGAATTGGCTTACATGACTGTGGGTGTGGTTGGGTAGCTCTGGGCAGGAGGCCCATAGGACAGGCTGTCAGGAAGAGCAGAAGGAAACTGAGAGCAGGCATGGGCTGTACCTGCCATCCATAGGTGGAATAACTTCTTTCTCACGGAAGCCTCAATTCTGCTCTATGGCCTTTCAACTGAGTCAGTTCCACCCAGATTATCTAGGGTAGTCTCCCTTACTGAAAGTCAACTAATTATGGATTTGAATCTTGTCAAAAGAATATTTTCACTGCAACTTCTAGATTAATGCTAGATTGAGTAACTTGGAACTGTAGCCTAGCCAAACTAGCACATTCAACTGACTATCACACCAAAAGATATACATGGGTGGAAAAATGTGCCATGATGAATCAGAGAGGTGCAAGTCCCAGACAGGGAAACATACAGAGGAGGTGCCAACTGGCCTGGCAGAACCCCACAGACAGTTTTCAGGCAGGACTGAGAAGTAAGGCAGAAAAGTGTGTGTATTTACTGAAGGTCTGTTGACCTCCTCACATCTGTCTTCTTTGTGTTCTTGTACAACAGCACACAAATAACTTTCATACTTGAAGCAATAATTCAAGACTTTTTTCTTGAAGCCAACATCTCAGAATTAGGACAGCCAACGTCAATGTTGGCAGATGAGAATAAAGTCTACCTTCTACGTTTGAAGGAGACCCTAGCCTGACAGAGAATTCAAGGTTTTTTCCCACTAAGCCAAAACATAATGAATGAAGGTAGTTTACATATGTAGGTATACATCTCAGCCTCTTCAGGTACTTGAGAGAGAATGCAGAATTTAAAAAAGGAAGTTCATGCATGCTCAAGAGAAAGACTAGAAACAGAGACAAAGACAAAGAGACACAGAAAGAAAGAAAGCACCATCCCCAACAGGGCCATACCACAATACTTTTTTTTTTTCCCTTTCATCATCCTATCAAGATCCTGGGCACATGCACAAACATGCTCAGGTACTGCCACTTGGCCAAGTGTTCTGACCATGGTTGGTCATTGGTATCTGGCTTCTTCCACATGGTGCTTAACCATTGCACTATGGGGCTGACCTGCCTCTTGATGCTGCTGTCTACCCCCAGCTTCAGCCAGCCCTGGATCATGGACATGTGTATGTCCAACCTATGCAGGGAGTTCTCCAGTGCAAACTCAAAGTTTTCCCATGTGGGTCAGCCTTGTAAGCTGTTGTCCTACATGCCACTGTTGGTCTTCACATGTGCCTCTCTGATGGCAGCAGTGTTTCTGAATCCTATTGAACTATTGACCTTCTAGCTGCCTGAAGTATTATAGTTTTCATTTGTGTGTCCTTAAGACACTTCTACCTTGCTAGGACCCAAGCTTGTATTTCTTATTTGCTTGTTTGTGGTTCTATCCAAAGCTTTACATTATACCTTTTATTTTTTTTTATTTGAACAAATCATCATATACATTGTCAATATTTTTGTGGATGCTAATTTTTATCCATGTATAAAATCTAAACTAATAAATCTGTTAGTCTTCAAGCTGAAAACAAAACAAAACAAAACAATTTGAGTTTTTTACTTGCCATCTTACTGAATCTGGGTCTGTATAGGAGTGAAAAAAAAAATTATTCACTCTAAGGAAGAATAGGCCTTATTTCCTGCTGGCTCCAAAGGGACTGCTTGTCACTCTGGAAAAGGTCATTTGCAAAATTGTTTCCTTCTGGCCTAAAATAGATGACACACTTCCCCTGGAACAAATGATTCACTCTTATTTCATTGGATTTAGTTTTTAGACTCTATAATGACTTAATGAGTGTAAACCCCTTACGCTAGTCAAGGGCATTGGGAGATCCATTCTCATTTAATTCATTGAAAGCAACATTCCCGTTGATAGGGATTTACATCCTAGAATAACATGGTCACAGTGTAAGGGTAAGAGGTTTACTTACAGGATTGTTTTGATCATCATAATGAGCAGAACAATTTTCTAAAGCTGATTTTGGAAGAAGAAACATGCTGGATAATAATCAGCTATTTTAAATAGTTGGGTTGATCTATCAATCAAAATTACCTTCTAACAAAAGAAGTACTATACTTACTTAAGTCACAACACTTCTATCATGACAACTGGCATAGTGTATTATTAAAACCAGTCTTTCACTTTGTTTTCATTTCAGCTAAGACAGTATGTGCAATTAGAGACAGGTGAAATGTTAATTACTGGTCTGAAGATGTAGAGAATGACTAATCAAATAATGTGGTAGCTCATTGAGATTCCACATTATGTATAGACAAATCCTAATTATGGTATTTAAGAATAAAATTAGAAAAAACTGGATTTTAAATAACTAGTGGAAGTAGTTAAATATACGTATTTAACTTGCCTAAGATTTTTGCATGTGTGTGGGCCCCAAAATAAAATATAACACTGTGTTTACAGAGTTGAGAAGGAATGTCAGTCCAAACTTAATACTCAGAGTGCTCTATTTATCCTGAATGCTTAGATGAAATTATCAACAATTTCATCAGGGAGACAGTAAAGATGAAAGAAAATGACCAATATATAAAAGGGCACTAAAGAAGACATTGCATAGCACACAAAATAGACATGAGGAGAGGCTGGATTGAGGTGATCATAAGAATCCATAGGCAAATGGGTTGAAAGATGATGTGAAGAGGAAGATGATAAGATGAATAGGGTTCATCTGAGTTCATTAGGGTTGTGTAGTGCTATGGAATTAAGTATGTAGATGAAGTCAGTTATGGGCAACTTTCGTTTTGGGTTTCATTTTAGTTGTGGGGAAAATCATAGATACAGAAGAGACTATTGCAGAAGATGTGGTCTGTTCTCTCATGTTGAAAACTCTCTTCAGCCATTCCATTTAGACAATGCAAAAAAAGAAATCTGGTTTAGTATTAAGATTTTCCTGCTTTTATTCATAGTTTCTAGGGCCTTTTGGAAAAGCCATTATGGCAGTTCATAATGTCCAGAGTGGCCCTAGGCAAACAATATTTCCATTAGTTCAATTGGCACCTTTTAAAGGATATATTATCAATGAACATGCAAATGAGCCAAATGGTACATATTCCTACTATGCTTCTGAAGTCTCATGATGAACTTCTCAGGGTACAATGAGGACGACCCATTTCTTTCTTTCTCGTACCATGGCATTAACAGTTATGTAAAACCTGCTGTCCATTTCTCTATAATGGACCTGCAAAACAAATCATTCACCTGTACATACAGAAAACTTTAGAGGGTAAAATCTTTTAATTTCAGAGCATCCAAGAAAAATAAAACCAAGATCATTGAGTTTAAACATAGTTAAGGGATTTTTTTTTTTTTATTTTCATATGTCACCAAAAAAAAAAAAAATACCATGAATACTCAGGTAAACAAGGCGTATTAGCAGGACATGGACAGAGGGGGTGAGAGATGAAAAGTGTAGGTGATCTAGGCAAGTTGATTAAATTAGTTAAACCTTAATTTACACAGCAAAAATGATACACTTGAAAATGTTTTGAAACCATAAGTTAATAAAGTATAAAGTGCTATTATTGTTGCTATTTTCTGCTCTGTAACTTTGGGCTAGTCCATTCAACTCCAAGACCTCTTTATCTCATAAAATGATGAAACTATAGAATCTCCCTATAGTATCTTGCAGGGAAATATTCGTGCATATTAGACATATTTGTTCTCTGAATTGCTTATAATTTTAAAATGAAACCCTAATGCTGAGCAGAATGAGCTCTGTTACCAAACAGGAGTGTTTGCTTCCAAATAGCGAACCATGTGTATCTAGGAGAGAGCTTCCACTAAAGACCTACTTTATACAATGATCTGTTGACACTGGCGTTGCCCATCACTGATGCTTTTACTAGGTTTGCTTAAGAACTGTATTTAACAAATGCCACTGGGAACTGTTAGTGTTAACCCCAGAGAATCAGCTCTGCTCATCTGCATTTGTTAAGGTTGTGAGAAGAGGAACCAACCTGTAATTTTCTGGTGCATCCTAATTAAAAATGGAGAATGAAAATAATGCTGTGCTCTCATCAGAGGCACTTAGCTTGATTGAGCGCTTGCTTTTTGTTCAGCATAAAATTGCTGCAAATATTTTCATATGTCTAAAGTGGAGATAACAAAGAAAATGCAGTAAATTCACAGGCATCAGTTACCAGTACTTAATGACAATGGCTCTGGCTCTATTATGTTCTGTTTTCTGGATTGGTTGGAGTTAACTTATTTCACCACTGGGGCTTTTTATTTTCTCAGGATGCTACATGTCATCTGTTATAAAAGAGATTGGCTTATACATGTCGTTATTGATTCTTGCCCCCAAAGTAATCCTAAGTAAGCACTTGTAAGTTAACCCCAAATATCTCAGGCAGCTCCATTATCTACCCAGAAACAGAGATTGTGGGTCACAGGTACAGCCATGAGCAGATAGCAGGCCCTGTCTCTGGTCAACTTTAAGCAGAGCAGATGGAATTCTGCGTGTGGCATTCCTACAATTAGTCTGTTCTCTGACTTCAAAATAAGTCCCAACCTGGATGCCTTTTGGTTCTCCACACACTATGTGGATTAGTCTAGAGAGCTTGTAGGGTTCTTTCCCAAGCTAGTCTGCCATAGGCATCTTGCCAAGAGCAAATACTAGCAGTTAAATCAGTCAAATCGAAGTAGATGCTTCATGTAGGAAGATAGTATAAATTAATAAAATGAAGAGCAAAGATCAGAAATTAAGATCACTGAGTTTATGTAAAGGCCCTATGTCTAAAATTCTATATTAGAATTAAGAGACTGTTTAATTCTTGAGTTGAATACCCTGAGTCCAGGTTTTAAGAGCAGCCTGAGTAAGAAATGACTGGTCCAGGGCTTCTGAAGAGCTGAGCTCATGAGATTTAGCAAAGAAGAAACCAGAGTTGAGGAGCAGAATGAAAACTGGAACACAGGACCACAGGGAGATTGAGTCAGAGGCAAAATGTCCCCAAGTTCTCCAAGTCGGAGCCTACAACTAGGCTTTATAACAACCCGGGGTCTCTATCAGAAAGAGGGAGCAGTTATGGATCTAAGTTGCCCAGGATCCCATGTGTGTGTTATCTGGACTCTTCAGAAACTGTTCAAGCAAGATCATGATGTGACACTTAAAGCAAATGTAATCTTGAGTTGTCTCTTTTGCTTTCTGTAAGGAAACTGTTAGGTTTGATTTGGGAGCGGTGGCGAAGTCAGGGCGGCAAAGATGAAAATACCAGAGTCGGGCTTTGGGGTTTAATAAAACCAATAAAATTTATTTTGCAAAAAGACTCTCGGGTGAGGTCCCTCAGTCTGGTCAGAGGCCGAGGGAGTCACACCCAGGGTGGGTGCTGCTCCTTCTTAAAGGGCCGTTGTCCAGTAGGTGGTCACCACGGGTCCTTGTCTGGCCAATGAAATTTGCTGTTTCCGTTCAACTTTGGCGGGCGTGCCAAATGCTGAAGGGTGGGAAAGTCCATTGGTGGTGGCGGGCCAGATGCAGAAAACAGGAAAGTTCCTGCCAGCGAGAATGTTTCTGCCATGTTTCTTTTCCCTTCCTCCAGACTTTACAGAAACCACTTATATCTTTTTCCTTTGCTTCCTTTAATACTTCTATTCCCCAAAAGCAGGAAGAAAATGAGTATTCTACTCCTTTACCCAAGATCATACTCCCACACAGGCAGGGAGTTCCTAGAAGCTGGTCTTAAGGTCCTGTATAATGCCCAGAGACAGACTGAATAATGAACAGAGCTGTTAGCCTGGGTTTCCGAACAATAGCACCCTAGCTGAAAACCTCTGGAAGCTAAAACATCACTGTAAACTAACAGTAAGGGGGAGGAGGGGGACTGTATATTTACCAGGGGACATACCATACAGTTAAGTAAAGGTAATGAGGTGCCCAAAAGGTAGGCTTTGATAACAACCAACAGTCAAGTAAATCTCTTCTCAGTCTTTGAGTCCATTCAATTTTGCAGGGCTTTTGTTTTTATGAGAGGATGCCTGTGATTTTAGGACCAGAGCTGAGTTTCCCAGAACAAGAAAGGAGTACCATTGCCACCAACAATCCATTGTCTCCACCATTTCCTGTGCAACCTTCTGCCTATCCCATAAATAAATGTTTGACTTTACAAGTAGGTAAGGATGATTAGTTCAGAGGAACTGTGAATTATTAACCTGCTTAAGATGCACACATGACTGAGCCTAGTTCTGGCTGTACCTACAGATAATGCTCCTCATCCTTTCCTCCCTTGACATTTTTAAGCAGTGAAGAGGCATTAAAATCTTGCCTGAATAACAGTTCTTAAACCTGGCTTTGCATTAGAAACATCTGAGATTGTCTATATGTATGTATTTATATACACATATATACAGAGACACAATCTCTAGATATATGATCTACATATTGAGTTGTCTGGAAAGTTGTGACACATTTTTGCATAGACAAACATCTCATGACTTTTCTGGACAACTTAATATATACATATGTATAGAAATATAATTATGATATATGATCTGCCTGTGTGTATGTGTGTGTGTGTGTGTGTGTGTGTGTGTGTGTGTGTGTGTAAAACCCTACCTTACACTACAGACCTGCTATATCAGTATCTTCAGAGGCAAGTCCTGTGAATCAGCATTTCAAAACCTCCTCATAGCATTGTGATGCATTCAGCCAAAGCTGACTTCCCCTTCAAGGACTGGCCCTGGGGATCTTCTGAGGCAGATACTGTGGTGTTGGTTCACATTCCCTGTGCTTCCTCTGGCTTCTACCATTATGCACTGGAAGCCAGACATGCTGGACATTTTCTCCTTTGCAGTCTGTGTGCTCAGCTCATGGGAAGCTGCCTAGACAATTCTAGGGCTCACATCTATGTAAGAAGAAGGGAGGAAAAATCCAGAATGTTATTTCACTCTTCTTTTTGTTTTCCTCTAGAGAGGCACACTAAGCATACAGGAAAAACAAAGGAAAAGTATTCAACGTCAGTCCTCCAAATGAAAAGTAATAGTGAACCCTCTCAGGCCCTCTATTGACCACTAATGATCTAAATGAAGAACCAGAGTTAGTGAGGTTTGCTGATGGCATAATCAGTGTCAGTCAATAGGAGTTGCAAAGAATAAGGGCATGCCAGATGGGCTTTAAAGTTACGAAATCTAATGAAATAACTCCTGAGGGTATTGGATTTGTGAACCTTTTCAGCCATCCTGCGGAAAAACACTCAGCACTAGTGTCATGAGTTCAAAAAAACAGTGGCCAGAAATCATCCTGGGACTCCTGTTTATGTGTTCTCAGCCTCACAGTATGTTTGTGGAAAATGAATAAACATCGCACTTAGAAGCCACTTTACTTTTTTCATAATTATCTGAGCACAGCTAATGACTTTGGATTTGGTTTATGAAAAACATGAGACCCTCTGAAAATCTGGACCTAGGATTTATAGCATGAAACATAGAATTTTCAATATTAGTATTCTGGCTTTGTAAAGTAGTTCAATTTGAGAATGCCCTGATCTCTCTCTGGCCTCACTCAAGCTATATGTCCCATAGAGGAAGGTCAGAAAAATATTGATGCATGAAATCAATAATATTCAATTTGCTTAGCATATTCTTCACTTATCTTCTCATTGTAAGTGCTACTATGCTCTCCTCTGTCATCTCTGTGTACACAGGCTGAGCTTTTACATACCTAAGCACTCTCTTACACTGACTGAAGCCTGACTCACTTCAAGGAAATGTGGATCCACACAGGATAGCCCAATGGTGCGAGACCCAAGGGTCCTGGCCTAACTTACTGAGCTGGGAGGAATGTGATTGTTCTTTTCAATCCCTCTGTGGAGCAGGGAGAATTATGAAAATACAAAATGATAAGCCTATCAATGAAGGACAAGGGAATAGGGGGTGATATGACAAAGTATTGGATTGTTGGTAAAGTCATGATGCTTTTTTGCATAGAAAAACAGAAAAAATACATCATGACTTTCTCCACAACCTAATAAATGCTGTTCAGTTATTGATAGGATAGAAAAAGAGATAGGAGAGAAAATGAAGTTTCCATATCCCTCCTTCTCAACCTATTCTAAATGTTCTCTCTTTCTCCCTCTCTCTCTCCTTCCCTCGTTACTTTCTTCTTCTCAAATTCAATGTGCACACGTACATGCATGCACCCACACATACGTACAACTAGAATTTCTTTGAGTGTAGAAATTGTGTCTTAATTTATTTTTGTATCCTTGGATCCTTGACCAAATAGTAAATGCTATGGGTTGAATGTTTATGTTTCCCCAAAACTCACATCTTAAAACTTTTAACTCTCAAGACCAGTAGATGATGACATAAGAGTTATGTTGCTGAGCTCCCAGGTACTTGACCACAGTTTGAGTCCTGGATTCAGTGGCTTAAAACTCACATCGTGAACATGTACATGTGTGCCCCAAATCCCAAGAGGAGACTGGTGGAGACAGGATTGCGGCATGGCCATTTCCTTGGGGGAGGGGGGTGATTTCTCAATTTCTGTCTCTCTGTCTCTTTAATGAGCACATGCACCCTACAGCAAAAATCTCTTTAAAAAAATTTTGAACCCTCAATGTGATCATATTTGGAGGTAGGGCATTTGGGAAATAATTAGGACATGAGCATAAAAACCTCATGAATTAATTAGTGCCCTTATTAGATAAGACAAGAGAAGGATGATTTATTTCTCTTTCATGTGTGGATATTGCAAGAAGGTGATGGTCTCTAAGCTAGAAGGCTCTAACCAAAACGGACTATGCTGGTACCTTGATCTCAGACCTTCACCTTTCCAAATTGTGAAGTATAGATGTTCATTGTTTAAACCACCTAGTCTATGGTAGTTGGTTATGGCAGCCTAAGCTAAGACAGAAAGCGATTGATAAATGTCAAATATATTACTCAAGGAGAAATGCTTTTAAGATACCGTTTAATACACATGAAACGGTAAATTGAAACAGAAATTCCACCTTTCTTATCTTTTTTATTTTTTTTGTCATTTGCCAGAGTGAGAATCTGCTTGCCAGGAAAAGACAGACAGACAGAGAGAGAGAGAGAGAGAGAGAGAGAGAGAGAGAGAGAGAAGGAGAGAAGGAGAGAGAGAGAGGAGGGGATGGAAGGGGAGGGAAGGGGAGGGGAGGGGAGGGGAGAGAAAGTACCTCCCAACAGGGTGTGATCATGCCACAATCCCATCTCCTCCATTTTCCATGTTGTCAGGATTTGGAGCACACACACACACATACACCCCAGTGTGTTTTCCAACCTGTGAGGACAGAGATTCAAATTGGGCAGTTGGCCATGTGGCATCTAGCTCCCTTCACCACTAGTCCATGCGGTCAGCATCCATCTTTCTTACTATCATGACCATTTTGTAAGTCAAAGAGGCTGTAAAGAAAATTGCATAAAATTCCAACAAAGGACTCTAAGTGGCATAGCTGTAGTCTAACCTACATCTACAGTCCTTGCTCTTAATTGCAACCCTGAGGAAAGGGTGGTAAGAAACATGAAAAAAACATTCTGGCGTAGAGTAAGTAATCACTGTCATGATTCAGAGTAAGACTCAAAAGGTGGTGATTTCAAGAGAAAAAGGAAAACTTCTTACGCAAGGGAACTGGGGGTGGTGTGGGGGAATCTGAAGCTGAATATACTTCAGCACCCCCCCCACCAGAAAAGAGAAGAGTTTTTTAAAAGCATTATTTATTTTATTTCTTGTTATTGTTTTTAATACACCAGAAAGAGACAGAGAGAGGGAAAGCCACCAGGTCTGAGACTCCAACCGCATTTAGCCATGTGGGAGACCAGTGCCACAACCACTACGCCACCTGCTGACCCTGAGGAAGACCTTTTATAGGGGAACTCATAAAGGCATTTTGGGAGAGTATAAGTATGGTAGATTGGGATCCTATGGTTATACATGGTGGAGTCAGCACATTCTGTGTGTATGGAGCATTTTATGGCTTTTGTTTTATTTTGGACCCTTAGATTTTATACTTATTTCATGGCTGGTTTAGTCTTCTGGAGCTGCTTTCTGCTGATAGGGGGTGACATCTCTTAGGGGGATGGAGAAGGCTGTGTATACTCCAGAGGCAAACATGATATCATATTCTCTGGAGGAGCAAAATATTCTCAATCTGTTTGGGGTTAATTGTTAAATGGTGTCTTGGATAAAGCAGTTTAGCATCATTAGGAGTGGAGGTCCTGCAGAAACCAAGAGAAGAAGAGTTACAGTGGGGGCAACCAGGGGAAGAAGCTAGGTTGTCCATGATGAGTGCTGTGGCCATTAGACTCAGGACTCAGCAGACCTCTATATTATTTTTGAGGCCCTTTCAGCTAGTCCTTCTGCCTATCCCTGTAGAAATTCCCAAGGCTGCCAAGAGGGGAATCACTTAAATTGCATTATTTTTTGATAAGATTGTTCTGTTGTTAAAAGGACTGGTAAGGTTTGATGATCTGAGATTAGGTTAATATTATGGGAGAGATAGGCCAAGATGCATATCCTGCTCCAGTTAGTAGGTAAACATAGGTAAATAGAGAAGCCATAGTAAAAGAATAGGCCAGTGTCAAAGAGGCCGGTTGAAATGTGAAGAGAGAATAGGTGTCTTAGGACTTTATTTCTGCCATCTATTTCTCTTTTTAAACTCCTAGGATGTTAAAGTAGCCCCAGTGAGGAGCTGGCAGGTTGCATGGTGGTTAAGGGTGCTGGACTCCCACATTACCGACCATGGTTTGAGTTCCAGACCTGGTGGCTTGCTCTCTCTCTCTCTCTCTCTCTCTCTCTCTCTGGTCAAATTAAAAATAAAAAAATAAATAAAGTCTTAAAAAGTAAAAAAAAATATTAAAAAAAAGAAGTAGCCCCAGTGAGAGGCTGCCCAGTGACCCATCTATTTGCCATGAGAACAGGGAGTCCGTGGTGAGGGTATGATGATTTAGACATTGTTTGGCCCAGTGCTCCTTGCTTTTGCAAGTGGAACATTTGTCATTTTCGTTATGCTAGGAGCCTTGAGCCACTGGATGGGGAGAACTTTGGAATATAGCCAATACCTGGGCATGTGGGAATGTCTTTTATCTTTTCTCTTTTTTTTTCTTTCTTAGACCCTTGTCTTCTTCTCTTGGTCTTGATAAAAGGCTATAGTGATAGCCGGAAGGAGGTCATCCATGATCTCTTCTGACCCCTGCAAGAAGTTTTGGAGCCATGTATATGTGTGTGTGTGTGTGTGTGTGTGTGTGTGTGTGTTTGTATTAGGAGCTGATGGAGACAAGAACTTGTCTTTAATATGAAAACAATTTCTTCAAATTTGAGTCAACTTATCATATATGCAATACTTTCTTAAAATTTCCTTCATAATTCTTAATACTTCCCTTTTTCCAGTATAATTCAAACCTGCAACATGCTTTATTCCTTGAATATTTGCCTCTTTTTCTTTTTTCTATCTTGAATAATCCAGTCATTTCACTTTAGGTCAAGCATTTTACCATACAAAACTCTTTCTATATCAAACTTTTCTCATTCTTTTAACCTTTTTTTTTAACCACAAATACATTTATACACCTCTAACATTCTTTCCACATCTCTTTCCTACTTACTGTTTTTTTTCTACTGTGTTAATCTTTCTTTTATAAATTTGTCTTTGGAAACCACTTTAAGCTCTGAGTTGTCTGAGAATTTTCTTAGATTTGCTCTGATATGTGAGAATCTTGCTCTGAGAAGGGGATCTTAACTTGCATATGTCCTGTTGGCTCATTTACCTCCTTAAGGGGTCAAGTTTAGGCAGCAGGCCCTTGGGCCTAGAATAATGGAAGATAGGATCTGGAGTTTAAGCAGGGTATACAGAAGGGGGTGTTGATACCTTATCCATTTCTTATTCAAAGAGGGGGGCTGGAGAACCTCAGCTGGGGAGGTTCGAAGGCTATCTGTGGACCTGTTCTCAGAGGTGGTTGAGTGTAACCATACGAGATATAGCTTATCTTAGGCTCTGCTAGAAGGAAAATCAAGTTTCCGAATAACTTTGAATACCTCTAGGAAGCAGAGAAGATCTGCAGAACTGAGAATTCTCCACATTTTAACCCTATAATTGTAGGTCTTGAGCAAGGGATTGGAGGTGTTTGTAAGGATTTTGGAGTAAGACTGTCAACCCCCACAATAGAAACTGAGGAGGTACTTAGCTGTCCAATATAATTAAGACTACATATATGCCTCCTCCCTCATCTACTAGAAAAGAGATCAGCATACCTGGCACCACAGTGTGTTCCCTGGTTCAGCCTTCATAATGGTCAAGGCAGCGACCCATGGTCCTGGGGACTGTCAGTCTTCAGTGGGTAAGTTCCAGCCTGCACTGACCACACTCATTAGGGACATCCCTAAGCCTTGCACCCACAGCTAGGCTTCTTGAGTACAGCCCACCCAGAGCTGGCTGCTTCAGGACCCAGAGATGAAAGTGATAAAGCAGGGTTATATCAAGCCTGGGCCTTTCTTAGGTAAACATGAGTAACTGGAGATTCTCTACAGATAAATGCACAGGTTAGGCATGTCCCTCGTTCTTTCCATTATTCCACAACTGTTTGTGAAACACCTACTAAAGACCAGGCACAGTCTACTCCCACCACTTCTTGCCATGAGAAGAAGCAGACTGATCATGTTGTAGTGGTTTCCAGCGAACAGGCCTGAGAACTGCCTCCCAGGCAACTGACCCTCACAAATTCAAGCTGAGAAGACCCTGAGAGGCACATTATTGCCCACAGTCTGGTAACCAGGAAGATACATGTGGTCAGAGAAATGCTTTGCTAGGGATGATGAGTGTGTCATGGAGGATTTTAGATGAGTGTATGTGGGAGATGTCAATCTACCTCTTCCCTGGGAAATCAGAGCTAAATTAGTGGTCCCTCTTTGTTAAGAAGAGATGGGAGTAGGGACCAGCAGTTGACATGATGCTGTCGCTGGACTCCCATGTAGTTGACTGCAGTTCGAGTTCTGGACCCAGTGGCTTAAACTCACACTGGGCGAGTGTGTGTGCATGCCCAAGATCCCAAGATGAGAATGGAAGAGAAGGGATTGCAGCATGGCCATCCCACCTGGGGGGTGATTTCTCGCTTTCTGTCTCTGTCTTTCTGGTGAGTGCATGTGTCCTATAGCACAGAGAGATGGGAGTTATTTCAGATCTCAGAGTGGACTTAGCCAGCTGGACTTGGCCAAGCTTTGTTGGTATTAGAATAACACATTTCCTTTAGACTCCTTAATGATTCTGTAACTAGACTGGTCTTACCCACAAAAACATTATCTTTTGTCCTATGTCTGTCCTATACCTCAATCTGCATTATGTGTAACCTGCTTGACCCAAAGTGAGGTAATAACCTTTGTTTCTTGCTCAGCAATTTCATCTTTCCTAGCTCTTTACCCTCACTGGCCTGTAGCCTCAGCCTGACCCATCTCCCCTCTGACCACATCCAAGCCTATATTCCCTAACCTGCCCATTCTGAATAACCAGACTCCCAATTTCTCAGAGCTTGGCCATCTGTCATCCAGCAGTCATATAATTATGTGGTGAAAATAAAGTAACTAGGCACTGTAATGATGCATAATATATAACTTCCTAAATATATGCAGTTTATTAATAAAGTAATATTATGCTAATAAAATAAGAAATAAATAACATTTTTGCATCTAGACAAATCATTTTTATGTGGGAAATATGTACATTTATTAAGTGATTCTTTGTGTGAAAGTAGGATGTGAGTGATTTTTGACAAGATGGTTTTCATCTTTGCCTGTCATCACTCCCTTTGGCTTTAGTCACCTGGGGTCCTTCTATGAACCTCTTTTCCACTCTGCATATGTATTTTTTCCTCCTGGCTTGTAAGGATGTCACCATCCAAAGCATCAATTAAGCACCTGCATATCCATAGGACTTTCTCAGGATCTGCCTTCCTGCGTATTTTCTATTTCTGTCATTATATGTCTCATGCTAGATGGTCCATGTGTTTTCCAGTTGATCTTATGCCATGATCTCTCTGTGGTTTATTTTTTTATGAATCCCTATTTACGTTCCTACATTGTGATTTCTTTAATCCAGATTTTGATCGACCTAAACTGTTTTATAATTTCTGATATGTTCTTTTTTTTAAAAAAAAAAATTTATTTAATTTTATTTATTTATTCATTTATTTTAATTTGACCAGAGAGAGGCAGAGAGAGAGAGAGGAAGTGAGAAAGCAAGCCACCAGATTCAGGATTTGAACCATGGTCGGCCATGGGAGTATCCAGCACCTTAACCACCACGCCACCTGCTGGTCCCAATTTCTGATATGTTCTATATAAAGAATTTCACTGAAGTCAGATGGTGGTGTGGTGGTAAAGTGCAACACTTGAAATAGGAGATTGGGTGTGGTAAAATGCAACACTCTGCAAGACTGACCCACAAGTGGGGTTCTGGGTTCATTTCGGAGACTTCCCTGAGTGTGCCAGGCCTGTGCATAACCATGACTCAGGGCTAACTAAAGCTGGGAGTCAGTCATGACATCAAGACTCTGTTGGGGGTATAAAGATGCTATCTGTCTATATCTTACAAGGAGGATGCAAGTAAATAAAACTTAAAAAAATATTTACTTTTAAAAATATAAGGATGACTAAATATAGCTACAGTAAATTGATCAGTGAATATTCTATCTTTGATGTTAGGATTTCTTATGATTCTCGGCCCCAGAAGAATATAAAACACATGTATTGGGTAGAACTCCAGATTCCTGGGATACCAGATACCTTACTCTAATATGGCATATTTGTCTGATCTTACAGAAGCCCAGGGTGCCCTCATTTTATTTCTTATCTAGTGCATGAACCAGTTCTGATTTTTTTTCACTTTACTCCGCGACCTCTGAATTGGGGATTATATGAAGGCTGCCTACATTTGTGAAAAATGCCTGAGTCTAACTGAGGTGGACAGCAGAAAAAATTAGATAGAGTTTTAAGATATGAGCACTGATGTAAGAGATACAGATTCATCTCCCTCAACATCATATCTCTATAGATACTTCCTATTACAACAGACTTGTAAGAACTCAGAACACCGGTAAAGCAGAAAACCGATGCATCAGACACAATTGAATGATTTGGAGCTGTGCAATTTTGAGTTTCATGGTGATGGACTTTGTTGGATTGAAATTCCATATGCTGAATTCAATGAGATGCAAGTTCACTGAGGCAAAACCACAGGGTCTCCATTATTCCACGGTGAGGGATGAGATGTGCAATTGTGTAACCAAATAGCAAGAGAATGAACTGGCTACCAGAACTGCACCTTAATGCTTTGGGAGTGTCAAATAGCAATTTTTCTAGAGTAAGAAGGGTTGGTTCAACATCCAAATCAATCAAGGTGACTCTATTTCGTATATTCATAGGCAACTGTTGGATGGCTCCCAAAAGTCCTCTACAATTACCCAACACTCTTTAGCCACTAAAGGCTTTCCAAGAATCTGATGCAAATTCTGGTTGTAAGTCTCCCTGTCCCACACCCCCAGTGCTTTTTAAAGGACTCAGTAGGTGTGATTTGATTCTTTGATTCAAACAATACAAAGGAAATGTAAGTGATTCTAAAGGGAGAAAACAGAAATAGAAACCATGGTCTGTGCAAACTGAATCAAATGGGATTTTTAAAAACAGTAAAGCTTCAAAGCTTATTTTCAGAAGAAATTGTCTTCAAAATGACTCCTACTGAGTAACATAAAATGAAAATCCATTTGAAGATATAAAAAGGATACACCAGCTTTCCTTGTTTGGTACCACAACTTTACTATTGTGAAATGTCATCTTTTTCTGTGCTAAATTTTCTTGGCCTTTTTTTGGTATGATGATAATGGTATATTTTCTAAATTCCACATCTGTCCCAAGCAACAAAGAAACATTTATAACCATGAGTTTGCAGGACTGCTTGTTGTAGGAGTTTTAAATATGGACTCTAAATATTCTACATCTTTCAAAATCATTGATTACCATTGATCAAATAGAACTAAACTGCTTTTGAATCTCTTTGGATCCCTTGCATAAATACATACTGAGGGGCTGTTTTAAATGTCCATTAGATCTTAACGTTTCTCTTTGGAGCCATTATCATTTATCATATGACTGTAAATATAGATTCAGGGATGTTTAAAACACACATTATTTACCTGGCAGGGCTTAATGCTTCCAAAAGATGCATTAAAGCCCATTTTTAACTCCTCTCCAGGAATAGATCCTCAACACCTCCCATATATGAATTTTATTTTATACCGAAGGAGGAGATTATGCTACTGAGTAATTTACCCAGTGTTTTAAGTAAAATATATTTCCCAAGGCATATGCATTGAACAATTTTGTGACTATTTGTAAAAGTAATTTACTTTGAGTAGTGCTTTGGTAGAAGCAGCCAGCCATGGTTTTCCTAAAAGCAATTTCTTTTAATAGTGTTTGAAAAGAAATATGAAAAAATTCTCCACTTTTAGAGAAAAATTATTAGATTTTTTATTTATATTAGAATTTATTTTTTGATATATATATATATATAATATGCATTTTATATATATGTATATATGTACGTATTTATACATATTCTTAAAATAAGTGCTTCAGAAGACCTGATGAAAAATAAGCAATTATTGGAATAGAACCAAGAGTCTAGAAACCTCCTTCACATTTATAGAAACTTGTTATGAGAGTAGTAGCATATAGACCAGTGAGAGGGAAATGGGGTATTCAAAACATGATTCTGGGAAACTGCTTATCTGCCTAAAATTAGACCCGTACCTTCCAGGGTTTAAATATTAAATATAAATTTTTTTTCATTTCCCCTAGGGTATATGCTCTCACCAAAGAGAGACAGAGAGAGGAAGAGAGAGAGAGAAAGTAAGAAAGCACACCTTAGAGGAGATGACTACTCCACAATCTATTCTCCTCCCAAGATTTTTGGGCATGCACAACAAATGCATGTGGTGTGTTCTTCAAGATATTTTTTCAAACCCTAGGGTCTGGGACTTGGACCATGCAGTCAATTGTGTGAAATCCAGCCACCTTTACCACCATGCTACCACCTGGCCCCAAAATTTTTTTAATTTTAATTTTTAGGAAAAAAGATGAGAGAATATTGTATGACCTTGAAGTAGCCATGAATATTTAAGATATAAAATTCCCAAACCTTAAAGGAAAAGATTGATAAATTTGAGTGTATTAAATAGTCTATCTCCATAAAATATTATCTTATACAAATCAGAAAGACAATATAGAAAATGACATTTGTAATGTATATTACAACAATAGATTAGTGTTATATTGATAATTTCTACATATGGTTGAGAAAAAAACAAACAACATGATTTATAAATGGACATGGTCAGCCAATGCCATGGTGTTTAAGGTGGCTGATCAAGAAGTTTGCGTCCTGGACCCAGTGGCTCAAAAATATGTCAGGTGTGTGTGTGTGTGTGTGTGTGTGTGTGTGTGTGTGTATGTGTGCATACCCAAAATCTTGAGAGCAAAATGGAAGCTAAGGAATTGCAGTGTTATTCTACCCATAGCAGATTCTTTCTCTCTTCCCCTCTCTCTGTCTCTCTCTGTCTCTGGTGAGTGCACATGCCCTATAGCAATTTTTTTAAATTATGGACAAAGGGAAGGAGTAGGATAATCATAAAAAAGGAAATCCAAAATCTGATAAATACATAAGATGCTCCAACTGAGTAATGATCAAGAACAGCCAGACTAGAGTAGAGCAATACCATTTTTCCTTATCAAGTATACAAATTAAAGCTTGAGAATGCCTAGTCAGAAAGATTGTGAAGCTAGAAGAGCACTCAAGTGTTGCTGGTAGGGAATTTAATGGGTATCACTACTGCTATTGGTTGACTGTGTCCCCCAAAACCCATGCATTAAAATTTGGTGAACTATTGTAATGGTGTTGAGAGGTGGGCACTTAACCTAATTATGGGATTAAGACATGGAGTCTCTTGGAGATAATTAAGGTTAAGGTCATCAGAGTGGATCCCCCTCATGATTAAATTTTGGTAGGTTCATAAGGAGAGGGAATGAGATAGACACAGACGCATGCCCTGCTCTTGCTTTGTCTCACTATGTGATATCTTTGTTGCCTTGGAATTAAGCCTCTAAAACAGTGAACTAGTTTAGTCCCATATTTTTTGTTGTTATTGTTTTGCCACAGGGCACATGCACTTGCTGAGAGAGATGCAGGAAACAGAGAGAGGGAAAGTGAGAAATTACCCCATGGGGGGATAGCCAGGCCACAAACCCTTTTCCTCTATTCTCCTCCAGGGATTTGGGGCACACACACACACACGCACCTGGCGTATTTTTCTAGCCACCAGTTCCAGGACTCCAGCTGCAATCAACCAATTATGCTCACTTAGAGTACTTTCTACCTTTGCTCAGCATAATTTTAACTTGATTTATTCATATTCAAAGGGTGAGAGAGTAAGAGAAAGACAGGCACCAAGTCTCCACAAGGTCTTTGTGCTGATCCTCACCCATGCTGGCCTTCCAGCCAGCTAGGATCATGGACATACCCATGTAGAACTGGAACAGGGACTTGGAGCCCTCCAATGTGACCATCCTACTGTGATTAGACCACCCTCAGCAATTTTAAAAAGTCATTATATCAATATTTTTACCTCTGGGATGGCCCTGTGGCTTAGCATTTAAGTGAACTGGATCCCAATGGCCCATGGCAGTTTGAATCATGGCCCCAGCATCTTGAAGAACATATCGGGTGCATGTGCATGCATGCCTCAAATCCCTGCAGGATGGGGAAATGGAGTAGAAGGTATTGGGGTGTGATAACACCCCACTGAGGAGTGCTTTCTCCCTCTTTCTCTGTCCCTGGTGAATGCACATGCCCTCTGGAAAATTTGGGGGAAAACAAAAGAAAAGAAAGAATTTTTATTTCCTTTACTGGTTCATATTGAGTCTTAAGAAATACGATATGTCTAAATTTTAATTTTTGCTCCATCAATAGTAGATAATATTTATTACTCCTCTGCTTTCTAAGATTGAGACATCTTACTGCTTTCTTTCTCTTCCATCTCTGAGACTTTTTCTTTTGTATTTTTATGTTATTTGGATTGATAACATCTACTCTCTGTTCCACAATTATAATGAAATCTTCTGTATTTTGTCTCAGGTGATTAAAAGATTAAAATCAATATGGAATGTTTATAGTATTACTATTATTTAATGTGATTTAAAACACATTCAAGTGAAGAATCATGGTTTTGGTTTTTTTTCCTACTGCTTTTTGCTTTGCCTAGAAATTTTATTTGCCTTTAATATTTGAACTTCTTACCGTTATTATTTTCTCAAAATTCTCAAAAGTCCCATAGTATCAGGCATTCCATTGAAGAGTAGAAATAACTAGGGAATAGTTTTTAAAGTAGAAATGAATCTGAACAGATAAATAAAATTGCATATAGAGGGGCCTGCAAGTGGCATAGTAGTTGAGGCATTGAACTTGCACATGGCCTACCACTGTTTGAGTCCCAGACCTGATGGCTTAAAAATCACACCAGGTTCGTGTGCCTGAGAGCCCAAAATCCCAGAAAGAGAATGGAGGAGAAGGGATTGGTCATCCCCCCAGGGGGTAATTTCTTACTTTCTTTCTCACCTTCTTTCTCTGTCTCTCTTCTCTCTGGTGAGCACATGCACCCTATGGCCAAAACCTTTTAAAAAATTGCATACTAGAAGGCTAATGCATGGGAGAATTAAACTACATGAAGGCACAACTCATTACTGTTAAATGATGAAGAATTTCTGAATCTTTGGCTTTTATTAAACTGAAATATTATTATTTCTTGAAGAAATAGCAATCAGGACACAATTTAAATTCTATCTCTAGTAATAACCAAGAGGGTAAACTGTTTCTAGACTCACTATCCAACAGCTAAATACTGTCAACAATATTTTGGTACAATATGTAACTAAATACTGTCAACTCTCTAATGTTTTAATTAATGCTAATAGTAAAATCTATCTATGATCATCATCTATCTATATTAGTTTTAAATTGTTGTGTCTACTTTAGGACTTACAAGATTAAAATCAGAGAGTTATCTGGGCAGAGCTCTTATCTGGAGACTACAAGAAAGAATCTATTTCCAAGTTCATTCAAATTGCCAACAAAATTTGATTTCTTGTGGTTGTAGGAATGAAGTTCCATTTTCTTACTGGTTGTCAGCCAGGGTCTGCTTGTAGTAGCTATCTTCATTTCTTCTTATTGAGCCCCTCATTTTCTTTCTTCTAAATAAGAAAAAAAATGCCAGAGGGTCTGTGTACTCATTGGAAAGAGACAGAGAAAAAGAGAGAGAGAGAGAGAGAGAGAGAGAGAGAGAGAGAGAGAGAGAGAGGGAGGGAGGGAGGGGGGGGAATAAGAAACCACCTCCCAAGGAATATGGGCATCCCATAATCCCTTCTCCTCCATTTCTCTCTCCTTTTAGGATGTTGGGCATACATTTACAGAGATGCCTGGCGTGTTTTTCAAGCCACTGGACCACACCTGGTCAGCCGTGTGAGGTCCAGCCATATTAACCACCGTGCTACAAGCTGGCCTGAGCCCCTTATTTTTAAACTTCATACCACTGACTTCTCTTCTGCTCTCAGACCAAGAAAATTCTCTACTTTTATTATCCTATAATTAGATTGGGCCAAACTGGGCTTTCATTACTTCTAGAAAACTCTTTCATAACAGCAGCTAGATTAAGGTTTGATTGAGTAAGTAGGTAAAGAGAATGTTGGACTGGGGGCATCTTCAGCACTCTGTATACAACACTTTCTATGTATCACCCATCTGTCTCTATTTATCTATTTATATCTATGTCTATCATCTATCTATCTATCTGTCTATCTATCTATCTATCTCTATGTCATCTATCATCTATTTATCTACATCTATTTATCTATCTATCATCTTTATCTTCTGTTTCTCTGTCTAGTTGTCTATCTAGTCATCCAGCTATCTAAATATACACTTATCTCTAGCTATTTTGTTTCTGTTCTTGTCTCAGACAGGACACAAGATGATTTTAGACTTTTAAAAGTCATCATATAATGGGACCAGCAGATGGTGTAGCATGGTTACATTGCTGGATTCCCACATGATTGACTGTAATTTGAATCCTGGACCCGGTGTGCATGCATGTCCAAGATCCTGGGAGGAGGATGGAGGAGAAGGGATTGTGGTCATCCTCCCTGGGTGGGGGTGATTTCTCACTTTTCCCTCTCACTGTCTCTGTCTGTCTCTATCTGGTGAGTGCACATGCCAGAAAGACAAAAAGCTCTAGGAGGAAAAAAAAAAAGAAAAGAAAAAAGACTATATATAGTAAAAGTAAAGTACTGTAAAATGGAAAAGAAAGCATGAGTAAAGGTAGCAGTTGGTCTTGAGTTCTCCACAGGTAAGTGGGCCAAATATAAGAGCAAGTGTAGCCTCGAAGGTAGTGTGTAAGACCAGACTCTGATGAGAGGTGGCACTGTCCTCCTTTCAGGGGAGGCTGACGTTGGTGTCCTGCAGCAAATGAGTAGTATGAAGTGTGGATCTCAGGTAGGAAATCGTGCGGAAACTGGGCAGCACGAGATCATCGAGCCTTTGCATCTACATGTCCGTGAACATGCAGGAGTGATTCGTGGGCAGCGAACACTGCTTGTTTTTTTTTAACCCATAAATCTGAAAAGGATGCAGTCAAGATGTAAAAAGAAAATATAGTTTTATAGTGATTCTGTGTCCACTTGCATGAAGTAAATCTCCTACAGTGCATTTCAGTGGTTAGGTAGGCAGATGGGTACCACATTGTCCCTTTTAGAGTGGATAAATTATTTCTCTCAAAAGGAGCAGGTCCTGAAGAAAATAAAGTATCTAGTCTCAAGTAAGTGTGCAATTATATATCTTGTGTGTTTTTCCCAGATAATTTTTTTTCCTAATACTTTTTGAGAGTATAACACATACTACATACTTCCACAGAGAGAATGGCACTTAATCCTACGCTAACCCTGTGAGTGAGCATCCTCGTTTCTGCTTCACAGAAGGGTGAAGAAGAAAGACATAAGGAAGTGAAAATGTAACATGTATTACATGGTTATTTGTTACTAAGTACATGAGGAACTCAAAAAGTTTATGTGAGTGCTGGACTCCCACATGGTGGACCGCAGTTCTAGTCCTAGACCTGGTGATTTAAAAATCATGCCAGATACGTGTACATACATGCCTAAAGTCCCAGGAGGAAAATAGAAGAGAAAGGATTTTGGCATGGCCATTCCCCCTGTGGGATAATTTCTCATTTTCTCTCTCACTGTCTCTCTCCTCTCTGGAGAGTTCATGTGCTCTATGGCGAAACCTTTAAAAAAATGTTTTTGTTAAATATATGAAAAAAATACATACACAGCTTCCAAAAATTTTTGCACTAAAATGAACTCACACTTTAATTCCATTTTTGGTGATTTTTTTTGTAGTCCCCTTATACTGTGCAAGGTGCCTGTCACATTAATTTTATTTATTATTCATAATTGCATAAGGTAGGACTCATTACTTTCATTTCACAAGTGAGGACAAGAAAGCTCAGAAATGAAGCAGAACTTTCCTGGTGTCTGGCTTGAAGTGGTAAAATTGGACTTAACCATGATGTGTGGCCCCAAGAACTCTTGGGAAAAGCCAGAGTGAGGGTCCTCTAGAGGTGAATTAGTAGTTACACTTATGAGTAGGAACGTTTCATTTCTAATACATTATTTGGCTATATATTAAAAAACACAATTAAATGTATTCAGAGGCATAATAGTCTAAATTTTAACATATTGAAAATCACCACATTTGACTCCATTTGCCTTGCAAAATAAAATATTGCCAGACCTGCTCCACTCCAGAACTCCCAGTTTCAGGTTCCACCCCGTAGTCCTTGGCACCTCCCTCTTCCCAAGTCTTCCACATCCAACAGATGATAAAATCCTAAACGTTTCCTAAATTTCCCAGTTGGGGTCAGCATCCCAGCTATGCACTTGCATAGCACTCTGTAATACTTATTGCAATGTTTATTAATGATCATCCGTGTAATTAATTTTGTTTAACATCTACCTCCCCCACCAGA
Organism: Tupaia tana; assembly: GCA_026018925.1. NCBI lineage: Eukaryota > Metazoa > Chordata > Mammalia > Scandentia > Tupaiidae > Tupaia > Tupaia tana. Next base: position 95,581,450 of record JAKSZU010000005.1, read on the forward strand.
TTTAAATTCCACAAGGATAGAAAACATTTTCTCACCACTATCTCCGGTGGTGACCTATTAAATCTATAAATAAATGCCAGGTTAAATCATTTTTGTGCAGACCTCAGATCAAAGCTTTCCTTCCATCTCTTTTTAATTGAAGAGTATCCCGAGATTATAAGACATGCTGTCGTGCTGTTAAGAAACAGTTACCAGCTGTGACTCCTTTTCAGCATGAATCAAGGTATTTTTTTCCTGTATGATGGAAACAACAAGAGCAACAACAACAACAAAAAAGGCAAAAAAAAAATTGAACGCTGACTTCTTTTTTAAGTGTACTTTTTATTCCATGAGCAAGAGAGAGAGAGATAGAGAGACAGAGAGATAATGAGATAAGTACTTCCAACAGGGTCCCAACACTGAGATCCTCAACCAGCCATTAGCCAGTCCTGGATCAGGGGCATGTCCATGCTCACCATACTCAAGGAGGTCCTTGAACATGAGCCCAGAATCTTTCATGTAGTTTAGACTCACAGAATAATGTGTTATTATAATAATCCTCTGGCCCCTGGATGCTAACTTTATAACTACCAATTTTAAATTTGGAGTTCATCAAAATAACCGTATTGTTTGGTGATTGACTATATAAAATAAAGGTTGTAAACTTGAACTTCTGATATACATCTCGCTTGATAAAATTCCTTTGTAGTCTGTTTTATATAGTGAAATGTGTAAGATTTATTGGGTCATCAGAAAAGTTGTGTCACATTTTTGCATAGAAAAATAGAAAAATATGTCATGACTTTTTCAGCAGCCCAACAATTTGAAAATCAATTGAATAGTAAGTGATATATTTTCCAAGAAAATAGTGCTGAGTACAGAAGAGCTGAGTACAGAAGAGGCCCTGATTAAAGCATGTTGAGTGAGAAAATGAATGAATGAATGAATGAATGAATGAATGAATGAATACATGGTCTGGTAAGCACCTACACTAGCCATGGTGTCTAATACAGTATTTTCCGCTTTATCAGTAGTTCTGTCCTACCTTTCTCTATCATTTTTTTATCCACTTGCTCCTCCCAGCTATAATATATTTCTTTAAGTGATGACATTTTTTAGTAAAAAGCTTTGACAAAGGTGCACCTATATAAAGAAGCTTATTTCTTTAGAAACAGTCTGGACATAAACCATCCACAGTTCTTGACAAATCTTTTCTTTGAAATGGAGACTAAGAAGCCCTTACTTTAAGAAGTCAGAAAATGTGAAAAACAATGTCTATTCTTAGTTTAAAGACAACAGGAAAAAAAAAAAAAAGAAGAAAACCTGTTTATTTCAGGTTTGTGTGTGTGTGTGTGTGTGTAATGTTTGTGTTTTTACTTTTAAAATTATTAGAACTTTCATAAATATCTGAACCTTGTGGAAATAATCTCATCAACGTTCTATTTCTAGGTCTATAAAGCAATTACGAGCTTGAAAGTGCTATTTTATTGTAATAAAAAGGAGAGTATTGGTGATATGTGGTTTGTGGTTTATTAAAGCCAGCTTGCTTAGACTTTAAAATGAGTAATTGCCAGCATAATTACTGTTTTACATTATGTGATCCGCACTCAGCTTTTTCGGTGAATCAGTCCTTCTACAGGTTTATGGTACTCTCGCTCACAGGACTAAAGAAAATGTAGTTAAGTAATTTAGTACCTATGCCATTCCCTATAACTGAACCTGCCTTCCACAAAGTTGTCCTGAACATTTTTTGAGTTACTCTAGAATGCAAGGGCCCACTCACCCTCACGTGCCTTGGGATTCCTGTCTTGCTAAGGTGCACCTCTTCCTTCCTAATCGCTGAAGAACTCACACCTTTCCAGGCAGCCACACTTCTCCCTGGGCTAGAGGAGGCTCTCTCACCCTCATGGATGACTTGGGAGAGGGGTTCTTTTGGAGACCTAAGGCCAAAGCATTGATTCCGGCTCACCTTATTTCCCGCTTCCTCCTACCTCCTCCCTTCCACTTTAGGTCTTTTGGATACTGAAGAACATGATTTAAAAAAAAAAAAAAAAAAAAAAAAAAAAAAAAAAAAAAAAAAAAAAAAAAGTCACTGTGCCTGGGACCTATGAAATAAGATCTAAATAACCTCCACTTCTGTTCACCTTTGCCTCCTCTAAACACCTATAATAGGTACAGGTTCTAAGCCCCAGTCAGTGGTCACTCATTATGCACTGCTTTCTGTAGAATTTGTTGTTCCTAGACTTTTATCTCATGAAAATCAATTAGAAGCTCCAGAAGGTCAGGACTATCTTCCTTCTTTTTGTATTACTCATGGCAATTTTTATGCAGTAGGTGGTAATTAAGTACCCCAAACAACCCTAATGCTACAGAATGCCTCTTGGTCTGAATCAGCCCCTGAAAATACCCAGGGAGAGAGGCAAGCCTGTTGATAGGCCTCTGTTCCTAGGATGGTGACATAGATGTGCCTTGCACTGTTTTGAAGTTTGCTGCTCACTTAGGAAATAGTGTTTTCTATTATTCACATTGCATGCTTTAGAGGGTCATTAAAAGAACAATTCACAGTAGCACATCTCCCTGTTGGCTCCTCATTGTGTACCTTTCTAAGAGCTCAGTGAAATACTGTGTAATGATAACCACAGCAGAAATCGAAGAAACATCATACACTATGTAGAGAGACTCATGGCGAACAGGTAGTAGAGACCTAGAGACTGGGAATTAACAAGCAGACTACGTAGCAAAGTTTTAAATTCTTCATGTTCTCATGCTGATTGCCTATATACTCAGGCTAGTGATAATTCTTGTTATTGAAGAGCAAGGTGTTTATGTGTTTTTATGGTGCATATCACCTGAGTGTGAGGTGCTTAGACATACTATTTTAGAACAAGACACTGCCTTTTTTATATCTTTTTCTGCTTAGTGACCTCATATTTACCTCTGCTCTGATGAAGGGATGACTTGTGCTCCAGTCAAGAGTCTTCAGAGATTTGCCATACAAAAGTGCTGTCTGTCTCTGAGGAAGATTTTTCTATAACCAAATTGAACCGAGCTAATTAGAATGCTTGCATAAACCACAATATTTAATAACAATAATGCCTACGAATGGTGTATTCCTGGTACATTTACAAATATATTCTTTTTATGGAAGACAACATAACCTCAGGTAAGGACTTACAGAGCTAAAGGCAAATGAGGCATTCTCACTGTGAACTGTACTAATAGTATACTTGATACTTATGAATTTCTTAAATCATCCCCAGCATTTTCACAGATATTACCTTATTTGATTTTCAATAGTAGAGGGGCTTTTATATAGTCAGTATTATCTTTTCTAAACCCTTAGGGTCAGATAAATTTCCTAAACAAAAAGCTTCAGACTTTTAAAGATAATATTGTACCTGCACCATATATTCTGGAGCATCCAGGAGTAGTTTGGCTGTCCCTGCGGTCAAGTTCATTATTACTGCAGCAGCAAAACTTAGGAATAGTCACACAAAATAACTTGAATAATAAATATAAAGCACCTCACCTCCATTCAAATCAGGTGTTGCCCATGAATGATTTAGGGAAAAGATTTTGGTTTTCAGAGACTGGGGATTAAGCATTTAGTAAGGAATTGCGACTCTACAAAACATGTTAAAGGTCCAGGTTTTCACTCGCAGAAGCTGGAAATGCTCCATGGACATCATTTCTTATTTAAAGATACCACCTCACAACATTGTCTTTTCATTGCCCTCTTTTATATGAAGCTAATCATTGTTTCAATCTCCTGCCTCATTTTTGTATTCACATTTATGCTTTTCTTTAGAGTCATGACTCTTAAATTTTCTGTTTGCTAAGTTTATTTGTTTATTTCATGAGGAAAAGAGCTGAAAGAGAGAAAGAGAGGAACCGCAAACACAGGGTCTCCCCATACTGTGATCCTTCCTACCCTCTGCCTTTCAGCCATCCAGAATCACAGGCACACCCACAGTAACACCTGGTCTATTTAGACTGACCCGACACTCGAACCCCAAGCCTTCCCATATGGTTCCAATATCATACAGAGGCCCCTACTGCCTGTGCCAAAATTTCCTATTTTTAACAGTGAAAAGAACATATGTCTTGAATGTAGACAGATCCTTCTGTGACTTTCAAGTTTCTGGTAAAGCTTTCAATACATGTTGGTTCTCAAACACTACCCTCACAATCCACTTTTTATTGGCACCCATAAACTCTTTGCAGCTCTTCTGAACTTTTCTTTCTATCTGGGCTCACTGGTTAACTCTGTGGTGCACAGCCCAGCTGTTGAAACCTTTACCCTGCACTTTTTTTTTTTTTTCAACTTTCACTTTTATTTTATTTATTTATTTATTTATTTATTCTTTTACATTTTCTCACAAACATTTACTTTATGTATTAAAAAGTTTTGCTCATAAGCCATAATTCTTTTTTTTTTTTTTTTTTTGGAGAGGTTTTCGCTATAGGGTGTGTGTGCTCGCCAGACAGAGAGAGACATAGAGACAGAAAGCGAGAAATCACCCCCCAGGGGGGATGGCCACACCGCAATCCCTTCTCCTCCATTCTCCTCTCGGGATCTGGGGCAGGCACGCACACGCGCCTGGCGTGAGTTTTAAGCCACCCAATTTGGGACGCGAACCGCGGTCGACTACATGGGAGTCCAGCAACATAGCCATTATGCTAACTGCTGGACCCAGTATGCCATAATTCTTGACAGTTAATAAACAACTTTTGAAATTTCAAAAAGCTGAATTTTAAAGATAACTTTCAAAATATTTGTTATAATTGTGTTTGTGTCTCTATAATATCAGAGAGAGTATGAGTTTAAGTATTTTTGAGAAAATATTTACATGTCGACTACTCAAACTGTTGAAAAGCACCCATCCAGGGGACAATTCACACATGAACCTTCCCACCTCAGCTCTGCCTACCACGCGTTCTGTGGTTTACCATCTGCTCTTTTCCTTCTTTCCAAGCCTTCCTCAAGGTAATCCTCTGGTTGTGGCTGCTCTTTGGCAATCTCTGCTGATTACACGACTGGGCTAGAAAAATTCAGTTTATTTTTTGGTACAAATTCTTTCAAATGGTTTCTCTAATACTCACTGCCAGGCAGAACTGTTTATGGTGCCCGGCCATCTTTCCAAGAGCTTCTGCTGGCTTTCTTGAGACCTTTCTCATGCTAGCCCATGCCTTCTTCCTCTCTGCACTTCAGCATGGTCTCCGTTCAGCCAGCAGTTTGTTACATAAGGCATTTTACATGATATTTCTGTTCTATCCTAATTTCATTTTCTGCAGCCTCTTAAAGATCTTTTTAATGGTCTCATATTATAATAAATTTGTTAATTCCTATTTTATGATTATAGAGCTCTTTTGATGTTTCATTGTGAAATATTTTACTAGGCTTTCTATTAGAATTCTTCAACGTCTTCATCATATCTTTCCTTTCTTTCCTTCTTTTCCTCCTATTTCCCCTATTCCTCCTTCATTTCTCCATTACCCTCCTGTTCCTCCATCTCTTTTTTCATTTTAGAAAAAGTTATCTCTTCAGTGCTTCATTTCCCTCTTGGCAATATATTGCTCCTTCCCGGTAGGCTCTTTGGCTTCAGGAGTGAAGCTCATATACCCTTCACAACCCTCTAGCGAGATTAAAGCCAATAAAAAGTAACTGCAGCTGGCATTAACACTATGAACATCTAAAACACACAAAACAATAGTATATATTGAATGGGCAGAAACAATGTAGACAAAGTTAAAAGAAATGCACTGAGCAGGTACATATCAATTTTAATAATGATTACATAAGTGGAAGAAATAAGTATAGTGTGTTAAGAAAGGGAGTCTTTGGCTATATTTGCAATTTTTAAAAAATAATTATTTAACTTTATTTATTTGTTTATTTTAATTTGGCCAGAGAGAAACAGAAAAAGAGAGAGAGGAGGGAAAGTAAGAAAGCAAGCTGTCAGGTCCAGGACTTGAACTATGGTAGGCCATGTGGGAGTACAGTGCTCCTAACCACCACACCACCTGCCAGCCCCAATATATGTGCAATTTTCAAACAGCTTTTATGAGGTCCAGGTGATATACAATAACTATATACATTCACAGTATACAACTTGGTAAATTTTAGTATATGAATCCATCTATTATGGTATATCTAGGTAATAAACTGCTACTCAGGAATTAAAATGAATAAACTATTGATGTACACAATTTATGGATGGCTTTCAAAATAATAGCACTAAATAAAAGAAGCTATGCCAATAAAAAACAAGAATTTATATTTTATCATCCATGTCTTCCAGATAAGAGTGGGAGAGGGAGGCAATGAAAAAATTTTAAAGAGTACTAGAGACTTGGGAGTAATGGGTACATTTACTATCTTGGTTTTAATTTTCTTTATTTTTTTTTGCCAGAGGGCATGTGCACTCACGAGAGACAGAGACAGAGAGATAGAGAGGGAGAGAGAGATAAAGCACCTCCCCCCTATAGGGTGTGCTCACATCATAACCCCTTCTCCATTTCACCATCCTGTTGGGATTTAGGGCACACAGGCACACAAACCTAGCATGTTTTTCAAGTCACCAGGACTAGGACTTGAACTGTGTTCAGCCATGTGGGATCTGGTTACCTTAATCACTAGTTCACTAACTGGCCCTTGAGTTTTAGGTTATACATGGAGGATTACGATTTATTTCAAGTTAATTTTTGTAAAGGAATTAGAGGTGGATAATAAGTTCAATAATGGGTAGAGTAAGCTCATTTATTTACTTGCTTATTATTTATCTTTTGGTATCCAATTGTTCTAGCATCCTTTGTTGAGAAGACAATTCAGTATTGAACTCCCTTTGTGTATGTGTTATTACATGTGGTGTATGCATGATAAATGTATATGTATATGTGTATGTATATGTGTGTGTGTGTGTGTGTGTGTGTGTGTATAGCGAGAGAGTGAGGACTCTATTTTGTTCTATTTTTGTTCATTTTCCTCACATTTTGATTATTATAGCTTTATAGTAAATCTTTAATTCAGGTAATGTTAATGTTTTAATTTTGTTCTTTTTAATTCAAAGTTGGTTTAGTTATTCTAGGTTCATTACATTTCCATATGAATTTTAGAACACTTTTACAATTTATAAAAATCTTCCTACTGGGATGTTAAATCTGTAGATCAATTTGCATGAATTAAAATTGTAACAAGATTGAGTCTTTCTATTCATGAACATATTATAACTCTCCATTAAATTTCTCTGATAAATGCATTACAATTTTCAGTATACATATCTTGCACATCTTGGGTCAGATTTATTGCTGAGACTCTTCTATTTTTGATATTTTAAATGATTCTGATTTCTAAAATTGCAATTCCATGGTGTTTGTTGCTAATATATGGATAGGTAATTAATTTTTGAATATTGATTTTTTACATGTAAACTTGCTGAACTCAATTATTCTTAAATTTTTTTTCATTATATAATCCATTGGATTTTATGCATGGATAATATTGTCTGTGAGTAAAAACAACTTTACTTCTTTCCCATGCCTGCCCTCTAGTATAACTTGCCTTATACTTTCCTTTAGCATTTCTTGAGTGAGAATCTGCTGGTGATAGAGTGTTTCACCTTTAGTGTGTCTGAAAGGATATTTTACCCTCACTTATGGTCACTTTTATAAATTGTAGCCAGTTTTTCTTTTGTTTTGTTTCCTTTCAGTACTATAAGGTTGTTGCTCCATTGTTTCTTCATTTGCATTGTTCTCAGTGAGATATCTGCAGTTTTCCATTCTTTTTCTTCTGCATGTTACATGTCAGCACTCCAAATGCTTCTATTGCTCAGGGCTCTATTTTAAGTTCAGAGCTACATAGTACATAGATCTGAATTCAAGTGCATTCTTTGCTACTCTATGCGATATGAGACAAGTTGCCTAATTTTTGTTAGATCCTGTTATGCAATGTTATAGTGCCAGTGCTTTTCTACATACATTATCATAACTTTATTTGAATTTTTTAAAACATTTATGCTTTAGAGGCCATGTACTCACCAAAGAGAGACTGAGAAAAAGTGATAAATAATACCCCAGGGTAGATGACTACATCACAACCCCTTCTCTTTCACTCTTTTGGGATTTGGGGCATGCACATACACACACCTCGGGTGATTCTCAAGCTGCTGAGTCTGGGACTCAAACTGTAAAGGTGGCCATGTGGGCTCCAGCACCTTACCTTTTATGTCACCTGCCTGCAAAATTTATTTGAATTTTTAATTCACTTTTGTAGTGAAGATTTTTTCTCAATTAGCTTGCAAGAGAAAGGATCTTGTCTTGTTTACCACTCTATACTCAACACTTAATATTACCTGGTGTAAAAGCCAGGCACAATGGTGTGTGTTTTTAGTCCCAGGCAATCAAGAAATCAAGGCAAGAGGATCGTGAGTTTGAATCCAGCATGTACAACATAGCCCTGTCTGAAAGAGTTGGATGCACTGGCGCATACCTGTGGTCCCAGCTACTAAAGAGGCAGAGGCAGGTGGATCCTTATTGAGTAAGACCTGCCCTGCCTCCCCACCACAGTGAGCTTAATAAATGGAGTCAGGGATTAAAAACAAATGTGGCACATGTACCCAATCAACCAATGAGATCCTGTCATTTGATAAAAAGCAAACAAATCTAGAAGCATAATGCTAAGTGAAATAAGTCAGACTGTGAACAATACTGTATGTCCTCACTTAATATATACTGAATGTCCTGACATCATGGTAGGAATTGCAAAGACAACTGTAGATACCAGTGACTGCATGATGAGTTGGGGTCAGGTAGGAGGGGCTCAAGAAAAGAGTATTTAATAGGCATAGGAATGCAGGTTGACTGGATAAATGGATTATGGAACAGCATACCACAATTGAGTGAAAAAAGACATTGCCAATCATATATGACCATATATGCACTTATTATTGTATAATCATATATACATACATATATTTATATGATAGAAAAACTAGTAGGGTAAAATAATAATGAGTGGTACAAGATCATGATGTTCTTTGTTAGAAACAATGAATACAGTAATATTTGATTTTCACCTACTGCATGCATGCTTTGAAAATGTATATTATACACCAGGAATATGTATAATGATTAAATGTAACAAGAAATTATGCAATAATAAATGCAATCAGATATGCTTGGTTTCAAACACTGGCTATTTTTCTAACTAAATACAATTTTTTTCTTTTTGTTTAAAGAATTATCTTATTTAACTTTATTTATTTACTTATTTATTTGAATTTGACCAGTGAGGGACAGAGTGAGAGAGAGAGAGAAAGAAAGAGAGAGAAGGAAAGTGATAAAGCAAGCCGCCAGGTCCGGGACTTGAACTATGGCCGGCCATGTGGGAGTCCAGCATCCTCAACCACCACACCACCTGCCAGCCCCAAAATATTGAGGAGGTACAGGGCTCCCACATGGTCAATAATGGTTTGAGTCCCAGACATGGCAGCTTGCTTGCTCACTTTCTCTCTTTGTCTCTCTCTGGTCAAATTAAAAATAAATGAATAAACAAATACAACTAAATATTAAAAAAAAAAAAAAAAACCTGTTGAATGAATGAGCCAAAGTAGAAAGAACAAGTATATTATTGAGAGGTGAGAGACATTATTTCCAATTGGTGCTTAATGAATGAAGAAGCCCAATATCATATTCATTTATTTAATTTGTTCAGATTTGTGTTTAGAATTCAGGATTCAGGTAAATATATACCTAGTGTCTGTACTCTATGAACAAAACTCTATGAACAAAACTGATTGACTAAAGGATATACAAACAAAGTATATGGATGTAAATACCAGATATAGTATGTGTGAAAGAGGAGGGTCTGAGGAAATTTAGAAGAAAAATAGGAAAGCAAAGCATTAATGGGACAAACAAATGTGGTATTATCTGTTGAAGACATTTTATAGTTTCATCAACTGGACTAAGGAGAAATGTTCACCTGTTGAAATATTCATTTTATAAGCTATATAATATGATTGAATGTATAAAAGAAAATAAAATTTAGAAAAGTAAAAATAAAAAAAAGAAAAAGAACACTTTCCATGTCCTGCTTCTGACTTTCTAAAATATAGATGAGTCACGGAGATTCCATAGAATGGAGATTAAACATAACTCAAGGAATACCTTATATATTGATAAAGAAAATGATGTTTGTGTAAAAATTTAACATTATCTTCTCCTGAACATTGTCTTCTACATGTCCACTGCTTGAGGGACCAGCAGTTAGCATAATGGCTATGTCGCTGGACTCCCATATAGTCGACTGTGGTTCAAGTCCCGGACCTGATGGCTTAAAACTCACTCCGGGTGAGTGTGTGTACCCAAGATCCCGAGAGGAGAATGGAGGAGAAGGAATTGTGGCATGGCCATCCCCCCTGGGGGGTGATTTCTCACTTTCTGTCTCTCTGTCTCTGTCTTTCTGGTGAACATACGCGCCCTATAGCAAAAACCTCTCAAAAAAAAATAAATAAATAAAAGGAAAACATATCCACTGCTTGAATAACTTTTTTGATATTGTGCTATGCAAAATATGAATACAATAATGAGTCTTTTTCAGAGTTATAAAGACTTGCCTTCCTTTTTGGCATCATTTGCATATGGCATGGCACACTCAAATGTTGAAAAACTTTTTCTTGGAACCCATTAAATGTGTCACCTTCCCACAGTCATAATTTTGCCATTCAACTCCCAACCAAATTATAAAATAGAGTGGTAGTGGTAATGGAAATTGCCTCTCTCTTCTATTTGGTAGAGGTAGAAAATAAAAAGAATAAATGAACCAGAAGCTTTCTTAATGGTAACCTGCAATTTTTAATATTTAGATTAGTAATATGTATCTTAACCAGCAGTGTGAGACACTTCCTATGAGACTTCATAGGGAATGCTTGAAGAGCAAAACCTAACACTTCCTTTTACTCTCTAATCCAAGGACATAGATTTTTTTAAAAAAATGCTTTTCTGAAAGAGAGAGAAAAAAAAGAATAGCTTTCTAGTTGTAGTAGTTATTGATAGCACCCGTGGTTGGGGTGGGAGTGAGAGGGATGACATCTCTCCTCTTTTTAAGTTTTATTTATTTATTCCTTGAGTAAGAAAGATAGAGATAAAGGGAGAGATAGCATCCCCCACAAGGCCTTGACACTGCAATCTACCCCCTAACTTTAGCCAACCTGTATCATGGGGCATTTGCATACCTGGCATGCCCAGGGAGGTCTCCAGACTTGAACCAACAACCTTCCTATGTGGGTCTTCCCTGCAGAGTATCACTTTTTATGTCTGCACTACCATTAGACATCTCCTGTAGGGTACTAAGCAGAATTCCTGCTCTAGGCTGGAATCCAAGCTCCAGAGCTGCTTGGAGCATAGAAATTTGTACTGACTTCAAAACTTAATGCTGTCTTTGCATCATCTCAGCTTTCATATGGATGCAGAAAGAAGGCATGGAGCATCCTACACCTTGAACTAAAGAGAACAGGAAGATGGAGCAGAATATAAAAGCCTAAAGATTACTTAATTCAATAAACTTAACCTTGGCTTCTGTTTCTCTACGTGTTTCAGGCTTTTTAAAATATCATATACTTTCTAAACTCAAAACATTGCAAAATATTTTAGTCTATTTGTTTAGCAATTGGTTTTCCAGCTTCACTTTTATTTTCTGAGTATGTAACAAGTTAGTCTGTTTGGATTTATTGTTCTACTTGGTTTCTCTCACCTCTGGTACATGATGAATCCAATTAGCATTTATTTATTTTTTTTAATATTCCTTATCAAGAATGCAATGGTTTTTGATGTGGAATTTTGTGCAATTATATTTTTTCTGTATGCCTAACCTTCATTTCTTGCTATTATTAGTCTTTGTACACAATATTATCTCTGTTTTTACTAGTGAGCTTGACAATTCCCTGTTTAGTATCATCTGGAAATTTCATTAATGTAGGTCTTCTTCCAGATCATTAATAAAGTTGTAGCTCAAACTAAGCCTGACATCCGTTCCCATGGCTCCCTCTGGTCATCTCCTTGCAGCTCGACATGTTGCCCTTTATTAGAATGTTTTTTCAGTATTTGCCAGACATTTTCCAATCCTCCAGAGAGTTTTCATATCCAGCCATTTAAAATTAATTTTAGGACTGGTGTTTCAGAACCTCAAAATGCCTTGCACATAATAAGCAGTAGATAAACAGTGGTAGAACTGAATTGGGACCAGGTCAGTCTTAAGGAAGAAAGAAATATAGAGAATAGAACATAAAGGGATCAGCAGATGCCACAGTAGTTAAGGGTGCTGGCCATCCATGGTTTGAGTCCTGGACCTGGTGGCTTGCTTTCTCTCTCTCTTTCATCAAATTAAAATAAATAAAGTTTAAAAAATAATTATTTTAAAAAAGAAAATAGAACATAAAACTTTTGGTGATCAGCTCTTAAAAACCTTATTTAGTTACTTTTTCTAGCCGTTATAAACACTTAAAGATTCTACTTTTTTTTTTCTTATAGTTTAGATACTGTTTTAATCCAGGTGCTGTTACAAATAACAAAAGCAAGCCACATATCTAAATACTGTACATATTCTGTAGCAACTTTAATATTAATCAGTTTTAAAGACATAGGGACCAGCAGTTAGTGTAATGTCTACGTCACTGGACTTCCACGTAGTCGACCGCGGTTCGAGTCCCAGACCCGGTGGCTTAAACTCATGCCAGGCGCGTGTATGTGCGTGCCCAAGATTCCAAGAGGAGAATGGAGGAGAAGGGATTGCTGCATGGCCATCTCCCCTGGGGGATGATTTCTCACTTCCTGTCTCTCTGTCTCTCTCTGTCTTTCTGGAGAGCGCACACACCCTATAGCAAAACCCTCTCCAAAAGAAGAAAAAAAAAAGGAAAGATATTCACAATCCTATTTACTTTCTAAAGAAATGTTCATCAATGAAATGGGTATGATACTATTTAACTTCATGAAGATTTTATGATTGCCATAGAAAATATGAGTAAAGAGCTAGCCAAACTCTTGGTGTATCGTTGGCCCAGAACTTACCCTTATCCTATTTCTGTAATCACAGGAAATGGTTAAGTCTCATTGCTCAAGGAGAAACTAAGGAAAGGTCATTGACTCGATTCCTCTCTTTCCCTTCCACATATAAGCAGTTAGCTAAGTTCTACTGCCACTTTCTCAAAACACAACTCCAATCCAGCCACTGCCCCCACAGCTTTGAATTTAAGTCACCTTGCTTCAACTCAGCCCTCCTCCAGTTTAATGCCTACAGAGCAGCCAGATTTAACCTTTCAATGGTGCAAATCAGATCCTGCCACTCCTTGGTTTCTATCTTACAGAGATTCCTTGCTGCCCTTGAAATAAAATCCCAGCTCCTTATTTAATATGATCTGGCCCTTTCCATTTAACCACAGGCTCCATGAGGGCAGGGACCAGATCTATCATTTCGACACATACCTGCAGTCTCTGGGACATCATCGGACACACAAGAAGTACTCACAAAATTCACTAGATTAAGGAAATGCTCTCCACAATTGCTGCAAGAAAAAAAGAAAGATTATTTGCTCTTAGCTTGGGTCCTAGACTTTCTTCTTAGGTCAGTATTTTAAAACAGATTGTTCAAAGATGTCTCTGAGTGAGAAATGATGGAACTATGATTGCTCCTACATTGCTTCCACCTTCATTATCCAGACTCTGACATTTAATAATCATTGAGTATTCAAGAATGAAGTTCTTATAGATTAAAGTAACTATTTGTTAAAGAGGAGGGAACTGAAATTAAAATGGAGAATCTTTTGATGAACATTGCATTCAAATCATTAGAGTTTCATACAGATGTAATTGCTCCCTCAGAAATAGATTAAATATACACAGCATTTTAAATGACATTTTTACATTGTTAAAGCACAGTTGATTATAAATTATGTGTATTTTAAACCAAGCAGGCTTCCTCTCCATCAATCAGTATTATCATGGCCATCTTTTTAATAAGATTATTTGCTAATGCAGAACTCAAATGAGCAATCCCTAAAGCAGCATTAACGCACAGTGACCAAGTGACAGCACACCCACCATTTGATTCTCTCACCAGGACATGGCGTCTGGAGAAATTTGTTTTCTTTCATTCACACATAACAGCGTAGCTTCTGCTAATAGGGATTTTTTTCAGATGAGGAATCATGAGTGCCTTTAAGCTCTGAGGTGCTAATAATTAGCAGTTAAGCAGCATCTTCTAGAACAAATTCTGGCATTCTCCCCCAAAGCTGAAGGTTGAGATGCTGCAGGGTTATTTTGGATTCAGGATTTTGACAATTATACTCATTCAGATTAGCCACATAGTATATTGACAAAGAAAGTAAAGTCATTAGACTGGCAGTTGTACAATACAATAGACCACTCAACTGGCTGTGTTAGCAAAAGATTCTCCTGTGCTATCTACCTGCATAATTTTTAAAGACTGTAGGTTAAATGTTGAACTTCACCCACAGCAAAACAAAACAAAACAAAACAAAAACCCTCACCACCAACAAAAGGGAGGGTATCTAAAAACAAAATTATTTTTATTTTGAAAATCAGAGATAGGCTGGTGTGTTTTGAGTGCTGAATGTAGGAGGGGTGTATGGGAAAAGAACTATGAATATCTGGAAATGCTGAGAATTACCCTGGAAAGTTACCAGAATGGAAGTATCATTAACTGTGAGCATAGATGTTACCTATACCTGTTGTCATTGTAAGTATGTATTATTAAGGAAGCATCAACATCTGTGAGAAAGGACAGCAAGCATGGAATGTGAAACCTATTCAAAACAGAAAGGATAGTGTGCCCAAAAACAGAGTGTCATGTTTTAAGGAACTAATAGTGGAGAGAGCCGAGATTTTCATTCCTGCCGCTCAAGATTGAGCCCATCTACCTATTCCCAAGCCTCCTAAGTTCTCTGCACTAAACAAATGGAACTTGTACTCTCTCCTACATGCATTAAACAATTTAAAAAAATGTGGAAGCGGAGCAAACACTAAATAGCAAGTAACACACAAAGGGAGAAAAAAATCACAGGGCTGGCAAAGATATCTTAAACAGATGAAGTACAAAAATGGACAACAACGTTGTCTTCTAATGAATTTGAATCCAGGGCAAATTCAGGGTACAGAGTGCAACTCACAATGAAGCTCTAACAGTAGGAGTATCCAGTCACCCAATGACATGCCATCAAGACTCAATATAAAAACTTTTGGAAATAGAAGACAAAATTGGAGACTAAGTTATTGACTACAGTCATCACTAAATCAGACTGACAAAAAATAAGGGTATAGAAAACCTAAACAGCATAACCAAGTGGATTGGATTCATCAGACCCACTATTCCCCAAAGAGAATATCTCTCTTTCTCAGGTGCTCAGAAAACATTTGCAAAAACCAATATACTGACCATGAAGAAAACTTCGGCAAATTTACAAAAGCTTCCATAGGACAAAACACATTCTTTGATCAAATTCAATCAACGGTGAAATATTTAAATATAAATATTTAAAAACAATGAAATACACAGCCCTGGGGAAATTTCAAAACTTTTTTTCTTAAACAACCCTTAAGACAATAGTGAAACCAAACCTAAACTTTAGTACACTCAGAAGACACTGATGGGAGCACAGCAAGCCAGAACCATAACACACTGTTAAAGTCATTCTTCAAGAAAATCATAGCACCAAATAATTCAGTAACAAACAAGAAAAATAATTCAAACTTCTAAGAAAAGAAAAGGGATGATCAAGAAGGATAAGAAAAGATTTTTAATAAACTAAACAATGGAGAAGTTATAAATCTAATAAGTAAATTGAAAAGGTGGTTCACAGTCAAAAAAGACAAGAAAAATTTTTAGATAACTTAATCAGAGAATAAAGAAAGCAAAATTTAAAAAAATTATTGAGTTGTTGGAAAAGTCATGACATATTATTTTTCTATGCTAAAATGCTTCATGATTTTTCTGATGACCCAATAGCATACATATGAATGCAATGGAAATTAAAATAATTATGAGACATTTTTTCTCAGTGCTATACAAGTATAGTGTATAATATAGATGAAGAGGATGAATTTGTAAGTAACCATAGAATATGGAAAAAATCTATACAGGCCAATTTTCAATAATAGAGATGATTTCAAAGCACAATTCTACTCATAATTTAAATCACAGATACCAGGACCAGCAGTTGGCATAATGGCTATGTTGCTGGACTCCCATGTAGTCAACCGCAGTTTGTGTCCCGGACCTGGTGGCTTGAACTTACGCTGGGTGTGTGTGTGTGTGCGTGCCCAAGATCCCGAGAGGAGAATGGAGGAGTAAGGATTGTGGCATGGCCATCCTCCCTGGGGGGGTGATTTCTCGCTTTCTGTCTCTCTGTCTCTGTCTGTCTTTCTGGCGAGCACACATGCCCTATAGCAAAAACCTCTCAAAAAATAAACAAATAAAAATAAATCACAGATACCTATAATGCTGTTCAAACTGTTTAAGATTGTGTAAAAAGGAGGAAAGTTTCCACCTTATTTTCATAAACCTTTCATCTTTAGGAAGAATTTGTTTCTTTAGCTTTTCCAGGTTCTAGAGGCCTGATTTTTGGCTCATGAACCCTTTCCATCTTCAAGGCCAAATAAGTCAAATAATTGGAAATAAATTATCAAAAGAACTGGCTAGAGAAGCTCTGGTACACTTATATAATAGGCTACGCCATGGCCTTTCATGAGTGTTGATATTCCTCTTCATGGGAGAAGAAAAAAAAAGTCTCCAAGATGCAGACTATGTTTCACTGTCTCTGGGAGGTCTTTCTTTTATATTTCAAATATTTTAACATCTCAGAAGTCAGGATATATCTTTAAAAAATAAAAAAGAAAGATTTTAAGACATGGAACCAAACCAAATGTCCACAAACGGGCGAAAGATTGAAAACGTGTGACACATATATACTACAGAATACTACTCAGACATAAAAAACAGAGACCCTGGCATTCGATAGGAAGTGGATGAATATGGAAGATTACAGCTAAGTGAAGCAAACCAGACTATGAAAGAGAGGCATGGTATGTCTCCACTCAATATATACTGATTGCCTGCACTCTATGGCAGCAACTGAAAGACTGGAAGGTATACAAGCATGGAGAGCAACTATGGATACCAGAGACAGTGTGGGAGGAGGATGGGAAATGGGGGGGAGTGAGAAGGTGGAATCAAGGGAAAACACAAAGAAGCAAAACATTAACCAATACAAAAATGGAAAATTACCTGTTGATAATAACGGATATGGTAATATCTTTGATATACAGTATGTTCTAATAATATACAGGATAATAATATACAGTATATTCATGCTGGGAAAATTCATTCTGTGTGTTGTAATGCTATCCAGTGATTGAATGTAAAATAAAATAAAAATAAATTAAAAAGCATTTTTTCATACTTTAAATGAAAATGATTTTTTTACCTCTCATAGTGATAAAACAATAATGATATTTCTTGTGGTCTATGAGAAATTGATGAAATATGTGGCTAAGTAGAACGCAGTTGGGTTGAGAGTGTAATTATGTATCATATGTATAACACAATAGATACATGTAAACACACACCACATTTTTCCTCTTTATTTGATCATTATTGTTAGCATGTAAACATACTCTTTTTCTCACTAAAAACAAATTCTCTTGGGCTGGCTCTGTGACCCAGTGGTTAAGGGAAGTGGATCCCAAGTGACTGACCATGTAGTGCAAATCATTCTTCCTGGATGCTCTTCCCTGATAGCCACAGAACTCACTTAACTCTTGTCCTCAAGATCTAGTCAGAAGTTTCTTTGTCCATGAGACTTTTTTGGACCACACTTAAATTTTGCCATCTATTTCATACCTTTCCAAGACTCTCTGTCCACATTCTCTATTTAATTTTTATCTATAATAATAATCTTCTAGTAAACCCTAAAGTGACCATATTTATCTTATTTATTGTCTGTCTCCCCACACTTGAAGAAGAGAATATTGACCCTTTTGTTCACTGCTATGTGTACCAAATTCAATGCCTCATGCATCCTGAGTGCTCAATAAATATTTGTTGAACGGGTTATTAGTATCTTATATGAGCATGGCATACATCTGGAAAAATACATAAGAGAATGATAACAAAGGCTCCTCTGTGGAGGAGAGCTGGGTTTCTGGTAGACAGTTGAGGAAGGGAAATGTGGTATTTACTGTACACATTTTTGATCTCATGCTCATATCACATACTTAAAGTTGCTTATTTACAAATAATATTCATATATTAGGTTTAGGCTCTAATCTCAACTGTGAGTTGAGGTTTGAGTTGAGATGGAATAACAGTTTTTGAACCAAGAGTGTGAAACTTTCTGTGCCCACTTGGGGTCACCCACCACTCTTTGTTTCTAGACATGTCTCCACTAGTTATGTGATCATTTAATATATGTCAGTAAGAAGGATAGTTGGTGATATCTTCATCACTAGTTCATGCTTTTTCATTCTGTCACCTCTTTTAAGAGAATTTATGGGGGCCCAGCCCCATAGCATAGGGGTTAAGGGAGCCAGATCCCACATAACCAACCATAATTTGAATCACTGTCTCACCAGCTTGAAAGACACACTGGGTACAAGTGGGTGCATTTCCGATATCCCTACAGGATGGTGAGATGGAGTAGAAAGGATTACAGGGGAGGCTTTCTCCCTCCCCTCTTTGTCTCTGTCTCTCTCTGACAAGTACATGTGCCTTATGACAGGAAAAAAGGGAGAGAAAGGAACAGGCCTGATGATGTTATAGTGGTTAAGGCTGCCGGATCCCACATGGCTGACTGAACAGTTTGAGCCCTGGACTCAGCAGCTTGAAAAATATGCTGGGCATGTGTGCATATATGCCTGACATCCAGAAAGGAGAGAGATGAAAGAGAAGGGATGGAGACGTGATCATATCCTATGAGAGGTGGTTTCTCACTTTATCTCTGTCTCTGTCTCTCTTTGGCAAGTACACATGCCCTCTGGCAAAATTGATCAAAAAGCAAAAAGGAAAGAAAGGAAGAAAAAAATTGTGAAAAGGTGGTGTCCGGGAAAGTAGACTTCTGAGATAGATTTCAAATTAGCACTTGAGCCACAATAGCCCGATTGCGCCTTCTCCTCAGAGCAGGAAACAGTAGTAGCCCAAAGCTGGCAGATAGATAGTTGGTCTCAAAATGGATCAACTCAAAGACTCTGGCAATGAGGCCAGGACAGGAAGGATGCTTGATTAAACAAGTGCCAGATACCAACTAGCACGTAATTGTGAGAGGTTGGAAGTAGAAGTTATGTTGTTGCTAAGCAAAGGCACTTTGTTAACATTAAGCATTTTCCCCACTGAAGTATAAATCCACAAGGGGAAACAATCTATTCTTTATTATTTTTAAAAGTTGCTTTCTGTCTGCCAAACAATTTATTGCTACCAGAAATATGTCTTCTTTTAGAAAAGTGTCTAATTGGCTGCCATTTGACATTATGTGGCATTATTAAAGTCTTGAAGTTCTCTTAATGTGCATGTTTTTTATTGCCACCAAGCAACATTTTTCACAGTCGCAAAGATTCCTGTTCTATCTTACCTATCCTAATCTACTTTGAGAGCTTCTCAGCCAGAGATGATTTTGAGAGTCAGGTTCTTGGCACAACTTTCGAGGATTAAATGGGTCAGACTAATATAAAAATAAGATGTCATGATAGCTATTATTGATTTTGGTAAACTTTTATTCTGCAAAGCACTCTATGAAGGACTTGCTGAATAATACCTAAACAATTGTTTTGGAGTTTCTTTGTAGAATTCTACATTTGCTTGTACTAGTGCAGCTACCTCCCTCATTGTGGTAAACATTATGGAGCACTCCTGTGTCCAGAGTTGACAGAACACACCCTCTGAGTGTGATCATATTTCATCTTCACTGGAAAAATAATGTGGATTAAAATTGCTACTGGCAAGCTTTACCCTGTGACTAAGGTTACTCACTAAGATTTAAGAATTGTTGGGTAAGAGGATGGAAAATAAATAAAAGAAAATTATTTGTGATTTTGAAATGTGCAGAGTAGTCAGTGAAGACAAACCACTTACAAATAAAGCAATTTGTTTTTTAATTAATTTATTTATTTTTGAGAGATTTTTGCTATAGGGTGCATTTGCTTGCTGGAGAGACAGAAAGCAAGAAATCAACCCCTATTGGGGATGGCCATGCCATAATCCCTTCTCCTCCATTCTCCTCTCAGGATTTTGGACATGCATGCACATGTGCCTGGCATGAGTTTTAAGCCACTGGGTCCAGGACTCGAACCGTAGTCGACTACGGTTATGTCACTGGAAGTCCAGTGACATAACCATTACACCAGTTGCTGGTCCCTATTTATTTTTTTTATTTCTAGGATTTTTGCCATGGCAGATGAGGTCACCAGAGAGAGACAGAGAGAGACTGGCAGAAAGTAAGAAACCACCCCCTAGGGGAAAGCCACACTGCAATCCCTTGTCCTCCATTCTCCTCTCAGGATTTTGGGCATGAATCCATATATGCCCAATGTGATTTTAAAACTGCCAGGTCCAGGACTTAAACCACAATAGGCCACATGAGAGTCCAGCACCTTAATCATTATACCACCTGCTAACTCCAAAATTTGGTTTTATTAACAAGTAGTATAGCAACAGCATGAGAGGCACTGAGCAAAGATTTGCTCCTTAATCCCATGGATAAATGGATAAATGAATTCAGTCCACACTAAATATGGGAGCATCAAGGAAGTTCTTGCTTCTCTTCCTTCTCTCATGCTGCTCTAACTCTTTCGAGGTGGTTCTTTGGTTTCACGGGCTTAAAATGTACCCCATGTCTCTGCAAGCGAGATTGGGCTTTGTCATCTTTAAAGTTATACCACCATCCATTGAAAGAGAGTTTATGAAGGCAGCAGTTATGAAGATAGTAAATTTGCACAAAGGGCTTCACTTACTTTGAGCGAACCCTAGTTAATGTAAATGGCTATTAAAGATATTAAAGAATAGAAAGAGAATGTGTCACATCCAAACCAATGGCAGAGCATTCGCATTTTGAAACTTGAATACAAAAATATGGCAGAAAATGTGAAGAACAGAGATAAAAGCAAAACAAATATGAAAATGGTTTATAAGAAGCTAAAGATGATCAGAAATAATTCCAAATATGCCAATACTCTCAGTAGATACAAAAGGGCCAGACTCTACTTTCATTACAGAGGTATAATTTTGAATAAAAGAAGATCAAAATTCAGCTGTATTTTATTTGCAAGTGACATACATAAAATAACCCACCTAAAACATAGGGACACAGAAAGATTCTAAGTGGAAGGATGAAAAAGGTATAGCAGGCAAATGTTACAGTAAAGGTACGAGTGGTTGAGGTCACTGCAGTCAGGTTACTCTGTTACCTGGAGCTGTAAGATGTCCAATTCATGCACATATTAAAAGAACAAAAGCACATAATTAAATACCACAATTTCAGGTGCATGATATTTCATCTGAATACTCAGGCTTGTTTTAAATTCTGAGGTCATTTTTCCCCTTAGGAAAATGGCAATTTCTAAGTTTATTTTCATTGAATGCAGTCATATTTCTATGATTAGTGATACTAATTTCATTTTCTTATTAAAATGCTATAGATGAAGACACAGTTTCTATGAAACAAGCTTCAGTAGGAAATTGCATCCCACCTGTCCTTGCTATAGCTCATGAACCTGAATATTATGAAGCTGCAAACTAAGTCCAGTAAAATCTTAACTTAGGGAACGCTGAAAACTGGCAAATTCCTCAATAACATCCAGCTCAGATGGCCAGTGCTTGGATGGGGAGAGACTCTGCTCTGGAAATAGTCCTCATGCTAGCCATTTTCTTATCCTCCAAGATTTATAGAGCAACATAGCTGAGTTTTTAAAGCAGTATACTTGTCCTCCAATGGCAGCAGTAGTGAGGATGAACTGTCCAAAGAGATCCCATCTCCTTCATGCTTCATCACCACCCTTGGGGTTTATCAGTACTAGGAGAGGTGGTGAATTTCCTCATGGTCAAACCAGTGATTAGTTTATGTTGTCAGAAGTCATTTTTCATTATGACTTGTTCATCAGGAATTTCTCAAAAGAAAGTCATTTGATGTAGAAAAGTGGGTTTGCAAAAAGTTGAGAAGTTAAAAGCCAGACCATTGCTCAGTGATAACATGCAATGCTTTTCAAGGCTGACCCATGTAGGAAGGTTCTGGGTTCACATCTGAAGACCTCCCTGTGTTTGCCAGGCATGTGTGTACCTGTGATGTGAGCTGACTGAGGCTGGGGGTGGATCATGGCATCAAGGTTCAGTTGGGGAAGCACTCTCTCTGTCTTTCTCTCTCACTCATGAAATAAATAAATGAAAGTTGAGAGGTTCAAAATATGGCAGAAAAGATGAAAGAAAATAAAGAGATAAAAAGCAAAAGAGGAAAGTGATTTGTAACAAGAGTAAGAAAATTGAACAACCAGTCAGGCAATCGTGTTATTGACTGGCTCTGGTCTCATTGGCAGTCCTTGAACTGAGCTTTTGTTTTGGGAAGGCAAGCTTCTAGGATGACTCATCTTTCCCTAGAGAATACGGCACCCGTGCATCATCTGTCCTCATATAGAAGCACTGCATAGTGAGAATAACATCTCATAAAGACACCGGAAATTCTGCTTAAAGAATAACAGATATTTCTATCATGTTTTGATGTGAGGAAATGGGGGCATGCTTCTTTCGAGTTTTTCTGAAGCGCTTAGTCTTTGTGCTGTGTGAAATAAAACCAAAACACAGCTAATAATCTTTTTGTTGTTGTAGGTTTGACAGCAAGTGTGTTGTGAATCAGGAGATCTCAAGACAGCTCTCCATTGTAATATATACATTTGGGGTGGGGTCTAATTTTTGAAGATTCATCAATCTGGTGCTTGCAGAGGCATATCATAGGAAATGCTTTGTACCTTACAAGTCTTTTTCCTGGCCATGATTTATTGGAGCATGGCACTATAAATCATGCTTTTTGATTCCCTCTGTCTTTCTGAAATAAGGTACTCATTCTGTGGGGCCAAGCTTGTTCTGTTTTCTTCTTCTTTTAAAAATGTTTACTGAAAACCTTATTTTAATCTTTTATAACCCTATACGATTCTTTCTGTTCATTCTCACTTAAAAATATTTCTATAAGTCAAATAACATCTAGTAAATGCATTAAGTAAAAAAATGTAAAGCATTGGCATTCTTCACCAAATGCATAGATTTCAGTATACAAGCCACATTATTTCTAGGAAATATGGCACAAATGAAATTTTCTCTTATTTTGATGTTTTTCCCTCTTTCTGTAAAGAGTTTAATTTTTACTGGGTTTGGAAAAATATGAATTCAAATTACAAGTCAGGTTGTCAGCAGTGTTTATTTTTTTTAAACCCCAACTTCTAGAAAACCATAAAGAAAATAATCATATTTTTTACAACACCGCAGGTAAACAACAAGCATGTTTAGAAACCAGAAGATTTTAAAGCGAACAACGGGGTAAATCAATAACTCCCACATGGAGGGAAAAATGATTTTCTATTCAGGATATCAAACAAAACTAACGTGATATTAATGGCTGAACGAACAAGCTTCCCATTTGCACTCGCATGAGGGGGAGGTGAAGGATTGGCAGTTGCTCATATAAATCAAGTCTGGTAAGAACCATATGAATAAGTGTTTGACATTTTCAGTTGGAAAGGAGCAGCTTGTCTTCAGTCCTGAGAAGCCTTCCCTTTGTGACAATCATCTTTCTTCCTCTTTTGATGCACCAGATTTTTAATATCGACTTTGCATAAGCAAATGCACTGCAGTCCAGAGGGCAGAACTTGCAGAAGTGGCGAAGTAGCCAAAACGAAAGGGGAAAATGTGACCACATTTGCCCATCAAAACCAAATCTGTTGCTCATGGGTTTGCCAGGTCTTTTTATTTAAGCTCTCTCCACTTACTCGTGCTGTATTTCACAATTCTCAAATCCACAGAAACTCAAGAGAATATGGTGATATACAAAACTGGTTGTTTTCTACTGTATGTCAACCTTACACAGGAATCTAGTTTTTTACTGATTGATTTTTTTACATGGCAATTACCTATTGAACTATCAACCCCACACTTACTTGTTTTTTTTTTTTTTTTTTTTTTTTTTTTTTTTTCTGTTTTTGTTTTTTATGATTTTTTTTTTTTTAAATTTGCTACAGGGCATGCATTCACTGAAGACAGACAGAGAGAGAGGAAAAGTGAGAAATTACCACCTAGGGTGATGGCTATGCCACGATTCTCTCTTCTCCATGATCCCCTTGGAATTTGGGCACATATGGACAGGCGCCCAGCGTGTTTTTCAAACCTCCAGGTCTGGGACTCCAACCACGCAACTGGCCATGTGGGATCCATCTGCCTTAACCACTATGCCACTGGCTGGCCCCCATGCTTATTTTTAAAGGCCTACTAAGTACCCAGAAATGTGTGAGATTCATAATCAAGAGAAGATATAGTGCCTTGTAAACACAAAAGATAACTCCAGACATCAAAGTTCTATTTCTATGTCTACCACTAGTTGTGTAATCCCCATAAGCCACCTGTCTTGGCCTTTGCAAAAATGGGATATTTAAATGACTATTTTTGAATGCACTTTCTAGTTTAGACATTATAGCTAATTCTATAAAGAAGGAAGCTACTTCCCAACCTATAAAGGAGGAAGTAGGAGAAAATTGAAAGGCAAAAGAAGAGAAGAAATGAAATACAAAGCAATGGAAATGACAAAGTGTGCTAGAGTTTAAGATAGTGCCCACCTGCATCATTGTGAAAGTGGTGACTTGTCATCTTGCACAGACGTACATGACCTCATGTCTATTTAAAAGAGAGAATCAAATCTCAATAATCAAAAATTATGTGTCAGAGCACACCTGGGGATATTAAAATTTCAGAGATGCACCACATGTGATGAAAATAAACTGGAGAGAGTCACTGTGATTTCAGTGCAACTGGGTAGGGCATGGAGGCAAAGAGTAAGTCCATTCATTTTTGTAGAGAGCAGGAATTTCCAGTAGGGGTCAATTTCAGTTTTTGTGTATTCAGTGCCTTGGAACTCATTTCAGTGCATTAAATTAATTAGGTCTCTAGTTTGACTCACACTTGAGATGGTTTATTTGCACTCCTGGAACTTTCTGCTGTGACTCCAATATTACGGCTGTAGGCCATAACATGGAAATAAATTTCCTCTTGAACCTTTTCCTTGACCTTGGTTCTGCAGCATCACTTCCATCTTTATAGACAAAGCCCAGGCAATGTGTCACTGCCACAGAGTGGCAGCAGCTTCTGATGACATTGGTTTTCCTTACAAGACATCAATTAATTAATTAATTAACAAGGGTCAATCCCCCCAAAATTTTAGGACTAGACTCCCCAAAATTGCTTTAGACTAATTAAATGTGCCAAACCCTTCACTTGAAAATTACCCAACTCCACTCCCACTTTGAAGAAAGAGTATATTTACTTGGGAGGACACAAAGTCAGAGGACTAATCTAGACACTTTCATATATTATGAATCTAATCTCAATTGCCTTTGATATCTTTTTATATGATGTCAGCTTTGCATTGAAGAATTGACGGCTTACAAAGGTTAAGTGATTTGTCCATGGTCATACATAGCTTAATCTGTGATAGAACTGGACCCTGAAATTCTATTTTTCTCACCAGGCTATCTCTGTAGCAAGTACATGAAATAGAAATTACCATTGTTTCCCCCCAAATTCTAAAGATGCCAGGATAAAGCAAAAGATGGTGAATGAAAAATATTCAAAAGGAATATAGAGTGTAGAAACTATATAGGGTTAATTAGTTTAAACTAGTTACTTGTATTGCTTTAGATAAAATGAAGAAAATTACATTCACTTCTCATGTGAGATTGGGCTTCCACTTTTTTGCATCTCAAGAATAACATGATTTTGGCTTCTATATTGACTCCATATGAAATCTCGAAGCGTCATTTTGAATGTTTGATTCATGAATCTAAATCATCTTTTTTTTTTTTTTTTTTTGGAGAGGTTTTTCGCTATAGTGCGCGTGCGCTCGCCAGACAGACAGAGAGAGACGTAGAGACAGAAAGCGAGAAATCACCCCCCAGGGGGGATGGTCACGCCGCAATCCCTTCTCCTCCATTCTCCTCTCGGGATCTTGGGCACGCACGCACACGCGCCCGGCGTGAGTTGTAAGCCACCGGGTCCAAGACGCGAACCGCGGTCGACTATGTGGGAGTCCAGCGACATAGCCATTACGCTAACTGCTGGTTCCCTAAATCATCTTTTTTTTAAAAAAAAATTCTTTCATGAAATAGAGGGAAGAAGAGAAGTACTCCTGACAGGAGTCACCGTGCTGTGATTCTCCCTCCAGCCTCCCCGACAGCCAGTTTCACAGGCATGTGCAGGTGTACTCGGGATGTTCAGGTCAACCTGAGATCCAAACCCAGACTCCCATGTGTGTGATTCCAGTATCATGACTCGAAGCATTCTGCTGTCTGTGCCACTATGGCTGAGCTGAGTGTTCATTTTTAAAAATTAGAGATAGAATATTTACACACTTAAATATTATTTAAAAAATTCCATTTTCAGGTCACCACATCCCCTACAACTGTATTCTAATTAGAGGTATTATGTCATTTGATTTATGAAGTGATTTTAGCAATATACCTATGAGAGTCATAAGAATAGTCTTGCAAGCTCTAACCTCATTGATTAAAAAGCAAACAGCTAGTGAACCTCACTGAAGGCTGGAAAGTTCTGATACTATTGATTCTTGCCATGGTACTAATAGATGTTTTTGGTTTGATGTCAGTTGTTTGTCACGAAATTATAATAATATTTTTCAAAAAGCTTTGCTTTGACTTCCATTATACTGCGAGACTATTTTTTTCCCAACCTCCCTACCATCTGTCTTGATTCTACATTGGAAAATCTCCCTGATATTCCATACAGAAGGGCTAAGGGAACTCAATATGGCAACAGCAGATTGCTGACGCATTCCAGCTTTTAAGTAGGATGTTGTTATGATGAACAGTGGCCCAGCTCTTTACCTCGCAATTATCCCAGGGCCATCTCAGAACATTTCAGTCGCTCATCTGATTCAATTAACTCTATATGCTTCCTAAAAATGCAGCAAAAGGCTCAAAGAAATAGGAAGGAAAAAAGATCAGTTATATTTAGCTTTTGGCGGGATTGGAATGATATGGTTTTCCCTTTTTATCTATTTTGGTTCAAAACTGATCAATACAGAAGAATACCATGTGTTTTAAAATAGGTGCAATGAAAACCATTATAAGATCTATTCTTTTATATGCCATATGCTTAGCCAGAGATTATATAGAAAATGAGATTTTTGCAATATTATTAGCCCTAATGAGAAAAAAATTTTAATGAACTTTTAAACTGTGTTGACTCTGTGGCCTGGTGGTTAAGGCAGTTGTATCCCACATGGCTGACTATAGTCTGAGCCCCAGACCTGGTGGCCTGAGAAACACACTGGGTACATGTGTATACATGCCCAAACTCTAAAACGGCAGGAGAGATGGAGAAGGAATTGCAGCATGACAATGTCTTATGAAGGTTACTTCCTCCTCTCCCTCCCTCTTTGTCTTTCTGTATTTGTCTGTGCCCCGTAGCAAAAAAAAAAAAAAAAAAAAGTAACATATTTTATTTATATGATTTATACAATTTTTCTTAATAACTTCATAGCTAATAAGTTTTAAATTTAATTATATTATGCAGTTTGTGGCTATTGATTTTTCATAATCCACACAATAATTTATATGTGTATCTTTCTAATCATAGGAATTGGACTATTGGAGGGTGACACTTAATAGTAGGGCAGTTCTGATGAATGAAAACGGTCTGACTGTGGCTATGGCTATTGGCATGCATGGATGGTAAAAGTAGATTGAGGTTCAGTGTAACTGGACCTCAAAAAATGGTGCTGTTAGGTGTTCTATGAATCATTTCGGTATGGAAGTCTCTCAGGGGTAGAGTAGGTATTAGAAAGATATATTCAGGGGGTGTTTGATGACAAGTGTCAAGAATTTTAACCAACATTAACATCAACTTTGTTGGTTCATGTAAGTGAGAGGTTGGTGGGGAATTTCACTTTACACATGATGTAGGGTGTGTTTCTTGATTGATCTTTCATGTTAGCTTGTCTCTTTCACTCTTGTGTTTACTTCATCCTCTGCCAATACACACACACTCAGTATGGCATAAAAGATAGCCATGGGAGTCCCCATATGTCCCACTTGTATTTAAGCAGAGTATAAAGAGAACGTGTATCTTATAAAACACACATACAACTTTCAGGGCACAGTTCTCTGTAGCTTGACCACTATACTCCCTGGAGCAGTCACTGGGGGCAGGAAAATGAGACTCCTGTACTTGCTTAATCAGATGTAGGTCAAGCTTGTGCACTCCAGGATCCAGGATGTAGGATATTATGAAAAGGAGAGTAAGCAGAAAAACCTTCTAAGGCAATTGGAGAGGACAGCCACAACGTAGGAGTAAACATTTCAATCAATATGGAGGAAAGCTCTTGGTCTTGGCCAAATAGTTAAGCATGGCTGATCTTAAATAAATCAATCAGATTGACTTATTCAGTTGTCCTTGGCTACTCAGAGCTAGGCTACCTTGCAAATATCTCACAAGCAATGCTTGCATACCCTTCTTACATATCTTTTTTTTTTTTTTTTCGTAAGTGTTTTGCTTGGTTTTATCTATTGCAGTGTAAATTTTCTAGCTTCATCAAGCAAACCACGTCTTGCCTACTGTACTTCCTGGCTTGTAGTAGACCCTTGGCAGTGTTGGTGAAATTAATAATAATGATTATGCTTTTTCCTCTTTTTGTAGAGTCCGATTGGCACTAGATTCTCTGTAATCAAGTTCTGACAATTTTTGACAAATTGACTGTAATGATCAAGTTCTGACAAATCTCTCTTTCTTTAAGAGATATTTTTGTTACAGGGTGCGTGTGCTTTCTGGAGAAACAGAGAGACAGAAAGTGAGAAATCACCCCCCTGGGGTCTAGCCACCCAGCAATCTCTTTTCCTCCATTCTTCTCTCGGGATCTTGGAACGCATTGTCATGCACTCTCCATGAGTTTTAAGTCTCCATGTCTAGGACTTCAAGCACTTTCGACTGCATGGGAGTCCAGGAGTCCAGCGACATAACTATTATGCCATCTGCTTGTCCCAAGTACTGACAGTCTTAATTGTCTTCATTTGAATTGGCACTAGGCAGCTTCCTACAAGTTCCTGGTTTCTCCTACTCTGCCTCTCTTATTACCCTTTAGTTTAGGAAATAAATAACTCAGGCATTTGCATACTTAGCCCATCAGACTTCTCACTGCCACCACCTGCACTTTTTTCTGTCATGTTAATCTTTCACTAAAGCAGAAAATTGACAGTTGATTCCTCAATTACTTGGTTTGGTGAAGCTAGCTCAAAATGAGCGACTATCAGGGAGTTGAGTTTATTTTCTAATATCATTGAAAATATGCTCTGTGTTCAACATAAATAAATCATTTCTTTATTTCACCTTAAAGAGGTGATTTCAATGGAAACTATGCAACTAATAAAAAAATGTAAAAGATAATGAGAAGTCATGATACTTTTTACATGCTAAATTTAAAAAAAAAACATAATTTCAAAAGCATATTTTTCCTATAACTTAGTGACTTCTCTGGTGACCCGATAGTTTAAATAAAATAATATTCATTGTCTTATTTTTTGGGGTATTGACTTTTAACATCATTTGGTTTGGTAGGCTGAATTAGGGATAGAGATCAAACTAAATTTTAATTTCTCTTATGGCCATTTGTCCATTGAAGTATTTTAAATTTTCTTGAGTCAACTTGGGTAATTTTCACTTTCATTGAAAAATTGTCCCTTTTGTGTATATTTGAAAATATACTTGCAGAAGATTATCATGGTATTCTCTTTAACATCCTTTCTGTATTATAGTAAAGTTCCTGTCTAATGGTACTAGTTTTATTTCTTTTTATCCAATTGATCAAAACTTTGTACATTTCACTCTTTTATTATTCAGCTCTATTATCTTTTAGTTTTCTGTTTATTAACTTTTGCTTTTCTCTTTTTTAAGCTTACCTCCCTGTTCTCTTTAGCTTTCCTTTCCTGCATTTAATTCATAATATTCCGAGACATCATAATGCAGAGTTAATAAGCAAACTGATTTATCGGTTACTCTAATTCATGGGCAAGAGAATAAATCACACAATTCTTGGCTCCCCCTTTACTATTCTATCATTCAATTGAAGATGTCTGTGTGTGTGCGTGTGTGTGCGTGTGTGTGCATGTGTGTGTGTGATGTGTTAAGAAACTACCCCGCGTGTTTTAGATAACTCTCCCACATATTCTGCCACTAATAAGTACTATCAGTTTAGCAGGTAGACAGATGGAATATTCACAAATTCCAAATTTCCTTATTTACATATTTAAATTATCTTGGTATCCTTGAAGGGACCTTGTAGTTACCATTCATTTTAAGGCTGGCACTTGGTAAAAAGTCACAAGTGATAGTTTCAGGACCTAAGAAAAACTACCATCTTTCAGATATACTGCTTAAGTCTCTACAAAGCCTGGGGAAACCAGGATTATTAAGAAACAAATTCTTCCCCTGCTGCGGCCTCCAGTGACACAGAACTGGTGGCTGTGACCATGTTTGGGTCCAAGAGCTCTTTTTCCTCATCAGTGGTCTAGACAATCTCACCCTGTCCTTCAACAAGCCTGTCTGTCTTTGATAGTGAAATGGTAATAAAGCCACATAACTCCCAATAACTTTCATTAGATAAACAGGAGTTTTATTGCAAATGAGATAATTGTTCCAAAATGCTGCATACACCTTTGACCCAGAAAGAAATGTATTTTAAAAGAAAAAATGCTCCACTCCTTTTAGACTCAGATACAAGTCTGACCCATCTGCCTTCTGTTGAGAGGAAGCGATTAACCATTTAGACATCCAAGGAAGACTGGAAACTTTGCCCAACAGGCAGGAGGCCAGCCATGACATCTCAAACTGTGCAGTATCATTAGCTTTCCTTTAACGTTCTGTCAACCTAAGTTGACATGTAAGTGAAGATTTCAAAATATAAAAAGGAAACATGTCAATAGCATTTTAGTTTCAAATTGAAAAGAGCTTAGCTTCTTTTTCTGCTTATAAAATAAATTACAGGCTCGTAGAAGCACTCTCAACAATACAGAATAAAAATATAATAAACATGGTTTATTCTCTTCTACACAGAAAGAATCATAATCTGGTCAGTGCCCTATCAGACATCTATGTCTATTTTATCTTTATATTTACATTAAGGGAATCACATGAACTCTTTTTTTCCCCCTTTATTATATTTTGAGTATATTCTCAAATGTTAAAATAAGATTGAAATAAAATATATGTAGATATGCCAGCTGTTATAGGTTGAATAATACCCCCTTTTCCAGCATATGACCTGATTTAAAAATAGTGTCAGACCAGCCAGTGGTGTGGTGATTAAGGTGGCTGGATCCCATGTGGCTGGCTGCATGGTTTAAATCTCGGACACTGCGGCTTCAAAAACATGCGGGGTGTGTGCATGCATACATGCTCAAAATCCTGAAAGGTGACTGGAGGAAAAGAGATTGTAGCATAGTCATCCCTCTTGGGGGAAGATTTGTCACTTTTCTCTCTCTCTCTACTCTCCAATGAGCACATGGCACCCTATTAGAAATTTAAAAACAAAAACAAACTTTAAAAAAGAGTATTTTTGCAGATGCAATTAAGTTAAGGGCAGAAGGAAGTTACAGGGGAGATGGTGGGGAGAAGATCAAGACAGAGATTGTACTGATGTGGCCATAAGCCCAAGAATGCTGACAGTCACCAGATGCTGGTTGGGGCGCTGGACTCTCACCTGGCCAACCGCAGTTTGAGTCCTGAACCTGACAACTTGCTTTCTTGCCTTCCTGCCCCCTCTCTCTCTCTTTCTTTGATGACTATAGCAAGTTAAAAAATAATAATAAATAAATAATTAAAAAAGAAGAAGGAAAAGCAGCAGCAGCAAGGAACAGAATCTCACTCAGAACCGATGGAGGAGCACAGACTCAGCATTATCTTGATTTCAGACTTCTGGCCTCCAGGCCTGGGTGAGAAGTTTCTGTTATTATAAGCCACCAAATTTGTGGCCATTGGTTATGGCAGCCCTAGGAAATTAATATACTTACATCCACATAGAAATGTATGTAAGTGGATACATTTTTAAGTGGAGCCTGGATTCTTAATGTGGTCAATAAAAGTAGATATATAACTAATCATAGCTAATGCAATGATTTTTTTTTTTCCTTTTCTTTCTTTTTTTTAAAGAGGATTTTGCCTTAGGGCATATTCAATTGTAAGAGAGAGAAACAGGCAGTGAGAGGGAAAAGGAGAAAGGGTAGCTGGCCACACCACAATTTCTTCTCCTTCATTCTCCCCCTGGGATATTGGGCATGCACGCACATGCACCCGGCGAGATCGTCAAGCCGACAGGTCCAGGAGTCAAACAGCAGTCCTCCATGTGGGAGTCCAGTGATGTAACTGCTATGCCATGTGCTGGCCCCAATGCTGCAATTTCACTAAATATTGTTGTTTAAGAGAGCACAAACTGGGGCCTACAGGTGGTGTGGTGGTTTAAGGTTCTGGATTCCCACATGGCCAATCACGGTTCAAGTCCCCGACCTGGTGGCTTGCTTTCTTCCTTTCCCTTTCTCTCTGTCTAGTCAAATTAAAAAATAATAATAATTATAACAAATGGAATTAAATAAATAAATAATTTTAAAAAAAAAGAACACAAGCTCCTTTCTCTCTCTGTTAAAAACTATGATGGGACAGCCAGTGCATGGTGGTTGGTGGCTGGATCCCACAAGACTGGCAGTGTGGTTGAAGTCCTAGATCTGGTACATGTGGTATGTGCCCAGAATCCTGAAAGGAGAGGGAAGGAGAGGAGATTGCAGTGAAGCCATCCCTCTTAGAGGATACTCTATCTCTTTCTGTCTCTCTCTCTCTGGTAAACACATGTACTCTACAGAAAATTAAAAACAAGAACAAAAACTGTAATATATCTTCATATGGAAATTATATAAATGAATAGAAGGAAAGACTCATAGACTGACCACCAAATTTAAGAACAAGATTATTACTAATATGAAAGAAGTTACTTGTCTTCATACTGGCATATGACCCTAAGATCCCTCGGATGTAAGTACTCTCTGATTTTTTTCAATCATCTTTTGTGTCATTTTTCCAAAAGTTTGTAGTCAGTCTCGGTTAAGTCCTAGACCTGGTGGCTTAAATCTCACACTGGGCACGTGTGTGTGTGTGTGCCCAAGATCCCAAGAAGAGAATGGAAGAGAAGGGATTGGGGTGTTGCCATCCCCCATGGGGAGTGATTTCTTGCTTTCTCTATCTCTATCTTTCTCTGTCTCTCTAGCAAGTGCAAGTACCCTATAGTAAAAATCTCTCTCAAAAAATTGTTTTTAAAACATGCATCTTTCCCTAAGTACTATATATGTGTATGTAATATGTATGTGTACACACACACATGTATTAGTTTATATGGTAATAACACACACACGTATATTAGTTTATATGATATATATCGCAGTCACTGTAGTCATTTAAGATATGCTGTCATTCAGCAAGCATTTTGATTTCTCCATGTGCTCCATTCGTTTCTGTCTGTTTTTCTGTTGGTAGATCAGGGAAGTATTTGCAGCATGTTGTTAGTCTTTGTTGTTCACTAACATGCTTGAGCATGAACCATTGTGTACTCTTATAAATCACGCATTTTTGAAATTGTGCATGTTTGGGTATATGAGGTAATATCAGATTGGTTTCCAATGTTTTAACATACCTACCCCTGCAGTGTTGGAAAGTTTTCTGTTGTTCCACATTCTCTCCAAAATTTGTGAGACTTTTTATTTTGTCAATCTAGTAAGCATAAAATAGAATCTCATTACACTCTGTTACATTTCCCTGATTAATAACTGATTCGAACATTTTAAAACACTCTTTTTTTTTTTTTTTTGCTCAGCCATGGTGGCACAGGAGGTAGGGCATCACTATGCAGTACTGGAGTCATCTAAGGGGTCCTGGGTTCAGATCCTGAGTTAGACAACACACTCGTGTGCTGGGTATACCTATACATGCACTTATGATCCTGACTGGCTGGAAGCCTAGGAGGAATAGGATTATGGCATGTAAATTAACCCTCAAGTTAATCTTACTCTCTCTCTGTTAAGAAATAACTAAATAGGGACCAGCAGATAGTGTTATGGTTACATTGCTGGACTCCCACGTAGTTGACTGCAGTTCGAGTCCCAGACCTAGTGGCTTAAAACTCATGCCAGGCGCCTGTGTGCATGTGCCTAAGATCCTGAGAGGAAAATGGAGGAGAAACGATTGTGGTGTGGCCAACCCCCCTGGGGGATGATTTCTTGATTTCTGTCTCTCTGTCTCTCTCTGTCTCTCCCACAAGTGCACACGCCCTATGGCAAAAATCTCACTCTCTCAAAAAATGAAAAAGAAATAACTAAATGAAGTTTAAATGTATGGCTTTAGGTCATCTGTATTTTGAACTACATGAAATGCCTATTCATGACTTTCGCTCATTTTCCTGAAGAATCATTCGTACTTTTCATATTGACATTTAGAATTTCTGTATATATTCTAGACACCTTGTCAGGAATACATATTGTAAATAGTTTATCCTAATTTGTGGCCTGTCTTTCACTGTTTATATCTCTTGAAGATAAAGTCTATATTTAACTGATCTATTAATGATGTGTGTGTGTGTGTGTGTGTGTGTGTTTGTGTTTGTGCTTGAGTGTGTGTGTGTCTTTAAAAACATGAAACTCTAGGAGTATGCCATATCTTCCTATATTTTCCTACAAAAGCTTTAAAATTTTACCTTTTATTTAAAATTTGTAGGATTGACTTTTGTGAGTGGTATAAGAGAGAGTGTTTAAATCTCATTTCTTCTACGTGTCTCTAACCAATTTGTACCAGAACATGTTCTTGAAACGGTATCTCTTTTTCTAGAGATTTGTGTTGCCATCTCTGTCATCAATAAGTAATCTGGCTTCTCTATTCAATTTCATTGGTGTTCTTGTATACCCCTCCAATTATAATATGCTGTTAATTTCTAGAGCTCTCAGTCAGTCTTGTATAGCAAACTTCACAAACAGTCAATCTTTCCCAGTAGTCTTCACCATGTTGCATTTTTTGTAAACTTTTTAGAATCATCTGAATAAGTTTCTTAAATAAAAATACTCAACCCTAACGGGGTCATATCTTTGGATGTATTTGGAGAAACTGTATCTTTTATGATAGTGAGTCTTCCTCCCCTTAAGCATGTGTCTCTTCAATTAGTTATAACTGTTTTAATATCATTCAGTAAAGTTGTAAAATCATATTTATTGGGACATTGAGAAAGTCATGACGTGTTTTCCTATGCAAAATGCATCATGACTTTTCTGATGACTCAATATAATGGTCTGATCTTCCAAATATTTTGTTAGATTTTTGCATACCATGTATTTCTGCTACCATTTTAAATGTTTGTTTAAAAAAAAAAAAAAAAACTATACTTATGGGGACCAAAAGGTGATGTGCCAGTTAAGATACTGGACACTCCCACATGGCTAACCATGGTTCAAGTCTTGAACCTAGTGGCTTGTTTTCTCAGTATCTCTCTTTCTCTCTGTGTCTCTCTGGTCAAATTAAAACAAATGAATGAATCGAATGAATCAAACAAAGAATTTTTAAAAACCCTATACTTTCTACATTGTTATCAATGGTGAAAAAATTCAGTGTTGTGATACTATTTCTAGCCAAATTGTTAAAATATTTTATTAATACTAGTGATACTTCCATAAAGTATTTTGTGTTTTTGTATGTATATATAATTCTGTCATAGAAAAGGACCTTTTTGTTGTTTTATTTTCTATTCTATTCCTTGTATTTTAAATTTTACTTTTTGCACATCACTATACGACATTAGAGGCAGACAATGGGCATGCTTCTCTTGCTTCTATCTTCAAAGTGATTGCTTCTTAAAATTTTATTCTTAAGAATTACTTTTTTTTATTTACTTTTTTATTTTGAGAGATATTTTTGCTATAGGGCACGTGCGCTTGCCAGACAGAAAGAGAGAGACAGAGAGACAAAAAGCGAGAAATCACCCCCCAGGGGGGATGGCCACACCGCAATCCCTTCTCCTCCGTTCTCCTCTTGGGATCTTGGACACGCACGCACACGTGCCCGGTGTGAATTTTAAGCCACCGGGTCCGGGATGTGAACTGCGGTCGACTACGTGGGAGTCCAGCAACATAGCCATTACGCTAACTGCTGGTCCCAAGAATTATTTTGATCCTTGTTTTAGAGCAATCCTTTATTGATTTTAGGACATTCCTTTTTATTTCTAGTTTCCTAATGATGTTTATTTTGAGTAAATTTTATTACTGAGTTTTCTTCATCATTCAGAGGATATATTTTTTTTTATTTATTAACATGGTAAATTAAATTCAAAAACTTTTACTGTCAAATTACTTTTATAATTTTAGGATAAACTTGGTTTAATAATGCATAATGCTATATGATCCTATCTTTAAAAATATTACTAGATATTACTAGATCGTGTTCACTGATAATTTGTTTAGGATTGCTATGTGCTTGGAAGAAGTAGGACTGAAATCGTCCTTTCTTGTATGAAATTTGTATACTTTGGGTACCGAAGGTATAATAACTGCATAGAATGACTTAGAATGATATCGCTCCTTTTCTATCACAGAGTTGCTTGCCTGAAATGACTGTATTTGGTCTTTGTACTTGAAACAAAAGTTTAATGAATATATAAATCTAAATTGATAGTTCTTCATTTTCAGTACGTTGAAATATTCTTCTTTCTTCTTTTCGCTCTCAGCATCTCTTTTTCTCTTTGTCTTTTTTTTCTTTTCCTTTTTTAAAATTTGCTATAGGGTATGCAGGCTCACTGTAAAAAGACAGAGTGAGAGACAGAAAGAGAAACTGAGAAAACACCCTCTTGGGGGATGATTACACTGAAATCTCTTCTTCCCTCTCTTCAGGATTTTAGGCATGCATGTACACACACCTAACATGTTTCTTAAGCCACCAGGTTGGGGACTCAAACCATGCCATAGGCCAGGTGGGAATCTAGTTACCTTCCTTCCATGCCACCTGTCCAGGTTGGTTTCTGGTGCTTCTAATAAAACTGTTGAGTAGTCTGTAGAGGTTGACTATAAGATAATTTTACTTCTCTCTTTTTGATATTTAGGTTAAAAAATACTTTTATTCACATTATTGTACTAGCTTGAACCCCTAGCAAAGTATTGAATAAAAGTGCTCTGCTTTGTTTTGATCTTAGGGCTAAAGGTTTCAATATTTCATCAAATATGCTAGTAGCCATAAGGTGTTTACAGATGCTGTATAATTGATTGAAGAAGTTCCTTTCTTTTTCTAAAAAATGAGAATGCCTCATTTTTTTTTTTTTCCTTTGAGAGGATTTTGCTATTGGGTGCATGCGCTCACCAGAAAGACAGAGAGAAAGAAAGTGAGAAATCACCCCCTGGGGGTTCGCCCCACCTCAATCCCTTCTCCTCCATTCTCCTCTGGAGATCTTGGGCGCGCATGCATACGTGCCCAGTGTGAGTTTAAGCCACCGGATCTGGGACTCAAACCACAGTTGACTACATTGGAGTCCAGTGACATAGCCATTATGCCAACTGTTGGTTCCTGAAGTTCTTTTCTATTCTAGGTTTGTTGAATGTTTTTAAGTGATGAATGGATATTAAAATGTGTCATTTTTCAATCTATCCATGACATACTTAAATTGTATCTCTAGACAGCATAATGTTGGGTCTTCATTTTTACATAGTTGGAAAATCTCTGCCTTTTAATTATAGTGTTTAGTTCATTTAATTTTAATGTAATTGTTATATTTGTGTTTTGGTTTACCATTTTGCTATTTGTTTTCTTTGTCTCTTAAATTTTCTGTTCTCTTTTCTCACTTTCCTACACATTAACAGAATATTTTTAGTATTTCAATTTTGTTCCTCTAATGGGTTCTTTAATACACCTTTTGTGTGTAACTATGTGTGTATGTTATATTTTCTCTAGGGATTATGATATACACCTTTAAATTATCAAAGTCTACTTAGTGTTAGTTTTTAATTTATTTTTAAGTTTTTATTTTATA
Organism: Tupaia tana; assembly: GCA_026018925.1. Classification (NCBI taxonomy): domain Eukaryota; kingdom Metazoa; phylum Chordata; class Mammalia; order Scandentia; family Tupaiidae; genus Tupaia; species Tupaia tana. The sequence continues at coordinate 95,619,786 of JAKSZU010000005.1, forward strand.
TTGAACTTTAGAATCAATTAAAACACAATTCTACATTCCCATCCATTGTGCTACCATATATTATAAAACTATATTTGGTAGTAACCCAACAATATCATGTTACAATTTTTGCACTAAAAATGTAAATTTCTTTTTACGAAAATGAAATGTTTGGTAATTTTTAGTAGTTGACTCTCACTGGATTGAATTTAACACCTTTGAATCTTTCAAGTGTAAATTTGGGTTGTTTTTCTCCAGGTAAGTTTTGAATTCAGTTCTAATAAAAGCATGGACCTAACTGTGGAGCTGGGAGTCCTATTCTAATATTTTTTTCTCAGTTTTAATTCCCCTTATTAAAATAGCAGAATTTAATCTATCTCTTTCTATTATTAGAGTCCAAGCAACCTCAGCTTCAGTGTTTGCTTTCAGCTCATCTTTCAGAATTTAGGACAAGGGTTTTTTTTTTTAACACTTGGCGATTCACTGGTTTTCTTGTATGTTTGTTCTGATTCATCTGCAATTTAGTTGTAATGTAGTAGGAGGGCCTTCAGATTATCTAGTCTATTGTACTTCTGACAGGGCAATCTTCTATCTTGTTTTTTTAAATATTTACATAATTTCTTCTATGAATGAGAGAGAGATAGAGAGACAGAGAGACAGCATCCCAACAGAATCTTAATGGCACTATCTCAACCAGCCCTGGATTATGGCCAAGTATGTGCCTGATTTTTTCAGAGAGGTCTCCAAAGATGAACATGGGGATGAGGAAGCAGCAGATGGCATAGTGGTTAAAGCACTGGACCCCCACATGTTTAATTGCAGTTCAAGTCCAAGACCTGGTGACTTGAATCTCACAGAGTGTGTGTGTGTGTGTGTGTGTATACCCCAAAATCCTGAGACAAGAATGGAGGAAAAAGTGTTTTGTCAATTGGCCAGGTGGGTAATTTCTTGCCTTCTCTGTCTTTTTGGCAAGGGCACAGACCCGATATTAAAAAAAAACTCTAAAAAATAAAAATATTTTAAAAAAAGATGAACACCGAACCTCTCCACATGGTGCAGCCTCAAAGAATGTCATAGTTTACCATAGTACCACCATCAGCCCTTTCTCTGGCCTCTTAAAACACTTTTCAAAATTTTTGGTTTTATTAAAGTAATGCATTATTATGGAAGCACAGTTTTTTAAATGGTAAGAATCTAAATTTTATGCTTTAAAGCCTCTCTTTTTTTTTTTTTTCTTTTGGAGAGGTTTTTACTATAGGGCGTGTGCTCGCCAGACAGACAGAGAGAGACAGAGAGACAGAAAGCGAGAAATCATCCCCGGGGGGATGGCCACGCCGCAATCCCTTCTCCTCCATTCTCCTCTTGGGATCTTTGGCACGCACGCACACGCGCCCGGTGTGAGTTTTAAGCCACCGGGTCCGGGACGCGAACCGCCGTCGACTACATGGGAGTTCAGCGACATAGCCATTACGCTAACTGCTGGTCCCAAAAGCCTCCCTTAATCTTCAGATATAAGCACTTATAGAATGTTTACTAAGGCTACAATTGTTTTAATTATATACTTCTATGTATCATTCTTGACTTATTGACTTTATATAGAATTATTTACTCTCTGTTATGAAAGTTGAGGAAACTCCTGTTCATACTTTTCTCTCCATTTTACTTCTACTTACTAATGTAGTTACATAGTTATATCTGCATTGTCAAGTTTAGTAATATTTACATTGTATTTAGTAAAAATAGATATTTTCTGCTTTAAGGATTTTGAAAGTTTCACTATGATTTTTAAGTCTATAAATCTATATTTACAGTGTTAGTTTAATATAAGGAAATTTTATTCACTGTCGAACCAAGAAAAGTGTCAGAATCAATGGCAACAATAATACAATCTACAGTTAAATCATTAAGTCATACATCACAAATCATTACATTCTTTAAAATATTTCAGTCTGATGAATCTCTAATGAATCCCGTATATTTTTAAAAAATTAAATTTTTATCACTCAATTACTTTTTTGTTTTTCATTTTAAATTTTTGCTTTTTCCTCAAAATCTTTTATTTTCATTTTTTCTCATTTTAAGCATCTTAAGCATTGTAATATTATTTCCTTCTGAAAGCGTGTTTTTCCTTTGACATCACACTCTATTTACAGATTGAATGAGTAGATAATTTTATATTAAAATGCATTTTATCTCTGTCCTTTGAAGGCATGCTTACATTTTCTTTCAATATTTCTTATTCTTGCTGAATGACTATTATAAATTTTTTATCTTCCTTTGTAAGTTACCTAATTTTTTTTCTCTGAAAACTTACAGGATTTTCTTTTGCATAGGAGAAGTGCTTTTTTTTTTTTTTTTAAATCAAGGAGTATAGCTGGGGTCCAACTGGATTAGCAGTTATAAAATGATCCTGCTAGTTCACTCCTACTATTTTTTTAAGGTTTACTTAATTTTTTAATGAGAGAGAGAGAAAGACAGAGAGACCAAAGAAAGAAAGAGAGACAGGCACCTCTAATGGTGTCTTCTCATACAATCCACTTCTAGCTTTAGCCAGCCAGAATCACAGGCACCTGTGCATGTGTGTGACATGTACGGGGAGACCTCAAGATGCAAACTCAGGACCTTCCCATGAGGTTTCAGCATTGTGGAGCTGCCATTCCTGCTCCACAGCATCACTGCGGCTGGGCTTTTATTCATTTTCTTTGGTAATTTCATATTTTCTTGTGTGTGAGGGCTTCCTTGGGTAAAACAGTTCTTTCTTCTGTTGAGTTTTGTGAACATGCATTGGAAGAGACAGTTATTATCTCTGTTGGTGAGCTGTTTGTCTCTCAACTTTGATTTTTTTCCATTAATGTTAACCTACATGTTTTTCAGCTATGACAAATGTAAACATCCACGCATCTACCACTCAGGATTAGCAACCTTTTTAATTTGTTTCAGATAACTAATTGTTAAAAAGTTAGATGAAGTTGAAGGTCACTTTGTGCCCCTTCCCAATCCTATCTTCTCCTCTCTTGAGGCAACCACTTATGTAAATTAGGCACACATCTGTCTGGTTTATATCCTTATGATTTTATTTCATGTGTTACTATAAATAATTTGTAGTATTATCTAGAGAATTTTCACTTATACAAAGGTTATACTGTGAATAGAACACAAATCAAATTTCTGGTTGTTTATTTTAACTCATTTCATTTTTTGAGATTAATTTATATTGATACAAACACATGCATGCATGCCTGCACACATACGTACACACATCATTCATTTTCTGTCATTTCATTGTGACCTTGGGAGGAAAGAAATGTATGTTGTTTTTTCAACTCTCTATTGTAATCACTAAGCCTAATAAATAATTAAATAAAAGAATAAAAATTGATAAAATGTGAAATAAATAAACATTATATTATGATATATATTGCTGTGTGTTTACTATATTAAGTATTTGTAGGTTTTAAAGTGTGTCTGTGTTTATATATATATATACGTACATATTTTTGTGTATGTATGTGCATACTTGTATGTATGTATGTACACCTGTATATATGTATATGTGCATGCGTGTGTAGCTATGGGCATATTTGTGTGTGTGTATGTAAACTAATACAATTTAAAATTACTTGTAATTCAAATATGTAGATATTTGGGCCAGCCAATGACATGGTAGATAAAGTGGCTGGATCCCACATGGCCAATTGCACATCTGATTCCTGGATCTGGTGGGCTGAAAAACATGCTCAGTGTGTGTGCATGCATGCCCCAAATCCTCAATGGAGAAATAAAAAAGAAGATATTGTGAAACAACCATCCTTTATGGGCAATTTTTTTTTCACTTTCCCTCTCTCTGTGTCTTTCTCTTCCAGGAAGCACATGTATCCTCTAGCAAATTTTAAAAATTGTAGATATTTAGATATATACCATTGAATCAGGGTTGAGGAGTTATTTTAATGTTCTAAATATTGATAGCTTTAGGACAGAGATTCTAATTTCTTTTTCTTGGAAATGGAAGACAGTATTTTCAGTCATGCTGTCTCTCATGTGGGCTGGCTTTGTGTAGACTCCAGCTGGCGCCTTATTCTCTGTTCTTCAGGTTATCCTTGTCAACCTATGAATAAAATTAACAACAGATTATTCATTGGTTCAAAGGCCTTATTCAAGACTGCTTCTTTTGGGAAGATGAAGGTATATTTATTTGAAGTCCAACCTGTTCTTTAACCACTCAAGTCACTGACTGTAAATTAGCAGTTACTAAATTTATCCTTTAAGAACTGAACACTTTAGGAGGCTTTGTAAAGCAAGGGTGACAGGTATTTTCTACATTTCCTTTTCCTTCTACTGTCCTTTCTCCATTCCATTTATCCTCATCTCTTTCTTTTCTTTCAGTTTGTTTTCTCTCCATTTTTATTCTGTAAATCCTAGAGAAAAGTGAAATAAAATTTTAAAAGAAAGACTAGAACCAACTTTTCTCTCCCAATAAGGTCCTCACTCAAGAGGTGATTTAGCTCATCCTGAGAAAAAATTTTCACATAAAGAAATGATGCAACATGTCCTGTCAGATTCTTTGGAAATGAGGTCTGAGTGGGGACAGAGGGCATGGGAAAGCAGTTTTGAAACAAAATGTGTGTGTGTGTGTGTGTGTGTGTGTGTGTGTATGTATGTGTAACATGCACGATCTAACAAACAAGAATCAGACTACCTGGGTTGAAATCCTTGCTTGACCATTAGGAACTGGATGGTTTGGACAAAGTTCTTATTCTCCTTCGACTTCAGTTTCCTCATTATGAATTAGAGGTAATAAGACCTACTTCCTAATGTCACTGATTACACAAGTTTCTATTTCTAAAGTGCTTACAATAGTGGTGGATATATAGTAAACACTTCATGAAGCTTCCTAACTATTAAATAAATAAAATATAAATTAATGGGAACAAGTTAGACAAGAAAATAAGATATAGATTGGACCAGCCAGTAGTGTGGTGGGTAAGGCAGCAGGATCCCACATGGCTGATTGCACGGTTTGAGTCCGGGACCTGGAGGCAAGATCACACCATGTGCGTGTGCGTGTGTATCCAACACCCCAAGGGGAGAATGGAGGAGAAGGGATTGTCGTATGACCATTACCCCTGCAGGGAGGAGGGTGATTTCTTTCTTTCTCTTTCTCTTTCTGGCAAGTGCACATGTCCTATAGCAAAAGAGCTAAAACTAAATAAATAAATAAATAAGGTAGAAGCATAATTCAACAACATGCTTTTAAACATAATTATTCTTGGGTAACCTTGAAGTTAGAAAATAAATCTTCAAAGAAAAATACAGTGTACAGAAAAATAGGAAAAAAATACAGTGACTTGTGCTTATGCTTACAGTATCACCATCATTTGTAGCTTAATTAAGGATGGCTAATCGTAGCCTTAATTCAACATTTACTCACATTCACTTCAGATTTCAAGGGCTTCTTCATGTAGTCATGCTCCTCTTTTATCTATTTTAAAGCTTTTTCCATTGAGTACACCAGCAACACTAATTTTAGCTCCAATTGTTATATTTCCAAAGAAGCTTTAAAAAGTGTTAAGCTGGACTGTTTTCAAAGAACAATTTTATAGCAAGAAACTAGACTGTGGTTTGAAAGTGATGGGTCTTATTAACTGGAGAGGGAAGCGTGGTCTGATAGAAAACGAAAAAAAGGAACAAGTGATGATTATATCTTACGCTTTCATCTAAGGCTTCCCAAAGCACCTGAAACCAAGTCTCATTATCATTTCTTTAAATAGATGAAGCAAGTGAGAAGTGAGTTAAGTATACTTCCCAAGGTCACACTGTGACTTGCTAACATAGTGATCAAAACCGAATATACTCGATTAGTGTCCGCTACCCACTCATCCTCTGAGCATCGATTCAGCACATGATGCAAAGAGAGCAGATGAGCAGGATGATCTTCCAACCCTGCCATCTTGCCCAGTGGCACCTTTTGATTAATTGGTGATTGCATCCAAACAAATTTTCCTTCATACTCTTTCTATTCAGGTAGAATCTTTGCCAGTTAAGAGGGCAGAATAACCTAACTGTGTCCTGGCTGTTCTTTGCCACTTCAGCTCTTTCTCATCCTTTCAGCTTCTGGAAGAATTTAAGTCCTGCACATGTTTTGTGGGTCTTTGTTTTATTTGTCACTTTCCCATTGAGTGCTGGGTATATTTGTGTTTGATTTCCAAAGTTGATTTCAAAAGGCTTGGAGGATTTCATTAAGCATGAAAACTTTTGCCTTCTTAATTCTCTTGAGTTTGGCCATGTATTTTTAAAATTAATTTATTGATTTCTTCCGTGATATAGAGGAGTCTCCCTGACAGAATCCTCATGTTGTGATTCACCCCTCAGTCTCAACCAGCTCAGATGATGAATCCATGCATACATGCCCAGTGTGGTCAGAGAGGTGTCAGGATGTGAATCTGGGACCTTGCTCTTGCGGGTCCAAATGCATTACTGCTATGCTTCCACCTGGCTCCATTATATGTTTAAGCCCTTTTTTTTTTTTTTTTTTTTTTTTTTTGAGAGAGATCTTTTCTATAGGGCACAAGTGCTCACCAGAGAGAGACAGAAAGTGCAAAGTCACTGCCCGGCGGGGGGCGGGAGGGGTGATGACCACACCACAATCCCTTCTCTTCCATTCTCCTCTCTGGATTTTGGGCACACAAGCACACGTGCCTGGCATAAATTTTAAACCGCTGGGTCTGGGCCTTGAACTGTGATAAACTATGTGGGAGTCCAGTGATGTAACCATTATGCCATCTGTTGGTCCTTTTAAACCCATTTGAAGAGAAAAATATAGGAAGAGACACTGAGGTGTCTGAAAGGGTAGCCATTAGACGGAAAAACATACTAAAATTGAAAGCAAGTGAAGTTAAAAATTCAGTCCCTCTGTTACATTTGCCATATTTCAACCACTTAAAAGCCATATGGTATCTGTCAGCTTCAGGTTCTTCATCTCTAGGGTAGAAAAATCAGATTAGATGAATGTAAGATCCCTCTGGTGCTGGCATTCTGTGATTTTTCCAGGGACTTTTTCTTAAGTGTGGACTACTACTTTAGGTTCAGTCCTTGAAAGTTTCTGCAAGCAGAAGTATGCTTGTGCGCTCTCTCTCTCCATTTAGCATAGTGTACCTCTCTTACATTCACCTTGTATGATGTAGCCAAGTGCTTGACAAAGAACATGATAATGTATTCAGCAAAACCTTTGTGTACTAAATATAGACCTAGAAAAAAAAAATTTTTTTTTTACCTTTTTCTGAGTGTTGGCAGGTGTTTTACTATGAAACAGGTCTCAGAAAAAGATGAGGACACGTTCTATTTTGAGATAAAAGCTTTATCTGAGTTGTAGAAATGACACAGGAATAAATGCTATTATAGTTAATTAAATCAGGGTAGCAGCTGATTTTTATTTGATCATATGAGACAAATTCTTCCAAATTTCCATGTACAAATTTTGAACATAAACTGGCAGTGGTACCTATTACCAATCAATCAGAATAACTGGTCGATTTCTGTTCCATTCTCTTTTGTAGCCCTAAGGTTGTAAGAAAAAATGAGTAAGAAAAATAGAGGTTAAAACTGTAGAGAGTAGAATTTCTCTTTCATTTCTCAATACTTCCATGAAAGGGCAGTAACTAATTATCCAGTGAGAAACAATTATAAACATTTAAAACAAGGGATTAAAAAAAAAAAACATATAATGTGGAATTTCTGTTTATACCACCTTGAAAAGTAAATGTGATAGTATGGTGTTAAGCATCTTAAAAAAAAGAAATGTTTAAGCCCTGAATGCAGCAAATTTCCAAAGCACTGATTGTGTGCGCTAATTGTTTTTGCTTGTTGCTTCAATCTTTTAACTAGGAATATTCTTAGCGTATGTCTATTTCCCCCTACTTTTTTCAGGCAGAAATTCCCTTCGGGAGAGTTGCCTGACAAAACCATTAGGTAGAAGTTTTATGAGCCTAGGTGGGATAACGTTTGGAGATGACTGATTACATGATTGCAGCTAATTGTTTGTGGGACTTGGAAAGTCTCTAACATCTTTAAGGGGAATCCTTTCACATATAGTCCATCAAAAGAATTGCAGTTTTCTCGAAGGATAAGCTTCCTTTGGGGTGTCACAGAGAAATATTTCTGAGGCAACCTTGTACCAGCTTCAGTCTTTTTTTCTTTTTATGTGCTGATGAAAATAATCCACCCTTTGTCACCAAAATATGATTTATAGCTACCAGGCCATCCTTAGCTGGGATGTTTGTCCTTCAACAAGATTATCTGAGACCTTTTCTGGTTGCATGCAAGAAATTATATACTAAATTTACCCCATTAGAACCCTACTGATCTGAAAGAATGGGTAGACTTAACAAGCAGGAACTCACTCCTAGGGTACTTTGCATTTGAACAGAGCTAATCTATGAGTAAATCTCCTCAAGCACGTTCAACTTGAGTGTGCTTTTATGCAAAGTATAATTATTACTCATATATTTTTGGCACCTGCTCATCAAAGGTTTTGAGATGCTTTGCTAAGGTAGAGTTAATAAATAGCCATTAACTGTGAGACTAAGGGACTCCATTATGCCTGAAACCATCAGCCCCACATCCAAAGCCTATCCCTGGTCTTCTTCTGTCTACAACAGACCAATGTTAGTTACATAATAAGTGTGTGTTACATGGCTATTTTCTCTCTTTCTCTGTGCACTCAGCAGAAAGAGAGAGAGAGAGAGGGAGAGGCAAAGCATCCCCCACCCTGGAGGGAATGGTGATGTTTCTATCCCTTTTCCTTCATCTCTCTCTCTCACTTTTGGACTTTGCACACACATACATCCAGCATGTTTCTGAAACTCTCAGATCCAGGACGCCAGCCACACAGTCAGCCATGTGGATGTGGCTGTCTTAATCAGCAGGTCACAAAGTCAGCCCATGTTGCATAAATATTTTGATAATTAATTAAAAAGACATTTGTCAAATACCTACATTGTACAACAGAATGTGACTTGGTCACTGTGGAATTGTACAGTCCTAAATATACACACATACACACATACTACCCTCCGGATACTAGAAAATGAAGGTCTTTTATATCTTACTCTATTTGACAAAAAAAAAAAAAAAAAAAAAAAAAAAAAAAAAAAAAAAAAAAAAAAAAAAAGCTCTTTCTATTTGGTCTCATTAACACTGGTTTGGAAGAAACTGATGCTGAGCAATTGTGAAACTGTGGCTTTGGTGTGGGGAAAGTGAACTACAAAAACATAAAATAGCTTGTCACTTGGCCATTTGTAAATGATTGCACATCTTATACACAGCACCCATGTTGATCTGACAATCTCCTGAATTGCAACCTTAAAATAAAGCTGGAAATGGGGATGTTGTAGCAAATGAAAAACTCTTACATTAAAGATTTTTGAAAACAATGATTTCATTATATCACAATCCCCCTACTTCAGCCTCGTGAGTAGCTGGAGCGTTAAGTGTGTGCCATGTCATCCCATTTTCCTGGCTGGCTGAGAACCCTGTGACTTCAGCCTGCTGGACAACACCATGGCTTGTCTCAAATATGGAAGCTGATGAAATTTCTGCACAGTGGAAATCTGGGTGTTGCTTGGAGAGAAATGGTGGCTGGAGTCACTTAAAATGGATTAGAATGAAGAAATCAGACTGGGCATGGAGGAATGCGGGCAGTGGCACAAAGCCAGCCAAGTTCCCTATATAGCCCACATCTCAGTAGGCTCAGAAATTAATTGTTAAGAGGGCAAGAAATTGTACCTTGAACTCAAAGTACAAAAGTGTTGAGACAATTTTATGAAGTAGATCCCCTTCAAGAGGACTGGCTTAGAATCAGGGGTCCCTGAGTCCTTAGCAGCAGATAATATTAAAATCGGGTAACTAACTACCTTGTTACCTGGTGCCCATTGGAAGCCATGATACCGTTGGCTCTCCCATTTTGGCTCTGAGGACAGGAACTGGAAAGGAAAACATGCCTGGGGGTCTTATTGCCTTGCCTTTTTTCTTCTCATTTAGGCAGACACAGTGGAGTCTTAGAGACTCCAGGGGCTTGAAAGAAGAGTGCTTTCATTATTTTTCCAATCACTAGCTCCAACTGCATCCTCTGTTTACCTTGCTGATGTTTGGAAGGTAGGTCATACTTGCTTAGCATGCAGACACCACTTTTAACTGCCTTCGAAGCAACAGATTAAGGGGAAAAGGAAATGAATACACTATATGCAAAAGAGTAAATGCTCAGCATCACTCTCTCAGCTAGTTGACCATGCAGAAAAGTAATTGCCAACAGTGATTTGGGGCTGGCATTTTGTAGGCAGGGTATTTAAACACATACATAAGCCTTTCTTAGCAAATGATCACAAACTCTGACTATGTCACTTTTGTATTCTTATCTAGTTTTTTCTTCGTTTCTCTTCAGACACAGTTGTTAGGGTATAGAATTCTAACATGAATGCTCAAACTCCATCCCTGTACTCTAAACTGAAGTGTGATTAAACTTAGAATGAGTTCTTTCCTGCCACATAAACCATAATGCAAGAGGGGGGAAAAGGAAACTCTACATAGTACTTTACATTTTTGGAAGCTATCAGCCTGCCCTTCATAAAAAGCAATATACAAACTCTTCAGTTAGTATGCAAACAATGCCAACAATCCCACAAGCCATTTATATAAAATCTAAAATGCCAGCCATCATGTCATTTCATCTTTGATGTCTGCTCACTTAGACTTACTTTATTGACAGCACAGTATTTTACTGTCCTCTTTAGGCCAGGGAACCCGTAGACTAAACTTTAGAAACTTTGGTGAGAAAAACACATCACTTGCAAAGCTTGTAAACAGATTTCTGGGCTCCCCGTCATACACCCAAAACTTAGTAGATTCACAGTGGAAAGGACCTGGTCTTTGTTCCATCTCTACCAAGCTTGAGGTGAGGCAGATGTTGCTGGCCCATGAACTATTTTGAGGAGCATTGCTCCTGACTGAAGGGTTCACATTGAGAATCCTACCAGATATCTAAAACCACACACACACACACACACACACACACACACACACACTGCTTTTTATATGGCAAGGGATTTGGTAGGTTCATTTCAGCAAGGGGTAGTAACACTTATCTTCTTTACAAGACATCTCAACTGCCTTCAAGGAAATAGCAGAGAGAATTAGAGGGCCATTAGCAGAGACTGTTGAGAACATCCCTGATTTCAAAGCCCCAAACAAAGGAGAAGCTGTTAATGCAGACATCCATTCTGTGCTTACTAGAAACAGAGTATTGCTGACACGTTGTTTTAGAAGGACCATTTAAAACCTCTAATCAATTGATAATTATTAATATTTATTACTGCCTGAAAAAAACCCCAGCATATATTTACTTTCTCAAGGTTGATAATAAAAGTAGATAAACTGATAAACAATTAGTCTTTGGGGGGACTTTTTTCCTGTTTAATTTGTTTGCTATTCTTGAATCTCTTTGTGTGGGTGCGTACGTGCGTGCGTGTGTGTGTGTGTGTGTGTGTGTATTCTGGTCTTGCTGTGAGGCATAAGTAAATTACTCCGGCAACTCTTCCCCTTTCTTATGTGGAGCTACACAATTACATCATTAAGTTAATTATGCCAGCAATTAAAAAAGATCTAGTTATTTGGGAACAGTTATTTAGAACGAATTGTTCCTTAATGCCTGTGTACATGGATTGGTTTGATGGGGGAGCAAGACGTCTGTAGGTCAGTACAATATTTCTTGTTGCATTTTTTGCTGCCAGTGGCTTTCACTCCTACCCTTGACAGGCTCAGAAGGACTGGATGAAACACATTATGCCAGTCCTTATCTTTCTTATGGGTATTAGGGACAGATATTCTCATTAACTCCGAGTTTGTGAATTATAGGCCAACCATTTACTGTACAGAGTAATAAATTGTCCAGAACCATGTGTTCCATTGGCTCTGAATGTTGGCTTTCCAGCCCACTGCAGTCTCCTTATTTGTGGGAGACAGTCCGGAGCTCTCATGGATGAACTTAGTAATTGAAAGTGGATCCTGATTACGCTTTCTGCCATTTACCGTTTCTCCAGCAATTTCCTTTCAGTGTAATTTTAATGCTGGCATGTTCTCATTTTTCAAATGACCAGAAACTTAGCCAAATATAAATCAGATCCACACTTTTATGTTTTACTTACATGTCTGTCTTATGGAACTAAGAAATTCTTATTTAGATATTATATTTACTTAACATGAATACTACTCCCCCCCCTTCTCTTCTTTTTTTAAGTGGGGAGGACACATGCGCTCAGCAGAGAAAGAGAAAGAGATAGACAGAGAGAATGCCCCTCCTTGATTAAGCCTGGTCACATTGCATCCTTTTTCTTCCATTCCGCCATCCCATCATGATTTGGGGCATGCATACACATGTGTGCAGCATGTTTTTCAAGCCCCCAGGATTGGGATTTGAACATTGTAGGTCATGCAGGATATGGCTTTCTATGCACAGTGCGTAATTACTATGCTGCAGGGCTTAATGAATAGTGGTTTTATAAAGCAATGGTTTCCTATCAGCAATAGCTAAAAAGCTATAATGTAAAACAAAGAGTGCTTGATTTTGTTGTTGTTATTGATAGATTTTTGCTATAGGGTGCATATGCTTGCCAGAGCAATGGAGAGACAGAAAGCGAGACATGGGAGAGGGAAGATGGCCATGCCACAACCCCTTCTCTGCCAGTCTTCTCTCAGGATTTGGGGCAGACATGCACATGTTCCTGGTGTGAGTTTCAGGCCTCCAGGTCCAGGCCTTGAACCACAGTTAACTATGTGGGAGTCAAGCAACGTAACCATTACACCATCTGCTGGTCCCGCATATTTGCCTTTCTTAGGGGATATGAAATAGAACACATTGAGAAAAAGCTAGTATAGTAGATTCTATGGTATAGTGAGCACTAAAATGGGTATTGCATTATCTGTATTAAATTATTGATTAATTATTGGGTAACAAGCACCAGAATTCAGTAGAAGAATTTGAAACAGTAATCACATTTATCAAGCTTTAGTTGGAATCTAAGGTTTGTGATCTCTTTCTCTGCTGGCGTGCAGTTGGTGCTGTAGGAGTAGTCTTAGCTGTCAGTGGGGTACTGATAACACAGTGGTTCTGGGCTCGCGTCTGGAGACCACCCTAAACATGGAGAGTGTGCATATGTCCATAATCCAGGGCTGACTGAAGTTTGGGGAGGATCGCTGCATGAAGACCTTATTAAGTGTGCCTCTGTCTCTCACTCATGAAATAAATAAACTTTATAAAAAGAGTAGTTGTGAGACCAGCAGATAACACAATAGTTACATCGCTGGAATTCCACATAGTCGACTGCGGTTTCAGTCCTGGACCTGGCGACTTCAAATCTCATGTGGGGCGTGTGTGCATGTGTGCCCCAAAATCCCAAGAGGATACTGGGGGAGAAAAGATTGTGGCACCCCTGGGGGTGATTTCTCACTTTCTGTCTCTCTGTCTCTCCGATGAGCATACATGCCCTATAGCAAAAACCTCTCTAAAAAAAATAAATAAAATACATACATATCTATCTATCTATCTATCTATCTATCTATCTATAGATAGATAGATAGATAGATAGATATGAGAAAGGAAAGAGTAGTCTTTTTTTTTCTTTTTTTTATTATCATCATAATCTTCTTTATATTACCTTGGCTTACATTTAATTTTACAGTGTATTACATTGCTTTTTCAAAAGGGAGTGCCCTGCATGTCAGTCAATACAGAGACATTAATCTCCCCACTTCATCATTCAATATCTTTTCTATGTTTTTTCCAATCATTATTATTATTATTCTAATTATTTTTTAAAACAGTCAATCACTATTTCTCATTTTGCTTGTAAAAAGACTTTACCCATCATGAAATACTTCTCAGACCAATCCAGTTGAGAATACTATACATGTCATCACCAACAAGTAATAAGCCATATCTGTTTCTCACTAACGTCTTACCTCTCTATTGTTCTCTTGCTATAAGAAAGAGTAGTCTTAATGAGGTTGTAATCATTACTGTCTTTGAATGGAGGCTGTCACTCTAGTAGGTTAACTCATTGGTGCAATGGCTTTCTTGGATCAATAAATAAAATCTGTGGCAAGTAAAGAGGCATGTTTTAGAAGGATTCAGGAAACATAGATGAGCCTTTTAATGATGTACTTGTTCCACTGTTCATAGAAGTATAAAATAAGCAGACCAAAAATAGCTGAACGGGTAGGGGAGGAGAAACCTAATGATCCCAGCCCTGAGTCGAGAGAACATATGTACATTTTAGGACGACTATAATAAACAAATGTGCATTGTTTGCTCTTTCAAGGTGCCAAGCCTTCCAAGATTTTGGCAGCTACATCCTGTTACTCAGCAGGCATTCCCTTCTCTACCAGGCAGCGAGAGCATATCCTGACATGGTGACTTTAGATATTCAGAATCACAACCTGACTGAAAAAGTCCTGAATAGATCAGGCATTGACCTGAAGCGAGACTACTGGGAAGTACCAGGGGGAAAAAAAATTATGTGTTTTGCCAAGGAGGAAGGAGGTCATCTTCTCTTCATTTTCTTAACTTCTAGTGCTACAAGGAAAAGCAGAGGCAATGGAATACTAACTATGAATATCAGAACTATGTGTGGAACAACCATCAATGAGTTTAAGCTTCTTGGATTTTTTATTGTGTTTTCGAAGTCTTTCTTTTTTCCTTTTTTATTTCCACAGGGTTTCAGCTTGGTTAAGGAATAACAAGGGAAGATATATGCATGGGTTCATGAATATACCAGAGTTGTTTTTTTGTTTTTTTTTTTTAATTTTGTCAGAGAGTGTGTGCACTCACCAGAAAGGATGGGGGTGGGAAGCCAGGTGGCGTGGTAGTTTAAGACAGCTGGTAGTTTAAGACACATGGTTGACTGTGTGGTTTGAGTCCTAGACCCAGTGACTTGAAATATTTGCCAGGTATATGTGTGTGTATGTCCAAAATCTGAAGAGATTAGATGTGAGCATTCCTCCTGGGGAGTGCTTTCTCACTTTCTCTCTTCCTCGCTGTCTCTCTCTGTTATGTACACATGCCTTTGTAGCAAATTAAAAAAAAAAATAATTTAGTTTATGAGGATGGAACATTATTGAAACTTTCTGAGATTGTCAACAACTATATCAGACCTATGTATTAATAAGATCTCACTGACTACAGTGTAAAAAAATGCATTTGAGTATAAAGATTGTTTTGGGGGAAGACAGTGGGTGGGGAGTTTGAATATTTTGAGTAGGAGGTGCTAGGAGGACATAGGTGACAGGATGGTTGTGATAGTTGTTGGAAATGCAGGGTGTAAAAAGAGACTAGAAGGACAATCCATGGCCTGGTGCTTAGAGCAGCTGTATCTCACATGACCAACCCCGGAGTTTGAGTCTCAGACCTGGTAACTTGTCAGGTGTGTGTGTGTGCGCATGCCCAAAATCCTGAAAGGAGAGTAATAGAGAAGGGATTGTAGCATAGCCATGTCCCATGGAGGGGAGAACACTTTCTCTGTTTCCCTCATTCTGTCTCTCTATGTATCTCTCTCTGGCAAGTGCCTTCTGGAAAAAAAATAAATAAATAAAAATAAAAAAAAAAATAAAAATAATAATAATAATAACAAAAAATAGACAAAATAACAACATACACTGTGCAGTGCTACATAATCTATTAAAGGGTGTACAGGAGGTCTGATAGATGAACACTGGTGACAACTCATGACTCTGACTTTTGGATTTGTCCCATGATTAAGCAGGTATATTGTTTTTTATTTTTATTTATTTATTTTTATAAACCACTGTTTTGGTTTTTTTTAAAGATTTATTTATTTAATTTTGTTTATTATTATTACTTTTAAAAAATTCCCTATAGGACATATGCACTCACCAAAGAGAGAGAAAGTGAGATAGCAAGCCACCTGGTCCAGGATTTGAGCCATAGTCTAACCATGGGAGAGTCCAGCACCTTAACTACCTTGCCACCTTCTGGCCTCTAAACCACCGATCTTATTTTTCATGCTTACTTTTGGAGGTGTCTGAATCCTTGTCTACTTTATCAAGATTATAATTCAAATTGAAAGATGAGAGAGAAATCAAGATGGGTCATTAGTTCTGTGACCTATCTGCCAATCCTAGGCTTAGAAATGCTTTTATAAGGATATATTGCTAAGTGCCAGGATTATTTTCAAAGTCTTGAGCTTGGCCCTATCAGGGTGAGCACATCAGGCATTTAGGACATAGACCCATGCCAGGAGATCGGTGGTTTAGAGGCCAGAAGGTGGAGTGGGAAAAGGAAAACATGGAAGAGATTGGCCTCAGTGACAGGCACGGAACACAGTTCCTAAGGCTGGACTCAGACCTGGAGCTGCATGGAGGTAGAATTAGGGAAGAATGAACATGCATGTGTGCCCAAAATTCCAAGAAGAGAATGGAGGAGAAGGGGAGTGTGGTGAGGCCATTTCACTTTCCCTCTCACTGTTTCTCTCTGTGTCTCTGGTGAATGCACATGCCTTATGGCAAGGGGAAAAAAACAAAAACAAAAACAAAACAAAACAAAACAAAAAAACAACCAAAACCTTAAATAAATAAATCAAAGAATGGCAGGGAGTGGCTATATCAAAAAGAAATGGCAAACAAGTATGAGGGCCTAAGAAGCTAGGAGAGAAAATGGACAGTAGGGTTTAAAGATGCATGCGCAGAGACAGACAGCCTGTGCAGAAAGCAGTCATAGACGCTCTCACTATAACGCTGAATATTTGTTTCCAATTGAGGAGGAGTAACTTCCTACATTCATAAGAACCAGGAGCTTTTACTGGGCAACTCAAGTCTTATGAAAAGACTTAAATAGGAGGCAAAGAGCTGGACAAGGTAGTTCTTGACACGTTCACTGCAGACAAGATATTCACTCCATTTTCTGGGATAAGAGAGAAATAATCTTCCCTAATTTCTTCTCTCTTTCTTTCTTTAGTTGAGAGCTATAGTTTGTAACCTTTAAGTAGGGGGCACTTTGAGAACTGAGTGACGACTGCTGGAGATCCACTCTTCAGAAACTTGCAAAGACTCAGGTACACTCAAATATTTCCTGTAAGAGTTCACAGGCTCCTCTAATACTTGTAGCTGGGAACACGAGTCCAGGATGAGAATGTCAGATTTTTGTTTTGTCTTTGTTTTCATTTGCAGCAAATGCCAGTTGCTCTTGGGGAAAAGCGAAAGACTCTGTCTCCCTCTTATATATGAGTATGTATCGCAGGCAGAAGACAGTGGATGTGAGCTAGTGTCCTTGCCTCTTGAGTATTCTGAGCTGCACATGCATATATGGATGAGCTAGTTTTGGCAGCGCGACATTCTAACTGGGAAGTTTGGAGAAGGACAAGATTATGGCACAATAAAACAGCAGCGGCAGCCAAGCATTGCAGGCCTATTAAGTCCCAGTCACTATATTACACACTTTCCCTTGCCATGTAAACATTATTACATCTAATTTACTGATGAAGAACTGGAGTCTAAGAGTTGATTTCGATTATACTAGTTGCAATAGCTATTTCTGTCACTCTATAGAGAAGCCCATCCTTCCACCTCTCCGATCTCTCCATCTTGTTTGTGGAGACATTCTCTTCTTCCTGCCCCTTACAGAGAAAAATTCATCTTGCCATTTTGGAGTTTTCCCATTGTGTGTTAGCTGCCAAGCTAAACGGGACTGCCAGTAGCCCATAAACCACCTCCATGTGGATTAGTAAAAGGCACTCCTGCTTTCAGGTGGATCCAGCCCTATGCCAGGGCACATGGCTCGTCAAACAGAGCCTGGGCTGGATTTCAGTCCCCTTTCCCCCTTGGCTAGAGGCCCTGGTGCAGTGAACAACTTGCCCAACTCTATACAGCAGCCTTGCGCCAAATCCTCCGATGCTGTAAGAGCCCAAGAGCTGACAACGAAGCTTTGTTCTCAGGAAAAGCTGTAGTGTATTCATGACAAGTTTCTCACTGATGTTGATATTCAGAAGCTGTATCTTCTTAAACAAATTGCTCTGGAAGTTTACTCTTTTGAAAAGGCATGTACTATAAAAATGGAAAGATAAAACTCTCAACAGGAAACCAGGGCAGATCATAACTCTGCTGCAGTTCAGCAAATGAAAATATATCAATAATGAGATGAAGCCCCATTCAAAACAACTTATGCTGTCTTTGGGCCTCAGAAATAATCTCTTTCCCATTATTAGGGGAAACGTGAATCTTTTTTTTCATTTCTTGTAAACCCAAATCTTGTTTTCAGGAGATGATCATGTTTAGCTAAAATTGCTTCCACTTAGCTATTACGGTAGAATGACAAATATGTTATTGTTGGTGTTTATTGGCATTATTATTAGTCAGTTGTCAAACCTTGAAGGAAAAATCATGGACTGAAACCCTAAAAATGTAATCTTATTTTCATAAATATGTTCCCAAATAATTATCTCATGTCCAATATCCACTTAGCCTTAATATAAACTTCTCATGTGAAACAGGAGTGGTTGTAGATGACTTAGAAATCTGTTAGGAAAAGAAATAGAAATGATAAGGCATATTTCATGATATATTAGCTTCTGTATTGATTGTGAACTTTCAAGCTTGTCTCAGCTACACTGCCCCCCCCCCCCCCCCCAGAGTTTAATGGTTTTCTTCAGAGAACATAATCAATTTACCAATCTGGCCCTGAGGCTGCCCCCAATTTCCTCTGGTTATGTATGTTAATGTTCCAGGGAAAAAGGCCACTGAATTATTTAAGAAAGTGAAGGGAGTAAAAATTATCCCAGAGTTAAGGAGCGCCAGTAGTTTTCTCCGTATTCACCAAAATGGTTGCCAAGAAGACATCATGTTAGTGCTAGATAAAATAAATTTTCCTTGTTCCTCTTCAGGCTTGGAGTCTTTCTTTGCACATTGATGTGAGACAGTGAGCTGCTGTGTGGCTATTGGCCAGTTGTAAGATTGTGAACATACCAAAGGAGATTTGGAAGTTGGAAGGCTTCATTAAACAAAGATTCAGATGGGAAATGAACACCTCATCATATGGAAAAAAGGAAATGGGGAAGCGGGAGAATTGGTGAAGTTGATGCTACTTAATGATCGGAGTAGTGTCCCCTTTCTTTTGTTCTTAAGCAACTTGTGTCCTGTTTCCCATGGCATATCTTCACCACTTGATGAATGTGTCATACTGAGATATGAACGTCTGACCATGGGATTCCCATACAAGGTCAGGTTAGATTTCAGACAGTCTTTTTACTCCACAAGTTGGCATAGAGGAAGGGCACATTGAAGAGAACCTTCTGCCCACCTAGCATGCTTCTTGTGAGTCTTGACTGATATTCACCTTAAATCACTTGTTCTAGGTAGAGAGAGGAGAAGCCTCCCCTAAACACCTCAAAGGGGAAATCCTGGGTCCTTAAGATGTGGGAGAAAGAACATGAGCAGACACTAACTATGGCAAAGAGGTGAACTCTGGGAACTAGCAGTTAGCGTAATGGTTATGTTGCTGGACTCCCATGTAGTTGATCGTTGTTCAAGTCCCAGATCCAGTGGCTTACACTATGACGGGTGCATGTGTGTGCATGCCCAAGATCCCGAGAGGAGAATGGAGGAGAAGGGATTGCAGCATGGCCATACCCCCTGGGGAGGATTTCTCGCTTTCTATCTCTCTGTTTCTCTTTGTCTTTCTGGTGAGCACACACACCATATAGCAAAAAAAAAAAAACTCTAAAAAAAAGGGGGGGGGGGTGAACTCTGAATGGCCAAATATTCTCATCCGTAAGGGCAGGCAGAGACACTAAGCCTAAAATAATTTATAAATAAGTTGAATACATTATTTCAAGCTGTGTAATCAGATGAGGGTAAAATAGAACACATTATTTGTGGAAGGAATAAAGGGTCTGAGGAGCTAAGCGTTTTAGGCAGATACATGAACATGACATAAAAATATAAAAACAGAAAGTATAGAACTGGCTGAGCCCTGTCACTGCACTAAGGGAATATGTTAAGACCTTTTCTTTCTTACAAATACAACAGCTATGTCTAATCTCTGGACTCTTGAACTAGGCTGACTTGTTCCCAAATTGGATTATGATCCTTCTTTTCTTACCTCTTGTTCTATTAGGGTACTTGACACTTTGCAAACTATACTCCAAGAGGCTGGCTGAATTTTTCATTTTTCATTGAGTGTTTTATTGTTATACAGACTTTAACAATCTCTGTTGTTTTCTACCTTGTTTCCATTTCTGCTATCGTATGCGAGTTTCAAATTCAAAACAGTGTGTATTTTTCTATTAAAATTGGTGACTCCTACAAACTTAATATAGACTATGGGACATTAAAAAACAAACTTTTTTTCTGTCTTGTGTAAGGGGGAAAAGCATCTTCCAGGAACTTTGTTGTTGATGTCCTTATTTATAAACAGGGTGGAGCCAACAAAGCTTTGTCAGGCAATTCAAGACAATATAAACCAATGCCTTCTACTAGAGGATAAGCGATGCAATTTTCAGCAATGAGAACGCTTGCATAGGAATACAAGATGTGATTAAACAGAGCCCAGCAGTGAGGTGGGTGTGTAGGAACTTTGCATCACAAGATCACATGAAAGCTGTTATTGATTAACTTGAGAAAACGGTGCCTTAAAACCATCACCATCATATTTGATGTGTCATTGATCTTCAGAAATTCCCACCATGCTGCACCTCAGCACCTAGCAATGAATTTAATAACAACACCCTGAAGTAAGAAATGCTTGGTAGAAAGAGCAGAGGACAGCAAGGCCCTGGAGGTCCCTCTTGATGTTAATATTTTCAAGCTCTTCCAGCTGCAGCACTTTGATTCATCACTATTGGGAGATTGTAGACCAACACTGAAATTCACTTCCTGCTGAGAAGAAAGGAGCTTTGATATGAATAAATACGTTGCATGTTTATTTGTATTGATATGTGTTTTATCATCTCATGAGGATCTGAGGAAAGATTAATGGCAATAATGAAAACCCTTCAGAAATGAATATGACCTACCTAACTGACCTGTCTAGCTGGAGCTCAGTATTTTAAGAAGTGAGGTTATCTAACGGATGTGGCAAGGAAGGGAGGAAAGGGAAAACATTCCAACCTGCTCTTCAGAAAATGAGGCTTCGAGATGTATAGTTTTTAAATTTGTATCTGTTTGTTTTTGTCAGTGGAGAGGTAGAGAGCTGGTAAAATAGCATATGCTAATTTGTTCTCATCCACACGCACTAACACATTCTGTGTGTTCTGGGACAGTTGTAGGATTGTGTTCAGCTGGAGTATGATAATGCCATCATTCTTGTTTGTGGACAGTAAAAATGGCTTGGCTTTGCCTAGAAAGCAGTGGAGAATGGATTTCTATTTCAAACAACTAATTAGCAGCTAAAAATATTGTTCAAAATACATTTTATAGATGCTATATATTATCCTCAAGGATATAATATATAAACTAGGTGCCTCAAATTGCACATTCAAGCTATAGCTGTAGCAACTGACTGCATTAGTTAGCCTTGACTCCAATTCTGTAGTACCTTTTAACAAGCCCACCCTCAATGGAACAACAGAAATAGTGTCCCATGCAATGAAACTGTAAAATGTTCCCATTAGGTCATTGGCAAAGTCATGACGGATTTTTATATGCAAAAATGTTTTGTGACTTTCCCGATGACCCAATAATAAAAAAACTAACAAGGATTGAGTGCTTTTCATATAGAATTTTGTATTCAGACATTTCTCTCTCTTTTTTTTATATTGGTGGTACAACTCTAAAACAAGTCTCCTAGCAATTTGTTAGTTACAGAGGCCATGGGCAAGGAGATAGATGTTCATTTATATTATTGAGAAAGGGCATGGCTTTGGTGAACATGGACTTGATTAGAATCACAGCCACTTCGGGTCTCAAAAATAATCTAATCTTCAGCAAATGAAGAAATAACTCAGATCACTCAAGGTCGCTCTTTAGTGTGCTACAAAGCTGAACCACATGATATTGGTTCAACCTAATTCTACTAGTGAGGATCTCCAAAAATAGCCTTTTCACATAGTTCTACCAGATAGATGCTAAGCTGCTTGTCTCCCAGTCCGTTATTGCAAATCAAAGGCTTCGTGCCCTGTGCTTGCCTAAGGAATTGAATAGATCCACTTTTCAGACAGAATAAAAAAAAAGATGCTGGGAGAACAAAGGCAGACACAGAACAGAGGGACTCATGCAAACAGAAAAATAATAAACACACACACAGACACACACCACACAAACACACACACAATGATAGAATGGAGGCGGTCCACCTACTTTGTAACCTACATAATTCCATAATGATATTTTTTTTTCTCAAAAATTTTCACAAAAAACTTTGTACTCTAAGTATTACCCTCACATATGCATAAGCTGTTTTGGTCATACCATTTCACCTTTGCATTTAAATGTTACTAGCAGTTTATGCTATAGCTATTAGACACCTTCCTGGGATTTTTATTGGAACTGCATTAAATGCATAATCAGTTTTGGGGGAAATTGTTATCTTAACTATATTTAGTTGTCTAATCTATGAACATGGTATATCAGGTCAGCTGTTAGTTTTTTTGATTTCATGAGCCTCTATAGTTTTCAGTATGCATTTTTGTTTCTCTTGATAAAGTGTACTATAGTCAATAGATCCATCGGTTGATAATCTTCAATTCTATATCCTCACTTACTTCATTTGTTACAACGATAAATAAGAGTAATATGGATTTCCCATTTTTCCTTTAAGTTACATCAGGTTTTGGTTCATGTTTTTGAAGTTATATATTTTGGTGCATACAATCTTAGGATCATTATGAACCCTTAGTAAAATTAACCTTCCTATCATTATGTAATTTCTTTTTTCACCCCTGGTAAATTTCTGGTCCAGAAGACTATTTTTTTTCTGAAACTAATATAACAAATCTACCTTTCTTTTGATTTCTTTTTTATATGAATATATATATATATATATATATATATATATATATACTTTAAAATTACTTATGCTATCATATTTAAAGTAGGTTTTGAAATACAGTATATAAGTGAGTCTCCATCCTGACACTCTTTCTCTTTTAATTCTTATGTTAACTACTTATAAATTATTGATATGCTTGATCTAGGTATGTCATTTTTATAAAGAAATTTTTAATTATTCCTTTTTTCATTCATTCTTTTCTTTATACATCCCTGACTTCTAGATTGCTTGAAGTTTTATTGTTATCCCATTGTATCTAAAAAAATTAAAAATGTTTTGCTTTATATTGATTTTTAGTGTTTGCCTAGTAATTAAATATACTGACTGACTTTTTTTAGGTCTTTGCTAAAGGGCATGTGTGCCCATTGGAGAGAGACAGAGAGAGGGAAAAGTGAGAAATCACACCCCCTAGGGGGGGTAGTCATGCCACAAGCCTTTCTCCTCCATTTACCTGTTGGGATAAAGGGTCAACATGTACACATACCTGAGTTATTTTTTTTTTTTTTGGAGAGGTTTTTGCTATAGGGTGCGTGCGCTCGCCAGACAGACAGAGAGAGACAGAGAGATAGAAAGCAGGAAATCACCCCCCAGGGGGGATGGCCACGCCGCAATCCCTTCTCCTCCATTCTCCTCTCGGGATCTTGGGCACGCACGCACACGCGCCCGGCGTGAGTTTAAGCCGCCGGGTCCGGGACTCGAACCGCGGTCGACTACGTGGGAGTCCAGCGACATAGCCATTACGCTAACTGCTGGTCCCATACCTGAGTTATTTTCAAGCCACCAGATTTGGTACTCAAACTGTGGTTGACCATTTGGGATCCAGTACCTCAACCACCATGTCAGCTGCTGGCTCCACTTACTTACCTTTAATAGTCTACTTAAAATAAATATATTATTGGGGCTGGCAGGTGGCGTGGTGGTTAAAGGCACTTTATTCCCATGTGCTTGACTGTGGTTCAAGTCCCAGACCTGGTGGCTTGTTTCTCACGTTCTCTCTCTCTGTCACTCTCTGATCAAAATGAAAATAATAATAATAATAATAAATAAAGTTAAATAAAAATCATTCTAAACAAAGGATTAATACATTACTACTTTAAGTAGAATGTGAAAATTTTACAACCATAGAGGTCCTTTTGCCCTTTAACCTTTATGCTGTAGTCATCGTATATTACACCAAATACATTGAAACTCCAGTCAGACAATATCATAATTTTTGCTTTCAGACATTGCCTGTATAATTTCTTCTAAGGGATTTTTGCTATACAGAGCATACGCTCACCAGGGAGACAGAAAGTGAAATATCACCCCCTGGGGGGTTGGCCATACCACAATTGCTTCCTTTCCACTCTCCTCTTGGGATTCTAGGCATGCATGCACACTCATCTGGCATGAGTTTTAAGCTGCTGGGTCCAGGACTCGAACCGCAGTCAATCACATGGGAGTCCAGTACCTTAACCAACACTCTACCTGCTGGCCCTCATATAACATTTAAAGAATGGCGAGAAAAATAGTTGCCTACATTAACCAGCGATCTGTTAGGTCATCAGAAAAGTCATGATACATTTTTGCATAGAAACATACACCAGGGCTTTCCCCATGACCAATACCACTTCTGTGGCTCTTCTTTTCTTCCTGAAGTGCCAAGTTTCCCACTGATAGAATTTCTCTCACCTTTGAAAAACTTTATTCTTTTACAGCAGGTCTGCTAATGAAATATTCCCTTAATTTTCATTCTTCTGCAAATGTTTTTCCTTTCACTGTTATTCCTAAAGTATATTTTTGTGTTTCTTGGTTAATGATTCTCTCTCTCTCTCTCTTTCTCTCCATTTTAAAAAATCCTGTTGCACTAACTCCTGTCCGCCATAATTTCTGATGAGAAAACCACATTTGAATCATTCTTTCTCTATATGTAACACACTTATTTTCTGGTTGCTTTTTTATTTTAAATTGATTTATTTTACATTCATTCACTGTACATCACAGCATACAAAATGAGATTTTCCATCCAGAATACACTGTATATTGGCTTAATCAAGGATATTATTATACATGTTATTGTCAGCACATAATTTTCCAGTTTTTGTTTCTTATATATTTTGCCCCCGCCCAACCCCTTTAATTCCCTACTACTCACCCTCTGGTGGTTTTATGATTTTTTCTAGGCCCTTAGTGGTTTGCGGTTTGATTATAATGTATCTGGCTATGGACTTTATTGGCTTTTTCTTGCTTGGGATTTAAAGCTTCTTAAATTTGTTTCCTATAAAATTTAGAATGTTTTGACATATACTTCTTCAAGTATTTAAGATTATTTTTTCTGCACCACACTTCCCCCCTTTCATTCTGGGTTTCTGATAAAACAAACAAATACTTTTCATGGGTCTTCAAGAAGCTGCTCACATTTTTTCTATCTTTTCCTCTCCATTTTCAGGTTATGTAATTGATATTGATCTGTCTTTAACTTCACTAACTTCACTTTATCATCTCTACCCTGTAATTGAGTTAATTCAGCAGTTTTTTAAATTAATTTTTTTTTTTTTTGGAGAGGTTTTTGCTATAGGGCACGTGCGCTCGCCAGACAGACAGAGAGAGACAGAGAGATAGAAAGCAGGAAATCACCCCCCAGGGGGGATGGCCACGCCGCAATCCCTTCTCCTCCATTCTCCTCTCGGGATCTTGGGCACGCACGCACACGCGCCCGGCGTGAGTTTAAGCCGCCTTGTCTGGGACTCGAACCGCGGTCGACTACGTGGGAGTCCAGCGACATAGCCATTACGCTAACTGCTGGTCCCTTAAATTAATTTTTTACCATGGGATGTGTGTACTTTTTGGAGAGAGAAAAAGAGACAGAGAGAGAAGAAAAGTGAGAAATCATCCCCTGGGGGGATGGCCAAGCCATAATCCCTTCTCCTTCATTCTCCTTTTGAGGTTTTGAGCGTGCAAACCTCTGCACGTGCGTGTTTTTCAAGCTGCTGGGTTGAACTGCGCTGTTGGCCATGTGAGGTCCGGTGCCATAACCACCATGCCATCTACTGGCACAATCATATCATTAAAAAATTTTTTTAATAATGATTTATTTTATCTATTATTATTATTATTTTAATTTGTTATAGGGCTTATGTACTCACGAGAGAGAGTGAGAGAGGGAAAGCAAGAAAGTAAGACACCAGTTCTGAGACTCAAACTGCAGTCAGCCATCTGTGAGTCCAGTGCCTCAACCACTATGCCACCTGCTGCCCCCAATCCAGTAATTTTTTAGGTGTTTGTTTTTTATATTTTTCAATTCTGAACTTTATTTTTAAAAATTTTTCCATAGGGTGTGTCACAGGGTATGCTCTCAGCATAGAAAGACAGAGAGAGGGAAAAATGAGGAATCACTACCTCACCCCAGGGAGAATGACCACACCACAATCCCTTTTCCACCATTCACCTCTCAGGATTTTGGGCACACATGCTCATGCTTTCTGTGTGTTTCAGGTCATTAGGTCCAGGACTTGAACTACAGAATCAGCCTTGTGGAATCCAGCACCTTAACCACCATGCCACCTGCTGTTTCTTAGTTCTAAACCTTTAAAATAGTCATTCCTTATACCTTTTATATCTGCTGAAACTTCATAACATTCCATTCATTTTAATAATTTTTTTTTTGGAAAATGGTTATAACAGTTGTTTTTAAGTCTTGGATAATTCAAACATTTGTTTTATTTCAGAGTTTGCATTTCTTGTTTTTGTTTTTTCATTTGTTTATTTGTTTTTCTTCAGAGAAGTTGATGTTTTCCTGATTCTTTACATATAGAGTGATTTGGGGTTGGGTGCTAGATATTTTGAATATTATACTATGGGACAACATGAAGAATTTATGAAGAATTTTGAATTTTTAAAAACTATTTAGCAGACAACTGACCTTATTGTGTTTAGAGCAATGGTTTCTACCCATTTTCTGTGGACCATGGTTCTAATATAAGTCCATTTTTCAAAATTAGTTAAATCTTTTGGATTTGCCACATAGATGGCCCTGTGTCCCGTCTGGGACTGGGAAAGTTTTGTACTCCCTACTTCCATCTTCAATGCTTTTGAAATGTTCTCTAGATTCAAATAAATCCATGCACCTCTCAGGGGCGGGCCCAGGGTTCATACACAATGTGAGATCTCTTTATTTGTCTCCTTCTTCTCTAGGATCTCTCTGTATTCTTTCTTTCTTTGTAGCCCTCTGGGGGAAAAAAAAAACAAACCTGACTTAATTTTGTTGGTCTTTCACATTTCCTATGGTCTTTGGTGCTAAGTTGCAAAAGAACAGCAACAGGGATTCCCTCTCCCTTCCTCTTTGGACCCCTATTCCTCTGGTCAAATGGAAGGATTTCCATTTCATATTTTAGGCTCTGGCCTAAACAGTAGCATTACCTGGAGGATAGAACAATAGCAACAATCAAACAAAATGTGGATATTCTCGCCACTTTCACTTATCCACAGGGCCTCCTCTTCCAATCCTCAGACAATGAAAGAAGGGCTTCTGTTGGAGATTTTTCTGTTTGTACCCAGTATGCAATTCTGGGTGTTTCATGCTGCTTTTGAGTGCAGGCCAGAGAAACCAGAGGCAGAAATACATTGGGAAACACCTCACTGATTTGATGGTATGTTTAGATCTGCTTTCCTTCCCTAGTCTGCCTCCTATCATTTGTTTTTCAGAAACCTCAGGTAGTTGCTCTGTGTATTCTGTCAAATATTTCAGTTGTATTCAATAGGAAGAAAAGGAAGGGTCGGTTTAATCCATTTTAACTAGGAACAGGAACCTCAAAAAAGACTTAACATTGTTTATATTTATGTAGCTTTAGGTAAAACTGTAACCAACAAGTCACATTAAGTTAATGAGCTCTGAAACCAGTGTGAATGGTTCTTGTTTCTAACCTTAAACAAAACAATGCATGCAGTAAATCTGTTGGGAATTCTGAGTTGCAACCTTCCTATTCCGACTATTTCATAGTTTTTGGAAAAGTGTCAGTCCAAGTAGCAGAAACACTTTATGTCCTTCTTAATGATAAACATTGTTGCAGACAGATGACTCAATGGACAAGTACTTCTGTTTTTTAAGGTTTGTATAGTATAGCCTTATTACCTGGAAACTAACTTCATAAAAGTATGTTATAGCCCATACACATATACACACACTTTTTCTGTATTATATGTAACACTTATTGAAAAAAATAATGGAAAACTTAAAATCAGGACGTCTCAAAGGCTAACTAAATGAGGGTAATATTTAAAATTAGGAAACCTTGAAAACTAACTCAAAATTCAAAGTCAACCAATATGTATTGGATCTCTACTCCATGTTAAGTAGCATGCTTATGCAAACTTGTAATATTGTTCAAAATGAGGGAGAAACTGAAAATTAGGAAGCCCAAGAACATTTTAACAGAAGATCCACATTCAGTAAACATTTTTTAACTTTCTTACTGCTTGCTAAGTACTATGCCAAGTATTCACACAAACATGGTTTTCTATTTATTTATTACAGAATGTTGCCTGTCCAAATTAATTTAAGACATTCTGTTAAACTCTGGTGGTTTTCAAAATTATGTGCAAGAACCCCTTAAGGATATAATAGAATACACATTCAGGGTCCCATGCTTACAAATTTACATAACATGGATTGATAGCTATCTCCCCAGGTGATTGCAACACCCAGCTTGAATGCCTCATTAAGGATTTTCCTCCCCCCAAATTCTTTTTTTTTTTTTTTTTTGGAAGTGGTTTTCGCTATAGGGCGCGTGCACTCGCCAGACAAACAGAGAGAGACAGAGAGACAGAAAGCGAGAAATCACCCCCCAGGGGGGATGGTCACGCCGTAATCCCTTCTCCTCCATTCTCCTCTCGGGATCTTGGGCACTCATGCACACGCACCCGGCGTGAGTTTTAAGCCACCGGGTCCGGGACGTGAACTGCGGTCGACTACGTGGGAGTCCAGCGACATAGCCATTACGCTAACTGCTGGTCCCACCTCCCCAAATTCTGATACATGTTTATCTAACATTCTCTTGAATCTTAGGTGTAATATATTATGTGTGTGTGTGTGTATGTTTCTTCTATGAAAGAAAGAGAAAGGGAGAGAGACCTCCCCACCCCAACAATTGGGTCTTCTTTTCTATCATGATCCATCTCGCCTTAGTCAGCTTGGGTCACAGGCATGTGCACATATGTTGTGTATACAGGGAGGCCTCAGGATGCAAACCTGGGACTTTACTATGTGTGTCCAGGGTCTAGTTGTTTTACTACTACACTGTCTGAGATAGACAGACAGACAGATAGATATGTTTATACACACACATGTATGGATATATCTCACACATACATATGTTCATATGAGTATAAACACAAACACATCTAGTTGTATTACCACTGCACTGTCTGAGATAGATAGATAGATAGATCTATACACATACACACACACACACACACACACACACACACACACATGGATATATCTCACACATATATATGTTCATATGAGTATAAACACAAACACATATCAAAAGTCTCCGTAGTGTTATGCGATAACATCTCAGCTTTAATTTCCTAACTTTTTATTACTCACCATGAATTAATGTCTTTCAAGGTCTTTTTCTTCCTGCTTCTTTTACTTATATTAGATGCAGTCCTGAGAAAGTTTCCTTTTCCTTTAGCCCTTAGTGGCTCTAACACCAGGTCCTCAAGTTTTGGAACAGGCAATAGGTTCTGCTTAAGTTGAGAGATGACTCTTGCATGCAGAAGCAATACTATTTGTGAACTTGATGAACTTCTGTCACTTCTCTTTGATGTGTAGTAACTTTCTTTTTGTAATCCTGTAACTTTTGGCCTTTGGTATTTCAGTGTCTTGAATGCTAATTTTCCATTCCTTATCATCAAGAATTAGCACTTAATAAGCACCTAATAGGTGCAGAGTGAGACACAGCAAGTACATGTTGGGTAGTCACCATCTGCCTGTCTTGCAGCCATGACAGATACTATTTGTTCATTTTCCCAGGACTCTCTCAGTCCACATGCAGCTTCAGAATCCTTCAAATATGAGTCTGGGCAATTCTACCAACCCATCCAACTTGACATGGGATGAAACTTATTTTCCATGACTGCACCAGGCTATAAGAAGTAATGATGTGTATAATCTGGGGAAATAAAAACCTATTCTCATCCTCATATGTAAAACCTTTGTGAGTGCCAGGCAGAGCAAGAGAGGATACCTTTACTTGACAGTACTACACTGTCCTCTTTACCCTTCGTCTTCCTCTTTTATGGTAGTTTATGCCATTGTCTTGTAATCCCATGTACTTTAGACCTTTGGCATTCTGTTCTTGGTAACCATTTTAAATGGTGACTTTCTAAAAGTCCTTGTTCAGGGTCTGCCTGTGTACTTTTCAATGACATAATGAATTGGGGTTTGAACTCTCATTTGTTTGTTTACTGTAAGACAGGGTCTTGCCATTTTGCAGCCCTCCCCGCCTCAACCTCCAGAGTGGCTGAGATCATAGGCTCAAGGCACCACACCGGGCCTTCAAGTTGGACCTGGAATCCAATCCAAGGCATGTTGGTTTTATAAGACAAACTAATACAGTATTGTTTCCTGGTGCCATTATGTATATTGTATATAACTAGTATACCTATTATATATATGTGTGTAGTATATATTATATTATGTATGAATATATTCACACACATGTATCTTTATGAGTCTTCATAAAGTTCTTAAAAAAAAATGCATGTAATGGGGCCCGCAAGTGTCATGGCGGTTAAGAGTGCTGGACTCCCACGTGGCCAACTGTGGTTTGAGTCCTGCCTGAACCTGGCAGCTTGCTTTCTCATTCTCCTTTCTCCTTCTCTCACTCTGTCCCTCTCTGGTCAAAATAAAATAAATAAATAAAGTTAAATAAAATAACTATTTTTTAAAAGATGCATGTAAAAAAACTATGCATAGCTTTCCAATTTTTTTTTTTCTTTTTTTGGAGGGGTTTTGTTAGCTATAGTGCACATGTGCTCGCCAGAAAGACAGAGAGAGACAGAGAGACAGAAAGCGAGAAATCACCCCCCAGGGGAGATGGCCACGCTGAAATCCCTTCTGCTCCATTCTCCTCTTGGGATCTTGGGCATGCACGCACACGTGCCCAGTGTGAGTTTAAGCCACTGGGTTCAGGACTCAAACCGCAGTTGACTACATAGGAGTCCAGGAACATAGCCGTTACGCTAACTGCTGGTCCCGCTTTCCAATTCCTTGCACCAAAATGAATTCATACTTAATTCAATTTTCCACAAACATTTTGAGATTGTTTTGTATTTACATAGATAAGTGCATGTGTGTATTAAATATGTACACATAATTTCACATGTGTGTATTCATGTGCACACTCACATACACACACACACACACACACACACCTATTTCCCTAGGTCAAAAGTGAAAAATAAATTGCCATTTTACTACAAGTTCAAGCAAATGGAAACTTTAAAAATGATCTTTTGTGGACCAGGAGATTAAATACTCTGCTTCCTGAACACTTTGCAGTTCTTAAAAAAAAAAAAAAAAAAGATTGCCCACAGTTTCACAGCTAATGTTTGGTGTAGGTTGGCACAAATGAGCTATAGAATGGAAGTACACTTTGATCCTGAATTTGACACTCAAACGATGGCGCAGATAGTTTCTCAGGAGCTCACAGCCCTAGCCCATTTTGATATTCTGGGAGAAACTAAAATTTGAATTGATCACAGGTAGCCCTCTGGTGCCCATGGGAACACTTCCTTCCTTTGTCAGCACAGTCTTCAACTTCTGTGTAGTTGCCCTTGGAAACTGTTGATTTCTCCAGCCCCCAAGTCACCAATTTCTAAGAGCCTCTACAATGGTCACTTACTTGGACTTAGGCATTCATTTCTGGACAGAAAGTTGCTTTTGGTCCACAGAGAACAGGCTGCCAGTTGAGAGGAAATTTCATAGCCTGTGTTTTGGCCTGAGCAGAGAGGCCTCTGATCCATGTTCACTTTTCCAGAATGAAGGAGGACTATTTACCTTGGGTGCAAAATATTTCAGGTGCAGTAGGGCAGCTTTTCCTGTCCAAGCTGGCGTAGGACTTTGTTTATCTGGAGAGCTTTTGCTCTGTTGCCGCCTGGCAGTTTAACTCAGACATGTTGATTCTCCATTACTATATCTCTTGTAATAAGAAACTTGCAGTGACGTACGTTTATTAATCTTAGTTAAAAGACATCTGCCCAGATGGTTTTTACCTGGGAAACATGCACAGCCATCAATCTTTCTCTAATCAGCAAGCTTTCCTTCCCTCTCAGCACCGCACCAATTTGTTGAGATGACTAAGAGTTGTTCCTCTTTGGTCATGGGTGGCCCATGCCTTCAAAGTTGGAAAGATGCAAGGAAATGAAACAAATTGCTCAGCCCAGGGGAATGAGTGAGCTTGTGTCTCACCGACATGCCCTCATAGCCCCTAACCTTTAGTTGAGAGGATTCATTTCACATTATCCTTTACCTTAGAGTCTCAAAGTCCTGGTAATGAGGTGCCCTCTCTGTATCCTCTCACTCGACAGGCTGTTCTGAGTACAGCTGCACACAGCAGGGTTCTAATCACCACAGCAAGGGAAGTGGGTGCTGCCGCCTGATTGGAGAGGCTCTCCTTGCCATTCCAGCATCCATTATCATTGCTTCCAGGAAACCCCTGGGTATTTGTTGCTTGCCACAGAGACTAGACTTCTATAAACAGAAACATTATTCTGGGGTGAAATTAGCCAAGATATTAAAGTGATAAATGTGACGGCAAGCAGACCTGGTAGTTGGGAGACAGGGAATAAGCACCAATCATCTGTGAAATACAAAACAGCCCAGACTATTAGAGAAGGAAAGGTGGTGAGTTGTGAGCCTGCCTATGGTAACATGATATTTCCCTGCATCCCATTATGTCAAACGGGGATTTACTGTATTTTTACCTCATGCTTCCTTCCGGCTTGTGGGTCGGAGATTGCAGTGTATGCCCTGAAAATTTAAACCACCATCATTAGGCAATGCACATTTGATGTCTAATTAAATCATACTGCAGGATCACAACCACACTCTGTCATCCTGGGATCTTTAGAGTCTGTGACATACCAAAAAGCAAGGCTGTGTAAGTCTGCAATCAATTCTCAGGTGGCTAGAGAGCTAGGGATTTATTTCCACTAGAGAGCCCTGGGACTTACACGCTAGTTTTAAGTAATCCCTCAGGAGGGAATAAGGGTATCGATATGGTTCTCCTCAAAAAAATATTGTTTAATGATAATAATGCATTTCATTTTAGTTGTGTCATCTTCACCCAAATAGTGTCTTATTGATTGGATGCTGTGACATGCCAAGGGGGAATGGAGTCATAGAGGAAGAATGAGGCATGTATTTACCTGACTGCTTTTGTTTCTACCGATTTTGCATTTCTGACACCTTTCCTGCTCTCAGACAAATGGCAAAGGGCCACTGATTTTCTTTTCTGAAGAGCAGACATTTCAGTGTCATCCTTCATGTGTCAGTTCCTTTATTTCAATCCCCGAACACAGATGAAATCTAACACAAAAACTTGAGATGCTCACCTTCTATGTAAAAATCTCAAACCTCAGACTTATAATTAGGTAAGTGCATTTTATGTACGTGCAAAATATATCTGATGAAATACTCTTCCATGTAGATTAGAATTTCAACAAGCTGTGCGATGAAAGGTAGGCTCTGACTCAAGAAATTTAGTCTTTAAAAAATAGACATGTTTTAACAATGAAGATGCTTTCCCACATTTAGTTTTCCTGAATGTTTATGGCCAAACTTAAAAAAAAATAAATTTTAAAATATCTTTACATAACTCTAGTACTCTGAAAACAAAAGTGAATCTTCTCTTTGACAAATTACTTTGCCTATAAATAAGATATTTGACTATGTGTGTATGTTTTCTCTATTTTTTTGGCTCATAATTGGACTTACATACTTGAATTCTGGTGTTGACTTCTGATAAGAACTTGAAAGGTGAAGGAAGAAAGCAAGTTACAATGTGGCAGATTTTGGTCACCGTACCATCCGATGAAAAAATAAACCAGGATGAAGACTGTTGTTTCAGCCCACAAGTCCTGATTTGATGTATAAGGTCATCAGATGAAACATGAAGTAGAGATGGGCTCTCTAACCAGCTGTGTATTTTGGTTCCAGCTGACTGACAGTACAAAGAAAATGTGTCAGTCATGAATATTAAGTTTCTTTCTAGCATTTTCCTTCCAGATGGAAGCAACATGCACATAGTAGCAGTGCCTCTTCCAGCTGATGAGTTTTCGTATTTATATTTTTGGCAAACCATATTGATTCTCATCTGTGATTTCCACCTTTGTACCCTCCTGTATGGTTTTAATGTTTTTTTCAGCTTAGTTTCTTGTAAAACACTCTGCCTCCTAAAAAAGTCTATTTATATCAAAGTCATTCCAACACAAGCCCTTTCATTATCTCTCAAACCTTTTACTCTCTTTCATCTTCTTTACTATGTTTAGGCGTTTATACTATAAATCTTTTAACTGACTGATGGCATTATTACCCAATCATTGTCACAATAATATAATGATATTAATAGTCAATTTCAATATTAAAATCTCCTATTTTTAATGTTGCCTTGATGCTAGGTGTGCTTGATACTCATTATGGTTCTTAATTTCTCCAAAAGCTCTATGAATTCAACAAGATTATTACCATCCTGTAGATGAGAAGACTAAAGATAAAAGAGGTTTAGTAACGTCCCCAAGGCAACATAGTTAATAAATTGTAGATTCAGAATTTGAAACCTAGTCTATTTGAATCCCAACTTCATTCTCTTAGCTGCTAAGCTATCAAAATTGTATCAACTTGGTGAATCTATTACTCATTTACAAATACCTGCCTTATATGTTTTAAGCAGAAATTTAATAGAACAAAGCTATAAAAGTATTTAAAGGTTATAGTTTTACTCATTCAAGTTTCCAACTTTTTTGCAAATTATTCCAGAGGGCCTGACTTCAGAGATCCCAAAGATAAAACATATTGAAAGGGAAGGGTTTATGTTGGAAGACCAGTTTTCAATGAAGAGCTGTTTTCCTTACTCTTACCCCCATGACAACAAGCATCTGTCTGAATTTGCCTTTGTACTCTCTACCAAATGGCAAGGAGTTGAACTTCTGCAAGGCATGCTGCTGGTTAGAGAAGAAGCGTAGTGGTCAAACACAACAGTGGTCATTGTGTTTGCAGCTGTCCAGCTGTGTATTTGTTTTCTGGGTACATCTGTTGACAGCTTGGAGACATTTGGAAGGAAAAAGGCAACACAAACTGAAACTGTCATCATCCTAGTACTTGATGTTACCATTAGTATTGGTAGAATTTCTGTTTCCAATCTGCTACCTTTCAGAAACATTAAGATTCACATATTTTGAGTAGCAGTCACCACATCTAATTTATCCAGCATGTATTCAGCCTTTAGTTCGTCTAAGTCAATCACTGAAAATGAAATCTTGCCTTTTGATTTGTTGCTGGCCCTTATTTGAATGAGAAAAGGGGAACTTCACATTTGAACACTTCGAGCCTCATCATATTTTCCTTTTCCACATGACAGCGATAAACAGATCTTGGCAAAACCTCAGACGCAAAAGAAATTCTTAAAACGAACCATCCTGTCATTTCTTTTGAATGATGTGGCAATAAACCAATAATTCAAAGGATCAGTGAACATCTAGACTTCTGAGGCAAGAGAGCAGCTCAGACTGCTGGTGTGAGGGAGCACCATTCAACTTAATGAAGTTTCAAAGGTTAACTTTTTAAAGAAAACTCTTATTTTTGGAATGTCAATGATGATTGGCTAGAAGGAAATTTAATAGAGTGAGATGACATGGGCCTTGGTGATGAAAAGACCATCTCACACACTTTACAATTACGAAATCTTGGATATATTACTTAAATTCACTATGCTTTGGTTTCCTGAATAATAAGAGAGTGATAACTAAAGTATACAGGCTAATTGTCAAAAGTAGGAAGGGGACCAGCAGTTAGCGTAATGGCTATGTCGCTGGACTCCCACGTAGTCGACCACGGTTCGAGTCCCGGACCCGGTGGCTTAAACTCACGCCGGGCGCGTGTGCGTGCGTGCCCAAGATCCCAAGAGGAGAATGGAGGAGAAGGGATTGCGGCGTGGCCATCCCCTCTGGGGGGTGATTTCTCACTTTCTATCTCTCTGTCTCTCTCTGTCTGTCTGGCGAGCGCACACGCCCTATAGAAAAAAACCTCTCCAAAAAAAAAAAAAAAAAAAAAAGTAGGATGAAGATGTGTAAGAAGACAAGGCAGTGCCCTGTTATCTAGTAGTTATTTAAGACATTGGACACTACTGTTTTTCTCTTATTATTTCTCGATGAGTAATGACATCGTTACCTGTCTATGAGGAACCTGAGTGCATAAGCATGTCTTCAGTAGAGAAATATTGGTCATGTCATAATGCAGTGGACATTATCTGTTAACTTTTTGCCTATAAGGGTGTGTCTTATGAGTCTGAGAAATCTGACTGCAATGTGCCAGGCATCAAACCATGCAAATCAATAGGCGAGGACATATCTGCAACCTTTCAATGCCCTCTTGTTTTAAAATATCCATTTATGAGATGGAGAGGGTTGAGCCTCCAAGGGAAGACACTCTGAGAAAGAGATCCAGTTGGATGAGCCTTTTAATTATATTTATTGACCCTTCAACTGGAAGTCACCCAGTTCCCAGGCAAGGATGCCCAAGGGAGATTTTAGGTTCCAGTTTTAGATGGGAGTGAAATGCTGCAAGGCAAAGCAGAGCGCGCAGATGTTTGCAAAGCTATGAGGTCTGGGGCTGCACTGATACAGGCACCATCTGACCGTAATGCTGTCCCAGTAAAAGGGGTCCTTCTCAGAGTTCCGATCTGAGCCCTTCATTGCAAAACTGGCAAGCTACAAACCTCTAGAGTAACCCCAGCTGAGATGAAAACAAAGAAAGAAAGAATAAACAATCTGGTTAATTGAATTTGAATGATAGAATTGCAAAAAGGGACCAATAAAAGGTGTAATAAGAAGGATGTTTAGAAATTCTAATAAACCTTAAAGAGATAGTGGTCTTGGAGCTCATCAACAACTGAGCTATAAAATCATAGCACAGTAGCTAGAAATCTATTTAAGAACAAGGTTATGGTAAACACATTAAAGGGTTTTTTTTGTTTGTTGTTTGTTGTTTGTTTTTGTTTTGTTTTGTTTTGTTTTTTGAGAGATTTTTGCTATAGGACATGTGTGCTTGCCAGAGAGACAGAAAATGAGAAATCACCCTCTAGGGAAGATGGCCACACCTCAATTCCTTCTCCTCCAATGTCTTCTCAGGATTTTGGGCATGCATGCACATATACCCCGTGTGAGTTTTAAGCTGCCAGATCCAGGGCTTGAACCATGTTCGAGTACATGGGAGTCCAGCGACATAACCATTAAGCCATCTGCTAGTCCCATTAAAGGGCTTTAAAAAAAAAAATCTGTCTCTATGACTTAAATATTTAACAATTGCCTTGAAAAGAGATGCTCTAATTTCTATGTACTTTGTAAGCATTTATCTGTCATACGTGACCTTGAGTAAGTCATTTAATCTCTGGGCTTCATTGTTCTCATCCTCACAAGTGTCCTTGTGAGAAGAAGATAATAATGCCCACCTTGTAAAGTCAAGGTAAGGATAAGATTACATACATGTAAGTTCTGTGAACACACATGTGTATATGTATTAATCTGCTAGGGCTGTCATAACAAAATACTATAGGCTAGTTAGTTTCTACAACAGAAATTTGTTTTCTTATAGTTTTGGAGGCTAAAATTCCAAGATCAAGGTGTCAGCACTTCACCTTTTGGTTTCTTCTGAGGCTTCTTTGGTTTGGTTTCTTTTGGGGCCTCGTTCCTTAGCTGGTAAATGGCTACCTTCTCTGGCTACCTTCTCACTGTATCTTCACATGATCTTTTTTCTGTGCTACTTGACCCAGATGTCACTTTGTGTGCAAATTGCCCCTCTTTTAAGGACATAAATCTCAGACTAGATTAGAGACCACCCAACAGCCTCATCTTAATCATCTTTCTAAAGGCCTGTCATCAAATATAGTCACAATCTGAAAAATTTGGGTGTTAGAGCATCAACATGTGAATTTGTTGGGAGGGCACAGTTCAACTCATAACAGTGTGTTGACACTGTGTGTGTGTGTGTGTGTGTGTGTGTGTG
Source organism: Tupaia tana (assembly GCA_026018925.1). Classification (NCBI taxonomy): domain Eukaryota; kingdom Metazoa; phylum Chordata; class Mammalia; order Scandentia; family Tupaiidae; genus Tupaia; species Tupaia tana. Next base: position 95,658,074 of record JAKSZU010000005.1, read on the forward strand.
TAAACTGAGAGACAACGTAGTTTAAAGTTACTGCCCTGTAGTAGAAATTCCACAAGTAATAAATAGCCCTTATTACTATCAGAGGCATTATTATTATTATTCTCATATAACCTAATGTTCATGAAATTTACTAGATGCAAATAATTCTTATAATAATTTCATATATAGATAGGGAAAGTGAAGTTCAGAGAAAGGAAAATGCTTATCCAATACTGTGTGGTGTGTATCAGTTGTAGAGCTGTGAGTGCACCTTGTTCTTCTGTCCCCAGATGGCTTTCTTTCCATCACATGATGTTCACACCACAATGATCAGAGAATTGCTATTCCTGTTAAATTCATGACTATTCTGTCTCAAAGCATTTACACTATACCTATTCCAAAGCAGCTCCTCATCTAAAAAGCTCAGTGTCTGCAGGGTTTAATGTGTTCTCTAATTAGAGACAAATTAGACCCTTCATTCTCAGAATTCTGTGCTTTTACCCCAAGGTCAAACTTTTTTCACAATTTGGGTTAGCTCCATGACCCAGTGCTAATGCACTGCTCAAAGCAAACTGGATCTGGGTGGTGCTCACAGTTCAGTTTTCTGGCCAGGTGACCTGAAGCATGTCAGGCACACACTTGAGTGCCCAGGATGTGACAAGACAGAGAACTGGAGGGAATGGATCACGGCATGACCAGACTCTTGGAGGGTGTCAGCCTGGCACTTTCACATTCATGCATAAGTACTCTCTCATGAATAAAGAAAAAATAAAAATAATAAAAGAAACACTTTGAAATTTGGAATAAGGTAAATATACAAGACTTCCATTTCTGGTAAATTCTTTATCTTTTGATCATATTTCCCAGGATGGAAGCCAACAGATAGAAATCCACTTTTCTTCTTATCAAATCCACCAGTGTACCTATGGTTGTCTGTACCCTCTTACCCTCCCATCTTGTGAGTAAAGCTTCCCAGATATGCCAAAGGCCACATTTTTCATTGTCATCTCCCACTCTCAGGAATTTGACTCTTGTCATTGTCTCCTTTCTCTCTGATCCATTCAGTTCTCCATCTCTAGCATCATTCACATCAGTATGTAAACCTGTCCTATCTCATCTTATCTTAAAACAAACAAAAAACACACCTTTGGTGACTCTCTACTTCCTGCCTTATTTCTTTTTATCTTGTCCAGGGAAATGTAAACTGTGTATAGCCATTATCTAAATCTTTTTTTTACCTTTCAATTGAATCCAATTATGTCTTCATCTCCTTTCTCCACAGAAATTCTTCTCTTCCCTTCTTTGTTCTTATATTATTTGGTCTTTTAACGGCATCTAAAAGTGGCCCACTCCATCGTTCACGATCACTTCTTTTCTTGGCTTATGGGTCAACATATCCTCTCTGCTCTTTTCCTACTTCTATTGCAGGCTTCTTCATCTCTGTCTCTCTGTCAGTTCCTTCTCTAACAATTCCCATGATGCTAGACATTGAACATGTCTCAGGTTCCAGGTTTCCAAGAATCTGAGGAAAATACTGATCCTTGCATTTCATTCTGGATTAGGTATTAAAAACTAGGCATTAAGTCCTGTACACAGATGCTGTCCAATATACCATATGTCTTCCTAGGTTTATTTATCCTGCTGCTTGAGTGGTGTTTATTTTCTCACTTGATTTGTTTTTCTATTTGAAAACAACTGTGAGAGTTGCCTTTAAATGGTTTTTTTGTGTGTTTGTATTTTAGGTATTACTATTGTGAATCCACACTTTATGAGCACGCTCTTAGAGAGTCACATAAACTGCCCTATGAAATAGTGGTTATCATCCTTTATAGCCAGGAACTTGAGACTCAAAGAGTTTAAGTGTCAAATCCACATTCATGTACTAAGTGGCAGAGTCAGGGTCCAACTCGTGTCTGTACACTGCTGCTCTTAATAAACATTCAATCTTCCATTTACTATCTCTGGAGCAAATGGGGATTAGGGTCAGCACATGATTACTTCTCTTAGATTTGTGAGACTATCTGGGCTATGAACAACAGAGAACCCTGTTCAAGTGGAATAAAAAATAAATGGGATTCATCATCCCACACGAACAGAACTCCGTAGGTACATCAGCAAGATCAGGTGCTCAAGAATACCATTATGGACGTGGGCTCTGTGTTGCTATCCTGCCTTGGCTTCATTCAAAGGCTGTTTCTTCTTATAATTACAAGATGGTTGAAGTAGCTACAGAAGCACTCCAAAATACAACATTATTTAGAAATAGAAGGAAAAAAAGTTCTGACTTAAGAAATGTATTAACTGCAGTGTCATGTGCTGCTAGGGATACTGTGCCCCATGGGTTGAAACCTCATGATCATTCCAGGTTCAGTTCCTGGTCCAGTCTATAGGCCGGTTAGGGTAGGATGTTCCTATAACCCCAGAACCTCAGGGAGGCCTAAAGCAGGTGAGTTGTCAGCCCAAGTCTGTCCCAGGCAGCATAGTGACACCCTGCCAAAAAAAAGAAAGAAAGAAAAACTGAGTTTAGTGGTATGCACCCATAGTCCCAGCTGGAGGCCAAGGCAGGAAGATGGCACCATGGCAAGACCCTGTTTGAAAATAAAAAGAAAGGGAAGGAAAGGGAAGAAATTCATCAGGAACGAAAATTTCAGACATCTTCTCACATTTTATTGACCAAACTGGTGCCATATCCACATGAAAATCGAACCTTCGTAACAGTGGACCCATGAAATGGTTTGGATTTTCATGAATCAGGATTTACCTGATTCATGAAAAGGGTGGAAACTAGAAGAAAATCAAGAGTTTGGACAACCTGAAAGGAAGAATAGCGACTATTGCATAGTCTGCCAAGAGAGTCTGCTCTGCCTCTCGAGTTATTCAGGCACAATATGTGACTGCACATTTGTGTCTGTAGGTGTTCCATTTTGGAGCTTTTTTCTCTTTTTTCACAAGTTCACTTTGTGAGGAAAAACTTTTTAGCTGTTCCCTGTACATACGTTTTTCCCAAGTCTCATTAGTTACCATGTTGGCAAGAGTCTTAAATTAAACATGCCTCCTCTGGTACCAGGAATGCTTAATTCTCTCTCATTTGGTCTATGCCTGTTCTGTGTAGGATTTCCAATTCTTCAAAAGATACTAGTATGCTCAGGGATTGAACATATTCCCAAATCATCCAGAGGTTCATGCAATTTTTAAGTTTTCTCCTTAGAAACAAGTTGTCTGAGCTATATCATCTCTGATCATAACCAGCTGGTTGAATACCTTCCAATGGCTTCCTTTTGCTAATAGTACCTGTGACTCAGATGCCATGAGCTGGCCTCAGCTCACTCTTATTTATAGAATATTCATGTTTTCAAATACTTTCCCCATGTTCCTTCCCATGACTCTAAAATAAACCATATTTTCAAGTGGCATTATAAAGTGCATCACTGTACAGTACCTCACCATGAAGTACCTCACCATTCTTCAGGTTCGGTTCTGCTGCAGATCAAATCTTGCCTCTGTTGACCCATCAGTACATCATCTCTCTTATACCCAATAACATGGAAACAGACAATTATTCAACTACCCGGACTCTTCATTTTACTTTATGACAGGCACTCTCACATCAAAAGGACTTTGGAATGATAGCTTCCAATGTTTTCCAAACCACTGTAGTTTTGAGAGTTACCCATGGTATATAATTAATAGCATCATCCTGTTTATCCAGTGGAGGCTAGACAAAAGTTTGTTTATGCCAGCATTGTGTGTCATAGTCATCCAGCCTCTTTAGAATCCTCTTAACATCTACTCCCTATAGTTGTTAATTCTTGAGAATTTAATAAAGTGCAAAATAATAACACTTTTCATCTTTGCAGAGTTGACAATTAACTAATTATCCCATTAACTCATTGAGCCAGATTTGTACCAGTAAGTTAAGGGCTTTGGGAGGTAAATTAATCCTTTCAGGCCACTGGAGCAACATTTGTAGCTAATGGGCCCATATCCCTAACTTAGTACCAGGAAGGGACTGGGGTATTGTTAGAAAATAGAGGCCATTAATCCTCACTGTACCCAGAGGGGCAGGTAAGAATGACTTTGCACAAACTGATGAGGAAATGTGTTTTGTTTAGTTTTCCTTTTTTAAGACCAAGAAAGAAACTGAGTGAAAGCCAAGATGAGAACTCAATATTTTCTAGCAAAGAGCCTTGTATTCAAATTTGAAATCTTGCCAGAATGTGTTTGTTTGTTTATTTATAATTTTAGATCCACTACTGAGAGTGGGTAGGCACGGAGTTCTATGCTGGGGCTTGGATAATTCTAGCATCTGGAGCCTTTGACGGCAGGAAAGGAAAATTGCGGTTCTATTTCTATTCTATAATATGCTTAAATAAGCACTTAGCAAAACATGTGGAATGTATCTTTAAATGGTGTGTGAAGAAGGGAGGAATTTTACATAAAAGATATTTCTAACATCATTCTTGCTCTGCAGAACCAGAGAGATCGTGAGAGTAGTGGGTCCTGACTTCCACAGCCTGAAGCTTATCTGAAGGAAAAGTATTTAGGGGTCATCTCTCCTGACTTCATGACCTGGGGGGTGGGAGGACATCTAAAATGTAGGCTTATTAACTGGTATGCTGAAGCCGTGGGGCCGTGGTGATGGTAGTGAGAGTGGTAGAAAAATATGCAATTAAACTTGTTGGAACAGAGAAAAGCCAATCTTTGTGGAGAGATGTGGGGTAGATGGCAGCACCAAATATCCTTTATGTGGCTTCTGAGGCCATATGGTAGGAGAAGGGAGATGTTTTGAGTGTTTAGAGGTGCAGCTTGGGGCTTACGAATGCATTTATAAACTTATGCTTATTACACATACAGAGCTATAAATCCTCAAGAGCTCTGTGTCTGGCTGCTCCCTTTTCTTACTCCCACAGATTAATCACAGGTACCATTGGGGATAAGGAGAAATCGACCTTCTCTTTCTTTAAAACTAATATTAAAATCCCTGCTTACTTCGGTTCACTATGTGATACTTAGGTTACCTAGGCAGTATACAACACTCCAGGAAGCCTTTCTTTCTTTCTTTCTTTCTTTCTTTCTTTCTTTCTTTCTTTCTTTCTTTCTTTCTTTCTTTCTTTCTTTTTCTTTCTTTCTTTTTTCTTTCTTTCTTTCTTTCTTTCTTTCTTTCTTTCTTTCTTTCTTTCTTTCTTTTCAGCTTTTGTGATCTGTTCTCTCAGGGTCCTTCTTTCCTTCAATGCAGTTTCTGTGCCAAATAAGAAGGAAAGCTTTCATTTCAACAATAAATATCATGGAATGCAGTAGAAACTACATCAAACTCTTTGATGGGACTGTTTAGAAATTCAGCAAAAGAGAATCTACAGTGGTATTCTAAACAAAAAAGTTCAAGAGTTAAGATTAAGAACACAAGAATGATTCCTGCTTTGCTACTTTGAGTACAAGTCGTTTCACCTCTTTGTTATCCATCTTCCCCTCTGAAAACTAATGTACATTTGAATGTATGTATTAATAACTCATCTTCCACAAAAGTTGTAAGCCAGTATCTAAAAGTATCCACCAAAAAAGAAAACCTTAGAAATATGTGAATACTAAAATTGGTTCAAGGGAAAAACAGAATAGGAAAAAATAAAATAAGAGTCAGATTTTTTTTTCTAATTTCACATGGTAAAGATGGCCTTAAATGTGCCTTGGAGCTTTCCAATCATAAGTACCAAAAGAGTAATATGATGATGATGACTATGACAGTAATTAGACAAGTGGTCAATATTCATTAATCACTTACCATGTACCAAGCATTTTGTTAACTCTTCTATGCTTTCCAAAGCCCTATGAGGAAGATGCTACTATTATTCCCATTATTCAGTCAAGAATACTGAAATTTAAACTACAATAAAAATAAACAGATTTCTCAAAAATATAGACTATGAGGCTTGATATTTCTCTGAGGATCACCAACAAATCACAATGCAATGTAGTGACCAATATCGTCAAAAATATACTATGGGAAATTTAATTGAATTAGATAAAATTAGAAAAACTATAAATTGAGTTGTTTCTTTACAGTTATAGTCAAATGAAATTCTGTTTATAAAAGTAACCTATTAGAAGAGATACAATTTTGGGGGCCGGCAAGTGGTATGGTGGTTAAGGGCATTGGACTCCCACATGGCCAACTGTGGTTCGAGTCTCGGATCTGGTGGCTTGCTTTCTCACTTTCTCTCTCTCTCTCTCTCTCTCTCTCTCTCTTGCTCTCTCTGTACCTCTCTGGTCAAAATTAAATAAGTAAATAAATAAAGTTAAATAAAACAATTCTTTAAAAAAAGAAGAGATATAATTTTGTTCAATTCATGTAGAATTCTAATATCTGGCCTAACTCAAGAATATATTTTGAGGTATCTAGAGGTTTAAGTAGTTCTATCCTCAAAGCAATGTTCTGCAAACCTTATGCAATGATTTTTATTAAGTATTAATGAGTATTTATTAATTCTAATAATTAATTTTATTAAGTATTTATGCTCCCTAAAAAATACCTGGAATTGTAGATGTTTGTATCACTCAGCAAGTTTAGCCTAAAGTTATAAAGGGATTGATTCCATCATATAAATGTGATAGAAACCAGCAAGGACAAATAAGCAAACAGGCCACTGCAACTTCATCCATAGAATGTCCGTGGTTGCATCCAAAACATTGCTCATAAGATAGTTTTGAATTGTTTCCAACCCTCAGATAGATCATCAAAGTAATTTATATACTCATACACTCATGGAACTTCTTCTGAGCGTGTACCAGGTATCAGAGGCATAATGGAAACAAACAAAAAAATGCAGCCTCTCTCATCACTGAGTAATATTGATAGATACTGATGATTAAATAAGTGATTAAAACAAAGCACAGTAGAACCTCCTTGAGGTAGATTTGATGGATCCTGAAAGGATGTGGAAATGCCCACAAGACTTTCTGAGGAACTAGCCCTTAAGTACAAATTGAAAAACATATTAGGATTTAGTCAGGCTAGGGGCACATTCAACTGTTTGGGAAAACATATTAAGTCAAACATTACAAAATATTTACTTGATCACTAATAAATACTGAGTTTTTGGAAAAGTCATGACGAATTGTTTTATGTTTTTCTATGCAAAATTGCGTCATGACTTCTGACAACCCAATAAATAGACAGTTAGTTAGATAAGCACCAAGAAAACACTTGCTGCCCCTTCAGCACTCCTTATAAGCAATTTGTAAAAACGTAGTCTTAGGTAACTGAATGGGTTGACCTACATATTGGATAAATTACCCATGAATCATTTTGATGGTGACAGTTCAATGACAGGGGAGATTCATATTCTCTTGGATTCAGACAGATTCCAGAATGTCCAAGCTTTTTCTGAACTGATATCTGCCAAATCTGTATCTTTGCTGAGTACAACTGGCTATTAGATGCCCTCTTTCATGGGAGTCCCTATAGGAAGAATGTCAGGAAAGATAAGAACAAAGGTTATGATCAGAAATAGCTGAGTTCAAAGCCTACCTATGCTCCTGATTAGCTGTGGGACCGCAGCCAAGTGACTCAAATTCTCAGTGGCTTAATTTCTAATCCTCTGGAAAGTGTAAATGCCAATTTTAATCACCTGGTAAGAATCACTGTAAGGAAGTAAGCGAAAGCACATGAAGCAATAGACACGGTTTCTGGTGCAAGCACTCGAGAAGTTGATGACTGCAATTATTGAAAGTACATCATAAGCTGAACTCTCCTCTTCCCCCATCTATCCTCCTGAATTCTTTATTGAGTTACCATTCCCCTATTGTGGGCTAAACTGTGTCCCATAAAAATTTGTGTTGAAGTTCTAAACTGTAATACCTTACAATGTGACCTTATTTGGAAATTGGACTGTTGCAGGTAACTAGTTAAGATAAGGTCCACCCTAGAGTATGGAAGGGCGCCTACTCCAATGTAATTGGCATCTTTACAAAAAGGGGAAATTTAGACAAAGACATGACACAGAGAGAATGCCATGTGAACTGAATGCAGAGATTGGGATGATGCATTTACAGGCTAGGAAACACCAAATGTTACCAGCCAAACACTGGAAGCTAGAAGAAAGCCTAGAAGTGTTCCTTCCTGGAAATCTCAAAAGTATGCCCCTGCTGTCACCTGATCAGTTCTGGTCTACAGAACTGTGGGACAACAGATTCTATTGTTAAGACACTCAACTTGTAGAACCTAGTTATGGCAGCCCCAGGAAACTAATTCAGCTCCTCACCCATCCCCAAGCCAGAAACCTGTCCTTTTTCTTTCATCTACCATGCCCAGTCACTACGCTCAGCCATCCTGAGCCTCCTCATCTTTCACCTCTGTATATATCCTTTCCTTCCTCCCCCATATAAGACCTAGCTCAGCTCATGCATATGGAGCAGTCAGGATTCAATCAGAAAAGTACAACCACTGGGCATATTAAGAAATTTATTATAGGAATGTTAGTCTACCTTCTGAGGTCTTACTAACCTCACATAATGGTATTGGAAATGTGTCATTTGGTTCATTTACTGCTTTTCTTATGTTTTGGATTCCCAAGATGGGAGAGAGACAGAACCCTGTTTTGTAAAATTTGTGTGTGTAATACAAACATGTGAGAACTATTGATGAAGCCCATAGCAGTCATCAGTTCCTGAGGCAATGACACCCAGGTCAAAGGAGTGATGGCTATCAGAGTTGAGGTGATATGGAGGATCCGGCAGCTATAGAGCCAGGACTCAGCAGTCAAGCCCCAAGGAGGCTTCCTCAGCAGACTTCCTACTGTGGGCTCCACAGCACGGCCTTGCCTCCCTAGTGCTTTGCCTCTTTCTTGCTTTCTTTCTTTCATCTTCTTTTTTAAAAGTTTCTTTCATAGGAAAGAGAGAGAGACACACTCACCCTCAGCAGGGTCTCACACCCTCATCCCTCAACCTTCTCAGTCATCCAGGATCACAGGCACAGTCATGCATACCTGGCATTTTCAGGATGACCAGAAAATGAAACCTTGACCCCCATGTGGCTTCCAACATTGCAAAGCATTGTGCTACCTCTGTTCCACCATGGCTGGGCCTGTTATTCCTTACCAAGTTCATCAATTTTATAGGCTCTCCTTTACCTCCTCTCCTACCCACGCACACTCACAAAATGCCCTTTTTTTGCCCATGGCAGCTAAAGTCAGCTTCTCTTGATTGTCATGAAGAACACAGCTAGAATAAGAGATTTAAAAATTTTTTTAAATATAAATTTTTATCCTAAATTAAAAAGATAGGTTTTAATAGTTTTGATAAAAGAAGCTTATTTAGTATAAGCATATTACATTGTTCTCTGCCAGACTTGCCTAAGCCTCAATCAATTTCTTCATTCTTAAAATGTGGTTACTTTATTTTAGGGTCAATTTGAATTATTCAACAGATATGTATCAGGAGGTTATTATTTGTCAGGTACTGTCCTACACATTTGGGATGCATGTAACACATTAAAAATATCTAACAAATATTTGATGAAATAGAAGTGCTTTTATAAAATGAAAAAAAAATAGTATTTGAAATGATTGTCATATGATTTTAACAGAATAAGCAGGGAATTCAAAGCTCTAATATACAGAGTATATCTTAGTTATATGAAATGAACACATAGTGTTACAGATGCCATATTTTAACTATAATTTAGAAAAGCAATCCAGGCCTAGATGTGCTATTAGATATCTATTATGTGCCCTCAACTATGGTGGATCAGGTGAATGACTTTTCAAAAAGACTCAAGTCCTGGTCTCAGGGCATTCACTCTCTCTCTCTCTATATATATAGATAGATAGATATAGATATCTATATATATATCTTAGAATTTTTTTGGAGTGGTTTTGCTATAGGGTGTGTGCGCTCACCAGAAAGACAGAGAGAGACAGAGAGATAGAAAGCAAGAAATCACCCCCCCCCCAAGTTGGGGGGGATGGCCATACCACAATCCCTTCTCCTTCATTCTCCTCTCAGGATCTTAGATAAGCATGAACATGAGCCTGGTGTGAGTTTAAGTTACTGGGTCCAGGACTCGAACTGCAGTCAACTCCATGGGAGTCCAGCGACATAGCCATTATGCCAACAGCTGGTCCCAGCTTACAATGTGTTTTAATTTGACAGTGCCAAATAAGTGAGAAAGAAAGTATGAGTTCTTTTTTTCCCTTAAGAATTACTTAATTTTATTATTATCATATTTCAATTTGACTAGAGAGAGACAGAAAGAGAGAGAGAGAAAGGAAAAGTGAGAAAGCAAGCTGCCAGGTCTGGGACTTGAACCACAGTCAGCCATGTGGGAGTCCAATGCCTCAACCACCATAACTTCTGCTGGCCCAAGAAAGTATTACGAGTTCTAAGAATGAAGGGAAAAAGAGAAAAAGATCACTGCCATCCATCTGGACTCTGCTGGACAAACAGCAGAGAGGGTATCAGAACTCAGCCTTTACTATGAATATAATTTTAAAAAGTACATTCATTGGGGCCAGCAGGTGGTGTGTGGTTAAGGTGCTGGATTCCAGCATGGCCCACTATGGTTCCAGTCCTGGACCTGGCAGCTCACACCAGGTGCATATGCATACATGCCCAAAATCCTGAGAGGAGAATGGAAGAGAAAGGACTGTGATGTGGACATTCCTCCTGGGTGGATGCACTTGCACTCTCTTCGTCTCTCTTTGTCTTTCTTCGGTGAGTGTAGGTACCATACAGAAAAAAAATTAAAGCAAAAAAAAGTGTGTCCATTAGTCATGAGTACTGTTTGCTAATATTTTTGTTTGTTTTTTCCTATTTGAGATTTGAGCCTCTGGCTGGATCGCACATCCTGACTCCATTGTGGTTGGGTGGGACCACATGATTTATTTCTCATGACTGAGTGGAGAGTGAAAATGGCATCTGTCACTTCCAGGTCAAGGCATTCAGATCCCAGTGGAAGTCTCTCCAGAGTTCTTTATCCTCTGGCACAGCAGCCTTCAGAGTTCAAAATGGCTGCTTCAGCAGCCGACTGTCTAGTCTGTAGGCTGAGGCTCGCTAGTTCCATGCTAATTTATGATGGACATGTGGCTTACCCCTCAAAATAAGCCTTCATTGCTTTAAGTCACTGAGTGTTAAGAGTTGTTTAGTTATTGTAGATAATCCAGCCTATTCTACCCAATCCAGCACTTATAGGAAAAAGGGCAAAAATGAAAGCATAAATATGGGAATGTAGAATAAAAAATAAGTAGGTCAATTCTCTGAAAAGCTTAACTTTGAATTGAAGTAGCTTATAAGAGAAAGAAGAGAGAGCCCAGATTGTAGAGAATTTCACACGTCAGACTAAGAAGTGAGAACTCCTTTTGAGAGCCTGTTATGGTTTTGCGTAAAAGGTAGATGTGGGGAGTACATTTGATGATTAATATGAAGGAAATGGCCCACAGGGACCATAGAAGGGGAGCCCAAATGGAACAAACTCAGGCGGGCCACTGCAGGAAGCAGGTGAAGAGACAAGAAGTTTCCCTAAAATGTTGCTATTACTCTCCATTAAGCCACAAACCAGAACAAAACAAAATACATGCTAATCTGGGAGACTATAGATTCACCTCTAAGTATTTGAGCTTTCCGGCTTACTATTTTAGATTCATGGAAAAAGCTCTAGGAGCTCAGATTCCACATTCATCACCTTCGAGTGATGGTTCTTGTTAGCTTCTAATAATGGATTCTTTATTTTTTTTAAGTGAAGCCCAGTAATACAATTTTTATTGTAATCCAATGCTAACATGGCTCTTCTTAACTAAGAATTATGTCTGGTGAATTTAAGCAACCCCAGACAAGATTCAGGCTAAGAATTTAGAAAAATAAATTTGGTGAAGAAAACACCGTTAAGAATGAATGTTTTGGGGATTTCCTTAAAATGTGTGGTTTTGTATCTTGTTGTATTTTTTTTTAATCTATAAGTTTGAAACATTTGTTTTCTATTTTTAATTTCTTTAAGGATAGACTAATGACATATTTTTAAAAGCTGAACCCTGGGCCATCCTGTGGCATGATAGTTAAGGAGGCTAGATCCCACAAGAGTGACTGCACGGGTGGAGTCCAGGATCCAGTTACTTAAGAAACACAGCCGGTACATGTATGTGTCATGCCTAAAATTCATAAAAGAGGGAGAGCTGGAGGAGAAGAGATTGTGACATGACCATGCCCTGTGGTGGTGGGGAGGGTGCATTATCACACTCCCCCTCTCCCTCTGTCTGTCTCTCTCTGTCAAGTGCACATGCCTTCTGGCAAGTTTCAGGGGAAAAAAATACTGACTCCTCAGATCTGTGGCAGAGGAATTCTGATCCAAGTCTGGTAGTGGAAGGAATCAGCAATCTACACATGAAGAATTAGCTCAGGGAGCCAACTCTGTGGTTCAGTGGTAATATGCTACTCAGGAGAAGCCAGATCTTACATGGCAACAAGAGGTTGAATCCTTGACCCAGTCAGCCAGAACACCAGGCGTGTGCACACAAGTGCCCAGGGTCTGGTGGGCTGGAGACTGAATGGGAACAGCAGGTGGACTAGACCCTGTGGAGGGTGTTCATCTCTCTTGCACACATACACACTCTGCCACATGTGTGCATGTTATCATGAATAAATTGAAAGGGAAGGAAGGAAGGAAGGAAGGAAGGGAGGGAGGGAGGAAAAGAAAGAGAGAGAGAGAGAGAGAGAGAGAGAGAGAGAAAGAAGAAGGAGGAGGAGGAGGAGGAGGAGGAGGAGGAGGAGGAGGAAGAAGAAGAAGAAGAAGAAGAAGAAGAAGAAGAAGAAGAAGAAGAAGAAGAAGAAGAAGAAGAAGAAGAAGGAGAAGAAGAAGAAAGGAGGAAGGGAGGGAGGGAGGGAGGGAAGGAGAAAAAAGGAAAAAAGAGAGAAAGAAAAAAGAAAGCAGTAGATCAGGTGATGTGTAGGAGCTCCGGAGGCCACACATGAAGGAGCCTGTAGTGACTCTGAGCTCCCAGACTCAGTCACGAACCCCGTGAGGACAGGGTTGTGTTTATTCATCTTGGCATCCCTGGCACTATTGCAATTCCTGCACATACAAGGTGCAAATGTTTAAGGCTTATAGATATTGGCTTTTCATTTGGTCAGACCTGGATTTCCATGTTGGCTCCCACACCTACTAGTTCTGTGACAAGATCTATAAGCTCTTTGTTCCCTTGAAAGATGAAGATAACAACACTTTCCTCCCTGAGGCTTAGGGGGCTTACAGGAGGTTATGTTCCCACAGAGCTTGACAGAATGCCCGAGGCCAGGGATTTGGAGTGAGATTGTGGTTCTGTTATACGGTGTTCACAAGTAGGCTACTATTGAGGTCCCTGACCAAGAAAAAAATACCAGATAGGAATCAAAGCTCCACTGGAGTAAGAGCTGAGAGACGACCCACTACTCTCTTAGGCTGAAATCAGGTGAAAGCTAATTTGGTGAAGGTAAGGTTCCCCCACTTGAATCCACAGTGAGGCATCTTGACTCCCCAGAGGACAGAATCAAGTACATGCCAGTCCCACTACGGTGATTTATCTGAAGGTTTAGTAGTCTTTACTATTAGGAAAACATGCAGTCCCTTCTCTTTCCTTCTGGAAAGTGATAGGGAAGAGGGGAAGGTGAAGGAAAGAGGAGAAAGTAGACCTATTCCTTCCCCTCAGCAGACACATCAGCAGTACTCCATGAAAGCATTGGGTATCGCCATGAACTATAATTACTATAAAACCATGTGGATGAGGAGAATAGCTGACCTTTATGTAGTGCTTACCATGTGATCAGCTCTGTGCAAGGAATTTTCCATATGTGTCTCACTGAATCCTCAGAGGAAACCCTTGGAGGATAGTACTACTTTTTATCAGCATTTAGACAAAATGAAAGTAAAACTCCAGAGGTTAAATAATTTGTTCAAGTAAATGGTGTCTGTTTGGCTTCTGTCCAATAACTAAATCTTAGGATGGTGTTCAAAATAGACTTCTAATTATGTTGAAAATAAGCAGAAAACCTGAATTACTCGAGTAGGGTCTTTGCTGCTGATTTAAAACTTGAATGTGTGTGAAGAGATAAAGAAGGGGTCTTTTTTGCCTTGACCTAAAAGGAAACTATCCAGAAAAAACACATTAAATGATAATAACAAAAATGTACCCAAGGAACATTTGTGTTTGTCAAAAATAAGAAATTAAAATTCAAGTTTTCCTGTTGTCTTAATTATAGGCCCTGTGCTGTGAGTAATACACTACATGCTAATAATAGAAGCCATCCAAAAATACATTCTCTGGAGACCTCCCAACTCCATTGGGTGTGTTTAGGACAAGTGATAAGAAAACAACGTTCTGTATGAAGGAGCAGCAGGTCCCTAGATAGTATGAATCTTTTTCTTATTAATGAAGCAAAATGAATATTTTTATTGGTGTACGACCAACAACAGAAGTGAAAAGCTCGTTCTTGTTACTTACCTTGGGACTGCAAGAGAAATATCTATTCAGCATGTTTGCTCAGAAGTGATAAGCACCCCCAGGAGTCTGTGCCCTGTGTGGCTTTGGCAGACAGGATCAAGTAGAAAAGGCCCTATTTTTAAAAGGCTTTTCTACTTCTGATATGATTTGGGCCCTGTTCCTAAATCATCTTTGAATCAGAATAGCAATTCTTTTTCACCCACTTGGCTGGTGTGTAAAAGACTCTTTGGAGAATGTTCCATAAATGTCTTGAGTTCTATGTAAATAGGAAAAAAAAAAAGGCAGTTATTTGTGAAAAGAATATCAAAGAAAAATGTATTATTATTCAGCTATCGCTATACTGAGAAAGAAATGTATTTATTACAAAGTACAGAAAGGTGGAATTATACCAGCAGTTAGCGTAATGGCTATGTCGCTGGACTCCCACATAGTCGACTGCGGTTCGAGTCTCGGACCTGGTGGCTTAAACTCACGCCGGGCGTGTGTGCGTGCATGCCCAAGATCCCGAGAGGAGAATGGAGGAGAAGGGATTGCGGTGTGGCCATCTGCCCTGGGGGGTGATTTCTCGCTTTCTATCTCTCTGTCTCTCTCTGTCTGTCTGGCGAGCGCACGCGCCCTATAACAAAAAAAACCTCTCCAAAAAAAAAAAAAAAAAGAAAGGTGGAATTATGTCATGGAATTGAATATACAGTGACTGCTGCATACTAGGTATTTTGATATCTGATAAATGAATTAATGAATAAAAAACTGATGAATGGGAAACCTCATTAAAAACAATTGGAAAGTGGAACACATGAGTAAATAACCATGTGTACTTACCACTGTAATTTAGTCCTTTACAACCCAAAGAAAGCCTTGTTAAATATGTGAAGAATAGTAAGGCTTGAAGTCAAAAATGAAAGCATGGCAAGAACCAGTAGTATTCATGTCTCAAGACCAAAGCATAGCTAAGCTAGCAAACTCAGTTTCTATTAAATGGGAAAGAATATTCTTAAGACTTAAGCCAAAGCAGAATCCTGGCTGAAGAGTGCATGAATGAGGGAGAGACACTGGAGTCTACTAGGTGAACTGGGTGGTAGAGCTGGAATCAGGGCCTGGGAGATAGAGCGGGGCAAATATTCTCCCCCAGATATTTTATGAATGGTGAAGACCTGTTTAAGGTCACCTTTGAGCCTGACATTTACATATAGGGCATCCCAACCCTAGCCCCGCTGGAGAACTCAGCCTCTTCCTTTTTTGCCCTAAACCACCCCCATGTGAAATGGTACTTGCATGGTAGACTTTACTTATGATTTGGGTGTCAGAGAGAGCTTATGAGAGAACCACAGCAAACTCCATTTCAAAGTTAATATTCATCATGTCTGTTTTTCAAATCTCCTAACTACTCTGCTAGCAGAAATCTCTTGCTGGCCAATATTTCTCCCCACCTGCCCTCTCTGAAATGCATGGCCTGTCAGTCCTGTTCTTTATCTTGAAGCCTTTCTTTTCCTTCCTACTTCCCTTTCCACCAAATTTGAGCTAGCTTCTTTAGAAAATATTTGAGTCCATGCTTTAATCTGGCCTCTGCCCCTCCTAAGCATAGTATTTCTTCTCTATAAAAACATAGGTCATTATAGATAGGCAAAACATAGTTTTGAAAGGAATTCTGAAGTTGACTCATAAAGGTATCTCTCAACATTTTCTTCCTCCTCACTAGCACATAATGATGCAGTGACAACCCAAACTCCACGATGCTGAGGCCACATGGGAAGGTCCTGGGTTGGCATCCCAGAGTCTCCTTCTACATGCCGAGTGGGGTTGGCATCCCAGGGTCTCCTTGTACATGCTGAGTTCATGCATGTTCCCATGATCCCGACTGGCTGAGGCTGGGAATGGATTGTGGCATCAAAACCCTGTTGGGGTGCTTCCTATTTCTCTTTCTCTGTCTCTCTCTCTTTTCATGGGAAAAAAAATAAACTTATAAAAAGAAAGAGATACAATGATGATCTACACAGAAGGGCAGGTTGCCTGTGAACCTTTGTTCACTTGCTACGAGTTACCTTTTATTCTGTAAGCTTTCAGATATCTGCTATCCTGTATTAGGTGAAGCTCTGCTTATTATAACTTTTCCATGAATTATGGTATATTTCCCCTTTTTGGACATAAGGAAAACAAAATCTTTGAATTTAAAAATGAATGTGCATACACCCACACACCCGTTAGGTATCAGTGTTGGAACGTACAGACATATATTTGATACCTGACAGGATTTGCTGAAAAGTTGTTTTCAGTAGCTCTTGCAGATTGGAACCTGAGGGAATCTTGGCATGGAGGTATCACTTCCTATCATTAGTGTGTCTACGGATCAGTGACTCAGATGATCCCAGGGCCTTTGTCCTTCCGTTGTTCTTCTCTGATCACAGCACCTGTGAGTACAGCTCTGCCTGCTCCCTAATCATATTTCCAGGCTGGCAGAGGAACTATATTTAAAGCCCTTGCTTCTGAGACAGTTGGTATCAAGATCAATTTTGCAATTTACTTCCAGAAAGATAGGCGCCTAAGTGCAAGTTTACCTACCCCACAGCTATCTTAAGATCTGACAAAAGGGAATAAAAGCAGAAGTAGGGAGGAAAAATGTTAAAGACAGAAAAAACATATCTGGTGAGAACTCTACATCCAACTTTAGGAGAACTGGTTTCACAAAATGTAATTTGAACTGAATGGAAGGAAGGGGGTTACAAGGCATTTAACTTGCAATACTCCTTGAGAAGGATGCACTCCCTCCACACACCCTGTAACTGCTATCGTCCCCATGCGGGAGTGATATAGAAAGTAAACTTTTACTCATTAAGCAACAAACACCATTAGGTGCCTCCATAGCAGAGGCGGGAGTAGAAGCAGCACACCAACACAAAGGTTCTCCACGAATGTATCTCTTGTACTAGTTTCAAATGGCTGTCATCACAAAAGTACCACAAGCAACAGAAATTTATTCTCTCACAGTTCTGGAGTCTAACTCTGACATTAAGATGCTGGTCTGGTTGATTCCTCCCAAGGACTGTGACAGAGGCTGTTCCATGCCTCTTTTCCAGCTTCTGGGAGCCTCAAGCATTCCTTGCCTTGTAGATGGTATTTTTGTATCTTTACATTGCCTTCCCTCCAGATGCCATGTTCTCTGTGTCTAAACGTCCTCTTTATAAGAATATCAATCATATTGGGGACCAGCAGTTATCGTAATGGCTATGTCGCTGAACTCCCATGTAGTCTACCGCGGTTCATGTCCCGGACCCAGTGGCTTAAACTCACGCCGGGCATGTGTGCATGCATGCCCAAGATCCCGAGAGGAGAATGGAGGAGAAGGGATTGTGGCGTGGCTATCCCCCCCAGGGGATGATTTCTCACTTTCTGTCTCTCTGTCTCTCTCTGTCTTTCTGGTGAGTGCACGTGCCCTATAGCAAAACCCTCTCAAAAAAAAAAAAAAAAAAAAAAAAAAAGGATATCAATATCAATCATTGGATTACAGTTCACTCTAATGACCTTGTCATAACCTAATTATCTGCAAAGACCCTGTTTCTAAGTAGGGTCACATGCACAGGTCCTGGGAGTTAGGACTGCAACATCTTTGTGGGAGAAGACACAGTTCAGCCCATAACACCTTGGGATATCAGTCTGGGTTTTGTTTGATTACTAAGGATGCACAGTTGGACTCAAGTGAGAAAGACCAATTCTAAAATCTCATCCTTCACCCCACCTAATCACAGCAGGTCATCTAATCATTTGATTTCTTTAGAGAGTAGTTCTCTGGTTTTCATTTGGCCAAACGCTATTGAGTGTGTGTATATATATATATATATATATGAACACATGTCTGACTTTAGACATAAAACTCAGTGAGTAGAATGAATACTCTAAAGTGACATCTAGCTGAGGCTATATAGCTTACCGCAGTCATTAAATAGGTACATTTATATGCACTAATTTCAATAAAAGCAGTTTTAGCTTTAATAAATCAAAATTTAAAAATGTTAATAAAAATTTGCTTAAGGCTTAAAGCCAGGAAAAAGGTTAGGATTCTGTTCAAACCATAGGAAGATGGACCTACCAACAACTCAAGATAACACAAAAATCCTTAAATCTGAAAAACAATGCAGAGAAGAAAATCAGTAATGTTTTAGTCAAAAGTCATCAAATTCTATTTCATCAGTTCAGTCTCATGTAATTAATCTATTCTGTTGAATTTGCAGTGTTACTATGGTCTGATCTTTCCATTTAAATTTTGAAAATTAACATTTAATGTTATTATTGGTCTTTCTGGACTTGTCCTTACTATTAAGTTGGTCATTTTCTTGGTTATTTTTTGTACTCTTATTTCTGTGTGTCTTTCTTTAGTTTTCCTGGTATAGCACTCCCTTCAGAATTTTTTGGAGAGCTAATCTGGTGTTGGTAAATTCTTTTAGGTTTTGTTTATCTGAGAATGTGTTTGTCTTTTCTTCCCATATGAAGGATAATCTTGCTGGGTATAATATTCTTGATTGAAATTGTCTTTCACTTAACACTTTGAATGTATTTCCCCATTCTTTCCTTGCTTGCATTGTTTCCAATGAGAGGTCCAATATTAATCTGATGGTATAACCTTTATAAGTAGCTTGACATTTCTCTCTTGACAATTTTAGAATCATGTCTTTGTCTGTGGTTTTGGTTAATCTGGATATGATGTGCCTTGTAGAAGATCTTCTTGGGTTGATTCTGTGTGGAGTCCTTTGTATTTTCTTTCTTTCTTTCTTTTTTTTTTTTTAGAGGTTTTTGCTATAGGGTGCATGCACTTGCCAGAAAGACAGAGAGAAAGAGAGAGACAGAAAGTGAGAAATCACCCTTCGGGGGGATGGTCACACCACAATCCCTTCTCCTCCATTCTCCTCTCAGGATCTTAGGCACACATGCACATGCACCTGGCATGAGTTTAAGCTATTGGGTCCAGGACTGGAACCATGGTCGACTACATGGGAGTCCAGCAACATAGCCATTACTCCAACTGCTGGTCCCAAGTCCTTTGTATTTTTGGGGGTCTGGATATTTGAATGCCTCTCTAGGTTTAGCAAGTTTTCTTCCAGGATTTCATGGAATAGATTATCAATGCCCATATTAGTTTCTTCACCTTCTAGGATACTGATTATCTGGATGTTTGGGCGTTTAATGGTATCTAGTATTACTCATATATTATTCTCATTTTGAGGGGTTATTTTCTTCGTATTTTAGGTAAATTTTTCAGAGGTTTTGCCGTCTACATCTGAGATTCGATCTTCTGCATGATCTAATCTGTTTTGAATACTTTCGAGGGAGGTTTTGATTTCCTGTATTACAGCCTTCATATCTAACAGTTCTGTTCGATTCCTTTTTGTGGTGTGTATTTCCTCTTTCAGATTGTGCAAGAACTTCCTTAACTCCTAGAATTCATTGTCTCTTTCCTCCTGCATCTCTTACATTTCCACGGGTTCCATTGTACTGTCTGTGGATGACAAGTTATTTTTTTGCCTTGGGGGAGAGGTATTTTCTTGGTTTCTCATATTTCTTGTGCCTCTGTGGTGGTTTCTGGTCATCTGATGGATTATACATTTTTTCCTTATTAAATATGAACATTCAGTGGCATGTAGAAGGAGGTGATCTGTAGTCTCTCTGTAGTTCCATTTTTCTACCTTTGTGCAGCAGATTCCGTGGGAATTAAGGATTACTCTGACCCTGTCTAGATCTTGGGATCTCAGAGGGATCTTGGGATCTGGAGGATGAAGTCTGAGCAGAAAATCTTTAATTGTCCCAGTCCCTGAAAGGGGCTGCTATCAGCTCAAATGTAGATGGCTTCTTCCGCTTATTTAAAAAAAAAAAACAAAACACCAAACTTAGCCTCCTGCTAAAGGTGAGCTCTTTCTCTTGATAATCTTATTGTTTTAAGGTCAAAATGTATTTCAAAGAAATATACTTAAACTTGACTAGTGCTTTGTTCAAAAACAAAATGCCTCTTGAGTTGTAAAGGATCTGGATGTTTCTGCCTGTGTGACACCTGCCCTCTCCTTTTCAGGGCACATGTCAGTTCCAGCTGCCCTTCTGGAGGTCCTCGGCTCTGAGTCACCACTGAGCTAGGGTTCCTTTCTGTATGCAGACACCATAGACTGAACTGAAGTCCCTGGGTCCCCGTTGGAGTACTATAGCAAGAGAGGACCCCCTTGATGGTCAACAATCCGATGATGCTTAAGTGAGAGAAATATTCTGGGATAGATGCAGGAAAGCAGGCAAGTGACTTGCAAAGTGATCAAGAGCAACGATTTAATGGAAGTCTGGATGAGACCATAGCAAGATAGGCTTGTTTCTAGAACCTCATGAGAGATCTTTTGAAATCCTAGAGATATGACTGAGGCAAATTAAGAGACAAATTAATTAAACTGGGAATGTGACTTGGGAAACCACTAACCCTCAAAAGTACAGCTAAAAATTGTTGCAGTTTACATCACAATTTAGTTCAGTTTGTATTGGTGGCAATATAGGATTTCATTAGGGAGAACTTGGCCATTCCAGAACACGTTGCTTTGGGACCTATAAGAGGCAGAACTCGGGCCTTCCAGAGTCAGGAATTTGGTCTATTATGATGACTCCTAATTTCAAGAAACAGAAGAATTTGAGAGCGTATTGTGTGGAGACCCTGATCACAGGGGACATTTGTGGCCCTAGCTGATGTCCCCTCTTCTGCATGGTGCTAGGTTCTAGGAGAGTAAGCTGTCCAGGAGAGAGACCATGTTCTTAGAATGGCACAGAGGGACCCCTGCTCTATGACAGCAGAACTGTCACCATTACTCACCTTTCTTTGAGACATTTTTACCATTAGAGAAAAAAAAGTCATTGAAAAATCATCTCACATCAAAGCTCAGAGAGCTTTCTGAGTTTGTGCAAAGGCAATTGGGCATTTCAGCTGCTCTGATGGAATGATGTGGGGGCATTTCCGTTTTATTCCTGTATCTCCCTGAGGCAGGCGTGACTGGTGGTGTTCTCTCTTCTAGTGGAGCTGCATTTCCAGTCTGTCCTTATTTGTTAAAACTTCCATTTCTGTCCATGGGGGGCACTAGATTCTGCTCCTTTCTTCTGGCTTGAACAGAAAACGAAAACACCCACTTAGTTCCAAGCGTTTTTTGCGGTGCTGGCTGTAAACATCAACACCATCAGGCTCTCAGCATGAACTGAATACCTCCAGAACTAATGGCTCTAGCCACTTCCCACTGCCCCATGAAAGGGTCATTGCTTTTTAACCGCTGTGTCACCCTTCATGGCTGTCTGGGGGTGCACAACGCGGCAGAAGGAGGCAGATAGCCTTTAAAATCCACTGGAGGTCAATGTATTCCATTATAAACACAGTGCTTCCAATTCAGTTTTAACCTTTGATGAAATTTGCAGTGTTGGGATTTTTTATGCTAGAGCAGACACAGGAAATCACAGGTGCAGCTAATTTCGGTTTTGACTTACAATCACTGCGGGCCCCTTGAATTTTTATGTGAAATTCTCTCTTTAACTTGAGTGTAAAGTGTCAGAAGTCTGCAGCTTGTCTCTGTAATGTACATTAATAGGTAATATTGATTGGTGGAAATTAATTACTAGAGAAAACAGCTTTCAGTGCTTACCTAGTGTTTGGGAAGATTTGAGAGCCCCCTTGTGGCTATAATCTAAATAAACTGAAAAGTGATGAATGGCTTTTAGCTATTTGTTTTTTCCTCCTTTTTTGTTTCTTTTTTCTTTCAATCTTGATATAGGGCACATGTACTCACTGAGGAGAGAGTAAGAGAGAAAGTGAGGAAGCCCTCCACATGGCGGACGGTCATGTCTCAAGCCCTCCTCCTCCATTTCTCCCTTCTTTTGGGATTTGGGGCATGCACATGTGCTCAGTGTGCTTTTCAAGCTGCTGAATTGGGAAATTGAACCACACACGTGCAGTTGGACATGTGGTCTCCAGGCTCTCCAACCACCATGCCACCGTCTGGCCCAGATTTGTTGTTGTTGATTGGGGTCCCTCCCCTCTTTTTGACTCCATTTGTTTGTTTGCTTTATAGCTTTGAATTGTTTTGCATTTAGATTAGCATTTAACAGAACACACATCACTTCTACAGGGATGTGGAGATGGTAGCAGGTGTCAATTTTAAAAGGACAGGTGACTTATTTTCTGATCTTGCCAAGAGATATAATCAATGCAGAGGGGCATGCCTAGGGAAGTGCACAAAGCCTGGGAATTATAGTTCACTATTTCATTTCTTAAGGGACACCCCCCACACACTTTCAATCCACATATTGATGTAACCAAATATAAAAAAACACCTCGTGCAGCCCCAAGCTACATTTATTTTGAAAAGCTTAAGGATTATTTCCTCAGATTTACATGTAGCAGAGAAAAGTGGGGAAATAAGTGTCCTCATCTGAGTGTTTTAAAATCTCTAAGAAACAAAAGTTGAAAGCCATGACCTCCCTGATGCTTCAATCATGCCTGAAGAAAAATATTTGCGACTTAAGGTCATTGCTCTCCACACTTGAATTGATGAAGGCAGCCCCCAAGGCAAAGTTTAGACAGAACCAATTGATTTTTTGCTGAGAGATTTAAATGATCATGCATCTATTTCACTGAAGTCCTGTCATTGCTTTATTAATTAGGCAGAATGGCAGTGGTGCTTGGAGCCCACTGCAGCTGTAAGATCCCACTGAGTGTCCGCGTGGTAAGCAGGGCTTCTGGAAGGACTCAGGGTAATTATCGTGAATACATGGATTTGGGAGGGAACTTGATTAGGGCTCCACGTTACTTCCAGCATAATTTGGTTTCCCCTAGATTAGCTTGTGGAGGGACAGTGGTGTCTTGTCACAAATGAATTGCTAACCCTGCCTGTTGTTCCTAGCGTGGGGAACGATGTGTCGCAAGGAAGAAGAAAAAGAGAAGAAAAGTGCCTAATGTTGGGGCCTAGATGGACACATAGAAGTTAAAGAGGGCGTCTATTCTAGTTTACCTTCGATGCACAGGTGTGATTAGCATGGACAGCAGTCACTCCCTTGATAGGGAGTGAGAGAGGAGCTGTGTGTGTAGATATTGCTGGCCAAGACAGGATTCCTTAGGAACAAAAGAAAAATTTAAAGCTCTATCACCATTCCTCTTGGTCTTTTTTATTAATATGGACCTTTCACAATGTGCAAAATTGTTTTTAAAATATGCATAAAAGGCCACAAGCATTGTACAAGGACTAGGGATCCATCTTGAATATGCTCTCACCAGCCAAAAGTTGGATAATTTAAGCATAAATAAGGATAAAAACTGTAATGTATTGAAACTTATTAAACATCTTTATAGTCATGAGTTCATAATGATAATATAGAAACAAACAGCATTAAAAAAATAAAATAAAATAACAACCTTTTGGGACCAGCAGGTGGCATGGTGGTTAAAGGCACTGGATTCCCGTATGGCAGACCATGGTTCAAGTCCTGGACCTGGCGGCTTGCTCTCTCACTTTCCCTCTCTCTCTCTCTCTGTCTGATCAAACTAAAAAATAATACAATGATAATAAAAATAAAGTCAAATAAAATATTAAAAAAAAACTTTCAAAATATATGAAGAAAGCAACCCATTGTTTTAGAGACCAGTAAATATAATAAAATGAATCAAACATTCATTTGCCTTTCCTGAATGAACTATACCTTAGAGAAATGAGTTAATATGGATATAAGTGAAATCTTCAAACTTGTAGAAGAAAGTGCTAATTTCATATTTGCTTTCTAACTCTCAACCACATCCAAGCAAAATAAGATGCTACACAGTAGTCAGAGGGTGACTCAGGTTGTCGCGGTCAAGCTGTGTCTTGTTTACCGTGATATCCCAAGAACGTAGCATCGTGACTGGCATGACATGCATAATCAACAAATATTTTAAAATAAACAACCTAAATGACCACAGAAGCTGAGGGAAAAAAAAGAGATGTCCTTGAGCCAGCAGGTGTCATGGTGGTTAAGGGCTCTGGACTCCCACATGGATTACCGTGGTTCGAATCCTGGACCTGGCAACTTGCTTTCTCACTTCCTGTCTCTCTCTCTCTCACTCTTTCCCTCTCTGGTCGAATTAAAATTAATTAATTAATTAATTAAGTTAAATTAAAAATAATTCTTTATAAAAAAAGAGATCCTCCAGCCTCACTACTCCTTTCTGTTAAACTTGGGAAAACCCTTTTCTGTCTCTGGCATAGTTTTCCTCTCTTGTACAGTTGAATAAGAATCTCTTCTCTGCTGCCTCTGATATAACATAGTGAGGATTCAATAAAATAATGGATTAGGCATGTATTTTGAAAATTATGAAAAGATTATAAAAATAAAATTACTATAGGCTGATGTTTTTTAATCATTCACATAGCTTGTTTAATACTCAAAATGTCACTGATTTGGAGCAGTGTTCAAGGCTCTGATATTTGTGGAGAAAGGGATATTGAAGCATATGGTATGAATACATGTTGAGGATCAGCGTGTATTAGCTATAGCTAGGTGCTTGATATTCATTATTTCATTCAGTAATTCCCATAACCCTGTGATGGAAGCGTTTTTACTTTGGATATATTTGGATAAGAACAGTAGGGCTCCCAGAAATCACTAAGCTGAGCAGGTCACATTGAAAGTAAGGAGGGCTTGAAATGGAACCCAGATCTTTCTGACTACAGACCTGTTTCTTTTTACTTCATGCCAGTGCTTGGAATCATGCAGTCATGCTCTGTCCCTATGTGTAGGGACTGACTTTTTTTTTGAGAGAGAGAGAGAGAGAGAGAGAGAGAGAGAGAGAGCGAGCGATTTTTGCTATCGGGCATGTGCGCTCATGGGAGAGAAAGAAAACTAGAAAATGAGCAATCATCCCTCAAGGGAATGGCCATGCTGCAGTCTCTTCTCTTCCATTCTCCTCTTGGGGTTTTTACATGCATGCACACACACCCAGCATGGGTTTCAAGTTGCTGGGCCCAGGACTGAAACCACAGTTGGCCATGTGGGGGTCCAGCAATGTAATCACTATGCCATCTGCTGGCCCTGGGATTGATTGTTACTTTCTCTAAATCTTGTCTTCCTGAATAAAGGCTATGGAACAGCCAACTTCAGGGTAGCAATGTTCCCTGAATACTTTTCTGAGTCTTTCTAGCACGTGTTAAAAACAAAAAACCTGCTTTATACTCAAAAAGAGAATTGTGGCATGCATGAGCTTTGACTTTATCTGAATTCACTTGCACAGCTATTTCCAACATTGGACCAGCAGTTGGCATAATGGCTGTATCGCTGGACTCCCAGGTAGTCAACAGCGGTTGGAGTCCTGAACCCGGTGGCTTAAACTCACACTGGGCGTGTGTGTGTGCGTGCCCAAGATTCTGAAAAGAGAATGGAGGATAAGGGATTGTGGCATGGCCATTCCTCCTGGGAGTGATTTCTCACTTTCTCAGTGTCTCTCTGTCTCTCTCTGTCTTTCTGGTGAGTGCATGCACTCTATAGCAAAAACATCTCCAAAACCAAAACAAAACCAAAAAAAAAAAAAAAACCCTCCAAAAAACAGAAACAGCTATTTCCAGCTATCCTTTATTGTTCTGCTATTACTGCAGGTTTTGGCTTCTAGATTCCTTGGGAGCGTTAAAAAGTAATGCAATCACAGTAATTCCCCCTTGCCTCCAATACCTTGTCTTCAAGTGTGAATTTTTTATGCAGTTCTGTGGGTGTGCTGAGCTCAGAACAATCATTTCTATGGCTTCTTCCACGTTGTAAACAGACCACGCTGTGGACCCATGCACCCCTGTGCTGGGAGCAGACGGAAGCCCTCTGTTCCTCCCGCTTCTTGTCCATGCCAGGCCTTGCCATGTGCTGCCTCTCTCATCTCCTGTAGCTTACCCACCAGTAAACACAAATCTCTTCTCCTGAGATGCTCATTTTGCCTTTAGAGCTTCAAATTCATCAAAGCCTGGGACTATACCATTGAGTCACGAGTCGCATCTCCAAGACAGTCTGACTTGTACAAGATGATGGACCAGACTGTCAAAACTATCATCACTTTATGAAATTGCAGACATCATCTAAAAGCACACATAACTCAGATATTTCGATGACTAAATTGGGTACTGCAAGAACCGCACTTAGGAATGGACGCAGTGTGCACGCCATAAATGTTAGCAGTTTACTATTGTTATTAATATTAATTCTCATTTCACATGGAACTTTCCATATGTTGGGCTAGCTTTCTCCTTAGCTCATTGTCTAAAAGATGTCCTCTGAGATGCTCTTTCTTTGAGAACTGGCCAGAGGAGGAATCAGGTTGAGATCCAGATAGTTCATTTAATATACTGAAATGAGTCCCCATTTTGGCTAGCAGAATGTAGGAGAATCCTCAAACAGAAGAATCCTTTATGTAAGCATGTGGCCAAATCTAGACAGAATTTTTTTTTTTTTTTTTAATTCTTGGGACAGTTTAAGAAAATCTGCATCAAAGCTGTCAAATACAGATCTAAATATTGGAGCTCATGTCGGGCTCTTAAATACCCTGATTTTCTTCTTTTCCTTTCCAAATTGGCTGACGCTAAACAATTGCAGTGGAGACTCCGCATCGTTTCTGTTCTGTGTAATTCTCACATTCTCTAAAAGCAGAGCCTGCGAAATTAGTTAAGAAGAGAGCATGGCTGAACACGAAAGGCCCGATAACGCAATCTGAGTGTGCTATCTGGTGTTCTACTTTACCCGGCTGGGATTAGAGCCGCGAGAGAGACTGAATGGGGCCTTATCTGACTCTGGGGCGGCTCCAGGCTTCAGGTGGATACCCGCATGCATAAACTACAGCTTCGCAGAGTGCCTTGAGACGTTCTCCTGCCCAAGTCCCAGCGATGCAGCGCGAAGCAGGGCGCCTCTGAACCAAATAATCACGGAAGTCCCTGAATAATGCATGAGAGCAGGACCCTCCCTGGCACATTTGAAACTGTACTGGGAGGGACTGTACTCAGCAAGATAGCAAAAACAAGCCCCTGGAACATGCATTCCCTGAAATTTATTCTGCAGCAGCCACTTGGGAGAAAGTGAAAGCAAATGTGACAACCGCCCAAAAATCATGGCATTTTAGTGAATCTGAAGCTCATAGGGTTCCTGTCAATATAAGGCAGTGATGTGACTGGATTTATAATTTTTATCTTATTGATGAATTCCATCTCTTCCTCTAGGGAATGGGATAGGGGGAGGTTTGACTGATCATCATTGAGAAATGGCCTTTATCATCCAGAAGCTTCTTGTTTCATGCTGTTGTTTGGTCGGTTTAGTATCATGTGTGGTTTCTCATAATTAAAGTTAGCTGACACTAGACATTGCAAGCAAATTGCATCTCGAGAGGTGGTTTCTTTTAGGACTGGCACCGAATGTAATCGGGCGAGGGACCTCCATCTTTCTGATCCAGATGTCGGCTTTAATATAGCTACAGCTTTGATGGGTGGGATTTGATTCCACAAATGTTTAGTTTCTAATTTGATATTCCAGCTGCTCATTAAGTGAAAAATCAACAAATCTTTTTTGGAAAAAAATGTTTCCCCACCATCATGTCACATATCTCAACCTGACTGTTCTGGAAGGTCCATCGAGGCCCCCTTTCTCTCCAGGCACCTTCTGGGTGCAGCTGGAGGGAATGGGTCCCCATCTCACAGCTCTGCCCTGATTTCCAGGCAGCCACGTGTCTGCTCTCAGTGATGTCAGGCCCCTGGAATGACCCTGTCCTCTCCTGCTCTGACTATGGTAGGAAACTATACAGAAAAGGGAGCAATTCTCTTGGCTCAGGAATTCTACTCCTAGGAATTTATTCTCTGCACAAATATTATGGCTTATGAGGTTCATCAGAGTCTTGTTTATAATACTTCCTCTCCCCCCCAAAAATAGAATGTGCCTAGTTGTCCCAAGCTGGAAGATCGGTTGTATATATTATAATATAGCCTTAATTAGAATATGCTTTTATATAAGAACATTGTACTCTTCAGGAAGAATATTAAATACAGGGGTAAAAAAATGTTCACGCTGAGACCAGTAGATAGCATAATGGTTACGTCGCTGGACTCCCATATGGCCAAGTGTGGTTCGAGTCCTGGACCCAGAGGCTTGAAACTCATGCAGGGCATGTGTGCGTGTGTGCCCAAAATCCCAAGAGAAGATGAAAAAGGCATGGCCATCCTCCTGGAGGGTGATTTCTGACTTTCTGTCTCTCTAGCTAGTGCACATGCCCTATAGCAAAAAATTTCTCTTTTAATAAAGTTCACACTATCTTAAGTTAAAAAAATAAAACAGGCTAGAAATATCAAGAAATGTGGTATCATACTTGATATCATGATATCAATTCTTTAAAAGAAATGTGTATATTGGGGGACCAGCAGTTAGTGTAATGACTGTGTTGCTGGACTCCCATGTAGTTGACTGTTGATTGAGTCCCGGACCTGGTGGCTTAAACTCATGCTGGGTTCATGTGCATGCATGCCCAAGATCCCAAGAGGAGAATGGAGGAGAAGGGATTGAGGCGTGGTCATCCCCCCTGGGGGGTGATTTCTCACTTTCTATCTCTCTTTCTGGCAAGCGCATGCACCCTATAGCAAAAACCTCTCCAAAAAGAAAAAATGTGTATACACACACACACACACACACACACACACACACACATATATATATATATATATATATATATATATATATACGGATTCAGCTATGGTTATATCCGAGTGAAATGATTATAGGTGATTTTTATTTTCTTGTTTTTTACTTGCTGCATTTCTCACATTTTTCATAATGACAATATGTTGCCTTTCTGAGAGGAAAAATAATCAATGATTTTTTAAAAAATTGCAAAGCCAGTTAAATCCAAACTCTTCTCCATTTGAAGAGTTTGGGTGCAGAAGTAATGAAAACTAGGCCAAGCCTCTTCTCTGAGGGGAGCCTTGTAGACATTCTTCTCACCTCTACGTTACTGGTTGAAAAGAGTTGAGATATCTGGGCAGGGTGTGAAATGAAAGGATCTGACTGCTTCCTAAGTTCCCGGGAGGGAGGACGCCTCGGACACGTGGCTTCTGTGTGCAGTAAGATAACCGCATGCACATGTCTCCATTTTCTTCTAACAATACCGGACATCCTGGGGACCAATCACCCTGACACACACTGTTGTCAGCCTCCTAAACTTCTTTATTATAACGCTTAACAATTGTAGTTTCCAATTTCCCATTTGCTTAGAACGTCATTCTTAAATTCCTTAATTTGTTTTCAAGGCTTGCATAAAAGGCCTTTTCATCACTGTGTCAAAGGGCAGTCTGATTGCCAAGCTCTAACGGTGGCAATTCCCCCTATCAGATACAGGACAGTGCAGATAATACTCTATTGAGATACTGAAGAATGGGCAGCCTGTAATGACTGTGTGGCACTAAAAAGAGTCAAGAAATTTATTCTCTTCCAAATATTTGGAAAATGACTTTAGTACAAGTGAAAGAGGATGGAGGGGACAAATTCCATGTTTTAAACATGCCCACATCAGCTCTGTGCAAGGAATCCTCCTTACCTGTGCAGATGCCATGGTGAAGGCCAAGACCTGCAGATGCCCCCAAGTCCACTCACAGATCATGAAACTCTTGGATAAGCAGGGGAAACTCACTTCAAAGTCTGTAGGACAAAAAAAATGAGAAGTTTATTTCCCATTCCTTTCATAAGATCCAAGAATCCCTGAAACAGTAGCTGATAAATGTATGTATTCTCCACAAACATGGAACAACTGAACATCTATGATGATAAGGTCATATATTCTAATTCCTGGAAATTTTAGGGTACATAAAGCCTATTCAAGTGACAGTACACTCACTGGTCATAGAACAATGGTGAAACAATGTGGGGCTCAGGGTTTGGTGAGTGGAAACTCCATTCCTCTGAGGTATCAGAGAAGACTGGTTGAAGGAATTCCTACTTAATCTAGTTTTCATGAATTCATGAAACTATGGTGTGTAGAGAGATTTATTTTGCTGCCTGATTTTATAAGAATTAAGCTGGTTTTGGAAGGAATGTATTTATTAAACTTCCTCTGTGAACCTGGCATTTTTCATTCATTTGATGTGTTGTCATTGGATAGACAAGTCATAGCCACATAAAAAGAAATCTTTTTAAATCACCACCCACAAAGAGATACCAGTGACTTACTTACTTACTTCCTTATTCTACCATTTTGATGAGAATCAAAGTATTAAGAAAGAAGGATTAGATAGATGGAAAGAGGAGAATGTGGTACAAGGAAGGATGACAGTAAGGAAAGCAGAAGCAGCAATGACAGTTGGGTTATGACATTTGTTGAATCTGTCCCTGATTCATTCTTACTCATGCCCACAGTTCTGGAATTTTCCCTGCTGGTCTGTTATCACCACTACTGCATGTCTATCTCTCTTGGTCTTGACCTACTTTAGTACATCTTTAATACAATTGCTAAATGCATCTTCCTAAATCAACCCTTTCCTATGTTTGCAATTCACAGTTGCATATGGAGCCTATGAACATTTGGTCTCAACATCCTTTTTTAGCTTATACCCTCTTTCTATTCATTTATTCATGAAACAAATGTTTAGTGAACTATACAACATGAACTTCTTGGTCTATCGATAGTTGGACCACTCGACATTTTTACCTCCATAATTTGCTAACTAATGCTCTTCTCTACCTTGCCACCTTGAACCGACAACTCATGAGGGCACTTGATCCTTTTCTTATGTTTCTCTACATTTCCTAGAGCAGTTCCTTACACATAGCAAGCCCTCAATAAGCACTTGTTAATTAAATGACTTGCTAATTAGAAAAGGGAGCAAATTATACAATAAACTCCTTGATGAAACATAGGTTATTGAAATAGTAGAGAGAAGAACCAGCAATATTAGTATTAAAAATATTAAGATAAATATTAAAATAAACCACATTGCTTCTAATTACCTGTTGTATAAAATATTCTACCTCTTGCTCTAAGTTCGTGTCGTTTCTCTCTACACATCATCGACCATCACGATCAAATGACAGATGCATTAGGTGATTATCTATTTTTTCACTCTTTGCATACATTAAAAAATAGTATCAGATGGACTTTTTGGGAGAGAGAAGAAAGGCATATTTATCAAAAGCAATATTAACCTTAGTTATTAAAATACATTTATTTCATGTAATGATTGTTTTCTTTTACATAGTAGTTATGTGTTGAACATCTGCTCTGAGCAGGACTTTTAGGTGCTGTGAGACATAAGGCTTAAAATTTTCAAAAAGGAACTTAAAGGGTAACTGTGGCCGAGACTTTCATGCTCAAGTTGAAAGTGTGGTAAGTGACAGTAAACCCTGTAGGGTGGAAAAGTGAGAGAAGACATATATTGAGCCATGAGCTGGCCTGATAAGTGAGCAGGATGCAAATAAGGGAAGGAAAGGGCAAAAAATTTCCAAGTGGCAAAAGACAGTAATGCTTTCGTTAGTGTAGTTAGAATTTTTAAATGTGATCACTTACAGCAAAGGAAGCTGCTAAAAGTGGTGTGTGTGCCCTTTCTCTGACATCACTAAGCCTCCTTGATGGCATGTATGATTATTATTAGTTAAAATAACGACCAAACTAATGAAAGCACCCTATTTCCTAATCTTTCTGAGTACACAGGTATTTACTATCATTACTCCATGGCCACAAGAATGACAATTCTAGAGAGTTCCAGTGGCTTTACAAACATCCTTAAATGAATTCACCCAAGCTCTTCTTGAAGAAGCGGCAAAGTAAGGATCTGTTGCCAGGTAGCTGTCACCTAGGCAAACGAAGTTATCTGTCTCAGGGAGTGCTCTGATCCAGAGAGATTGGAAGAACATTCCCGAACTTCATAGTTAGCATTTCTTTTGCTTTACCAAAATCATCGAATGCCTAAGGTCTCGGGGACAATATCTTCTTAAGTCTCTGAGTCTCATGTGCTTACTCACAATGCTTGGCAAATAGAGGTGGCTTAATTAACATTTGGAGAATTAATAAATCAATTAATGGGTAAAATAAGAGGCAAATAATAGTTTACTTATTTTTCTAACATCTGAGAAGAGTTTAGGTTAACTGAATGGACAAATGCATGAACGAGAGATACCCTGACTATGATTAGAAGATCAAGTTGGAAGAAACAGGAGTCAGTGAGGTGAGGGTCCTATGAACTCCTCAAGAGCCTTTGACTGCTGCTTGGTTTTGCTCTTTATTCTTTGTTTAACCTTTTAAAAAAAGTTTTCTTCTTCCATTGTGCTGCTGAACAAGTAAAGCCTAGCACTAAATCCTCTAAGTACATTGATTAGAGACTCAATTGGGAGTTAAGGGAGCAGAAAGAAGTGAGTTTCTGTTGAGTTGGAGGAAAAGAAGATTCATGGGACTGGAGTAAAGCTTGTCAGCAATGAAGACTGGGTGTGTGGCCTGGAGATAAATATCACTTCATCATGATTTTTATAATTTTCTGTCTGGAAGTAGAGACTCAAATGAAAGTAAAGTAAAAGTTGGTGATGAGAAAAAAAATGATCCGAGGGCAGCAGCTGGCTGCCATAGCGGTTACGTAGGTGGACTGCAGCTTGAGTCCCAGATCCGGTGGCTTGAAAATCATGCCAGGTGCATGTGTGTGCGTGCCCAAGATCCCAGGAGGAGAATGGAGGAAAAGGGATTGCAGTGGCCATGCTCCCTAGGGGGTGATTTCGCACTTTCTCTCTCACTGTCTCTGTCTCTCTCTCCAATGAATGCACATACCCTAAGGCAAAAACTAAAAACTAAATTTAAATTAAATTTTAATATAAAAATGATTTAAAAACTAAAGATTCAATCAAATTGTCAGATATTTTTTAAAAAAACTCGAGCATTCTTAAACCTATTGTTTTGTTTTTACAATTTTTATAATTTCCTGTGTTAACTGCTTTGTACGATTGAAATGAACAAAATGTACATGAGATAATGTCTGACTAAAGCAATTCTCAAGTGCAGTGATCCACTAAGATACAGAACCATGAGATGGGATATTGTACTTCATCTATATAAATGTTCTGCCAGTATATTTAGATGTCTCGATGTCAGAGTTGCTTTTAGTTATAAGTTGACTACTTTCTCTAGTAGAACTTGAAGATATTTAGGACTTATTTTACTCATATGAACATCACCCTACAATTTGGCTATTCATGTTTAAATGCAACGTTAAAAATTGAAACTAAGACCATTTTAAGCTTACCTAGTTTTAGTCAGCTTTGAGATTATGTAGATTTCCAGTGGAATGAAGGTAAGGAAACTCTAATGGCCAATTTTCCCAAGTGTGACAAAAGCCTCTCCTTTTTCCAGGAAATTGTAGTTAAATCTTGATGTCACCAAGCTTTGTAATTCTCAGCCCTCAAATCCTCCAACAGTTATGGCTATTTTTAAGATCAGGATCATGTCATATTTGAGATGCATAAATGGGATTGAGACTTATTGACTGTCATCAGCCTCTTTTTTTCCCCTTTGTTTAAATCCTTTCATAGGTTTTCTGTTTTGTCTAGTTAACAGGGAAATAAGACATTTTTCATTTTGGGTCTTCTTCCACCCAATTCAAAGATCTTTCTAATTTAAATTCTTCTGCCCTGGTGTGTTTGTCATCCTTAGCCCACTCAGTTATAACAGCATCATCATCATTGTATTTACATATTATCATGTCACTGTTTGGGGAAATAAAAATCTGTCTCAGCTAGCAGAATTGAAATGTGAACACATCACAACATAGGGTAAAGCATGATTTGTAATGACTACTCATAGTATTCAATAATAGCAGTATCTCCTCTGAGCAAATTTTTCCACCATTTCCCATGGACTCCAGAAACTGTGTCAGACATTTTCTGTTTTTCCTACTGACCTTTTGGACATTTTTTTTTTTCACACTGATAAAATTGTCATTCCATCACAGTTGAAAGACAACAGAGTAATGTAAAACAGTGACTGGCAGGAGCAGAGACTCAGACTATCCTTGACAGTTTCAATAAATTCCTCCTCCTGGTTTAAAAGGAAGTATTATTTAAGATTTTACATCTTTTTAGCACATTTCAAAACTGCATGGCTCACCCAGCGGTACGGTTAGATGTTCAAAATAACAGAATATAGAAAATTTATAACTTTAAATATTATAGTTCATTTTTCTTTCAAAAATGCAGAACAAAATATAATACTGCACCCTTACATTTTTCATTTTTCTATCAATGGTACTAGGTTTTCTTTTTTTTTTTTTTCTATTCAGTTTAGTTTGACCAAATAGAACAAGTGCGAGATTGGATTTTTCCTATGAAATAAGAAATTTCTCTGGCCCTGTATAGTAACCTTCCCTCCCCTTCCTCCTTTACCTCACTCCTTTCCCCTCCCTTCCTTTCTGGTTAGCCAGACTTGATTAAATCCAAGTTCTGTGACTTACTATTAGTGTGGTCTTGGGCCACTTATTTCATCTCCTTAAATCCTTTGTTTATTCAACTCTAGGTGAAAAATTGAAATAATATGCACTTATTTCATAGGATTGTTGAGTTGAGCTGTACTATTAGCACCACACCTGACACTTAGTACATTTGCAACATCATGAATCTTGGGTACTAGTCTATGGGGAAAATGTTGGCATTCGGGTGTTTCAGTTAGTTTATCTAAATAAATATGTCATCATTGGAACTAAAAACAAAAATTGCAAACCTTTGCCCCCAAATCTTGAATAAAAAGTATTTTGTTTCCTAAATGATATACATGGTGATCAGTTAGATGTGAATGAATGAAACATCTTCATTGAATCTCATATAAGCCTTTGACAATTTATTCCTCCTCCTATATTTAATAAGCACCTCTATAGGCTAGGTTGTCTTTCTTAGGTATTGAAGATCCATTCTTTTCCATTGGTTTTTCTTCTTTGTCGAGCTTCTTATTGTCTTCATTGAGAGTCATTGCACACACACACTCACAATGACATCGTTTTCTATTTTCACTATTTCTTTTAAATCAAGAATACAATTTTCTTAAAACTGATTTTCAGAGTGTGGTGACAAAGTAGTTCTCTTCAACTTAGAATCTGACCTGATGCAAGAGCCTCAATCTTCAACAAGAGGTGGAGACAAGTTTTATGAGACTGAAGGGAGGCAGAGCCACTCACTATCTAGCGCCTCCAATTTTATTTCTAGTGTTTCCTGCAGGTTTAAGACTTTTTTTATTTAAATATAGAACCAGACACACCACCATTTGTCTTTCATTCAAATATATGCACTAACAACACACAGGAATGATCCAGGTGTGTGATAGCTACAGCTGCTCCCCTTACTAACACAGATATTTGACAAAATGTGACATGATGCAGAGATAACCAAACATCATTCCTCAACAGAATTTCTGTGATCCACTTATCTGCTCGCCAGTATGGTGTATTTTACAGACACATTTCTTTGAAGGGCAGACACTAAGATGAATGGAGAGAAAATGACCTGGTTTTATTGCAGCCCCCTGGATGCCAGGTTGAGGCAGGCTGGACAGGAGCACTTTCCATGTAGAATGTGGCAGGCCATGTTGAGGCTGAGTGGACAGCACCCAGCCCATCCCAACACTCCTCAGGTTCCAGGGCTCTTGGTGGCACTGAATTCTTTTCAGAAATTTCAGGACCAGTTTTTGTTTCCCCAGGGGAACTCCGAGTTGCTGTATTTGATGCTATGTTTCCAGAGCAGGCTCCCCTTAATGAGCAAACACTGAACTGGAGGTGACTGGAATTGAACTGGCTGTAGAAGGGGAAAAGGTCGAAGTAGGATGTTAGAACTGGAGGTCTCTTTCAGCCTGTTCCTTGGTGGGGATCTTTCTATGGCTTCTGTGACAAATGAACATCCAGGCTCTGCCTGGACTCGATTGGTGATGGGGTAGGTGGCCCATTCCATTGGTTGGTTGCTCAAATAATGACAAGGATTTTTCTTACTTTGAACTAAGGTTGACTTTCCTCTTATGTCTACTGTTGTATCTTTTATATCAAGTTCTCTAACTCTTCCTGCCTCTTTACAGTTCTCTTGCCCCCTTTGAACTTATCCTGATCCCTATGTGATTATTCTGAAAATAACCATCTAAAAATTTATTTCTTCTTAATGTTCCATTAGGTATTATGGGATAAAATAAGATCTGTGATTATAACCAGAACCCCCAACTATTAATAGGCGCACAGTAAATAAGTCACAGGCTTGTTTTATAAATGCTAATATGGTACACAGGAAAGGACAGGAGCTTTGAAATCAAATAGACCCAGATTATATGGCAGGTCAAGTATTAACCTGACTCTAGGATCTTGGGCTAGGATTTTTTCACTTTTGTGAGCCTGTACGTCCTCAGCTTTCATATATACAGACGTAATGAAAAACCTTACTTACAAAGTTGTGCTGAGAAGTCTCTGAGCTAGCATCCATAAAGTACTTTGTGTAGCACAAAGTAGATACTCAGGAAATAGTCTCCACATCCACCACATCCTTTCCCAACTCCACCTACCTCATAATTCAGAATAGCAGCTAAAGAGAAAAGATTAAGGTAAATTAGGTTCCTACCTTGCCCTTTCTAATCCTGTAATCTTGAATAAATCATCTTACCTCTTTGCATGTCTATAAAGCAGTACCTATCTACTACAGAGGCATTTTTTAAGAATCAGATAAATTATCAGATGTATAAAAACTTTTTTAAGAGAGATTTTTGCTGTAGGCACGTGCACTCACCGGAAAGACAGAGAGACAGAAAGTGAGAAATCACCCCCCCCCCCAGGGGGATGGCCACATTGCAATCCCTTTTCTTCTATTCTCCTCTGAAGATCACACGTGCACACACACGTGCCGGCGTGAGTTTAAGCTGTCAGTTCCAGGACACGAACTGAGGTTGACTGTGTGAGAGTCCAGTGACGTAAGCATTATATCATCTGCTGGTCCTGGGTAACAACTTTTTAAATCACTGTATGTCCTCTGTATATAAAATGTAGCTATTTTCATTAGCAATTAATCAGTTAATAATTGGTGAATGAATGATCTATTATACCCACCTTAACCCTCCTCAGACAAGATCAGGGAAGAAAAATCTAATAAATTTATGAAAACCTGTTCATATGTTTTAAAGGAAACAAATGCACTACACCTAATAGGCACCCATCCAGGCAAATAATCTCAGATCTGGAGAACATTTGGCAGAAGAGCCCATTGACTCAATGCTGACTTAAAATTATAGAGATTCATAATCCCAGTATTCATATTGTTGACTAACACTCTTCCTCTAATTTCTTCCAGGAATTTCTATTACATTACAATGTTGCGGGACCCAGTGTCACGTTACCTGAGTGAGTGGAAACACGTCCAGAGAGGGGCCACTTGGAAAACCTCTCTGCACATGTGCGATGGGAGAAGCCCCACCCCTGATGAGTTGCCCACCTGCTACCCAGGGGATGACTGGTCTGGGGTCAGCTTGCGGGAGTTTATGGACTGCAGCTATAACCTGGCTAACAACCGCCAGGTACGCATGCTGGCTGACCTCAGCCTGGTGGGTTGCTATAACTTGACTTTCATGAATGAGAGTGAAAGAAACACCATCCTGTTGCAGAGTGCAAAGAATAACCTGAAGAACATGGCCTTCTTTGGGCTCACGGAATTTCAGAGAAAGACACAGTTCCTCTTTGAGAGGACATTCAACCTCAAGTTCATCTCCCCCTTCACGCAGTTCAACATTACCCGGGCTTCCAATGTGGAGATTAATGAGGGTGCCCGCCAACGCATCGAGGAGCTCAACTTCCTGGACATGCAGCTCTACGAATATGCAAAAGATCTCTTCCAGCAGCGCTACCACCACACCAAGCAGCTTGAGCACCAGAGGGACCGCCAAAAAAGGCGGGAGGAACGGAGGCTGCAGCGGGAGCACAGGGGTCACCGTTGGCCAAAAGAGGATGGGGCCAATGAGGGGACTGTCACCGAGGACTACAACAGCCAGGTGGTGAGATGGTGACCCCCTGCCCGCTCCTCTTTCGGAAGGGGGAGAATGAGCAGGTGCATTGACCTCCTGTTGCATTACCTTGGAGAAGTTAGGCTATTCTGAGGACATCTGGCTGTGTGTTGCTTTATTTGGACATCTGCTTCCTCTTTGTCTTCTTTTTATCCAGCTGGAGATGATCTGTTGTGCCCTTTTTTTTTATCTTGACATTTTTCAATCAGTGATATTAAGTAGGGCAGAAATGCATCCGGTATTGACTGCTTAGAAGGTCAAGGAGACAAATACCACAAAGTCCTTGCAATCTCCTTTGCAGCAACATAGGTTATAGGTTGGGTTTCTGGAACCCACAGAGACACACATGAAAAGCCAAATGATGGCTTGGATGTTCTGCTGAAACTGGTCTTTTTCACACTGTCTCTGTCATGAGAATGCTGGTCTGCTTAAAGAGAGAAAGAGAAGAACCTTTCAACCCTTAGATGAATTTTAGGCCAATTCTCACTTTGTTGTTGGCACTTATCTCTGAACTCTGTTTGAATGTGGTTTAAATCATAAGTAATGTGTTTTGTTGTAGCAGTTGTTTTCAAACAAAAGTACCCTGTTGTTGACCACTGCTAGAGACCCACATCCCACAAAACCCCAGCACCATAACCCTAAGCCATGCTTCCACCTCATCTTTGAAGAAATGGAGTGGATATAGGACAGGAGTGATTGTGGTCCCTGAGAAGTGAACACTGGCAGGGCATTAGGAGAAAATGTACTTATTTACCAATGCCTAAGGATATTTCACTTCACCAATTCCATTTTCAATGTGAGGAATGAATGAGAGGAAAACAAGCAGAAAGATAACTATATGTCTAACATTTCCAAACTGGCTACAGAATATTAGCTTTCTATGGAATATTTTAGAATTTAACCTCTTTGGAGCAGTCATGTATAATAGGGTACTACCAGATTTGAAATCCTGCTATCATCAAAGAAAAGGAAAAGAACTTTGCCTGAAGAGTAGGAACTTAGTTAGTGTGTATACAAAATACACTCCAGGTCGCTAAATGAGTGAGAGCTCTGATTAGACAGACTCCCACTCCAAACATTTGCTTGAGTATTTCCAGCCTGACAACTGTTTCTTGTTTTGTTTTGTTTTGTTTTGTTTTGTTTTGTTTTGTTTTTCCCTACATGATCTTTACCCGTTGTTAGACTATGGCTACAGTCAGCAAATCAGACTAGAGTATTTAAAACTGGACCAAATAATAAGTCACGTTACCAAGTGCTCCTTATTTTCACCTTTACCCAATCAGAACTAAACAAGAAGTCTGTTGAAAAAAAAGAGTAGAAATCTGGAAGAAGGAAGAGGAAGCCTTTGCCTGGCATGCAGTAGGTGGTTCAGAGTGGGCAGAAAGTTTCACCACAGATTGATCTGATCAGTCTCTTCAAGGAGCTCAAGGCAAAATGAGCGAAACCCCTAAATCAGATTGAAAAGCCTATTTCACTGATATCCAACATGTTTGATGTTTAAGCCAGCTTTACATAAGCTACTTCTCAACCTCCAGAATACTCTGTCTTGGGTTGAGAGTCCGTCAGCCCAAAAGCATGGAGTGCCTACCTCCACAGAGGGGAGTCTGGTGTCTTCATCAACTAGAGATCTGGAGAAGCAGTTCAGATATTCCTCTCACTATCAGTGGCTTCATCTTGGGGGCAAGGGACTGCATTATTGGGTGGCTCCGTGGGTCAGGAGCTGAGGGAAGTTCCCTTCATACCTAAATGTATTCTGCACAACAAGGTAGATATTGTTCATCCCAGTTTCATAGAAAAGTGAGAAAAGTGAAGCCCATAGACAATGAATAGCTTCTGCACAGATTGTAAGCTAGATTTAGCAGAGTGAAAGCTCTTATTATTTCATCACATTTTCCATGAAGGATAAGGGCTCACGCTGACTGAAACTTCCTGTCAATCATGCAAAAAACTAGCCGTTATTGTCCAGATGTGTTCTTCTCTAACCCATGTCAGTGGCAGCACTGGGACAGCACCAAGCTAACGGTGGCCTAGAATTACACTGCCTTGGATATGTCCAGTCCCCTCCACATCACTGACTCACCAATGAGCTGTGAGACTGATAACATTTTAGGTGATTGTACTTTTGGAGTCATGTACAAGGATGAGTTAAAAGAGGCCAAGTAAATATTGCTTGTTAGTAGAGGTTGGCCTCACAAAATACTCATGTCTCCCTTTCCAATGATTAGTTTCTAAGGTAGGGAGGGAAAGAGGATTGCAGCTGGGATTAATGAGCAGCTCTCTCTCTCTCTCTCTCTCGCTCTCTCTCTCTCTCTCTCTCTCTTTCCATTCACATTTCTTTGTTAGAATCCAATACTCTTCCTAGAATAGCAGGGATGCAAATTACCCTTCTGCCTGACACTGTGACACACACACACACACACACGCACGCATGCACACAATAACAACTCAGTGGTTTGTCATATGGAAAATCAAAACAGGTTAGAAAGCATTTGGATTGTTCTTTTAAACTCACTTTAAATTTTTGGCAGGGAATCCATGCATAACTGAGACTTGGAGGCAGCTCCTGCTAACTTCACGCTGTTCCTTAGGCACCTCGGGATTTATATCAAAAGGCTTTCCACTGCCTTGGTGCTGAAGGCTTGATGTTTGGTGCTTCACTTAAGACTAGATATCAGGATGTTCAGAAGAGAAACCCTCTCTTTCTGTTGGCCTGAGGCCAATGCTGAGCAAATTAGAAAGACTGACATGGGCTTCCTCCTTCATATCATTTCATTCTAAAGCAGCACATTTGTCATCTCTCTGGGGTCCTATGTTGAAAAAGTGCAGAGGGAGGGACACAGTTTGGTTTTGAAATTTGACTGCACACCTACGTGCTGAGTGAAACTCAGGGAAGGGATGCCAGCGGGAAGGCATCTGAGCCTAAGTGTCCATGGGATGCTGCCTTGAGATCCCAAAGCAGGTCAACGCTGGACGACCTTCATGTCAAAGAAGAGGCA
The DNA here is from genome assembly GCA_026018925.1 of Tupaia tana. Classification (NCBI taxonomy): domain Eukaryota; kingdom Metazoa; phylum Chordata; class Mammalia; order Scandentia; family Tupaiidae; genus Tupaia; species Tupaia tana. Next base: position 95,699,524 of record JAKSZU010000005.1, read on the forward strand.
AAAGAAAAAAAAAATCCCCAAGGGACTCCTTATCCTATGGATTCCTATAATTCCTACACAGACATTCTCTCCCTCCTCCTGGCAATGGCAAATATAAAAACCAGGTTGGGATAAGGTGTCTTTGTGTATAAGTTCACAGATATATGTGTCTATTTGAATTTTATTAAGGACTAAGATACACACAATTTTGTCTCCTCCTAGCTTTTCAGTAGGCTATTCTTGGTGACTAGACAAAACTGCTCTGAGAATTTTTTGGATACTTTTACTAATAACTGGTAATGATCAGTGTTAGACAATAGTTAAGGATATAATGTATATTGTTGAAAAATTATAAAGATGTGTGAAATACGAGGACCCATTTCCTTATGCCTGTAAAGTACCTTTCTCAAAAGTTCAAGTGGAGATAGAACTAACATTGGGAAGAAATGTTACCAGATAGACCTAGCAATGAGATGAGAAAAGATTACAAATATATAATAGAAATATATATACACTTAAGTTTAAAAATTAAGATAGAATTCTTTTTTCTTTTTTCTTTCTTTCTTTCTTTTTTTTTTTTATTGGAGAAGTTTCTGTTATAGGGTGTGTGTGCTCGCCAGAAAGAGAGAGAGAGAAGGAAAGCGAGAAATCACTGCCCCCGCCCCCCCCACATCCCCCAGGAGGGATGTCCAGGCCGCAATCCCTTCTTCTCCTCCATTCTCCTGTCAGGATCTTGGGCACGCATGCACATGTGCCCAGTGTGAGTTTAAGCCACCAGGTCTGGGACTTGAACCACAGTTGACTACGTGGAAGTCCAGCAACATAGCCATTATGCCAATTGCTGGTCCCAGGATAGAATTCTTATTTAGTTCTTTTAACAGAGAAATTCAAAATAAGGGACTCAAATGAGATCAACGCTGTATCTCTCACTCAAAGACAAACTGGTTTCAAGGCATTCGTGTGTGAGATAAGCAGAAGCCCAGGCCGTCTCTTTTTGCTCTTTCATCTTAAAGTCCAGCATCCACCTCAGGGCCCAGGCTCGCACCCACAGCTCCGGCCATCTCATTTACATTTAAGACAGCAGTAGGAAGCAGAGGGAATATGCACAGTGTTTCTAGTCACATCTCGTGGGCTAGGTCCCAGACCTCAGTCACAGCTACCTGGAAAGAAGGCTCTGAAATGTCTTTCTTATTTGTTGCCATGTGCCTTGATAAATGTGAAAATTAATACTGATAAAAACCCTCAGCCTCTGACACAAAGGGAATTGAAAAATATTTCAAGTGCTTTTCAGTGTTGTTTATCTCATCATATGTTTTGCAAAGGATAAGATTAAAATACATCACTTTGTATTGCATTTAAAACTATTCAAAACATTTTTTACACTTAGTATCTCATTTGTTCTTCATTACATTCTTGCGTGTTAAATATGCCCTGTATTCATTATCCCCTTTGATAGTTTTGAACTGAGATTCAGAGATGTTCAAAGATTTTTCCAGAGATTCTCATTGATCAGCAAGAAAGTTACTCAGAACTCCAGTCTTTGACTTCACTCTTTCCTAATGCTACATGCTGATCAACCTCAATATTGTAACTGGAATTGCAAGAATATAAAATCTAAATCTCTCTTGCTGTATTGGGTCGTCGGAAAAGTCATGGGTATTTTTCTATGCAAAAATGCGTCATGACTTGTCTGATGAACCAATATATCTTCTCTTATATTAATGTGGGAATGCAGTGACTTAGAAAGTGCCAAGGATACTGGACAAGTTGACGCTCACGTTCCTGCCTCCCAAGTAGGGAGATCTTATTAGGAGTTTTCACTCATATCTAAGAGATGAGCAATATTGCGGGGGAGAGATCGAAACATCTCTAGTTGGGTGTCCATCCCATCTCACCCAAAAGCTATTTAAGAAGAAGTCTGATGGAATGTTTAGGGAAGTTCAGTGCTAGCAAAATTAAGAATCAGTAGCTGCCTGATCAGTGAAGCTTTAAGGGTGATCAATAGAACCCCAGCTGAAAGAAAAAAGAAATCTCCCTTTCTCTATTTCTTCTTCCCCAGGTTCCTAGTATTGTATCAGAAATGTATGCTTTGGATCTTAAAGGTTTGATTTGGTGTTAAATGAGTCCCTTTGCACATTTGCTGGAGAGATGAACAGCTTTAAGCTGTCATAAGCTAGTAGATGCAGACAGAGTTTATCTGATTCCTTTCTAACCATGACCTCTAGCTGAGAGGAAGGTCCTGGGTAATGGGACCAGGCAGAGGTGGGGGCTAGAGGATGCAAGGCTAACTAGAGAGGAAATTGGGCTCCTGAAATGGAGGCAGGTCGTTCAAAGGTGGAACAGTGATGACTTAAATATGTGCCTGGTAATATTAAAAAAAAAAAAAAAAAGAAAAATGACTAAGATATTGTTTCTGTCCTCAAGAACAAGGGCAGATTGAAAACTGGACTGTCACTCTTTTAGTGGTTTACAAGAACAAAAAAGAGAATGAGTCTTTTGGGACAAGACCAGAGCATTGTGAAGGTTTTAGGGACTGCAGCCTGACTGAGTTGGAGGCGTTAGATCAAAGAGAAAGCTGGATTGGATTTAGGTAAGAATACCTTGATCTAAACAACTATTCCTCTATAGGTTTCCCTCCCCATCATTATTGTGCCCCTTCTGGTCACCAGAATTCCAGCTGAGGGTCTCTAGACTGGGTATCAGGACTACTGAGCCCAGTGATTTTGCCCATTTTGTGTCATTTCTGGGGAAGGAGCATGTGATGGTCCTTTGTCCAAAGCTCTTTTGACTTTATTATCCCCTTCCTCCACCTTGCCTGGACATAAGTGAACATCTGCTAATTTTTCATCATATTTACCTGGATACAAATGAACTAACTCCCCCAAATGCCCTTCTGGGTATGTTGGTTGATTCTGAGACCTGTGTGCTTTGTAACTTCATGGATAGAATGCAATGGACCCATCTTCACAGCATGTTGACAAAACTGGTCTCCCTTGCAGTGGTGCTGAAAATGGCCTCACTATGAACACCAGCAACATCTGTAAGACAGAAGGCCCTGAACTTTCAGGCAAGGACTCGAGGTAAACTAACAGAGTTTCAGATCTGAGATCGTGGACACACAGATGGTTCCTGAGCCCATGTTCTAAGCTGTCTATGGAAAAGACTGCAGCTGTCATCCTTTGGCATATCAAGTGACATCTCGGCGAGTGACATGTTCTGCTGAACTGTGGGAATTCATCAAAGGGCCAGATGTCAGTGCTGAAAAAACAGTTCTTGCCGAGGAGAAGAGTGTTCTGAGGAGCAGAGTTTTGTGCAGTTTACTCATTGTCACATTTGTCTTTCACCTGCTTGCTTTATGTTTCTGTTTTTTTTTTTTTTTTTTTTAATCATGTACTCTTCTTTTCTTTCCTTTTTTCTTTTCATCCCAGAAGTAGTTTCTGGATTTTGCTTGCATTATTTTGCTTTTACAGTATCTACTCAATATTGAGAAGAAAAATATGGTGCCCCATTTTAGATGTAAAGATAGTTACTCAATAGGTAGTAAATTATTTCTTCTAAGAGAAATTTCCTTTTGTTTCTGTGCAATAATATGTATGAACTCAGTTAGTAGGGGATTGTATTGTGACATTATCAACTTTTATCACTATTTAAAAATGATAGTTTGTAGGACTGAAGATCCCCATTGATGTGAAGCACAATTTAATGACTAAGTTAACATATTAAACTGTTGTGATGTCAAGAACAATTGTTTTCCCCTGTGTTTTTGTCAGAGATATTTTCGCAAAATGAGAAAAGTTGTTTAAACACTTTAAGGGATTTATGGAAATTGAATTCGCAGGATCAGCTTTGTCAAACCCTGAAAATCCATGCTTTGGATACAAATGTGGTTATTGGATGTGAAACTTAAAAGCCATAAAAGACAAAGAAAATATGGATTGAAATAATTTAGAGCCTCTGAGGCCAGGGAGGATTTCACAGGCTCTCAAACACATAAGCTTCTAAAACCTTAGTTCTCAGTGACTCTCCCCCTTACTACCCTCCCCGACATGTTGAAATCTGCTGCAAAGTGTGGAAATACTACCTGAAGACAAAAGGATGAGATGGAGATTTTAGAATGAGTGGTGAGAGAGAAGTAGAAGTTGAAACTAAGAATCTGGGAATTCAATCTAAAAGAAAGAAAAGGAAATGTGGGAGGGGTGAAAGAGAGAAGAAAGAGAACAGGAAAAGAAATACACAAATAATAATAAGCACTAATATGGGCCTCCCCAAAATTTCAATGTGTATGATTCAATGTGAGATTATTTTAATAACTGGTTCTTACAATATAAACAAAGAGGGATAAAATTCTTATAAAGAAAATGTTCTTTCAATGTGTGTCATTTGATGTGAGACTATTTTAATCACTTGTTCTTAACAATATAAGCAAAGAAGGAGAAAATTACAATAGAAAAATTTTCTTTTAGAAATCTCTTGAACAATGTAATTTATCACTTTCTTTTTGTTTAGAGGAAGTGGGAATTGTGGATTCCTTCCTTGCTTCTGGGTGAGATTTGTAAACTTACAGGCATGCTGTTTGACCAGATCTCTCTCTCTCCCTAGTGAGAATCTTATGCAAAAGTACTTGACTTTAAAATATCTGGAGTAGGCCACAGAAAAGGCTCCAAAAGACTGTGAAAGTTAAACGCATCCAAACATATGGGCACACACACACATGCACATACGTTGAGGGAAATAGTTTGGGCACTTTTGCCTTCCAAGATAAACCTCAGATAAGAGAAAGGGAAGGATCTAGGAATCTTAAGTTTTACTTCTTTCTCCCGCTAACCTTGAAAATAAGATAAAAAAAATGTTGAAAATATTACCAAAATGTACTCTCAGTCTAACACTGTCTTACTTTTTTTAAAGAATTATTTTATTTTTTATTTTATTATTTATTCACTCATTTATTTCAATTTGCCCAGAGAAAGATACATACACAGAGAGAGAGTGGGAAAGTGAAAAAGTAAGCCACCAGGTCCGGGACTTGAGCTGTGATCAGTTATGGGGGAGTATCTGGTGCCTTAACCACCACACCACCTGCTGGTCCCAACACTGTTTTACTTTTACAGATTAGTTTTCATGTCAAATATAAATTTGCAGAATGACAGATAATAACATAATCCCACGTTTTTCATTTGATAAACAGTGTAAATGTTTTGTGATTGCAAGATACATGATCTTAGATAATTTGGGAAAGTCATGATTCATTTTGGCATAGGAAAACACGTCATGACTTTCCTGACCTAATATTTTGGATCCTTTCCCCTCTATTTGTTCATCTCTTCCATAAGCCTTCCTGTTTATATTCATTCCCTTTAATAATATTTTTTCTATTAATGCTAGGTTTTACGTATTTTACTTTGCTTTTTTATGTCTTAATTTTACTTCTCAATTTGTAATTTGACATTTGTAGTTGGAATTTTCATCTTCATTCTCTTTGCTTTGTATTTATTGGTCTCAACTCTTTATTTCATTGTTCCAGCTTTTATCTTTTACTTTAAAATTTCATCAATTTTATCTATTGTTTACCCTTTCATTTATATTGGCATTTTTTCTTTATATTCACCTTTCTTTTGAGATTCATTTCCATTTTTATTGTTAATTGTAGCTGTCCCTTTCCTTTATTTTGAAATAAACTTTTACTTGTATTATTTTTAACCCATAATTCTGCCTGCAAAATTCTTACTTTTTGAACTATATTGATGTTCTTTAGGGGCTTTGTATATGATTATTCTTGCAAAAATTCCAGGGATATCTGAAAAGAATACGTATTGCATTATTAAATTTTTATAATATAGATATATCAGATATAAGTGTGTGTGTGTGTGTGTGTGTGTATATATATATATATATATATATACACACACACATATATATAAAGTATACATATAACAATATATTGTACAAGAATTCTTCAAAAAAGTTTATGGAAAAATGTATACTATAAAAAATTTCATGATTTCAAACATTTTTTGCACCATAACAAACATATGTTAATTCCATTGTTCGACAAATTTTTTTTAGAGAGATTTTTGCTATAGGGTGCATGTGCTTGTTCGAAAGACAGAGAGACAAAGAGATAGAAAGCAAGAACTCACCTCCAGGGGAGAATGGCCATGCCAACAATCCCTTTTCCTCCATTCTCCTCTTGGGATTTTGGGCATGCACACACACGCACCCAGTGTGAGTTTTAAGCCTTTGGGTCTGTGACTTGAACTTAGGTCATCTACATAGGAGTCCAGTGACATATTTATTGCACCATCTGCTGTTCCCTTTACAAACTTTTTGAAGTCCTCTCCTGTGTGTCTATGTGTGTGTGTGTGTATATACATACATACATAGTGTGCGTGTGTATACATATATATATATACACACATACACACACACACACTATATATATATTTAAAATCCTTGTATATAATTATTTAAATTGTATGTACAGGTATGTATATGCACATATATATGCATACTTACATGACTTTATTTATACACCTACATATTTAATTGATTTGAAACAGAATGTACAAAAATATCCCACTATAACTTTGTTTTTATTCATAAGTTTCTAGCTTATTTATTTTGGCAATTTGTTTTTAGGGCTCATGACTTCCATATTCTTCATTAATATGGCTATTAGTCTCAATATTAAATGGCCTTTTTATATAATTTAATACTTTTGGTTTTAAATTCTTTCATTTTAGTACTATTTTAAATTTTTTATAATTTATGATTAATATGTAGTTTTCACAGAATCTGAACCTGTCTTTTAGTTCAAGAATTGTTATAATTCATAGAATTCTGCCTTCTGCTTTCTTGCCTTATGATTTCTAATTTTATGCATCTTTTCTGATCTGTCTTCTGTCATGATAAACTATGATTTCTTTTAAATCAATGTGAAGAATACAACACTAATTGACTTTGCTTTGTGTCATTTGAAGTTGTTCACATTTATAGGCTTCCCTCGTCCTATGTCCAGGTGTTGATTTTAATAATCTGAAATAACAACTTTGGATTAGAAATAAGTTGGGACTTTAGGCTCATACCAAGATCAATGCTAGACTGTTATTATAGTTAGTATTATAATGACATCAAAGGAGATGACAAACTGGATTCTCTGAATCTAATCTGGAAATACTGAGTAATATTCAGTGTCAAAGTCCTCACAATTCTGGGTAGCGCTTACATGTATCTATTCATTTAAATTATTCTAACAGTTGTTGCATGTGAAATAAGAAGACTTGAAGATAAAGAAGAAATTAGGACTTCACAAATTAGTGTTTGAAAGCCATAGGGACAGCTTGCTTTCTGGATGTTATCCATTCCTGTGAATAATATGAATAATAATTCCTTCAATAAGAAAAAATAGAGCTACAAATGTGATCAGAACTGTAGGAATGCAACTCCTTTCGAGTTTAATTTCTGACTAGCTAACTCCATCAGACTAGACAGGAAGGAAGGAAGGGAGAAAGGAAGTGACCTTCTATAGCAGACAACATGACTTTTAAAATTTAAGAATATAATTTTAAAATATTTCTCTGGGAAACCAGCAGTTAGCATAATGGCTATGTCGCTGGACTCCCACGTAGTCGACCACGGTTCGTGTCCCGGACCCGGTGGCTTAAAACTCACGCCGGGCACGTGTGCGTGCATGCCCAAGATCCCGAGAGAAGAATGGAGGAGAAGGGATTGCGCCGTGACCATCCCCCCTGGGGGGTGATTTCTCGCTTTCTGTCTCTATGTCTCTCTCTGTCTGTCTGGCGAGCGCACGCGCCCTATAGCGAAAAACCTCTCAAAAAATTTTTTTTCTCTGTAAGAACACCAGCAATTTAAATGTCAAGGCAGCAGTTATTGAATAAATACAGCATAAAGAATTATATTCTGGAAGGGAAAGATAGTCCCATCACAAATCCGTGGTGCTCACTTTATCTGGGGCACAGGCAGGTGCTAATGCTCTCCCCTGCTTGTCTCTATACCTACAGGTGTTGACGCCAAGAAGTCATTAAATCCTTGCAAATCAGGGCATCACTCCCAGGAGCCCTGCCAGGAAATCTGCCAGTTAAGTTTTAAGCAGAAGCATATATATTACTGCTCTAAGAAGCCACTGCTGATGGTTGGTATTCACATGCTCAGCTGCAAGTCACAGCTAGTAATCCCCTGCCATCCCCATCCTGTGCTCCATGTGACCGTAGAAGCAGCACAGTGCATTCACTCTGTCACCACTGAAGAGCCTTGGTCCTCTGCTAATATTCTCATTTGTCTCTTCAGAGAGAAAACTACCCTAGGGCAGATTCTGAAATTTAGAAAAGGTACATACAATATAGTTCCTATCATGCTATGATGTTGAATTTCTTGATCTTATTAATTATCAGTTTTACTAAAGGTTATTGGGGCAAGCTTTCATTTATTATCAATACTCCCAAACTCAACTTACTATCATCTCCCCCCCATACTAATTTCTATGAGTTAGTAGATTCTCAGTAAGGATTCTACACCATCTTCATTATCTTCTTTTTTTTTTAAGACTTTAAACCTTCAAGATATACATTTTATTTACTTATTTATTTATTTTAACTTTATTCATGCACTATACATCATTACAGCATACAAAATGAGATTTCCCATTGAGAATACACTGTATATTGGCTCAGTCAAGCACATCAACATACATGTTATCGTCAACAAAAATTTTCCATTTTTTGTTTCCTGTATATTTTGCTATTTATTTATTTTGCCATCCTTGATTCCCTATTTCTCACCCTCTGCCATGTCCCACCCTCCTCCCACACTCTCTCTGGTATCATGGTTGCCTTCTATGCCTTCCCCCCCATTTTATTACTAATGAACTTAATTAATCTAAGTATTTCCACTAGCAAGCACAGCTGATATATACATATTCCATGAACACAAGTCTGACTTTAGGCATAAACCTCAGTGAGTAGAATGAACATACTATAAAGTAGCACCTAGCTGGGGCTATATAGCTTACTGCAGTTATCAAATAGGCATTTTTTCCTGAAACTTTTTTTAAATTAATTAATGTACATTCATCCCCTAATCATCATCACAGCATACAAAAAGTGGTTTCCCATCCACAATATACTGCATAGTGGCTTAATCATGTATGTATGTTATCATCGATAATTTTCCATTTCTAGTTTTACATATTTACCCTTATGTCTGACCCTCTGCCCTTTCCCAACCTCTTCTCACACTATCTCTGGTGTCTACAGTTGTAAACCATTCCTTTCCCCACCACTTTTTATTGATCACACAATTTCTTAATTAATCTAACTACTTTCAATAGCAAGTTTAGTTGGTAATTTCAAGGAAAGCATCTTCATTATCTTCTATATCTATAACCCAGAATGGTGACGATTTAAATCATTTCACTGTCTCCTTCTTTTCAAGATTCCTTTGCCTTTTCCTTCTAAAAGCATCCACTAAGCATATTTTGTGAATCAAGTACAGTATTAGGTGCTGGAGGTTAAAAGAATAAAATTCTTCTGGGCCAAACATTAGTGTTTTTAGGAATTGCTTTAGCACTTACAAGCCAAGTGACAGGTATCCTATAACAGTTTCATGCCTGCCTCTCAGAAGAACTTCAAGGAAGCTCTACACCCTCAGCCATCTGAATCTGTACATGTCATCTTTCTTGCCCCATTGTTTTACACTTTATTTGTATCAGCACTTTCCTCTGTGTTCAGAGGCAGAAAAGCCAGTCTTCTCTCCCTCATGCCATGACCCACAGCTATAGCTCCACCATGCTCTGTGCCTAGTTTGGTATGCTGGCAGCAGCTCGTATGCAAGCCTGGGTTCCTGAACACCCAGGATTGAAGTTCGGGGCATCCTTGGCCCTGTTTGATTTTGCACTCCAGATTTAAGATCCTTAAGTGAAGGGATACCTTCTCTCTGTTCACCACTGTGCAATAGCCTGGCACATAGGAGATATTTAATACAATTCTGATTTGTGACTGAATTAGTCCAACACAACTTTTGGAGCAAGCTGAGCAAGTCTTATAATGTCTTCTATTCTAATGGGCCCCTGTGTTCTCTAAGTTCCTATTTTCAGTGAACCAATAAACATCTGCACCTAAATATCTCCCTCTCACATTCTCTATTTTATTTGTCCCAAATGATAAATTATCTGTGTTTTTATCATCTGAAAAAAATTTAAAAAAAATGTTTCCCTTCTGTATCCCCTTAACTCCCAACTGACTCATAACCTGTGCAACTCATAGGGTCAGCAAAATAGAACCCTTAGTTGCCCTCAACTCCTCATACCCATCCTGATGATACTGTCTTCAAAGTCCATCTCCTACTCTCCAGTCCTACAACCATCACACTGGTTTAGACTTTCATCCTGCTTCATCTTGCTGGCCAATAGGGAATTTATTTATTTATATTTTTATATGCGAGAGAGAGAGAGAGAGAGAGAGAGAGAGAGAGAGAGAAAGTGAGAAATCACTTCCTGGTGGGGAGAATGGCCACAGTTTAATCCTTTCCCTCTCCTCCATTATCCTCTCAGGACTTGGGGCATGCATGCACACATGCCCAGATCAAGCTACCAGATCCAGGACTCAAACTGCAGTCAGCCATATGGGATCCAGCTGTCTTAACCTCCATGCCACATGCTGGCCCCTGATAGGAGTTTTTTATAATAATTTTAACTTCCACAAAACACCAGGAACCATTATACCTTTTTTTTTCTGGTTAAAATATTGACTATCAAAGACAGTAAGTAACAAGTTCTAATTAAGAAAGTACGTAATTGGGACCAGCAGTTAGCGTAATGGCTATGTTGCTGGACTCCCATGTAGTCGACCGCGGTTTGCATCCCGGACCTGGTGGCTTAAAACTCACGCTGGGCCCATGTGCATGCGTGCCCAAGATCCCAAGAGGAGAATGGAGGAGAAGGGATTGTGGCATGGCCATCCCCCCTAGGGGTTGATTTCTCGCTTTCTGTCTCTCTGTCTCTCTGGCTAGCACACACACCCTATAGCAAAAACCTCTTCAAAAAAAAAAAAAAAAAAAAAAAAGTAGGTAATAAGTACTGATTCTAATACTTATTAAGTATTAATAACTATTAGAATTATAGGATCCAAAGTCCATTTTACTTCAACCCAAAACCTCAGTTCTTCCATGCAAATCTGTTCTCCCAGCCTATAAACCCTGTCCTCTCAGCCTTTCTCCACCCTTTCAAAGGCCTGGCCATGACACTTCCATACTTATCCTTCTTAATGGTGACTGCTAACTTCAGGATCAAGGAAACACTTTGTAGCACAGCATTTAGGACCCATCTACTGCCCCATGCTATCATAGTCTCTGCTAAATATGTCCTATATTCTATTTACACAGAACTCCTCGGGAAATAATGACCTTTGGGATCATAGGGTGGGTAAAGGTAGAGTTGATTAAGAAGGTAAGGGGAGAAGATAAAGGACAGCAGATACCAGAGCAACCATCAGGGTGGATAAACTTTAATAGCAAAATTGCCATTTTGGCTGAGTAGGCAACAATTGTTCTACCTCCAATACAGAAGGGAGCTTGAGAGGAGGGTGGGATATTTAGAAAGAACTCTCTGGTGAGCGACACACTCTAGAATGATAATAGCTGAGAAGCGTTCTATCTGGTATTCAGGTACCATCAAAGCAATGAAGTCCACACAAAGCAGAAGACCATGACTTCAAGGACATTTATGGCTCTTCCTTATGAAAAGTTTTTGTGTGCCTATCCTTGGTTATAACAAGAAGGTTCCCACTGGAAAAATTTTTGTTCTGCTTCTACTTTTTACCCATGCTTTGGAATAAAAACCTGTGCAAATATTGATAACAATAACAATAAAAAAGACAATGCATGAATATTATTGAAGTTGGTGACAAAGAAGAAGGAATGAGATTATATTTAGTATCATTTTAATATTTCTATATTTAGTTCTGTATAATGTTAACCTGTTAACATTATCCTTGGATTCTTTTGTCTGAATGTTAACCTGTTAACATTATCCTTGGATTCTTTTGTCTGAATGTTAACCTGTTAACATTATCCTTGGATTCTTTTGTTTGAATAACTGGGAATTTAGCATGAAGCAATGCATTTTAGTTAGAGTTTAACTTTTTAGTTTGTTTTCCTACTTTAAGACTCACTATCTTATTAGGCATGTGGCTCCTGGACTGTCTATGGATATCTTTGATGAAAGCCTCAAGGCAAATTGGTTTTCTTTACCTCCTAAGATGGTAATTTAGATAGACAAGAAGAATCAGGCTCCTGAACACTCTCATTGGCCTTTAATGATCCAATCTCCTGTAAATAATCAGAAATAGGTAACAGTGGTGGATTAACCTCTTGTTGGCAAAAACAATTCTTTTGTAGACTTGGAATCTGCCTGGCCCTTACCTTAGCTCCAACATCCTCTCCCACAATACCCAGTCACAAGGCCTTCTCTACATTTTCTGGACCAAGAGCATGCATTCTAATAGTGGCCCTCATCTGCTGTCCACCCCATTTCTCTTTCTACCCTTCACCTCATCCCATGCTGTATGGTGAAAGATCTCAAGTTTGTGGACACCTTAGATCAAAGGATCAAACTGTGACCAACTATTCCGGAAACATTCTCCCTGGGATAGACTTCCCCACACCCTAGGGTAGTATGGCTTGGGAAGAAGCTTGCTTAGGTCCTGGGTGATGTTGAGAGTTTTTTGGGCAGAGGATTCTTAGACCATGGAGTAGAAAAGATAAGGGTCATAGGCTCTAGTGGATGTATCCTTCCTGGCCCCAGAAAGTCTTTCCTTATTAGGAGGTGCATAGCTGGATAGAGACCACTATTGCCTGAGTCTAAGGGTTTATATGCCAACTGCTGTTTGTGTAACCTCTCTGGTCCTCAATGCTGTGTAGGAACTGACAGTGCCTCCTGCATGTATGTCACAAGCAAACTCTAATGAAGGGGACTACTTGAGGAGGGGAAGACATAGTTGGTTGTCTAACTGTAGCAGTCTTCTAAGATAATCATAGGAGGTGCCTGAAGATCTCCCAAAAGAAATAGTCTCCTTCGGTATTCAAATGCAGGAAATATTTAAGAATCTCATTAAAACATAGAAGTTTGGGACCTCTGTCCTCTTCATTTCTATATTGCCAGACTTTGGAAATGTCATCAGTATATAATTGTTAGATGAATGTAATTAAACAAAAATTCCTGTATCGTATCATGTCTTACACCTTTATCAGCTAACATCTAAACAGAGCCTCTTCTGTGATAACTGGCTAGGCAGAAAGAGAGGGCCAGAACAAGAGAGAGGTATGAGAGGACCAGCAAGTGGCATGATTGTTAAGGTCCCGGACATTAACACATGACCGACCACGATTGGAGTCTTGAATCTGATGGCTTGCTTTCTCACTTCCTCTTACTCTGTCTCTCTCTGGTCAAATTAAAATAAATGAATGAATAAATAAAATTAAATAAAAAATTCTTTTAAAAAAAAGAGAGTGAGTTATGTACACTATTAGGGAATGGGCTGCTGCTACAGATTTTATTACATACCTATCCTAGTGATAAATCAACCTTTTCTAGGGCTCTGGATAATGGACAGGTGACCCTTGGCAAAGCAGTAAGGGTCATCCATGAGATGGCACTTCACCTACAAAATCACATAGTCTGTCAGATGTATGACACTTCCAAGGAGGCCAACAGGTTCTAATAGTGTCTTCCAGAAACTTTGCAGCCCAGTCCAGTGCTCAATGGAAGTCATTAGTGATATTCAGGGATATAGAAACATCTGCTCACTTTTCTCCCAGCATTCAGTCTGTGCTCTGGTTTCAGTCTGGCCAAACCTGCCTCAAATCCCCTAGAGATATATTTGGTATGAAGTATAAGTAGGTAAGTAAACATATCTGGTGTTTATTTGTATAGGACAGGCTACATAAACTAGAAGGAGAGTCTTTGGTTTGCTTTTTGGTCTTTGTAAATAAACTTGTTTTATTGGATGAAAAATGCACTGTAAATATTGGGTCGTTGGAAAGGTCATGATACATTTTTGCATAGAAAAACATAGAAAAATACATCATGACTTCTCCAATGACCCAATACAAATGGGGAATTCATGTGGCCCATCCTAGGATAACTCTGGTCCTAGAATTTAGTACATCTTCTATTTCTCAATAATGAACACCCTTTCAATGCTAATTCTGTTGTTCTTAGAGGAAAAATAATATGACCCTCTGTCACTATCAAAAATATTTTGTTCTCTTTTCTTTTTAACACACACATGCACACACACAGAGGACATTTTAATGCCTTTCTGTTGAAGACCATAAGCCTTTGCAGGTGGACTTGAACCTTCCTGATACCTAGAACTTGGTTTACAATATGTGATAAGAGGCCCAGAGGTGGACACACAACCCACATGGCTTCTTCTTTTGCTAATATTTTAACTACAGTCTGGTTCTAAATATAAGTTATTGATGGCCACTCTCAAACATCACCTTCTAAGCAGTCTCCTTCAAAACAGACACTGTTAAATATACTCCAGCTTATCTCTGCTTCCAACACAAGGCAAGAAGTGGGTTCATAATCCTTCATGTCACTACAATCACATTCTAGGCTTAATGGATCATTATATTTCACTCATTTTTGTTGTTATGGTTTAGGGTTTTTTGTTTTGTTTTTGTTTTTTAATTTTGCTGTAGGGTAAGTGTGCTCACCAGAAAGAGAGAGAAAGAAAGTGAGAAATCACCCCCTGGGGGTATGGCCACACTATAATCCCTTTTCCTCCATTTTCTCAGGATTTTGGGCACACTCACTCACGTGCCCACTGTATTTTTCAAGATACCAGGTGGGGACTCAAACAACAGAGTCAACTCTGTGGGATTCAGCACCTTACCCACCACACCACCTTCCAGCTGAGACTCTACTCATTTTTACAGCACCGAATAGTTGAGGTAATACACAACAGAGTGGATAGGAGACCGTGTAACTGCTTGCCAATGTCCCCGTGCTTCCCTCTTGGAACTTCCCTATTGAACTCAGGCAAGGTCCATGAACTCAGGCAAGGTCCATGAAATGTGTTACTTCCAGGCCACTGCTTTAAGAGCAAGCTCACACTTGAGCATTCTAGACTTCCCTCTGTCCCAGGAGCTAGCACTGCTCCAAAGAGCAGCCACTCCAGCAACTGGGCTATACAAATGTGTGCAGTTATGGAAAGTGACTCGGTGAGAGAGCTCCCAGTGACCTGTGCTAAGTATGCAGCATAAAGTAAAAAGAAACCTTTGCTGGTTTAAACTATTGATATTTTCATAACCCTTTTTTAAAAATTCACTTATTTTATTCATGGTAGTGAGCATATGCACATGCATGAGGCACTGAGAGAGGAGCTCCCTCAGTAGTGTATGGCCATACTATGATCTCTTCCCCTAGCCCTCCAGCTTGTCAGGATTTGAGGCAAGCACATGTGTACCTAGTGTGTTTTTAAGCCAATATAGGGAGCTAAACCCATGGTCAGTCATGTGACTTCCAGTGCTGTATGTAGTTCAGTCTGCTACTGACTGTGCCACCATGACCTATCTTGAGTGATACAGAGTCAATTGTTAGTTATTTCCAGAAGGATAGAAAGTCCTTTCTAGCTTTGCCTTGGAATACCTGGCTTTTAGCTTTGCTTCTTCCTAAAATATTAAAGTATTTAAATTTGGGGAGTCTCTGCCCAGCATATCCATCTCAAGTGTCACTGGAAAGGACAAAAAAGAGATAACAAGAGGCTTTGCTTTAGAAATATACATATTAGCACTGAGGAGGGTTTCTACAAACTGGAAAGAATACGAATGATGGCTCTTTAACTACCAAGTCCTCCAAAAACCCTATCTCATAAGCAGTGGAGAGGGGTGACACTCAATTCAGATATGATGACTAAGGATCTGCTGTGGGTGATGACAGGAAGATGACAAAGAAGAGAAGGAATGGCTTCTGTTTTTGGGGACTGGATCCTAGAGGAAATAACACAAAATTGCCCAGAAAGGTCTTCAGGATGCTTTCTTTTATTATTTATTTATTTAATTATTTTATTGCTAGAGGATGCATGAGATGAGAGAGAGAGAGAGAGAGAGAGAGAAAGAATGCACAATAGGGCAAGGTCATGTGCAATCCATTTGGATTTGACAAATCCAAATCCCACATTTGTCTATCCCATTAGGATTTGGGCCCCACCCCCACGTGTCCCACGTGTTTTTAAAGAAACGAGGGCCATGTGGGATCCAGCTTCAGATACGCTGCATTTAACCACTGTGTTACAAGGTCAGCAATTCAGAACATTTTCTTTTTCTTCCTTTCTTTTTTTCTTTTTAATTTTCAGAGGGCACCAGGGTCACTTTCGATGTTAACATTGCATGTGGGCAATGTATGGACAGCAAGCAGCCATGAGGGGCAGGCTGCATTAGAGATGGGGAGAGGGAAAAAGTTCATCAGACCAGGTGTATTGGAACATGAGGAAGTGGAAAAGTACCTATTTAACAATGTGTGATCATACACCCATCTGCACACTTACACAAGTGCACACATGCACACACATGCACACATACACACAAGCAATCTCATGCTACTCTGATGAGGTCCTTGTTATTTCCTTTGTGTTTTCAATAACTGAGGCTCTGAGAGGTAGAGGAACATCACAATACTCAGGATCCAGACACCAGCCTGTGTGACTTCAAAGCCTGTACTGTTCTGGCTGGCCACACTCCTGCCTTTTAGGGGACTGTGTTAAGTAGTGCTTTCCATCAGTCGTGAACCTGGAAGTGCCCGTGGCATATTCCATTAAAGCCCATGCCCTCTCTCTTCTCCCAAATTAGGTGGTTAAATTTTCTCTTCACAGAAGCCTTTGGCAGCTTCTATTGCCTGCAGGGCCTAATTGAGCAGGGGTCTCCTGGGGGCTCCACTCTGCTATTTCCTGATGAGCAAGGGGAGAAGGGAGAAGGGAGAAGAGAATGAGACCATTCTCATTAATGAGGAACCCCCATTTGTCATTCCTCTTATCGGCATCATCACTATTTTAGGCATCATCACTATTTTAATTAACCGTCTTTGCCATTGGGCCTGCAAATAATTGTTCTCTGCATTGGTTCACACCACTAGGATGGATACTTTTAAAGGTGCAGGCTTTCCCCTCCATCAGCTCTTGCTAATTAAAGAATGAGAAGCTTTGACTCTCTCTACAGAAGGCAGGCAAGTCAGGTAGGATGTGAGCCTCATTAGCTCGGGGAAGATTACAAGCCCTGCTGTTACTATCCAGGCCCCAGTATCCCTTCAGAAAGTCACCACTTGCTAAGAGAGAGTGTTGATCTGATGTAGATTTTTGCCCTGAAGAGCAAAGTTAAAAGATAATTTTTTTATTCTAGCGACAGGATGAGATAGCATTTACCTTCCTATGTGGAGCGTAATTTTCTAGTTAATTGGCAGGTAAAAGACAAAGGGAAAACATGCACACACACACACACACACACACACACACACACACATGCACACCTCTCCAAAGTCTGACTGTGAAAAAAAGATTGTATTGTAAGTCCAGTAAAGAAAGCCATACTGTAACTCAGAACCATGGAGATACTCTCTTGAGACTGGTTCTAGAAAAGAAGCTGTAGTGGTACGAATTCCCTTAAATGCTGGTTCTGTAGAGATAAATGTGAGAGAGAGCAATACCAAATATATGAATAACTTTATAAACGGTGTTGTAGAAATGCCTCCACAAAACAGCCCTCAGATATATTTATTTATTTTATTGCCAGATGATGGACATGAACAATAATTAAAGGAAAAACAGAGTGGCTGAAGCAGAGTCATGAGCGATTTGAATTGGACCAATGACTTACCCTGGCTCCAGACTTCGCAAGCATGGTGTGACTGAACTGTTCTTGGTGGTGTTCACTATGGGTGATCTATGAGCCTGTTGGAAAACAAGTAAATCCTCCTAGTCCTTTCCCTCTCTGGGTTTGGGTTGTCTTGAGTATATTTTGGGAATCTCCTTCACTTAGTTTAGGCATTCCATTTCTTCATAGCTATGCTCCTTCTAAAAGATTGACTATAAATGGACAATGGCCAGACCATGTATAAAACGCTGACTCATAATCTGCAGCAGTCTGTCCAGGAAACCAAACCATTCTCTATGCTAACCAGGCAAGGAATCCACGCTACTACCTAGAAGTCAATCTTGTGAACATCAAATGACTATCTCTAACAATCCAGGAAGCCAAATAATAACTCCTGCAACAATGAGCCTCACTTGGCCAGGATGTGATTTATAATTGACTGCTTCCCTAATGTTTGTGCCCTCTTCCAAATTAGGACCAACCAGAGTGCACCAAATGTGCCTTCTAACTAGTCATAGTCTTAGGCTGCCCTGCTTCTAGTCAGCTCCTTCTGGGTTCCCCAAGCCAACAGTCTGTAATCAGGGAACACCTACAGTTGTTCCTTTTTCTGATCAACTCTCCCACTTTCCTGCTGCCTTTGAGTCTGCCAAATGCAAGTGATGATGGCTAACTCCCTCATTATAGCATGCTCTAAATAAATAGCCTTTGCTTTTCTCAGTTGGTTGGCTATTTATGTTAAATTTCCTTCCCCATCATCTGACCCAGGGCTTCTAGAAGTTTTTTCTTCCAGGTCAGGGTCCCATATCTAATAACTTCCCATGTTCATTATATAGGACCCTTTATTTATTATTTTTTCCTCCAAAATCATTTCTGGTTGTCTTTGGTTAATTCAGGCATTAGTTATCTATTGTAAAAGAAATTACCCCAAATCTTTTTTTTTTTTTTTTTTTTTTTTTTTTTTTTTTGCTATAGGGTGCATGCACTCACCAGAGAGACAGAGAGAGACAGAAGGACAAAAATCGAGAAATCACCCCTCCCCCCAGGATAATGGCCACACCACAATCCCTTCTCCATCATTATCCTCTCAGGATTTTGGGCATGCACACACATGCACCCAGTGTGGGTTTGAAGCCACCGGGTCCAAAACTTGAACCACAGTTGACTACGTGGGAGTCTAGTGACATAACCATTACACCATCTGCTGGTCCCAAGAAATTACCCAAAATCTTAACAGCCTACTTACTGTCTTACAGTTTCTATGTGTGCATGTCGGGGGAGAGGGATAAGGAGAGCCTGGGAATCTGGACACAGCTGAGTCTCTGTTCCTAATCTTTTTCAAGGCTGCAGTTGAGGGTCTTGATTGAAGCTTGATAGGTGCCAGAAAGATCAGCTGGGGCAGGATCTGCCTCCAGGCTCATGCAGTGGTTGTTTATGGACATCAGCTCCTCGCAGGCTGTTGGACTCAAGGATGTTGGGCTCAAGGTTGTTGGCTGGTTCCTTGCTGTATGAATCTCTCCATAGGGGGGCTCACAACGTAGCAATGGGCTTCGCCAAAGTGAGCATTAATGTGAGTAAGTGTCAGCCAGCTGGAAGGCACAGTTTTTTATAATCAAATTTCAGAAGCAGCATTTCTCCATTTTTGGTCATATTCTGTCCTTCAGAAGCAGGTAAAGCTAACCTCATGGCCTAGTGGTTAAAGGGGCCAGGTCCCTCCATGGCCAACCATGCAGGTCTAATCCTAGCCCCAGTGGCTTGAAAAACATGCTAGGTATGTGTGCATGTGTGTTACAAATCCTGAAAGGATGGAGAAATGGAGAAGAGATTGTGACATGACCGTGTCCCACCGGAGTGCTCTTTCTCTTTCTCTCTCTGTTGAGTACAGATGCCCTGCCTTTTTTTTTCTTTTTTCTTTTCTTTTTTTTAAAGGAGGTTATCAAATCCGGCCAACAATAAAGGGGAAGAAGATTACACAGGAGCATGGAGACGAGGAGGCAGGCTGTCTGTGACCCCTTTTAGAACATTGCTCACTACAATTAGCCAGGTAGTATCTGATCTTCTCTGTCCTTGTGTTGTTCTGTTTCTCTGCACGTAAAACCCCTCCTTATTCTTAAGCTGCCTTCTCTCACTCTCACCTCTCAAAAATTATTAGCAAAATCTTCATCTTTCCCCATTAAGTAAACATCAAAGAGCTCTATTCTTTTTCAAATTATTTTAGGTTCACTTTTCCCCTTTCCCCTTTCCATAATCCTGCCAGTGAGATAGATCATTGTTTATAGACTCTAGAGAAATTACTTTCCTTGAAACCCCTGGTGACAGAGCCATGGAGGAAGCTCAGGCTCCTAATTCCTTCTTCTGCATCCTCAGATCACCAGACATTACAGTGTTGCCCAGAATCCTGCATTAGGCTACTGGCAAGATCAATAGATGTCAAAGCTCCCCCAAAGCTGAAGATGATTGTTTTAATTCTGCCAAAATTAAAGATGCTTCCTCTTTCTGGGCTCACGTAGAGCTTTGATTCTTTTAGCTGCACTAATATGTAAATTCCAGTATTTGATATGATATACTGTTTTTAGTTTTCTAACATGAGTAACATCCTTGGACATCCTACTAATCTGGACTCCAGAGCTGGTGTAACTAAATGACAGGAGCAGGTACGAAAGGATTTTGCCTACAGCCAACAACCAGGCTGCTGTGAGTGACAATTGAGGAATTCTTCCCATGGGCTAAGAGGATGTCCTCATTTTCTTAAATAACCTCTCCAGGGATGGAAATTACTGCCCACAATGAAACCTCGTAATAACCTCCTCATGCTTTAATCCTATAACCCTCTTGGCAAATTTCTATTAGATGTTGCTTCCAATTCACTTGGGAAACAAGGGACAAATCTCTATACAAATTAAGGAGATCAACTTCCTAAAGAAAAGAACTTCAAAGAAATGGTATATATTATTCATTTATCTCCAGGGCATACCCATAGACATTTTAAAGGAAAAAGGGCATTAACTTTGGCCTATCTCAGTGGAGAAAATATTTATACCATTAATAACCTCTGATCCTATAGACATAATAGGGGAAACGTGCCACAAAACTTTGCTAAGAAGTTTAATGTCCATTTGGAGATTTTTCTCAAGGAAATCCCAAAACATTCTTTAAAACTACAAAGACAATTTATCAAAAAAAAAAAAAAAAAAAAAGGACCAGCAGTTAGCATAATAGCTATGTCGCTGAACTCCCTTATAGTCAACTACGTTTCAAGCTCTGGACCCAGTGGCTTAAATTCATACCAGGCGCATGTGCGTGCATGCCCAAGATCCCGAGAGGAGAATGGAAGAGAAGCGATTGCAAGCGTGGCCATTCCCCCTGGGGGGTGATTTCTTGCCTTCTGTCTCTCTGTCTCTCTCTGTCTTTCTGGTGAGCACATATACCCTATAGCAAAAAGCTCTACCAAAATAAAAAAAAGAGAGAGAATTTATCAATATGTTTATCAAACTTATTGAGGCTAAGACAAAACTTACAGGTAATGTGGTCTGCCTCTATTGCATGGTTATTCCAAGAAGGCTGGAGAAGTTCTCATATCCTACACCATTGCCCTCCCCCACCCCCAAAATTTATTCTCATTCTTTTTGGACTGTCTTATCTCCAAGATTTCCTAATTTCCTTTGGTGCTCAAATTTGGAGATACAAGGACAATGTATTGCAGAAATCATCATCCTTGGCCAGATTTAGAAGTTTCATTTTTAAATTAGCATGTAAAAT
Organism: Tupaia tana; assembly: GCA_026018925.1. Classification (NCBI taxonomy): domain Eukaryota; kingdom Metazoa; phylum Chordata; class Mammalia; order Scandentia; family Tupaiidae; genus Tupaia; species Tupaia tana. The sequence goes on from JAKSZU010000005.1 coordinate 95,721,142, forward strand.
TCAAAATCACTAGCTGTCACCATGACTTCCCAGTACCATTCTACTTTCCAAGTGACAGAGGTAAATTGCTCATTCTTCTAATAATTTATCATCCAAAGACCACAGACATTTTAAACTCAACAGGCTGATGCCACACTCATGCACTCTCCTGCCATGAACCTAATATTTTTCCAAGAATTATTTATTTAATTTTATTTATCATTATTATTATAATTTTTAATTTGAATATCAGGAGAGAGAGAAAGCAAGGTATCAGGTAGGGGACTCGAACCATGGTCAGCCATGTGGGAAGTTCAACACCTCAACCACCACACCACCCTCAGGCCCCCATGAACCTAACTTTATCTCTCTTTTCATTATAAAATGATTATACCAAACACATTTAACCTGTCACGAAATTCTGCAGCTTGTTCTTCTCAACAAAACCCTAGAGCAAGGAATGCCATTGCATCGTGTGTGTGTGTGTTTGTGTGTGTGTGTGTGTGTGTGTGTGCTAGAGGACATACACGCTTCCTAAGGAGAGACAGAATAATGGGGAAGGGAGGAAAGCACCTTACCACCGCTATGGGAAATAATCATGCTGCAGTCCCTTTTCCTCCATCTCTCCCTCATTTTCTGTATTTGGGGCACACACACACACACACACATGCCCACTTGGTCTGGGACTCAAACTGTGCACTTGGTTATGTGAGATCTAGTTGTCTTAACCACCATACCATGGAGCCAACCCAGCCATTACAATTTTTTCTAAAATGAGACTAAAGGTCCTCAACTTATTTCTTTCTCTCTCTGGTGCTCATATCCATTCAGCCTTTTAAACAAATGCCTGAATAGATCAAGAATCTCACCGTTCTTCCCCACATCAACTTCTTCCATCCTGGTTCAAACCATGATCATCTCATGCCAGGATCATTGTAGTAGTCTCCACCGTGTTTACATATTATTTGCCCTTGAGACAGGCTGTGCTCATCACAGCAGATAGAGAAGTCAGATCATATCAGTCCTCATTTAACGCCCTCTAGTGGCTTCCCTTCTCACTCAGAATAAATCTCTTCACTACAATAACACCCTTCTCCTGTCTGATTTCTGTCACCTTGTTAATCTCAGCTTCTATCATCACTCTCCTCCCCACCAATCCCACTGCACTCCAGCCACACTGGCTTCCTCTCTGTTCCTCATATACAGCAGGTGCACATTAAGCCAATGACCTTTACATTTGCTTTTCTCCATGTCTGAAACAATGTTCCCCCCATGGCTTCTGCCCTTCCCTCCTTCAGGTGGAAGATCAAATATTACCTCCTCATATGGCCTTACCTGCCCTGCTATGGGCATTATCTATTCCTCTCCTCTGTCTTATTTTTCTCCTTGGCATTTATTATCATTTGACACCTTATCTTGTTGATTTTATCACTCCATAAAATGTAAACTCATAGGAAAGACAATTTTCAAAATTAGTTTGCAACCAATAAATCTTCAGAATTTGAAACACTGTCTGTCACTCAACAGGGTCCATACCTATCTGTTGAATGAATGAAATGAGATGAACAAGGACAAAAAAAATCCAAAACAAAGAAATAAATAAATAACAACCCTAGCAGATGAGTTTTACCCTCTTCTCATTGAATGAATGCTCTTTTCATGCTGTATCATTTTCTTTCCCCCATGAGTGGTGAATGAAATATATGTGCACACATACACATATTCATGTACTTCTTTGTTAATATAATTCTCTTTTCCCTGGAATGTGCCCCAAAGGAGAAAGTCCCATTCATCCTTTAGAACCAGCTCATGGGTCATCTGCTTTCTACGCATTACCCTCCCCATTCTTCCTTCCAGCCAGGTTTCCTCACTCTTCTAACTCCCTCATCAGAATGCTTTGTCCAAACCTCTACTATAATCTCACCTAACACTTACAATTCCAGTTAGCTGTCTGTTTCCCTAGCTTCTGCATCTTTGCAACTGATGGAGCACCCAGCCAGCGCACTAAAGGCTCGGTATATTCTAGTAGGTGTCCAGTAAAGATTTGTGGCATGCTTTATTACATTAGGTAGTGAGAAGAAAGGGATCTTGGAGGTTGTTTCTTACATTCTGAGCATGTCTGACAGAACTTGACACAGGGCTAGGGAACTGAGCAATAAGTTCAATAATTTCCCACAGAACGGTTAATCCAGTGTTTGCCGAATTTTCCTGGTTATAAAAGGTTACATGGAAATTTGTAAAAAGCATAAATTCCTAGAACTGGTCACGTATTTACCAAGCCAGAATCTCTAGAGGAGAATCCAGAAAAACTATATTATTAATTATGCCACAGAGGAATCGTACAACCAAGCCAGCTTGGGGAAAGCTCAGATAAATCCACCACTGCTACTGCAAGAGTATAAAGCATGGATGAGCTGACTTTTCTTCTTGTCTCACATATTTGTTTTAGCTATTTCGATGACCTGATATAGGTGAGAAGTTGACTCCTTTCAAAACAATTCTAGACCTCTGCTCTGAGCTGTGTGGCACTGAAGCACAGGGGAGCAAAGAACCAGAGTTTCTTAATGTTTTCTCACAGACTCAGGAGTTAACTTTCAAAGACTTGTCTTCTGTTGGCCTCAGTTCACCCATCTGTAAAATGAATATAATGCCGCCTCCTCACAAGGGTATTAAAAAGTTTAATTATATTTTGAAATTCTTTGCATCTGTCAAAGAAAGAGTAAAGACGTGCAAGGTCTAATTAAGAGCAGTGAGTTAGTATTCCTGGGTTATCATGCTGTTAATGTCATGCCTGCATATAAATGCATAGCTTAAAGGGCCCCTTGGTTTCATTTTAAATAGCTTCCATATCCTCTTGTTTCCTATTGTGCCCTGAGACCCTGCCATGGAGTCCCTTTGAGACCAAGGTGGCATTTCAGTCTTTCATTTCTGGAATCTTCTGTGCAGCAGCCTAATTCCAGCCCTCAGCCAAATGGAGCTCCAATCTGCCCTCTGATATTTGGCAGCCTCAGATTCTGTTACCTCATTTGCAAAATGGAGCAATAGTTATCCCACAGGACTACAGTGAGAATAAAAGAATAAAAACTAAATAAATGGTAATTATTTTGAAGGAGTCAAAGAATGTCAAGACACTGAAGTTTGAATACTGAGAGGAAAAATGTTACTCCCAAGTGAAGAACCCAATAACATGCAGAGTCTAGGTTTCCAGGGACATGAGATTTAGGAGATGAGAAATTACAAAAATCTTTCAAAATCAAAATGTTTCTTCCCACATCAGGAAAGCAAATTCTCTGAATGTTGGGGTCAGCAAATGACATAGTAGGTCACTGGATTCCCACATGACTAACTTCAGTTGGAATCCTGGACCCAGCGTTTTGAGAAAATCACGCAGGGCATGTGTGCATGCCCAAGGTCCTGGGAGAATGGAAGAGAAGGGATTGTGATGTGGCCATTCCTCCTCAGGGGTGATTTCTCATTTTTTCTTTCTCTATCTCTGTCTCTCTGGCAAGCATACATGCCCTAAGGCAAAAATCTCTTAAAAAATAAGTCTCTGAGTGTTGCCAATGGGGTTATCTAGGCCTGTTGCTACACTGTGAGTGGCTAGAAATAATCAGGAATGGGAGGCCCCCAACTCAGCAGTTTGGCATCCAACCGACCTCTGCTGCATCTGTCATCTACTTGAGTAGGGATTTGTCTCTCAGTGACTAGATGGCTATGCCAGAGTTTATTAATATTCTAGTGCTGATTATTAATAATATTAAGCATAACAGGGCCAGCAGGAGGCATAGTTGTTAAGGCACTGGACTCCCATGTGGCAGACTGTGGTTTGAGTCCCAGACACAGTAGCATGAAACTCATGCTGAGCATGTGTGTGTGTGCACACCCAGCATCCCAAGACGAATGTAGAGAATTGATTGTGGTATGGCAATCCCCCTGAGGAGTGATTTCTCGCTTTCTGTTTCTTTGTCTCTCCAGTGAGTGCACATGCCCTATAGCAAAAATTTCTCAAAAAATAAAATAATAATAATAATATTAAACACAATAAAGTATCTCCCTTTTAACTTTTCACTTTCCTTCTAGGCATCCTTTCTAGCTCTTATTATATCACCTTTTGATCTGTCCTTATCTGTTCCTACCTCTCTGGTCTTAGGAGTATTAGAATAAAATTCCATTTTCAGAAGTCAGTATTAGATCTCTCTTTTCAGGATCCAGGGCCCAGTTAACTCATCAGAGTTATTTGCCAAGCTGATAGCCCAGTGGCCAGGGATATTCCATGGCCTTCTATTCATAATGTTGTCCTAGTGATTTTTCAAAATGAATTTGCATGCTAACTGGTAGACTGCAAGGTAAGAAAGAGTGGGGCATGTCTGGGGATGGGCCAAAAGTGATGGCGCAATTACTCCAATCACTCCGGGGAGCAGCAATATCCCTCACGGTGTGGAGTGAGATGCTTATCCTGGTCATGGTTCTCTAGAGAAGCAGAACCAATAGGGGAACAGGGAGGAGACAGAGAAAGATTTTAAGGCCTTGGCTCATACAATTGCAGGTGCTGGCAGGTGGGAAATCTGTAGAGGGTAACAGGCTAGAGTCTCAAAGAAGAGTAGATATTGCCGTCTTGAGTCTGCAATTCAAAGGATAGCAGACTGGAAATTCAGGCAGGGCGTCCAGGTTGCAGTCTCGGAGAGAATTCTTTCTTGGGAAGTCTCAGTCTTTGCCTCCAACAGATTGGATAGGCCCACTTACATTATGGCGGTCATCGCTTTACGAGTGTACTGACTTAAATCTTCATGGAACCTAAAAAACACTTTCATAGCAACATCTAGATTGTTGTAGGACTAAACAACTGAGCACCACAGCCTTGCTGAGTTGACACATTAAACAACCCAGCACAATATTCAATTCCATTTCTCTGCTGCTGCCAGCCTGTAGGGAAAAGATGATAGTGATCCCTCTTCTATTTTCCAAACTCTACTTTAGCATTAAGGCAGAACATGACAGGAAAATCAAGCATACAGACAGAGAAGGGCAGGGATGTATTCCTGTAAAGTATTGCATTCCTGTAAAGTATTGCATTCAGGTAAAGTATTGCATTCATGTAAAGATGCTGCTAATTCCAAAGACATCCCAAGTCACTTTTTAAAATGTATTTTTTAGGGACCAGCAGTTATTGTAATGGCTATGTCGCTGAACTCCCATGTAGTCGACTGTGGTTCGAGTCCTGGACCCTGTGACTTAAACTCACGTCGGGCACATGTGCCTGTGTGCCCAAGATCCTGAGAGGAGAATGGAGGAGAAGGGATTGAGGCATGGCCATCCCCCCTGCAGGGTGATTTCTCGTTTTCTGTCTCTCTGTCTCTGTCTTTCTGGCGAGTGCACACGCCCTATAGAAAAAAACCTGTCAAAAAAAAAAAAAAGGTATTTTTTAAACCCTCAAATTTGGTTGCTTCAAGGTTTGTTCTCACCCCTGCCCTCAATCTTTTACACATAGAACAAATTGTCAGAGAAGAGCTGGAGAAATTGTGGTAACTTTCTCCAGGAAGGGTAGAAAATAATTTTTAAAGTGTGGCAAAGGATAAAAAGTGAAATCCAAATGAAATATGTGCAGACTGGCACCCAGTAAAAGTACAACAGCCTAAGCATCTTGCCCAACTCCTTGTTAAGTATGGTACTGCCCAGCCTGGAGAAGAACAATTCTCTTATCTTCTCAGGCCAGCTGGCTCATGGTGTTCTCCAGGCAATAGATCAGAGAGAATTGTTTCCAGCTCTTGGCTTCCCACCAGCAACCCAAGGCCTCCCTGCCTCCCCACTGTCTCACTGATGCTGCCTACTTTGTGCAGCCAGTGTCCAAGACAGACAGAACCGAAATAACGTGAATGTGCATCTTTGCAGGTGTACAGCCCCATGTTGGCCATGGTAATAGGAAGGATGGTGGTGAGTTGCTCTTCAAAGACAGAGCCAGAACAGTAAGCACGATAGCTGGTTTCCCCAGGCGATAAACTCATCAGGTCAGGCTGCCAGACTAACTCAGTTGGCTAAACTAAATTCAAGTTCTGTAACTAGCAATAACTACTGGTTCTTTGGAATCTATGCACTTGGCTTTATTCTGGCTTTCTGAATGTAAATAGTGGTGGTGATGATGGTAATGATGATGCTGATGATACCATTTATGGGTTTACTCTGTGATACACAAGCAAAAGCTCATTAAACCAAGCTAGGAGTTTTCATCTCTGTTTTTCAACTGAGGAAACTGAGACCCATGGTCACCCTGCAAGCAAGAACAACCACTTTCCTGAGACGTGTAGACCTGAACGTGTGGTCCCTTAGGAATCTTGACTTAATTGCTTTAGAATCTGTGAGGTGTGAAAATTTTATACATTCATTCATTAGGAAAATTAAGGACGATTTACCTGATTTTAAATTTACCAAATTAACAGTTTATTTCACAAACCTTAGACTTCAAACTTGAGGAATTTTCAAGTTAGTTTTACATCATTATTAATACAGATGAAACATGCTTTACATGTCAGCTTGATTATATACAGAAAATACCTAAGCCTAAGGAGAAGTTAGGGAAGCCAGAATTTCACAAAAAGTGTGTTCCCTCATTGAATATAGGACGTGCTAATGTTGAGAAACTTATCTAAATAAGTAATAAACAAGATTGAAATGACAACAGTCACAGAGTTTACTCTAATAATACCGAGGATGTCATAAAGTTGAACACCATCTTTTGTCTTTCCACATACAAATACTTCTTTTTGTTATTTTTTATCGATACTTCTAGTTTATTACTAGACTTTTCCTGTGAAAACTTCCATTCACCTTCTTTCAATAGTTCCCATAGAAAAATAGAAAAATAGATTTTTTTTTACCCAAGAAATTGTCAGAGAATTGTATTTGCTGGAATGTATGTGTTCTGTTAAGTGATAGATACTGAGATATCTTGGTGGGCTCAGAAATTAATTTCCTTTACATTTCATGGCCTTGCACACTGGCTCCCACTGTTGATGGTTACTCATATATCACTCTTTCCAATTATGAACTCTGCTTGAGAAAAACTGGCTGGAAGAAACATAAAAGTAGATCAATCATAATATTTACACCTCCTGGGAAGGAGCCCATTCTATTTTCCTGGCCCACAAATACAGTATTAAATTAACTTTCCTTTAATTTGTCAAGTGCAGGCATTTATTCATTCATGCATTCACCAAATATTTATTGAATGCTGACTACATACCAGACACTGTTGTAGAGACCAGAGATGGAAGTTGCAAATCAAACTCAAAAATCCCTGTCTGCAAAGGTCTTACTTTCTAGTTACGTGTGTGTGTGTGTGTGTGTGTGTGTGTGTACATACACACTCACACACAAGCACAGCTGAGCTTAGATGTAGAGAATAAAATACTAGCACTGGGCCAGCCAGTGGCATGGTGGTTAAGACAGCTGGATCTCACATGACTGACTATACTGTTCAAGTTATCAACTTGGCAGCTTAAGAAACATGCCAGGCACGGATGCATGCATATTCAAAATCCCAAAAGGAAGGAGAAATGGAAGAGAAGGGAAAGTGGCATGATCATCCTCTGTGTGTGTGGGGTGGGGAGGGTGCTTTCTCACCTTCCCATTCTCTCTTTCTCTTTCTCTTTCTCTCTTTGTCTTTCTCCACCAAACATATGTATCCTATGGCAAATTAAAAAAAGACACACATGCACACACATAATATACTAGCATCTAAGGAGTTAAATTTGTTACCCAGTATTTTTACTTCTTAACTTTCATAGCTTTAATAATTTCAAGTAAAATTTCATAGGTGAAATAAAACATTTATAAAGAAGAGCATAAATCCTAACTGTGGAACTCAATGGATTTTCAAAAGAAGAAAACATCATTGTAGTTATCATCTCTATCAGTAAATAAAATATTACTAGCCTCCATAAAACCCTCTTTTCCCCCTGTTATTTACTAACCCCTTTCCTCACAGTTAACCACCATCCTATCTTCTATCTCCATCAATCATCTGTTTTGAACATTATACAAATGCAGTCTTGCAATAAGTACTTCTTTATTCTATGTCTGCCTTATTTCATTACATTTTATTTTTGGAGGGGGAATTTCTCCATATCGTGGTATGTAGAAATAGTTCATTTTTTGTTTCTGGTATTTCATTGTAGGATTTCTTTAAGTTTATTTTTAAAACTTTTTTTTTTTTTACATTCAATCGCTGCATCATTATAGCATACCAAATGAATTTTCCCATCACAAATACACGGTATATTGGTTCAGTCAAAAATATTACCATACACATTATCATCAACAGATAATTTTCCATTTTTTGTGTCCTTAAATGGTTTGCTTCTTTCTTTTTCCCTTGATTTTCTTCCTCTAAGCCTCTCCCATTTCCTACCCTCCTTCCACACTGCCTCTAGTATCCACAATTCTTCTCCACGCTTTAGTACCTTCCAATCTCTGTTTCTGCCATTGAGTGCCAACATTCGGTATATATTGAGTGGGTATGTACAATGCCTCTCTTTCATAGTCTGGCTTGCTTTGCTTAGCAGTAAATCTTCTATATTTGTCCACTTTATATCAAATGCCAGGGTCTTGCTTTTTTATGGCTATATTATATTCTGTAGTGTATATATGTCCCACTTTTTTAATCCATTCATCTGTTAATGGACATTTGAGTTGGTTCTGTGTCTTAGAAATCATACATGGGATTATTTCTTGATTCAACATAATATATCCATTCATTTTACTGTTGGAATTTGGGTTGATTTCAGCTTAGAGCTATTACTAATAATACTGATATGGACATTGTTATACATACAGTTGGGGACACATACCCATAGAATGAAAATCGAATAAAAATTGTTTTATGCATGGGCTCATTTGTAGTAGATATGATATGTTGAATGGTTTTCTTTTTTTGTTTCTTTGTTTTATTTTTTAAGAGAAATTTTTGCTATAGGACATGTGCATTCACCAAAGAGAGACGGAAAGTGAGAAATCATTCCCCAGTGGAGATGGCCATACTGTAATCCCTTCTCCATTTTCCTTTCAGGATTTTGGGCACGTGCACACACACACCTGGCATAGTTTAAGCCTCTGGGTCCAGGATACAAACTACGGTCAACTATGTGGGAGTCTAGGCACATAACCATTATGTTATCTTCTGGTTCCTGTTGAATGTTTTCCGAAGATGGCTGTTTTTCTTAACATTCCTACTAATTGTATGTAAGGTTTTCATTTGCTCTATGATCTAACACTTGGTATTTTGCATCTTTTTTATTTTTAGCCATTCCAGGTTGGTATATGAAGGATTTTCATGTGGCCATAAACTTCTCTGGTGACTGCTGATGTGGAATATCTTTTTTATTAAGCATTTGGATATTATCGTTTGTTGAGTGCCTCTTCACATCTTTTATTCAATATCTGTTGCATTGTCTGACATTTTCTTACTGAATTATAAGAATATTTTAGAATCTAAATAAAAATCACTTGTATTATTGCAAGTATCTTTTCTTATTCTTCAGCTTGTTTTTCCTCTCTTGATTTGCCTTTTGGTTTACAGAGATTCTTAATTTTAAAGTAGTCCAATTTTTCAGTGACTTTTTTAAAAATGTACTTATTCATTTCTTCCTTGAAAGAGAGAGGCAGACAGACAGGCCCTCCAACAGACTCTTTATGTGATCTACTCTCAGTCTTAGCTACCCTAGCCACAGGCACCTGTGCAGGCATATTCAGACACCCCAGGACACAAACTCTGGACCTTGTCCACGTGGGTCTGGTTGCATAACCATTGCACCATTCTCTGGCATTCAGTGGTTTTGTTTCTGTTTTTGTTTTTATGTCCTGCTTAAACAGTTTTTGGCCTTACCACAGACCTGAGGATTTTTAAATTATTTTCCTCCAGAAGATTTAGTGTGTAATCTTTAGAACTTGCATGTACAATTTACCTGAAATTAATTTTTGAGTATAAAATCAGCGTTGGTAAAAATTCACTTTTTCCCACTTGGATATTTTATGTTGATGGTTCTTGAGAACATTTAAATAGATAACTAGGAGGTCCAGCTAAAAATATTAGTAGCGAACACTATTAAAATAGCAAACACTTTAGGTGGCACTTATGTACAAAGAAAACCCTAACATCTTACACATGTAACTCATTTTATGACCTTAGATACTATTATTACTTCCCTTTTATATATTTAGAAACTAAGACTCAGAGAGGTCAAGCAATTTGCTAAAGGGTACACAGTTTGTGATAAAGCCAACAGTTGAGCTCAGGCCTTCTGACCCTAGAATTGGCTCTTCTGACCACAAGATAATGTTGCCTCTTAATAAATCTTGCATTATATGTGGCCTATTGTATAAGTGGGGTCGCAAAGGCTAAATCTAGACAGCCTATATACACAGTACAGATATACACAGTACAGATTATATGACTTTAGATCATTTTAAAAGAACACGAAGCTGCAGGATATAAGCTGTGTTTTTCTTCCCTCCCACCCGCCCTGCATTTCACCCTGCGTTTAGTACCTCCGTTTACGTTTCAGGCAGATAGACTACTCTGGGAGAAAATTTTCTTTTAATTTTAGAGTGTGTTGCTATCTGAGTTTACAGTGCTCTGGGTGTGCCCAAAATGAAACATTTAAGGCCACTTGCACATTATATACCTCCCTCAGCAGTTGCTGTGATTTTACCAAGAGCTTTAAGCACAGTTTTCATCTCAACTTTCCTTGTTTCTGTGGCTTGAAGCCAGCCCTTTAAAATCAATTTTACTTGCCCTTGACTCCAGTGGTTGAATTCCTATTTGATTTCTATTTCTTATTCTTTCTTTCTTTTACTTAAATCCTGGATTCCATCCAAAGTGGGGGAGGAAAAATGAGCCAAAACCTTTGAATACCAATACCTCCCACAGACTGTGAGGTTAGAGGCCACCACACTGACTTGGCACCTGCACCGGGAAAGGCTAGAATCAGCAATGGCTGCTGGCTTGTGTGTGCTGATGGCCGCTGCCTTACGGTTGGCAGTGTGGTAATGTTGCAGCACACACCTCAGTCACTGAGTGAAGAAGGGTGGCCAAGGAACAGTGTGTGGTTTGGGGCTTTTAGAGGCCATGCATCATGAGATAAAAACAACAGGCAAACTTGGTGAGGAAGGTGTAACTGCCCCTTCTCAAGCAATTAAGCAGCCTGCCTCATGTGAGCGAGGTGCAAATGTTTGGGGTAACCATCCTGTAATACACAGCTCTAATTAGGTTCCAAATCCAGTTGCCCATATGACTAAGTGGTTTATAAATAGAACTTTAGATGTAGAAACAGAAGCACAAACCATAAATCCTGACTGAATGAGTTCAATTTAATTAAAAGTTATTTGAGGTGGTATTGGGGGAGTTGCTTCAGTCCAGGCACCTGGGGAGGCAACTGTTAGTACTAACTTTGAAGCACAAACTTCAAAATCCAATTATGCTGCTGGAAAGAAATATCTGTACTCACTGGTGGGAGATGGAAAAGGCCTTTGCAAAGTTTCAGGAAATAGCTTTACCCTGACGGGCAAAAGTAAAACCCAAAACGAATTTTTCATAAAAAAAAAAAAAAAATGCCAGGCACCGAAAACTTTTTTGTTTGTCCAAGGTTTGAAAGTCTTTTAAGGTCTTTCCATTTCTGTGGTTCAGGGGTTCTAGCTTCCTTAAACCCTTAGAGGAGAAAGATCATTTGGTGATAACATGGATTGTGTCCCAGCTAAAGCTCTCAGCATTTACATGACCTTGGGAAAGTGATTAGCCTCTTTCTCTGACATAAATTTCTCAAAACAGGGGTGTGTCGTATTAAATATTGTCTCTGGCAATGGTCAGTCAGATTTTTGTTTCACGAAAGAGGCAATGAAGGAAGAATGAAAGAGGTGTTGTTAAATGGCATCTTAGTTCCCTTTTGACCTAAATATTTTACATTTCTACATATTTTAGATATATTTCCCACTGAGAAGTTCTGGACTATGCTAAATGTGTTCATATACTCAAGCCAATGGTTTACCAACAAGAAGAAAAAGTGAAAAGAAAAGATAGTCTGCCCTAGCAGGTAGGATTTATTTTTAACACTGATATGGTTTCTAATTGCAACTATATGGTGATAACACACATTGTGTTTAGCCATCTGGTAGAGAAATAGTTAAATGCTGTTCATCAAAAGCCAGATTACACGTGGTCAACCAAGATTTGAATCCCAGCCCTGGCAGCTTAAAAAGCATGGCAAGCCTGTGTGTGTGTGTGTGTGTGTGTGTGTGTGTGTGCATGTGTGCATACCCCAAATCCCTACAGGATGAGACAGTGAAGAAGGGATTATGGCATGACTGCAACCCATGGAGAAGTACTTTCTCCCTCTCTCTCAATCTCTCTCCTTCTGGCAAGCACATACACCATCTAACAATAAAAAGTAAATAAAAAAGAAAAGAAAATTGTGTACTGCTCTTGCACCCACGTGCTGCTCACACTGCCCAGTTTCTTCCCCTCCAGTAACTCTAGCTTCTTATCTTTTCTTATTCCACATCACAAACTGTAATAAAGTTTTCTCCATCATAGCCTTCCTGAGAACAGTTAACTAGGTGAGGTGAGAGGAATAATGAGATGGTTTCCAGTGGTCTGGGCAGGTGAGGTGCAACACAAGTGACCAGTGAAAATAATTGTAGAACATGCTAGCAAAACAAGAGAAAATAGCTCCTTCTTAGAGGGAAACTACATGGTGTTTGGAAGTTCTTAGAACTGAAGTGTGGTATGGGTAGTGGCAGCAGTAATATTGATTCTGGAATGGGAAGGGATGCTCATTCAGGGGTTCCAAAATCAGACCTGTTTCACCTGTTCCAAAGAGACAAAACTTGGTGAATAAGGAAAGGAATTCTTTTCAGTGAGGTCAATATGGGGGGAGAGAGCAGACCAGAGTCCATAACTGTCTCTCAGTATTGGACAAAATACAAAGCTTATATAGGGGAAGAAACAAAGAGTAAGTTATTCATTTTCTTGGGGCAAAAATGAGGAGGAGATGAGAAGACCTGGTCACTACTTTTGGCAGGGTCCCAAGGAGACTGGCAGCCTCACGGGGTGCCTATCACTGCTTGAGATACAGTTTCCATTCTGGGCATATAGGGTAGGTGGATAGACCACTAGTTTCCATTCTCTGCAAGGGGCTTAAAGATAAGCAATGATTATCAAGGCAGCAGAAACAAATGGAGTCAATCAAGACAACTCTTAGATCCTAGTTTAGAAGCAGATGTGGCTTTGTAAGGCTTGATCTTATGAAATCTCCTCAGCTCATCATATGGGCAGGTCTGATGGGGTCTATTTCCTCCCTGTCTCCATACTCAGGCATCTGTAAAGACTCAGCAAGGTCACTGTTAGCTTTTATTAGTTAAGCATTAGGCTCCATCTATTGTGAGGCAAGTATTGGGTTGTCAAGAAAGTTGTTTTTTTTTTTCTGTTTTTCTATGCAAAAATGCATCATAACTTTTCTGACAGCCCAGTGTAAGGGTAAGTTTTGTAAGGCTCATTGTGAAGTAAAAGATAGCAGTTAAAAGGCTGATTTTCTAAGGTTTAATCTATTAAGAACAGATGCCAAGAATACATACAATAGTGTTGCATTGGTTTCCTTATGGCTCTGTTATATTAGGCAATATGGAAAGACTTCTAATCTCACACTTTAGTTTGACTAAATCAGTCCTTGCTGAGCTCTGTGCCTCTGTGCTGGCTGTGTGCTTGCTCTACATGTCTTTTGCGCCTTCTTATCCTCCCTCTGCCACCAGCTACATTCCACACAAGGTTCTGAATTCACTTTCAGAATAATCAGGCATTTTTTCGGAGTTTTCACAAAGATGAACTTGAAGTAATTGGGTTGACTCTGGATTTAGGGAGAAAGCATTTCCCTTTTTGCCTTTCCCTGCTTTTCCCTTTTCCCTTTCCTGCTCTCAGAAATGTGCTGCCAGAAGCTGGCAGCTTCCGAGCCCTGCATTAGCATGTCTGGGGTGACAGAACCACAGCCAGGTACAGAGTGGCAGTCAGCTCCCTTGTTTGCTCTACTGAAACTCCCTGGCCTCTTCAAGTATCCAGCAACCAGTAACTGGCTGTTTGTCAAACGTTCTTCTCCAGCATTTCCCCCTTCATCTCAAGGAATTGGCCTCAGCTAAAGCAGCTCTCAGCTTATTTTGAAGACAGAAGTAGCTTAAGTTAATTTGGCTATGAGTGATAAATTTATTCTTTAAGGGGCCAAGATTACATGGCAGCAGAACTGATGTACCTGAAGTCATTGACAAGTGGTTATCTGCGGAGATGATTGGCTGATGTTCATGAAGTTCCTTCTACACTGAAATATATTCTATCCAACACACAAACAAGTATATGCACACATACAGTAACACATACACACACACACACACACACACACACACACACACACACACACTGTTGGAAGTGTTGCTAAAGACCAAGTATAGCTGTACCGGGTTGAAAGAACAGATACTCCATTAATTGATTGAGACATGATATTACCTGGCAAATGTATTTCCATCTAAAAAGATTGCATTAATGTTCATTATATACCAGGCACTCTACTAGGCATGGTGTTGAGAGATTGCTTAGGGAAGAGAGAATTATAGCATTAATAAGGTGTGTTGGCTTTAAGATGGGGAATTCTGCCCAAAGACACCAGGAAGGCTTTCCAGGGATGGTGATGATTTAGCTAAGCCTTGAAGAATGGGTCTGATTAATATGCTTCAATAAGTGCACTGCTATAACAAAATTATTGCTTAATTTGATGAGCTGGTTACTATCTATTATCACTTGGTAGAATTCCAAGATAAAGGCATGGAAGATAGGTAAGTTTGCTGGGACGTGTGCAGGGGTAAAACTGAAAGTCTGGGGCCTTCTAGGGGTATGGAGTGGGTAGAGACACTAAGTTCACAGGTAAGTGACTCCTCTCTATCCTACCTACAAACTCCATGGTATAGAATGAAGACAGAAAGATCTCAAAAGCTACTGCACATAATTTTTTCTTAGGGAAGGGGAGATGTCTCTTCATCTCCCTTTGATTTTGTGCTTTCATAAAATCATGAGTTTCTACTGAACCTTTCTACTCTACAAAAGCTGCTTTTTCAAAAATTTCACACTGGCTTGACCTCTTGACGTATCTTGAGCTTCCCAGCACCACCTGTACATATCCAGTCCTCAATCCCCTTACCTAAGCCCCAGGCCACTACCAAAGTACATTTTCTCTATGAATTTATCTATTCTAAATATTTCATATGAATGGAAACATACATTATGTGACCTATCATATTTAGCTTCTTTCACTTTGCATAATGTTTTCAAGGTTCTTTCATGTTTTGGCAAGTATCAGTACTTCCTTCCATTTATGGATCCTATTACATGTACAGACCATGATTTGTTTGTTCATTCATTCATTATTTGACATTTGAGTTGTTTTAGACCTTTTGACTTCAATAATGCAGCTATAAATACTCATGCGTGTATATTGTTTGAGTACTTGTTTTAACTTCTTTTGGGTATACTTACCACTAAAATTGCTGGGCCGTATAGTAATTCTATGTTTATTTGAAGAGCCACTAAACTGTTCTCTGAAGCAGCTGTACCTTGTAATGTTCCCATTAGCAATATTCACAGTTTCCAATGTCTCCACATTCTAACATTATTTTCTGTTTTTTTTTTTTTTTTTACTATAGCTGTCATGATGGATATAAAATATTAGCCCATTATTGTTTAAATTTACATTTCCCTAATGACAAATGATGCAAGCATCTTTTTATGGGCTTGCTGATTATTTGAATACCTTCTTTTGAGAATTGTTTATTCAAGTTCTACACCCATTTTTTATTGTGTTGTTTGTCTTCTTATAAGTATTCTTTATATATCTTGGCTATTGGGCCCTTATCAAATATATAATCTGCAAATATTTTCTCCCATTGCATAGGTTGTATTTTCACTTTTAAACAGTGTCTTTGATATGCAAAAGTCTAATTTTGATGAAGTCTAATTTATCTATTTTTTTCTTTTCTTTCTTGTGCTTTTATGTAAATGGAAACATACATTATGTGACCTTTTGTATTTGACTTCTTTCACTTTGCATGATGTTTTCAAGGTTCACCCATATTTTGGCAACTATAGGTACTTCGATACTTCCTTCCTTTCATGGGTTCTATCAAATGTATAGACCATGATTTGTTTGTTCATTTCCCCATTGTTGGCCATTTGAGTTGCCAAATCTAAGGTTGCAGAGTCTTACCTTTATGTTTTCATCTAAGTGTATTTTGACTTTAGCCCTTTTATTATTTACTTACTTATCTAACTTGAATTCGTTTTTGTATACGGTGTAAGATGGGGATTTATTTGCATGTGGATATTTGGTTGTTTCAGCACTGTTTGTTAAGGAGATTTTTTTCTTTCATTGAATGGTCTTGGCTCCCTTGTTGAAAATCAATGGCCATAGATGTGTGGATTTATTTCTATACTCTACTTCTCTGTTTTTCTAAAACTTCTATGACAAAGATTTCAGCCATAGAACTTATATTTTGTTCTTTTTTTCTTAATTACTAGACTGCCTTTTACTGAGGAATTTTCAGGACATGTCAACTTTAGTTTCATTTTTATCTTTTCTACTGGTGCTGTTTAGTAGCCAGTAACTCCTCAGGACTCAATAAAACCATTATAAAAAAATTTTTTTTTCAGTAATGAATTTGGTCACCATGATGATTAAGCACTTACAGTGAAAAGTCCAGGATGAATGAAGGCCCTCACGCATACTTTAATTTGTTTTCTTGAGTTTCCTTAAAATGCAGCCATTTCCTAGAACTTAGATTATTCCACAGTAAAGCTCCTCTTTGTCAGTTTTATTCTTCTTTTGCTTTCCTTCTAAGTTTTCTCCACCTGTGGTATCTTGTGTCTCCCTCCATATTGGTAATTTTTTGGCCCAAGTTCTCTGACTGATTATTAACCTGTTGAAATATTTACACTGACTCTTTGAAGCCACAGCTGCTTCTGGCAGAATTACTGTTTAGCCCCGAAGGGCTGGTCTCTGAACTTTTCCAATTGAAAAGGTCAGACAGTTATAGGGACTGACAATTTTTAATTTTGTAACCTCTGTGGAAAGTTGAATGGGGCAGACTTGAACAAATAAATTAATGTGAGCTGGCTAGGAAATCCATTGAAAACTACCATGAAAAAAGAAGGGACGATTTAACTTCAATAAACAAAGAGGGTTATGGTGTTCCTATGACACACTCAGGCTGTGTCATCATGTGGACTGAAGGAAGTTTGAGTTATTAATCCTTTAAATCTCTTTGAGGCCTTGTCCAGCCATGGTTTTTCAGCTGAGGTTCACTTGCTTTATTCTGATTCAAAGAAGATTACTTATTGATTTATGATGCCTTAGAGATACTGACATTGGAATGTCCAAAGAACTCTGTTTTTTTGCAGGACATTCAGGAACATGCAGTGAGAAAGCTTCTAAATATCTTGACCATAAAGAATCATTCACTGACATTTTGGATTTTTCTTTTTCTTTTTCTTTTCTGCCAGAGGGCATGTGCACTTTCCAGAGAAAGGGAAAACAAGGAAGCACTGCCTATGGGGTATGGTCATGCCACGATCCCTTCCCTTCTATTTCTCCCTCTCATTAGGACTTTGGGAATGCATGCATATGCAACCAGCATGTTTTTCAAGCCTCCAAGTCTAAAACTTGAACCATGTAGGTGGCTATGTGAGATCCAGCTGCTTTAAGCACCAGGCCACGGACTGTCCGGGCATTTTACCTTTAGTCCAAACTTGCTTCCTTCTACTACAGAAGAGCAAAAGAGAGAAACATATCCATGCCTTTCTTTATATGCTGGCACAGCACTTAGTCACTGCGACTCTTGAATTCTTGCCATGGACAATGGTGCCAGGGAAGGAATCCAAGACACCAGCTCTATAAGAAGTAAGAATAAGTCCCATTGAATCAGATATATCCTGTTAGCCTTAGAAAGAAGTTTAATTCACAAGGAAAAATTATAGAGAAGGAACTTTGTCACCAAAGTAATCATTGAACACCCAGACTACTGTTTCTAATGGATCCAGCCTTAAATGAAGAAATCTAGAGTTGGAGAACGTCTTATAGTACTTCTTAACTTCCTTTTTATGTCTTTATCTACTTATTCATTGTTGTTTTTTCATTTTCTAGAGAGCACATGTGCTCTTCAGAAACAGAAAGAGAGAGGAAGAAGGAAAAATCACTCTCCAATGGGATGTGTCACTTCTCAATCCCTTCTCTTCCATTTTTTCATCCTATAGGAATTTGGAGCATGCATACACATGTATCCAGTGCATTTTTTGAGTTGCTGTGGCTGAGATTCAAACCACAGTCAATCATGTGGGATCCAGCTCCCTTACCCACCAGACTTAGGTCTAGCCTCTTCACCTTCTTTTTATTTCATGCTTTTATAAAGTCAGGGTTTTCCACTGTAGCTTTCTGTTCTATGAAAGCTGCTCTCTCAAAGCTTTCATACTACTTAACCTTTTGAAGTAGCTTGGTCTTCCCAGCACCACCTCTGCTTATGCATTCCTGAAACTCTTTCCTCCTTTGGGTCCCCAAACATCCACCTCTTCTGCCTTGCCTCTTTCTTCTTTGGTTACTTTTACTTAACCCTTCAGTGTTTCTTGTCTTTTTCACTCTGAAAGTATATTTTCTCTAAACTTTGTAGCTTCCCTATCTCTTCTTTTCTACATATTCTTTCTGTGTAACCCCATCTCTGCCTATGCTTTAGTTATTACTTGCATTACTTGTATTGTGGGGCTCCTCTAATCTGTTGCTCTCTTCTGAACACTTCCAGAGGTATTCCCTATGAAGTACTCATACTAGTATATCTGCAACATTCCTTTCTGAAATCTATAGAAAACATTATTATTCTCTGTGTGTTACCTTGGCTAAAAGTCATCAACTAGGGCCAGCAGGTGGCATAGTGGTTAAGGCACTGGAGTCCCACATGGCTGACTGTGGTTCAAGTCCTAGAGCTGGTCACTTGAGAATCGTGCTGGGTTCAAGTGCATGTGTGCCCAAAATCTCAAGAAGAGAATAGAGGAGAAGGGATTGCAGCATGGCTATCCTGCTTGGGGGATAATTTCTCACTTTCCTGTTCACTTTCTCTGTCTCTCCAGCAAATGCACACATCCTATAGCAAAAAACCTAAAACAAAACAAAACAAAAATCGCCAACTATGTTATCATCTATACTCATACCTCACGTTTAAGCATCCTGTTAATTTTATTTCCAAAATACTCTTATATTTTGCCTATTTATATCTATTGTCATTGCTTCATTTAATACCACAACAATTTAAGAGTCTTCTGACCCATAGCCTGAAAGCCCCATGATGGCAGAAAATTTTGTCCATTTTGTTCAACATCTACTCCTAGTACATAGCACCATACCAGGGACATTGTAGTCAACTTATAAAAATTTATAGACTGAATGAAAAAAATTATATCTCTATATTTTCTCTCCTTTAATTCATCCTACATAAAAATCAGAATTGACTAAAATAAATATGTGATTGTATCATTTGTCCAGAACCTTTAAATGGTCATCTCCTATTTGCTACAGAAGAAAGACCACCATATCTGGTATAACACTCAAGACTTTTCATGGAGTAATTCTAATTTCCTTCTGAGGAATCATTTTCTACCACTATCTGCCAGCACCCTATGGACTGAACAGATTAGATTATTTCTATTCTTTTACTGTGTCATGACTATTCCCCTTTCTTCAACTTTGTTCCTTCTGATCTCTCAGAAAAAATATTTTTCTTTGTTTCTGAGATAGGCTGTTGGCTTTTTGTTTATAGTCCTCTGAGTGTTCGACATTTTAAGAATCAAGAATTAAGTGCAGCTATAGTGGTGCAGGTGGTAAGGCACCACTGATGTGATATGGGGGCTATATGAGAGGCCCAGTTTCTGATATTGGGTTGACCTGAAAACACCTGGTTCATCTGTGTGGACCTATGAGTCCAGCTGGCTGAAAGGCTGTGGGGAGGATCACAGCATGGCAAGACTCTGTCAAGGCTATCCCTCTCTCTCTAGTAATATAAATAAATAAATAAATAAATAAAATAACTTTGAAAAATCAAGAATTAAGAATGGCCAAATAAAGTTAATATAGTAAGATTTCGGGAGTATAATTCAATTTAAAAGGAGACAAAAAGAATGACATTGTTAATCTTTATTTTAAAAAAAATTACCCTCCTTGCTTCCTCTCTCTTTAGGCTCCAAATCATTCACATCCATCTTCACCAACGTGACTATAGAAACAAAGGGAAAGGAAGAGAGGTGACTCATCTCACACATAAGGTTTCTAGGACAAAGGAGAACCTGTTAAAAAGAGGCCAGCAAGGGAATGATGGAGACTGACTTCAAGGAATGGGAGAGGTTAGGTGTGGGCTTCAAAAAGGGACCGTTACAGAGACTTCCTAGAACGATGGAAAATTCATGTGCTGTTGGAGGGTACTAGGGTGATGGGGCAGTGAGACCCTGGATGGGACACACACACAGAAGTGCCCACAGAGCCCCATCCCAGCCTCCCACCCTTGCCCTGCTCTATATAGTGGCATTCTATCACTGAAAACTGAAAGCAAAGCACGTCACCTTTTCTGGAGTGTGTGTGTGTGTGTGGTGTGGCCACACACTGTGCAAAATATGGAGAAATAGATCACCTACCCATACTACAAACTAGTCACCTACAGCACTTGAGACTTTTCAGTGTAGATGATAACTAAAAAGAGCAAAGCCAGGGTTCACCCAACCACCTAACCTAAGAAAACAACTCACTGGCTGCTTCTAGAAGCCCTCACCTCCAGCCTTCGAGAAACACAGCCTGGTGACTGAGTTACATGCCTGTTGATGTCCTCCTCATACTTCATCAAGCATTACCTCTGCACACAAGGTAGATGCTCTCTCTCTCTTCTGACTCCTGCTGTCTTTTAGGAGTCTCTCTGTTTTGCTCAGCAGGATCCTTTCTTTTCAATGAAATCCTGAGTTCATGGAGAGCAGAGCTTTTGACTCTGCCCCAATATCCTTCAGAGCCTCGCTCAGGGTCCTGTGCCTTGTGGCCACTCAATAAGTATTATTGACTTGACTTTTACAGATGCTGTAACTGAGGCCCAAAGCAACTAAATAGCTTTTCTAGCACTCCACCACTTGTTAGTGGTGAGTCAGGCTGGAATAGCAGCTTTTGCTTTTCAGTCTGAAAATTTCAGTTGTTTGCATGTATTTACTTAGAAAGGAATTGTCAAATGTGTGGAGTGCCTATTTTCTTCAAGTATGTTATAATCTGAACTAGCAGTTTTCAAATGAGAGTGGCATCAAGCAGTGAATAGAAGCATAGACTTCAAAAACCAGATGAACCTTCTTACTAGATAATCACAGGCAAGTCCTTTAACTTCTGAGCTCATTTTACCCACCTATGAAAAGAAGATACTTGTATGTACAACCCAGTGATCCCACAGAATTAAATAAGATATAGAAAGGTCTGCCAATTACCTATTCTCTAAGTATATTATTTGGGTAAAAACTATCACTGACTCTTACACCTTATTTTATTAATATAAAAATCTACTCAAATGAGAAGAGAAATCACAAAAAAAATACAAATTATGAAAACAATGTATTCTCTCAAACGTCACAAAATCATTGGGAAGAAACTAAATATTTGTATTAACATCCTGACACACATCTACAATAGCTTTTCCTACATATTTTGGCTACATACTTTGAGAATTTTTTTTATTGTGGTAAAAGATATATCATATAATCTTCCATTTTAACCATCTTTAGGTGTACAATTCAGTGTTATTTTGTACATTCACAGAGTTGTACAATCATTACTACTATCCTTTTTCACAATTGCCTGGGAGAGCCATTCACTTAAAACACACTACGAATCATAAACCTTTGAATTGTCAGTACTACAGCTAGAACACACTAGATTTTCTCTCACTTCCAAGCCTTGGTACAGTTTTTCCCTCTGCTAGAAACCCTCTATTTCAGATCCTCTGCCTCCTATTATTTTGGTATTCCTACTCATTTTCCAGTCCCACATAGGTACATATTTGAAGATCTTATAGTAACCCCCAAAAGTGGATTGGGTGCTCTTCCTCTATAGCTTTAATCTCTGCTTAGCCTATTGTAGTAATTTTTATGCTATTTTGTCCCATTGGTCTTTCTGCCTTTATAGATTGTGAGCTCCTTGCAGAAAAAAATTGTTTTAGTTTCTCACTGAATCCCTGTACTAAGTATTCTATCAATCTGATAAATGAGTAAATAGAAAAGCCAATTATTTATCAGATATGAAGGCTATTTGAACTTTCCTGTATCCAAATTATTTCCCTCAAATTTATCCATTCCTTCATTCATTCACCCTCTTAACAAACATTTATTAAGCATCTTCTTTATGAAACAGGAACTAATTTTAGGCCCTGGGACCATAGCAGAGAATAAGATACAAAAATGACTAATGTAGAATTTACACTGTAATTAGAGAGTGGGTGGGAGTGTGTGGGAAAAGCAGAAAATAAATATATAAATGAGTAAAGTATATAATGTACCCAACAGATCCACTAGTGGTAATAATTATGTACTTTAAAAAGTTTAAATATCCTGGTATGTTTACCCAAAAGACAAGAAATCAATCAGTCATCTTGCAAATCTGTATTTATTGCAGCATTATTTACAATAGCTAAGACATGGACTAAGTGGAAATGTCAAACAACATTGATGACTGAATTAAAAATGTGGCATATATACACCACGGAATACTACTCATCCATAAACGGTGAGATCCCGTCATTCAATAGAGATGGTCAAATGTAGAAGATATAAAGTGAAATAAATAAGAGGATGAAAGCCAAAATTCTATGTCCTTGCTCAATATATACTGAATGTTGCATTGTATAACAGAAATGAAAAGATCTGAAGACAGAGAAGTAGAGAGGATAATTACAACTACTGGTGACTGCACAGGGGAAGAGAAGAGGGGGAGATTAAGTGGGTCAGGTAAAAGGGCAATTGACAGGCCTGGGAAACCCTAGGTAGATTTGGCAAATGGATTGTAGAATAGCATACCACAATAAAGTGGAAAAAAAACCCCAGATATTACCAATTTTACATATATGTATGTATGACCTGATGGTCCTTGACATGACTGTCAATCACTGCATGCATGCTTTGAAAATACATGTTGCACCACACAAAGATGTACAACAATTAAACAAGAAATTGCAAAATAAAATAAGGAAAAAATTTCAAATATAACTCTGAGAGGGCATATTAAGTTGGATGGGTGGAGACAGAAAACATATTGGAATGTGTAGTTCTATGGTGGAAAGTCATGCTTACGGGGAACATTGTCAGAATTAGAGGTCTAGGACATGGGGAGAAAACAGGGGACCGTCCCTGAGGAGAGAATAGAGGAAGTCCAAAAGCAAAAAGGGCAAAGGAGGTTTAACAGACATGAGAATGGGTTATGAAATGGTATACTACAACAGAGTGAAAACAAAGAGGCATTGCTAATCATCTGTGCACACACAGAATCTAAAAAAAAAAAAAAAAAAAAAAAAAAACCTACCAGTAAGTCAAAAATTAAAGATGTACAACATAAGGCAATGTTCTTTGTTGAAGATGATGAATATGGTAATATTCTTGATTTGATTATCACACACTGCATGCACGCTTTGGAAAACCATGTTGTACTCTACAAAGATGCACAAAAATAAAAATGTAAGTAAGAAAGATAAAACAAGTAAAGCTAAAAAAAAAAAAAAAAAAAAAAAAAAGAAGAAGAAGAAGAAGCTGGCAGCTAAAGGGAAGCAATGCATTGGAGCCAATCCATATTACCCAAGTTTGGCTTGGCTCTAGAATTGGGTAGGGGAAAGAAAGAGGGATAGAAGGCCAATGCAGTGAAGACTATGGGATAGTCTCACCAAGAAAGAAGCTGGAAGACTTTCTCAGGAAAATGATAGCCCATGATATTCTAACCTCTTTTTATTTCCAACTACTGAAGAAAAAGAACTTGTGGCATAATTTGTTAATTGTTAAAAGTAGCTATGTGAGAGTACAGTCTTTCCCTAAGATGTGACATCTATAACCCTAGAAATAATCCCTTAACATGAACTGTAGAATTAAAATAATGTCAAAATAACCACTTTTAGACACCATTTCAGAACAGACTGCAAGCTGCTTAGAAAAAGAACAGCATTTTTCATTTCTCCCTCCCAGACTTCAGCAGCTCAGCACTCCTGAGATGTAGCAAGCCAACACTGACAAAAAAACCCTAAATGAAGAACATTTTGTTTGCAGGACTTTGCTGGGGAATGCCTTGTCCCTGCGCTTTCTTTTATACTTGAAATTTTAATTTTCCAAGTTATATCATTTTTTCTCATTATAAAGTAATACATTTTCCTTCATATAGAATGCTTGGAAAATAGAGAAAATACTCAACATATTTTATTTCTTCAAGTCTTGCAATCTGAAAGCCTATTACCAATATTTCACATTTCACTGATTTTTTTTTCTCCTCCTTCCTAATACAAGTCTTCAAAATCAGAAACATGCTATGGACACACCCAGAAATTATGTTTAATCTGGACACTCTGCAGCCCAGACATATGGACCCACAGAATTAACCATCAAAGAATCCAAGGGACAAGGAGTCATGGATTCCTGCCCACAGTTTAGCTTTGCCTATTATTTATGGCATTTAACCAATTCTCTTTCCACAATTATGAACACTTTCCATTATGTCAGCTACCTACAAAACTGTTGGGACCCTGGATTCATCATTACATGGTCACTCCCTGTCCCTTCCCAAAGGAACTAGAGCTCTGAAACCCTCTGGTAACCAAAGCCATCTATGTAACTAAACCTCTGAGAGGTCTCGTGCAGAAATAAAGAGAGCAACACTCCTGACCCCCTGATCATATATATATTTTTTTTACTTAGATAATAGGGCACTAGAGAAGCACTTCTGTTTTAACTGTGGCTGCTGTTATCCTTGACCTAAGCTTCATGTACAAAGGATGGGTCTTCAGAGTACATTTTCTGGTTCTTCAGTGCCTGAGAAAATTTATCCAAATGATTTTTAACTTGGCCACCTGCCATGGTGTGAATATTTGTATCTTCCCCAACCTAATCATCAATGTAATAGAATTGGAACGTGTGAAATAATAGGCCATGAGAGCAGAGCTTTCATGAATGGGATAATAATTGAGGCCACACAGAGCTGCCTTGTCCTTTACAACCATGAAAGGACACAGGAGGAAAATGCCATCATGAACCAGGAAGTAGACTCTCACCAGACATTGAATCTGCCAGCACCTTTATCTTGAACTTCCTAGACTTCAAAACTGTGAGGGAAAAAAAAAAAAATCTGTTATTTATAAGCTACTTAGCTTATGGCATTTTGCTATAGCAGCCTGAATGAACTAAGACACCAATCCATATCATACCACCCCACCCAACCTACTATATACATCAGCCTCTTTAAATTCCACCATTGGGCATAGTATAGACTAGAACTTGGACCCCCAGCTTCAAATACAAAGAAGGCAATTGACAAAGTAACCACAGAGAGATTTTTATTGCTAACATTTTAATGTTTTTCTTTCCTCTGTATTCCATTGTGTATATATTAAGAAGTTGGAACTGTGTGGTATGTAAATTAAATATATAGTTTTTTTTTTTTAAATCTCAGATACAGGGCATTAAATGTATCATGATGTTTGATCATAGAATATTTCATTATTGTTCATCAATCTAAGCAAGGGCCTTTAAATATAATTTTATAATATAAATTTATATGTAACAGTAATAATAATAATCATTATTACTCCTCTCTAATTAAGACACTTAGAAAGTGATTCCAATATATGCAATGTTTCAACTGCATGCAGTGTATTTTGTTTTGATATATACAATATTTTGTATTACTTTGTTGTATGTACTCTTTAATATGCATTTGTCCTTACTTTTTTCACTCAAATTGTTTTTCAAATGTACTTATTTGCCCATTACGTAATTTGATCATTTCACAGTATGAGCTTAACTATTCTTACACTTATTTTTCCTGTAGTGTTAACACGTGGGTTATACTAACTTCTTCCCACCACAGTCAACATCATAGCAATCATCTTGTACATGGATCTGTGTAAGAATATTTCTGTAGCATGTGACCAGGGGTGGAATTATTGAGGGTCATGGGTTCTTGACTTCTCTAAGTACCTCTATATTGTTTTTCAGTGGTAGTCAAGTCTCCATCTTCCTACATTGTTATGGATATTTTATATCATATGTCCTGATACTTTTTGCTATTAAGATCCTATAAATCAGGTCACATTTTGAGTTTTATTCATATTTTTCTGATTGCTATGGAATTTTGATATCTTGTCATATAATTGTGTACCTTTGAATCTTCTCCTTCTGCAAATGTATATTCATATTTTTGCCCACATATCCTATTTTTACACTTAACATTAAATCATGAATATTTGACTATAGTCTTCATAAGCATTAATTATAATGAGTTTATACTATTCTATAATATACCATATGTTGTTTAATCATTGCTAGTTTATTAGACCTTTAAGTGACTTCCAATTTTTACAAATACTGATAAGCATTCTTGTACAGAAATCATTGTCTGTATGTGTTCTTATTGCCTTTGGGCTCTGTTTTGGAAGAATAATGATTGATTCAAAAATAGAAAATATTGTAATTCACTTAGCATGTATTGCCAAATTGCTTCCCTAAACGGTTACATGATTTACAGGTGCATGAGCAGTACGTAAAAGTACTTGTCTGACTCATCCAAATCATCACCAACATATGAAAAGCCCCAGTGTATTTTTGCTTTAAATTGCTTACTAATGACACCTAGGCCTATTTAATGTAGACTGGAGATTCATATTTCTTCTTTCTAAGTGATCCTGTTGTGTTCTTTGCCCAACTTTACTAGGCTGTTTGTATTATATTGCTTTTTTTGTTTATGTTTTTGTTTTGTTTTGTTTAGTTTTGCAAAAGCTCTTTATATAAATGACACTTATCATATTACTTTTTGTATCTGTGACATATGGTGTCTGGACCTGGTCTTCTGTAGGAGAAGAACAGTGAACAATACTACTAGACGCCAGAAAAATGTAAGAGAAATAAAAATAGCTGAAAGCAAGGAAGGAGTTTCAGAAGACACTTCCCAGCAGCAAAACAATTTGAGCCTAGTTGCGAAGTCTCCACCAGAAGGGCTAGCTCTTGCCTCTCAGCAAGGAGGTGCCAAAAATTCCCTCTGCTCTGCATCCCAGCCCTTTTCTCCACTTTATCCCTGCCATGTGTGACTGAGTTAGGAAACTATGGAAGGCCCAGGGCCTTCAAAATAAAGCTGGAAAAATAAGGATTTAATAAATTTGAGCTTTGAGAAAAAGGCCATAGGCAAATGTAGTATGTTCTTAATATCTTCTTTTAATACAAGGTATAGATTGTTCCATTTTGTGTGGTTCCCAAATCAGATCTGTTGTACCATAAACCTACTCGTAATCCTTGAGTAGTTAAATAACACATCATCTGGTTCTGCGCTGTGTCACATTTTGCTGAAAGCTAGAGTATTAACCTCTAGAGAACTCTTGAAAATGTGCGACCAGTGTTCTTGTTTGCACTTAAGGCTGGACATGTGTAAAGTTAATCATAGAACCTTGTAACCAGTAACCATCCTGCTGCAAGGAGCACTGGAATCCTACCTGTCTCTATTGCACTTTAGGGATAGCTTACCCTTTTTTTCCTGAGAACACAGTACTCATTTAGTTTGCAACTATTTGCTAAATGGCTACAGAATATATATTTCATACTAAATAGAGCTTAACACTTGAGTTTTTCTCAAGTCCTCAGCTAGGTAGATGTCTGCTCCGTCCCAAGTTCTCCTTTTTGGAAGCCAGGTGCTGAACTTACACACAAACCTCCAGAAACCTTAAAAAGGCATGTGTTTGCAATAGGGCAATAACAAGTAATCTTCACTGCATGTGTGCATGTCCTTATATGCACTAGAGGAAAGAGACTCATATGCCCTAAATAGCTAGACAAGATATGCATCTATTTCATTTCTGTGAGCCTGATTCACCCTCATCATGTTCCTTTTATGCTACGGCCCTAATAGTTCTTTATCCTATTACTATATGTCCGCATAGGTTTGAGGGAGGGAAGCTTTTTATAAAATATCTTTAAATTATAGAGGTATACAATTTCTTTACAATAAAATACACAAGTTTTAAATGTAGTTTGAGAAGTCTTCAAAAATGCACACATTTGGGGAACCAGCAGTTAGCGTAATGGCTATGTCGCTGGACTCCCACGTAGTTGACCGCGGTTCGCGTCCCGGACCCAGTGGCTTAAAACTCACACCGGGTGCGTGTGCGTGCGTGCCCAAGATCCCAAGAGGAGAATGGAGGAGAATGGGATTGCAGCGTGACCAATTGCGGGGGGTGATTTCTCGCTTTCTGTCTCTATGTCTCTCTCTCTGTCTGGCGAGCGCACACGCCCTATAGCGAAAACCTCTCCAAAAAAAAAAAAAAAATGCACACGTTTGTATAAATACCACTTTAATAAAGATACAGAATATTTCCATAGGGACTAGCAGATGACGTAATGGTTATGTCACTGGAGTCCCTCATAATCGACCACGATTCAAGTCCTTGACCCAGCAGCTTAAAACTCACTCTGGGTATCTGTGCGTGTGTGCTCAAAATCCCAAGAGGAGAATGGAGGAGAAGGGACTGCAGCGTGGCCATCCTCTCAGGGATGATTTCTCGTTTTCTGTCTCTGTATTTCCAGCAAATGCATGTGACCTATAGCAAAAATCTCTCTCAGAAAAAAAAATAAAAAAAGAGTTTCATAGGAAAATTTTCCTTATACTCTTTATAGTCAGTGTATCTCAGCCCCTGCCACTCTGCTTTTCATAAGTACAGAATAATTCTGAATAATTCTGGTTGTTCTTGAACTTTATATAAATAGAATCACACTTTATGAATTCTTGTGTATATGGTTTCTTTGGTTCAATACCATATTTCTGAGAATTAATGTATTGTCATATTAGCATTCTGCTATTGTCTAGTAGTATTCATAGTCTATTATAATTTTTATGTAATTATGGTACATCTTTTTTTTTTTTCCTTTGTCAAGATTATTTTGGTCATTCTAAGGTTACCTGAAAATACCACAATTTGTTTACCCAGAAAATTGTTGATAGACATTTAAGTCACTTCCAATTTTTTCCATTTTATGTTAGTTTATGGATACGTATTTTTTCATAAAAAGCACTAACCACAAAAAGAATGACTGATAAATAGGACTACTTTAAAATTAAGAATTCTTATTGATCAAAAGGTATATTGAGAGAGAAATGAAAGCTGCTGGAGAGAAAATAATTGCACTATTAAAGGACTCTCACCCAAAATACACAAATAATTCCTAGAACTCATTACATTTCTTTCAAGCAAATGTCTAGAAGTAGAATTCCTATGACTTTAGGTTAAGACATGGATGGCTTCATTAACACATACATGGGCCCAGCCTGGGTGGCACAGGCAGCTGGAGTCCTGCTGTGCAATGCCAGGGTTCAGGTGGACCTACCTGAACACACCATGCCACAGGCTGTTAGACAGCCATGAGCAGGAAGTCTCCAACAGAAAGGAGATCTGACACATCACGTAGTTGCCAGTGGTTGCAACAGACCGCTGGTGCCAAGAAAGGAAAGGTTATCTGACTTTTACTGCCTAAACTATCATTAGAGGATCTGAAGAATGTTTCTTTCTTCCTTTGTCACAGCAACACATGCTCACAAAGACACCCTCCCAGCTGTTTAACCAATATTTGAACTTCCTTTAGAAGTGCTCGACCAGTATGCACAAAATTGTTCCCATGTATTACGTGCTGATTCCTTAGACATCCACATTGAGCATGTGTATGCCTACCCTCTACTGGGCCCTTGAGTTACCCTTACCAGGCAAGAAGTGCACGAGCTCAATGAAAGCCCACAAAAACAATGAGTCCAGTACAGTGACAGACCTCCCCTCCTAAGTATTCATGACAAGATATCATAATAAATGTAACACCTAACCCCATTGTGAGTACTGTTACTGCCTGGGAATCTACCCCCTCATATCTCTCCTGAGTGTACTATTTAGACTTATTTTTGCCCATACTTTTCTCACTGCTGTGGCTTTATTTATGTCTTAGAACAGGTCTCTAATCTTAGAGATCTGGGCCCAAGAACTGAGCCTCCCATTACAACGCTTTCCCATCCAATAATGGGCATGTGCCCACCATCTTGGTTGTCAGCAGGGCTAGGCAAGGATAGTGACATGAAGATCCTATCAGCAGTGACACTCTCTTTCTCTCTGTCTCAGAAAATAAATAAACTTTTAAAAATAAAATAAATAGAATGGTTTTCTCAAATAGTTACATAATTTTATAATCAGCAGTGTATAAAAGTCCAAGATGTCTCACCTCTCAATCAACATTTGCTATTATCATCTTTAATTTAACCATTCCAGTGACTATAAGATGGAGTCTAATTTTGGTTTAATTTGCATTTCCCTGATGACTAAAGTGTTGAGTGGCTCCTTATTTGCTTATTGGCCCTTCATGCCTTCTTTTGAATTACCTGTTCCAGTCCTTTGCACGTTTTACATAACTGGATTATTGCCTTTTTTATTATTGAATTGTAAGAGTTCCCTATATATCCTGAATAAAAGTTATTTGTCGAGAATTTATATTGTAAATATTTTCTCCCAATAGTGTATATGTTGTACTTTTCCATTTTCTTAGTTGTGTCTATTGACAAACAGAATTATTTTAATTTTGATGAATAGCAATTCCATTCTCTTCTTTTTATGTTTTCTGTGTCCTGTCCAAGAAATCTACCTAATTGTAGATCAGAAAGAGAATCTTTATTTCTTCTTCCTTATTTTCTCCTAGAAGCTTTATACATTTAGGACTATCATAGATCTTAAATTCTTCTTTTTTTTTTTTTAGACATTTTTGCCTTAAGATGCATGTGTTCACCAGAGAGAGTGACAGAAACAGTGAGAGGGAAAGTGAGAATCACCCCCCACAGAGGATGGTCACGCTGCAATCCTTTCTCCTCCATTCTTCTCCCAGGATCTTGGCCATGCATGCACATGTGCCCAGCATGAGTTTCAAGGCTCTGGGTTCAGGACTCAAACTGCAGTTGGCCATGTGAGAGTCTAGAGACAACCTTTTATGCCGTCTTCTGACCCCCTTAAATTCTTTTTTATGAATACCATGAGGTAGTGATTGAGGTTCTTTTACTTTTTCCCATAAATAATATAAAACTACTGAAAAAAGACTTTTCCCATTGAATTACCTTGGTGACTTTGTTGGAAAACAATTGACTATGTATATGTTTATCTGTTTCTTTATTCTTTGTTCTGTCCCACTGAATCTGTCAATACCATGTTATCTTAATTAATGCAGCTTTACAGTAAGTATCAATAAGTTCATCTCTAACTTTGTTAAAATTGTTTTGGCTGTTCTACGGTCTTTGTATTACTATATATATTTTTATAACCCCTTTGTCAATTTCTACTAAGATGCTTGTGTGAGAACTTCATGATTATATTGAATCAGTTAGGAAGATGACGTCTTAAACATATTGAACTTTGATAAGTGTATAATTTCTCTCTCCACATCATTAGCCATTTTTAGTTTTTCTTTGGAATTTTTTTTGTATCTCTGTTAAATGTATCCCTGATATTTATATCTTTTGAATTTTTAAATAATTTTCATTTGTTAAATATATTCCAATAACTAACTTTTATTATGTAGGAATATTGTAATAGGAAGTTATACACAGCAAATATATAGAATATGACCCAAAATATATAGACATAATTAATATTGATATCCTAGAAATGTGCTGAATTCTTTTATTAGTTTCATAGCTATGTTCTACATTCCTGGAGATTTTCTGTGTGTCTGGTCATGTCATCAGTAAATAAAGACAGTTTGGGATCTTCTTTTTCAATGTTAAGACTTTCATTTCTTTGTCTTTATGTGTTACACTGGCAAGGAGCGCTAGTACAATATTGAGTAATAGCATTCAGAGCAGATATCCTTGCTTTATTAGATTACCATTGAGTATATTTGCTCCATAGTGCCTATAGATTTTATTTATCATATTGAAGAGGTTTCCCTCTATTACTAGTTTTCTGAGAGGTTTTTGAGGGTTCTTTGTGTATTTTTAAAATTTAAAATAAATGTTTAATTTTGTCAAAAGCTGCTCTGTACCTACTGAAGTAATTATGTGATTTTACTCCATTATTATAATATATTAATATAATTAATTACCTTATTTCAAAATGTTAATCAATCTTCCATTTAAAGAATAAAATCATCTAGGTCTTTTTTCTTTTCTTTTCTTTTTTTCTTATCACCTTTTTTTTTGCCAAAGGGTTTGTGTACTTGCCAAAGAAAGAAATAGAGCAAGAGAAACTTCCCACCCCCAGTGGGTTCTGGTCACACCTAATCCTTTCTCTTCCATTTCTCCATCACATCAGGATTTGGGGCAAGCACATACATATACCTGTTGTGTGTTTCAAGTGTCCAGGGCCAGCGCTGAAATCACGGTCAGCCATGTGTGATCTGGCTCCCTATGCACAGGTGTGCCATGCTACCAACCCAGCTGCCACTAGTCATTATGTTTTATAGTTTTATATATTGTTGACTATAATGTGTTAAGTTTGTTAATAAACTTTGCCTGTCTTCAGGAGAAATAATGGCCTTTCTCTTGCTATGGCTTAGTCCAACTGTATAGGCAACACCGGCCTCACGAAATGAGTTTGGAAGTATTATCTCTTCTATTTTCTGAAACGTTATGTAAGCTTGAATTTTTTTTCATTAAATAATTCTGCTTAGTGGAGTTCACCTGTTAAGCCATCTGGCCTTATAGTTTTCTTCGCAGGCAGATGTTTAACTAGGAATTCAATTTCTAGAGGAGATACAAAGTTATTCAGGTTATCTTCTTGAATACACTCTGGTTGTCTGCGACTTTCAAGAATTGTGTTCATATAAGTTGCCAAATCAATTACCATAAAATCATTTATATTATTTATTTTCCTTTTAGTGAGTATACTGTACTATCAGTAATGATGCTTCCACTCTACTTTGTGATATTTTTATTTTTTTTTCCCCTTCGTTTTTGTCTGATCAGTTTGGCTAGAGGTTTATTCATTTTATTGATTTTCTCCAACCCTTGGCTTTTGGTTTCAATGGGTTTGTTAATTTTCTTTTGTTTTGTTTTAAATTGTTCTGGTTTCTGGTTTCTATTTTATTGTTTTTTCATCATATGTTATATGATGTTACATATGAATTTAGTTGACTTGTTTGTTTTCATTTAATTCTTCTTCTAGGTTTTGGAGTGCAAGCCTATGTCCAGAGGCCTCTCTTCTTTTCCATTAGTGGTTAGTGCTATAAATTTCTCTCTTAACACCTCTCGACTTTATCCTACAAATATTGATAGCTATGCTTTCATTTATGTTCAGTTCAAAACTTTTCTAATGCTGTGTTAAATTTTTTTGATGCATAAATTATTTAGAGGTGTGATATAATAACGTGTTGGTGAATATGTGAATAAAAAATAGACTTTATACTTTTTGATAGAAATTTAAATTGGTACAACTGCTGAAAAAGAACTACGAAATGATACAGAAATCCTATTTCTGGGCATGTATTCAAAGGAATTGAAATCAGTATGAATCAGAAGAAATACAAACACTTTCATGTTCATGTTCTTTGTTATTCACAGTAGCAAAGATGTGGAAGTAACCTGAATTTCCATCAACACGTGAATGGATAAAAAAATTATACACACACAAACACATGCACCCCAATGCACATGCACACATGCACACAAGGAATACCATTTCATTCCATTTCTTCCTTGCAAAAGGAATAAATTCTGTAATAGGTGACAACATCGACAAAAGCAGAGGACATTATGCTAAGCAAAATAAATTAGGCATGGAAAGGAAAATACTATGTGATTTCACTTACATGCAAAATTAAGAATATTGATCTCATAAAATAGAGTAGAAAGGTGATTACTAAAGGCTTGGATGAAGAGAAAGGTTAGAAAAAGTAAAATATTGACCAAAGGTACATAATTTCAGTTAGGCTGGAGTTTTGAAGATATATTATATTACATAATATCCATAGATAATAATAATGTATAATATATTTCAAAACTGCTAAAATAATATATTTTCATGTTCTCACTACAACAAAAATATTATATGTTGGTGCTATGGTTTGAATGTCCCCAAAAAAGTATGCATTAGAAACTTAATCTCCAATGCAGCAGTATTGAGAGGTTTTAGGTCATGAGGGCTCTACTCTCATGACTAGATTAATGCCAATTATAAAAGGACTTGAAGCAGCACGTTGGATTTCTTGCCCTCTTTTGTCTTCTTTTTTCTTTTCTTCCATGGGATGATGCAATTTAAAAATGATCTTGCAAGATGTTGGTCTCTTAATCTTGAGCCTCAGTCTCTAGAACCATAAGCCAATAAATTTTTCTTCATTATAAAATATTCAGTTTCTGGTATTCTGTTATAGCATAATAAAACAAGCTAAGACAGTTGGTGAGGTGATAGATATTTTTTAATTAGCTCAATTGAATCTTTCTACCATATATACATAGAACAAAACACGTTGTCAACATAAATACACACAATTTTTATTTATCAATTAAACTCTCTAAAAAGAAATCAAAATGTATTGCTTTGTGTTCAAATATTTGGTGACCTTCCCCTATATATTAATATTTTTCCATTATCAATTTATAGTTTAATTCTATTGTGATAAACAAATATATTTTATAGTATTTGGATTTTATTAAATTTACTTCATTTATAGACTAGAAATGACCTTTGTATTTGTAAAAAATGTTTATTCTTCTGGTGCAAAGCAGATTATAATATCAGTTAGGTCACGTCGTTTGATTGTGCTCTTCCTTACTGACTCTCTGTGCACATTTTATATTAATTATTGAGAATAGCATCAAAATTTCCATATAAACTTAGATGTGTCTATTTCTCTTTGCAGTTCTAATAGTTTTGCTTTATGGTTTTAAAGTTTTATTATTAGGTACATAAAGATTTTAGACTATTGTTGAGAAACAACTGCCCAAGTATTTTTGCATTTTTGCATGTTTTCTTAGCTAAGCACATACATTAACAGTTTTTTTTTTTCCCTCTAAAAATATCTTGTTAAGGTTCCAAGCAAACACTCAGAAGATAGAAATATTGTACCCCTCCAGAAGAGAGAATGAATTTATTTCCTGACAAAGATAATGTCTTCTTTCAAGGCAAAATTTGGTATGTTGCTTATAGACCCTTTTGGACAGGAATCCCCAACCCTCCAGCTCCAGATTGGTGCCAGGTTATTGGCCTGTTGGGGGGCAGTACCTCTGGTACCAGTCCATGGCCTCTCACCTTCTCTTCACCCCATCATGCAGCAAGGTTGGAGGTGGTGGTGGGGCAAGCCAGTGAGGCTTTGTGATTGCAGCCACTCCCCATTATTCTCATAGCTGCCTGGGCTCTGTCTCCTGTCAGATCAGTAGCAGTTCTAGAGTCTCATGGGAGCTCAAACCTTACTGTCACATGATCGTTTTATTGTGTATGTCAATGCGGTAGTGATGGAAATATGGTGCACAATGGATGTGGTGCACTTGGGGTCATCCCAGGACCACCTCCCACTTCCATGCAGGGATTCTCTTCCACAAGGCTGCTACCTGGTGCCAGGAAAATGGAAGTTTCCTATGCTTGGGGTTGTTCAGCTGTTACACAAACTCAGTGTCCACAGCTTCTGACTGACCTATTCCATGTTGTTATTATTTTTTAATCTTTTGTAAAATATTTTTACTGGATGTAAAATTCTCTTTTTGTATTTTTCATGTTTTGGCACTTCAAAAATGTTGCTGTAATATTTTTTCTTGCATTATTTCTTTTCTAAAAAGTTTATTTTTATTTCTTCTGAGAGTGAGAGAATAAAAACCAAAACAGGCACTCTCAACAAGGTTGAGTCCTGCTACCATGCAAACTTCCAACCCATCTTCTAGCCAGCCAGTACCATGGATGTGCCTGCAACTACTCCCAGTGAGTTTCAGAGCTATCCAGGATTCAAACCAAAGTCTCTGTTATGGAGGCAGCATTGCAGTGGCACTCTATTTCTGTGCTACAGTGACTAGGACTGTTTGCTTTATTGCTGACACTACTGCCAACCTTATGTTACTCCTGGGTATACAATATTTCTCTTTTTCTCTGACTACTTAATTCCTCTTTTCCTCATTAACACCAGTTTTAAAAGTTTTGATTATGATATACCCTGGTGTAATTTCTTGTTTTGTTTTTGCTTGAGATTCATTGTGTATCTTTAAAATATTGGGGCCATAATTTCTTCAAATATTTATTCTTCTAACACCATTTTTTCTAGGACTCCTGTTTCCTATTTGTTATACACTTAAAGTTGTGCCAAAACTTGCGAATGCTGTTCTTTTGTTGTGGTTTCTATCTTTTGTTTCCCATGTATTCAATTTTGAATTATTTATACTGCTGTTTTTAAGTTCACACCAATTTTTCTAGTGTGTAAACAGAATTGTAAACAGAACTCATCTTTCATTCTCTCCATGTGTTTTTCATTTCAGGTATTGTATTTTCATCAATAAAATTTCAATTTGGGGACCAGCAGTTAGCATAATGGCTATGTCGCTGGACTCCCATGTAGTTGACCGCGGTTCACATCCCAGACCCTGTGGCTTAAACTCACGCCGGGCGCGTGTGCGTGCATGCCCAAGATCCCGAGAGGAGAATGGAGGAGAAGGGATTGCGGCGTGACCATCCCCCCTGGAGGGTGATTTCTCACTTTCTGTCTCTCTGTCTCTCTCTGTCTGTCTGGTGAGCGCACACGCCCTGTAGCGAAAATCTCTCAAAAAAATAAAAAATAAAAAAATAAAATTTCAATTTGGATTGTTTAAAATTTTTTCCAAGACTTTCTTTTAGTATGTGCCTGTTTTCTTCTACCTTCTTGAACATATGCTTTATATTTATAATATCATTTTGATGTCATTCTTTACTAGTTTTATCATTGATACCTGTATTCATTTTCTAGAGCTGCTTTAGCAAAGTACCACAGAATGAGTGGCTTAAACCAATAAAATTTATTATCTTACACTTTTGGACATCAGAAGTCTGAAATCTAGGTATTAACATGAAGGATTCTTTCTGAAGACATGAAGGATCAGTTCCAGGCATCTCTCCACGGACTGTTGCTGGGAATCTTTTTTCTGTGTTGTTTCACATCACCTTCACTTACGGTTTTCTTTCTCTGTGTCCACATTTCCTCCTTTTAGTATGATCACCAGTCATCTCAATTTAAGAGTCATCCTAATAACCTCATCTTACCTAGACTATCTCTGCAATGATCCTAGTTCCAAATAAGGTCACATTCTGAGTGTTGGGGGTTAGGACCCCAACATATGAATTTTGAGAGGACATAATTTAAACCAGACAATGTGATTTCTGGGTCTTTATTACAATATTTTCCCTCTTGTTATGAGCTGAATTTCTTGCTTTGCATGCTTTTTAATTTTTGACTAGATGCCAGATGCTGTGAAATTTACATTATGGTTTGCCGGAGAATTTTGTATTCCTTGAAATATTTTTGGTCTTTATTTAGAGGCACATTAAAATTACTTGAAAACAACTTGACCTTTTTCAGGTTTGCTTTTAAACTTTGCCAGGTGGGTCCAGGACAACTGTTTGGATTCTTATTACCCTAGCTATGCAACAGTCCCCTTCCAAGGTTCATTCCTGGTGTCCATGTGCTAGGAGTTCTTTCTACCCTTACTGGCATGATCACTGAGAACTCTTCAGTCTGGTTCTTCCTGCTGCCTTTTCCCAGTCTCATGTGGCTCCCAAACATGTATGTACTGATTAGTAGTCAGTCAAGGATCCAAAGGGAGCCTTCTGTGGATTTCCAGAGTGTCTCTTGCTTTCTTTCTCTGTAGTTTTCTCCGCTCCATTACATTTCCTTATTAGTTCTAGCCACCTGGGACTACTCAAACTCTGTCTCTTCAACTTAGGTGTATTTCTATGTCCCTTCCAGCAGTGTACCTAGCCCATGAATTCTCTCACTTTATTCTTTGATATTTTTTCTCATGCATAACTATTCTGTGTAGTCTATTGTCCAATGTTTGAAAAACACTATTTCAAAGTTTTTTTCCATTTATTTATTTTTATTAAAGTAGGAAGATTATTCTGGGCCCTCTTACTCCATTATGGCTAAAGTGGAAGTTTACAAATTTGATTTTATATTTCCATTCAACACATATTTATTGAGGGATCACTAGTTACCAGGCAGTGTTTTAAATGCAAGTGATGCACCAGAAAACAACAGCCGATGATAAATGCAAAGACCTCATAATGTGGAAAATCAAGCAATAAAGAAACAAATAAATAAATGGGACATCAGATGGAATCATGAGCTAAAAAGAAAATTAAAGCAAGCAAGATGAACAGAGTGCGCTAATGACAAAAGGAGATTGTAATTTAAGATAGAATGGAAAGGGAAGATGTCATGGAACTAAATCATTACAGCAAAGAGGAAAATGGGCAAGTCATGGAGATACTTGGGGAAAATGCTCAAGACTGGGAGACTGAGAAATAAAAAAGCCCTGAGGCAGAAGTGAGCAGATGTGACGTATTTAAAGAACAACAAAATGACCAATATGAAGTAAGTGACTGAAGGAATGGCAGGAGGTAAGGTCAGAGGGTTGTGGCAGGGGAAAAGGAAGTAACCTTGCAAGATCTCAAAACCCATCTAAGAATTATACAGAGCAATAAAATGCCTCCACGTCTGTTTTACCAGAATCCTCCTAACTTCTGAATTGAGAACAGAAAGCAAAGGTCCAAGGGCAGATATGAGGTGGCCTTTGAAACAGGCCACAGGAAGAAAATTATGGGGATCAGAGCTAGAGAAGAGCAGAAGTGGTACTGGAAAGTAGCTAGCCAGTCTATATATTCTGATGTTAGAGTTGGCAGTATTTGTTATTATTGGGCTTTAGACCTGAGCAACCCCTCCCCGAATAGAGCTCAACATTATCTTGTAATACTGCAAATAGAAGAATTAGATGACCTCGCTCTTCACATTATTTCATTATGCTAGTCTGAAGCCCCATGGGAGAACCTAGAGACTTCCTTAGGAGTCAGTGACAGAAGCACTTTTTTTTTTTTTTTTTTTTTTTTTTTTTTGGAGAGGTTTTCACTATAGGGCGTGTGCGCTCACCAGACAGACAGAGAGAAACAGAGAGACAGAAAGCGAGAAATCACCCCCAGGGGGGATGGTCATGCCGCAATCCCTTCTCCTCCATTCTCCTCTCGGGATCTTGGGCACACACGCATATGTGCCTGGCGTGAGTTTTAAGCCACCGGGTCCGGGAAGCGAACCGCGGTCGACTACGTGGGAGTCCAGCGACATAGCCATTACGCTAACTGCTGGTTCCCAATGACAGAAGTACTTTTAATGTGCTTCTACTGGAAGCATAAATCTGCCATTGGCCTCATTACATCCATCCTTCATTACATCCAGATCCCAACAAGTCTGTTTGTAGTACTTCTGACTACCTGGGAACAGTAGGAAGACTAATGTTTTAATCAATGTGCAAATGAAAAGGATTTTATATTTTCTTCCAAATTTGACCTTGAGTGTTCATTACAAATACCTAGGTGATATTTTAAAACTGTGAACAACATGTGTTCTTAAAAGTTATCTATGTACTTAAGCATTTGGGGGCCTTTCTGATCCATTTGAAAAAAATCATTTGCATTTGAAAATATTTGGTTAGGGTTTCAAAATGCTTAGTGTACTTCCTGTGGTTTTGCTAAGTCAAATATGACTTGCTTCAATGATACATCACAGGTTTGGTTCATTCTTTTCACTTATTCGTTCATTAAACAGACATTTATTGAACAACTCCTACATGCCAGGCCCTATGCAGTGGTCAGAGATAGATTATTTCTTACCCATAAATTGCAAAGTTCTAGTCCTCAAGAAATACATTAAAATAAATGGACTATATTATCCATATATACTGTTACTGATAAAAATTAGAAAATCTCATAAGGGGCCAGCACCTTAGTACAATGGTTAAGTGCTGTGCATAGAAAACTAGATGCCGCATGGTTTACCACAGTTCAAACACCACACCACTGCAGCTTGAAAACATGGCAGAAAAGTATGTATATGTGCCCCAAAGTCCTGAAATGATGGAGAAATGGAGGGAAAAGGGTGTGTGGTGTGACCACACTTCACTGGGGGAATCTCTCTTTCTTTCTCCTCTCTCCCTCTCTCTCTCTCTCTTTCTCACTAGCAAGCATGTGCACCTTCTGGCAATAAAATAAAAAGAAATAAGTAAGTATATAAAAGAGGGCAAAAAAGGAAAACTAGTAGGAACCTGCAGGTATGGAAAATTTTGGAAGCATTTTTATGCCAGCTTTGGGAATGTGAATTGACCAGTCAAAGTGTTGGGACGGCAGAGAAAAAGCAGTGAAGAATGAACATTTGCAGAAGCAGTAATGCGCCTAAAGACTGCAGAGTGAGAGAAATCTGGATGCACTCGGGACTTGTACCTTCAGAATGGCAGAGCTCTACATTACAATATTGTGTAATAAGTACTAAAGAGACAAGTACAGGACAGATTGTGAGATTCCATAAAGCAAGGAGTTTGCATTTTAATTGGGAGCGTTGGGAACCATTTAATTGTAGAGCAATGGGAACCATTGAAAAATCTCTGTTAGCAAGGGAGTGGAACTACACTGAGAAAAGCCACTTTGGCCATGATGTGAAAAATGCATTAGAGCACAGCAAGATCAAGACAAGGAGACCTATTAGTGGGCTGTTGCAGTAGTCTGAGAGAATGATGCTAATAGCCTGAAATAAGCTACTGCCAAGAGTAGAATTGGGGAATTTCAAAAGATAGCAAGAAAGGATTTAAAGAAAACATGTGGTTTGTAGGAAAGGAAAAGGTAAAGAATAGATATTCTGGTGGAGACAAAAAATAAAATTACAATACTGATGATTGAGTTATCAGGCATGGATAGAGAAATAGATTTGGAAGACCTGTGATGAATTCAGTTTGGAAAAAATTGTACTTAAGCTGTCTGTGGATATCCATCTGAAAATAT
This sequence comes from Tupaia tana, assembly GCA_026018925.1. Taxonomy (NCBI): domain Eukaryota; kingdom Metazoa; phylum Chordata; class Mammalia; order Scandentia; family Tupaiidae; genus Tupaia; species Tupaia tana. Next base: position 95,762,443 of record JAKSZU010000005.1, read on the forward strand.
CCATTGGTAATTATTCATGTAGGCCTGGAGCTAGAAAAGCTATCCTAGCTTGAAATTGAGGGTCAGACCATGTAGATAGCTGTTGAACCTATAGTGCTGAAAACGATTATAGAAGTAGAAAGTCCAGAGGACAGAGGATGAGCCTCTGAGAAACATTGACATGTTAAGGGGTTTACAAAGGAAAAGAAGCCAGCAAAGGAGATATAAATGGAGCAGGCCATATGGTAGAAAGAAAACCAAGATAACATGATATTAAGAGAATATGAAGCTATTACATTTTGAGAAGTCAAGATAGGTCAGGCCAACCAGTGGCATGGTGATAAGGCAGCTGATTCTCCATGGCTAACTGTACAGTTTGAATTCTGGACCCAGTGCCCTGAAAGACACACCAGGCACATATGTGCATCCCAAATTCCCAAGAGAAGAATGGAGAAGAGGTGATTGTGGCATGACCACAATGACGCCCCCCTAGGGGATGATTTCTCACTCTCTTTCTGTCTCTCTCAGATGAGTGCACACACCCTATGGCAAAACTAAATAAATAAATAAATAATGAAAATGAATGAATGAATTAATGAATTAAATCAAATAAATAAATCTTTTTTAGAGAGATTTTTGCTATAAGGCATATGTGCTCACTAGAAAGACAGAGAGAGAGACAGAAAGCAAGAAATCACCCCCCATGGGGGGGGGGGTCATGTCACGAATGTCACTATCCCTTTTCCTCCTCTTCATTCACCTCTTAAGAGTTTGGGCTGGGCACACATGCACACGCACACACACACACATACACACACACACAAATACACACAGCATGACTCTCAAGCCACTGGGTCCAGAACTTGAACAGCAGTCATCTAGGTAGGAGTCCAGTGACATAAACATTATGCCATCTGCTGGTCCCAGTGAAAGAGGTTTTTTTGCTTTAGAAGAAATATAATTTAAAAAAAGAAAAAAAAAAAAAAAAAACTAAAACAAAACTCAGCATAGAACAACAGGGTTAAACCATGACAAATGGCAAAAACCTAGGTACGATGAAGCCTGAAGAGGCTAATGCATCTAGTGAAAAGGTAGCTATCCAGAGTTCTTAGCAGAAGTTCTAAACATTTCAGTGGAGTATTGAGAGAGGAGGCTGGATTATAGTGAGTTGAGTAAAAAGGAGGTAAGCAAGTGAAGTGAACTGAGGAAGGCTATAAGGAAAAAGAGAATGCAGGGCCAAAGGTAACAGCTTTTCTTGTTATAATTGTTTCTTCAAATGGGAGAATGGTGACCTTGCTTAATGCTGACTGAGTCAATAAAGGAACCAGAAGGTGGTGAGGTGACATAACACAACACTCTGTGAGGAATACCTGCTTGTGAAGGTTCCAGGTCCATGTCCGGAGACCTCCCTGAATATACTGGGCATACGTAACAGGCAAGCAAGTACACATCATCCAGGCTGCCTGAAGCTGGGGCTGGGCTTTAGGCATATTAAGACCTATCAAGAGCTATCTGGTGGTGTGGTGATTAAGGCAGCAGATGCCACATGGCTGACTGCACAGAGTTCCAGATCTGGAAGCTTGAAAAACATGGCAGGTATGTGTGCTTTTGTAACCCACATCCAAAGAGAAGAATGGAGAATGGAGAAGAACAGATTACACTGTGGCCACCCACCCGGGGGGGTAATTTCTCTCTCTCTCTCTCTCAGTTCTCTTTATCTCTCTGTCTCTAACTCTGTCTCTTTCCAGTGACCTCACATGTCCTAAAGCAAAAAAATTTTTTAAGACAAAAAGAAAAGACCCTACCAGGAGTGCGATTTCTCTCTCTCTCTCTCTCTCTCTCTCTCTCTCTCTCTCTCTCTCTCTTCCTTTTCTCACTCATGGAAAAAAAATAATGAATTTTAAAAAAAAAGTTAGTATAGAAAGAACAATGGTAGATATTAAAAATAGAGCTGGATCCTGACTGGAATATATCTCTGAGGGAGCAGGAATGACTGGACTCCAAGATATCTGTCGGGGGAACAGCTACATCTAAGAAAAGCACTTCTGAAATCATCAGGGAAGAGGTAAAGATGGATGTTACATTGACGGTCTGTTACAGACTGAAAATTTCAATGTTGAAATCCTAATCCCTAGGGCCTCAGAATATGACTTTGTTTGGGGATAAGGTCACTGCAAATATAGTTAAAATGAGGTCATACTGGAGTAGGGTGGGTCACTTATCTAATCTGCCTGCTATCCTTATGAAGTTGGCATGGCGGTGCTTGAAGGAAGGTGGAGAAGACTCAAAATAACTATTCTGAACAAAGAAAGGCATAGTCTAAGACAAAATATAGGGCTCAGTAGAGTTTGGATCTCAGTAATTTACTGTAAGTGTGTGTGTGTGTGTGTGTGTGTGTGTGTGTGTGAACATTTTTATTGTTTTTGTCTTTGTTTTTTAAAGAGTCCTTCCAGTGACACTCTACAACCCAGTGTGATTACTTTGGGATTATTTTTTCCTCCACCGAAGTTAAAGCCAGCTATCTTTTTCTGCCCTACCTGCCATTCCCTAGACCCTAGTCCTTAGTGAAGGTACAAAGTAATAAAAACTATTTTATTCATAGTAAAGGCCATTAAAATTATTCAGCGGGCCGTTTGCCAATGTGCCTCTCGCGGTCTTCCACCACCAAGAACTAATCCCCGGGGTTTAGCTTATAAAATCCATGACTAAAAAATGCTTTTGTCTTTTATCATCGGCTTTCTCACAGATTTGGTGGCTCTGAGCTGTACTCTGGAGCTGAAAAGTGTCCTTAAGGCATTTTTCTTCACCCTTAAGTTCAAGAATGTCTTAAGAGGCTTGTTTTCTCTTACCATGAATATGAATCAAGCCTCCGCAGGATCTGTAACTAAACAGTTGTAAGGAAGTACAGTAACTTGGCTGGTGCAGAAAAACTCCATTGAACGCCTTGCAAGAATACCTTTCTTTTGCACATGAAGCATCCATTTCTTGCAGTGACATACGGCAACTCATATGACTCATACGAAACTTACAGGAAGTCCAACAGAGAGAATGGGACACTGATGTTTATGAAATTCGTATCATTCCCATTGTTAAGTAAGACAATTTTATTTTAGATCCCTTCCTCTGTGTAAGCAGCCAAGTTCAAAGATTGACCAAAATAAAAAAAAAAAAAGTGTTGAGTTTTTCAGAGTTATTGCAGAGAATTACAACTGCTGGGCTATGTTCATTAGGGACAGGGAGGAAAAGACTGAAACCCGAGACTTTTTAAAAAGAAAACAACCAGGAGCAGGTCAGGAGAAAACAAAGGCTTATTTTGACCACAGATGGTCACAGAGGAGGCCTGTGGCAATATCCCCATAAGTACCCTTGCCCCACTGGGGAGGTCAACCTCTCAGGCCTCCACAGCAGAATCTGGCTGCCCAAGGCTCCAGTGGCTCATTAGGTACTAAGCCATCCAATTAGAAGGTGCTTAGTGATAGATTTGGAGTCTAACTAACTCCAACCCCAATCAAAGTAGGGCCAAGCCTGAGGCCAGATTTACTTGCAACTGTCATATGTAACGTACTTTCTTTCAGCAAGAGATGTTATTTCTAATTCTTATTTTTTATGATGACTCTGTGTGCTTAACAGATACCTCAAACTCAGAGCCTCCACCTTTCACGCCACTCTTTCCAAACTCAAGTCTGATCATAATGATGAGATCTCAAAGGGACACAGGGAGTCGTAAAATAAGGCTGCACTGTAACGTACAGATAAGCTAGTCCACCCGCGTCCTACGCCTCCCTCCGCAAACACCGTCATCACCACTATCTCCATTATTTTGTAGAAGAGCAAATAGAAATTGAAATCCAGGATTTACATTATTTGATCATGTGAGCTTATTGCTAGAAAAACTGATATTAAACCTGAACATTTTTGGGGCCAGCAGGTGGCATGCTGGTTAAAGGCGCTGGACTTCCACATGACCGACTGCGGTTTGAGTCCTGACCAGGCAAGCTTGCTTTCTTGCCCCGCCCCCCACCTTGCTCTGTCCATCTCTAGTCAAATTAAAATAAGGAAATAAATAAAGTTGAATTAAATCATCTTTAAAAAAAAGAACATTTTGATTCACTATTCAAAGATTTTCCTATTACTATTCTAGCTACTTGGGAGGTTGAGGTAGGATTGTGAGTTCAAGGATAGCCTGGGCAATGTAGCAAGACCCTATCCAAAAAAAAAGAAAAATGAGACAAAACACTGAAATAGACTCAGTAAACTCTGATATTATAAAAATAGTTCTGACCTATATGTCTCTTATATGACAGTCTCTTCTCACGTAGTTGAGTTTTACTAACAAGTGATTAAACTGACAGATTTTATTTTAATCTATACTTCATAATTTATTCCCAAATCCTTTTCTACATAGTGTTTCATTTAATCCTTACAACAAATCTATGAGAAAGAGACGTTTGATATTATTTGCTATTATTATCTCCATTTTAGAGAAGAAGAAAATAAAGGACAGAGCATAGTAGGAAGCCCAAGATCACAAGCCTTACAATGATTGGAACTGAGGTCGGATACCATCATTTACTCTTTTCTGGTTTTACCCTGTCATTCAAATGACAATCATTAAAATGTTGCTCTATAGCAGAACCTATTGCTGAGGCTGGGATATTTGAGAACTAACTAGAAGTTATTTGAAGGATTTGAAAACCTGGCAGGCAATTAAGTAAACAAGTAAATTATGTTCAGTGCAGAGAGAATAATGGAGTGTCCACCCACAAAGTTATTTGGCTACTCTGAACCTTTGTTTCTCCATCTGCAATAATAACTTCTTTATAGGATTATGTAGAATATGTGCAATGTTATGTAAAAATCTCACTTTAATACACACACTATAGAAGCCCTGGGAGCAGTAGCAAGATGCTAACATTTGGGGGCAGTGAGTGAGAGATCTAGGCAAAATTGCTCTGACAAAACAGAAATTTGTTTCACCAAACTTAGAAGAACCAACTTCCCACTGACTCACACAATGGCCTCTAAGCCCCTGTAATCTTTGGGGTAGAGACCAAAGCCTGCAGGGTGCTCTCCCACAGTATAATAGATCTTGGAGTGATGTATTCGCGCTTGAAATTTGCTCACATGCTGAATGAATAAGAATACATTGCTTACATTCTCTGAGGCTGAGCCCCTGAGGGGTAGAAGAGCATAATTATTCCAATAAATAACATAGCATTATAAGTCAATAATGGGATGGCACCTTCCTGGCAGCTAGACTGTAATCTCATGAATTCAGACCCGGAGTTTGCCAAGGTGCTTGTTACTTCAGGGTTACCGAGGACTTATTATATTCTTTTAGTCTTGAGCATGATGGTCTCTGCAGCTGAGTTCATTAGGTAAACAGCTGGCGTAATTGATAGTGTGACTACCACTTCATTTCCTGCTGATCTAAGAGAATTTGCTTTGAGGTGGAAGAAAATGACCAGTTCTGCCACTGTGAGCTCTGGCCAGGTTTCCCTCGAGGAGCAAGAAGCTCAGTTCCTGCAAATTGTCTCCTTTCCCACAGGAGGCATGGAAAGGGGCTAGTGGGCATTCTCTCTCTCTCTCTCTCTCTCTCTCTCTCTCTTTCTCTCTCTCTCTCTCTGTCCTTGCTCACAGCAGGGCTGGAGTTCCAAGGTCAGATCTCACTTGACTGGAAAGGGTTTACAGAGAGCTCTGCAGTCCTCATCAGAAACCCTTGGCGATGCCTGGAAGAGATCAGTGAATTGACCAGGAAGAAGAAATAGACTTTTTACTGCTGTCAGTCACAAACCTGAGATTTCTTGCCTTTTTTTTTTTTTTTTTTTTTTTGGAGAAGTTTTTACTATAGGGTGCAAGTGCTCGCCAGAAAGACAGAGAAAGACAGAAAGTGGGAAATCACCCCCAAGGGGAGATGGCCACGCTGCATTCCCTTCTCCTCCATTCTCCTCTCGGGATCTCGGGCACGCACCCACACACGCCTGGCATGAGTTTAAGGCCCTGGGTCTGGGACTCAAACCACAGTTGACTACATGGGAGTCCAGCAACATAGCCATTACTCCAACTGCTGATCCCCAAACCTGAGATTTCTAATGTGGAGAAAGGGATATCCTGATTTCATGGAGTTTGAAGTACATTCAAATCAGGAAATGGTGTTCTTTGAGAAAAACAAATACAGAATTCTGCTAGAGAGGGAGAAATACTTATAAATGAACTTATACATTAATTTCAATAAAAAAAAAACTCAGAAGGACTTATTTAGCTTAACAAATTTATTCTACAGTGTACCCAAGAAAATTAAGATAAAACAAAAAGATATGACTTGCACTTACAAAAAATAAACTATATTACCAAAGAACAATTATTAAACAATGTGTTTCTGGGACTGAAATAGGCATCTATATCATCAAAAATGAATGACCCAAATGAAAGGAGACATAAATTCATATGGGAAATACAGTGTAAATAACATTATCTTAAATCAGAAATTTCCCTCCATTTTTGCCTTCTTGGGTATGTGGATTGAGAGGGACAAGAGCATGACTGCTGTCAGCAGGGAACTACTATCTAGTGAGTAACTACTGGCTAGCATTCACTATCAGCACAGAATGACAAAAGATACTTTGCAATTTCTAGTTTTTCTTCTACTTCTTTCTCTTTAGTAAAGTAAACGAGGCACTTTTAAGAATAATGCTAAAGGCAAGTAACAAGTAGAAAAATTGGTCTACAAAAAAGTGGAAATGAGAATTTAAATTTAAAAGTACGTGTTCAATTGGGAAAGATATTTGTAACATATCTTCAAGGACTAATGTCTCCAGTATGAAAACAGCCTAACAAACATGCAGGAAAAGATAAATACTTCAGTTTTTAAATGGACAAATGACCTCAAGAAGTGGTTCACACATACACACACACACACACACACACACAAGATGCAAAAGCTTAACTATCCATAAAAATAAGTGTTTTAACTTCAAAAGTAATACAACAATATTTTTTGATTATAAAATTATCAAGCATAAAATGCACTTTTAATAATCATTGTTGAGGAAATGGCACAATGAACACCTTATAGAAGTATAAATTAGTACATTTATGGATGACAGTACGTTGGAAATTTGGAAAATGTTCATGCCTTTTATCCCAGCAATTCACTGCTTGGCATTTATACCATGCAGACTATTATAGATGATCACAGAGATTTATGCATAAGTACTTCAAACTCAATGTTTATAATTTAGGGAAAAAAAAAGCTCTATCAATAAAAACTGGTTGTATAGTACTAAGTAATGCACTGGAAAACTATATGACTATTGAAAAACACAGTGTAAAGTGTATTTAATGATAGGAAAAATACGCCTCAATAAATTACCTTTTAAACAAGTTCATGAACCGGGGCCAGCAGATGGCATAATGGCTATGTCACTGGACTCCCATGTAGCCTACTGCAGTTGGAGTTCTGGACCTGGTGGCTTAAGCTCACACCAGGCAAGTGTGTGTGTGTGCCCGAGATCCCGAGAGGAGAATGGAGGAGAAAGGATTGCGGCATGACCATGCCCCTCAGGGTGATTTCTTGCTTTCTGTCTCTCTGTCTCTCTCTGTCTTTCTGGTGAGCGCACATGCCCTATAGTAAAATCCTTTCCAAAGGAAAAAAAAGTTCATGCACCTACATGGTTACAGTGATTGTTCTCTGGGTCGTGACATTACTGCGATTTTTCCTTTTTTTTTTTTTTTTAATGCTTTCCTGCAGTTTCTAAAATTTCAACAGTGAGCATTTAGTGAATTTAAGATTTGGAATTTGTGATATCCTGTTGTATTTGCTTTCTAAAAACCAAGTACAGAAAAATTTAAAGTGTGTTACAGAGCTTGAAGTGACCGTTTCTGTTTCGTGATGGTGGTGGAGATGGTTTGTGCCTGCCTGTAGCTAATCTCCAGGGCTGCAGGGTACTTTAGGCAGAGATTCTTCCAGCTGTAGCTCCTAGGGTGAAAATCAGTCTGGACCATCAGCACATCCTTATTCCTGGCCAAGTGGCTGGGTCATGGACAGACAAGTGACACAGCCAGCCCATCAGATCCCATCAGGCTAATCCCAGAATTTTTGCTTGGGTGACCAGAAAGAAGATGCTCTTTTTTTTGTTCCATTGGACTTGGAGCTGTGAAATTTTTCCAGCAGCTATCAAATAACACATTATAAAAAATGAGGTTGACAGGAAAAGACACGAAGCAGAGGAAAAGAAAGAGAATCAGTCTCCATGGCATTGCCTAAGCTCCTGGATCAATTCATACCTGAAACTAGATTGACTCCTCCCTACAACAACAAACACAAATAAACAAACAAAACCCAACTTTCCAGTTAAGTGGGAGAAAATAAAGCAATACATGTAAGCTCCTTAGACTGGTTTTGAATTAGTAACTGTTATTTGCAAATGAAAGAGATCTAATCCACATAGGACTCAAGAACTCAAAACTGATCACTCAAACATGGGCAAGAAAACTTTTAAGACTGAGGATAAACAGATGTCCAAAGTCAGAAAAATTCATCTTTACCTAATACCTCTTCTGAGCTAAAACATCTAAACAGGCTGAAAGGACTTCAAATGGACTTGCCAGGCTGTACTGCCTCTATTAAATAGTTCTCATAATAAAAATAGGAGGCACTCCCTCCAAAATATCAGAAAGCTCCAAATCCCTCTACAACACTGCTAAGAAGAATGCACATCATTCAGATAAACCCTCTTAAAGGGATGGGACTAGCGGACTTGCTAAAAATCTTTAATACTTGCGATGTTTCTTGTTAATCATACACATAGCCTAGATTAGTGTTTCCAAACTTCAATGTATTATTATTAAGAGTTCTGCCAGGAAAATAGAACCACCATGAGTAATATAGAATAAGAAGTTTATTGTAGGTATTTGACCTATTAAAACTATGGAATGAGCTAGGATGCAAAGTTGTAGAATCAGAGAAAAGTCACTAATAAACCTTCATAAAACTTCTTTCCATTGTCATAGGCCAAGACAAGAACATCTTGGAAGCCAGTGAAAAGTCAAAGGAATGACAGTGGAGAAATCTGTGAAAAGCTGCTGCCTCTTAGGTTTAGAGGTGGGCTGAGAGGCCCTTTGATAGAGGCCCTTTGATAGTCAGAAGAGCTGAGCCTGGAGTGAGAGAAAGCTTGGGAAAGCTGGACCACAGGGGCCCAAGTTTGTGCATCTCACTGCAGCTATGAGGATCTTTGGACAGCAGAGATGCAGCTTCACTTTCACTAGGTAAATCTCATGCAAATTTCTCTTTTGGGCAATTCTAATTTGGTGGTGGTTTGAGGACACTACCAGAAAAGAACTCTGGAAAATGTATTCCAGGTTGCCAAACTGACACATAAAACCACCACAGATGTGAATACAATCCATCTGGTGACCTATGCAAAAGCAAAAGCATATTCTGATTCACTAGCCTGGAGAGAGCCTGAGATTCTGCATTTCTAACAAGCTCTGGTGGTCAAATGCCCTGGTCTTAAGTATTTACTACTTGATTCCTTGGATTAAAGTGAAAAAAAAAGTCATTTTTTTTATTACTTTATTTTTATAATAATACTTGGGGCAGCACAGAGCTTGGTGGTTAAAGTGGCTGGATTCCACATGGCTGATAGAGTGGTTTGATTCTTGGACCCAATGGCTTGGAAAACATGCCATGCACATGTGTGTGCATGCCTACAATCCTGAAAGGAGGAAGAGATAGAAGAGGGATTGCAGCATGGCCATCTCCCATGGCGTGGGGAGGTGGGTGCTTTTGCACTTTCCTTTTCTCTCTGTGTCTCTCTCTAGCAAGACCATGTGCTCTCTGGCAAATTAAAAAGAAACGAATAGCAACTAAGCAACCCTTATGAGAAAGTAGAAAATCGGCTCATTTGTGATGAACAAAGAACAATTTTTAAAGATTTCCTAATCATTTCCTAATCATTTGCTTAGTTCTACATTAAAGAAGGCTGATGGCCATTCATCTCTATTTGAGACAGCAATTTGAGACTTGCCTTTGATTCAAATGACCCTTTACCACCTGGCATTACATCAATTCTTTGTAGGGTGTTTATTTCTATCTTTCCTTCTTTGATTAAGAGCAACAAGGCCAAATGCAGAAACCTACAGTGAGCCACGAAAGGAGACTGTGTGTGTGTGCATTTCACCAGCTTGCTTCTTTGTGAGAAGCTGCCCCAGAACGTGATTTGTGGAGCCCATGACCAAGTGATAAATTGGGGTGAAGAGATCGTATTATATGAGATGAGTTATCGGAGTAATAAGCACGTGCAAATAGCATTTACATTTTTAATGATCATTTTATTCTATGGCAATTTTGCATTAAATATTCAGAAATAATGTTCTCTTTATTCATGTAAAAACCTTCTCTCAAGTGCATTATTATTACTCTGGGAAAAGAAACTCTATTATGCCATTATGTGGCATATGATGGCATTTATGCCCTCATTTCTGTGCCAGTCACCTGGAAGTCCTCATCTCTGTTAATCTTATGGGGTCACCTTTTACCACAATAGTGAAATGAAATGGCTAAAGCTCCATTCTCATATGAAAAGAAAACTCTGCTCCCAATTTCTCCATCCTCCCCAACCCCATCATAGGACCATGGAATTTCAAGGGCTTTTGTTTGATCTAGTCTCTTTCCATTACCATGTCTGATAAGTTGTACATCCTTAATCCTAAAATATGAAATTGAAATGTCTCAAAATGCAAAACTTTCTGAGCACTAACATGATGCCACCAGTGGAAAATTTCTCACCTGACCTTATGTTATGTGTCTCATCAAAATGCTCTGATACACAAAACGTTGCATAAAATTACCTTCAGGCTAGGAAGTGTGTATGAAATGAATTTCATGTTTAGACTTGGGTCCCATCCCCAAGATATCTCATTATGTGTATGCAAATATTCCAAAATCTGAAAACATTGAAATCTGAAATATTTCTGATAAGAGATTTCATGTGTAGCATTTCAGATAAGGGATATTCAACCTACACTCAGTTTTATTCTCTATTTTCCCTGTAGCTCACATTTTATGACTATTCATTTCACTTCAGCCCACGATCAACCCAAACACAGAGTATTGACCCTGCTTGGTTTTATTTTGCTTTATCTTCAAAACAGCATTCATGAAATCTACTTGTGTTGAGAGAGATTTTTACTAACTTGGTAGCTGAATGAGTCAGCAGGCTGGGAGACAGCGTAACAAAGTGTGCAGTTAACTTTAAGTAGAACACTGGACAGCCCTAATCTAGAGTGAGTTTCTGCCTGGAAGATTTCTCTACCCAAAGCCCCGGGGCCTCACCCTGTGAAACCTTCTATGTCATTTCTCCTTCATCTCCATCCTCCGGCAGGGCATCTCATTCATCATGGCGACTTCCTGAAACTCAACAGTGTCTCCCGTTTAACAAGGGAAAGCAATGTGGCTCCCTCTGGTTTGCCCTGCCAAGCTAGGCCGCTCTTGGGTACTCACCCACTCAGACCAGAATCATCCATCAAGGTGTCTTGCCACACACAAAAGTATCTGTTACCTCAGAGGGAAAGAATTCTACCACTAGCTGATATATTATCAATAATTGTTGCTGTTATTTTCCTTCCATATTCTCTCAGCAGAAACTTTGCATTTTCAAAAGGGCATCTACCCCCAAAGCATGTATCCCAAGTGATATGTAGGATGGAAAGAAGGGAGCAAAAAAACCACATTTTTGGGGAGGGGCCCTGAATGATTATTCAGGTTGATTCCAAAATGTAAGACGGTTTACTTATACCAAGCAACGTATGTGGCATCCATATTTTGTCCACCATGAGCAGTGCATCTTACCGTACTTTGAGTGAATTTCTCACATTCTCCATGAAAGGTATCCATTATTACAGCTCTTATTTTCTTTTTCTCTCTTAGAAAACCTAGTTTCATACTGAGTTGGAGTTATTAACAGTTTTTTGTGAAGGGAAGATACATGTTCAGCACCCCTTGCAGGCAGAGCTTGGAGCCCACAGCACCTTTCCACAATCAGGCGGGCTCCTTCTGTACATGAAGCTATCCTGCCAGCATTCCTAATCAAAGCAGGACAGGACAAAGCTGCTTCTACTTCTACTTCGGGTGCTCTATCTAGCCATCCTTACTTATTCACAGCTTGGCTTGTTCTTTCTGGCCCTAGAGTCTTAAATGGTCGGCTCTGGGGCAATGCCTGGGTGGCCCAGATTCCATTTTTCTATACTCTAAACCAACTCTGGGTTTCTAAGTACAAGAGGATAGCAGAGTGTGTTACAGCTATTCTATGTATGGTCATCTGCCTCAAGCTGTAGCAGAGAGTGGACAGTGCCTACAATGGAGGTGAAGACTGGCATAGCACCTTGGCGCCACAATCTCCCGTCACTGAATTTTATTTACAGTGACTCTCACTCCCTCTGTCGTCTTCGAACTTTCAGTGCTGACTCTGCTGTTCTGGGTTTTTCCTAAGTGTGGCCAGTTCTGCCTCTCAAACTCCCTCATTCTCATTTAATTTGCCTGGCATGAATATCTCAGGAATTCCTGTAACTCTCTGGTGTCACTCCAGTTCTCTATTTATTCCAAAGGGTTTCATAATAAAATACTCTCAGAAATCCTTTGTTCTGCTTCTCAATGTGACAACCTTTCTTCGCTTCCCTTTGTAAGAGTCTCTCTCATATGTTTTTATCAGTAAGTCATCCCCTTACTTCTGGTCATATAGTGAAAAACTGTACCTGCAAGTCCTGTCTACAACTCACCCTAACAAACGCATGTAGGCTATGAGGCAGAGCCCTCTTCACACTGAAGTATTTGTATCTAAGACGATGTACCCAAGGCTGATTCTAATACAGGAGCTTTTCACTTGTGTTCCTCAGATCTATGTGAATGTTGTCACAGATATTGGGTATATTTCTTGTTGTCTTTCAATATCAGCTTCTCCAATTTCTGCTACTCTCAAAACAATCCCCAGATTATGGAAGCATGTGGCCTGTATCAAGTGGACTAGTCCATTGGGGATCCAATTCCAGATCAGTCTGAAACCTTCTATTTTCAGAAAATAATCTTTTTCTTCTGTAAGAAATCCTGTGTCTATAGATGTCGGTTGATATTGCTGTATCAGAGGGATTTGTTGGGTAGCTTCTTGCCTTAGAATTTAATTATGCTGTGTGTGTTTTCAAACAGAACATCCTCTGCAAAGTTGGAAGACCAATTTCAGAGACATTTCCAAGTGTCCATCTCAGGGTCAAGATAAAGATGGACAAGTGAGGCACGTGCTTCAGGAGGAAAATTAAAGAAATTCAACACCACAATAATCAAGATAAACAATGTTTTTGATAAATACTATTCCACACAATATGTTAAACAATCAAAATTAATGCAAATTCCAAGATGAACATAGCACCAAAGACTGAAATATCTGAAGATATGATAGTAGAGAGGATACGTGCAGATACCAGAGACCTTAAGGAAGGAGAGTGGATGATAGAGTGTAGGTGGTATAAAGTAGGCATGCAAAGGAAAGAAATTTAACAGACCAAAAAAAAAAAAAAAAAAAGTGAGTTCTCTGTTGAAGAAATTATATATAAATGTATATATATATGTATATATATATATGTGTGTGTGTGTGTGTGTGTGTGTGTGTGTGTATGTAGTATATATCATGATAGGGACTTTATTGTAAAATCAGTCTGAAAATAGTTGCAAAATAATTATTTTAAGGTGTAGCATATAAATATAAACAAAAAAATTGTAAATAAAGATAAAAGCAATATTACTGATTTTTCTTTTTGCCACAGGCTGATCCTGTCTTTATATAAAATTGACATTTTATTAATTGTGAAATATTTTTGGTCTAACTTTGATTTTTTAAATATTGCAATAAATTCTCTTTATCTTGTCTTCTGAGTTCTGTTGGTACTCACTCTCCTTATCCTAGTTCAGGCTCTGATCTACTTTCTGGGCAGTAACTTGAGGGCCAACATAACTCAGACTCTGGCTACCTGTACTGCAGAAAATCATGGGGAAGTAACACCTCCTTAAGGTTTGAGAGCAACAGCCAGGTATTGTACTAAAGCAAACCAGAAAACTTAACACTGAACATTGGACCTTTTTTTTTATTTGTTTGTTGTCACTAGAAGACTTCTCACTCTTCATGCACTCCCACATTTGCTGACCTTTTGCAACCCTCCTCCAACCCCCTGCCAAAAGGGTTAAATGTTCCCAAGTGCTTTAGGGATGAAAGAAGATTAATTCCGTGTCTTGCTGGTACCTTAGATATTTTGATTCAAAAGACCCAACTAAAACTCTCAGGTGCTTCAGATGGTTTTTCTTTTCCTCCCTTTTTCTCCCCAAATGAGTTGATCCTTTCTTGATTTTATCACAGATGGCTTACCTTGTATTGCCTAAATTGTTGCCTTCAGAGCTAAAGATTGTAACAACTGTCAACAGTTGGCACAAAAACTAAAGACAGAATACATGGCAGACTATAGCAGCCAGATAGGACATCCAGAGATAACAACAAAAAAGCCAAGGACCAATAGATATCCTTTCCTATGATTACCCTACTTACCCAACCATAGCCCCCATCCCCTTTCCTAAGTCCCAATAAAAGCTCCTTGCCCCTACTGCTTGGGCTGATGCAACTTCCTGAATCCCGCCCCTGTTCTGCCTTTGGAAAGTGAATACATTCTTCTCTACCAGCTTTCTCTGAGTACATGAATTCTTTCATGGCCTGTGACCATGGCCACTTTTACCTATTGCAGTGATCACCCTAACACATCCTTATCTCGTGCAGACTTTGGTAACTCTCTTTCCATAGCCAAACTAGCAAATTAAAGAATTTAGCTAACCAAAATGTGTTATTTACCAAAGAGCCATTAGGCGATCAGGTTTTAAGCAAGCACTTCTCTTTTCTTGCTATGATGCTATCCTAGCAGTTTGTACCTGCCCACTAGTGGCAGACAGTAATAGTAGAGATACATAAAACTCGCTTCTGGCTGTGAGGTGGTACTATTGCTCACGGTTCCTAAACTGCCAGTCTCACTCCAGACCAAATGAACCTGAATCTCTGGGGTCAGTGCCCACCCAGTACCTATGTTGTACTCAGGTTTTCAGTTGTGTCTGAGGCACAGTGAGGACCTAACCTCACTGTTCTAGCTAATGAACAGACACAGACAATAGTCAAAGAACACAGTGAGCTGTAACGAAAGGTAGAGTGGTATGAGAAGAAAACAGAAACAAAGATTAGTTGTGCCTTGGATTGGGAAGATTTTCACAAAGGATACTTTGCGAGCCCTTGAAAGATGAAAGGAAATAGCTAAGCTACCATGTTACACTTTGAACATTGGAGAAGTGTTTAGTTTTGTAGAGCAAGGTGACTGCAAGAGTTGAGACCAGAAATTACCTACAGCTTACTCAACAGTGTGTGTGTGTGTGTGTGTGTGTGTGTGTGTGTGTGTGTGTAAGAGAGAAGTGGGATGTGGAAATGAGATTCTGTGGCCTGATATGTCTTGAAAAGACTGCATACTTATTTCCCTTCTGGGAGATCCATGTTCTATATTAGCATATTGAAGCTCTACAAACCCTGCAGTGATGACTTTGAGATGAAATGGATTTAGCATTCATTTGGTCAAAAACCTTTCTCTGTTTGGCTTTGTTTTGTTTTCACTGAATGCCTTAACATCCTAGACCTAACTAGTGTACCATGAAACACACTTGGAAAATACTGTCAGAGACCAGGGATTCCCAATTGCTTCTCTGCAAACCAGCTGCTCCGGAATTAGACTATGCAGTAACCACAAAAGGAAAAATGAAAACAAAGAAAGATCAAGTGAGCTTCCAACAGCAACTGCTGACATTTTTTTTCTTTTGTATTCTCTTCTCATCTTGTCTACATAAAAAAAAAATTCTAAATTTGTAATTATAATGTAGGGAATAGCTTGTGTTCTTGTTTTTACACTACAATGTAACTCTAAGTCTCTTTTCTTTTTGTTCCAGATTTTTAATAATTATTTTTAATGACCCATCAAGGAAGCTGCATCATTTTACATACCATTCTCTTTTGTGTGACACTAGGTCAGTCCCAATAGTCCTGCAATTATAGATAATATTGTTGCAAAGAACAGGTAAAATTATATTTTCTTTTCTAGAACTATTTCCTTAGAATAAATTCCCATAAGTGTGATAACCTAGTTATGGGATTCAAACATTATTATCTTGGAAATATTTGGTCTTGATGGAATTAATAAGTTTGTATCTCAAGAGTGAAGTTAAGAAATGGATGAGATTCTCAAGCCACCTCCTGGATGATTTATCTGATAAAATCAGATTTCCCAGAGGACATACTCAAAATACAGAGAGTCCTCAGACTAAGAGAAAACAGGGCTTTTCCAACAGTTTAAAAAAAAATTAAATCTATAAAGACAGAAAGGTATATATTTGAATTTCCCTAATTCTCTGATGGCCCGCCTTCCTCTGTCCTTGGGTTTTCCTGTTTTTCGTGACTCTGGGAGCCATTTGTCCCTGACACAGAGACACGTCCGTGCTGCTACCCAGTCCCCAACTTTGAAAGTGAAACCACATGCTGATATGGATCATGAGTGACTTATACTTCCCATTCTAAAGTGCTTGTTTTCTACAGTTCTAAATCAAAGTTCTGAAGGAGCTACTACTTCAGGCTTTGCCCCTGATTTGGCCACAGTGATGTTGTACTCCTTCCATTTACAGATTTGGTGATAACCTGGTTATTTCCTAAAGCTTCTGCTTTAATCAGAATTTCAGAAATAAAATAAAATCTTGAACATGGGCCATAGAGATATGAGAATATTCCAACCCACATGGCCTCAAGAGAAGTTTTGAAGAAGAAGAGTATTGATTAGGTTTATTCCAAGAGTTTTAAAATACTCCTGTAGTCTTCTGGGTTTTGTCTTCCTAATCTCTTTGTTGTATATCCTTCTGGAGAATCCTTTGACTGAAATAATGTTAGTGAAAAGAAAAAATCTGTACTGAGACAGAAAAGTATGTAACATGAAATAATAAATTTTAAAGAGAGTGTTTTCAAGAGAATTAAAATGTAATTTGAAAAGTTATTAACTACATGTTCTTTGCAAAATAAAAATGGAACAACCATAATAGAACAAAGTAAGAAAAAGGAAGGGAAAAAAATAAAAGCAAATTACATAATGAAGCTAGTGCATATAACTCCAACAAAAAAACGTATTCTAGAAAGAGAGAATAGAAGAAATAAAAGAGAAGTTATCAACAAAATATGATACATTTCTGAGAATTGAAGGAGCATCCAGAATAATTACAGTAAGAACATCCATACCAAGGTATATCTTTGCTAAGTTTCAAAACACTGCAGTGTAATTAGATGTCCCTAAATACTCCAGGGGCAGGACAGCCCAATAGCACAGTGGTTAAGCCCTGTGTATTGGAAAACAGATCCCATATGACTGATCTTGGTTTGAATCTTGGCCCAAGTACCTTGCAAGGCACTCTGGGTACATGTACACACATGCCCAAAATTCTGATGAAAAGGAGAAATAGAGGGAAGGGAATGTGGTGTGGCCATGCCCCATTGGCAGATTTTCTCTCTCTCAAGTGCATACACACACACACACACACACACACACACACACATATGTACACACAAACAAACAACTCCAGGGACAAGCAAAGGGTTAGGAATCAGAATGGCTTCTCAACACCACTGTTATAAGCTAGAAGACAGTGGAGCATCACCTTTCAAATTCTCATGATAATCCATTTTAAATCTAGAATTCTGTACCCACCCAGAAAGTGAAAGCAGGGAACGTACAGGCAAGCTCAGATCTGCAAAGTTTCTAAATTCTCTTTCTTGCTCCTTTCTCTTAGAATACCCCGGGAAGAGATCAGCAAAGGAGGTAGGCAACCAGACTGGATGATCACTAATAAAAATAAGAAAACTATTGCCCTCCAAGACTGTAAAATTCTCCACTGACATGGGCTTCAGAGGCAGCACTGGACCTAAGCTATTATCCAGGAAATTGTACTCCTCCTCTGAGCAATGGCTGTGATGTGTGTGTTGAATGTAGTTGTGTTCTCACAAACACAGAAAGGCTTGTGCCATGTCAGCTTCTGCTGAGGGTGCCCAGATGAGACAGGGAGGCTGATGCAACCAAAAATGGCTCAGCATACACTCTACTGTTAACTGGATGGGCCTCCCTTTGAGTCAGCTCCCAGCAAGGGAAGAGCAGGAAGGAGCCACAGCTTTTGAAAGAAAGGTGGCAGATGGCTAGGGGATGGAAGTTGGAAAGCAAAGATGTTTCTTTTCTAGGTAATGTTCTCTACTCTCAGATCTAAAAAGGTCCCAGCTTCATCAGTGGATTTTGTAAGGGCCCTGGGGCCTTGGAAAGAGTGGTAATCATAAGCCAATGTACTGAGCAATCACATGTGACTTTTCCATCTCTCTGTACTGACTCTCCATTAGCACTCTCCAGACACCTGCAAATTTTGGATGTCCATACGTTGACTTCCCCTCTCTCCTGTTCACAGGCACCCAATACCTGCCTCAGGACCTGCCTCATTCCACAATCCAATTCTTCGTTCTGTACCACAGAATGTGCCTCCCATTCCTTCTCCTTCTTACTTCCCCTTCCTCTCAGGGAAAAAAAAAAATAAGAAAGAACAAAAGAAAAGAAAAGAAGAGAAAAAAAGAAAAAAAAATGAACATTCTGCTTCATGAACTGATACCACTTTTATCAAAAAGAAAGCAACCAACTGAATTCATCCTTACTAAGTTGTGTATACTTGAAATTTCCCACTTTCAAATTACCTGGAGGCCATTGTGCTAAGTGAAAGAAGTCAGGCACAGGAAGACAAGCACCTCATGAGCTCCCTCATGGGTGGCAATCGAAACAAGGCAATCTTTAAAAAAATAAAGACAACGAATGGTGGTTACCAGGAGCTGTGGGGTAACCCTTTATTCCCCATAAAGGGTTATAAAGGGTTATAAAGAGATGTTGGTCAAACGGTGCAAAGTATCAGTTAGGAATGTATTGAAGAGTAGGGTGATTTTTAGTTAATATCAATATATTTTTTATTTCAAAATTCCTAAAAGATTTTTTTTAAAATTTTACTTTATATTTAAGTTTTTGTCATAGGGCACATGTACTTGCTGGAGAGAGACAGAGACACTGAGAGGGAAAGTGAGAAATCACCCCCTGCTGGGGAATGGCCATGCTGCAATCCCTTCTTCATCCTTCTCTCTGGATTTTGGCAGATAAACACACACGCCTGGCATGAGTTTCAAGCTGCCAACTCCAAGACTTGAACCACAGTTGGTCATGTAGGAGTCGAGTGTCTTAATCACTGTGCCACCTGCTGGCCCCTTAATTTATTTTTTAAGATTTACATTTAATCATTTTCAGCATACAATATGGTTTTCAAAGCATGCATGCAGTTCATGTCAGTCAAGTCAAAACTATTACCATATATTATTTTCAACAGATAACAACATTCTTATGTCTGTTAATATTTTTCTCCCTAGTCCTTCTCTTCCAATACCTACTATCCATCCTCTCCAATAGTGTCTGGTATGTGCACTTGCCTTCCTTGCTATTACAATATATCTTTGAATTTTTTAACTTCAGCCATAGAGCATAGACATTTGATACATATTGAATAGGAGGACATACAGTGTTTGTCTCTCATAGTAGAACCTATAAATTTTAAATAGTCTCACCACCAAAAAAAGGACAAATATGTGAGTGATGAATATGTGGATATATTCTTTAACTTGATTGCATCATCACACATGTATATAAACATCACAATGTGCGGCCAGCAGATGGCATGGTGGTTAAAGTGCTGGACTCCCACATGGTCCTTCATGGTTTGAGTTCCAGACCAGGTAGTTTGACAATCAAGCTGGGCGCATGTATATGTGTACCCAAAATCCAGAGTGGAGAATGAAGGAGAAGGGATTGTTGTGTGGCCATCCTCCCTGGGAGATAGAGGGTGAGGGGGTGGTGATTTCTCACTTTCTCTCTGTTCCTCCTGTGAACAAACATGCCCTATGGCAAAAACCCTAAAAAGAATTGTACCCCATAAATACATGCAATTACTATTTGCTGATTACAAATAAGTCAATAAGTCAATATACTTACTAAGACATGGAGACAAACCATAACATTTTCACTCCTCTAATAATACTGTGTTAAAAAGGAAGTTTGTTAACCCTAAGTACGGTTGGAGTAGCCAACTTTCTTTTTTTTTTTTTTTTTTTTTGGAGAGGTTTTTGCTATAGGGTGCATGCGCTCGCCAGACAGACAGAGAGAGACAGAGAGATAGAAAGCGAGAAATCACCCCCCAGGGGGGATGGCCACGCCGCAATCCCTTCTCCTCCATTCTCCTCTCGGGATCTTGGGCACGCACGCACACGCGCCCGGCATGAGTTTTAAGCCACCGGGTCCGGGATGCGAACTGCGGTCGACTACATGGGAGTCCAATGACATAGCCATTATGCTAACTGCTGGTCCCAGTAGCCAACTTTCATGCAAGGAGGTGTGTCTACAGGGACAAGATGGCCTTCCCAGTGACTTACCAAGGAAGTGAAAAGATCACTTTGTGTCTGCGCTCTGAGATTCCTGGAAGTCACTGAGCTAGAGAATCAGAAAAAAAGTTATTGAGATTTTTCTATTCATGTTCCTCATTTCACAGATAAGAGTGATGAAGTCCAAGAGAAAAACCCAACCACAGATACTGCTTAGGGACAGAACCGAGGCAAAAACCTATTTCTCTGGCTCTTTCTAACAGTCCACTTTAAGACTTCAGAGCTCTTCCTTATTCCAGAGGAAGAGAATAGAGGAGAAGAGATTGTGGTGTGGCCAAACCCCCCCCTTGGGGGGGGGATGACTTCTTGCTTTCTGTTTCTGTGTCTCTCTCTGTCTTTCTGGTGAGCACACGTGCTCTGTAGCAAAAACCTCTTCAAAAAAAAAAAAAAGAAAGAAAAGAAATACTTCATTTTCCAATGTAACACCCTCTTTTCTCCCTCAGACATGCATTGTGGGGTAAATCAATCAATTGCATGTAAGGTTAAACTTACTTTATCAGCACATTAATAACCTCTTAATCTCTAACTAAATTATGTAACTAAGGTATTTTTCAGACTTTATGACAAAATGGAATCTCTTGACCTTGAGTCTAGTCTTTTCAACTGCACCCTTTTAGGTGGTGCCTTCTCCAATCTTTGTTTCCACAATGGTTGAGCCTTAGTCTAATGTTTCTTTTCCCAAGGTCAGAGCAGAGTCTCCCTTATGACACAGTTCTAGAAAAGTCTTCTCCAAGTTCCTAGATGTTCTTTCAAATTAAGAATTTACTCCTAGGCACTAGCACAGGTTCTCAAGAACATGTATAATGTTAGGATTGTTGACCTTTCATTAAGTTACTAATTAAAGTCTTTTCATCATGGCCCATGTTGGCAGCTTTTTGCTCATATTGTTAAATCATAAGCAAGCAACTGAGCCAAAGCAGAATGTAGTGGCCACAGTGGAAGACAAGGTCTAAAAGGAATTGTCAACCTCATTTGGATTCAGGTGGACTCCTACCTATTTTTACATGCATAAGAAAATGTAGCCCAATGTTCTTGGACCTTGACCTGCCATACTGAAGCAAATCCCTCCACCACAAACTAACTGATGTCAAATTATACAACTAGAGATTGATTCCTTCAACTTAAACTTTTACCATGCCTTGAAATATAAATATCCCCAAAGAGTAGCATTTGAAATCATGCCATAGACCAATAGGGGAGATAAGTTTTGTAGAGGATGAGAAATTGAACAGAGACCTTTCCCCTCACCCTTCAAATCAAACTTTGTATTTACTTATTTCTTCTGCCTGCTTGTAAGATTTGCACTGATAAGGAAACAGAACCAAATCCTCTTACTCTGACACATTCGAATAACCTTGTGATAAAGGATCAAAGGAGTCAGGTGGATTTGTACTCCACATGTGTAATATTTGCCTTGTCTGATTTGTCATTTTGCACAAATATTGGCTATTACTTTTATGGTAGGTGGAAGGGCAGAAGCCAAAGCTCTGGGAAAGGGTAAATAACGTATTCTACAGTGATAGAAGAAGACATTAAAAGCTCTTAAGCAATGGAGTTGCTGCATTGGGGCTCATCCTTGTGATTTGCAGTATTAATGCTTGCTGAATACAATCCCTCCCTGCAATGGGAAACTGCCTCTTCTTAAAGTGGAGAAATTGTAAAAACATCGACTTAACTGAGGATCTATTGTGTGGGATGTGCCAAGTAGTGTGTTTATCTGCACATGGTCCCATGACCACTGCCTTACAAGCAGCCCCAAGTAGGGTCTGGAGGACTGGAAGGACCAATTTAGATGCCTCCTTCCAGATCCAGACTCCTCTCCCTGCTTACTCCTCAACTAGCACAGAAAAAGAGCTGCCTGCTCATACTACTCATCCCAGGAACTCTACTATTTAGTTTATCCACTAAGTTCAAGAGGGGTTCCTCCTGCAGGGATCCAAAGGCTTCTAAGTATGTGTGTATGTGGTTGAGGGTTGAGATGCTCTGTGGGAAAAGATAATAATTCCATTAGTAGCTAACACAGATAGCAACAATGGCACATTGTTCTAAGAACTTCTGATGTATGGACTCTTTCAATCCTAGCAATAATCATATAAGGTCTACACTATTGTCAGAGGAGGAAACAGCAGAGACGTGCAAAGACAGGAACTGAGTGGTGGAGCAGGATTCAGACTGAGTGGTGTAACTTCAGAGGCTAGGGTAAACCTAAGGCAGGTGGCATTGGTAGCTTGTTGCCCTTTGAAAAACCAGTTAACTCCTGTCATCTCTCAGTGTTGAGAATACAGTGCAGTATATCAGATGATGCCTGAGTGACTGACTTACTGTTAAGGACTAACTGGGCAGTTACTGGAAACTTGTGCAAGGCCCCTGCAGTGGTCTGGGCCTATGCTACTCTGTTCTGTTGCAAACAACAAAAAATGCCTGAGGCTGGATAATTTGTAAAAATAAAAATTTGATATTTAGCTTATGATTGGGAGGTCAAGGTCAGGGGCCACATTTCATGGAGTCTTACAGAATCGCAAGGCATCACATCACAATGGCAAGGGCAGAACACCTGTGTCCCTGTGCATCTCTCTGTTCTGGTCTCATTTCTTCTCCTTACAAATTCATCAGAACTCAATCATAGGGGCCCCACCGTAATGCCTAACTAATTCTGAAAGGCTTCACCTTTCCACACTTCAGTCAGATTAAGTTTTCCCCTCCTTCATATCATCACAATCAAAGTTTCACTCATAATTTTGGGGGGACATTCAAACCACAGCTCCTTCTTCCTAGCTGCCCCGTGACTCCCCATGATGTGCATCTTTATTTGTGCAAGAAGTATCCATAAACCCAACTTCGAATACTTTGAAAACAAGTGCATTCCTGGTGAAGAACCTTGAATGAACAGCCATTAAAACCAAATCCAATTAATTCAGAATCTATCTATCTTATCTATCTATCTATCTATCTATCTATCTATGTGTATATATACACGTGTGTGTGTGTGTGTGTGTATTTTAAACAAAAAGCCCCATCTAGTTCTCGTCTTCACTGAGAGTTAAGATGATCAGTCTTTAGAAACAATTTCATGGTCTTCAGTTCCTGGAGGAACTAGAGGAAAAATTGCTTTAAATTTATGTTTTGCCTTAAGGAATGCCACTACTATCATCCCACCACCATCCACCACAATGAGATGCATGGCTTCTATGCAGTAATGGGAGAGGGAAAAAAAAAAAAAAAAAAAAAAAAAAAAAAAAAAAAAACAGAACCAAGTTAAACTGTCAAAAATAAGTAGAGTATTAATAGCCCCACTATGTCAGTCTTGCATCACTGAGGGCTGAACTCATCATTTAAGTATTTCTAAGCCACATAGAAACACTGCTTAAATCCAGTCTCCCTCACCATTCTCATCACCTCAACTTAATTACTTACTGTGATTGGAGTTCTTATCCCTATTTCCTGAATTGTTACAATAATTTTCTAACTACTCTTTGTGCCTCCAACCTTAATCCCCTCCAAGTCAGCTTCCTGCATTGGTCCAAAAGTTATTTCTGAAACAGGTTGTCCATGTTGCTCCATGGAATAAAACACTTCATGAGATGACTGCTTTCAGGTAAAATTCAAAAACAAAGCTGGGAATGTTTCAAGAGCTTCAACCCCAATCATCTTTCCAGTGGTACCACTCAGATACCATATTAGCAACATTCTAATCTTCAAGTAGCCTCTTCTATTTTTAAAGTTCATTTATTCTTCCATGAGTGAGAGAGAAAGAGAGAGAGAGAGAGAGAGAGGGAGAAGGAGTAATGCCAATAAGTTCTTGATTCACTGATCTACCCCCAACCCTAAACCAGCCCTGCATCATGGGCACACGTGTGCCATGAGTATTCAGGGAGGTCTCTGGACTTCAACAGGGAACTTTCCCACATTGAATTGCCTTGCAGAGTGTTGTGTTTTACATTGCATCACTGTTTGGCCCCAAATAGTACCTTCCATTGTATGCCACTTGCCTTTGTATGTATAGTCACTGCTATTTAAACTGTCTCTAACACTGCTTCTTTCTGAAGAAATCCTACTACTTAGTTAAAATGTAGCATTACCACTACATGCTCTAGCAATGCTTGTCAGCTGACTACACAAAAAGTTTTGGGAATCTGGTCAGAGTCCAAACTGAAGCCACATACCACTTAAAACCATTAATATGTCAAAGCTATAAATTATGTTAGAATGGGTTAAATAAAACATGTTTTGTCCTATTATCTGGATATATGAAGGATCTTTAAATTATTCGTGGCAAATGTATTGAAGATAACTTTATAGTACTGTCAGCTGAACTGGTGAGAAAGGTACACGTTGGAATATTCACTTTGTAAGCTAAATAATATGTGATTGAATGTATAAAAGAAATTGAAATAAGAAATTAAAGAAAAAATAAAATAAGACATCTATTTTAAAAAAGAAAAAACTATGAACATATTTCAAAAATTGTTGCACCAAAACTCATACATTAATTTAGCTTTTCCATGAACTTTTTACAGTCCCTTCATATACCTCATTCTATAAAAAAAATATATACAAAGCTATGGGAGACATATGACTAAAAATCAGCAAAATACTCCCCTTTGCAAAAAAATAAATTATTACTCAAGCCTGCATATTGTTTTGGTAAACCAGCAATATTTAGGCTAGTGCTAAAATGAAGACAACAAAGACCTCATAATTTATATATGTGTATTCATGAAATTTATTTTTTGTCTTTTTTCAACAAATTTATAAACTGTGATCATATTTGACATTTTCAAATAATCCATATTGTGTTGAAAATAAAATGTTTTATATTGTATTGAGTTTCTAAGTAACTAAACTTTAAATGTCATTGCATTAAAGTGTTTAAAGTTTTTATATATTTCCATTGAAAATGTAAATTAAACAAATATAATTTAAAGCCAATTACTTATGTATTGCTTTGGAAGTTAGTCTTCCTTTGAAATATTAAAATGGGACTTGCCTACTATCTAGTTGTTTAGGGAATCAGATTTCACATGGCTAGTGGTTGGAATCCTGGCCCTGACATCCTGAAAACCATACTGGGCATATGTGCATGCATGCCACAAATCCTAACACGATGGGCAAATTGAGAAGGAATAGTGCCATGACCATGGTCTTTTAGTAAGTGCTTTCTCTCTGTCTCACTGTTTCTCTTTGGAAAGCATATGTACCCTCCTGTAGATAAAAAAATTTTAAGATATATTCAAAAGGTGTCTATTAAAACTGGAAGATGAACTAGTTACAATAAAGGCTTATCAAAATTTCATATCAAGGGAACCAGCAGTTAGCGTAATGGCTATGTCGCTGGACTCCCATGTAGTCGACTGCAGTTCGCGTCCCGGACTTGGTGGCTTAAAACTTATGCCGGGCGCGTGTGCGTTCGTGCCCAAGATCCCAAGAGGAGAATGGAGGAGAAGGGATTGCAGCGTGGCCATCCCCCTTGGGGGCTAATTTCTCGCTTTCTGTCTCTATGTATCTCTCTGTCTGTCTGGCGAGCGCATGCGCCCTATAGCGAAAACCTCTCAAAAAAAAAAATTCATATCAAAAGTTTTAAAGCAAAAACTTCAAAGTATTTTTTAAATTAATAATATTATGACAAATATACATTTGAAATAAAACTTAAAATGCTATTTAAACTAGCATTTAGTTCTTCTAGCCATCCATAACAGTTTTTCTCAAATGTGACATTTTCTCTAACCTAAGAAGCAGTGTACGTCTCAGGCCGGAATCGCCATCTTCCAGTAATTAACCAAAATGACAAACACAAAGGGAAAGAGGAGAGGCACCCGATATATGTTCTCTAGGCCTTTTAGAAAACATGGAGTTGTTCCTTTGGCAACATATATGCGAATCTACAAGAAAGGTGATATTGTAGACATTAAGGGAATAGGTACTGGTCAAAAAGGAATGCCCCACAAATGTTACCATGGCAAAACTGGAAGAGTCTATGATGTTACCCACCATGCTGTTGGCATTGTTGTGAACAAACAAGGTAAGGGCAAGATTCTTGCCAAGAGAATCAATGTGCATATTGAGCATATTAAACATTCTAAGAGCAGAGATAGCTTCCTAAAACGTGTGAAGGAAAATGACCAGAAAAAGAAAGAAGTCAAAGAGAAAGGGACCTGGGTTCAACTAAAGCATCAACCTGCTCCACCCAGAGAAGCATATTTTGTGAGAACCAATGGAAAGGAGCCTGAGCTACTGGAACCTATTCCCTATGAATTCATGGCTTGATGGGTGTTAAAAATAAACTAATCTGTGGTCTATAAACAAACAAACAAACAAACAAAAAAGAAGCAGTGTACATCTCTGACAACTGTGGTACAACCCACATAGCTTGAAATGTTTTCCCTGGAACCTGAATAGTTTCAGTGCTGAGTCGATGTTTGGAGTTATGAGTGGCACTCTTTTTACCCTGAACTCTATATCACTGAGGAGTGATAGTTCCAACCATATATTTTTACTTATTAAAATTGTGTGTTGTGTAAAATGCAAATCCCTATTACTCAAGTCTGAGAGAGGTATTGGTGATCAGAAGAGTCAAAATAATTTTTTGAGTTATACCACATATGTCAATGTCTATGGTTGCAGACATATTTTATTTTTATAGGAAAGATCACCTGTGCAGCATTGCTTAGGCAAATGCAAGGCACATAAGCAGACATCCATTGTCATGAGGTATGATTATAATAGAACATCTTGTGGGGTGGCGAAAGTTTTATTTCAGAGAACTATTAGAAACATGGGTCTAGAATTGGGGTGGACCAATTTACCTGAAGACTTCAAACTTCTTTGAAGTGAAAATAGAAACCATACTGTTTGCTCAGTGAGATAAAAAAAAAAAAAAAAAAAAAAAAAAAAAATTAGAGGGACCCATAAGAGTGGCTTCTGGTATCTCCAACCAAGGTACCAGTGGTAAAAAACATCAACAATCCCCCTCTTTCCCAAGAAGAAATCACTGAAAGGCCAGTGGTCAAGCTCCATACATATTCCCAAAGGCTTTCTGGAGAGAGCTGACTCTGCCCAAGTGGGTGTCTGGCTCTAGGATTCCTCTGACACAACCACCATGATCCAGGAAGGGGCACTGCTGTGGTTGGGATCTATACTACAAAGTCTTACCTAAATCCTGTGAAGCAGTGGATTATCACAATTTCCAGGTCTCTTCCTAATTTTGAGAAGAAGTACTGTCTGCTGTCTGCTCTGAACTGAACAAACTACTAAGATTCTTGGCAATAGATTTGAGAATTGAGAAGACCTAGAAAAGACACTGAATATTCTGCTATGAATAGCAAATGAATCTTCAGTGATCAGTTAGTAAAATGAAAGAGACCAAAGAGAAGAATTTGTTTTCCATGCTGGTGTAGTGCCTAATATGACTTATGTTTCTTTTCAACCATGTATGTAAAAGACATTTAACTTCTTCTATTTCCAGGAAGCTTAGTCTAGTGAGGGATCACATGATTAAAAATGTAGTGTCACATTTTGCAAAGGGGAGTGAGATATTTAGACTTGTCCCTATGAGCTTTTCAAGTATCTACATTTAGATTTATTGATTATGTCTAATAGTTCTTAATGCATTTCACAAAGTTGTTTATAAGTATAAACCAAAAATTGCAATACAGTGTATTAAGTATCATGATAAAAGTAAACTCAGACAACTAAAGAGCACAGAGGAGAGTTTTACTTGTAAAGTAGAGGCCAAAGGAGGTTTTAAAGATAAGATGAAGCTTTTGAGGAGTTGAGTAGTCATTGGGCATGTAACAAGATAAACATTCCAGGTAAGGGAAGCCACTTAGAGAAAGGGAAAGAGGATCCAGTGGGTGATGTGTGGTTAAGGTGCTAGATCCCACATGGCCGACTGAGTGGTTCAAGTCCCAGACCTGGAGGCTTGAAAAACTCACCGGATACTTATGCATACATGCCCAAAATCTCAAGAAGAGACTGGAAGAGAAGGGACTGAAATCAACGCCTGGGGTGATTTTTCACTTTTCCTCTCTCTGTCTCTTCTTGTCTCTCTGCACAGAATACATACACCCTATGAAGATCTAAAAAATGAAAGAAAGAAAGAAAGAAAGAAAGAAAGAAAGAAAGAAGAATGAAAGAAAGAAGAAAGAGAAAACAGACTCCTAGAAAGAAATTTCCATAGATTAGTGCTTCCCATTAAGAAAAATTCCCAAAGCCTTCCGCTAGCTTAGTCTGATTTTTTTTTTTTTTTTTTGAGAAGCTTATGCTATATACATATAAATTACACTGTGATTATTTTCTGTGTGTTTGTCTCTGTATTAGAAGGACTGTCCTGGAACATTCCTGAAAGCAGTATGATGCATGAGACTGAGAACAGAGCTTTGGTGTCAGATGGACCCAGCATTGCCATTTACTTACTATTAAATTTAGACAAGCATCTGGAGCACAAAACAGGTGCTTAAAACTATTTTTGAATAAATGAAATCATTTGACCCCTTTGAGATTTACTTCCCTCCTATGTTAAATAAGGATGGTACTTACATGGCAGCAGGAAGACCAATAAAGGACCATGAAAGACTCTAGACAATTAATGATAGTGACTTGGATTCAAATAATGGCATTAGAAATGAAAAGAAAGAAACAGACTAATCTAGGATGTGCTATAGAGGAAGTGTCCTCAGAACCTACTAATCAATTAAATGAGAAAGATAAGGGAGAGAGAGAAAAGGGTTTCATCTTGTTTTTGACCTTCAGTTCTAAGAATCACTTCATGATATAAGAAAGATAGGAATATACATAGCTAAGTAGAAGTACTTGTCATCAGTTAAATGTCAGTATCTGGCATTTTAAAAAGCTCAGTATTTTTTAAAAAGTGATACTGATCATCCTATAAACGACATTGAGGTGGGACATATGGAACTACCAGAAAGTGTGTAGATTAGGAAAACAAGGCGTCTCAGGACATTTCCAGTGGACATTCCAATATTTAATGGTCAAGTTATGGTCAGTGAAGAAGACTAAGACTGAGTGGCCATCAATGAGTGTCTACAGTGAAGAGAAGGAAAATCAAGGAGTGTGATATGTCACAATGGATAGAGGAGACTGGTACATAGTCGACAGAAGCAAGGACAGTTTATTCACTACCTAAAGAGAAAGTGAAGAGTTCGGGCTCATGTTCCACAGAGTGGTCAATTTAATGGAGGGAAAAAGAAAGAATTCCCATTTGATTGCTTCTAATTTTTCTTAGAACTCTAAGTCAAAGTCATCTGTTGGTAGTGAGGGGAGGAAAGAAATAAAAAGTTTGAAAAGAGAGGGCAATGTGTCAGGTCACTTTAGAAAATGAGAAAGAGACTCTTCTAGGAGTCTGTAGTATGATTAGCAAGCAGTATTGTATGCCCCTCTGAAATGTATGAGTGTGTGTTGAAGTGAGACACACATCCATGTCTGTGTACTGTCAAGCCAATGTTTGGCTGCTGGGCTGCAGAAATGGAATAAGAGGATATTTCATTTGCCCATTGTAGGGATTATCTGGGCTAGTACAGAGGAGCAAGGGAATCGAGTGTGCCTGCAAAGAAAGTGAGAACATGAGGGGGGTGAAGGCTAAGGATGAATATATATCTAGTATATGAACAAATTATTTAGGACAGTGAAAATCTCTGAAGTGGTAACATGTGTTATTATTGAGCTACTTTTCCTTTACATAAACCTGTGTTTTCTTCTACTATGACTATTAGACATGGGCCATCTACTTCCTATAACCTGAACCTTGGAGTTCTCAACTCCCTCCTCTCAGCAGCTACTTATGAAAGATGCAGACCTCATCTAGGTTAACCTCACGTGCACAACTGATGATCAGATACTTTAACAAACAAGACCAAAATGTTACCTCCCAAATTCTTGAATGATGTTTTCAGTGATACAATCCCAGATGTTTTCTGAAGTGGCTAAGTAAATTATAGGTTGGATGTGTCAGAAGGGTGATCACCAAAAGGTCTCAAATGTAGAGTGTAGGAGTGAGGAACAAGGGGGGTAAGATGTAGAGAAGGAATCAAAATGGGCCACCAGCCCCTTTTCTTTCTTCTCAATATATAAAGCTCCCAGGGAAGGAGCATCTTCTGCTCCTGCCAAGTTCTCCTCTGGATTCCTTCCCTGTCCCAGGACTCAGAGACATGGTTTAACCACAGCTCTTTCTGATAACACCTTTGGATGTGAAGCAGGTGAGACTTGCATTTCTGCTGATTCTAAATATCTTCAGTGGATCTTTGTAATCATTCCTGTTTCATTACTCTCATTTGATTATTTAATTTTTCTTAGCCCAATAGATATGTATGTTTTAAATGTCCCTCTGCAGACAGGACCCTCACAGACAAACACAGCTAACACACCGGCATCTATGCCTCTATTTAGAAGTATCACAAGTAAACAGAGAAAGGATGCCCATTGCCTGGCACTTCTTTTTATACCAGTTAGCCTGACTGCTGCACTGACAGGTGCAGATAGCAGCTCTCTTACAGAGTCTCTGAACACTGGGACCACGTAATGACAGCTGTGTTTGGAGGCCCCTAAGCCACCACACAAACACATTTTCTATTCCTGAGGAAATGGTACGTGAATGAGTTTTTTTGAGCCCAGGATAGAAAGGGCTAAAAGGTACTTTAATGTATAGTCTTCGAGTATATGAAAGTATGTTTTGTTTTGTTATTTCCTAAGAAGAATGACAGCTTTTAATGCCACAATGAAATGTGAAGTAATAAACTTAAAGCAGGAGAGCTTTCCATTGGCTTGAGAAAGCATCCCCTAGCAATTATTCCTCATGGACACACTCAAATGTGTGGCTGAGCCGATTTGTTAGTGTCTCTGTCCCTGGGTGTAGAAAGCCCATGTCCAGTGGATTTGGTTCTTCACCTCTCTGGGCCCAAAAAGATGGACCACACACTTACTCCCTCAGCACTTCCACTGCCTCTTTCCAAGTGCACTTGGTATTTTCAGAATGTCTGGCTAGCCTGTGCTTGTATGCCCTTCTTGGAATGCATGTCTACCGCTGTCCATCCAGCATGATCTACTTGCTTGGTCTTAGGAGAGAGTAAGTTGAGGAACTATATTTGTTATAACCTCCTTTGCTTAATGCCTACAGATGAGAGAACCGAGAGCAAAGATACGAGGTTGTTTGCTCAAGCCCTTGCTCAAATACAGCAGGCTTGTCCACACTGCAGCCCATTTCTGAAGCCTGCATTCTTCTCAGCCTCTCATTTCTCAGAGATTCTCTCTGCTTGGCCTGTTTGTTCTCACTTGATGGCAGCTTTACGTAGGCAATAGCAGAAGAACCTGCTGCCTTTTGGGGGTGATAATAGAAGCCTTGTGTGGCTAACTATTCTTTCCGTTTGAGTGCTTCATCCCTTTAATATAAAGAGGTAGATTATTGTTCTGAAAGCCCCAAGTCTTCATTTTGTTCTTGAATTCAATAAAATTATGTGCATACTTACTTCCAGCCGAAGTCTCAAAAGCAACCCCAGGCTGTGGTGTGCAGACCCACCCACCAGCAGAGGCCAGGCACACAGGGCTTGCTCTTTCTTCTCTGTGAGCTGAATCTGAGGAAGTCACCAGCTGTTGTTAGTTTACTCTTTCCTTTTTATTTGAACTATTAAATGGATCATGGGGTACTTTTCTTTCCCTTTTATTTCTCTGGGACTGTGCCATTGTTAATACTGTAAGTCCTGTATCCCCAAAAACCCCTTTGTCCTAGAGAAACTTAGGTATTTAGTAATCCTAATACTTCAGCTGTAAGAAATAATAAAAACATGAAGATGACAGGTAAGCAGGAACTAAAGCAGATGCTTGATAAATATATATATATATATATATATAAATATATATATATATATATATATATATATATATATATATATATATATATAGAGAGAGAGAGAGAGAGAGAGAGAGAGAGAGAGAGAGAAAGCCTAGAAGGTGGCATGGAGTTTACGGCACTGGATCCCACATAGCTTTCTGTGTAGTTCAAGTCTCAGACCCGGTGGCCGTATGTGCATAGGTCTAAAATCACCCCCCCCCAAAAAAAAAAGAACGAAGGAGAAGGAATTGTGACTTGGCTATTGCTTCTGAGGATTGATTTCTCACTTTCCTTCTCTGTCTCATTCTGGCAAGCACACATGCTCCATAGCAAAAACTAAAAAATAAATAAATAAATAAATAGGAAGAAAAATAAATTTTAAAAATGTTATTGTCCTTAGATGCTGGAGCTACTTTCATATTTTTCTTGTGACACCATAGGATCTTTGAAGACCGAGGAAAATAATGTAAAAGTACATTAAGTGAGGAGCAATTAAAGATTTGGACCTTTAATCACTGGAATATTATACCATCTTAAAAATTATGGGATTCAGTCCCAGTGGCACAGGCAGTAAGGGGTACTGCTGCATGATGCTGGACACCCTACAGGAAGGTTCCAAATTTGCACCCTGAGTCTGCCTCAACATACCAGGCACTCCCACAGGTATGCCCATGATTCTGGCTGCTTGCAGGGCTGGAAGAAGATCATGACATGATGACCCTGTTGAGGGTCTCGTTTTCTCTCATGCACACACAAAGGAAATAAATTGATAAATATACTTACAACCTAAGGGCAGGGGGTAAGGACTAGCAGAGGGTGTAGCAGTTACATCGTTGGACTCCCACATGGCCAACTGTGATTCGAGTCCAGGATGTGGTAGCTTGAAAATCATGCTGGGTATGTATGCGTGCTTGTCCAAGATCCTGGGAGGAAAATAGAAGAGAAGGGATCATAGCATGACCATCCCTTGGGGGGTTATTTCTCACTTTCCCTCTCTCTGGTCAGTGCGTGCTCCCTAAGGCAAAACAAAAACAAAAACAAACAAGTGAAAAAAAAAAAAACAAAAACAAAGGGGATAGATACATAAGTGACTGTGGTGAATAATTTCTTGGATTGAAGCAAAAAACACAAAGAGAAAAAGGAAAAGAAAGAAAAAGAAAAAAGATGAAAAAGAGCATGCATAAGTATTTTGTATATGTATTATTGGTTTGTCAGAAAAGTCATGAGGAATTTTTGCATAGAAAAAGTCATGACTTTTCTGACTACCCAATATTTATGGAAGGGTACTCTATTAATTTTCTATTGATGTGGAACAGTGTTGCCACAAACAGTATTTACAACATCACACACTTAGTATCACAATTTCTGTGCGTTAGGAGTCTGGGCATGGCTTACTCAGATATTCTTCAATGCTATGATCAAGGTGGTGGCTAGGATCACGTTATCATCTGGGGTTTTGTCTGGGGAGGAGCTGGTTTAAATCCACCTGAGTGTTGGTGGAGTTCAGGTCCTCATGGTGTAGGACTGAAGGCTTTGGGAGTCTACTCGTCCCTGCTAGGGGCTGCCCTCAGTTCTCTGTCACATGGGGTTCCCAACCTGGCTGTTCACTTACTTAAAGCCAGGAAGGGAGCAAGAAATTCAAGATGAGTGCTATTATCTTACATAACTTAACTGCATGAACATGTATGTGCATGTGTGTGGCCGTTAATGTGCACGCACACACACACTCACCTCATCACATACTTCCCGTCACATTCATCATATTATGTTAGAAGCAAGTTGCAGGTCCTGTCCACCTCAAGGGAGAGGAGAACTCAAGAGTGATAAACTAGGAGTGGGGAGCGTGGGGGCCACTCTGAAGGTCTGCCAGCCACCTGTCCTAGAAAGCAGTGACAGGGCCTTTCTCAAGAGAGGAGCCAAAATGAAGCATGGAGTGGATGGAGACCGAATGTTCATTCTTTTTCATACTTGAATGTTTTCGGGTTTCTGCCTTTTATTAAAATAACAGGCACACGTATCAAAAACAAAGCAAAACAAAACAAACAAACAAAAAACAAACTAAATTTCACTAATCAGTTCAGGAAATAAAATATGGCCAGTGACACAGCATTTTGGTCCTTGGCCATGGGTATCCAAACCGCTCTCTCTAGCACTATTGGTGCTCAAGGCCAGCACCTGGCCAAGGTTGAGTAATTTTACCCAGACTTGCAATTCAAGGTGTGTTTGATGGCAGCTTTGAGACTTTGTAAAATAACTCTATTGTGTCTCTTAAGAACTTTGTTCTGGAATATTCAGTTGATTAGACGAGATATATTGTGGAAAATGGTCATTCAGTATTATAGAGAAAAACAGACTGATTCTGGGATCGGATGGTGGCAAGTCCACGTGGGAAAGTTGAAGTTCGTATCCAGAGAACTCCCTGACTGTACTAGGCACATGCATGCCCATGATCCAAGCTGGCTGAAGTCGGGGGTGAATCATGATATTCGGATCCTATTGAAGGTGTTGCACCTCTTTCTCTCCCCCTGCCTATCTCCCTTTCTCTCTCACTCATGGTGTACATAGATATGACTTAACATTTTTTAAAAAGCAGACTGATTCCATTTGTGGTATAGATGAAAGGCACACTCAGGCACACTGTGGGTGGATTGTGGATGTTATAAGAAGCTGCCTAGAAAGGAAACAGCTGTAAGAACTCATAAATACCTTTTATGGTACATGGTTCATCACCTTGGAGCTTGTTGGAAATGCAGGATTACTATCCTCAGCCCACACCTACTGAATCAAAATTTGCATTTTAAAAAGATTTAAATGCGTATTAAAAATTGAGAAGTTTAGGTTTACACTACTCTATACTAAAATGCAATCTACCCCCAGAAAACCTCACGTTTTACAGAAAATATCTATATATGAACGTTTATTATAGTATTGTTTACAATAGCAAAGAAAAAAAAACTAGCAAAATAAAACTAATAAATCATCTGCCAGCTATTGAAAAATAAGTTACAGGGTATTTACCAAAGGAATACTATAAGAAGTTGAAATTCACAAGCCACAGCTTCATCGATAGGGATATACAGATAAACGGATGTACAGATAAATCTCAGAAAGATAATTTTGAGCCCAAGGAAAACAAAAACAAAATGGCAAGTTGCAGGAAGGAATATACAATATAATGCCACTTACATAAAGGTCAAAGACTTAGTGTGTAGATGCATACATAAGTAGTGAAATAAGAATTAGAATGATAAACACCAGCCACAAGACAGTGGTTTCATTTGGGAAGGGGAGAAAAGGGCAGAAAAGATACACAGGACACTCTCAGTATGCATATGTCATGCTAGAAGGAAGATGCATGGGCGTTTGTTATATTGTCATGATCTTTTTTATATACACAAATATTTTGTAGTTAAAAAAGAACAAAAATACTCCAGTTTTCTAGATGACACCAAATTCTGCTTCATAATACACATGCTGATTTGGAATCCCACAGGAGTGAGTGGGAGTCCCACATCTTCACCCATCTCAGTTGATCAGACTTCTGACTTTTGGTGATCTGTTGAGTAGGTGTGCTATGCCACCCTATTGTTGTTTAATCTTCTTTTCTCTATACTAGTGAAGCCGGGCACACTCTTACGTGCATATTGACCATCTGTGTTCCTCTTTTGTGAACTGCATGCTCACATCACTTGTGCATTTTGTCCTATTAGTTTGTTTTTCCTTATGATTTGCAAGAAACACTAATCAAGAGCATGAAGAACGCAAGTTGATATTCTTTTTCTGTTTCAGTTGCAAGTAGCCATCTCTCTCTCTTTTTTAGATGTTTTTTTCCTTAGGGCATATGCATTCACCAGAGAAAGAGACAGAGACAATTAGAGGAAAATTCTCTTCCTAGGATCTTGGGCACATACACTTATGCACCTGTTGTGAGTGTCAAGCCACAAGGTCTGGGACTCAAACCAGCGTGGGCCATATGGAGTCCAGCAACGTAACCACTATGCCATCTGCTGGCCCCAGTAGTCATCTCTCTTAAAGCAGAGATCAAAGACAAATGGAAAATCTCTGGTGGGGTTCTGTGTACACTTCTTAAGGTTTCACACCCAAATCATGTGCTTAATATTTTGTAAATTACTATTAAGCACATTGTTATTAATGCATCAATATTAAATGCACAGTTATATTGGGACCGGCAGATGGTATAATAGCTACATCACTCAACTCCCATGTAGTCAACCGTAGCTTGAGTCTCAGACATGGTGGCTTAAACTCATACCAGGCACGTATGCGTGTGTGTCCAAGATCCCAAGAGGAGAATGGAGGAGAAGGGATTGCAGCATGGTCGTCTCCCCTGGGGGGGGTGATTTCTTGCTTTCTGTCTCTCTGTCTCTCTCTGTCTTTCTGGTGAGCACACACACCCTATAGCAAAAACCTCTCCAAAGAAAGAAAAATGCATGGTTATAAACAAATAAAGCCAACCCTAAAAATTAAAAAAGCTGTTTCTATTTGAACATAATATTCATAATATCATATTATTCTCAAGTTGATGTCATCCTCTTGCATTTAAAAACATAATAAAAATAGTCAATTAACCAACTACATGCACAGGATTAGTGACTACATTTCTCTGTGTAACTTTATTTTACCTTGAAGAGATTCACAATTTTATTTATTTTAGCTGCCATTTATAAGGGAAAAAATAGACAGTAATGACCTAGATTAGTAAAATTTCAGATTTTCAGTCAGCTCAAATTTATATTAGTTTCTGGAAATTAACTAACTGAAGAAATTACTTTCTGATTTTGATAAAATCCTTCTATAGCTGTCACTGTCTCTTAAAAGAAAAACACACTCTTTTATTTAAACTAAGAGGAATCAATTTCTTTAGAATGTTA
This sequence comes from Tupaia tana, assembly GCA_026018925.1. Classification (NCBI taxonomy): domain Eukaryota; kingdom Metazoa; phylum Chordata; class Mammalia; order Scandentia; family Tupaiidae; genus Tupaia; species Tupaia tana. Next base: position 95,799,765 of record JAKSZU010000005.1, read on the forward strand.
GAAAATCCTTGTGCTTAAATGATTAGGAAATCTCATTTATGGGGTGGATGTTGCTCAGAAATTTTTTGGTAACAGCCCCAAAGCAAGCCATGGTCCCATTTATAATTGGAAAGGTTGTATTGCCTTGGTGAATGAGATCCATGCCTTTGAGTAATAAAGGGCTTTTCCTCAGTTTCATAGTGTCAATAGGATTTTTAAGCATCGCAGGACAGAAACCCCATAGACCTGTTCCACTACTTAAGTCTGAGATTCAGCCCTGTTTGCAGGGACTGGATGTATCGCTCTATGATTTTATGATGTTTAACGTGTTCGAGGACTCTGGGTCATGGGGTCTGTGATCCTCAACCTTTCTGTGCTCTGCCAGACTCTTAGTGCACCCCTCAGTTGTGATTCAGCCCACATCCCTGCACTGAGCTATCAGTAGGAGATGGAGGGATTCTACAATCACAGTAAACACCACCAGGCAACCTCCAGCTGAACAGGGCAAGCAGAGTTTCTCTCAGGATGGCCAAGCAAAGAGAAATTCAGAGCCATGCCATCAGTCCAAGATAGACTCGTGCATGACCAATGGTGCCCTGGAGGTACTGCGACAGTGAAGGACAATTTAAAACGTATCTGTCTAGGAACGAAAGAAAAGAGAGTTCTGAGGAACTATCATGACCTTATCTAGTTCCCTTCACCCATCTTTCTTTTTCTAAATTTGGACACCAATGATTGAAAGCAAAGCCCACCAGCTCTGGGCATGTTCGGTTGTGTTCTATAGCTCTATAGGCTGTGTGTAGGTGAGAGCAGAAGGGGCCAGTCAATGTCATGGAGTGAATAAAAACAAGGTAGAAATTTACAGAGCAGAAAATTGAGGCTCAGAAATGCTAAATAACTTGCCATGATTCTTGCAACTAGTGGGAGCAGAGCAGGGATTAACTCCATGGCTAGGACTGGATCTACTGCCAGTATCTAGTATGGTTTAATGAACATGAAGACTGACTCTCCTCTCGGTCTCAGAGGGACAATATATTATTGCCACATTTTGTCAAATCACATCTTTAAAGTTTATTTATTTCTTCCGTGAGCAAGAGAAACAGAGAAAGAGAGAAGCCACAATCCACCTGCGGCCTCATACAGTCCCAGATCATGGGCACGTGCATGCCTGGCATGTCTGGGAAGGTCTCCGGACACAAACCGAGAACTTTCCTCTGTGGTCATCCTCACAGAGCATCACGTTTTACCGTGTGCCACTCTCCAGCACCCTGAGCTACATTTTTGGTTTAATCTTAAATCAAGACCTTCTCTCTCTCTCTCTTCTCTCTCCCTCTCTCTCTCTCTCTCTCTCTCTCTCTCTCTCTCTCTCTCTCTCTCTCTCTCTCTCTCGTCCTTCTCCATCCCACCCTATTTCTAGCTGCTCATCTATTCCTCTGGTCATGTCACCACTTTCTCCTCCTGTTTCCCCAGCTAGCTTCTGGACTGCTGTGGACCCCAAATGTGAACACACAGCCCATTTCTTTCTCATTTCCTCAAGCACTAACTCCAAATGCAAGTCAGATGGTACCAAGTATTCTTTGAAGACTGCAGGAGAAATGCTCCCACAGTTACTGACACAAAATAGAAGCAATGTGTTGATGGTTTTTATATGATGGAAGGGTATCGTGTTTATGTCTCATCAATTCTGATTGGGTCTTGGACCTCATCCGCCTGACAGTTCTTCTGTGGCTTCCCACGGTAGGGCATAGCACACTGATCTTCCTCACCTGCTGCACGTGGCTTCCATGTCTCTCCAGCTCTCCAAGACCTTTATTTTGCCACCTTTGCTCTCTGAGTTTAGCATTCCTCAAGTTTCTTTCCTTCTTGAGCTGCTATGAGAAAATTGAAAATACGTATTATTTAATTTTAAGATATGTATTCTTCTTGTCTCTATCTTTCCATTTCATACTACTCCATGGACCTTACCTGCTCTTACCAAAATTGTTATTAATATGTTTTCTTAAAAACAAAAAAATGTTTTTTACTTAGAGCCTCTAATTTGTAATATAATAACTGAAGGAACATTTACAACTACAATTTTTACTTCATGGCTTTATATGATCTAAACTCAAACTCTCAGAATGATTATATTAATATTTTCTTCAAAATATGATTATTACAGTTTATTTATTTATTTATTTATTTATTGCGGTGATTCTTTTCCCTTAAGAGTATAACCCACTAGGGTTAGACAATCTATTTATTCTTTTTAAATGACTTGAAATAACTTTTCTGTGTAGTTTTGCCACCAAATGGATCATTGACTTAATTTTAGTTTCAATTATTTTTATTAATTGCCAGAGGGTGTATACACATGTCAAAGAGAGACAGAGACAGAGACAGAGACAGAGAGAGGAAGGAGAAAGCACTCTACTAGGGAACATCATTCCATAATCCCTTCTCTATTTCTCTAATCCCTCCATTGGGATTTGGGGCATGCATGCACATGTGTTTGGTGTGCTTTTCAGGCTGCTGGGGCAGGGATTCAAACTGCAGTCAGGTGGGATCTGGCCTCATTAACTATTAGGATACAGGGCCAGCCCTACATTCAATTTTAAGTACTTTTTAATTTATTTAAATGTTAAGTAAATTACTTACAAGGTTCCAAGGTAAAGTCTACAATGTGGGATATACTTAAGAGTTGTCTTGCTTGTATCTTCCCTCTCCTATTTTGAAAAAGAGAGACAGAGAGAGAAAAAGAGGGAAGCACCCGTAATCAAGTCCCTTCACGCTACCATCTCTTTTCTCCAGCCCTCCAGCCACTCAGGATTCTGAGTGCTTATACACACCCTGGGTGTTTCAAGCTGATCTGGGAACCATACTCATGGTCGGCCACATGGGCTTCTAGCCAGCAGTACATATGCACTATTGCTATGCCACAGCGGCTGGGTCCTATCTCTCCTCTCGTTCCTTTGAAATCGGTCTTCTTGCATTCATGATGATCTTTCCAAAATGCAGGTCCCTTCACTTCTAGCTCCCCCGCTTCTTAAAAACTCACTGCTCCAAACACTTGAACACGGTCAACTGGTCTGTATATGAGCAAGCTCTTGCCTTCTTCTCTTGCCCCCTTCTCTATCTTGACTCTTGATATTCCAGCTAAAACTGAATTCATTCAGAGCTTTGAAAGCACCAGACTCAGTAGCACTTCTGAGCTTTTGTTATCTCATTCCTTTTGTCTGACATTCAACACAGTCAACCTAAATCCTACTCACCCCTCTGATATCAGTCTAGATGATATGGGGTCAGCTATGTCCTTTCTATGAAGCTTTGACCTGAATCAGAGCCCTCCTTTTCATACACCTTTGGCATCCCACACTATAATACTGTTATATAAATGCCTATTAATGCGCCTGCATCCTGCATGGAAATGGAAGCTCTGCCAGGAGAGGAACTCGGTATATTTGGTTCACTATTTTATCCCCAGACCAAAAAAAATTCACCTGACTCCAAGGTCTCCATTAGCCAAGAGGATTTTATTTTTTGTGAGCAGCAGGTGTTTTTGTGGAGTCTACACCCTGAACAGTCATACATGGCAGTCCTGCCTGGCCCAAGGTAGTTCCTCATTAAATACATGTAGATTAATTCACCCCCAATGCTGGCATTTACTTCCTAATAGCTTTACTGCTGAACCTTTTCTTCTTTTTAAATTTGATTTTTAGTGTTTTAGAGCATTCCATAAAAATCAGTTTCTCTGAAGATGACCACACCATTGCCATGTTCCAAACAAAGCAACTGAGGCTTGAGGTAGAGCTGCTTTTCAGAAGGCCCACACCCCATTCCTCCTCACCAAGATTCAAAAACTTGTGCTTTTAATTTGCAATTTGACTCCTTCTATTCTGGGTCCCTTGAAGGAGTAAGTGGGTGGTGTAGGAGAGGACACAGCTGGAACTATTACCATTTGTTCTGCAGACAGCAGGCCCTGTACTTCATCTATTCCAAAGCTCCACGAATTTGGAAGCATGAAGTTTACAATCACTGCTGTGTGGCCCGGCCCCTGTTGTTCCCTTTGTACCGCACAGCCTTGAGCCTAATCTGCCTTGTGGAACTCAGACCCGCCTCCTTCTCCCTGAATGCCCAAGTCTTTGCCTCACTCTGGGAGAAGACCCTCTCCACATGCAGAGAACTTTTAGAACAATCATGAAAATAAGTCATTTGAACACAAGACGGCTTTCCTCCACGTTGTTGAAAGAATTGTCAAAATACCACTTTTGCCGTAATTAAGGTTCTTCAAAATACCAAGATACTCCTTTTGAATGCTTCCTCCCACGTTCCATCACAACATAGCCCTGTACTGCAAGGAGAGCCAGCGGCCGCTCACACGCCTCGCCCAAAAGACAGGGCACCCGTTCCGCAACCCCTGCTCGGGCCCTTCTTAGACCCTCTCTAAAAAACACTTCAAACGTGGAAAGAGTGCACTGAGGAAGTGTTTTTAGAACTGTGTTTTTGTTTTGTTTTGTTTTCAATTTAAGAAACGAGAGCAAATTTAAGTGTTGGAGGAGGAGAATTTGGACTTAAATCTATCTCCTCTTCAAGCATTCTTTCTGAGGCTCCTTGCATTGCTTCCTGAAATATTTATATGAACAAATACCCTGACTTATCACAGAAAAAGCCTGAGATGACACAGTCAAACAAACTCATCTCTAAAAGAAGACGCAGACTCCCCATGGGTACTGGGGTGGCCAACTGCCATTCAACATTCAGATCTGTTAACGGCAGTAAGTAAATATTAGTGAAAGCAGTTTTCTCTTTGACTTCAAGAACTGGGTAAATACATGATCATGGAAATAATTCTCTAAAGAGAAGATTTAAAGATTTGTGTTGGTAAAGGCTAAAGGTACCTCTTTCACTTGGTACCTAAAGTAGATGCAGAGCTCCGAGGCTTACGGGAAATTCATTTTTTTTCCCCTGCACTTAGCAGTTTTACAACCTCACTTTTCAAAGCACTTAACATGATATATCTAAAATTATTATTTTTATTAATTTTAGGTTCTCTCTTTTTATGATTTCATTTTTTAAATTAATAATGTTATTACTTTTGCAGTTTAGACAGCAGGTGCAAGTGCTTGCCAGAGAGAGATGAAGAGACAGAGAGGGAGAGGGAGAAAGTATTCTGGGGAATGGTCCTACTAAAATCCCTTCTCATCCATCTCTCCATCCTGTCGGGATTTGGGGCATGTATGCACATGCACCTAGCATGTTGTTAAGCCTCAGAGAGAGGATTCAAGCCACACAGTAAGCCATTTGAGATCTGGCTCCCTTAAGCATCAAGCCTCAGAGCTGGTCCAATATAATTTTTTAATAGAGAAATCATAATTATGTTTCTATTTTATGTGCTTCGCTAGAGTAGAAGCTCCATTAGAAAAAAACCTGTCACCACTGTATTTCTAGCTCCTGACACATAGTAGGAAAATCCATAAATTTTGGTCAAATAAAAAAACTTTTCAGAACCCCCTACTGTGAACAATAAGGTCATTAAATTAGAAAAAAAATCGACTGGGCCTTTACCCTGCAATTGATACATTCTGATAATGCAGGAATGGGCAGAGATGCTTTTTCTGAGGACCAGAAGTCAAGTCTGTACCACCTGCTGCTTGACAAGGAGATGAGATTGGAGAATAAGGAGAGGAATGTATCTAGTGAGGCCAGCACCAGGGAGAAAATGAACCAGAGTCCATGGCCTTCTCCACCGTACTAGATGAGATACAGAATTTATAGAAGAGAAAGGGTCAGTGTGAGGTACATTTGGAAACAAAGGGCAAGTTATTCATTGTTTTGGGGCATAATCATGAGAGGCCTGGTTATTATCTTCTGGTAGGTATAAAAAGATCTGCAGTGGGACCAGCAGTTAGCGTAATGGCTATGTTGCTGGACTCCCATGTAGTCGACCGCAGTTCAAGTCCCGGACCTGGTGGCTTAAACTCATGCCGGGTGCATGTGCGTGCGTGCCCAAGATCCCGAGAGGAGAATGGAGGAGAAGGGATTGCGGCATGGCCATCCGCCCTGGGGGTGATTTCTCGCTTTCTATCTCTCTCTCTCTCTGTCTTTCTGGTGAGCGCACACACCCTATAGCAAAAAACTCTAAAAAGAAAAAGAAAGAGACCTGCAGAATCAGGGTTGAATCACTGCTTGAGGGATGTTTTCCATTATACGCAAAGGACAGAAAGACAAGTTTCAGTTCTCTGCAAGGGATGTAAAGATAAGCAATGATTAACCAGGCAGGAGAAGTAAAATGAACTTAGTCAAAACAACCCTTTGATCCTGGTTTAGAAGTTGTGAGGGTCTAGGTGTAGCTTTGTGATGCTTGAGCTGCAAAAATCTTCCCATGCTGGTCACATGGGAAGGGGCTAGTGGAGTTTCTCTCTCCTTGTCTCCATCTGTGAAGACTCAGCAAATTTACTGTTTGCTTTCACCAGTCAAGTACTAGGTTCCATCCATGTGTAGGAGGTAAAAGGTTAGCTCCTGTAAGACTCACTGTGAAGTAAAAGAAGGTAAAGATTAATTTTTGTAAGACTTAATCTATTAAGTTGGACTCCAGGACAGCGCACAATATAATGTCACTTTAATTCTCTTATGACTAGGTTATACTAAGGGCTTCACATGGATTCTTTCACTAAATGTTCACAAAATTCTACAAGACAGGGTGGGTTATTACAAGTTTACCAGGTGCGGAAATGGAGGAACAGAGAAAAACAGACATGCGCCGTAAGTGATAGACAGGAATAGGGCAGGGAAAGGGCAGACCCGGACAGACCAAGTCCCAGAGAAGTTAGACCACACCCTCTAATGACATGGAAGTTGATGACAGGCTTAAAAAGGTAATCACTATGACAAAAAGGAGTATAGTTCACCTCCGAATACCCCAATTACTCTTTCTTAAACAATTGATCTCATGTGTACAGGTAGCCCTCACTATGCATGGTACCAACATAAAAAATTTTCAGTGCTCATTGTTATAGTTAAATGACACCAATTCCCCAACAATTTTGTTTAAATTTCAGTGTCCCTAGTACATAAACTGAGAGCAGAATTTGCCACAAGTTCTTCATTTCTTAAATCATGATGTAAAATAACAAATGTGCATCATATCATGATCACTAACCAATCTGATCCCTTTTTCTCACAGTGTATTGGTAATTGGCCATTCTGAATCTGTTATTCAACTCTCCCTCAGACAACAAGGCAGGTAGTTGTGTTGTCTTGTCTGTCAGGGAAAATGAGATTTTACACATGACATTTTACAAAAATAGGTAATCAAAATAAGGAATTAGCCTACAAAGTTTTCCAACAAAGAAATGAAAGTTGATTGCATTGGAAGAGACATTCAAATCAAACATAAATGGAGTTGTAGATGTAGTAGCTAGCCCTGGGAATGCTGATCCTACTGCCACCTGAGAGATGGCCTATGCAGCCAGAGGAACTTAGTAAAGCTGAACTTATCGATGCAAATGAGAAAAGTGGTTTAAAAGAAAGCCCCAGAGGAAGTGAAGCTAGCAAAAACCTTCACATTGAAGAAGTTCTTGGATATATTGCACAGTTGAAGGCACAAAGAATATGCACAGTGTCGAAAGCTGATTCACGTTTAAGAAGAAATATGACAATTCAACAAGACATGGAAAAATTCTGACTCCTTCTAAGGTTTATGAGAATGTAAGCACTATCTAAACTATTCTTAATAATTTTTTACAAGAATGTAAAATACTTTCATTCTCCAAATGATTTTTTCTGTTCCCTTATATAATTAAAACTGATGTAAAAGGGGCCAACTGGTGGCGTAGTGACTAAGGTGCTGGACTCCCACAGGGCCAAGGGCAATTCAAGTCCCAGACCCAGAGTCTTGAAAACATACCAGGTACATGTGTGTGTGTGCCCCAAATCCCAGGAAGAGAATGGAGGAACTGACAGACAGTGGGTTCAGACCCTGAGTCAACCTGAAACATGCCAGGTGCCTGAACCCAACCAAGGTCCTGACTATCTGCAAGGCCTTGGAAAGGGTTTTCACTGCATGGTGAGACTCTGTTGAGGATGCTTCTTTCTTTCTCTCTAGCAGGATCTGTCTCATGTACTCTCTCGTGCTCTTTCACGCATTCTCTGTTGTATTCTCTTTCTCATGAAAGAAACAAAATAAACATTTAAGAAATGTATTTAATGTTTCAACAATTTTTAAAATTAGGATTATTTATTTAATTTTATTTATCATTATTATTAATATTAATTTGTTACAGGGCACATGAGAGAGAGAGCGAGAGGAAAAGTGAGAAAGCAAGCCCCAAGGTCTAAGACTCAAATCATGGTGGGCCATGTGGGAATGCAGCACCTTACTCACCACGCCACCTGCTGGCCCCTCAGCAAAAATTTTTAAAGGTCATGGAACATTCATAACTTTTTTTGATGGATTATAAGAACACTTTACTTGATTTCAGCTTATGTGTGCAAAGTGAAAACAACTTATATTCAAAAGAATTGCAAAAGCTAGTGACTGTACTTCAACTATAAAATCCAAATTTAGATGATTCAGAGTGTTGCATCTTTTGCAATTATGTCAAGGAAAAGACTTTAAGCCTCATTAGCTCACAAGTCCCACAGGAAAAAAAAACAATGCCATGAAATGAAAAGGTGCTGGCAGAAAAGGGCTAGCTTGAGGGAACCAAGAACCTGAACTGAATATTGGTTTATTGATTCTACAGTCTTGAGAACTCATTCAATAGCTGAGGTTTTACCTTATCTGTAAAATGGAAATGGTAATACCTGCTTTGAGGATAGTTAGGTATAAAAGAAAATAATGTGCATGGTGTATATGTGTGTGTATATATATACACACACATAGTATACTATGTATATATATATAATATATATATATATATATATATATAATGTGCAGTATTTTATATATACATATATATAAAATATACGTATATATAAAATATACATATGCCTGCCAGATTCTAGGGACCCAACCATTGCTATGTTTTATGCAACTAGAATGAGAGCAGGAGAGAATTGAAACAGAACTTGTAAAAGTTCAATGGTGATAGTAGAACCTTTGACTTGCCCAGTCAAGGGCAGAATATTTCCATTATTAGGGGCTTAATAGATGTCAGGGACTTTGACTGTCACAATTTTGTGCAATCAGCACGACAATGTAGCAAAACATGGCATAGAACATTTCCCACAGAGTCTGCTCATCTCAATGACTGTGGACTTCCTACTGGGTACTGCCAACTCTGCGATACTGATTAGGCCAAGAGCTAGGTTTATTTATGGGTCTTTGTGGATTATCTAATAAAAATTTTAGATAATCCAAAAAGAATGTTTAAACTCTACAGTTTCTTTTCACACATAGTTGTTTTCCTGATTCCATATTTATAAAAAATGTGCCATAGCTTCTTTGCCTCTCCTTTTGTTTGAGTACAGTACAAAGAAAATCAAATTTTAATAACTACTATTATTATGTGTTTACATATAATGAGGCTGTTTCCATGTTCACACAGATGGTCTGGAATAACTAAGCATTATTACAACCAGTTCTCCTAAATGTGGAGCTTCTCTGCTAGTTTCTTTGATCTCTATCAATAAAATATTGCCATTTTGATATTCATTTTTGTAATAAACTTTATACTGCACTGGGAACGTGCTAGAATTGTAAATTGCTCATGTTTCTTTCAAACAGGAGTAGGAAGAAAGGATTTGGGGATGAGAATTCTCCCTCTTAGAGTTTGAATAGATGAATTTGCGTAGATTTGCAGTTAGCTGCAATTTAAACCAAAATTGAGTGGTTGGCAATGTCAGCTGTGGAAAGATTCTCGGCCTTCTCTGCCTCCAGCTCATCTCTTGCCCCTCTTCCATGCATTGTTCCTTTTCTTCTTTTTTAAGTTGTCAGAGGGCTGGTGCAGTCTCCAAAGAGTAAAAGAGAGTCAGGATGGGGAGAGGGGAGAAAACACCCCCCCACCACCATGAGGTGTGATCATTCTGTAATCCCATCTCCTTTTCTCCGCACAGTCAAAATTTGGAGCACACATGCACCTGTGCCTAGCTCATGGTCAGCCATGTGGGAATCCAGCTCCCTTAACTACCAAGACATGGTGTTATCCCAAAACATATTTTCTTCTAAACACATTGAGTTAACAGTCTATTTTCCTGACAGACTTCTTGCTTTTATTTTTGTACCTTAAAACAATGTAGTAGTTTAATTACATAGAAAAATATGTGGTAGCCTCAAATAAAGCAGTGCGAGAGTTGAATGAAAAGCAGATCTGATTGCAAGAGGAGGAGAGAATGAGGGTCACAAATCCTGAAAGCTTGTGCTCCTGTTTGAATCTACTATGCCCTGCAGTTTGTCGCTTGCTATATATTCTCACCTCCATGTGATTTATTTGCCTGATACGCCTTTTCCCCCAATCTTGCCTCCTTTATTCTCCAGAGAATATGCTGCTTTACCCAACTCCTATAGACTAAATATTTTCCCCCTTACTAACTGATGTACTGAAGCCTAATGCCTAGTGTGATGGACGTTCATTGGAGGTGGGGCCTTTGGGAGACGATTAGGCCCTGAGAACGCAGTTTTTGTGAATGGGATTAGTGTCTTTACAAGAATAGAAAAGAAAGAGGTGATCTGTTTCTCAGTCATGTGAGGACACAGAAAAATGGTGGCCATCTGCGACCAGAAAATGAGCCCTCTCCAGACACAGGATCTGTGATGCCTTGATCTTGGACACCCTGACCCCCAGAACTGTGCAAAATAAATGCTTGTTGTTCAAGCCACCCAGTCTATGGCAAATTTTTTAAAGCAGCCCAAATTGACTTAGAAGTTCTTTCCCTGGCAGTGCTTTCACCTAGTTGCTCAAAAGGCTCCTTACCTGTATTTTAGTCATAATATCACATGGTAAAAAGATGTATTAGTGGGACCAGCAGATGGCGTAATGGTTACGTTGCTGGACTCCCACATAGTTGACCACAGTTTGAATCCTGGACCTGGTGGCTTAAAACTCAAGCTGGGTGCATGTGCATGCATGCCCAAGATCCCAAGAGGATAATGGAGGAGAGGGGATTGTGGCACGGCCATTCACCCCCTGAGGGGGGATTTCTCACTTTCTGTTTTATATCTTTGTCCAGCAAATGCACGTGCCCTATAGAAAATTTTTCTAAAAAAATCAACAACAACAACAACAAAAAAACCCGATATATTATTTGGTTGTTGATACCAGGGTTCCTGCTGGGAAAGGAAATTTTTTCATTTAAGAAAATTTGTTAATAAACTGATGCTAACAGAAAGGCTTCAAAATGATGAGTTAGCAGGAACAGCGTATAGACAGTATAACTGGGTCCCCAAGAAGACATTGTAGACCTTGGATGAACAGGGGAGTGAGAGATTGGGGGATGGGTTGAGACAGAATATGGTGGAAATTGCCAGAAAGGAGATGCTGCCAAAATAGGCTGAGAAACTGTTCTGAAAATAAAGATCTGACATTCAGTTTAAATTCCTTCCTTCCTTTACTCCAACCTCTCCCTTCCCCCATGAAAGCCACCTACTTCCTTGTGGTGGTATCAAGTGAGTGGAGCTCTTGGGATACAAAGGAGAAAGTTGTGACCCATGCTTCAGTGACATCAGACTGAGAGAAAAGGACAAAGATCAAAGAAAACACGTTGTAGAGAAAAGTAATTCTGAAGAAACTGAGTCACCAGAGTTCACCAGGAAATTTAGAAAAAGAAATAGAAAAAATAATTCCGTCTTTCCCCCACTCCAGATCCCTGGCTGTACTCCCCATGGTGAGCCATTTACCAGTAATTTCTCCACCTGTAAAATTAGAGGGATAAACTAGGTGGTCCCTCAGGGCCCCCTCTGCCTTAATATTCTATGAATGCAAACTTTTCATTGAGCTAGGGGGAATTTTTTAAAGTTACGTGCTATTGCAGAAAAATATTTGGCAATGTCAATTTAGTTGATAAGGCACAGGAGATGATACAAATAATGACAGTCATTTAACACCTAGGTTAGAAAAAAAGAAAAAGTTAATTAAGAGAAGAATTCTCAAGGCACCAAACAACAGCTCTTTCAGATTTTTCTGGCAGTTTTGTTGCATCTGCTGTAAAAATTATGATGTGTTTTGAAATTGCTCTTTGAGTGTATATACAACATGTGTCAGACACTTATGTAATTATGTTATTAAAAAAAGTTTAAGTATCTGTGGATGCAAGCATGCAGATATATGCAAAAATATTGCTTTCTATTCTCCTCAAATCTGGCAACTTTTAGATAATCAACATAAGCTGTCTGTAGCAACTGATGATAAAGAATTGGTCCAATAAATTTATTTGGAAGGAAGATACTGCATTTTTTTTCTGCTTATCAGCCAGTGGCAATGATCTGATTGTATTTAGGTAACTTCAGGCACAAAGAGCTGCCATTGGGAAGACCAGGAGGAAGTGGACTGGTTGGGTCCACTCATTGAAGCAATAGTGATCTGTTTGCAATGGACAGACAGATGCCAGGGGAGAAGGAAAATGGTTATAGTTTCTAAAATCAGGAGATATTGCTGCAATTATGTCGATTTTCCAAAAATTTGTGGAGAAAAAAAAAGAAATTAAAGTACAAGTTTATTTTGGTGCAAAAATGTTTTTGAAATTTTAAAACCCACGTGTACTTTTTTTATAATGTAGACTTTCCATGAACTTTCTGGAGATTCTCCCTTGTATTAACCAGATGCACACAGAACCAGTATGATCCTGTTAGAGAGTCCACCCTAGGTTCAAATCCTGGCTCCAACACTTATTAGTTGTGTGATCTTAGTTACTATCTGTGCTTCTGTTTGTATGTGAAAAGGTTATATATATAAAATCTCCTCTAACTCTTAGGGTTGTTGAGGGGATTTAAGATAATTAACACAGATGAAATACAACTGAGCCATGCCCAGCACGTAGCAAGCCCACTACAGATGTCAGATATTATCTCAAAAGATTTTGTCCCAAGGAGGGATTAAGAGAGGGCATTTATTAAGAAAGTAAAAAGCAAGCCTTTCTTTACTGTTCTATTGGGAACAACTAAGAGATTTAGAGACAATGCGATGTAATAGCACCTGGGGAAACGAGTGGGAGCTGCTCTGTGTTTATTGCCGACTGTATTCCAGGCACCCGGGAAGGCACATTCCCTGTGGCCGCTCCAATGATCTACACTCCTGAGAAGTAGCTATTTTTTTTTATCTCCATCTTACAAGTAAAGGAATTGAGAGAGAGTTCAGGGATGCTAAGTCACTCAGCTGAGATCACAGAGCTAGTAAATGGCTAAGTCGAGAACAGACTCAAGTGTTTTTTGTAATCTTTGCACCATTTTCATGATAAGGCAAGAAGGCTGTGGCCACTAATGCCTGCTATCTAAAGGAGAGGTTATTGAGTTTTCTGGTTTCACGTCCACTTTGCACTCATTAAAAAGTGTCGAGGATGTGCAAGAGCTTTGAATGTCAGTAATATCTTTCACTTGTGAGCACAGCAGAAATAAAAACTTAAAAATAAAAACGTTTATTTTTTTAAAATTACAGTTATAAAAAGCATCACATATTGGCACAAAGAATGTATATTTGTAAAAAAAAAAAAAAAAAATATAATAATATATATATATATATATATAAACCATAGGCACCAAATTAGAAAATGTTAGTGAGAAAAGTGTTATTATTTTATAGTTTTTATAAACCTCCTAAATGTCTGGCTTAATCTAAGACAGATGAATTTTATTTGATTTCTTGAAATCTGTTTTGATTTGGTGAAATAGATAGAGAACATCCGGCCTCACACAGATATATAGACAAAAAAGAGGAGTACATTAAAAGTCTTTTCAGATCATTTTAAATACTCTACTTGCTATACCAAAACTAAACAAGTGATAATTTTTTCAAGAAATGTTTTATTTCTTCTATAAAAAGAAGAGACCAAGAAAGAGAGGCACCCTTCCATCACGGTCTGTACTCCTTGACCCACCCACAGCTCCAGCTGGTCCTGGATCACGGAACACGCATGCCCTGAGTACTCAAGGACGCCTCTGGAAGTGAATCTAGAACCTTGCTCTGTAGGTCAGCCTGTGCCCTCATCCGTCCCCAATAAGTGATTTTGTTTAAAGATTGGTTGCAATGTGGTGTGATTTCCATCTGAAACTATATCAATAAACATTCCATATCTTTGACATTAAAACTCATGGGTCAGGCCAGAGGTGGCATGGAGGGTAAGGCACTGGATCCCACATGGCCAACTCTACAATTTAAGTCCTGGACCTGGTGGCTTAAGAATCACGCTAGGTATACGTGTTTGTGTGTGTGTGTGTGTGTGTGTGTGTGTTCGTGTGCCCAAAATGCTGAGAGGAAAATGGAGGAGAAGGGGTTGCAGCATGGTCACCACCTCTTGGGGAACTGACTTCTTAATCTCTCTGTCTCTGGCTAGTACATGTGCGCTACAGCCAAAAAACAGAAGAAAAAAAAAAAAAGCTAAAAAGCCATTGGTCTGTCTTCACTTGGAATGGATCTTTACCCTTGAGTTTGTAACATTGTGCATTGGTCATCTGGAAAACATTGGTTCAGTTTCAGTAAGTTTTGCAGTTTCCCAATGCTAATGTATTTTGTTATTCATTACCAAAAATAGCATGTATTAATATTACCATAAATCTCATCAGAAAAGCCTTCAACCTTGTGGGGCAGATATACATTTCCCATCATTCTAATTTTCATGTGAAAGCTTTAACTTTATCAATAGAAAACAAATATTGTCAGTTGGGGTCCATGAAATGGTATGTGCATTTCATTGCTTTTTCAGAACCTATTGGCCAAAGGCTGAAGTCTGAATTACCACAGTTTGTCAGTTATTCTTCCAAGTAAAAAGGATGGTTCAGGAAGAAAGCTAATGGTTCAACTGGGAACTTAAACAGTTGCACAAGTGCTTTTGTACAAAACTGCTGTGGATTTCAGAAAACAGAGATGTTTCATTTATGCTCCTTACTGTATCCCTTAGTACATTAAAAAGATGTGCACTTCAGAGGTGATTTTTTTTTCAATTAATAGTAAATTCTACTGATACATTAGGAATGTTACTGAGTGTACCTGGACTTCTCCTTTTTCCTACAAGTACTTGGAGGTGGAGCAAGGGATGACTACTAGTATGGTTTGCTGCCGCTGCTTTGCTTTGTGTTAAGACACCAGCAATTAGACCCAGAAGAACAAATGGCAAACAGTGGAATAGGCAAGTAACATCTTAGCAATATGATGAAAATAGTTTTGGTCTTCTGGACCCTGTGAAAGGAATTGAGGACCTCCAGAAATCCAAAGATCACACACTGAGAGTCAAAGTCTAAAGGGTTATCTGAGAGACATGATTTAAAAGTGCTGACCTGATGCTCAGATAAACATGGTAAGCAAAAGTCCTGAATAACGTATGATTTGTTGAAATATGAAAGCTATGTTTTAAAGTGTTTTAGGAGGAATTACAGTAATAGGCAAATTATGTGAATGCAAACAAGGTTACATAGACCCTCCCTCAATCTTCTGGTTGAGGAGTTTCCTTAAGTTTGACCAAAGTCATAGAATTTATAATTAAGCTCTATTTTAAAAAGGATTAATTTGAAGAAAAACTTGTGGAGGAAGACCTAACTGATGATATCAGTCCTATTAAAGTTTCTGAACTTCTTGATGAGAGCAAATTTTATACAATCATTTAGTGTGAGGGAAGGTCTTGAAAAGAAGAGGGAAAGGGCAATGAGGAGGCGCTGATCGGCAGATAAGGTGTTGAATTGCCGAACTGGTGGCCGAACTTGCTTTCTCTGTATTTCTCTAAGCAACACCTTTCACATGACTAAAAGCTAAAAAATTATAGACAATTTCCTTTTAATACGAACCAACTTTAGCTTGATATAAAATTATTTGTTTCCTGGGGACCAACAGATGGGGTGGTGGTTAAGGCACTGGATTCCAACATGGCCAGCTGTGGTTTGAGTCCTGGACCTGGTGGCTTGAAAATCATGCCAAATGTGTGTACATGCATGCCCAAATCCCAAGAGGAAACTAGAGGAGAAAGGACTGTAGAATAGCCATCTCCCCAGAGGGTAATTTCTCACTTTCCTTCTCTCTGTTTCTCTCCAACATGTGCACATGCCCTATAGCAAAAACAAAAACAAAATCAAGATCTGTTCCTTTAAGATTGATTGAGGTAGGGGTCAGCAGGTGGTATAGTGATTAAGGCACTGGACTCCCACGTGGTCAGCAACAGTTCGAGTCCCAGATTTGGCAGCTTGAAACTCACGGTGGCAGGTGAGTATGCATGCATATACAAAATCCTGAGAGAAGAATGGAGGAGAAGGGATTGTGGCATGACCATTCCCCTTCGTGTGTGTGTGTGTGTGTGTGTGTGTGTGTGTGTGTGTGATTGCTCGCTCTCTCTCTGTCTCTCTCCATCTCTTCAGTGAGCATATGTGCCCTATAGAAATAATCTCTCTCAAAAACAAAAGGGGCATTATTGTGTATTTTAAGATACACAACCAGGATGATAATGTATATAGATAACAAGAGACACTACTTATTTAGTGCTCCCCATGCACAAGGTGTTCTTCTTAACTGTGCAGCGTCTCAGCCAACCCACCTGGGACTCCTGAACCTCATAGAATTCCATGTGACTGTGCTATATTCACACACCAATGAGTCTAACAGACTGCTGTGATACAATACTAACAAAGTATATTTATTGGTTAGAGAAGCAACCAGTGGTTAAAATTGTAAACCCTGAAACAAATTGCTTGAGTTCAATTCCATTTAAACCATTGGCTTTCTGTGTGCTCTTGGGTGTGTTCCCTACTTTCTCTGTTCTTCATTTCCATCAGGAAGATGGAGATCATGATAATAGCTCTGTTATAAGAATCAAGTGAGTTGGGACCAGCAGTTAGCGTAATGGCTATGTCGCTGAAGTCCCATGTAGTCGACCACGATTCGAGGCTTAAACTCACTCCGGGCGTGTGTGCGTGCATGCCAAAGATCCTGAGAGGAGAATGGAGGAGAAGGGATTGCAATGTGGCCATCCCCCTGGGGGGTGATTTCTCGATTTCTGTCTCTCCTTCTCTCTCTGTCTCTCTGGCGAGCACACACACCCTGTAGCAAAAGACCTCTCCAAAACTAATAATAATAATATTAAGTGAGTTAATACATGTAATGTACTTGCAACCAAGCACTGTAAAAAACGTGTTGTCATTATTACCTTCATCATAATTATTACCATCACTATCATATGGTTTAATGGCTCCTCTTACTTAATTCTGATTAAAATATTCTCATTTTAGTACACTCTAAAAAAAGGGAAAAATTAAGCATGTGAACTTTTTTTAGAAAGAAAAAATTCTCATGATTTCTGTTCACTTAGGACCCAAGGGGATTTTAGATGAGTTTTCATTGGATTCTTTGATCTGAAAACTATACCTGTTGCTAGAGATGAAAATCGTATCCAGAATCTTCTGTTTTCTTTTCATCCATGTTTCTTTTCCCAAACCAAAAAATAACCACACTTGCCATTTTGGAATTTTCTCCACATGCACTCAGTTACAATGGATTATCTCCTTTGGTTCATTTTTCATTCTCATTTTTCCTTCTAATCTGCCACAAGCTTCATTTAACCAAATAATTCACAAAGTAATTTTTTACTCTTTCTTGACAATTTCTCTCTTAACTTCCATTCTTCCTGCAGATTTAAAGCTAATGATTATCATCGAAATAAACAAAAACGTCCCTAAGCATCTCATCTGCAGCCCACATACTCTGCTTCACCCATTACCAGCAGGTGCAGCCTTAGGGTAGGTTATTTTTCTCTTTATGCATCAATGCTTATTAGAGTTAGCTTGTAGCTCTGGGTGATTTGGGCTGTACAGAGATATTTTATACTTCAGCAGACACAGAGGGAACATCGTTGGCAAAGGAAGTTGTAGTATGACCTAGCAATTTGTTTTCATCATGAAGCAGGCCTCCAAAGCTGATACGCATTTCCTTCATTCTAGAGAGAGAGACATACACACAGACACAAGTTGAATGCTACCAGCTACAACAACACTTGCATCAATGCAAAAAAGAGCTGGAAACCAACTAGCTGAAGGGTTATCTAGTCATATAGTCTTTCCCAACAAGTTCAGGGTACAATTAGATTTAGAAACAGAGGATCCTGGGCAGCAGGTGGCATGGAGGTTAAGTTGACAGGATCCCACACGGCCAACTATGTGGTTTGAGTCCCAGACCTGGTGGCTTGAAAAACACTCTGGGGGAACGAGCAGATGGCATAATGGTTGTCACTGAACTCCCACATGGCCAATTGCGGTTTAAGTCCTGGACGTGGCAGCTTGAAATCATACCAGGCACGTGTTGGTGCATGCCCAAAATCCCAAAAGGAGAGTGGAGAAGTGATTGTGGCATAGCCGTCCCCCCCTGGAGGGTGATTTCTTGCTTTTTGTTTCTCAGTGTCTCTCTGTCTCTCCAGAGAGCACATGCACTCTATAGCAAAAATCTTTCCCTAAAAAGTAAATAAATAAGGAAAACACACTGTGTGTGTGTGTGTGTGTGTGTGTGTGTGTGTGTCCAAAATCTGTAGAGGAGAATGGAGGTGAAAGGATTGTGACATGGCCATTCAACCCCCCCCCCAGGGGGGAGCTGATTTCTCACTTTTACTTTCTCTGTCTCTCTCCCATGTGCACATGCCCCCTGTTGCAAACAAACAAAAAAGAAACACTGTCCTGCTATTTTCCAAATGGTATCTCCCCACATCATACTTTCCATTGTTCCTGGCTCGAGATTTTTTAGAAATCTTCTCTAAGCAGAGTAATTTAGAAAAATGTTGTCTTTGGCAGTCGGCAGGTTGTGTGGTGATTAAGGGCACTGGACTCCCACGTGGTCAACTGTGGTTCGAGTCCTGGACCTGGTGGCTTGTTTGCTTTCTCAATTTCCCTCTCTCTTTCTCTGTCTCTGTCCCTCTCTGGTCGAATTAAAATTAAATAAATATAAATTAATTAATTCTTAAAAAAAGAAAGAAAAGAAAAATGCTAGCTTTAAAAAGTGTAATCATGGGACCAGCAGTTAGCGTAATGGCTATGTCGCTGGACTCCCACATAGTCGACCACGGTTCGAGTCCCGGACCCGGTGGCTTAAAACTCACGCCGGGCGCGTGTGCGTGCGTGCCCAAGATCCCAGGAGGAGAATAGAGGAGAAGGGATTGTGGCGTGGCCATCCCCTCTGGGGGGTGATTTCTCGCTTTCTATCTCTCTGTCTCTCTCTGTCTGTCTGGCGAGCGCACGCGCCCTATAGCAAAAACCTCTCCAAAAAAAGAAAGGGAAAAAAAAAAGTGTAATCATTAATTGTCTTTGCATTACTTTTTACAAAATACCTTCTGGATGGAAAATTTTAAGAAACAAACTAGTATCTGTGGGCTATTCCAGACTGCGTGGTAGGTTAAATGTTCTTCAAGCAGGAAAGTATACACATTTACTAATTTTGCCAGTTTGGATCATATTCCAGTAGGATGATCAATCATATTTTTTAGAAAGGGATTATATAGGTCCAGCCATGATGGTGCACAGGTATCACCATCATTTGAGAGGTCAGAGGCCACATGAGAGGCCCAGGTTCAGTTTCAAGGCCAGCTTCAGGATATCTGGTACAGTTGTGTGAGCCCCTAATCCTAATTAATAGAAAGGCTGGAACAGGAGGATTCTGACAGCAAGACCCTATCAAAGGTACCTATTTGGGGCCGGTTCCATGTTGCAGTGGTGTTCAGAGAAGCCAGATCTCACAGGATGACTATGGTTCTCATCCCCAACCCAGTCAGCCTAAAACATGTCAGGCATGCAGGCAAGTGCCCAAGGCTTGATGGGCTGGAGAACTGGAAGAAGGGGACTGAGGCACGACCAGACCCGGTGGAGGGTGCTCATGTCTCTCTCTTTCTCACTCTTGCATGTGTACACACATGAATAAAACACATAGATTTGTATTTCTATCTCTCTTCCCTTTCTCTCTTTCTCATGAAAAGAAAGAATGAAGAAAAGGAGGAGGGAAGGGAGGGTGGGAGGAAAGAGGAGATTGTATAAACAGCATTCTCACGCTGCCTTTCCCAGCTGTGTCTAGCTTAGACAGCATTTCAAGCTTTTCCTTCTTTCAGTTCCTGATGATTTTTCTCCGAGGTGTTTTTATTTCTAATAAAGTTTTCCATGCCCTCTAGTGGTTGTTTTGTTTCTGGCGTTCGAGTCAAGGTAATGTACAATCGGAGAGCCAAATTTTGCCAAAGCGGGGAAGGGAATGGTTCCTGTGCACTGTGAGGGTGTTTGAAGGGCTTGCCTAAGGGCTGTTTGGACAGAGATGGGGTTTCTAGGATGACAAGTAGTACAGTTGTGTGAGCCCCTAATCCTAGTTAATAGAAAGGCTGGAGCAGGAGCCTGTGCAACCTCACAGATGGGCTTGCACCTCCAATTCACTATCCCACCCTCTTTCCCTGTGTTCCCCAGTACACAGCTATTTAAAATTCCGCCTCATTTAGGCCACATAGTTTATTATAAGAATATGGCTATTTCCATTTGAAAGTGAACAGTGAGGAGCCTATTTCTGTCTTTATTCTGGCTCCTGGAGAAGAGGCTAGAAAATTCGCTTCTCTTTTCAGAGGAAAATGAGTCATGTAGGTTTTGAAGGCCACAGGGTGGATTCGTGTGGGATTTGAGAAGCCATCTCCCTGTTTCTCAGTCCAGAGAACTCAGTGGGTATCGGATGATACACACGCTTATGCTTTCCAAAAGCCAAGGTGATTTGAAAAATATGTTCTGAGAGGTAACAGCTGCAGCTGCGTGGTCAGAGGCAGATTTATTTGGGTACAGCTGCCAGGTCCTCCTTGTGCTTTCTGTAAATTCTGATTCCTAGTAATTATGGGAAGTGACACCAGCTCTTGTTAATTAACCCCTCTGACACAAGCAGAAGGCTGCTTCCTCCAGAGGACGGGTGGAGGGATGGGAAAGATCCCATTGCTCTGCACTCTCACCCGCTCATTTACCAACCCCTAGGGATGAAAATGATGAGGTGATGTGCTCAGAACTGGCATTTCATACTAATCTAAGTTACTCTATCTGGTGCTTATAATGTGTCTGAAGAAAGGAGCAGTTCTGATTAGGTAGGCAGGATGAGGAAGAGTTTCATACAAGAGGGCTTCATAAAGGTGATAGAAAAATTGAAGTGTGAGTTTTGCTGGTGCAAAATAAACCCCTGAAGTTCATAAATAGTTTTTCATATTATGCATTTTCTATGAAATTCATTTAATGATAGCACATGCACTCACATGCAACAGAGAGATAGAGAAGCACCCTCAATAGGATCCTGCCATGCCATGATTTCCTTTCCTCAGCCCTCCAGCTCCTCAGAGTCCTGGGTACCTGTGTGCACAGGGAGTGTTTTTAAGCTGACCTGGGAACCTGAACCTGTGCTTGGCCATATGGCTTCCAGCCTTGCAGGCATTCACATTACCACTGCCCCACAGCAGCTGAGACTAACCCCTCATATGTTACAAAATGTATCCAATCCATATACAGTGTGAACTCCACAGTCACCATTTCCACAGTTCTCATGCATTTTTCAAAAGATTATGTTTTGCATATTTACATTATGGAATAGATTATAAGTGTGTATAAAAAATAATGAGAAAAAAATACCCTTGTACCTGCTACCGTTATGAGGTAAGGCCAAACTTTTTCCATTTGGTATGTAAATGTCCTTACCCATCTGCACTGTAAGAGTTTACCAGGTCACTCCTACTTACCAGTACTTTACATGACCCAACTTCTAAACTTTTACCAGTTCGGTACATGTAAAATGGCAGCTCATTGTGGTTCACTTTTGCATTCCCTTGAATTCTAATGAGTTTAAGCAATTTTTCATGTGTTGATGTGTGCTTTTAACTGTGGAGTTTTTTGTTTTTGTTTTTTTTTCTTTAAATGAGAGTGAGCAAGACGTTCAGGAGGGAGAGGAAGAAAATACAAGAGAGAGACGGAAGTATTGTGAATAAGGTATCACTTCACTATAATCCTTCCTGCCCCAGCCTCCCATTTAACTGGGGCCACAGGTGTGCCCCAGCATGCCCAGCCTATGTAGGTTGGGCAGAGAACCAAGCCCGGGGCTCCCATGCAGGTCCATACACCAAGCAATTGTAACCCCCAGCACTTGCCCATTGTGGCTAGACCTCTATCAATGTATTTGCACCTTAGTTTCTACTGAACTGTTTGTCTTTCTCCATTTTAAGGTTTTGCCATAGGGCATGTGCACTCGCTGGAGAAAGACAATGAGAGACACTGAGGGGGAAAGTGAGAAATCACCCCATGGAATAATAATAATAATAATGATCAAGAATAACAATGAAAAGATATTGGATGGTGAAATGGGGATTTTAATGTCTCTGTATTGACTGATATGCATGGTATTCCTTCTGGAAAAAGAAATGTAATATGCTGTAAAGTTATATGTGATTCAACATAATATAAACAAGATTATGATAATAAATAAATTTTTTAAAAAAAGAAATCACCCCATGGTGGGAGTGGGTGGTGGGTGGGTAAGGGATCACCACACTACAATCCCTTCTCCTCCACTCTCCTCCTGGGATTTTGAACACATGTGCACATGGGCCCATGTGACTTTCAAGCCACATAATCCAGAACTCAAACCAGAAGGCCATGTCATAGTCTCACCTTAACCACTATGTCACTTGCTGATCCCAAACTATTTTTCTTTTATACTCAATTGTAAGAATTCTTTATGTATTTTAGACTTGCAGGATCAGCTGTTTATGCTGTAAATATATTATTCCAGATAAGCTTTGAGTCTTAAGACTTGTCTTGTGTACTCTTTACACTGTATTTTGATGAATATAAGCTCTTAATGTTTTCGATAGTTGAATTTATCAGTAATACATTTAGGTTATATTTTTGTGACTTGTTTTAAAAATTGTTTCTTCCCTTCTCAGATTTTAAAATATAGTGTATTAGAACTTGTAAAGCTTTACTATACCATTTTATACATTTGTGGCAAAGAAGTCTATGTTTCCACCATATTCCTGTCCTTCCCCTCATTTACTTTTTCTTAAAGGTTTATTTAGTTATTTCTTCCATAAATGAGAGAGTCAGAGAGACAACACACCCCAACAGGATCTTTTTTTTTTTTTTTTTTTTTTTGAGAGGTTTTGCTATAGGGAGTGTGCTCTCACCAGACAGATAGAGAGAGACAGAAAGACAGAAAGTGAGAAATCAACCCCAGGGGGGATGGCCATGCCGCAATCCCTTCTCCTCCATTCTCCTCTTGGGATCCTGGGCATGCACGCACACGTGCCCAGCGTGAGTTTAAGCCACCGGGTCCGGGACTCGAACTGTGGTCGACTACGTGGGAGTCCAGCGACATAGCCATTACGCTAACTGCTGGTCCCTACCCCCAACAGGATCTTGACATCATGATTCACCCTCCACCTCAACCAGCCTTGTATCATAGCCAAAAGTGCCCAGCATGCTCGAAGAGGTCTCTAGATGCAAACTTGGGACCTTCCAGTGTGGACCAGCTTTGCAAAGCATTGTGATTTACTGCTGCATCACTGCCCAAGCCCTCTTTTACTTCAAAGTAGAGAGCTATTGTTGGGAAGTAGTTGCTTGGTTGGGGATTAGTCAACCATTCCTAGCATCTAAATGGGGCCAGTTCTTGCCAATGGAACATGAGAAGTAGTAGCACTTATACGAGAAATGTGTTCCTTCTCTCTTTCCTCATGCACAAGGGTGCATGGGCTCTGGGATCCTAGGGTCTGGTGAAGCTCCAGGTGGAATAAAACACGTATCCTTGCATCGTTACATGTAGGTAAATATCCTACTGACTAAATGACAGTGAATGCTTCCCAAAATGCATATGTTAAATTCTAACTTTCAATATGGTCTTATTAGGAAGTAGAACCTTTGACAGGTGAGTCACCTCATGCCCTAGACTAGTGTCTTTATAAAAGAGACTCCAAAGAGGGCACAGTAAGAAAACGGTTGTCTATGGACCAGGAAGAGAGCCCTCAACAGATCTCAACTCTGGCACTTTGATCTCAGATTGCCAGCCTCCAAAACCATGAGAAAGTAAGTTGTTTAAAGCACCCAGTCTAGGGTGGGTAGTTAAAGCAGCCTGCAGTCAGATACCAGGTCACCAGCAACACCTATACTAGAGAGTCACTTGATAAAGAAAGGGACTTCTATTGCTTTAATCATTAATTTGGAGCTATTTTGTTCTACCAGCTATGGAATTATGAAAATTGGTAACTTGAAAGACAAGGCCACCTTAACAAATTCTAAAATACATGGCACCAACATAGAAGACAGGTAACAGACAGCAAGGAAAAAGTCCAAGAGAGAAACATGGAAATCTATTGTTTAGGCATAAAACATCACCTCTCTAATCATAAAAGCAGATCAAATGGCTAATACATGCATAGTTCTGCAGAAGTGGTTAGAACAAATTAGAAATGTTGGTATGTGTTGGTTTCCACTTGTAGCTTATATCAAAGTGTAAAAAGAAAGAAAGGAGTCCAATCAAGAAGTGGTTGTCCTCAGAACAGAGATAAAAAGGAGTAGAGAGGGTCCAAAAATTAAAAAACTTAACGATCCACACAGAGCTATTTTATAGTCATGGATTTTTCTTTTTAATTTTCAAAGGATTATTTATTTAATTTTATTTAACATTGCTATTTTTAAACTTGCTATAGGGCACGTGTGCTCACCAGAGATAGAAAAAGAGAAAGAGAGGGAAAGTGAGAAGGCAAGCCCCAAGTTCATGATTCAAACTGCAGTCAGCTATGTGGGAATTCAGTGCCTTAACCAACATACCACCTCCTGGCCAATAGCCATGTACTTTTAAAGACAGATTGCAAAACTAAGGAGCTTCCTTCATAACCAGGAAATAGGGTCTTCATGATGTTTACATGGCAAGAGTTTAAAATTTCTATGACTATTGTCTCCTGTTCTTTCCTGCATTTTTGGAGACAGATTTTATGTTGCACTTTTCTTTAATCGGTTCTGCCTTTATATATTGGGGCTGGAGACAGTATTTTATTGGGGGCCTTTAATAATTCTGGAAAATGATCAACCACTATCTCTTCAAGTACTTTCCCCTACTCTCTTTCTTATATCTTTTTGTTCTCTCAACCAAGATTAAAAAGTTAGAATGAAGAAAGCTTTAAGCAACAAAGGTTCTTTAGGAAGTCTTAGTCACACAGAAGGATTAGGCCCTGTGGCAAAGATCAAATTAAGGTTATTTTTTTCCAACCTAAAGTTACTTCATGAGATGACAGAGAGGTACCAGTCATCACACTGAGGAAGGCAACAGTGAGACCTGGGCAGCAGAGAGCAAAGATATGAATAAGATCGAGAATTATGTCTAAGGAAGAACTAGTGTGGCTATTCATATATGAAATCTACCGGAAGCAAATATGAGACATCTATCTAGTTTTTGTGGAAATTACATTACTAAGTAAAGTAAAATCTGATTCTAAAAGTTCATGTCTATAGAATAGCTCTCAGGCCTCTAAACTTGACCCTATAAAAGCTGGAAGTAAAATACTGAGCCCCTTCAAGAAGGGTATACTCCTCAAAGCCCATTTCAGGGCCAAGGAATGGCACAGCAGTGATATAACTGGACCCACATGAGAAAGGCCCTGTGTTCACATCCTAGGACCTCCCTGAACACGCCAGATGCATGTATCCATGCCCATGATCCAGGCCAGTTGAAACTGGAGAGGATCATGGCTTGGAGACCCTGTTGGTGGTGACAATTCCTCTTTATCTGTCTTTTTTTTCATGGAAAAAATAAATAAGTAAACTGTTTTTTTACATGAAGGGTAGCAGATGGCGTAGCAATTACCACATGGCCAATTGCAGTTTGAGTCCTGTACCCAGTGGCTTTAAAATCACACCAAGTGTGTATAGATGTGTGCCCAAGATCCCAGGAGGAAAATAGAGGAGAAGGGATTGCAGCATAGTCATTCCCCCCGGGGGAGGGGCGATTTCTCACTTTCCCTTTCTCTGTGTCTGTCTCTCTCTCTTTAGTGAGCACACATGCTGTAAGGAAAAGAAGAAAAAAAAAAACTCTAAAAAATAAGGAAAAAGTCTGTTTCAGATGGAGACTTAGGCAATGGTTCTCTCACAGTATGGCCCCCAAAGCCGCAGCATCAGGATCAACCAGGAAACTCGGAAATGCAAATTACCCAGGTTTATTGAATCAATTTCTAGGTGTAAGGCCCAGCAATCTATGTTGAAACAAGTCCTCCAGATGAATCTGATGCTGGGTAAAGCTTTGGACACCACCTTAGAGGAGAGAGAGTAAGAAAGAGCCTCCTGAAAAGTGGAGAGAAGTGGAAAGGAAGTTTCTCCTGGAGAACAGAATTGAGAATAATCAAGGAGCTCCTTTTATTGCCAGGGAACAGGGTCTTCATAATGTGTACATGTAAGGAGTTTAAAATTCCTATGACAGGGGCCAGCAGGTGGCATGGTGTTTGGGGCACTGGACTCCCACATGGCCGACTGTAGTTTGAGTCTCATATCTGGTGGTTTGCATCTCACTTTCTCTCTATCTCTAGTGAGTGCATGTGCCCTGTAGCAAATTAAAAAAAATAATAATAGGGACCAGCAGTTGGCATAATAGCTATGTCACTGGACTCCCATGTAGTCAACCATGATTCAAGTCCTGGACCTGGTGGCTTAAACTCATGCTAGGCACATGTGCATGTATGCCCAAGATCCCAAGAGGAGAATGGAGGAGAGAGACTGCAGTGTGGCCATCCCCCCCTGGGGATTGATTTCTCGCTTTCTGTCTCTCTTTCTGGTGAGCACATGCCCCCGATAGCAAAAACCTCTCCAAAATAATAATAATAATAATAATAATAATAATAATAATAATAAATAAAATTAAATGTATAATTATTTTAAAAATTAATTCCTATGCCTATTGCCTCCTGTCCTTTTCATTTTTGGGGGTTTTGGGGGGGAAGATTTTAATTTGCACTTTTTTCTGGGGGGTGATAGAAGTTTTTGTCTTAGAACATGTGCACTCACTGAAGAGAGAGAAACAGAGACAATGAGAAATCACCCCTGAAGGGAGATGGCCACGCAGCAATGCCTTCTCCTCCACTCTTCTCTCAGGATCTTGGGCATACATACACATGTGCTTGGTGTGCATTTCAAGCCACCAGGTCCAGGACTCCAATTGTGGTTGGACATATGGGGATCCAGTGATGTAACCATTATGCCATCTGTTGGTCACTGTACTTTTCTTTAATCTGCTCTGCATTTATCTATTGGGGCTGGGGATAATAGATTTTTTTTTCATTTTTTTTATTTTATTTATCTTTTTGTATATACATTCAATCGCATTGTTTAGCTTACAATGTGCGCATTTCAATATGTGAACATTTCTCCCCAGTCCCATTGATCAAAATATCTTCAACTGATAATTGGAGGCTTTTAGTAATTCTGGAAAATGATCAACCATTATCTCTTCAAATATTTTTCTCCTGTTGTCTTTTTTACCTCCTAAAAAGCTGTTCATACATATGTTAGACCTTCTTACTATCTACTTTAGGTCTAACTTGTCCTATATTTCATTTTTTGGTTTCTTGGGTAGCATTTCAGGTAGTTTTTCTGATCTCACTTCCAGTTTGTTAATCCTCTCTTTGTTGTATCTAATCTTCTGTTTTACCAATCCACTAATCTTTTCCATTTCAGTTTATTTGCTATTTCTGGAAGTCTATTTTCATATTTCTTAATCATTTTCAAACTCTCATTTTTACCACTTATTTCTTCAAGCCTTTATTTTATTGTTTCAACAAAATAAACATCCTATTTTATAGTCACTTTCTGGTATTTCTCAAATATGTAATATTTGAGGGTATGAGTCTTCTAACCTCCAATTTAGATATATATCTATCACTGTGTCTTTTTGTTGGCATTTCTTGTGATTTCTGTTTTAATGTGAGTTTCTCATTTTCCGTGCAAACTTTACCAATAGGAATTTGTTGTGACCTAGGTTAAAGTTGTGTTCCCTTAGAGATGTTTTGCATATGCTTCTGCCAGTTGCCTGTGGCATTACCCATCTGGAAATCACTTTAAGATCAATTGTTCACTTGAACTTCCATTTTTAACATGCAGGTAACAACAATTTTATGCGTGAACTTGGTGCCAATTATGATTTCTCAGGGGCAAATTCATTTTCCCTCTACACAGTGTCAAAGTAAAGACAAGCTATTTTATATGCTGTCCCCTTCTGTTCCATCACCTTATTTGTCATTCACCCTAACATGGAAAGTATAGCCCACTGGCATGCAGATTTTTGCAAGCATCTCCTCTTGCAATCCTCGCCTTTACTGAACTGCATGTTTTATGTCCTTTCTCTCATGTTTAGGGTGGCCATATATCATTCGAGAACTTTACACCTGGGCAACTAACATCAAATAGTACTATTCTGGGCAAATCAGGATGTATGATCACTGCACACATCCCAACACAGATTGCAAACTTAGGTTAAAAAACTAGCAGGATTTTGCAGGTACTGTTGGCAAAATTGCTGCATTTGCTGCCTGCCGATGTCTAAGATTTTTAGCTTTATATTTATTCTTTTTCCTGCATGGATTCTCTAGTTCCTTACCAGTTCAGTGAGCATTCTTATCAATGTTTATGAAAATATTTTATTTAGCCATTTTCATTGTCTCCAACTGGAAGGTTGTGCTGTAAGTTTAATCTAGCATGTTACCAGAAACAGAAATCTTTTCTCTTGTCTTCAAAAGTAATACAAAAACTCAATTTAAGCATGAATTTTCCATATCCAGAATTGGTTGAGTAAAAATTGGGATTGAAAAGCAGATATTTCTCATTCTAAAAGAGGCTCATTTTTATTGTTGTTATTTTTGTCATACCTTCAAGCATACTGCTAGGTGCCAGAAACACAAATAAATGTGACCATGTATACTGGGGGAGGCCAAAATCAGAGAGGGCTTGACCAAAGTGTTTGTCAGTTCCAAAGAACACACCCAGAGGTCCAGCAGAGGAAGACATGAATTTGCATGTGTGCTCAAAGAGCCCAGGAGAAGAATGGAGGAGAAGGGATGGCAACATGGCCATCCCCCTGCAGGATGATTTCTCACTTTTCCTCTCACTGCCTCTGTCTCTCTCTGCCTCCAGGGAGGCCATGTGCCCTAAGGCAAAAACCTCTAAAAAAAATCCTCCAAACCCTCTGAAATGTGTACAAAGTAATAAAAATCTGAAAATGCTTTACCAAGCTAAACTCAGAAGAGGATTTGGGCATCATAGTATTAGCAGCTAAAACTTTCTTTTAAATTTCAAACAGAATAAGTAGAAAGAAGATGTCAGGAGTACCCCAGCTCCCTGGGGCGAAACACGCATCAAGTTGCAGGCAGTTACCAGAGGGCATTTGGAAGAACCCCACTAACCTCCTCTGGCTTAGTAACCAAGAGCTCTTGTCTGTTCTTTGAACAGTGCATTAGTTAGAACCTCCTGGTCTGTGTCAAAGATGTCTCTGAGAGTATTAATTGCTGTTTTTTGGACATTTTCTTAGGCTCCCTACAGTGTTTCTGCTTTCCTGAGTGCTTTTTCTTCCTCTTGTTTGTTTCTTTTGGTGTCTCTGATTATTACTGTTGGCTTCCTTCTCTTGCCTTGTTTTTCATGGCCATCCCTTCATACTGAAGAAGAAGGCCTTGAGAAGCAGAGTTGACGAGGCAGATCAACTGGCAGGCCTTGTGGTATAGTCAGCACACCCAGCTGCTCCTCAGCTTCTGGTGTCCAGAATGGTCTGTCCTATGGTGCAAAGCAACCTACTGCATTGATTTGCACACAGGTTCTGAAATGAGTCTGCCTGTGCTTGTGAAGGAAGTTGGTAAAACAGAGTCCAGCACATCACCAGTGCTGCGTGAGTTATATCTATCATTGTCCTAGGTTCCATTTCCCCAGAAAAGACTCCACTAATACCCCGCCAGAAAATATAAACATGAGCTGTCATGTTATCAGAGCCAAGTGCTTCTTATCAGTTTTGGGGACTTCACTTTTATTCTGCCTTTAATTCTTTCTATTGTCCTCAGGTCAAGACTCTTCCTGATTCAACTGCTCCAGAAATGAAAAGCCTAGGATTCCCCTACTGTAGAAAAGAGGCAAGGGAGAGTATCTAGAAGTGAGATTGCTTTCTAGGCTTTACATCAAAGTTCCTGTTGTCTGTCCTAATTGTAAACTTCTCTCAGAGGTAGCTGATTGCTCTAATTCCTGGTCATTTGGAGTTAAGCAGGCTGCATTACCTTGACTCTGGATTCTCTGCATTATCAGCTTTGGTTTCATTTGGTTTGCCATTCATCCATGAGCTTTATGTTGACAACTTTTCCAATATCTTTGTAATTATATAGGCATTCCTCACTTAAAACCCAGTTCTGTTCCTAGGACTAGGCCATTAAGTGAAATGGTTGATAAATGAGGAGCTTAAGGGCAGACATTCTCTGTTATGTTGTGGTGTCATAGGGCATATATTTTCCAATAGCTATCATGCTAGGTTACACTAGAATAATGTAATTCTATCCATACACAAAGCATACATTAGATAAATGCTTCAATGTGATAAGACACATAACAGCACAATAATAAAAATCCAACATAATCATTTTCATTTATCATGAATACTACTAAAGGTGCACCATAAAGTAAAAATTTATCCATGAAATAGGTAGTCTTGCATGACTGCAAACATTTGTGTAGTGAACACTGACTGACTGGGGGACTGAGATAAAGACTGGAAAAGGGAATTCTTGGGGCCAGCAAATGTCATGGTGGTTAAATCCCTTGCTCCCACATGTTCAACAATGGTTTGTGTCCTAGACCCCATGATTTGAAAATCATGCTGGGCTCATGTGCAAGCGTGCCCAACTCCTGAGAGAATAATGGAAAAGAAGGGATTGTGGCATGGTCATCCATTTTGGGGGGTAATTTCTCTCTCTCTCTCATTCAGCACACATACCCCAGGTGTGTGTGGTGGTGGTGGTGGTGTGTGGAACTATGAAATAAAAAGAAGAAGAAGAAGAAGAAGAAGAAGAAGAAGAAGAAGAAGAAGAAGAAGAAGAAGAAGAGAAAAAAAGAAAGAGGAGGGTGTATTCCTGGTCCTGGAGAACTCATTGTCAGTCTGAGTGGTGGTCATTAAACAGGTAGGTCAGTAAGTGAGGAGTAGCTGCATTCCCTTTCTTATTTTAATACTGTTTTAGGGAAAGAGACTTATGGTTAGACTTCCATGTTTTCATTTAAGTCTCTCTGACACTTTAGGAGGTAAATAGTAAAAAGTGTTAATGGGAAAGGCAGGAAGCATTCCACAGACGTTCTCCTTCCTCACTTGGGGTAATTAATAATGGAATGTAGGGAGAGGCTCCCTCACTGTTAGCTACAATAAAACTGGACAAAACATACTGATCAAATATTTTGATAGAGCAACACTATGAGCCCCACAGTCATCCCAGCTCTCTGCCAGGTGTAACGCCCTTGGTGGGGCGCAGCGATCTGAGTCTAAGCAGAACAATATGGTTTCTTTGAGTCAAGAAGGAAGAGGTCGAAATTTGATGTAGCTGAAACACCTGAAATCTTTGGAGCAGGCACCAAGGGAAGGGAAGCATGGTGGAAATAAGGACAAAAATATATTCACTGTGATTTCTGGGTTAAGGGCTGTGTTTATAGGTAGAGACTACTTGAAACTTGCCAGAAAGAGGCAACTATGAGAACAGAAATAATAGCCATCAAGTGGTAATAGTGCACATTTCCCCCTCAGCCTGGTGGGGGAAAAATCTCTTTAACACCTGATTAACTCATCTAGTGAGGACTGCAGAAGACTGTACGTTTGGAGTCCAGACCTCAGTGGTACAGTGGTAATGCATGGCTGTGTAACATTGGAGCCATATAGAAAGGCCTGAGAATTAGATCCCCAATTGACCTGAACATACCAGCTATGCCCATGTGACCGTGATCCTAGCTGAGATAAGGTTGAGAAAATCAGGGATTGAAGAATTTTAAGATTTTGTTGGGGGTATCTCTCAAAAGAAAGAATAAAAGAAAGAAAGTGGGACCAGCAGATGGCGTAATGGTTACATTGCTGGACTCCCAAATGGCCGACTGTAATTTGGCAGCTTGAAATTCACATCAGGGATGTGTGTACAGGTGCCAAAGGTCCCAAGAGGAGACTGGAGAGGGGACTGCAGCATGGCAACCCCTTCTGGGGGGGGGGGGGGTGATTTCTTGCTTTTTGTCTCTCTATCTCTCTCTGTTTCTCTGACAAACATATGCACCTTATAGCAAAAATCTCTCTCTAAAAATAGAAAAATAAAGAAAATGAAAAAAAAAAAAAAAAAGAGTAAAGACTGTGCCCAAAAGTGAGTGCTACTCTTGAATTCTAGATTGGGTTCTGTTAAAATTTAAATTATTTTTGATATTGAAGTAATGTATTTAATAACCCTATAAAATCAAAATAATAAAATGGAGGACCAGCAGATGGTGTAATGGTTACATTACTGGATTCTCATGTAGTTGATCATAGTTTAAGTCCCAGACCTGGCAGCTTAAAACTCACACTGGGCATATGTGCATGTGTGCCCAAGATCCCAAGAGGAGAAGGGAGGAGAAGGAATTGCAGCCTGGCCATCCCCCCATGGGGTGATTTCTCACATTCTGTCCCTGTCTCTCTCTGGCAAGCACACACACCCTATAGAAAAAAGTGTCTCTAAAAAACAAACAAACAAAACAAAATAATAAAATGATACATAGCTAAAAATACAATAAAGAAGTAAATGGTAAACCTAAAGGTAAGTCAAATGTATGTAGGGCAAATGAGAACTTTAAAATAACTAAGATGACTTACTTCTAGAAGATATAGGGGAAAAAAATCAACAAACTGGATTAAAAGACAAAGAAACATACTGAAATAGTAGGATTAATAAAGAGAGACACAATACTTTTTATAAGTAAAAACCTAGAATATTAAATTTAAGAGTTAGAGGCGTGGGGGTGAAAAGGAAGAAATCAAGGGGCAAAAATGAAAAGTGAAACATTTAATAGATGTAAAAGTAGAAAATTTTGTGTTAAGTAATGTGTATGATAATATCTTTGACTGGACTAATACAGTGTATTCTTGCTGGGAATATTTATTTTGTGTGCTTCAAAGATGTACAGTGATTAAATGTAAATAAATTAGAATAAAAAAATTGATGAGTGCCCTTAATAACAAATTATATATACACAAAATAAATATAGATGGATCAATAGAAAATATTCAGAAAGAAGCATGGAAAGTAGAATTTAAAAGAAAAAAATAGATCAGTGTATATTATAGTTTAATTTCTTCATGGAAACTTATTAATGGAAGATCTCTCGTTCTTCAGGTATTTTGATGTTGCTGAATAACATTTAGACTCTTGTATAATAGCAAATAGATTATATTGAAGGATGTTGCTGGATATAATTTAAAAGGAAAAATTATGGGGCCAGCAGGTGGTGTAGTGGTTAAGGAACTGGATGCCCACAAGGCTGACTGTAGTTTGAGTCCTGGACCTGGTGGCTTGAAACTCATATTGAACACATGTGCATGTGTGCCAAAACACCAAGAGAAGAATAGAGGAGAAGGGACTATGGTATGGCCATCCCCCTGGGGAAGTGAATTCTCCTTGTTTTCTGTCTCTCTAGTAAGTGCATGTACCCTTATAGCAAAAATCTCTAATTAAAAAAAAAAAAAAAGAAAGAAAGAAAGAAAGGAAGAAAAAGAAAATTAGAATAGGAAGTGAATATTTGGTCTAAGTGCTACATAGTCTTGTTGTTAATTAGTGTTTTGTTCTGTCCCTTCACAGTGCTTTCTGGAGGAAAATTAAAATGGCCTGAACTAACCCAAGGACACTAAGGGCACTGAAGTGGGCTGGGAGGAGAAGCAGAACAGCAGGGGAGCAATCTTCTCTGTTAGTCTCCTTCCTTAAGGGGCCAGCACCAAACCTGTGGATCATAAACTTAACTGTTAATCTCAGAGAAGTAAAAGAACAACAATGTGGCCCATACTGAAAGAAAATTCTGTAAAAGTGTGTCAACACTTACTGTCTCCTTGAGGAAGTATAGGGAGGCAACTTCCATATCTCTTTTGTCTCTTACTTGTATCTTCACAAAGGAGGAAGAATAACGAAATCTGATCGGTGGAAATGATGCATGTTAAGAGTTGAAGGGTACAAGATATTTGATGGGTTAAAGATCTTCTTTATAGAAAAGTCATGCTACTATAATAAAAGCAGAAGACTGTTAGGATTTTTAAAATTGCCCAGTGGATCAAAACAATAAGCAACTGATAAAACTGGACAGAAAACTACGAAGGCAAAGGCAGATGGAGAAATTTATGATAGAAGGATCGGATGTTATACATGAATCCTCTTTTCATCTGTTAAGTTTAGGGCAGTCAGAAACTATACACCTCTGAGATGTATTAGTATTCCTGTAAAAAGAAAAGAAAAAGGAGTGAGGGAGGATTTGAGTGAAACAGGAAAGGAAGGAGGGGGAAAAAATCTACATCTAATCTAACTTTTAGCTCTACTTTCTGAATTGTAGTAAATATGAGGAGTTGAAGAAACATGATAAATAAAATGGAATTAAAACAACCAAACTCAGTGTGGAAAATTCTACAGCATAAATGACTTGATACCTTCAGTAATTTAATGACAGTATATAAAGGGAAAGGAAACTCAAATAAATTAAAAGAAATTTAAGGAACATATCAATCAAATGTAACAGATGGAACTTGCTGGATCCTGATTTTAGGAAAAAAAAAAAAAAAAACTTTTGAAAACACATTCTTTAGGCAACCAAAGGAAGTAAATTATATATTAGTATTAGACAATAATATTAGGAAATCTTTTTTATTTTGTTTTGCTTATGTATGTTTTAAAAGAGGTCACACTGTTAAAGAGCTTTAGTTAAAACTATATGTTGTCTGCTATTTACTTTTAAATATTCTAACCAAAAAATGTGAGAAGAGCTAGATGAAACAAGACTATTAGGATGTTGACTATTGGTAAAATTAAGACCTGAGTACATCAGGTCATTTTGCTGCTTTCTCTAATTTTGTGACTATGTGAAAAATTTCCTGATATCAAGTTAAAAAAAAGAAGTGGAGAGATTACTGTGTCTCAAAAGTCCAAGACAGGTTTACCTGGATTCCCCATATTCTGGTTCAAGGAGCCTGACTTGAAGCTTACAGTCCTTCAACTACAGGCAGAACCAGGCAGAACCATCTCTGGCGGACAGTCCGAACTCGGCTCTTCGTTCTGGTACTTTCTCTGCCTGTGGCTGGTGCTAGGAGGCAAGGTCAAGCGAGTCCCATTCTAGTCTGAGAAGTATCATCAGCCCCTACTTCTGACCTCAGCTCAAACCTGCATCTTCTAGCTCAATTAACCCAGAACTCTTTACTTTGGAAAATAAAATTGACCCTTTGAATTCAATTTAGCTTGGATCTTTGTGATTATGTTCCATCGGCAGAACCCTGGAGGGCAGAGTGTCACTTGCACCTAACCCGCAACTGCATAGAGAAGGTCAGGTAATAGAATGACAGAAAAGCTGAATCAATGGAAGGTATTTCGAGGATAATAGAAAATTATGCATGTCCCCAAGCTAAGGTCAATTATCCAGGGTAATAAAAATGTTAAAAATTTGAAAAGGTGGGATTAAGCACCGGCACAAGATCCCTAAGAGAGCAAAACAGGAACCATAGATAAAGAGAACACTTCGTATCAAAAAGAGAGATGATTTCTTTTTCTGTACATTGGTGGGAAGAGGAAAAGGATTACAGAAACTGCAGCGAAAAGTTGAGAAAGACATGAAGGAAGGAAGTAGCTTTTCTCTGGTGGGAGAAATCTTCTGGTCACATTTCATTCATTCTTCTTCTTCTTCTTCTTTTCTTTTTTTTTTTTTTTTTTTTTTTTTTTTTTTTTTTTTTTTTTTTTTTTAAGAGGTTTTTGCTCTAGGGTGCTGCACTCACCAGAAAGACAGAGAGAGACAGAAAGACAGAAAGTGAAAAATCACCCCCCAGGGGGATGGCCACGCTGCAATCCCTTCTCCTCCATTCTCCTCTCGGGATCTTGGGCACGCACCCAAACATGCCAGGCATGAGTTTAAGCCGTCAAGTTTGGGACTTGAACTACGATTGACTACATGGGAGTCCAGTGACATAGTCATTACTCCAACTGCTGGTCCCCATTATATTTAATTTTTAAAAATTATTTATTTACTTGTTCCCTGGGCAAAAGAGTCTATATTCCCTAGAGGGTCTTGACAATGCAATCCACTCCTAGCTTCAGCAAGTCCCAAATTGTGGGCATGAGCATGCCTGATGTATTCAAGAGAGGGCACCAGATGTTAACCAAGAACCTTCCCAAGTGGTTCAGCCTCCTTGCTTTTCACCACTGTGTCAGTGTCCATTAAATGGCTGCCCTTAACTGATAGCTTAGAGGCTGGGCTGGGTATTAGTGAGCAGAAAGAGAAAACCTACAGAGATACTCAGGTTCCAGGTGAAACTCTGAAAGCTACTCCATGCTGTGCTGCTAACCCGGATGGACAAGTTGGAGGTTCTCTAGTTAAATAGCTCGTTCTATGTTTTGTAAAACAAACAAACAAACAAAAAAAACCTACAGAGGGACTAGCAGATGGCATAATGGCTATGTCGCTGGACTCCCATGTAGTTGACCATGGTTCGAGTCTTGGACCTGGTGGCTTAAACGCAGGCTGGGCGCATGTATGTGCGTGCCCAAGATCCTGAGAGGAGAGTGGAGGAGAAGGGATTGTGGCGTGGCCAACCCCTCTGGGGGGGGGGGGCTGATTTCTCGTTTTCTGTTTTCTTGGTGAGCACATGCACCCTATAGCAAAAACCTCTCACAAAAACAAAACAAAACAAAACAAAACAAAACAATAAAACAGCAGAAGGCGGCTCAGCAGGTAGTGGCTAGACTGGGAGCCGTAATTCAGAAAAGTTCATGTTCAGAGCCATCAGCTTTCCTCTTTATTCTTCCTCCTGCTTGTCAGAGGTCCTTGATGAGTATCTCATGTAGGTCTAAGTCAGAGAGATTCTTCTAGAAGAACCTAAAAGTCATCAAGAATGTCTATGGTACCTTTTCCTCTGTTTAAGTCATGTATTCCTACCTTATTCTATAGCTGATTTCTCCTTTTTTTAATAGTTATGTATTTATTCATTCATTTATTTTAATTTGATGAGAGAGAGAAAGTGAGAAAGTAAGCCACCAAGTCTGGGACTCAAACCATGGTCAGCCATGTGGGAGTGTCCAGCACCTTAACCACCATGCCACCTGCTGGTTCCCACTATAGCTGATTCTTAAACTTACTTTTGTTCTCTAATCATAGAGAAAATGTTTCTCCTAGTAGTGTTAAAGTCGCATTTTCACAGAAAAATATAACCAGCCTCTTCAGTGATTTAAAATAAGTTTATTAGTTGAATCAACACATTTACTGGTTTTAAATAACTAGATCAGGCATTTTCTCAAATATTTACACTTAACTGATAATTAAGCACACACACAATTCAAAAATAGCTTTAGTTGCTTCAAAAGATATATTTTCATTATAGTCACAAAAGAGTAAGATATTTAAAGATAATTAGTGTCTCTCAGAATATTTTCCCACAGAAATAAAACAATGTTAGGTTTCATTAATGCCTCATAACTACATATTTGAAAGTATTTCTGCTTCTCAATATTTTCCTCTTTCTCCAGGACATGTTGATCATTACTAGTACAACTTGGTATTTTTTTTTTTTTTTTTGAGAGGTTTTTTGCTATAGGGCACGTGCGCTCGCCAGACAGAGAGAGAGAGAGAGACATAGAGACAGAAAGCGAGAAATCACCCCCCAGGGGGGATGGTCACACCGCAATCCCTTCTCCTCCATTCTCCTCTCGGGATCTTGGGCACGCACGCACACGCGCCCGGCGTGAGTTTTAAGCCACCGGGTCCAGGACGTGAACCGCAGTCGACTACGTGGGAGTCCAGCAACATAGCCATTACGCTAACTGCTGGTTCCCATCTTGGTAATTTTTATAAATTCCTCAACTTTAAAAATGATCCACAACAATGAAGTCTTAATATCTCATATATCTTACAGGTACTAATTTCAGCTATTTACACTGACATTCTTGAATTATTTCAAATGTATCTTACTGGCTTGCTTTAACCTACAGACCTGACTAATACCTAGTTTAATAATCTCAAAGCAAAGTTGGAAGGAAAAAAGTTGCAAAGATGTGAGTTGTCAAAAATAGATATTGAGAAAGATACAAATAATTCTTTGAATAGTCTAGTGGTTCAATACAAATGGGTCCCAGGGTATGAAAACGTGTAAAACTAGGAGTGAAAAGACTGGTTTCCTTCTATCCAATTAGTTTATAATTCTGTGTCTGGATACATCACAGATATGCAAGCATTCTATTCTTATATTTATGTAAGACAGGATCTCAATAAATAGATTGCAAAGAACCCCTACCAGCCCTGCCCTGGCTGTTGCACATAATTACGTGGATATGCAATAGTTACTGGGAGTTCCACTGAGGGAGATATTCTGCACTTCTTAGAAGTTATAGATAATGTATGAGAAGGCTTCCACTTTGGGTTGGGTAAATGAAGTATTTCAAGGGTTGAAAGAGTAACTGATTTTTTTGGCTTGCTCGAGGCTCCCACTAGCTTTGCATCTCACTAATGAGCAGACGGCCTGCTGAAAGTTGTTACTGACCACCACATAGAGCAACAGGTTACCAAAGGTGTTCAGAGCAGCTAATGGCCTCGAAATGATGTAAGCTTCATGGATCTGATTCTCGATGGAGCAGCCGATTGAAAGCAGACGAGATTCAATCCGAATGACCCTCAAGATATGGAAAGGTAAAAAGCATATATAAAATATGAGGAGTAGAAGAATGGTGAGCCTTCGCGCTTTCTGCTTCAGGCAGCTGTGTTTCTGAGGTCCCTGGGTTAGGGTGTAGATAATCGTTGTATAGCAAAGTGTCACTATCACCAAGGGGAGGCAGAAAGTGGTTGCTGTCAAAATCAGATTGTACCACTTGATAGTAGTGAGGTCATCTGAACTAGTGAGGTCAAGACAGGCGGATCTATTGGTCTTGGTGGTTGATGTGATCAAGAAGGTCATAGGGATGACGGCCACCAGGGAAATGACCCACACCACAGCACAGGCTACCACTGCCCAGCGAATTTTGTGAATGGAAAAGCAGCTCATTGGGTGAATGATCACAAAGTAGCGGAAGATACTGAAACAGGTGAGGAAGAGGATGCTGCTGTACAGATTAAAATGGAAGCCAAAACGGATAAACTTGCACATGAAGTCCCCGAAGATCCAATTTTCGCCACTGGCATAGTAGTGAATCAGGAATGGGAGGCTGGTGAGATATAGCAGGTCTGTGCAGGCCAGGTTCAACATAATGATGGTGCTGCTTTTCCAGGGCCTCATTTTGAAAATGTAAGTGGAAATTGCTAGTGCATTCCCTGGAAAACCCACAAGGAAGATGATGCTGTAAATGACAGGGAGGTAGTACATCTTGAGTGGGATTTTCTCATCAGTGCAATTTCCAAAAGCAGCTGCATAATCAGGAAAATCAGAAACATTCGTTAGGTCATCTGATGGCTCGTTCATGGTGGCCTCTTTTCATCCTGTAAGAAAATAAGAGAGTTTGGTTTGGCAATATGAATCCAATGAGAAGTAACTCACTGATAAAGGAAAATAGAAAGCATTGGTGGTAGGGTAATGAAAACCATGAACTACTTTTAAATGAAAATTGCTCTAACAACTTAAATTCGCCACTTCTTCTTCTTTAATCTCAAAAGAGACCCTGTGGAGAAGATATTGAAGTTCTAAGAAAATGACTGTGAGGCAAGTTACTAAAGACATCTAATAAAAATATAAACATAAAATTACCATAAGAATTAAAATGAAGAATTGAGTAGGGGGGTAAAAAAGCCACGTGTAGCTGTGGAAAACAATTTAGCAGGGTTGCTATTTGGGCAAGCCATAGGGTGTCGCCATTAGACACTTAACAAAATAAGACCAACCATTAATAAAGTGCCATGCTCACTGCTATCACATTACTTCTACACTACACAGAATTCTGAAACGTATTTCTTAATATCTCTATTCTACAGAAAATACTAAGATGAGAGAGGCTTTGCAACTTGTCCCTGATATATATATATTTGTATATATATACACACACACACATATATATACACACACACACACATATACACATACACACACACACATATATATAAACTTCTTTTATACATTCAATCACTATACATCACTTAGCTTGTTAACATATCAAGTGACTTAGAGAAGATTCAAACTCATGCTTGTCCGGCTTAGGAGACATTCTCTTTCTATCTTACCCTTTCTGTGCTGGCTCCTGATCACATTTTATTAATTTTTCACTAGAATTACCCTAAATAATTAACAGAACAAAAAGTATAAGAACATAAAAAGACTGAAAAACGCAGATTTTTAAAATGTAGATTTCATGCATTGTAACATTGCCTGTATGGTAGATTTTATTTCACATTTCAGCTCTTCCAATTCATTTTATCAGCCAACATACTTTGTTTGAGTAGGTGTGTGAGTTTGGGGGACAAGAGAGGATTGGCAATATAAAATAGCAGTTAAGAGCGTGGGCTCTGAAGCCAGATGGCTAGTTCTTGTTGCTCAGTTTAGTCATTTAGGAGTTCTATGTGGCTAAGCAAGTTGCTTAAACTCTCTAGGGTTAGGAGGAGCGTGATTTTAACTTCCTTCTAGCTTATCAGTGTTTGCTAAAATTTTGACAGTGAATTTCTGCAAAGAGGAAAGCACAACAATTATTTAAAAGAAGTTACTTATAATTAGCTTATTATTTGGATGTAAATAGCTGTTGGTAAAATGCATCCATTTTCATATCTATGGCGTGACTACTGAGTATTAATTAGGCATTCTTCCAGGTCCTAGAGATGCAAAATGAATAACACATACAGTTGGATAAGCCACTATTACAGTCTACTAAAGGAGATAGACATAGACAATTATTTTAGCAAAATATAACCCTACCTTATGGAGCTGTCAATATATTAAAAAAGAAAAAGTAAGAAAAATGCTCGGCACACCACTGAGTAAATAGTACATACTCAATTACTGTTACACAATTATTAATCAGTCATTTAATAAACGAGATCACAAAGGAAGGAACAGCTCCCTAGAGCATAAAAGAAGACACTAAATCAAGTTCACTGAGGAGGGGGACATTTAAACTGAACTTAACAAGAGGTAAAATGTTTTCCAGTTGAAGAAGGAGGAAAGGTATTCCAGACAGAGGGAATAGCATGTGCAAAGGCACTGAGATATGACATTGCTCAGAATGTGCAGGGGAGCTCTAAGTAGCTCGACCCGGCAGCTATGTTAGGGGTATGGGAAAATGAAACAGACAAGGAAAAATAGCTACTAAAAAAAAAATAATAGCACCACCTGTGCACAAAGCACTCAAAGTAGCTTAGGTATAAATTCACTTAATCCTCACAGCAACTGGTGAGGGAGTACTGTGATCACCCCCAGTTTACAGATGAGAAAATAGACACAGAGAAACAAATGACATGTCTAAGGACACACTTAGTGGTGAATCAAGGTACTGACTAGGTCAGTTTGGTCACGGAACTGGGCTTCTTCTTGCAAGCAGACATGAGGGAAATTGTAAGTGCCACAGAAGAATAGAGATGAGTTAGACATTATCTCAATAAATCGTGGTCATTGTGTGACCCAGGATAAAAAGGTCAATAATAATAGTACCTACATCTTTGGGTTGAAATGTTTGAACTCATTTGAAAATAAGGTTTAGGAGGGTGTTGGGTTTGTAGCATCACACCAGGGTCTGCCTTGCTACTGTGATCTGACACTAAATCGTCACCATCGCACATTTCCTCACAGTAGCGGAGAGGTGTGTTTCAGAATGGCCCAGTTTAAGAAATTTGCAATTAGTAGAATCCTTTCCTGTTGACTGGCCTTGCATATACTCTTCTAGATCTCACTTAGTCAGGGTGCCAGTCAGAACGCATTTACAGACGTATTACTTTTATCCTGTGTGAATTGAGGAAAGAAGAGACCAGGGACATGAAACTTGCCTCTGAGCGGCTGTCAAGACCCTCAAGGAGAGAAGCTGGTGATCCCTGGTCCATGATCACCCAAAGTGAACGCGTCTTTTCTTGCCAAGTTTTACTCTATTTGGAAGCACTATTCATAGAACCATCACCTACACAGCACTGGTGGTGATAGAAATCAGTCCTTGCTGACCAGCAGGACAGCTCGAGGCCAAGAAGCCCACCTGCACAGCTTTCCCTTGGCCCCCTGCCTTAAATGGGCTTGTACCGCTGAGCAGGCAGTAGCTAAAATCTAAGAAATGGTCACAGTCAAAGACCTCCTGAGCCACACTCCCCAGAAGTTGTTCTTGGTACATCAAGAGGCCCCCTGATTTGCTCATGTTGTTGCTGAAGCAAAGATGCAAAGATTGTTTTAGTAACACCCAAAAGAATTCTCCAGAACACTTGGTTTAATTGGAATTTAGCTCAAGACACGTGGCTGGGAGAGAGAAGGGAAGGGAGTTCAATCCAAAGTCAGCTCCTTTCTTGAAAGCAGAAACACAAGTCACCTCCTGCCCCAGGGGTTGACACATAGAAGGTGCTTAGTAAAGGCTGAATACCATGTGCTGAATGGCTAGTGAAGTGACAACTATTATTAAAAACAACAACAAAAGCTTGGTTATTTAATGACTTTTAAATTAAGGAGCAAAAATTACAATTCTTGTTATTGTCAGATAAACCCCTGGGTATGTTTTGAGATTGTATTAAGCAATAATCATATCAGGAAAAGACAGGTTGTAGGCAGAAACAACCACCTTATTGTTTGTTCAACTTGGGATTTACTGAAGACTGACTAACCTATTAATCGTAAGGAATGGGGTGGGGATCGACTAAGAGATTTTAACTCTCTTCCACAAACCTCACCGAAAGCATGATTTGAATTTACAAAATATGCGTGATGGTAAGAACGGCATTCAGAAAATGCTCTGGCCTGTAAACGAGATAGAGTCAGTTTCTTTTCTCTCTAGTCCCAGGGTCCCATGCAATCACTGCCCCAGTGCAGAACAGCAGACGGCCTACCTACAAATCATTTTCACTTACAGGATATTAAAGAACAACGTGGTACAATTCTGGGTATTTCCTCCCTCTTTTGCTACAACCATGATTCTCAAACTGGGAGGTCACTAACTATTTAGAACTAATGGGCTCTTCATAAACTGAAAATAATGATATATTAAACTTCAACAAAACCAAATACGATATGTAAGTGTGAACTAAACTACATGCCACACAAATGAAAGCAAACATCCAAGGTGTGAAAAAATCTTGTGTAGAAAGTATTTATCATTTTGGAGTCTATTTTTTTCCTTTGAAAATTGGGAAAACATTGTGATTGTTTGAAGCTAGCTAGCTTCGGGCTGTCAGTTTTTAGGGAGCGTACAACCTGCGTACCGCTATCCTCACGCCAGCCAGCACACCCGTGGACCTCACAGACAGGATCTCAAGATTCTGTGGGGTAAAGGAGGCAGGAGCAGAAATGTCTGTTCAAGTGGCAGCATAGAGGAGGGTCTTCAAAATGTTCACGGAACATGCATAATATGAAAAAAACTATGGATTTCCAAATGCTTGTGCAGCAAAACAAATGGGCACGCTAATCCCTTTTTCCCCATGAACTGGTAAAATACTGTAATTCCACTGAGTATTCTTGCCCATCTGGAAGGAGCAAGTAAAGTAGAATTAATGACAAAAGGTGTTTGTTTTTTGTTTGTTTGGTTGGTTTTTTTCTGTTTGTTTGGCAGTAATTCCTCATCCAACAATCCCCCCAGCTCCCCACCGCTCCTTCCTCCCCTGGGTTTTTCTGGGGCTGTTTCAATGCTGACCTACTTCGTCTGTCTTCCTTCTCCCAAGCTACCAATGGACTAGGGAGATGTCTCAATAGTGTCTTGGTAGGAAGAAGAACTTGAATAGACCTTTCATTCGCAAGGATTCACCTTGGTTCCCTGGTCTACATATCTGAGCACTCATTTGACTTCACAGTGGTGGAAAACAGATCAATTCTTTTTTTTTTTTTTTTTCTTTTTTTTGGAGAGCTTTTTGCTATAGGGCTCGTGGGCTTGCCAAATAGACAGGGAGAGACAGAGAGACAGAAAGCGAGAAATCATCCCCCCAGGGAGGATGGCCACGCCGCAATCCCTTCTCCTCCATTCTCCTCTTGGGATCTTGGACACACACGCACACGCGAGTGGCGTGAGTTTAAGCCACCGGATCTGGAATTCTAACCGTGGTCGACTACATGGGAGTCCAGCAACATAGCCATTACACTAACTGCTGGTCCCCAAACAGGCCAATTCTTAAGCCAGGTAAATTCGGGACCAGGCAAAGGCTGTCCTCTTTGAACCCCAAAGGAATCCATCTCCCCAACCCTCTTAGGTGCCTGCCTCTCCTCAGTCTCCTTTCGGAACCTGCAGTTCAGATACCTGAGGGTTGTTAAGACTGGCCATGTTGACAGAGCCTAAAGCGTGAATTCAGCTCTTTCATGCTTGGGAGAATCTCAAGAAAAATGCATTGATGGACATGCCATCATTTTATATGTATAATTTGGAGATTTAGATACGATCCAAATTAGTTCATTAAATCCATAGCAACAAAACAAGACAGCGGACAAAGACATTAGG
The DNA here is from genome assembly GCA_026018925.1 of Tupaia tana. NCBI lineage: Eukaryota > Metazoa > Chordata > Mammalia > Scandentia > Tupaiidae > Tupaia > Tupaia tana. The sequence goes on from JAKSZU010000005.1 coordinate 95,844,651, forward strand.
GGGGTGGGTGGGGTTTTGTTCGTGGGGCAGTGTTTCGGAGATGTAAGACCATGAAGTCCACAATGATGCCAGGTGAGCTCCGAGTGCGTCCAGAACGCTGGTGCTCACTGAAGTGCAGAGATACACTCTCTGCTTGTCCCCAAATACTCCCCCAACCACTTCTGAAGAGTCCACACGCTTGGTCCTTGGAAACGTGCGAGATGAGATTGATAATCTGAAATTCCTCCAGGCCTCTCTGAGACAAAACTGGCTGTCCCAGGCTTTTTATTCGCCAGAACTCACCCGCGTCCCCGCCTGGATCCCAAGTGCCCCCTGGTGCCTCCAAGAGAGGAGGCTCGGGGTGGAAGGCTGCTATGTCCGCCGCCTAACTGCTAACTTGCCCTAAGGCAAGCCTGAGAGCCCTGTCCCCCACAGCGCCCGGTGCAGCGGCCTCTGCTCTGGAGTCAGCGCAGTGTCCGAGTACCCCGCTCCCTCCAACCAACTGGGCCCGGCTCAAGATCCCGCAGCTCACCTGACAGCGCGCGGACCTGCGCCCGGTGCACCCGCGCAGCTGGCGGCTGTGAGCCGGGCTGACCTGTGCAGCGCAGGCAGCACCGCCTCTGCCCCTCCCACCCTCCTGGCTGAGCAAGCAGGTGCCGCTCAGGATCCCGCCTGGAGCAGACAGGCGGGTGGATCTCCCACCTTCACTTAGGCTGGCACGTGGACAGCGTCTTCCACTCTCGGGGTCTCTGGACACCCTCCAGTCGGTTTTACCCGAAACTGACCCAAAGGGAGGTTTGCAGAGGAGCAAAAGCAACCTGGGCTGAGGGTTCTTGACCCCGGAGCGCTGTGGTCCTGTTTTCTGGGTGCACAAATAACTCTTGCTCACCCACGCTTCAGGCGGTCTTAGCACTGGATGGAAGGAACGTACTGAAACGTCGTTGTCTTTGCACTTGATCCAATACAGTCCTGCCTTCCACCGCTCAGCAAGGTGGTTTGAAAATAATTTCTATGGACGTTTAAACATCGTATAGCGTATAGATCTCCAGAACCTCTTCTCACGTGACTTGGGCCTCTTCCTGTCTCTGAAACTCAGCGACATCACAAAAGATAATTGAGACCCAACCACTGAACTCCTAGGTCTCTTCCAGAATCAGAAATGACTTCTCTACGTCGCCTAATGGGAACGTGTGCAGGGCGGCGCTCCTATGCTGCCATGACACTGGCATTGCCTCGGCACTTCCATGTCCATGGGCATTAAACGACCGTGTGCAGTTCAGCCTCTGAGAACGTGGACCAGCAGGAGCAAGAAATAAATCAGGTATCTCAGGGCCCAGCTAAGAAGCTTCCACCCAAACTGATCATTGGGATAGCATTATATTAGGTATTATTATTATTATGCTTATCTTTATTATTACTTGAGTCCCAGTTTCTCCGTGGAAATAATTCACATTGATGTGAAAAGTATTCTCCAGTTTTGCTATGTTTAATCACTTCTTCAATTAGTCATTTGAAATATTTGACCCTATTTTGTTCTAGTCCATACGTTCATTCCTCAGACCTTTGCTACTTGATTGCTCTGTGCCTGACACTGAAGAGATAAAGAAGAATAACACATAATCTCCACCCGTCAGGAACTCATGCCTCATAGAAAAATAAGAAATAAATTTAAAATGTGCTTAGGGTTTGACACTGGTAAATGAGGCTGCCATAGGGTGCATAACCCCAAGTGTAGGAAAGAAGTCAGAAAAGGCGTCCTGGAGTAAAAAGAAATGTGAACATTTTCCCACGGTGAGTGAGATTTCCAGGCAAGGAGGAAATGACTTAAAGAAGTCATTTAAAATCAAGCATTGGGTCCAACAATTTTACACAAAGAAGGGACATTTTAAAATATTTAAAAATATTCAGTCCTGGGGCAGATGGTGGCAGTGAAGCCACAGCCTGTGATGCAGAATCCACATGGGAGGGTCCTGAGTTCGTATTCTGGGACGTGCCTGTGTGTGATAGGCATGCATATGTATGTCTGTGTTCTAAGCTGGCTGAGGATGGGAATGGATTACTGTGGGGGACCCTGTGTGGAATGTCTCTCTCTCTCTCTCTCTTTCTTCTCTCTCTCTCTTTCTCTCTCTCAACAAGTAAATAAATTTAGATTTCTAGTCCTGGGAATGTAAATGATACAGATGCTATGAAAAAATAGTGTGATGGTTCCTCAAAAAATTAAAAATATAATTATGCTGAATATCCCCACCACAACTCATGTTGAAACTTAACTGCCATTATAACAACATTAAGAGGAGTGGCCAAATAGGAGGAATTCTGTTATAAAGGTTCTACCTCCATGGAGTGATTAATCCATCCATGGGTTCACAAATGAATGGATTGGTGAGTTACTGAAATGGGTTGTCAAAAAAATGGCCTTCTCTTGCTCCCTGACACACACAAGCTTGCTCCATTTCACTGTGTGAAATGCCATGTCATGACAGCTGGAAAGCCTTCATCTGATACCAGCACCTTCATTTTGGACTTCCCAGTCTCGAGAACCTTGAGCTACATAAACTTCTATTCTTTATTAATTACCCAGTCTGTGACACTACACTGTAGTAACAGAAAAAGACTTAGACATAATCCAGCAGTTCTACTGGGTATATAGTATAAGGCCCAAAGAATTAAATAAGGGACTTAAAGAGCTACATGGACACCTATATTCATACCAGCATTATTACTGAACGCTAAAATGTGGAATCAACCAAACTTAGGGTCCATCAGTGGATGAATGAACGAAGAAAATGTAGTATATACATACAGTGGAATGTCATCCATCCTTGAAAAGGATGGAAGTTCTGACACATGGTGCAACCTCAAGGATGCAACGTGAAATAAGCCAGTCACGAAAACACAAATACGGTATGATTCCACTTCTAGGAAGTATCAAGAATTGGGAAATTGATAGAGACAGAAATAGGATGGTGGTGGCCAGGGTCTTGGGGAAGTAGTAACAAGATATCATTGATTATTGAACATGGAGATTCAGTTTTGCAAGATTAAAAGAGAGCTGTGGTGATGATAGTTACACAACAATGTGAATGTCCTCAATGCCACTGAACTGTGCACCTTAAATGGTTAAGATAGGAAACTTTGTCACATGTATTTTATCACAATTTGTTTTAGAAATAATTATTTTCTAGGTTTTTGAAAATGTATCTTTATTCTTTATTATAGGATGTGTGCTCTTGCTGGAGAGAGACAGAGATATGGAAAGTGAGAAGTCACCCACCCCAGGGGTGTTGGCCATGCTATAATCTTTTCTTCTCTATTCTCCTCTTTGGATTTTGGGCATACACACATATGTGCCCAACATGATTTTCAAACCATCATGTCCAGGACTGGAACCATGGTTGGCCATGTGGAAATCCAATGCCTTGACCAGTATGCCACCTGATAGCTCCTAGAAATAACTTTTTCAACTTCAGTCCTGTAGCATCACTTTACAAAGGATGACACAGAATTACAGATAAGCCTGTGGTCAGGCCATGCAGATCTGTGTGAAACCAGTAAACTGATCATTCTGTTCTCCCTACTCCATTCTGGGGGTGTCTGGGCACTTGATTGAAGCCACTGTTTAATCAGATAACAGTGTACTATAACCCAATACTCCAAATTCATTCCATCAACAAGATGATTCTTATAAACTAATTGTCTATTTTATCTTTGAACAGTTTTCTCTAATATTACCTCCTACTACAATTTAAAATTCTCATTTGTGTAATAGTGCTTTGCAGGAAAAAATAAAATACTAACAAAGATAGACCTTAAATAGTCTATGAATAAAGAGATTAATACAATTTATACATCTTAAAAACAACTTGCATTAGAAAATAATGTCACTACTTTAGACTCTATAATAAGCTTCAAATGTAGAACCTCGAGGTTGTCTTTTAATAACCCTAAGTCAAAACTTATGTGAGGATAAAATTCAACTTCTACTTAAAATTGGTCTGTTGCCCAGATTTAGACTTTCATCCTTAAAATGAGCACCCAAAATATCAGGATTCCAGCACTCAAATGCACAGCTACTTGAGCAGCACAGGTGCCACCTGTCATGTGCTGCAATCGCTATTTGAAGCAGGGGATGGGGCTTTTATCCAGGCTAATCAAGAGACTCAAACCTTCTAATTAGGAAGCATTGACATGGTTAAACTCTGCTCTAAACGCCCTGTGAAACTCTGCGTAGAAGGCAGAGTCTAGCACTGTTCTCCAAAGAGCCTTTAATTATTGAGGTGGGGGTTGGCAGGGAAAAAAAGAAGGGAGTAACATATTAGAAATTATCTTAGTTATCCAGGGTTTTACTGAGAAAGGAACAAAGAGTTGGTGACAACATGAGTGATTTTCTTTCTTTCTGTCCTGGTTGTCATTACCCAAACTTCAGAAGATCATGTTTCCAGAGTGTTTCAACTATGGCTAACCTTATTATTCCTATGTATGGCCTCGTCAGATTTTTTGGTAACATTTTAGCCACAGTATATGTTTGGTATACTAGCACTATTTTCATGAGTTTTACTATTGAAATAGTGAACCACTAGTGGATTTCACTATTTTCTTGATTTAAAAAAAAAAAAAAAAAAAAAGTGTTTGTTTTCTAATGCCTTTAAAACAGATTGCTCAGTGAAAATTCACTATTTAAATAGAGAGACAGAAAACAAGAAATCACCCACCCCCGCCCCCCAGGGGTGATGGCCACGTCGCAATCCCCTCTCCTCCATTCTCCTCTCGGGATCTTGGCCATGCATGCACATACGCCCGGCATGAGTTTAAGCCACCGGGTCCAGTACTCGAACCGTGGTCGACTACATGGGAGTCCAGTGACATAGCCATTACACTAACTGCTAGTCCCATAAAGTTCCTTTATGTAGACTATCAGTCAACAAATACAGCACCTTCTAGATTCCTACAGTATTTTTCTGATGAGGAGGAAGGCAGTATGGTGTGAAGAGGAGAGAGAGTAACAGAAGTTTTAAGCCAGGGTTTTAGTTTTAAGCCTGAATTTTAGTTTTGAAAACAACTTGATGAGCTGGGAAAGAAAATTCCCTTTCTAGGCATCTTTGAGTCCAGCTAGGAAAGGCAGTGGTTGGACAAATCATACATTGAGGCCAGTTCTAAATTAAAGAGATCTGAGTTGTGCACCTTCATATAGTTAAGGTAGAAATTTTAAGATAAAAATATTATAAAATATTAGGAGAAGCTTAAAGCTTTGTTTCTTAGAAAAGTTAACTGTGACATCACTATGGCAATGGGCATAACATACCATGCTTCATGAACATCATTTGAAGATTTTTTTTAATTTAACTTAATTTTTATTAACTTTTTAATTTCATTTTCTTTTATACATTCGATCACATTATTTAGCTTACAAAGTGAATATTTCAACATGTGAACATTTCTTCCTAGTCCAATTGATAAAACTATAAAATATCTTCAACAGATAATACCGCATTTCTTTATCCCATTAATGCTTTGGCATTCTTAATCTTTTCAAAATGGTATGTTTTTATGGTATGTCTTTGGAAAGGAGATCTTCTGGGAAATTTAGAAAACTGATGGGGAAAAGAGTGGTTAGATTGTCCATCCCTAGGTCTAGGCCCAGTATAACTTGGGAGACGACATTAGAGTCTTCTGGAGGTAAATGAAGAGCCAGGCATTTTGTAGAGTTGGATGGAATGGCTAAAGCTAAGGATGTACTGCCAGACTGCTTGGGAAGAGCTTCAATGTGAATACAGTGACACCAGGAGGAAGGAGAATGGAAATTGAAGCCCAGAGAATATGTGATGTAGGAAAGAAGTATAGAAAAACCAGAGAATAGAGAAATCCAAGGGCTAGCCTCACAGCATAGTGGTTAAGAAAGCCAGATCCCACATGGGTGTCCATAAAGCATGGTTACATGTGTACTCAAAATCCCAATAGGATGAAGTGGAGTAGAAGAGATTGGGCATGGCCATGCCCCATAGGGGGTGCTTTTCCTTTCTTTTTTTCAATCTCTTTCTGAGGTTAGCAAGTGCATATGCCCTCTGCCAACTAAGAAGGAAAGAAAGAAAGAAGAAAAAAAAAGAAGAAAAGAAAAAAAAAAATAAAAGAAAGAAAAGAAAAGAAAATGAGATATTTGGCATCAAGAAATTGATCTCTTAGGGCCAGAGAGTGGCACAGCAATGAGACATGATGCTCTGCAAGGCAATCCTACAAGGGAAGATTCTTGGTTCAAGTGTGGAGCCCTCCCTGATATGCTGGACATGCACTTGACCATGATCTGAGGCTACCTGAAAGCAGGGGGTGGATTGCAGCATTGAGACCCTGTTGGGGGTCTCTCTCTCTCTCTCTCTCTCTGAAGAAATAAATAAACAATGAGAAAGAAATTGAGTTCTTTGCTCTTGTTGATAGGCCTCTGCTTGGACTATCCTTCCCATCCTATCTCTTTTTATATTAATCATTTTTTTTCTCTTTTAGGTTTATTTATTTGTTTTTCCCATGAGAGAGACACATAGAAAGAATGAGAAATCATCCCTATCAGAGTCCTCATGCCATGATCCACCCCTAGCCTCAGTCATCCTGGGTTACAGGCACACATGTGCATGTCCAGAATGTACCATGAGACCGTGGTATACAAAACCAAGACTTTCTCATGTGGGTCCAGTCATGGTACTGCTGCACCATCATTTGGCTTCTGAATTTTATCCAATAATTTATTTAAGGTTTGATAAAATACTCTATGATTATGTTTTCCCAGAAATACTTTTTATTCTCTTCCAAATACTTACTGTGTTTGTAGTCTGTACCCTACAATATAGCATTTATTCATTTTCAGCAGTTTAATAATTTTTAAAATTATAATAGTCTTATGAACTTGAATCTTGCCTTTTCAACAAGATTGCGTACATCTCAAGAGAGAGCAATTTGTATTCTCATTGAATATCTCACAGGACCTTAAACAGATGCATAGTTGATAATAACTGTTACCTGTTGCTATTAGGCAATTACTACCAAAACTATGAATCTGATTTCCTCTTTAACCTTAATTGGTATTAAGTTCTTTAAATTTTAGTTACTAGTTGAGAGTAAGCTTTCTCCCTTTGGCCTCTGTCTAATCAGTTGAGCTTTGAGAAGGAATATGAGGAAAGAGTGGTCAAGAATTTAATGGAATGAAAATTAAGCAGAAAAGATTAAATCAAGCAATTAAGAGATAACTGTTGACTTTAAAATTGTTTCAGACATGAGGGAGGGGCTGAAGCTAGTTGGGATAATGTGTTGAAGAGTAAAATGGGAAATTGCAATTTGTTGGAAATGATGGAAACAAAAACTTAAAGAAGAGGCTTGAAGGCCTGCATGTTTAAAGAAAGGCTTTCTTTTCTTTCTTTCTTTCTTTCTGTCTTTCTTTCTTTCTTTCTTCCTTTCTTCCTTCCTTCCTTCCTTCCTTCCTTCCTTCCTTCCTTCCTTCATTTCTCTCTTTCCCTTTCTCTCTTTTTTCTTTCTTTCTTTCTTTTTCTTTCTTTCTTTTTCTTTCTCTCTCTCTCTCTTTCTTTCTTTCTTTCTCTCTCTCTCTCTCTCTCTCTCTCTCTCTCTCTCTCTCTCTCTCTCTCTTTCTTTCTCTTCCTTCCTTCCTTCCTTCCTTCCTTCCTTCCTTCCTTCCTTCCTTCCTTTCTTTCTTTCTTTCTTCCTTTCTTCCTTCCTTTCTTTCTTTTATGATAGAGGAAACCTAAGCATTATTGTAGACTGAGGGAACTAAAAGGAGCCAATGGAGATGAAAAGATTGGAGAGAGGTGATTAAAGGGCAAGAAACATGACATAGTTGGGAGATCTGGAAAAGCGTGTGTCTGAATTCTGATTTTTACCTTTATAAGCTCTGTAACCTCTCTCTCATCTTGTTCATTTATAAAGCCGGGATAACAATAAGTAGTATGACATATGAAAAGTCATTAGCATGACACAAGCATTCATCAAATAGTAGCTATTATTATGTTGGGAACACAAATGGCAAGGAGAAAGGCCATAAATTCTTCAAAGATAGAAAAGAAAATCAGGGAATATCTTCATTAAACTCAAAGGGCAAGTCTATTATCTCAAATTAATCCAGAGATTCTCAACCCTGGCAAAACAGTAGAGTCAACTACTCTATTGTTTTCAAAGTTATGAATGCTTGAATCCCACCACAGACCAATTAAATCATAAACTCTGAAGGTAGGCATAAGTATTGGTATTTTTTAAAGATTCATTAGGTTATCACAATCTATGAAGATGAAAATGATTAACATTAACTCCAGTTCTCAAACTTGTCTGCATGTTGTAAACACTTCAAAATGTTACAATATATTGATGCCGGAATCAGAAAAGCATTATGTTAAGCAAAAGAAGTCAGAAACGAAGGAATTACTTTGTATAATTCTGTTTTGATTTCATCGAGTTCAGAGGAAAATGCTGTTCTATAAGGATAAAAATGAGAATAGTGGTTGCCTCTAAGAGGGAAGAGAAGTTGACCAGAAAGGGCAAGAGAAAACTTTCTAGGTTGTTGGAAATGTCCCATACTTTGACTAGGGTATGGTTTATTCAGATGAAAACATTTGTTAAAACTCATTGAACTGTATATTTAATATCTGTGTATTTACTCTACATAACTACACTTTGATTAAAAATAATTAACTCCATAAAGATTGTATTTAATTGTATAAAAAGTGGGCTGTGTTTTGGAATTTCTATAACCCTCTCAGGTGGTTGTAGAATAAAGAAAAGTTTGAGAACTCTGGGATAAATCATCTCCTGAGATTGCATGAAGAAAGAACCCTAAAAAACAAAACAAACAAACAAACAAACAAAAAACACAAACTGATGAATTTTTGAAATTAGAAAGCAAGTTTGAATAGGTAAAGTTTTTTGTTCTTGAGATGTGATCATGGACTATCTGAATCAGAGAACTTGACAGTGTTTGAAAAATGTAAATTCTTTTATTTTTTTTAGAATTACTTATTTAATTTTATTTTGTTTTTATTATTTTTTATTTGCTACATGGCACGTGCACACACCAAAGAGAGACAGACAGAGAAAGAGAGAGACAGCAGGAAAGTGAGAAAACAAGTTGCCAGGTCTGATACTCAAATTGCAGTTGGCCATATGGGAGTCCAGCACCTTAACCACCAGACCTGCTGGTCTCAATTCTTTTTTTTGTTTGTTTGTTTGTTTTTTTTTACAGTTTTTAATTTACCAGAGGATTCAAGCACACACTAAAGAGAGATGAGGGATAGCAGAGTGAGAGAGCACCTCTCATGGGACATGGACACTCCGCAATCCCTTCTCCATTTCTCTTTTCTGGATTTTGGGCATGCACAAACATGTTTCTGCCATGATTTCCAAGGCACTGGATTCAGGGTTCAAACCATGGCCATGTGGGGTCCAGCTACCTTAACCACCACACTATCAGCTGCTCACCCCTCCTCTCAATGAATAAATTCTAGGGACCCACACCAGACCTACTCATACACATTTTGTGAATATGGCCCAGGGATTTGCACTTAGATTTCCCCCAAATGATTCTATACTCCACCATCAGGGTACTTCCTAAATAAAGAAGCCAGCTGAGGATGAGAAGCATTTCAACTGAGGGGAAAGGATTCAATGGAGGGCAGCTATAATTTGGAGCAGAGATGACATATGCTATACCATCATATTTAACCAGGACAAAGAGGTATCCTCAACAAACTGAGGAGATGATGTGTACTTGTGATGTGAAAACAAAAATGAGCCTGAGATATTGAAGGGAGAGAAAAAGAGGCATGAAGCAAGGAACTATTGGAGTCTGGGGGCTCAGTCTGTGGACCAGCTTGGGATTTACTCTTTGGGTACCAGCGGGTGCTTCTTAAAGATAATTATTCTAAAAAGGGCCAAAGATAGGAATAGAGACAATTTTCATGTAAAGTATTAGCAAATGTGACATTTCAAAAAGAAATATAGACTATAGTTGAGATGGACTTTCAGTGGGATTTAGATAAATGTAGGTGTTTTTTAAAAAAAAAAACTTTAGGAAGAGAGATCAGTATATGCAAAAAAAAATAGAGTTCTAAGAATTAAAAAAAAGTGTTTAGATAAGAGCACAAGGTCCAGTTTTCTAGGAATATTACAATAATAAATAAAACACAACGAGGAGAGTAGGTGGGATGGGTAAATTCTAAAAGGTAAAATGAGAGGGCAGGCCCTGTGGCCTAGTGATTAAGCGGGCAAGCTCTCACATGGCCCACCGTGGTTCGAATCCTGGCCCCAATGACTTGAAAAATATGCCTGGTACGTGTGTGCGCTTGCCCCAAATCCTAACGGTATGAAGAAATGAAGGAGAAGGGATTGTGGCATGACCGTGCCCCATTGAAAGGGGTCTTTTCCCTCTATGTGTCTCTATGGCCAGCTGTTAATGTCCTCAGTAATTAAAACATAAAATAAAAAGTAGAATGGGAGCATATTGTGGAAAAACAATTCTGGCTCTGAAAAAGTAAGTGCCATGAACCCTTCAGTCTGTAAGAACAGATTTCTGGCAAAAAGTAAGAAGGAAGCTTAGAAGCAAATCCTTCCTCACTGAGTCTCAGATGAAAACACAGCCTTGCTTGAGTGTAGCCTGGTGAAAACCACCCATGCCTGGCTCATTTTTTATTTATTTATTTATTTATTTATTTATTTATTTATTTATTTATTTAGATCTTTGCTATCGGGTACTTGTGCTTACTAGAGAGACAGAAAGCGAGAAATCACCCTCTCTCAGAGAGTATGGCCATGCCACAATCCCATCTCTTCCATTCACCTCTTGGGATTTTGGACATACACACACACACACACACACACACCCCTGGGGTGAGTTTCAAGCCACCAGGTCTAGAACTTGAACCATGTTTAGCCATGTGGAAATCCAGCTGCTGGCCCCAGGGCTAACACTTCTTATCCTGGACTCATGGAAACTGTAAAATAATAAATATATGTTATTTTAAGCCACTAAGTTTATGATAATTTGTTACCTAGCAGTAGATAACTAATACAAACTTTGATGAGGTGTTTGTATCTAACTACACAGGCCATGGGGAGCAATTGGAAGTGTGTAAGTAACAAAGCATTAAAAAGCTAGCTCAAAAGTGTGTAGTACCTTATTTTCAACTAGGTTTTCTTTTGGGCAGATATTTAATACAAATATTTTAGCAGCTTGCCACTAAGAAAAAATGTTCCAGCAAACTTTGGGGTCACGTTTTGTTGTTGCTACATTTTTTTTTTTTTTTTTTGGAGAGGTTTTTGCTATAGGGCATGTGCGCTCGCCAGATAGACAGAGAGAGACAGAGAGATAGAAAGCGAGAAATCACCCCCCCAGGGGGGATGGCCATGCCGCAATCCCTTCTCCTCCATTCTCCTCTCGGGATCTTGGGCACACACGCACACGCGCCCGGCGTGAGTTTAAGTCACCGGGTCCGGGACTCGAACCGTGGTCGACTACGTGGGAGTCCAGCAACATAGCCGTTACACTAACTGCTGGTCCCTTGTTGTTGCTACATTTAAGCTTGATCTTTATAATTTAACTTTTTTTTTTATTTTTGGCATTTATTGTTATTTATATATTGCATTCTAATAATATATTTATTCAGATTTTCATTTTTTCGTGTTTACATTTGTGGTTAAGGCTCTATTTAGTTGTTTTCTTTTTTGAACCTTTGAAACTGTAATAAGAACTTTGGACCAGAATCATGTGGTCTCTTAAAATATCTTTTTGCTTTATGTAAGACGAGAGATTCAAAATCTAGTGCCAACTCTACTACCAGCATAAGGAAGCTTTACTATACCAACATATCACAGAAACGATTTCTTTTGCCTTACCTTGAAGACCATGTAGAACCTCCTCCCCACCCGTACACGTAGACACTCACCATGGTAAAACTACTCACACATTCTCATCTTTACTAGGGTACCCATAATGCAATGTTTGACTTTGTGAGTCCCAAGTGGCATTACTAAACAGCTAGTACAGAATGGTTAAGGTGCAAGTGAGTAGAGAAAAATTGTTCCAGCTCTGCTCTGAGCTTCTGTAGCCCTCCCTTGTTCTATCACCACGTGAACAGAAGATCAATCTCATTTACAAGCTAGTAGAAATTTGGAGATTCAAATTCTTCAGTGCTGAAGTAATGACAGTTTGCATTTTCTATAGTAGCCAACGCTGATTGCATTAGCTTCACCTAACATTAAAAAATAATTTGTTGATGGCTTCCCTTCCTAACTCTGTTCATTAGACTCTGACATTAGGTCATCATGAGCTGTTGAAATTTGTTTCCCTGCCCTGCTAATAATGTTTTTTTTTTTTTTTTTCCCCAGCTAATAATGTCTTATGTCACTTTTCCCTTCAGCAACCACAATTGAGCAATATCATCATATTTTCTTTGTCATGCTTCTGCATCTGAATTAAAATGTCATAGAAACACACATAACAGGCTCTGTGATTTCTTTATTACAGCATTTCCAATTTCTTCCTTTTGACCTTTTGTATTGCTTTCATGATTAATTTTTTTCTAGGGCCCTGTTGACACAACAGGCCACTGTACTAACCAATTAACCTTTGAAAAATCAAAGTTTAAATCTGATTTGAATAAGAAACCCAAAATAGTTTTCAACTAGCCCAGGGTTTATGAACAATAAACCATACAAGTCTATGATGGACAAGGTCTGAATGTGGAGGAGTAGGTGTGAAGAATGAAGTTTGAAATGAAGTATAATGTAACTGAGATGTAAAGATAGCATTATGGGTAATAATCTTAGAGTAGCTTGTCTTAAACCTCACTTTTAGAAAAAAAATTTAAAAATAAAAAGTTTAATTATAGTAGATACTCATGGCTGTCTTTGACTTTTCATAGACAATCCTCAGGAGTCTGCCCTTTTCTGCTTTGTGCACTGAAATATGATTGTTAGTTAAAATCATTAAGCTGTTTATGCCTTCCTTCCTAGTTATAACAGATTGATATTTCATTATATTGGAATTTGTTTAGAAAAATCCTCTTTAATTTTAAATCCTGCTTTAACCCAAATTATAAGTGTGACTACATCCAGACTTTTATTAAATTCTTACAAGTGTCTAGCAATAATTGAAAAAGGCATGTATGCTCCATTTTATTAATTTATACTTTGAGAAGAGTGACTCACTCATCTCTACTCCCTCTTCAAAGGTGGCTTACTCTGGGCTTTTGCAAACCTTCCTAAATGTCTTCGCCATGTCAAAACAAAGTAATCACTAGCCCTAAGGTTTTATACGTCCTTTGAATCTTGCAATCTGAGCTTCTGTTTTATTTTATTTTTAATTAAGGGAAAGTGGATCACCATGGTCTCAAAGTGATACTGACTTGGAGAATCATACTCATATTTTTTTTTTTTTTTAGTGAACGTTTATTTAAAAAAAGAAATATTGCCTTTCTTTTCCCTCATAATTTCCTTAAAATCTGATTTTTTTTCCCTTCATCTCTATGGTTATATCACAGTGATGCCTGTGTGGGTAGATAGCAGTGGGTGTGAGAGTGTGTAAAGATGGAAGTGAGTCCTGAAAGATTTCCTTAAAAACCAACCTTCCAGTCCAATTATTATAAAAGAACAGCTCAAGGGAAGCCATGTTTTTTAAAACCATGTTTTTTACCCAGTGGCTTCAGTCACCTTCCTTTTGAAAGAATCAGTCTCATGAGCAGGGTTCACTCCTGACATTATTACCTGAAGTGGATACTTAATGCAGTCTCTTTTTGCACCAAAGACCTATGAACTCATTTAGCCCTTGAACAGGGCCAGCTATATAATTTGCAGTCCTAGTGCAAAATGGAAACGCGGGCTCCTAGTTTAGAAAGCAGGGGAAAAGTGCCTTTAAAGCCATTAAACTATAAAGCTTTTCCTTTTCTTCCACAGTCTGTCTCTTGATCTGTCACAGTGGTTTTATCATTTGCTTTCTGTTTTCTTTCTTTTTTATATTTTACAATCAATCGCTGTATATCATTACAACATACAAAATGAATTTTAGCATCCATAATGCACTGTATATTGGCTCAATCAAAAATATTACTATACATATTGGGAACCAGCAGTTAGCGTAATGGCTGTGTCGCTGGACTCCCACGTAGTCGACCACGGTTCGCGTCCCGGACCTGGTGGCTTAAAACTCACGCCGGGCACGTGTGCATGTGTGCCCAAGATCCCGAGAGGAGAATGGAGGAGAAGGGATTGTGGCGTGACCATCCCCCCTGGGGGGGTGATTTCTCGCTTTCTGTCTCTCTGTCTCTCTCTGTCTGGCGACCGCACGCGCCCTATAGCGAAAACCTCTCAAAAAAAATATTACTATACATATTATCAACAGATAATTTCTAATGTCATTCTAAGTTATAGAAACCTTGAAATTTTATATTTTTTTATTTCATTTTATTTTATCTCAATCACATTATTTAGCTTACAAAGTGAATATTTCAAAAGGTGAACATTTCTCCCTAGTACAGTGGATAAAACTATAAAATATTTTCAACAGATAATACCACATTTCTTTGTCTCATTAATGCTTTGCCTCCCTATTTTTCTTCTAAATGTCCTTCCTCAGACCCTACTCTTTTACGCACACTATATCTGGTATTTACATCCATATACTGTGTTTTATATCCTTTAGTCAATCAGTTTCAGTCATAGGGTGTGGACACTCAGTATATATATATATATATATATATATATATATATATATATATATATAGACACACACACACAATGTCTCTCCTTCATAGCCTGGCTTGCTTCACTCAGCAGTAAATCTTCCATATTTTTCCACTTCTGTCAAAAACAGGGTTTTGATGTTTTTTTATGGCTAAATAGTATTCCATAGAGTATATATGCCACAGTTTTCTATCCATTTTTCTGTTCATGGGCATTTGGGTTGGTTCCATGACTTAGCAATTGTGAATAGTGCCACAATAAACATCGATGTGCAAGCACTTTTTGGATTAAGTATTCTTCTGTCCTTTGGATAGATACCAAGGAGTGGGATTGCTGCATCATATGGTAGTTCTATTTGTAGATTTTTGAGGAATCTCCAAATTGTTCTGCACAGTGGCTGGACCAACTTACATTCCCACTAGCAGTGTAAGAGAGTTCCCCTTTCACCACACCCCCGCCAGCACTTATCATTTCTTGTTTTTTTAATCTTAGTCATTCTGACTGGGGTTAGGTGGTATATCATTGTTGTTTTAATCTGAATTTCCCTTATAATGAGGGATTTTGAGCATTTTTTCATATGCCTTTTAGCTATTCGTATATCATCTTTAGAGAGTGGTTTTTTTTTTTTCAACTCATTCTCCCTTTTTTTAATAGGATTGATCATCTTTTTTCAGAACAGCTGTGAATTCTGGTTATCAGTCACTTATCTGATGCATAGTTTACAAAAATATTTTCCCATTCTAAGGGCTGTTGATTCACACTAATTACTGTGTCTTTTGCCATGCAGAAACTTCTTAGTCTGATGTAATCTCACTTGTCTATTTTGGGGATTATCGACTGTGCTTTGGGGGGGTCTTATTTAAGAAGTCTTCCCCTACTCCAATGTCTCCCAGAATTTCCTCAGTGTTTTCCAGGAGTAGTTTTATAGTTTGAGGTCTTAGATTTAGACCTTTGATCCACCTTGATTTGATTTTTGTGAAAGGTGAGAAGTAGGGGTTCAGGTTCACCTTTCTGCAAGTGGAAATCCAGTTTTTCCAGCACCATCTGTTGAAGAAGTTTTCCTTTTCCCATTGGATTGACTGGCACTCCTTGTAAAAATCAGTTGACTGTATGTTTGGGAATTTATTTCTGGGGACTCTACTCTGTTCCATTGGTTCACATGTCTGTTTCTGTGCCAGTACCATGCTATTTTGATTACCATAGCTTTATAGTATATTTTTGGGTCAGGGAGTGAGATGCTGCCCACTCCACTCTTGTGTAGAATTGCCTTGGCAATACAGGGTCTTTTATGATTCCAGACAAACTTTGATTGTCTTTTCTAGATCTGTGAAGAATGTGTCTGGTACTTTGATTGGCATTGCATTAAATATGTAGATTAATTTGGGTAGAATTGCCATTTTGATTATATTAGTTCTTCCAAACCAGTAACATATATATCCTTCCACTTTTTGGTGTCATTTTCAATTTCTGTTTTTTAGTTTCTTGTCGTTTTCCTTGTGGAGGTTTTTAACGTCTTTCATTAGATTTATTCCAAAGTATCTTATACATTTTGTGTCTATGGTAAATGGAATAACTTTTTTCAGTTCTTTCTCAGTCTGCCTGTTGTTCATATATAGAAATGCCATAGATTTCTGTATATTGATTTTGTATACTGCAACTTCAATGTATTCATGTACTACTTCCAGAAATTTTTTCATGAAAACCAGTGGGTCTTCTATGTATACAGTCATGTCATCTGTGAATAGAGAGTTTCACCTCTTCTTTTCCTATTTGAATGCCTTTTATTTTTTCCTCTTTTCTGATTGCATTGGCAAGGACTTCCAGTACTATATTGAAAAGGAGTGGAGAACATGGGCATCCTTGTCTTGTACCTGTTTTTAGTGGAAAAGCTTTCAGCTTTTCTCCATTCAGGATGATGTTCGCTATGGGTTTTTCATAGATAGCTTTTATTGTGTTGAGAAATACCCTTCTATGCTGATTTTTCTGAGAGTCTTGATCATGAAGGGATGTTGTATCTTATCAAATGCTTTTTCTGCATTAATTTATATGACCATATGGTTTTTATCTTTCTTCCTGTTAATATGGTGTATTACATTTATGGTTTGCGTATGTTGAACCAACCTTGCATTCCTGGAATAAAACCTACCTGATCATGATGTATAATATTTTTTATAAATTGTTAGATACAATTTGCTAGTATCTTGTTGAGAATCTTTGCATTTATATTCATCAGAGATATTGGTCTATAGTTTTCCTTCCTGGTCCTGTCCTTATCTGTTTTAAGGATATGGGTGATAGAGGCTTCGTAGAATGAATTAGGAAGAGATTCACCCTTTTGGATCTTTAGGAACAACTTGAGTGGAATGGGGGTTAACTCTTCTTTGAATGTTGTATAGAATTTAGAGGTGAAGCCATCAGGGCCAAGGCTTTACTTTGTTGGGAGGTTATTTATTGCTGATTCAATCTCCTGGCTTGTTATGGGCCTATTCAGACTTTATATATCCTCCTGGCTCGAACTTAGTAAATTATATGTGCCCAGGAATTTGTCCATCTCATCTAGATTGTCTTGTCTATTGGCATACAGATGTTCATAGTATCCTCTAATAATGTTTTGTATTTCTACTATGTCCTTTGTTATTTTGCATGCCTCATTGTAGATCTGATTCACCTGGTTCCTTTCTCTTCTTCTTAATAAGTCTTGCTAGTGGTGTATCAATTTTGTTCATCTTTTCAAAGAACCAGCTTTTACTTTCATTCATTTTCTGTATAGTTCGTTTATTTTCTATTTCATTTATTTCTGCTCGTATCTTTATTATTTCCTTTCTTCTGGAGTTTTTTGGATCTTTTTGCTGCTGCTTTTCCAATTCTCTGAGTCATTATGTTATGTGATCCATTTGCCTTCTTTCCATCTTCCTCTTATGTGCACTAATTGCTATGAACTTCCCCCTTATAACTGCTTTAGCAATGTCCCAAAGAGTATGGAAACTCGTGTCCTCATTATCATTGGCTTCCACGAATCTTTTGATTTCAGTCTTTATTTCTTCAGTAGTTGTGGAGTCATTCAGGAGTAGGTTATTTAGTTTCCATGTATTTGAGCATTTTTGATGATTTCTCTTGAAATTAAACTCAAGTTTAATTCCATTATGGCCAGAGAAGATGCTGGATATAATTTCTATGCCTACACCACACAGAAGTGTTTTTATTTCACTTGTCCATGCACACATAATCTATGCATTCTCTATCTTACTGATGAATAAAGAAAGAGAGCCATGAGTTGTCCTCTCTTTCCTTTTCTTTCTAAGTCATCATTGCCAGTATAAGTCATGGGGTTATCAATATTTTCATATTGCCAGAGGACACATGAGTATGTGTATGAGAGAGAACCCCTCAATGGGCTCTAATTACATCACAATCCACTTTCCTCCATTTCTTTATCCCATCGGGATTTGGGGCACCCATGCACATAGGCATCTGGCATGTTTTTCAAGTTGCTGGGGCTGTGATTCAAATCATGGTTGGCCATGTGGGCTCTAGCTCCCTATGCATAGGGCTTAACTGTTTGAGGGCTGGCCCAGTCACTGGATTATTGAGGGAAGTAACACTGGTCAGAAGGGACAGAAGAGGGTTTCTTGCCTATTAGTGTTTCTTAGATGCCAACACTTGCTCTCTGTACTTGATGAAAGCTTTGATTCAGACAGGAAGTATGATCTATAGGACCTATCAACACCCTTTGATAACCAGTAATAATGTAATATATTTATCTAATACTTTCTTTGAGTATTGCTGAACTCCAATGCCTTTTGAGTCACCACCATTCTTTGCTCATGGTGTTTCATGAACACTATTTGTAAACAAGCTCTAAGGAAGAGTGGAGGATGTGCACGTTGCACCCAACTTCCCTGCTCACGGGATGCTCTACCCTTCCATTGGATTCCACCTGCAGACCACAAGGTTAAAGATGACATGGTGAAAAATTTCAATACAGCCACAGCAGTACAGTGAACCAAATGAGGGATTCTGTAAAGCCTGGGGCCGTGGACTACTGCTCAGGATGCATGCCCAAGACATCAACCCTGGCTTGAGTTAGGAGACATGCTTGACTCAGGTTTGATTCTGGAAAAGTTACCAATGATGAAAATATTTTTGAGAAATTTCAATTAGGAGGAAGCACTGAGGTCATTATTTCTGTGCTTATTGGCCACAAGACACAACAAAAGTTCATTTTGATTGAAGTCATTAGGATGCTTTTTTTTTTTTTTTTTTTTTGAGAGGTTTTGGCTATAGGGTGCATGCGCTTGCCAGACAGACAGAGACAGAGCGACAGAAAGAGAGAAATCACCCCCCAGGAGGGATGGCCATGCCGCAATCCCTTCTCCTCCATTCTCCTCTCAGGATCTTGGACA
Source organism: Tupaia tana (assembly GCA_026018925.1). NCBI lineage: Eukaryota > Metazoa > Chordata > Mammalia > Scandentia > Tupaiidae > Tupaia > Tupaia tana. Next base: position 95,863,754 of record JAKSZU010000005.1, read on the forward strand.
CGCACGCAAACGTGGCCAGCATGAGTTTCAAGCCACCAGGAGTTTCAAGCCACCGGGTCTGGGACTCGAACCGTAGTTGACCACATGGGAGTCCAGCGACATAGCCATTATGCTAACTGCTGGTCCCAGGATGCTTTTGTTAACCTCTGGTTCCCTATGCTATGGCACAAGATTTTTTTTTTTTAATTATAATATAAATTAACCGGATTATCACCAGCTCCTGCAAATTTTACTTCTCAGTGACTATGCACACATGAGCTTCTCGGCTCCTTTAGTGCTAAGTTGCAGAGCCACACTCTTTCTCTGTTCTTGTCAGAGCCTTAAATGATGATGTCTTTTTAACATTATATCAGCACATGTGTGATTTGTTAGACACTTTTATTCCAGTTGGGCTCTATGTATAATGATGACTCTCCAACCATAGGGGACAATGTATAGATAATTATACTTTAAGAAACAAAAAGGGAACTGTGAAGGGAACTGTGAAGTTCTTTTAGAATTTACCCCAAAAGAACCTTGTATACCATTACATTGTATACACACACACACACACACACACACACACACACACACACACGGGGCTAGGGGTTGGGAGGAAGAGATGGAGGAGAAAATGAGGAAAAAACAATAATGCAATTTCCCTCAAGGACTTAGCGATAGCAACTTATCTCTAACTGATCATTTTTAAAGATGCTTCTATGTGTTGTATGTACAATTTCAGGTCTGGTTATATGAAAGAACTGGAGACAAGGAGGAGGATACTAGGTCTTTGCAAATAATCTGTTCTCAGGCACCACAGGTCAATTCCCACCCACTCTTTACTCCTTTAACATGCGTTGGAGAATGATCTTGCTGCGTGTCATTAGAAATAACCCTCGGCCATATACACTTCCTTTCCCAGGGAGCTGAACTGCAGTCACATCTTTCCCTTTTGTACTGGAGAGGGCTTAGGAAACAAAATTTCACCCTTTGGCCGCTCTCCTGGAAGCAAGGATTGAGAGTTTAGAAGGTCTGCTGCATTCGTGAACAGTGTGCTAGGTTCCCAAGTTGGAGTAGCAGTGGTCACCCTTCCCCTCTTTGTCCTTGTGTCACACATTTGTGTAGGGGTAAACAGAGAGCAGTCTGTACCTGCCTCTGCAGCTGCTGTCAGTCTCTGTCTGTGACCTGTACTCTGCGTGGAGCAGGATGCCAGAAACATCACACCTGAAGCTCAGTGCATCGGATGGGCAAAGCTGAGGAGCTTTGAATACTGTAGAAAGGCACCATATGCTCAGTGTCTCTAAAATCCTCCTTATGGGACCTCATAGGCACTTAGTTTTCACCATGACTAGTGTTCCCACTAATAAACCAAAGTAGGCTACAAATATTGATGAGGAACTTACTGAAGAACATCCAGCCGCATCTGGATTACACAGGCAGAGCGGCCATGGAGTTTGAAATAACAACATCCATATTTTGGAGTTTAACTCAGTATTTATAACTGAACAATTTTAGGAAAGTTATTCAATTCTGGAGCCTTCTCTTTTCTCAATAAAAATACTTCCCTGGCCCAGCCACCACTGTGGCTGGGAGTAGTGGTAGTACATTATGCAATGCTGGAAGCCATGTGGGAGATCAGGGTTCAGTTCCTAGGCTGACATGTACATGTGAGCACGCAGGTTTCCCTAATTCTGGCTGAGTTGCAGGGGGCAGTGTGAGATCCTATTAAGGATGCTTGTCTGTCTTTCTCTCTCTCAAAAGAAATAAAAAAAAAAACCACAAACAATACCTCCCTGTATACCTCATAGTTTATGAGAACACGGAACACATTTTAGAACTGTAAATACAATAATAAGTCAAAGAGAAACTGTTAAGGACTATTACAATGTCAGGTATTGCCATCATATATCGAATACCATGCCAGGCAACATAGAATAAAAACAGCTAAGACTTCATATCAATCTAAAATAAGCTCATAATGTAGTTGGGAGGGAAGGCTAAATACATGATAAAAATATGCTATTTTATATTTATATATTGTGTATTACTGATGACAAATGACACTTTTCCCTAAAACGTCATCTCTATTATCATTCCCATTTTACAGGTGAAGTAGTAAGACACAGTGAGCTGGAATAACTTTTGAAGGTCACTTAGTTATAGGAAGGGGCATATCCAAAGCATGAAACCTATGAAGTCTGACTCTAGAGCCCAAACTCTACCTTGGCACCATGCCATCACTTTTTGTTGGTACTAAGTATATACTACAGACAGTAATTAAGTGGACTTGGTTATAAAATAAATCAATATGGTAAACCTCCCAAAGATCTCATGTGAGTATTTTTCCCTCAGAGCTCTGTGTTTAGCTAGTTGATAAGCTAGAATACTAGTCTAAACATAAGAACTAAGCTTCTATAACATGCTCCCCTCTTAACGGTCTCAAAATCTGTTAATCAATTTACAACGTAGAACTCTTTTTGATTTTTTTAAGTTTCTTTCTTTCATGAGATAGGGATAAAGAGAAAGAGAGGAAGAGAGAAGAAATAAGGACTCCAGCAGGATCTCGTCATGCCGTAGTCCTCTCCCCAGGCTTCCTGCTAGCCAAGGTCACAGGTGCACTTGTGGGTCCAAAACATAGGCCTTCCCACAAGTCCCCAGCATCATACAGCAGTGCCTTACTGCCTGTGCCACTGTGGCTGGGCCTACAATGTAGAGATCTTTATGAAGGCCTTAAGGGAACACCAAAAACCAGGTCCTGACACCTCATAGAAATGGCATCTTCTAGAAAATCTTTTTGTTTGTTTGTTTGACAAAAGGAGCATGTACTTGCCAGAGAAAGACAGAGAGACAGAGACAGAGAGGGGGAAAGTGAGACAACATCCTCCATTCCTTCTTCATTTCACCAACCTGTAGGGATTTGGGGTACACAAGCATATCATGCACCTGACTTCTTTCAAGCCACTGGGTATGTGTTCATTTCAGCTCAATCACCATGGTCAGCCACGTGGGATATTCAACTCCCTTAACCATCAGGCCACAGAGCTGGTCCCTTGCTGAAAACCTTGAAGCATGTCTTATAGGCACTAGCAGTTCTGCCTACACATTGGGCTGACTAAGCCAATGGACATCATATTTACTAGAATATTATATAAGAATACTCTTCCATCTTACCCTCTTGCTCAGAAGCATTGGTCTATTGCATAGTTCCTGTGCTACATTGGCACAACTTAGAATTTAATAGCATGTCTGACTTTTGGTGATAGGGTAATCAGAATGATATATCAGCTGATTAGAAGTAATGTTAACACACCAAGAGGCAGTACAATTAAAGAAAAAAGAAATCCCATGAGAAAGCTAGTCTGGAGCAGGGTGCTATAAACTTACAAATGATCTTAGTCCTACTAATATCTATGAAAAATCACTGGTCCCTGAAACTTCACTTATGTTTTGTGGTGCCCTTTAAAATAAACAAAATGTTGACATGACTGCCTCTAATTCTGACTCTGTTAATGGTTGTCCTGTGTTCATTTCAGCTCAATCACCCCAAAACTGCCAAATGAAACATTGAGGTTATATTCTCAAGGACTCAGAATAGCAGTGCTAAAACTCCATAGACCTTGATATTAGAAAATAGAGTATTTTTTTTCTGAATATCATTGAAATAAATTTTTCTGATTTTCAATGCATGCTTAAGTACTGAAGACTGGTCTGTCAAGCAGGTTCCCAGGCCATTTTATGGATGATCAGACTTGCAGTGTTCTTCTTGGTGCTGGGGTGACCACATAGTACACACTTCTGGTTCCCTCATCTCTTGAAGAAACTTTGCCTTTGGCAGGCAGCCCATCAAAACCTACTGTCACAGTGGAGTGATGCCAAATCAGACAACTTCAGAGCAGTTTCTTAGGCGAACATCTTTGAGATATAGAGCAAGTAGACAGTTGACATCTGGTCAGGGATTTGGCCAAGGAACTCCTGGAGGGCAGCAGAAGTCAGACATCTTTCGATGTGCTGCCATGTGTCCGATAGATGTTAAGTTTGGATATTTGAACTCTGCAAAAATAAGGTGAGACTAAGATGGCTCTTTAAGAATTTAATGAGGAACCTTAGATCAGCCCCAGAGTGACCTGAACTTAAATGCTTTCAAGAAGTTCTAAGCATAGCAAGATGCAGAAGAATTTCATGTGTCACGATTGATCAGGGTTTGCCCTCCCAAGTAGATCATAATTCTGAATCTTGTTCACCTTGTTTTCCTATGTGCAGTACAGAGTGTGTGTTTGGGGGTCAAGGCCTGGTGGAGCATCAGGACCCAGACATTGTACTGTAATAGAAATGATATGTCAGCAGGTCTCAAAGTTTTCATGCTGCCCCTATCCTTGGGGTCAATTCTTGTGGATTTGGAGCACAACTATGCTTAAGGAAAGCACAGATGAGTCTGTATTTCGGTAGCCTCTTAAATGTTCTCCAGAGAAACCTCCCCTAGCTAACTTCTAGAATGAATTCAATTTGTTTTAAGATTTTTTTAAAAAACTCAGCTTGTTAACATAAGTGGAAAAGAATGAAATATATTCACCAATGACCCCTAGCTTTTTGAGAAATATGCTATGTGTCCAGAGAGTAATAAAAATTTCCAACCCAGACAAGTTAGAGGCAGTTGAAAGCATTTTCTTGCAGAACTAAAACAGCCTGGTGTTTTTAGTATTGGCATTGTTGATGTCTGTTACATAACTTTTTTTTAAATTGGCTATTCTCTTTTTGTCCTAAATTCAGTTTGTTAGTAGAGATGCTAGAAGTATTGGCATAGAAAAATACATTATGACTTTTCTGACACCCCAATATTAAGGAATTATATTAATTAACATTTTGTAGGGGAAGTTATTCCAAATGTCATCTTTTAGTTAGATGAATGTGTAGGGGTTACAAATGATTCCTCTCCCACCTCCAGATACAGGGGCCTTAAATTATCTGGAGAATTGAAATTTTTTCCTACTGTCATTTCCTCCAAAGAGGATGGGCATAATGAATTAGGAATCTTTTTTTTTTTTTTTTAATTTCAACTCTTTCTGAAAATGTTAAGCATAAGGAGTGACATCTTACTAAATGATTTTTTAAAGAGTTTGTTTCATGAGAGAGAAAGAGGAAGGCACCATGCCATGATTTACCTCAACTCTCAGCTAACCTCAGTCATGTGCACCCAATGAGCTCAGGGAGCTCCGAGACTAGAACACAGGACCTTTCTCATGTGGGTCCAGTTTGTGTCACCACTGCACCATTACCTGGCCCATTATTAGGTGCTTTCTTTTAGGAGGTATAAAACTAAGCCAACCGTATGCATTTTTCTCATTCATTCTCGTATCTCTCGTATGAGATACCATAATATTGCTTATCCTACTATGCTGAACTTCATAGAAGTTTTTCAACTGGTCCAGTATCACACATGCTGCCACTGTTATTATTCTTATTGCCTCTCAGCTCCACACTCACCTTTCTTTATGAACTCTACTTTGTGAACTCAGCTCCACAAACCTCATTTATCCTTTGCCTGCCAACAGGTAGCACTGGAGAGAGGCAGCAAGACTTCTGAGGGCCACTTTAACAAAGAACCACAAGGAGAAAAACAGAGAGGCAAGGCATTTATGGGACACAGAAATTGGTTATTATCCATGGATGATAACGTGTATAGTATCCCAACTGGACCGGTGAAAAATGTATTCATGTTGAGACATTCACTTTACAAGCTAAGTGATGTATGTGATGAAATGTATAAAAGAAATTAAAATAAAATAAAATATATATAATTTTTAAAAGAACCACAAGTGACTGGCTTACCAGAGAGGTTTATTTTCTCGCAGTTCTGGGGTATAGAAAGCTAACTCAAGGTGTCAGCAGGCCATCTCTCTGAAAGCTTTAGGAGAATCTGTTCCAAGATGCCTTTCTCTTAGCTTCTGGTGTCTCAGCAGTCCTTGGCCTTCCTTGAGATATAGATGTCATTATTGTGATTTCTGCCTCCACTGTCACATGGCCATCTTCCCTGTGTGAGTCTGTGTCCTCACTTGCCAGTCTTCTCTTTATGTGCACTTGATTTTCTGTCTTTTCTCCTCTTCTTATAAGAACATTAGTCATATTGGAGTAAGGGCTCAACCTATTCCAGAATGACGCCATCTTATCGTTCATCTTAACTCCATCTGCCAAAACCATATGGCCAAATAATGTCATAGACACAGGGACCAAGAGTTAGGACTTTGTGAATCTTTAGGTGGACATAATTTAACCCACAGCAAGAATGTTCTTTCTCTCTGTTTTTGCTTTCTTTGAGAGGTCCATTCTCAGGGCGAGTGGTGGTATGCAGTGGCTGTGACCTTCGGGATTTCAAAGCAGGGAGCCCCGGCGAGGCCTTCTCCTAGGATGACTGTTTCTGTATCTACCACTTCTTTAGCCCCAGGTCTGACTCTCAGCCTTGCAGGGCCCTCTTCCCGGATCCTCCTCCTGGTTTCTCAAGCCCTTCCTTGTTACTTTTCCCTCTGCTTTCACATCAGTAGCTACTGTCTACCATTAAACCATATCCTCTTTTCTCCCTACTGGGAGGTAGTTAATTACCTTTTACTTAGTCAGCAATTTTTTGCCTTAAGTGCTCTTCATTAAAATATTGAGAATGGATTCTAATTTCAAGAAAATTTAAGAAAGACCAGCTGTTTTTGGCTTTCCTTACCAATATTTGGAAAGTGTTTACTGCTATATTAATAGTACAAAATAATTCATTTTCTTTCTTATCATTTATCTTTTTTAAAAAGAATTCTCAATATCCATTGTTGCCTATAATCTTTTTGTATTTTTAATTTTTTTTAAATTTTTTTTGAGCAAGAGAGACAGAGAGAGAGAGAAAGAGCACTTCTAACAAGGGTCTTGATGCCATAATCTACATTCAGCCTTTGGCCAGCCCCAGATGATGGGTACGCGTGTGCCCAACCTACTTAGGTTGGCCTCTAGCCTTGCATGGAAAGTGCCCTGTGTGGGATGGCCCTTGAAGATTGAAATCTGAGACACTTCTTTTTTTTTTTTTTTTTCTTTTTTTTGGAGAGGTTTTTGCTATAGGGCGCGTGCGCTCGCCAGACAGACAGAGAGAGACAGAGAGATAGAAAGCAGGAAATCACCCCCCAGGGGGGATGGCCACGCCGCAATCCCTTCTCCTCTATTCTCCTCTCAGGATCTTGGGCACGCACGCACACGCGTCTGGCGTGAGTTAAAGCCGCCGGGTCCGGGACTCGAACCGTGGTCGACTACGTGGGAGTCCAGCGACATAGCCATTACGCTAACTGCTGGTCCCAAATCTGAGACACTTCTTTAAAAATCTTTTCTGCTCTCTCTGTGTGTCCAAGGGGTGAACAGCACCATTGGTCTCCTACTACCCAGCACCACTCACTGTGCAGTAGTCATGGGGCTGCTTACAGGTACCCACTTTCATCTCCTCTGGGCACGTGGTAACAGTTCCCTTGTCTACCTGTTTTGAAGTTAGTTGTGGTCATGAGATGAGATCAGAAGTGGCTTCCGTAATCTCCAAGCATAACTTTAAGAGCTAATATGAAATTCACCATGTGTCTGTCAATTATGGAAGAGATGTTGAAACAGAACATACACAAGCCCATGTTCCTGAGTGGCCATAATATCATCCACCCAACCTGCACTGTACATGTAGTATGGGTGAGAAATAAATGTCCGTTGGACCATCTGTTAATCTAGCATACCAGAACCTGTCTTGACTAGTAAACATAGACTCCCATATCCAAGGGCAATCCCTCAAGCTCATTTCTTTTATATAGTTTACTGACTAGTCTCCTGAGACATTATGTTTTCTGGACATTCTTTCACCTTCATTGGCTTCTGTCCTTCTGAAATGTTGCTGGGTCTTTCCATCATTCTGATCTTTAAATGCTGAAAGAACTCAGAGCTCTATACTTAGTCCTCTTTCTTTTAGTTACTTATTTTATTTTATATTTTATTTTATTTTATTTTTGAGAGATTTTTTGCTATGGGGCGCATGTGCTCACCAGAGAGACAGGAAGTGAGTAGTAATCACCCTTCGGGGAATGGCCATGCCTCAATTCTTTCTCCTCCATTCTCCTCTTGGGATCTTGGGCACACATCCACACACACCGGTTATGAGTTTTAAGTCACTGAGTTCAGGACTCGGACTGCAGCTGACTACGTGGGAGTCCACTGATGTAACCATTACACCATCTGCTGAAACCCAGTCTTCTTTTCCTGTCTATACTCTCTCCCTAAGAAATTTCACTCAATCCCATGAAATAAATATGCATTTGCCCAGAAGTCTCCCTTTGCTACCATTCATATAATGAATGACCTATTAATTATCTTCATCTTAATGTATTACTGGCCACCTTAAGTTTCAGATATCTAACAAAATTTTGGATTTTGTTCCACACCTGCAAAATCTACTGTATCTCTTGGAATTGTATTGGCATTCACTCAATTGCTCAAACCCCAAATCTGTAAGTCATTTTTGATTCCACTCTTTGAATTACTTCTCCCAGATCCCATCCAGTTCAACAGTAAGTTCTCTTAGCTTCAATTCCAAAAGCCTCCCTAGTTCTCCAAGAGCAATCATTTATCTCTACTTCTGCATCCACCTATTCAGAGCCACTACAATCTGATGCTGGGCAAACTGCAGGGCTCTGTTATGGTTTGGATAATGTTTGCCCTTATCATGTTTATTCATGTTTTGGAATTTGGTTAGACTGTTATTGGCTGTCTTCCAAAAGTTCATACATTGGGACTTATTTGTTTTGTAAAGATGTAAAATGAAAGCACCTCATGGTGTTCAGGATGGGGTATTTGGATGTGAAAAAGTCATTAGGATGGGGGTCCCATAATTGGGTTCTGATATATATATATATATATATATATATATATATATATATATATATACTAGAGGAAAGGAAATGGGACAGATAGGAGCAACGTGAATGCAGACCAGAACAAGGAGATATTCATGGATAGATCTTCTTTTTTTTTTTTTCTTTTTTTTGGAGAGGTTTTCGCTATAGGGCGCGTGCGCTCGCCAGACAGACAGAGAGAGACAGAGAGATAGAAAGCAGGAAATCACCCCCCAGGGGGGATGGCCACGCCGCAATCCCTTCTCCTCCATTCTCCTCTCGGGATCTTGGGCACGCACGCACACGCGCCCGGCGTGAGTTTAAGCCGCTGGGTCCGGGACTCGAACCGCGGTCGACTACGTGGGAGTCCAGCGACATAGCCATTACGCTAACTGCTGGTCCCATGGATAGATCTTCTTTTCAAGATCCTGTCCTGTGCCATGTAGCCTTGCCTGGAGCTGGACCTCTAAACTGTGAGCTGAATAGACTTCTATTCCTTTAAAAATTCACCCAGTCTCAGTAATTTCTGTAAGCAACACAATAACAGATTAAGCCAGCCTTTTACTGGGGCTTTCTGCTTTTACTGTTAGACTGCTAATACTCATTTCCCAGACTCTAGCATAGTATAGCTATAATGTTACCTTTAAAACAGAAATTATAACACATTATTCTCTTATGTTAAAAGCGTTCAATGACTTTCTTCTACACTCAGAATAAAATCAAATTTCTATAGAAATAATAAAATGTAACACTTAGATTTGTTAATTCATAAAATGCAATGAAGTTAGGAACAACAGGCCTTATTTCAGAATTTAATAAAAATGCTGAAAGAATGGAAGATGGTTGACATGGGAACTTGAAAAGGCCAACAGCTCAACTACAATTATTTGCTATTAGATAAGCAAAAGAAAAATATAGATAATATATACACACTAGTTATTTGCAAATTTAAGTGAAATTTTTACTTCTTCTTTTGTCCACGTAGGTTAAGTTTCCTATTTCACAGAAAAGCTCTTTGACGTTCTTAGCATTTTGAAAGGATTCTTAAAGGCTTCAGAAACTGGTACCAGCAGATGGAGTAATGGTTATATCACTGGACTCCCACATAGTCAACAATGGTTCCAGTCCCAAATGCTGTGACTTAAAATTCACACTAGGCACATGTGCATGCATGTCCAATATCCCAAGAGGAGAATGGAGGAGAAGGGACTGAAGCATGACCATCCCTCCTGGGGGATGATTTTTCACTTTCTGTCTCTCTGGAGAGCACACTCACACTATAGCAAAATTCTCTCAAAACAAACAAACAAAAACAAGTAAAATCTCATACCATGCCTTACTTCTGCTCACAAGGCCCTGTATCATTGACTCACATCTACTTCTCTGACACGTTTTTCTATTACTTCTCCTTGTTCATTATCTCTGGGCACACTGGCCTTGTTATGTTTCTTGAACACAGCAAGAGCCCTCACTTTAAACTCGTCAATTGCTTTGTCTGAGCTTCCCATGACGCACACCTTCTCAGTGCTTGGTTTTGGTTAAAATGTCACCACTTCCCAGAAGCCTCTCCACAACACTCTAACCATCCCTCCACTTCCATACATTACACCATCATCACCCTGTTTCTTTTTTTTCTTAATTTTATGTAATACATGAAATTGTGTTTTTGCACATTTACTTGTTGTCCTCCATTAGAGTATTAATTCCATGAGAGGAAGACCTTGACCTTTTTGTTTATCCATTTTTCTTGGCATCTTGAACTCTGTCTAGTCAATAGCTGACCATACGTAAGATTGCAGAATTAAGGAGTAAATGTTTAAAACTTCAAAAGCATCTTAATGGAGAGTAATAGCACAGTATTATCTCATATATCTCTATGAAGTGGGTCCAAGGGCAATTCCATAATAGGAAAATTGTGTAAATCAGACAATTTAGTGCCTATCTTCTGTGGGTTGCAGCTGCAGGTTTAGCTGATGTGCATGTTTTTCATCAAAGACCACTTGAAGAATGTATTGATCCACCTGTGAATTAGAAAGAACTCAGTCCACAGTCCCAAGGGTGGCAATGATTCTTGATGCTGTACATTTTGAAAGTGAGGCTGAGCTGGTAATGTACATAAGTAAAGTTTATTGAAATAATTAGGATGCCATTAAATCCTCTTGCTAAGAAACTTTCCAGCATGTCCATCTGCAGCTCAATAACTGTCCTTGATAAAACCTGGTGTTTGTAAAAGATGGAGTTCTCATCTGTCAGTTTCGTTGGGTCAGGAGCTTGCCTAAGACTCGCCCCTCTAATTGGACCAGATTTGAGTAGAGGAAACGAGCCAAGGCTGGTGTTAAACCCAGATCTTGATGCATCGGTCAGATTCTAAGAAACCAGTATGGAAAAAAATTGGGGTAATTCTTTAATACGTGTTATGATCTATATTGTTATTTCTAATAGAGATTCAAAGGTAACTACACTGCACAGAAAAAAGAACTCCTGACTTCCATTTGTAGGGGGCAGTGATTATCCGCCCCGTGAAAGTTTGATAGGACAAACTTGTACAACATTTTTGACCTGAAGCTTTTCATTACTATGATGTCAATTTTTTAGATGGTTTTTGGTACATTTGTATTTCATATTTTAATGTCTGTAAGTTTTTGCCATAGAGCATGTGCTCTCACTGGGGAGAGAGAGAGACATATACAATGAGAGGGAAAGTGAGAAATCACCTGGAGGGATGGCCATGCTGCAATCCCTTCTCCTTCATTTCATCCCAGGATTTGGGCATGCACATGCACGTGCCCAGCATGAGTTTTAAGCCACTGGGTCCAGTACACAAACTATGGTCGGTCCTGTGAGAATCTAGCAACGTAATCACTACACCATCTGCTGGCCCCCATATTTCAATTTTTTAAAAAGCATCTTTTTTAGAAATGTATCTTTTCTTTTCTTTTCTTTCTTTTTTTTTTTTTTCCTAAGAGAGATTTTCTTTTTTTTTTTTTTTTTTTTGGAGAGGTTTTTCGCTATAGGGCGCGTGCGCTCACCAGACAGACAGAGAGAGACAGAGAGACAGAAAGCGAGAAATCACCCCCCAGGGGGGATGGTCACGCCGCAATCCCTTCTCCTCCATTCTCCTCTCGGGATCCTGGGCACGCACGCACACGCACCCGGCGTGAGTTGTAAGCCACCGGGTCCAAGACGCGAACCGCGGTCGACTACGTGGGAGTCCAGCGACATAGCCATTACGCTAACTGCTGGTTCCCCTCTAAGAGAGATTTTTGCTATAGGGCATGGGCGCTCACTGGAGAGACAAAGAAACAAAAAGTGAGAAATCACCCCCCGGGGGATGGCCACTCTGCAGTCCCATCTCCTCCATTCTCCTCTCAGAATCTTCTGCTGATCCTAAGAAATTTATCTTTTGGGACCAGTAGATTTAGTTATGTAACACACAACGTTTTGATTTAGTTACGTAACACATAAACTTTTAGAAAGTAATATATGTAGTTGTTTTTCTTCTTTAAGTCTGCGTTTCTGCATTTATGTCTTCTGTTAATCTTCTCTGTTTTCTGGCATCTTCGTGGCTGGCCTGAATGTACAGGGAAACTAGCAATCTATGTCTAGTTGAGTGTCCTACCCAGAGACATTTTTACTTGTTTTTAAGGAAGTTTTCACAAACCATTCTATTTTTACTAACCACTGAATATAAAATTATAAAAAATCAAAAGATAGCTTTGCTGCCGCATAAATGAGTGACTGCTGGGCTGTTTGACACAGGATTTGCTGTCGTAGAGGGGCCACATTTGCAGATATTTGCTTTCTTTTTTTCCATATTAACGTGAGTTTAATTAGAAGCAAATGACAAACTCACTTTGGTATTTTACCATGGAATTCCTTGCAGATTCATTGACATTGTTTCATATTTAAGCAAATGAATAAGTAAAATAAAGCAGTAAGTACTTCACTTCCATGTTTTCGTCTAAACATTGTAAAAATTGGATTAATTGCAATTTACTCATCATTTAGATTTGTCCTGGGAACACATTAAAATGTGTGGAGTTTTTTTGATGGGGCAAATATTTTTTCAATAGGCTGCCTTTTTTGACCTGAAGCAGATGTGAAATCAGTTAAGTAGCAAATAACATCAGTTTCTGTGCATTTATCTTTTGGTGTGATTCTGAAATGGACCTAAATTACTCCACTGGGCAGCGTAGAGAAGTGGCTGTTAATTTTGTCTGTGAATTTGATAAAATTTAAGAGTACTAAAAAAATTATCCATATAACTAATTTTTTTTTAAGTCCATAGAGTCATCATTTGGCCTGAGGTTAAAGTGCTAGGTCCCACATGATGGACTCATGGTTCAAGTGCTGTATCTGACGCCTTGAAAAACACCCTGAGTGTATTAATGCCTGACCAAAGTCCTGAGAGGAAAATGGAGAAGGGATTAAGGCATGCCATCACTCTAGAGGAGATTTCTCACTTCTCCCCCCTCTCTCTCTCTCTGGGGAGTGCATGCACCCTATAGAAAAAAAAAAAATACTGCTCTATTTTTCTGTGAGCTTTTGTACTTCTGACATATATAGTTCTAAGGGGATCTACCATTCAAAAAAAAAAAAAAAAAAAAAAACCAGAGTTGAGGGGACCAGCAGTTGGTGTAATGTGTCGCTGGACTCCCATGTAGTCAACCACGGTTCAAGTCCCGGACACGATGGCTTAAACTCATGCCAGGTGCATATGCGTCTGTGCCCAGGATCCCGAGAGGAGAGTTGAGGAGAAAGGATTACAGAGTGGCCATCCTCCCAGCGGATGATTTCTAGCTTTCTGTCTCTCTGTCTCTCTCTGTCTTTCTGGTGAGCACATACACCCTATAGCTAAAACCTCTCCAGAAAAAAAAAAAAAAAAAAACAGAGTTGAATTTCGATAGGCCGTAGGTCAAATCATTCTGTTTTTATTGTTGTCATTGTTATTTTTTACCTCTTAGTGAAGGTGACAATATACATTTAATCAAGAAGAATGCTTGTCATTGTTTGTATTAGGAAAATTTTGATTAATGTGATTCAAATGATGCCATTTAACATATGCTATTTTTCAGGATCTGTTTATATGTAATTTAGGGTATTCTGTTCGTATTTAAAATATAAAGCTATGTTAAGGTTATAAAATAAAACTACTCATTTTGAATTTTAAAAGGACTCGATCTTAATGTAAAAAATTTCTTTTTGAATTTTCAGTATATTCAATGACTACTAAAAATAGAACAACTTACAAAACTTCTTAATATAGCAAACATTTTCCATTTGTAAATTTGAAGGTTTGCAAATTTTAGGGTTGCCTGGCAATTAATTTTGTTATCAAATTGAATATAATAAAATTCCTGATTTTTTTTCCCCCTAGAGCATGATGTGTGCACTCCCCATAGAGAAACACAGAGAAAGGAAGAAGAAAAGTGAGAAAGCACCTCCATGGGGAATGGTCACACTGCAATCCTTTCTCCATCTCTCCCTCCTTCCCGGATTTTGGGCATGCCTGCATATGAGCCCAGCATGTTTCTTAAGCCAGCAGGTTTGGGACTCAAACTGCATAGTCAGCCATGTGAGATCCAGCCACCTTGACCACCATTAAGATATTTGACTGATCCAAATATATAATGTATTTAAAGTATTTTTTCACTCCCACCTCTTCTCCAGATAATAAATTTGAATTAAGATGAAACTTTTCATAACATCATATTTTCTAAATGTAATAATTATATGTAAGTACATAATGGTACTAAGAAAGCAATAATAATGCTTAAATTCCTATTACTTAGTAAGACTCATAGAGTGTTTACTATGTGCCAGGAACCATCCTCAGCATGTGCACATATCGGCTTGTTTAACACTCAGGACAACGCAATAGGTGATACTGATACCGTTTTTTAAAAGCTTTTTTAAATTTTATTTTTATTGTCTTTTAAGTGATCAGAGAGAGAAAGGGAGAGAGATAAAACAAGTCACTAGGTCCAGGACTCAAGCTATGGTTGGCCACATGGAAATTCAATGACCCAGTCACTACACCTCCTGCTGGCCCCCAGATATTAATACCTTCATTCCCACTTTGCAGATGAAAAAAAAAAAAAAAGAATCGCAGATAAACTTAATTACTTGCCCAAGATTATATCCTTTAAGTGGCAAAACTGGGATTCAAACCTAGCTCTATACCCTAGAGTTCAACTTTTATCACCATGCCCTATCGCCATAGTTGAGAGTAATATAAGTTTGTTGTTCAATTGTCTGTCTTGTGCCTTTTACAACTGGAATTTGAAACTTTCTCTACTTAATACCAAGATTGGTAAACTAATATTTTCTAGTTTTAAAAAATTCAGGAAATATGGAGTCCTCTAAGCAGTTCCCTGACTTGCTCATCCAATTTAGTTAGAATATTACTCAAGTAACCTATACTCACAGAACAATTATACAGTACACTATTTTAAAAACAAAGTAAGTCAGGCTAATCAGAGATTAGACCTGTTTTTATTAGTTAATATAGTTTTTGACAGGCATAGAGTTACCTGAATTGTGGAGAAAATCGGATGAGGCTGAAAATGCGGCTGTCTACCAGCAGATGTCACTGTTTCCTCTCAGCACTGACGGGTGTAGACTGAAGAGAAGGATGAGGGAAAACAAGAGAGCTGTTTTATTAAAATCTCTGGAAGGCAGTGGGTACAATGTTTTGGCATTTATCATGCACAAGAGTAAGAAAATCTGCCTCCTTCTATCTGCGAAAAACACAGCGGATTCCTTACAACCTAGTCCCCCCAAGACATCACAGGCAGCAGTCCCTAGAGGAAGGCCTGGGACACTGGAAGGAGCTCTTCTGCAGGCAGCACAGATCCTTTCTCTTCAATGTAGCCAGAGGGACTCAATTAGACCACAAGGGCTGGAAAATAGAGTTGTGGCCACAGGGTGTTAGTGAACAAACCTGGTCTATGAGCACATGCAAGGTAATAATTGGAGACAATTTGCTGAGGCTGAAGGTGTTTGAAGACCAGAATTAGGAGGGACATAAAGCCATGGAAATAAGGCTCCCCCAAAGGTGTTCTGAGCATCTCTGCTGACCTTTGGGATGCAAAAGTGAAACAGAAAGCAACCTGGACCTTCTTCTTACCCCAAAGGCAGCAAGAATGTGCAAGTTCTCCCAGCAAAGCAGAAAATTGTGACTATAGCCTGTGTATACTTTTTCTTCCCCAAAAAGTATTCTACTAATTCTTGAAAATAGATTTAAAAGAGAGGAAGTGTCTGAAACATTACCATGACACTTACTTTCAGTACAGTAAGAGAAAATTCTTAATCATTTGAATGATTTTATAATCAAGTAATAGGATGTCAGTTAAATTATATTGTCTACAGAGGTATTCATTATTTGGGATTTTTAAAATGTCTAATGCTTTAAAATGTTTACTTACAGTGACTTCTGTTGCTTGGGGGTAGTTAGGAAATTCACTCTGCTTACATTTAAAGATGTTATTTCAGGGTTTATTATGGACAATTTCATAAGACCAGTTGATATACTTTTCTCACTTGGCCATGTGATTTTTGGCAAGTTTTACTGTGTTTTGTTTGTTGTTATTGTTTTATCACCAGAGGGCTTGTGTGCTCATCAGAGAAAGAAAGAAAGAGAGAGTGTCATCGGATGCTCCCCGATGGCGTGTGCTCATATTGCAGTCCTCCTCCTTTCTTCCATCCTAGTTGGAGGTGTCCATGTTGGGGATACACGCCCACTTGCACCTATTTTTCAAGCTGCTAGAGCTGGGATTCACACTGTGGCTGGCCATGTGTGATTAGATTCTCTTCAACACTAGGTTACAAGGCCGGCCCTTTGAGGCTCATTGGGGAAAAGGAAAAGATGTCAGTCCTTGCTTCTGGATGTAGGTTAGATTTTGGTTAAATTGGCAGTGAGAAGGCATCTGGAGGGTGACTCTCAGTACTATGGAGAGCAAACGGGCTCCTTTAGCTTAAACTGATAGTCAACGATGTATCTCAAGGAAAACACTAATTCCAAGATCAATAGTTAAAAGTTGAATGGTGATGGGACCAGCAGTTGGCGTAATGGCTATGTCACTGGACTCCCACGTAGTCGACCGTGGTTCGAGTCCCGAACCCGGTGGCTTAAACTCACGCCGGGCATGTGTGCGTGAGTTTAAGATCCCAAGAGGAGAATGGAGGAGAAGGGATTGCGGCGTGGCCATCCCTCCTGGGGGGTGATTTCTCGCTTTCTGTCTCTCTGTCTCTCTCTGCCTGTCTGGCGAGCGCACGCGCCCTATAGCAAAAACCTCTCCAAAAAAAACAAAAAAAGTTGAATAGTGATGCTTCCTTTGTGAAATGATTCTCTAGCAAAATAAAACATTCACTGTGATTGCCTTGCCCTGGCCTATAGGCCAGATCATTCTTTTGAGTTTCAATCCCAAGAGTACTAACTGCATGAAAAAACATTCTCATGTGGATGTCTCCAGGTATCTGAAACTTACAAGGTTACCAGATATATCAACTGAAAAAACCAAATGCCCATTTAAAATTGAATTGCAAATAAACAAAAAATACTATTTTAGTATAAGTATGTCATTCTATAAGTATTCCTATATAGAACAAACTTAAACTAAAAATATATTCATTGTCTGAAATTCAAATTTAACTGGATGTTCTATATTTTATCTGACAACCCTACACACTCAACACGTCCAAAATGGAAGTCCTCATTTTATTGGGGTTGCACTACTTTCTCCACCTCTAGGATTAGAGTATGGTACCACCATCTACCCACTGCTTTTCTCACCCTTTAAACCCAATCACTCATTAAATTGTTACATTCGTTAAATTATAAATGCAACAAATCCACCCAGTTTTCTCTATCTCTACTAAACCCCTCTTCTCCCAATTTGCCACCATCATATCTTGTCTTTACTATTGTATTAGTTAGCTCATTTCTCCACATCATAGCCGCGGTGGTCTTCTCAATCCACAAACTGTATCAGACATGAAAATATCTACTTAAAAACCCTCAAAGGGCTCTCTAGGGTGACCAGTTGTCCTGGTTTACTCAGAACTATTCTAATTTACAATGAAACTATGTCCTGGGAAGGCACTCAATTCCAGATATGCTAAGAGAGTTGGCTAACCTAAGATCAGGCACAAATTTTTAGTTTGATTTATAAGACTTTTTTGTCTTCCCTTACCCCCAGTTACTTCTTTAAATGTCATCCTTTGTTTCTTGTTAATCACAATATGTAATCTGCTCTTATTAATTTTATACCCACTTTAAAAAATCAATTTATGGGACCAGCAGTTAGTGTAATGGCTATGTCGCTGGACTCCCATGTAGTCAACCCTGGTTCGAGTCCCGGACCTGGTGGCTTAAACTCACTCCAGGCACATGTGCGTGTGTGCCCAAGATCCCAAGAGGAGAATGGAGGAGAAGGGATTGCAGCGTGGCCATCTCCCCTGGGCGTGATTTCTTGCTTTCTCTCTCTCTGTGTCTTTCTGGTGAGCACACATGCCCTATGGCAAAAACCTCTCCAAAATAAATAAATAAATAAATAAATAAATAAATAAATAAATAAATAAATAAAACTGGGACCAGCAGTTAGTGTAATAAATAAATATAACTAAACAAATAAAAATTAAAAGCAAGAAGTGCTGGTGAGGCTATGATGAAAAGAGAATAATCTTGTGCTGTTGATGGGAATTTAAAATAGTACAGCCATTGTAGAAAACAATATAGAGAGTCCTTGAAATTTTTCAAATAGAAATACCATGTGATTTAGTAATCCCACTCCTTGGTATCTACCCAAAGGACAGGGAAACACTCAATCTTAAAGATGCTTGCATATCCAATATTGATTGTAGCTTTATTCACAATAGCTAAGATACAGAATCAACCTAGGTACCCAAAAATGATGACTGAGTGTTTTGTTTTGTTTTGTTTTGTTTTCAGAGGTTTTCACTATAGGGCGCATGCACTCGCCAGACAGACAGAGAGAGACATAGAGACAGAAAGCGAGAAATCACCCCCCATGGGGGATGGTCATGCCGCAATCCCTTCTCCTCTTTTCTCCTCTCAGGTTCTTGGGCACGCACGCACACGCACCCGGCGTGAGTTTTAAGCCACCGGGTCTGGGACGCGAACCGCGGTTGCCTACATGGGAGTCCAGCGACATAGCCATTACACTAACTGCTGGTTCCCATGACTGAGTGTTTTAAATGTAGTACACATACATTATGGAATATGACTTAGCCATGAATAACAGGAAGACTGTCATTTAATACAATGTGGACAAGTACAGAATAATTCATGCTAAATGAAATAAGCCAGATTATGTAAACAAAACTGTACATCCCCGTTCAGTATATACCAAATGTCTTGCATTTTATGGCAGAAATTGAAAGATTCAAAGACATAATAGTAGAGAGGGAAAAAAATGTAGATATGAGAAACTGTAAGGGAGGAAGGTGGAGAAGGGGAATGCATGGGAGGGCCTCAAGGGAGAAGGGGTTAACAGACATAAGAATCTAAGGTTCTTTGTTGAAAAAGATATAACATCCTTGATTTCATTATCACATGCTGCATGCATGCTTTGAGAATCCATATTGTACGCTGTAAAGATGTACAACAATTAAATATAAATAAAAATTATGGGAAAAAGAATATAAGGAACAATGAGTTAGAGTTCTAATCAGGATGCTATTACTCTTTGCATACCAGATCTCGGAAATGGATTTGTATTGATGGGGAAATAATGGCATGTGGGTTAGCATGTAGCATAACAAAACTTTCAAGATGAAATTAACTATATGTAAAGTATGTACATGCAAGGACAAAAGAGAGAATTGTCATACTTGCCATTCTGATTCAAGTGGAAATAAAATCGACCAATCAACACTCATGTATGTCCATTACACAAATATGAAAGATAGTTTTAATGTAATTTTGTTTGTAGCTCTCTTTTTCCCCCATACGATTTAAAGGACAGCTGTATAAATCAATTATTATGTATCTGTTTTGATGGGTGCATAATGTATAAAGATATAATTTATGACAATAATAACGTAAAGGGAGCTGAAGCCATGTAGGAGCAAAGTTCTTTGTATGTGGTTAAAATTAAGTTGTCTGCTTTCCTCACAGAGGCTTCTGTATATGTGTCAGTCAGTTCAGAGCTCCGTCACGAGGCAAGGATTAAAGAGTTCAGGTTGGAAGAAAACCACCCAACCCAAGGTTGAACATGAGTCTTCTCTTGGTTGTATTAGTACTGCAGCTGGATCTTCTGCTAGGAATCAGAGAAGAAACACTTCTGATGGGAAGAAATCATCTTGTTTAAGACTTATTTTCATCGTTAAGCATAGCTAGTGTTGTAATAATATGTTGCATATAGACGCTAAACCATTGATATGAATGGCTTTCTATAGTACTCTTAACCATTCGATATTTACCTGACTCAGGTTTTCTACCCTTATTCCAGTAGGTACATGTTTTTCACAGTCCTTGTGGATTTTAAATCTCAAACATCAAAGTTAAAGTCAAGAAGGCATATCTAATAGCAGAATAAAAGCACAGTCAGATGTCAGGAAGATGACTCAGATTTCCAAGTACCTGTCAAACATTTAGTCTTTTTTGAGAAAATGAATAAAACGTTCACAGACCATAATTTTCTCCACTTTAACTCTTTAACAAGCCTTGTAAAAAAGAAAATAGCTTCAGAGAATCAAAATTATAATAGAGAAGCTTGTCTAAAGAGAAAAGGTCATCTACATACAATGGCTTTGGAAAAAATGAGTAAATTTGGAAATTAAATTGATATATTCAGAGAAAGGGATTTCTCTGAATTTTCTAAAAGGAGAATAATTTTATAATACATGCATGCAAAAGACACACTTGGAACAAAATGACATTGGAAAGTTGAAAATAAATAAATAAAAAGCATATATAAAAATTAATAAAAGGAAGCCTGTATTAAAATACTTGCATTAGGTAAACTATCAATATAATTCTTTGTTAAAAGCCTTTTGGTGTATAGAATAATTCTCCCTTCCCCCAAAATGTCTCTTTCTAAGCCTGAAGACCTGAATGTGTTACCTTTTATAGCAAGGGAGATTTTGCAGATATGATTAATAGTATAAAGGTACTATCACCTCAGAGAGATCAAAATATCAGAGCATTTAATCGTACAGAGGGCTCTTTGTAACATCAGGCCTGAGCCTGGTACCATCAGCCATCTCAGCAGAAACCTAAAGTGAAGGTGAGATTCTCTCATTTTAAGAGTTTTTCCTCACAAATAGATGCTGGGCTTTGTCAAGTGCTTTTTGTGCATCTAGTGAAAGCAGAATTGTATTTTTCTTTTTTACTCTGTTAATGTGTGAATTTCACTGACTGTTCAGTGCTATTCCAATCTTTAATTACTGAAATGAATTACTTTACATGTTTTCCCTTCCTCTATTTTATTGATTCAATTTGCTAATATTTTGTTAAGGGTTTTTATCTATATGTTCTTAAGGGATCTTTACCTATTTAATTGTCTTTTAAAACTATATTTTGGTGTCTGGATGATGCTGGCCTTGTGGACTGAGTTCACTGTGTTGCTTCCTCTTCTTATACTTGCTGAAAGAATTGTATAAGATTGGTACTATTTATTCTTAAAACTTTTGATAGGTTTCACCAGTGAAACTAACTGGATCTGAAGTTTTTCTTTGTGGGAAGGATTTTGACAGAAGATTTCATCTTCCTGATAAAGCTTTCTATTTCTTTTATATCACATTTAAGAGGTTTTATTTTTCATCTTGATTTTAAAATGTATTGGTATAAAGCTATTCATACTAGGACTGGCCCTGTGGCCTTGTCGTTAAGAGAGCCAGATCCCATATGGCTGACCACATGGTTCGAGCTCTGGACTTAACAGCTTGAGAAATACACTGAGTGTCTACTTTCATGCACAAAATCCCAACAGGGTAGGGAGATGGAGAAGGAATTTGCATATGACTATGTCTCATGAAGGGTGCTTCTAACCTCTCCCTCTCTGTCTCTGTATCTCTCTCTCTTTCTGTCTCTGATGAGTGCATACACTCTGTGGCAAATTAAAAAATAATAACATTTTCTTTTCCAAGGGACATATGCACTTGCTGGGAGGAAGGGAGAGAGAGAGAGAGAGAGAGAGAGAGGAAGTGAGAAAGCACTACCCATGGGACATAGCCATGCCATAAACCTTTTCTCTCCATTTCTCCCATGTTTTTGTATCAGGCACGTACACACAGACATATTTCTAATGTATGTTTAAGTCATCTGGTCCAGTATTCAAACTGAGCAATTAGCCATGCCGAATCTAGCCACCTTAACCACCATGCCCCTGGCTGGCCCAACAAAACACTTTTGAAAAACTAAAAACCAGCAGATGGCATAATGGTTATATCACTAGACTCCCATATAGTTGACAGCGGTTCAGGTCCCAGACCTGGTGGCTTAAAACTCACACTGGCATGAGTGCATGTGTGCCCACCCAGAATCCTAAGAGGAGAATGAAGGAGAACTGACTGCCGTAGTGCCATCTCCCTGTGGAGTGATTTCTTGCTTTCTGACTCTCTGTCTCTGTCTCTCCAGTGAGAGCATGCAGCCTATAGAAAAAAAAAAAAGAAAGGAAGGAAGAAAGGAAGGAAGGAAGGAAGGAAGGAAGGAAGGAAGGAAGGAAGGAAGGAAAGAAAGAAAGAAAGAAAGAAAGAAAGAAAGAAAGAAAGAAAGAAAGAAAGAAAGAAAGAAAGAAAGAAAAGGAAATCTATTCATGCTACTCTCTTATTTTCCCTTTAACTAGTGTAGGATAGGTTCATTCCTTCCTGGTATTCGTACTTTTTTCTCTCTTTCTTTTTTCTTAATTAGTACTGTGCATCAATTTTATTTATTAAAATCATGCTTTTTATGTTGCATTTGTTTTCCCAATGCCTAGCATAGAAATTGACAATACATATCTTTAAACAAACAAATGAAAGAAGGGTAGGGGACTGAAGGAAAGCCTACTGGATAGCTCCATGTGACTGTCTTACGGATAGTTTGCTATTAGCCTTTCATCATATATTGCCTGTTCTAATTTCCATTCTGTCAGTTTTTGCTTCATGTATTTTGAAGCTCTGTTATTGAGGCATATATATTTATGTTTGATGTGTTTTCCTGATGAAACAACTTTTATCATCATAGCACAGCACTGTGTGTTTTCAGTAATACTCTGTCTTGGAGACTACTTCGTCTGTTATTAACAGGGCCACACCAGCTGTCTTCTCCTTTGTGTTCGCATAGTCCGAATTTTCCTATACTTTTCTCTCACCCTGCTTATGGCTATTTTAATTCTACCTCATCCATAGACCCACTGAGAGATGGCTCTGGACCCCACGTTGTCTCACAGAGACCATGAAGATGCTCCCTGTCCATTAGCATCTGCATCACTCTGTCCTTTCCCAAAGGAGCCAACTGCCATCGCAAAGGCACCTACATAGCAAGAACAGGCAAGATCTGGACACACTGTCTTTTAGCTACAATGGACTGGAAGAATTTACAAGACATGATCCTCGGTTAACTCTTTTTTTCTTTTTTTTGGAGAGGTTTTTGCTATAGGGCGCGTGTGCTCGCCAGACAGACAGAGAGAGACATAGAGACAGAAAGCGAGAAATCACCCCCCAGGGGGGATGGTCACGCTGCAATCCCTTCTCCTCCATTCTCCTCTCAGGATCTTGGGCACGCACGCACATGCACCCGGTGTGAGTTTTAAGCCACCGGGTCCAGGACATGAACTGCAGTCAACTACGTGGGAGTCCAGTGACATAGCCATTACGCTAACTGCTGGTTCCCAATCCTTGGCTAACTCTTCAACCTCATGTGGCCACTGTCCCCATAACACCATCCTCCAGCCACAGATGGCTGGAGACATAAGACATAAGACCTTCATGAATAGTCATGCCCTGCTGCCTGACATGTTCTTTGTTTGTGTCCTCTCATTACATAAATGTAAGATACCTCCTTGACTGCTCT
This sequence comes from Tupaia tana, assembly GCA_026018925.1. Lineage (NCBI taxonomy): Eukaryota > Metazoa > Chordata > Mammalia > Scandentia > Tupaiidae > Tupaia > Tupaia tana. The sequence continues at coordinate 95,887,640 of JAKSZU010000005.1, forward strand.
ATCTAAAGTACTTTCCTCCCATTATTTTTCACCACTCTGTCTTACTCATTTCCTTCACCATGCTAATCGTAATTATGCAGTAGGTATTTAAGAAGCTCATGCAATGTGTGTGTTATGCAAAAACAATGTATGGACTTCAAAATTTTTGTACCTTATACTTTAATTCCTTTTTCCGTGAAATTTTGAAATCCCTGTATAAATATAAGTGTACGTGTATGTATAGCACATGTTAAAATTCTTTCTCCTCTTCTAGGTTTTAATCCCCACAAAAATAGAAACTTCATTTAGTCTGTTAACAAGTACATACTTGCCTTTTTTTTGAGAGAGATTTTTTCCCTATAGATTACATGTGCTTACTGAAGAGACAGAGATAGAGAGACAGAAAACAAGAAATCACCCCTCGGGGGGATAATTTTGCTGCAATCCCTTCTCCTTCATTCTCCTCTAGGGATTTTGGGCATGCACACACATGCTCCGGGTGTGAGTTTTAAGCCCCCAGGTCCAGGACTTGAACCACAGTCAGCTACATGGGAGTCCAGCAACATAGCAATTAAGCCACCTGCTGGTCCCCATACTTGCCTTTTCGGACACAAAGAAGTATATGTTCAACAGATAATTTTTGAATGTTATTGAGAAAAATATTTATATATGTAAATATAATAAGCATTATGAATTATATGCAGAAATACAAGTATTCTGGGTCAGCCTTAGTGGTAGAATGGCAGCGCACTTTCCCAAGATGTTGGATCTATATAGATCAGGGGTTCATTTCCTGTGTCAACCTGTAGGAGCACACACGTACCTGTGACCTGTGATCCTGCCTGGCTGAGAAGACTGAGTGGAAAATCACAGCCTGAGATTCTGATGTCCTGTCTTTCTTTCTGTGTCGCTTACCCTCATGCAATTAAAATAAAAAAGAATATATAGGGTTGTCAGAAAAGTTATGATGTACTATGCAAAAATGCATCATAACTTTCCTGACAACCTAACATTTTATACACACACACACACACACACACACACGCACACACACACACATATACATATTTACAGAAGCTTATTCACATTTATGAGTGGGAGAGGGGCAAAGTGTCTTTCTGTTCAGTCTTTTTACCCACTTTCTTGCTTAGGCCTCTAGGAGGCCCTTCAAAGCACTTTCACTCTCCCCTTTTGTACCGGGATTTCTACCCATAGGCAGTACTTCATTGGTGTGTGTTCTTCACCTGCATACAGATAAACATGTATAGCAGTCCGGTGTTTTTGACTGAATCGAGCAAAGCTAAACGGCTAGATTTTCTTTTCTTTTTCTTTGCTATTTTAAGAAACTGCCCAGGGAGTGGACGAGATAAGGTTTGTTCTTGGAATATTTTTGCTTCCTTCTCAGTTCTGCAGAAAAACACAGTTTCAATCAATTTCCAGAGGTTCAGTCACAGACTTGGGCTTTTCTGACCCCTAGTGGCAGGTCCAGTGACTCCTACAGAAGCAGAATTTGATTCAAGCTTTTTTGACCAAGCTTTTGGAAAATGGTCCTGTCAAAATGTGTTTTATCACCAAACCATGACCTATATTCTGTCCCCAGTCTTCACTCTGCATAAAGAAGACTTTCACTTACATCTTTATCAATATTTAAATACTAAATATTTATACTAAATATTTATTACCTTTATGATAAAAAATAGAAAATATTATTCAAATACCTTTTTTTTTCCTTTTTTCTTTTTTTTTAATCTTTTTTTAAGAAGTTTTTGCTATAGGGCTCGTGCGCTTGCCAGACAGACAGAGAGAGACAGAGAGACAGAAAGCGAGAAATCACCCCCCAGGGGAGATGGCCACGCCGTAATCCCTTCTCCTCCATTCTCCTCTCGGGATCTTGGGCACGAACGCACACATGCCCGGCATGAGTTTTTTTAAGCGACCGGGTCCAGGACGCGAACCGTGGTTGACTACGTGGGAGTCCAACGACATAGCCATTATGCTAACTGCTGGTCCCCCTCAAATACCTTTCAAAATAGCCTTCAGTTTTAGTGAAGTATTAGTCTGCCCCATGAAACTATTGTAATAAAAGTGTTAAAGACAGAAAAAAGATCATAGCAGAAAAAATATATAAAACATTAAGTGATTTCTTATTCAATTTGGAAATATGAATAAGGTGTTTTCTTTTATAGTCTACATATCCTCTCTAGACTTATCCCCAGCTCATTTTTAAATATATGAGGGATCTTTAGAGTTCATGGAAAATGCGTATTTGAAAATACTGTATATTTACTTCAATATTTTTTGCACTAAATTAAACTCATATTTTAATTCTATTTTACCATGATCTTTTTAAAGTCCCCCCATATAGATGTTAAATTAGGGAGTATAAAATAAACATAAGGCACCCTTTTTTTGGTAAGTGTTTCAGGATAGTTTTAATTTGGGGCTATTTTTGATAAACAAAAATATCAGCATTTGTTCTCCCTCCTGCAGATTCAAGCTATCCAAGAAGTTCCCTTGAAACTATTTTCTATAGTTTGTATGACAAAACAATAACTTTCTTTTTCCTTTTTTTTTTTTTTTGAGAGATTTTGCAATAGGGTGTGAGTGCTCACCAGAAAGATAGAGAGAGACAGAGAGACAGAAAGAAAGAGAGTGTGAGAGGGGAAGAGTATAGGAAATTTGGGGGAGAAATAGAGAGGTAAGACTCTTGTGGGACACAGATAAGGTCTATTATCTATTGACAAGGATGTGTATGGTGGTCTCAACTGGGCTGGACTGAGGTGTATATCATGCTGGGTAAAGTCTCTTCACAATATAAATGATGTATAGTGATTTAACGTATGAATAATAATTAAAATAAATAAATAAATTATTTTTACAGGGACCAACAAAAAAAAAAAAAAGAAAGAAAGAAATCATCCCCCAGGGGGATGGTCACTCTGCAATTCCTTCTCTTCAATTCTCCTCTCGAGATCTTGGGCACACACACACGTGCCCAGTGTGAGTTTAAGCTACTGGATCCAGGACTCGAACCCCCGTTGACTACATGGGGGTCCAGTGACATAGCCATTATGCCAACTGCTGGACCCATCTTTTTCCTTCTTAAATAACAAATTTTGGGAAGGGATGGGAGAAGGCACAACGCTAAAGTGCGACTCACTGAGAGGTTGGCCCTCATGGAAAGGTTCTGAGTTCAAGTTCAGGGACCTCCCTGGGTTATGAGTGCTTGTGATCCAGGGCTAACTGGGGGTTAGAGTGGATCATGCCATTAAGACCCTATTGGAGGTGTCATCTCTCTGTTCATCTCTTTCACTTATGAAGGGAGTAAATAAAAATAGACTTTTTAAACAATTTTCTTGGTTATTATTGCCTTGCCTACTCTGGACCCACCCCACTCTCCACATAACTAAATACACATCTTGAATAATTGCTTGTTGAGGATCATTTCTTTAAATTTCTGGTTTCATTAGCACAAAACCTCCAAGTTCGCTGGCTTCAGGAGGTACTATCAATGGTTCTAAGCAAAATACATGTTAATTCTCTGATATTATGAATCATCTTCATCTCAAAATCTCTGACCTCTCTCAAGCAACATGGTTTACTCTACATTTATCTTTACTTGATATATTAATCAGTGGTCATGGCAGACACATGAATGAAAATTTCTATGATTCATTTACCAGATGGTTCCTGACCCAATGGCATTGCCATCACCACCATGGGTTGAAGTCAGTGAAAGACTGAAGCTCAGCAGGGAAAACATTGAGACACTCCTTACATGAACATTAGTTGTTTACAGAGTTGAAGATTTAAATTTTATTTGGTTCCATAAACAGTTACCCACATAGAAATTTCATGTTAAGTCTGGCGGTCAATTTTTGCGAAGATTAGAATTTCAAATGCTTTGAAACTCAACTAGTTAAATACCAAGATTTTCAAAAAGGAAAATATCTTGTTTGAGTGGAAGTAAATGAAAAAAATAAAAACTTCGTGAAGAAGAGGCATTACTTAAGGTAACCTCACAAATACTATTTTTTAAATTGCCGTCTGGTTCATGTATAAATATTAGCCCACTGGAAATTGGAAAAGCCATAGATAAGTGAGGTAACTAGCAATTATAGGTTGTGTGAGGGAGATATAGTGAATAACAGGTGAGGGTCTTGTGGAAAGGGGTTAATATGGACAATATATTAGAGACTGAGATAGTGAACAAGCAAATACATGTAGTTCCAGTGTGGTTTGTAGCTCTATGCTTAATGCAGCTTATTATGGCCACAAGATGGTGATACAACATAACTGTCCTTGGTCTCATGCAAATGACAAATAGGGAAAGCAAAAAAAAAGGCAAGTATTGAGCTTTTCATAATGTGATGTAACATTTTCTTTCGCCACTTCCCAGAGCTTACCATCTAGAATATATTGACATCTATTATAACCTTTTAGAATATCAATATGTACATTTTATAACCTATGAAATACCTACACACAGATATTGCTGCAGATGCATAATTATTTTTGTTTTGTATATAGGAAGTCTGTATTACACAGGAACCCCATTCTCACATCAAGTTATGTCAATAATTTTTACTGATAAGTTTATCTGCATACCATTATATAAGAAACTGCATCTTTAAACATGGATATGTAGTTACATGTAACTGTAAATAAGAATGTGGATGAGAAGAAGGGAATCAAAGTGAAAAGAAAGAAGCAAAACATTTAAGGGATACAAAAATGGAAAAATTATCTGTTGATATAATGTGTATGATATCTTTAACTGGACTAATACAGAGTGTATTCATGCTGGGAAAATTCATTTTGCATGCTATAATGAAATATACAGTGATTGAATGTATAAAAATTATATATATATGTAAATAATATGTGTTCCAGTATATATATGTACATATATGTATATGTGTGTGCATATGTATGTATGTATGTATATTCTCTTCTTTTTTGAGGAAAGAAACAGGAAGGTATTTTTAATTACAAATTAAACAATACAGCTAAGAACAAACTATGGTTTCTTAGCAGTACATTTTATCAATTTCCTCTCCATTCATAATGATTCTTCCAGGTGGATTATAACCCTCTTGAGGGTCACATGCTGCACTTTTTGCATCTCCAGAATCTTCCAAGACAAGGTCCGATGTGACCTCTCTATGCTCACCTCTGCTGCTTCACCACACTTTCTCTTTCCCAACATCTTCTTTCTCTTTAAATTCTCAGAATGGGACAACATGCTTCAGTATTGGTGAAACATAAGATTCGCAAAGACTAAGCATGTTGGTATGACTGCTGGGAGTACCCAAACAAAACTCCGCAGTGGAGTCCACCATCAGAAAACTTCACCCACGCACGTGAGTTACAGTCCAACCTTCAGAGCAGGAATCCCCATTGGTCTTACTAAAGTTAATCTCATTGCTTTGGCCAGTGACTGGGCTGGAGGAGGCCAGAGCTCGCTGATGGAGGTCTACCATAGGGGACCACCTATGCATAATTTTAATTTTCAGATTAGATGAGGAAGATTTGGCTGGCATGGCTCTTTTCCTACTTCCCTTCCTCTTTTTCCGACATGGAAAGCAGGCATGATGTCAACGGTCACCTTTATGTCATCACATGTTGACATAGATAAAGCAAAGTCCAGAACCTTATAAACATGGCCCTAGTCATATTTGAATCTCTATCCAAATGGTTTGTTATGTGAGAATAAACTTGATTCCTAAATTCTTCTTTGTGGATAATTTGAATGCACTCCTGACAGATAATCCAACGTCTGACTGGTCAGGGTTTCAGAGGAGAGAGTCAACTCTGTGAAACAGGGTAACGCTTTGCTGAAGAGAAGCCAGATCCCACTTGGTGGCTATCGTTCAAATATCTGACCTAGTCAGCCTGAAACATGCCAGGCACGTGCACTACACATGAGTACCCAAACATCCGACGGATTGGAGAGAGGGATCATGGTGTGACCAGACTCCGTGGAAGTTGCTCCTCTCTCTTTCTCTCTGTCACACTCTCAAGTGTCCACACATGCACTCTATCATGAATAGAGAAAAAATAATTACAGAGAAAAAAAGAAAATAGAATCCTAAAACCAAAAGACAGAGGTTTTCAGATTAAAAGTACCTGAAACAAAGGAGAAAATGGCATATCACTAGAAATTTCAGACCAAATGTATTTTTTTAATTTAAAAGTTAACACGGGAAAAATAAAATCAAACACATACAAAACATCAGAGATCATAATGGCACTGGGTTTCACAACAGTAGCTAGAGTAGGGCAGTCATGCCAGCAAAGCCTGAAGAAACTGTTTCCATCAGATTCTAGACTCAGCCATCCTGCAATAAAAGACTCAAAGAAGCCCAAAATTATTTTCCTATATTTACAGTCTCAGAATTTTTACCTCTTATGCACCCTTCTCAGGAAACTCTAGGGAGAGAGATAAAATGCTCCACTAAAGCAAGCCAGCACCCTTAGAGAGATATGGGATCCAAGAAACAGAGTGTTTGATGCAGGAAAGAGGCTAAAGCTATTCACCAAGATGATAATGAAGAGAAGTCCCCAGATGAGAACTGTCTGGCAGATTAAGAGCATCTCTTCCATACTGGAGCAGAAAAATAGAAAACTCCAAGATAGAAGACTCCAAAATAGAAGAGAGCTGTCCCCGAAGGAAAAAGAGAGAGTGTTTGGCCAGAGGAATTTCTCTTTTCTCATGGGGAGTTTAAATAAAAATGCAATATAGTATAAACATAGCCAATTTAGAAAACAAAAAATAAAACAAGGCATTTATCAACTATAGGAAAACACAAAGATGTGCAAGCAAAGAATTATAATAATTGCACAATATGGCTCATGTTTAAGTCATATTTATAAGTCATGATAGTAGAAATTGTGAATATTGACTCAATGAAGTGATAGAGGTATTTTGGGGAGATGAGGGTAGAGGTGATAGAAAACTAAGTTCTTATCTATCACATTAAGAGTTCATAGATGCCTGGGGCCAGCAGATGGTTTGGTGGTTAAGGTGCTAGACTGCCACATGGCTGATCACAATTCAAGTCTGCGACCAGCAGCTTGAAAATCAAGCCTGGCCCATGTGTGTGCATGACCAAAATCCTGAGAGGAGAGTAATAGAGAAGGGATTGTAGCATGGCCAACCCCACTCAGTGAATGGGGTAGGTGATTTTTCACTTTCTTTCTCTCTGTTCTTCTCTGGTGAGCACATGTACATGTGTCGTATGGCAAAAAAATAAATAAATAAAAAGAAAAAACAAAAACTAATCCATAGATACCTAAAATTTTAAAAAGGAACAAGTAGCATTGTAAGTATTATTTTATTTTAAAACATAAGGTAAATTTCTGAAAAAAAAACTAAATGATTTTTAAAGTGAAGGATAACAATGGACAAAGGATCTCTGCTTTTTCCTTAAAAATCCCCCCAAAATTTTGACCTTAAAGAGTATGAACAGTACTTTTAATACCTTGACAAAAATTAAACTGAAATATTTATTCATAAATAAAGGAGCAAAGCATTAAAATAGATCTTTTCTAGTTGCATTAAGGAACTCTAAAAAGCAAAAATGACTATTTAATAAACGTTGGGTTCTATGATCTGTTTTTCTGTGTTTGTTTCTATAGTTTTTAGCAAATATTTTTGTATAATCTGAAATGTATCTGCTAAAACCCACTATAAAAACCAGGTGCTTTGAAACATTAGAGAGGTTTCTAACAGGAGAATTTAAGTGTAGTATCTTAAGGTAATGATTTACTGTGCACAAATCTAAAAAATTAGCAATCTGTAAAGTAAGTTTCCAGTCACCTCATGAACTTTCTTCCTTTGGAATATAAAATTATAACCTTTCAATTCAAGAAAAAAATAAAAACATTTTAAATTAGGTGACAATCTTCATTCTTTTATAGCTTTCTAACAATTTGATAATAATTGTATAAATCCTATCAACCCTCTTATGAAATACAATTTCTGAAGAAAGGCTTTTCATAGAGATTTAGGTATGTTATTGGAATATAATGATCTTTTCTTTTTTTATAGTATAACAATATTCAAATCATGACTTTAAGACAGACATTATGTTTATATTTTAAAATAAAATATTTTTAGAAATGAATTGAATATGTGTGTTTGTATGTACATGAAAGTATATGATGAATATGTACGTGAGCGAAATAATTTTTCAAGCTATCAATTTAATAAAATGAAGACCCTGCTGGGTACACTGAACTGTGGACTTGGTATCATGTAAGTCGAGATTATTTTTATGGAAACCTTTTGCTTTTAATTAATTTATGTATGTTTTCTCCATCCTTTCCCCCTTTCTTTTCTTCCTTACTCCCTTCCTTTTATCCCCTTGTAAAATTGAATGTTTATTCTATAGAGAGTATGTTTAATAGAAGGTTTATGCATTCAGCAACTATATTGATTATCTCAATTAATCACCTTAATATTTTTTTAAATAATTATTATTTAATTTTACTTATTATTGTTATTTTTTTAAATTTGCTATGGTGTATATGCACACACCAGAGAGAGAGAAAAATTGAAAAAGCAAGCTGACAGATCTAGGATTTAAAACCATGGTCAGCCATGTGGGAATCCAGTGCTTTAACTACCACACCACCTGCTGGTCCTAATCACCTTAATATTAACTGGATTGACAGTTCTGGCTCCTAATTACCTTAATATTAATTAGATTGATAATTCTGGTTATGGCTCTTTTGGAAAAGTTGTACAATGGTTTAAATGTGCCCCTCCATCACTTCCTTCAAAGTTCATGTATTGAGAATTTCATCCCCATTGTGAGGTTATTCAGAGGTTGGCCCTTTAAGAGGTGAATAGATTATGAGGGCTTTCTTCATGAATTGATTAATTTCTTTTTCATTAATTGGGTTAATTATCACTGGAACAAGTTCCTGATAACAGAATGAGATTGGTCCCCATCCCACTCTTGTGTACCCATATAGTGCCATCTGTTCTGGGATGACACAATGAAAAGGCCCTCCCCAGATTTAGCACAACGCTTAGATATTCCAGCCTCCAGAGCCATAAGCCAAATAAATCTTTTTTTTTTTTTTTTTTTTTTATAAATTACACATTCTGTGGTATTCTGTTAAAGCAGCATAAAATGGACTAAGACAAAGAAATTACTTATACAAAAGAATGCTTATCCACTCATGGATATTTGGGTTGGTTCCGTGTCTTAGCAATTGTGAGTAATGCCGCAGTAAACTTAGATGAGCAAGCACTTTTCCAACTGAGCATTCTCCTGTCCTTTGGGTAGATACCCAGGAGTAGAATTGCTGGATTATGGATTGAAAAAGTGGCACATATATTCCACTGAATACTGTTCAGCCATAAAAATGGAAGAAAAGTGGACGAATATGGAAGATTTATTACTGAGCGAAGCAAGTCAGGTTATGAAAGAGAGACATTGTATGTCTTCACTTAACAATAGCAACTGTCTGCACTCTATAGTAGAGACTGAAAGATTGAAAGACATAAAAGCATTGAAAATAGTTATGGACACTGGAGACAGTGCGGAAGGAGGGCGGGAGAGGGGAAGAGTATAGGGAAGGAGGTTAGGGAGAAAAAAATAGAGAGGTAAGACATTTGTGGGACACAGAAAAGGTTTATTACCTGTTGATGATAACTTGTATAGTATTCTCAACTGGACTGGTCTGAGGCGTATTTCATGTTGGGTAAATTCTCTCTACAAGCTAACTGATTTATAACGATTGAATATCTAGATACTAATAATAATAATTAATTAATAAAATAAAAGTGAGTGAAAGAAAAAAAACTTGAAGAAAAAGAAAACTTACAAGAATACATCACTATAAGATGATTTTCCCGTAAACATAGTTCTCCATAAAACATTTGTATCTTCACGGGAGTTGTACCCTCAACAATGTACTTTTCTATCTAGTATACTGATCCATTTCAATTATCTTTAAATTTGTTTTTAAATCAACTCTTCTGTTTTCTTTTTTTAATTGACACATAATTGTACATGTTGGTGGGTTAAAGTGTGATTTTTTTTTCAGTATATAAATACAATCTGCAAGGATCCAATCAGATAATTAGCATACCTAACACCTCAAATATTTATCAGAACTTCGTGTTGGAAACATTCAAAACCCTCTCTTTTTTTAGCTAGCCTGAAATATGCAGCAAATTATGGTCACTTACAGTTACTTTATTGTACTATACAACACTACAAAGTTTTCCTCTTAACTAACTACAACATGGTATTCACTAATATCGCTCTATTCCCCCTCCTCCCAAGCCTTCCCAGCCTCTTGTAATCACTAGTCTACTCTCTAATTCTGTGAAATCATCTTTTTAGTTTCTACATTTAAGTGAGAACATGTGTTATTTCTCGTTCTACACCTCGATTAGTTTTGCATCAACTCTTCTGACATTAGATGGCCTCTCTTAACAATTCTCATTCCCAGGTTCTGCATATTCACCAACCATCCCCTTCACTCTGTAAAATACCCACAGCACACCAGTGCTGCAGGTTTCCCCTTGGGTGACTATTGGTGCCAGAGCTGCCTTTCCCATCCAATCAGTGTGTGCTCAGAAAAGGTCACTTCAGACCACTTGTACCAATGGTTTCTGTGCTGTCATCACAGAATTAAAGCTTACTCAAACCATGAAGATGTGCATGGGCAAAATATATGTCTCTCTGAAAACTAATTTGAATGCTCTTTTGAGAAGAGTTGATGGGAGTCTTCAAAAATTTACCAGGAAAAAAAAAGTGCTAGAATTAAATAGTGAAAATAGCTATGAAATTTTTGGAAAACAATGAAGAATATAATATCAAGGACGCTGGTGCTTAAGAGTCTTTTGGGGTCCATTGCTCTGTAAATACACTGAGAAATGATATCATGGAAGATACATTATGAATGTGGCTTACAAAAGAGAGAGGCCTCTGTTTTCCAATCTCTTGGAGTAGAAAGATATTTGGCTCTTTCTCTAATGGTTGACTAAAAAGTGAAAACAACAACAAAAAAAAATATGTGCCTTAGTTGTTGCTACTCAAGGGTACGTGCCCTCACAGGAGAAAGACAGAGAAGATAAAGCAGCATTCATGGGGCATGGTCATGCCACAATCCCTTTTCCTCTCTCTCTCTCCTTTCTAAATTTTGAGTATGTACACATACATAACCAGAGCTTCCAGGTCCAGGACTCAAACTGCAAGATTGACCATATGGGATCTGACTGCCTTAATCACCAGGCCACAGAACCCATTCATTGGAAGACAAAAACATTGACAATAGTTATGCCTTGCTTCTTTGTTTATTTTTTAAATGCTTAAGGTTTGTATGTATTGTTTTCTTTGACTAATAACCTCAACTACATTTTTTCCATTAACCAGTTGTACATGATAAGATGTGATGTAAAAAAAAAAAATGGCTTCTATTACAACCACTTTTTCATCTGCAATGTTTTTTTATATTTACAGAGATTTTTGACATAGGGTGTGTGCACTCACCAGAGAAACAGAAAGTGAGAAATCATCCCCCAGAGGGGATGACCACACCGCAATCCATTCTCCTCTTGGGATCTTGGTCATCCGTGCACACATGCCCAGCATGAGTTTTAAGATGCTGGATCTGGGACTCAAACCATGGTCGACTACATGGAAAATCCATCAACATAACCATCATGCCATCTGCTGGTCCCTCATCTGCAGTGCTTTTTCTTATTAATAGTCTGAATCTCTCTGTTCCCCTAGAATCCTCATGTGATACCTAACCCCCAATACGAAGGTTTTAAAAGATGGTAATTTTAGGTGATAATTACTCACAGAGGATCTGGCCTCCTGAATGGGACTGATGCCCTTGTAATAGAGGGTCCAAGGGAGCTTGTTCATCTCTTTTGGTGAGGAAGCTGAAAGAAGGTACCAACTTCAAAGCGGAAAGCAAGCCCTCGTTAGTCACCCACTCTCCTGGTGCCTCAACCTAGGATTTTCCACCTCTAAAACTGCAAAAAGAATAAATTTCTATTCTTTGTAAGCCACCCAGTTTAATGTATTTTGTTATAGCAACTCAAATGCACTAAGACAACAAACTAAATACCTACTCACTACCTTTAGTCACTAGGCTAAGTACTAGTATATATTGATAGTTGTGAAAAAGGGAAATGTGGTCCTGCCTCCTGAAGCTTGAAATTGCTTATGGTTATATTCTCTTTTAACATTTCATTGGACTTAAAGTATGTTTACATATCTGTTTTTCTTCTATTTGACAATCACCTCAAAGGTAGGAAATATCACTTTCATTTTTGTGTTTTCAGCACCTTAGAAAGTAGCTGGCACTTAAGTAAAGACTAAATAAACATAGGCTGAACTGACTTAATAAAGCTCAAGACTTTATCTTATCTAAAAGTTCTAATATCTTTAAACTTACCTCTTTAGATCAGTTGTGTGTTATAATTTGTTGATTTGCCTGCCTTAAACCAATGGCTGGGATTGGAGCATAAGCATATCAATTTTTTTTTTAATAAAGAAAGAAATGACTACATGGTTGCACAATTAATTGGGGCATTACTTACCAAGGGAAGTACACACACAAAAAAACACCTGTTTTTAGAGATTTTCACCATGGTCTGTCTTCAGTAGGACTCTCTCATAAAAGGTCAGCATGAACATAACCTCACAGTCATGCAACTATTTTATAATGAATTCCGTTTGCACAATAGATGAGTCAGAATAACAATCCATTTCAACTGAGGGAGGGCCTTTTAAGCTGAGATTCTTGAAATGTGTTCTTCCCCACACTTAACACTTTAATCCTATAATAACAGCCTGGAATATACATAAAGATTCCTCAGAACAGCTTGCACTTTTAACAAGTTTTATTCAGCTAAAAAAGCTCTTTATTTCCACCCAGTAGAAAAACCAATGGAAACGACACATGAAACCAGAGTTGATAACATTGGTAATTTAACCCTGAAGAACTGGATGGTCCTCTATGAACTATGTAATGGAATCTGACTTTTGTTTCCAGGATTTGTTGCTTTATCAAGTCATCTCAATGTTGTCAAGTAGATTTGCTCTGTCATGTGTTCTTAATGTTGGTCTCCAATGTTTCTGTGCTACTCATGGATGTCAAGATTTCTCTAACAGATGGCAGAGTTTCACACTTCCAGTTTCTCAATATAACTGGGTAACATGCAGCCATAATTTACTAAAAGTACAGTCACCTTACTGTGTTGTTTTTCTTGAGAAATTAAAAAATATAGACAAGTACAAATAACGTATCAAATACCCATGCATCTACCACCCAGTGTTGAATGTTATTGACATTTGACACATACAATTCAAATATTTTTAAAAGTAAGTATAATAAAGCATTATGAATAAAACTAAAGTCTCTCTTACTCTCTATTTTCAGGCTGAATTCTATTCTTCCCTCCCCAAAAGTAACCTTTGTCATGAATATACATTTTTTTATTATATTGAAAAAATTATATATACACTTTTGCTTCTAAGAGCATAAAAGAGCATCAGTTTGCATGATTTCTTATTAGTGTAAATGGTCTATTATTCCATATCTGGTATATTAAAAGTTGTATAATTTGAGGTCTACATATATATAAGTATACATAAGATTCATTTTAGAGACTGTATGCAATTCTATCAAATCAATGTTCCATAATTTACTTATTGATTCACTCATTAATGGGCTTTCAGAACGTTTCTCATTTTTCACCATCATATCATGCTTTAACTGTTTAGAGTATATTTTGTGCACAAGGTGAGGTTCCTTTTCTTAAATACATATTTTAATTTCATTTATTTTATACTTTCAATCACATACATCACTTAGTTTGTAAAGTGAATGTTCTGTGCAGCACTCTTCTCTCTATTACTCTTCCCTGCAAAGTACACATGCTTCACCTTTCTCCAACTCTAATCTCTATGACCTCTCTCAGGGAAATCACCATGCTCATTCTAGGTCCCCTTACCTGCCCAGTTATCCAGAAAGTGTCTCTAAGACGAAAATACCTCATTTCTTCCCCATATCACAGAGTTCACGGTTCTGAGATGCCTGTGGTTCAATTGCTGAACACATTTGCGTCACTTATTCTGTCTGGCTTTCTATTTGTTTATGGTGAGAAGGTAAATCCTCTTCCAGCTACTCTTATACTAGAAGCAGAAGCCTCCATATAAGTTCCAAATGAATGTGAATATTAGCATTCATCCAACTAATCGAGAGAGATCCAGTCTTCCTTTCCTTGGATCCCCTTTCTGTGATAGTTTGGGGCTCTTACTCAGCCCAGAGGGTTTCATGCTGATTTGTCACCTGAGATAACAACAGGAAATGTGCTCAATGCCTGGATGTCGCTTGTCCTCCACTCCTCACTGGCTGCGGGCACTGCTCCTTCACACCCTCATCATAACAGATTTGACATCAGGGATGTATTTCCTATCAGGGATGGATTATTTTTATGTTTTGCTTCTGTACTACACAATTATCTTTAGGAATAATCACGAATTAAAATAAATGTTTCCCATGTGAATTAAAACTTGCACTCGCCGAACAAAAAATAGTCTACCTTCCGGTGAGCCTTCTGTTTTACACAGTTTTAAGTCCAAATAAAAAGCCTAAAATGTCATGTGGATTCATAGAATTAAATGGTATGAGCTTTATTTCTTTATCCCTGTAATCACTATGCCATCATTGCTTATTTCTAATATTACTTAAATGGAGGAATGTGTAGTGTCATTGAAGTTGGTGACAAACTGCTCCTGAAGCAAAGCCGTATTTTTCCAAACCATTATGAACTTGCTCTTGAAAAATTCCTGTACAGCTAATTCTGCACATGTTGAGGACTGATCATATAACAAAGATCTCTGAAAGGATAGGTATAAAATGGTGTTAACATGGGCTAGGGAGTCTGGCAAGGAATGGGCAGATGTCCATCAAAGCTATAATGTTTCAGATAAACAGGAAAAATAAGTTTTGGAAATTCATTGTACAGCAAGTTGAACATAATAATGTATAGTATACTTTAACATTGTAATGGGCCAGCAGGTGGCATGAAGATAAGGTGGGAGGCTGTATCCCAGATGGCTGACTGGGTTTCACATCTCAGGCCCAGTGGCTTAAAAATCATATCAAGCACGTGTATGCATGTGTGTGTGTGTCGGGGGTGGGGGAACCAACATCCCAAGAAAACAATGGAGGGAAGAGATTACAGTGCAGCCATCCCCCCAAGGGGTGATTTCTCACCCCACCCCCATCTCTCTCCGGTGCGGGCACATGGCCATAGCAAAAACTAAAAACATAACAAAACATAATTGCAAAGAGAAGATTTGAGTTGTTCTTATCACAAAAATGATAAGTATATAATGTGTGGGATATGGTAATTAGCTTGAGTCAATCATTTCATATTATATACATTTATCCAAATATCCAAACCTCACTTTGTACACCATAAATTCGTATAGTTTGTCATTTATATTTATTTTTCATTTATATGTCAATTTAAGTAAATAAATAAAATTTTGGAAGTCTTGTAAGAATGTACATGTACAGTTGGCCCTCTATATCCACAGATTTGACATCCATGGATTCAACCAACCATAGATAGAAAATAACGATATGATAATGAAAAATAAAAACAATCAAAATGATACAGATAACAACTATTTATAACATACTCATACTGTATTAGGTACTAAAAGTAACCTAGAGATTATTTAAATTACACAGAAGGAGTGGACAGGTCAAATGCAAATACTACACAATTTTATATAAGGGAATAGAGCGTCCTCAAATTTTTTGTATCAGTGGGAATTCTGAAACCAGTCCTCCATACCTAGGGACAACTATACAATTAAGTCCAGAAGTAATTGATTTTTTTCACAAAGGAGCATTTTTATCACAGACATTGTTTAGAACTACAAACTCAGTGTAGACTGCATTTGACCCCTCTCCTGTTTCAGCCAGTTCATGAGCACATGCATACTTAGCATACTCAGGGAGGTCTCTGGCCCTGAATTAGGAACTGTCCCATGTGGATCAACCTTTCAGAGCACTGTGCTTTACCTCTGCATCACTGTCCAACTCCTCAACATCCAACTACTTAAGTGACAAAAATCCCTCAGTTACAAACACATGTACTAACACATGTCTGGAGTAGAAGGGGGTCTAGCCAGTTGGAAGTATTTTAGTTACCATAGTTGTATCTGTATTTAAAGTAATTAGCACATCTTTTTTGTAATAAATTGTCTTGTTTTAGTTTCAGTGCCATGTTGTAGAAGAAATTGTATATTGCCCAACTCTCAGTACTTTCAAAGGACCTAAATACAGAAACGGAGCTCCTTGAAGTCCTATGGACCTCTGATAAAATCCGGTGGACTGGTGCCTTTTGTGCTGAGTAGTAGTTGACTAAATTTTCTAGCTAAAATGAAAATCAATTTGACTATTTGTAAAAATTATAAACACCACTTATAAAAAGCTCCATTAATATAGAAAAGGCAAAGATGGCAAAGATAAAAGTAAAATACTCAAGTCCAATTGCCTATGAATAGTCATTAATGTGGACTTTGATAAAAACAGAATCATACATTTTTCAATAAAAACTATTAAATGTAATTTATCCACATTTAGTAGAAGAAAAATGAGCAGAAGTAAAACTGCCGAGATCGCTTAACATTCATATAAATGTTTCTTCACTCCATGAGTTATTCCCCAACAAAAGATCCCTCTAAAATTAAGGGAAGATAGTAAATAAAACACTGAAAACATGGAGTCATTATGTCCCATTACATACATAATATAATTTTAGACAGTATCAGCTGATCACCTGTAAGGCTAGATAAACACATTAGCAATTTCATTCTTCTCCCTTTGTTCAGTATCTATATTACATAACCATAATTATCCTAAAGTTTTCTCTTATTTGTCTTCCATACAGATGAATTCAATACTCACCACCTATTTTTAAAATATCAACCTCGGGACCAGCAGTTAGCGTAATGGCTATGTCGCTGGACTCCCACGTAGTCGACCACAGTTCGCGTCCCGGACCCAGTGGTTTAAACTCACGCCGGGAGCGTGTGCGTGTGTGCCCAAGATCCCAAGAGGAGAATGGAGGAGAAGGGATTGCGGCGTGGCCATTCCCCCGGGGGTGTGATTTCTCGCTTTCTATCTCTCTGTCTCTCTCTGTCTGTCTGGTGAGCTCACGCGCCCTATAGCAAAAACCTCTACCAAAAAAAAAAAAAAAAAAAAAAAAAAAAAAAAATCAACCTCCATCATTTTTAAATCTTTTTTTTAATCTTGAAATAATTTTACACTCACAAAAAGGCAAAAAGGTTTCACAAATAGCATCATGTTCCAATATCAGAAGAGAATAAGGATGGCAACTACATGTAATGTGGGCTTATTTCCAAATTCCTTGTTTTACTTCATCTATGGATTTTTGTCATCACAGAATTTACTAACGAGGTAGTACTGTATTTTATGGCCAGACCCGGGTGTTTCCATTATGTCTGAGAGCCGGACTGGCTCTGTACAGTCTGCAACCCGAATGACTGCTCAGGGTTCTACATTGAGAAGGATCTGTGCTCGATTAATGTCCCACCACTGCTGTCTTGAAATTCTTAATATTTTTTTAACACACAGACCTCATTTTCATTTTGCCTTGGGCCCCCCAGACTGTTTTGCTGGTTTTGACGGAAGGCATATGTTTGGAGGTAAGGTTTCACAGTCACTCTTTCCTGCAGAACATAGCACTCAGGTCTTCTGGTATTAGACCTCCATACAGAGAAATTAGAGACTAGCCTGAGGTCCTTCCCTAATTTCAGGCATTGGATTTTGCTATTTTGTGCCTGAATGAATCCTCCGTTATCTTTGAGGTGCAATCACTTAGCCAGAGTATGCCTCTGTGTGATGCTTCCTACGTTACAGATTTTTTGGAACATGGTACACTCCTGCCTCAATCTGCAGATTTGTTTCAGAGAATTATGCTTGCATAATATATTTAGATATTGTTTCACAGAGTACAGAGGCTGACCTGGCCCTCCATATGTTCTTTATTAAGTAGCTCTCCCCTTGGACCTCAAGCTTCCATCCGTGGCAATGAAGGAAAGCTCAAAACCTCTTCCTACAGGAACCAGGAGGGAGATCTCTTTAAAAAGCAAAATAAAACTCTGATCCCCAAATCCCTCTTCAACTAATTTATAGTAAAATTCCTTGAAAAAGCTGTTATTCCTGATCCTAGCTTTGGAGTGCTGGTGGCTTCCTGTGGTTGCTAATCTCTTGGCTCAACAATACCCATCTGTCATTGCAACTCTCCCCTCACACATGGGACTAATTTCTTGCCCTAAATCCCCCACCCCTGTTATAATTAGAGTAGTTTCTTTTTCCTTGGTTGGTTCCTGACTGATAGAAGTTGATAATAGCCATTATTATTTGCATTGTTTAATCTTGTATATCTTTTCTGACTTATTTGTGTGTGTGAGCTTAATCAGTTGCTCAAGTGTTGAAAAGTTTCCCATTGTATTAACAAATTGATCAATTTCTCCTTATAGTCTTTTAATTTAAAAGTATTTTATTTGGTGTTTATTAATGTATATTACTCAAGGAATACAAGATTAAAATGGTTATATTTTTCAAGTTGGGACTCAAAGTTAATTTCTCCTCAATGAATTATATGAGCCCTTCCAAACTTAAGTGGCCCAAGGGCTGTGGTTGGGAAAAGTATGGTTTTAGTTGGCACATTTCTTTTCTGTGTGTAATATTTTTCTTTCTCTGGTTTCTATGCCCTTCTGATCCAGTCTGCTTTTTCTTCCAAACATTGCTCAAAGTTTCTGGTTCTCACGTTTCACACGTTTTTCCCAGTAAGGTTATAGATATATTCTTTTACACTTTCTCTATGTGTGTATTTGATACACACATTTTTTCTACATATATTTCCATTTTCATGGGATAAATACAACAACTTTATATGTTTTTCCTTACCTTGACTGTTTTATGACACTGAAATCATATTTTTAAAAGCTTGTAATGCTAGAATCACCAGGGCTCTTTGGAGAAGTGATTCTGTGATAACTTTGTCCTTTTTTAATAGTTACTACTTTTTTTACTTTTTACAGTCATTTTTATACTTTATATTTTCTTTAAAACTAAACTTTTTTCAAGACTTTTAGACCTGCTGACATTTAATTTTCATTCTGATTTAATTTAAAACTATAAATGTCATTAAGTTTTTTTTCTGTAGAGCTAAGCGGTCAACTTCCTTTCCACTTTTATTGTTTTATAATAAATAATTTACAGTTACAGTTAAACTTTATAAATTCTTTTCATCTTATCACATTAGGAAGCATATTTATGTTATGTTTCATGTTAAAGAATACAAAAATGTGCAAAGAAAAAGTTAATACTCCTCTCTCATTCAACCCATTACTACCCTGAGATACTGCTAAGTGTCTGGTGCCATGGTTCTGTTTCAGCCCCCTTCTACATGCATGTGTGAGCACACACACACACACACACACACACACGCACAGTTTTTGTTGTTTGCTTTTTTTTTTTTTTTTGCTGAGTTTGATATGTAGGGAGTGGTTAATGTAGAGATCGTAGATTGGGAATCACAGAGTGTAGGTGACATTTGGTACCATGGGACCCCATGGAATCACCAAAGTGGCACCTGGAGTTACAAGAGCTAAAATGTAAGCTCTGGGTCACTCCCAGATTTGGATGAAGAGAGGAGTAGATTAGGCAAAAAAATCAGTGATCAGTATGGTGGGAAAGAAAACAGGAGAGTGTGATATCCTAGATAGAATTCAAATACTTACAAATATTTTAAGTATGATGATGTGACCAGCTCTATTAAATGCAATATGTATTTTAAATATATTTTCTGGCCCGTTGTTCATCTTTTGAATTATCTAGCTCTTTATATTCTTTTTTTTTTCTTTATGGCTTTTGAGTTTCCTAGTCTGAATAAGAAGTTCTTCCCCAATGGGACCAGCAGTTAGCGTAATGGCTATGTCACTGGACTCCCACATAGTCGACTGCGGTTTGAGTCCTGGACTGGGTGGCTTAAACTCACGCCGGGCATGTATGCGTGCATGCCCAAGATCCCAAGAGGAGAATGGAGGAGAAGGGATTGCGGTGTGGCCATCCCCCCTGGGGGGGTGAGTTCTTGCTTTCTGTCTTTTTGTCTCTCTCTGTCTGTCTGGTGAGCGCACACGCCCTATAGCAAAAACCTCTCAAAAAAAAAAAAAAAAAAAAGTTCTTCCCCAGTCAAAGTTACATAAGTATTCACATAGAGTTTCTTTTAATTTTTAAAATTTTAAAGTTATTTTATCTTTACTTTAAAATATAAAATTTGGGGGTCAGCAGCTGGCCTAGCAGTTATGCTGCTGGACTCCCACATGCTCAACTGCAGTGCAAGTCCCAGACTCCCTCATGGTCAACTGTGATTCAAGTCCTGGTGGCTTGAAACTCACTCCAGGCATGTGTGCATGTGTATCCAAGATCCTGAGAGGAGAATAGAGGAGAAGGGATTGCAGCATGGCCATCCCCCTAGGGGAAGGGTTGATTTTTCTCTTTCTATCTCTCTGGTGAGCACAGAGGCCCTGTAGCAAAAAAAGAAAAAAAAAAAAAAAAAAACTCTTAAAAAAATCACATTAAACCTTTGTGGATATTTTGGGTAGATGGTGTGACAAAGGGATCTTGTTTCAGTTCTTTAAATGAAGTACCAGTTCTGCTATCACCTGTACTAGGACATCTTTCTCCACAGAGTTAAAATGTGTCTTTTGTCATATTTCAAATTTAAATATATTCTAAATCTATTTCTAGATATTCTGTCCCACTAAATATACTAATTCTGATGACTAGAGCAGCAATTATTGTTAGCCCAATGTAAGCCAGGTGCCCACTTCCGGTACAGTCAACTCCAGCCAGACAATAGCATCACGTGGACTCACACCTCTCAGCTGGAGCAAATGGTCTGGGAAAAAAAGTGGGCAGAACCAACAAATTGAGTAATATTTCTATGCACTTCACTTCTCCTAAGTACGGAAGGGTGTAAGAGTCACTGTGTTTATAAAATCTCTCTAAGTATCATTAGAGATGCCCTGTTTCACCACAGAGAATTACACATTTCTAATCTTGGCTAATGACTAATGAAAAGTAGAAAATATTTGTATATATCAAACAATCCTTTAGTCTTTCGACCTTTTCAATTCATTTTCTATTCTGAATTTATTTTTAACCCACAGAAAAGATACAGCATTCGGTATTTTATAGATTTTAACAGAAGTGCTTTTTGAGAGTGCATCTTTGAACTGGTGTGTGGTGCTGTGGTTTGTATCAACCCAGGAAAGCTAGCTTGCTGACCCAGAAGAAATTCAGTCTGATCACTACGAGTAAGTGATGGGCAATTCTCAACTTTGTTGTAAGTTGAAAGAGAAGAAATAAGCTATAAGAAGCTTAAAATTCAAATAGAATTTTAATAAAATTTAATCATTTCAAAATTTAAATAGAGCTAAAGCTAGCACACATCACATGCCTACCTGGGCCATAGTGGTGATAAAACCATCATGGACGTGTGTCCACATCAATTCAAAATCACACAGAATTATGGTATACTCCACTTTCACTATTCACAGACTCCACGTTTGCTCATTTATTTACTCAGAAAAGTTTATTCGTAACCACAAATTTAGTACTCATAGTTCTTTGCTAGTCTTTCACAGACTCACCAAGTAGAAAAACTTGGAGGTTCTCCATACTCATGTTGCCAGCTGAGGCACTGCTGGTTCCAGCCCTGGTAGGATAAACAGGTGTTCTTTCACAGCCTAAGTGGTGCCACTTGCTTTGCATTTTGTGTTTTCTGTTACTGATTTTTAAATGGCTCCCAGTGCGGAGGTACTGTTCTTCCTAGGTAAGGCTGTGATGTGCCTTTTGGAGACAACACATGTTAGATAAACTTTGTCACAGAATATATGCAGTATGAATGGTACTGTTGCCTATTAGTTCATTGTAAATGAATTGACAATATATATCATATAAGGTGCAAAAAAAACAGAAATGCACAGAAAACTATGTTATATATGTATCAATTGGCAAAAGGAGTGTGACCTAAGGCTCCTAGGAATCTAACCCTGTTTTCCTCCCTAGGAGCAATAATTCGTAGCTTACAGCAGCTATATAAAACCCAAGTAATGTGAATAAAGAGAAGCTACTATATTTCAGGTGCACATTTTGAGAATAAATGTTCCACAATTAAACCAGTTTTAGTTGTATTCACACAAAACAGGTAAAATAACGTTTGGCTGATTACTATCTTCAAATCACACACACACACACACACACACACACATACACATTGAAACCAAGTTGGTGTTTCAGTATCAGCTAGGATCCAACTCTGAAAGGATTAGGTTATTAGAGGCACATTTCTCAGAAACTATGAGGGCAGTCAGAAGTTTTTAAAGATATCTGTGTATATTTCTTTTCCTTTTATGGCACAGCCATTCAAGGTGGCTCTATTTCATGACTCATTCTATCCATGTATTGAAGCTGAAAGTAAAGCACAAACAATCAAAAAAATATTTGCTACTGGAAAGATGATACATTAAAAACATACATAGTAAATAATCCAGGGAGTCAACATGGAACTAAAATGATCACTTTAAAGTAGGAAGAGAGTTGTCTGTGGTGTCATTAACATTGCAGTAATCATCATTATTAAGAATTTGAACCTGGCAATCAAGCTATGGAGGTTTGTTTGTTTGTTTGTTTTGTGGAATGGAAATGCCTTCCATTACTTTGGGAAGCATTTAATGAAACACTAAGAAGTGGCAGATGAGAGTAACTCTTTATTTCTACAACATGTAAATACAACAATGACTATTTATCAACTTTAACGTGTTCTCAGGCCAGTTCAAAGGTAAGCGCCCTCCTGTGTCAGAGCATGCATGTAAATAACACTGATAAAAAATTAAAGGATGCGATACATTATTTTTCAAATGTTAAACACAGGTTTTGGTTTATTTTTATACTTCAGCTTCTTTTATGTGCCATTATAAGAATGAAATTTTTGGTTTAGATAGATGTGTAGTTCACATTGATTATTATTTATGGAAGATAAGGATTTAATTAAGAGTACACTGATGGGGCCGGCTCCATGGCACAGCAGTAATGTGATGCTCAAGAGAAGTGAGATCCCATATGGTGTCCATAGTTCTACTCCCTGTTTCAGTTAGCCTGAAACACACCAGGTATGGAGACGAGTTTCCAAAATCTGATGGACTGGATGACCAGAGGAAGGAGATTGTGATGTGATCAGACCTTGCAGAGGGTACCTCTCTCTCTCTCCCTCTCTCTCTCTCTCTCTCTCTTTCTATTTTATCCATCCACATGTACTTTATCATGAATAAAAGAAAAAAGTGTGTGTGTGTGTGTGTGTGTGTATATATATATATATACACACACACGTATTTACTTACAGTCCTTCACAATCCAATCTTATCCCCAAATCTCTTTACCACCTTTCCAATCTGTTCCAGTTGCCTTCACCATCCATTGCTTTATACCCCTGCATCCCACCACCATCTCTTATCTAAGCATTTTCCGGACTTAATATTTTTATTAGGTTGGTGCAAAAGCAATTGTGGTTTTGGACCATGTGTTTTAAATCATTATAATTAGACTCACACACATCTTTATTAATTAACCTTTACAATCAACACATTTTTTTGCCAACCAGAAATAAATCTGTTTATTCCTATAGCATAAAAATTCCTGTTTCAGGATACAATGAACTCTCGGAAAGCTCCTTCTGTATCCTGCTGGTTCTGGAAGCATTTTCCCTGCAAAAAAGTTGAGATACTTGGAGATCAAAGGAAGTCAGTTGGTGAGAGAGGCCAGGTATATATGGTGGGTAAGGCAAAATTTAGGAGCCCAATTCATTCAACTTTTGAAGCATTGATTGTACAACATATGACTGGGTGTCGTCATGGAGAAGAACTGGGCCCTTTCTGTGGACCAATGCTGGCTGCAGGTGTTGCAGTTTTTGGTGCATCTCACTGATGTGCTGAGCATACTTCTCAGATGTGATGTCTTGCCAGGATTCAGAAAGCTGTAATGGATCAGACCCCACTGACAAGTGACCATGACCATTTTTTTTGGTGCAAGTTTAGTTTTGGGAAGTGATTTGGAGCTTCTTTTCTGTCCAGCCACAGAGCTAGTCATTGCTGGTGGTCATATAAAATCTACTTGTCAGTACCCATCACAATTTAACCAAGAAATGGTTCATTGTTGTTGCATGGAATAAGAGGTGACACACAATGAATTTTTAAATTTTTGGTCAGCTCATGAGGCACCTTCTGAGTGAGCTTTTTCACCTTTCCAATTTGCTTCAAATGCCAAACGACTGTGGAATGTTGACGTTGACATTGACGTTGACTTCTTCAGCAACTTCTTGTGTAGTTGGAAGAGAATCAACTTTGATGATTGCTCTCAATTGGTCGTTGTCAACTTCCACTGGCCAACCACTACACAACTCATCTTGCCTTTGCAAAACTCCTTGAATGATCACTGCAGTGTACATTTGTTAGCAGTTCCAGGACCCATGCGTTGTTGATGTTGCCAGTTGTCTCTACTGCTTTATGACCCATTTTGAATTCAAATAAGAAAATTGTTTAAATTTACTTTTTGTCTAAAATCATATCCACAGTCTAAAATATAAATATATATATATATATATATATATATGTGTGTGTGTGTGTGTGTGTGTATGTATATATATATATATATATATATATAGAGAGAGAGAGAGAGAGAGAGAGAGAGCAAGCAATAAGCCATTAGCAAACAAAAGTAAGAAATGCACATTAAAACGATGTGTAATATAATCACATTTATTAAAGAATGTATCTGGTATCAAATGGCAAATTTCAACAATGGAAAACTGCAATTGTTTTTGTACCAACCTAACATTATTTTACCTGGAATGCTAGCTTCCTTTTATAATGTCCTTGTAATTCACATTCATTTCCTAAAGCATTCTAAAAACAAACTGAAAATGTATTCTCCCTTTCCTGACTACCAAATTATTCCTATACTTTGTCTTTTATATTTTAACATTTAAAAAAATTAATGTTTCACTTTACATGGGTCATATGTTCAATATCCCTTTAGTTATTTCATATATGTGTGTTCTGCTTCCTCAGTAAAATTTTTAGGGGGCCAGGCCTCATGTTATATTTTCTCCTATTTTCCTAAGGATTAATGCACAAACCTTTTCAGTAGCATCGTGTGAATTGAATTTTATTCCTTGATGGTTTAACTACAAATTAGGAATGAGAGCATCAGACTATAAGTTATGGGCAGATTTTCCAGGAGGAAGTTGAGATAAGGAATTTTACTTAAATTCTAGGAAAATAATAATGATATATTTCTTTTTATAATCATTCTTCCCTTTTTTCTACTTGTACCCTACACAATAGCCAGACCACACATTTTGCAAATATGGTTTCCTCCTTTTGCACCTTTTCACATTCCACACCTTGACAAGGTCACTCTGGGCTAGGCTTGCATCTGTATTGAATTGTGTCGTATGACTCTGAACATGTAACTTCTATCATAGTCTCAGTTTCCATATCAGAAAATAGTAGATGGTAGTGATACATATAGCCTAGAATTTCTGGAAAGGTCAAGTCATATTCATCGTGCAAATTACTCCCTAGCCTCCCTGTCTCTTTAGGCCATGTTTATCAAATAGGAGACAATGACCTATTGGGTTGTGAAATAAACTCCAGGGGTCCAACCAGGATTTTTGACTAAAAGAAAATAAATGGAATAAGGTAGAATGGGACATAACAGAATATATAGTTCATAAAATAGGAAAATACTGTTTTGTGAAATTTTTATTTCAGAGCTATGTGAAGAAGTATTCTATACCATGGCATGAAATATATTTCTCACTAATGGGATGAGAATATAAAAGTTTGGAAAACACGGATTTCATATCAGTTTAAATTGCATGTCATTCATGAAACCATTCCAGATTGTGTCACCCAGAAATGACCTCTCTTCCTATGACCTTTGGGGACCCTTCTTATGCCATATACAAATGGTCTTCAAAAATTTCATGGAAAATGTGTGCTATGGAAAAACTATGCATTGGACCAGTCCTGAGGTGAAATAGTTAAGAGAGGGAGCCAGATCCACGTGGCCAACCACGTGGTTCAAATCCAGGTCCCAGTAGCTTGAAAAACATGCCAGGCTCATGTACATGGGTCCCCCAAATCCTGACAGAATGGAGAACTGGAAAAGGGATTGTGGCATAACAATGCCCCCATTAGACGGTGTTTTCTCTCTCTCTCTCTCTCTCTCTCTTCTCTCTCTCTCTCTCTCTCTCTCTCCCTCCCTCCCTCCCTCCCTCCCTCCCTCTCTTTTCTGTCTCTGGAGAGTACCTGAAGTCCCTGGCTTATAAATAAAATGAACTATATATATATATATATATATATATATGTATATATATATATATATATATAAACATATACATATATACACACACACACACATATCAAACTATATATATATGTGTTGTGTGTGTGTGTATATGTATATATATATATATATATATATATATATCAAAGTTTTTGCAATGAAATAAATTCATACTTTAATTCCATTTTTCCATGAATTTCCTGGTGTTTTTTTGTTTGTTTTGAGAGGTTTTTGCCATAGGGCACATGCACTCACCAGAAAGAGAGAGAAAAGAGAGAAGTCACTCCCCAAGGGGGATGGCCACGCTGCAATCTCTTCTCCTCCATTCTTCTCTCGGGATCTTGGGCATGCACACACACGTGCCTGGCATGAGTTTAAGCCACTGGGTCCAGGACTCGAGCTGCGGTCAGCTACATGGGAGTCCAGTGACATAGCCATTATGCTAACTGCTGGTCCCTCTATGAAATTCTTGAAGTACCATCATACTATGTTGTATTATACCTGCTTTTGTAAAAATCACATTTTTACAGCAGGTTCAGAATCTCTTTAAGCTTCAGGCCATACATTGTTCATCTCTGAATACTTGGCAAAGCCCTTAGCATATCTGTTTGCATGTTGTAAATGCTAAATGCATATTTTGTTAATAGATGACTAAGTTTTATGTACATTCAATTCTGTAGGAGACAAATTGACAAATTCTCCTCTGTGAGGAGAATCTAGAGGCAACTATTAAAGAATTAACTTCAATGCAAGAAAAAAAAATCTACTTATTTGTTTTGGTAAAGAATTCCTACCCACCTTAATAAAATATTTTAAAACTTCTCAATAGGAGGTTTGCTATTGGATGAAATATTTTCCTCTTAACCTATATAGGGCAGGACTTCCTAAACTGGCTTTTCTTTTTTTTTTTTTTTTTTTTTTTTTTTTTTGGAGAGGTTTTTGCTATAGGGTGCGTGCACTCGCCAGACAGACAGAGACAGAGAGATAAAAAGTGAGAAATCACCCCCCAGGGGGGATGGCCATGCCGCAATCCCTTCTCCTCCATTCTCCTCTTGGGATCTTGGGCACACACGCACACGCACCCGGCGTGAGTTTAAGCCACGGGGACGCAAACCGCGGTCGACTACGTGGGAGTCCAGCGACATAGCCATTACGCTAACTGCTGGTCCCCCTAAACTGGCTTTTAGGGGTAATCTTTAGGAATACATATTCTCTATGAAGTTGTATGTAAAATCTGTTTGTTTGTTTTTATACACACACACACACATACACATACTCCCACCCTGCAATGTGAAAACCCAAAACTATATTCTCCAAGGAAGGTGTTTCATAATCCAAGAAACCACAAGTATATGTCTATGATATATCCCTTTCAGGAAAAAAAAAAAAAAAAAAAAAAAAAAAAAAAACTTTCTGCATTTTTCCTTAACATCAACCCTCTTTCTTCTTATCTTAAAAGCCATCGGTTAGGGTTAATGATCCAAATTCTCTCCCTACTCCAAAGAGCACCTTCTGCTATCAAATTAGGTACAGATAGGCACCGTGACTCTTCCAAGCCATTAGGAAATCATTTAGCCACAGATCTCCTGTGGCATGCTCCCTTTAGTAATCTCTTACTAGCTTTCAACAGCAATAAATCACCTGTCCACTCAGTGCCTGGACAGTTCCCGGAATATGTGACCACCATGCACATCAGCCTCTCTGGTGCTGTGAAGCCCGATGGCTGGTGTATTGCTTCACTAATATTCAGTTTGCTTTCGGTCTTTCACCTGGAGTGGGGATGAGCTACAGGAAAGCCACTACAATTAATGGTTATTTGAAACCACCCATAATAGGTTCCCTGGCAGGGCACCAAGGGTAGGTGTGCCCAGAAGATTTAGGAGACAGTGTACCCAGTCTTGATGTGAAATTTAATGTCTCCAGTTTTGTTTGCAGTGCAGCCTTTGTGTTTTCCCCACCACGGGGACTTCTTCCAGCACACTCCCCAGAGCAGGCCAGAAGGGCTGGGCTGGTGGCAGCCACTGCTCTGTTTAAAACAAATGAGCTTCACCTTGAAGCTCATCCTCTCCCCTTCATACTAATTTCTACCATGAAAATGACCTCATTTTCCAGAGATGAAATGCCAGAGCCCTAGGGAACCTGACCAAGGTTTCAAAACCAAGTCAAACTGTCCAGGCAGTCAAGAAGTATACAGACATATGCCCTGATTTGAGGGGCAGCAAAGTGTGCCCCCTCTGTAAGGAAGTGCTCTGATTCCATCAAGTCATTCTCTCCAAGGCTGCCCTTTCCTGGCCTACAAGTAATCAGCTTCAGGGAAGTGGTCCATCGTAGATGCTAATTCCAGAAGACTAGACTCTCCTGGCAGCGATTAGCTCGAGGAGAAAACATCATTCAGGCAGGTTAAAAAAATTGGTTCCTGGCTTTCTTTTCTTTTCTTTTTTATTTTTTTCTCAAGCACGGGAATCTCAAAAGCCTGAAATGTTAATCTCTCCAAATGCCACTACCCCCCCCTACCTTAATTGAGCACTTATCTTATGAGTAAACAATTTAGCAGTGAAATCAAATCACTTAAAAGGTGACTTTTTTTTGGAAAAGAGTATCTTAGGCCAACAGCAATCTCCATTTCCCACTCTCCACTTAAAGTGTAGTTTCTATTCTTGGCTGAACTTTCTTTTCCCCTTTTTCTTTTCCTATCACACTTCAGTTTTACTCAAAGCAGCAGCAGCCTTCAGAACATCTGAACTTGTATACCTCTTCTTCACCATTCATAACTCCCTTGCTCTATATAAGCAAGGTATTAATTCCCCACGTGGGGAATTAATTTCTGATCAGAAACACAGCAGGTATTGTCCATTGACCATGCATACTTCTTAACCAATAGTCAGTATCTGCAGTAGGATTTGCCAGGATCCCTGGTTTTTCATCCAAATAGGAAAGGAAGTTTTATAATCCCATCTCTTTTACAGCCTTCAGCAGAAAGAGAAGCTGAGGCTCTCTCTATTCCTGATGGCTATGCTAATCAAGACCCACATCCACTGGGACCAACAGATGGCACAAAAGTTATGTTGCTGGACTCCCACATAGTCAACTATGGTTCAAATCCCAGACTCGGGCAGCTTAAAACATGCCAGGTACGTGTGCATGCATGCCCAAAATTCCAAGAGGAGAATGGAGGAGAAAGAATTGCCACATGGCTATCCCCCCCCCCCGGGGGTGGGGGGTGATTTCTCACTTTTTGTCTTTCTGTCTCTCCAGTGAGCACAACCGCCCTATAGCAAAAACCTCTCTGAAAAAGAAAAAAGACAGAGAGAGAGAACCATGTCTACTTGTGCTGTAAGCAATTGAACTTCCACTCAACCTTGAAATATTCATGATAATGGTAAAATAATAAGGGGATATTGTTCACAGATACTCTTATTCCCGTTTCTCAATCCTTGGCAGTCACTTCTGAAAGGCAGGCCTAATTTTACTTGTCTGTAGTGAAAGTTTTAGTCTATGCTCAGCTTTGGGGAGCCATGAGTCCTCTAATGTCATGTTCCATCAGCCTTTGCACCTGCCTTGGTGGCACTGACAAGAAGTTCTGAGCCTGGCCTGCTTTCTCCTTCTGGCCCTCAGACTCACCCAATAGTAGAAGCAGCCTCAGCTCCGATGCCAGCAGTTCTCTGCTCTGTGACTTAAAGCACCACAAAGGGTCCAAGACTTCCATGCTCTTGTTCAACACATGGACTCCCACTTCGTTGCACTTGCCCTGACCTGATGCATAACAGACCACTGCCCTCCACTATGCCCTCTGAATGGCCCCCTCAGGGGAAGAAACCCTGTGTCTTCAATCTCTGGTTCTAAAGGAGATGTGGTCTCCCCTGGGGGGCATTCAGAGCTCTTTCCCCCTTCTTGGCCTCACAGTCCTAGACCTGGGATTTCAGACCATTTCTCTCCCTCTTCTTCTTCAAAGACCATACATTAGGCCATACGGCCAGTTCCTCCATCTGATGTCATTGACATATGCAATCACTCCAGGAACTCACTCTTTTATAGAAAATTGTAGTTTCTGGTTCACCGATCAAGCCTTGAAATAGTTCCTGATGTTTCAACACAAACGACCTTCCTGTCACTCTGGCCTCTCAGCTCTTCAGCCTCCTCTTCTCCAGTGACCAGGTCCTCAGCACTTTCTCAGTCCACCACTCCTACCACCACACACCCTGGAACTTTGTCCTCCTCAGCACTGTACCCCTTCCTAATCTCAACTTCAGGTATCACACTTCAGTTCATCACCTTTGCCAGATGGCTCCCTGAAGCTCATCAACTCTAAAAATTATTCCACCCCAACAGGATTTACCATTGGCTTTCAGGGCTTTTCACTCCTCTCCCCTTCCTCATAGCCTCACATCCTTCTACCCAGCTAAGAGTTCACAGTCCATGGCTGTACTTTGTGCCCTGAGCTCCCTTTTCCTGCTTTCCCTTTGCTGTAGCCATGTGGGAAAGCCCAGACCCTGGGTTAATTCAGCCCTCTGCCTTGTCCTCATCTGCACTGGAGCAGCTGGCTGTGACTAGAGAGAAACACAAGCCCATATTGTTATGCCACTTTCTATTAGACATGCTCACCTCAAACATGCCCTTGGGGCCACCAAGTTATCCTTAGTTCACCTTCCCACTACTCTAGATAATGATTTTGTGCCTTTTCTCTCTTCAAACCTCCTACCTTCACCCTACCTCCCTTCTGGCAGATAATCCTTCTTTCTGCTCTAGAATCTACTCTTGGTTCTCCTGCTGTCTCTCTGGTCTCTTTTTGGTTTCCTTTGCTTTGCTTTTCCTTGTCTTCCAGATCTCTAAATATTGGAGAGTCTCAAGTTTTGATTCTGTCTTCAGTCTTTTTCTCTATCCTTAATACCTGCCAGTGATCTCACTGGGTTTTGTGGCTTTAAAAATTACCTATGTCTGGGACCAGCAGATGGCATAATTGTTACATCATGAGATTCCCATGTAGTCAACAGTGGTTTGAGTCCCAGACCGAATGACTTAAAACTCATACCAGGCACATATGCATGTGTGCCCAACATCCTAAGAGCAGAACAGAGGAGAAGGGATTGCAATGTGGCCATCCCCCCTCAGGGGTGAGTTCTTGCTTTCTGTATCTCTCTCTCTCTCTCTCTCTGTTTCTCCAATGAGTGCGCACACCCTATAAATAAAAAAAAAAATTAAATTACCTACAGATTGGATCATTTCCTGAATTTTTGGCTCATGTATGTACCTGCTTCCTTAACATCTTCACTTTGGATGTCTAATAAACATTTTTGGTCTAATGATTAAATCTAACATTGAACTCCTTATTTTCCTACCCCATAAGTCTGATTTCTCTGTGTTTATTAATTTTATTATTGTTATTTTTATTGCTCTGGGGCATATACACTTATGAGAGAGAAAGAGAGAGAGAGGACACTCTTCAGTGGGGTACAATCACATCATAATCCCCTTTTCTCTATTTCTCCATGCAGTCAGTATCTTAGGCATGCATATACATGTTCTGGCATGTTTCTCAAGCTGCCATTGCTGGGACTCAAAACATTGTCAGTTACGTGGGATCCAGCTCCCTATGCACAGTGCCCAACTGCTGCATTATGAGGCTGGCACTTCCAATATATTTTTTAGTCTTATTTTACTGAAGTACTTTTCTCCTAATTTCTTAAGAGAAAAAAATATAGGGACAGTATAGGGATATGATCATACATAATTCATATCCCTCTTCCCATCCACATACTTTCAATCCAGTAGAAATCATTTTCTACCATAAAATAGATCGAAAATGTGTGCATTTACTTTTGACCCCTCAAAATGGGAACAGTACCTTCCACATGGAAGAACTCCATGCCTATCTGCTGAATATTGATGAACTATGTCTTGAGACCACATAGAAAAGGGTATCATAATTTACAGAAAACTCAGCAATGAATACACACACACACACACACACACACACACGTGTGTGTGTGTGTGTGTGTGTATATATATATATATGTGTATATATATATAGATAGATAGATAGATAGATAGATATAGATAGATATAGATATATATATCTCCAACTGATTTTTGACAAAGGGCAAAGTTCGTCCAGTGGGAAAAAGAATTTCTCTTCAGTAAATGGTGCTGAAAAAGCTGGATATCCATCTGCAGAAAAATAAAACTAGACACATATCTGTCACCAGTTGTAAAATTCAACTCAAAATGGATCAAAGTCTAAATGTAAAACTTCAAATTATAAAACTACTGGTGGAAAATACAGGGAAACTCTTGGAGTCATTGGAGTAGGCCAAGATTTGTTAAATAAGATCCCCAAAACATAGACAATAATCTCAAAAATAGACAAGCAGGACTATATCATGCTAAGAAGTTTCTGCATAGAAAAAAGAAACAATAATTAAAGTGATGAGACAACTTTCAGAATGGGAGACTATATTTGCAAACTATCTCTCAGATGAGAGACTAATAACTAGACTCTACAGGAAACTCAAGGAGCTTACCCACAAAAAAAAATAAACAATCCAATTGTTTGTTGGCTGAACAGACAACTCTCTAAGAAAGACAAGCAAACAGCCAAAAAACATATGGAAAAAAAAACGCTCAACATCCCTTATTATAACAGAAATGCAAATCAAAACCATAACGAGATTTCACTTTACCCTGATCAGAATGACTAAGCTTAAGAAAATAAAGAACATTAAGTGCTGTCAAGGCTTCAGTGAAAAGAGGACACTCCTATACCGCTGATGGGAATGTAAATTAGTGCAGCCACTGAGGAGAGCAATACAGAGGTTCTGCAAAATCTACAAATATCACTAATATGACCCAGTAACCACTTGGATTCTTACATAAAAGATATGAAAATATTTGCACATACATGTTTATTACACCATTATTTACAATTGCTAGGACATGAAATCAGACCAAATTCCCAAGAACAGATTGTGGCGGACACTGCATATGGAAGCCATTTTGAGCTATCCACCATCTTGGAAACCATTAAGTTTCACTTCCTCACTGAGCAAACCGGTTCTCAGAAATCATGTGACCAACCCTTTTCCCTGGGGGGGGCGGTTGGGTTTCTAGGCAACGGGAGAGATCCACCCACACCAATGATTGGTTCATACTGTTCTAGCTCATTTGCATTTCAGGCAACCAGTTGGTGCCCACCAGCATGTATATAACTCGACATTCTTCCTCAATAAACAGAAGACTTGATCAGCACCTCCTCTTGATCAGCACCTCCTCTTGTCTCCACTCTGTGTGTCTGTGTGTGTTTGTCCCTTCTCTCACTCCCTACCCCAGGAAACCTGTTCTACTGTCCTGCAGGTGGGGACAACAGATGACTGGATTGAAAAAGATTTGGCATATATACACACCATGGAACACTAATCCACCATACAAAACAATGAGACACTGAGATTTGATACAAAGTGGATGAATATGAAACATTTAATACTAAACAAAGCAAGTCATACTATGAAAGAGAGATATTGTATGTTCCTGCTCAATATGCACCTAATTTCTGCCCTCTATGGCCGAAACTGGAAGACGGAAAGTAAAATAACAGGGAGGGTAACCGTAGATATCAGAGACAGTATTGGAGGGAATGAATAACAGGGAGTGAGATGGAGGGGATGGGAAAAAAAAAAAAAATACTTAACAGACACATGAATGAAAACTTATCTGTTGAAAATAATGTATATGTTAGTATCTTTGACTTGATTTTGTACACTGTAAAGAGGCACAGTGATTAAATGTAAATTTAAATTTAAAAAGTGAAAAAAATAGATTAAAAAATAAAGTGTCATGACATCATCAGACCTTTCACAAAAGTTTATGGATGCAGAGAGATGAGAAAATTGTGTGATGGGTTTAGTTACAT
Organism: Tupaia tana; assembly: GCA_026018925.1. Classification (NCBI taxonomy): domain Eukaryota; kingdom Metazoa; phylum Chordata; class Mammalia; order Scandentia; family Tupaiidae; genus Tupaia; species Tupaia tana. The sequence continues at coordinate 95,922,024 of JAKSZU010000005.1, forward strand.
CATCTCCATTGCAATCTCACAGCCTTCCTAATTCATGCTCATTTTTTAGCAAAGCAACAAGTATATGAACACCAGTACCTTTAAATTTGCTCGTATAGAATTTAAACTTCCAGAGTTGATCTAAAAATGCTGAACATTGACTAGACTGTACTTTTACAGTTAATATTCTTCTGTATTATCTTATCAAGTACAATTTTAAAAAAAATTACTAATACAAATATACCAGCAAAAGACCCATAGGGATTGTAGAAATTTTTTGAAATGTGAAGCTATGTTTACCTAGAGCAATTCTAAGTAGTTAAATATTTATTTGTTCAGTCTTTATAACCACTTTGTTCTACACACTCAATCCTTCCCAAGGATCAGTCTATAGCTTAATAGCATTCATACCTACAAACTGTACCTGTGTGCTTTCCTTATCAGTGGAGTACTTCAGTCTGATAGAACAATCACAAAAGTTAGCTTTATTGCCCTGCAGGACATTGAATGACTTTGTTTCTAACTCAGAAAATGATTTTAGTACGTCTTTCCTAGAGTATTTTATTACCTGTGTTTCTCTAATTCTTGTTTAAACCCGACTTACCTTTTCACTGGTTCCTTCATTAATGAACTACATAAGTCTAAATTATACATGTTAGGTGTTTTTATGAGAGGCATGCTTTAAAGTAGTTCACGTTGTGACCAAGCATATAATGCACCTGGTTATATTGTCTTTCATTTGTTTGTTTGTAAATGGTTTTTACTGATACAGGGAAAAAAGTACACAATTGATAGATGTAGAAATCCAATGGTTTTTATTTAATGTATCATCCTCCAGTTTTTCTATTTAAAAAAGTATTGTTTTAATTGCCAGAGGACACATATGCTCACCAGAAAGACAGAAAGAGATAAAGCACACCCAATTTACCATGGTCATGCTGCAATCCCTTCTCTTCCCATTTTTCCTTCCTGTTGGGATTTGAGACACACATGCACATGTGCCTGGAGTATTTTTCAAGTTTCCAGAACAGCAACTTGAACTATGATCAGTCATGTGACTTTTCATACACAGCACTTAACTGCTGTGCTGTAAGGATGGCCCTTGGCCCTCCAGTGATTTCTTAATACAATGAACCTATACATGTAACCAGAATACCAATCAATAAATACAGCATCACTAGGTCCCCTTACAAGAAACTTTCTTCGTCATCTTTCCTAGTACTGTTTTTCCAAAACAGAATATCTCCAGACAGCAGATTGCCTGGAGGTTAAGGCAACTGGATTTCACATGGCAGAATACAAGGTACAAGTCCCAAACCTGGAAGCTTGAAAATCACACTGAACATGTGTATATGCATGCCCAAACTCCCAAGAAGAGAATGGAGGAGAAGGAATCATCCCCTGGAGGGTGATTTTTCACTTTTCCTCTCTCTCTGTCTCTCTCCAACAACTGCATGTGCCATATAGCAAACAAAGGGAACCTCTCTTCTAGCTACAATCATCCTAGATTAGTTTTTTCTTAGTTTTGAAATGTATATAAATGGAAACATACTGTATTTGATTTGATTTTCAGTTTAGTTTTTCAACATCTTTGTGAGATTTATCCAACCATTGAAGATAGCGGTAGTTCATTCATTCAGAGCCTTATATTTGTGCATTGTTATGAACATGCTACAATTTATTGTTCATTTTACTACTGCTAGAGTTGTTTCCAGTCTGAGATTAATATACTGTTGTTAATGAAGATTTCTGAAAATGTCCTTTTTTTTTCTTAGAGGTTTTTGCCTTAGGGCACATGCATTCGCCAGAGAAAGACAGAGAGACAGACACGGTAAGAGGGAAAATGAGAAATCACCCCCCCAAAGGGATGACCATACTGCAGTTCCTTCTCCTTCTCCTACATTCTCCTACTGAGATCTTGGGTGCACGCATACACATGCCCTGCATGATTGTCAAGCTACTGGGTCTGGGAATCAAACCACAGTCCACTATGTGGGAGTCCAGCAATGTAATTACTATGCCATCTGCTAGTCCCAAAAAATGTCTTATAGATATATATAAGCATACATAAGGTGGGTCATAGGATATACTTATGATTTGTTTTTGTGGTTGCTACTAAAGCACACTATATCAACTTCTACTCCCAAGAACAATGTACAAGAATTCCTGTTATCCCACACTTTTACCAACATTTGGCAATGTCAGGTTACTCAATTAGAGCCATTCTTAGGTATATAATGGGATGTGGTTTTAATTTTAACTTGCATTTTCCTGATGACTAATGATAACAAATCACTTTTCATATGTTTACTGGACTCTTAGATGCCGGAGCCAGCCGGTAGGTAATTGTGGGTACCTGAGTGCAGGGGTGAGGATAAGAAAGACAAGAGACAAAAGATGGGGTTGGGAGGGCTACAGTCAAGACCGTCCAAGACTGAAGCCACGAGTTTATTGCTCCTCATTCTTTTATGCAGAGGGTACAAGGAAGTTCATTTGTTTATTCCAAGACCTCTTGGTAACGGTTTCCTACACAAAATCATAGGTAACTATCAAACTATAATCACGAGTACAATCACGGGTTACTGATTTATGATTATCTTATGTATAGAACACCCCGGCCTTTTCCATTCAGGTGATTGTCTCAAGCCAGCAAAGTTGGGAAGGAGTATGGCAACCAGTTCCTCAGGCCACCCTGACCTAAGTCAGGGTCAGCATCACATGATGCTAGGCCAAGGAAGCACTAGCTCTGCAAGCCACCCCGACCGTTGCCAGGGTCAACGTCAAAGACGCTAGGCTTAGCAGGCCCCTGTCACATGTGTTCTGCAAGCCACCCCGACCGTTGCCAGGGTCAACGCCAAAGACGCTAGGCTTAGCAGGCCCCAGCCATGTGACAGGGCAATGCTTTGTAACTGGCTCCCTACACTTAGAGATCCTTTTTTTTTGTGAAGTATACATTCTTGTCTCACATCCATATCTTGTCTGGGTTGTATGAGCATTTTTTTTTTAATATGTAGAAGGGGTTTACAAATTTGGATACAAATGCCTGTCTTAAAACATTTTGCAATTACCTTCTCTTTGTTGTGTCTTTTATTTTTAATCTCTAAATCAGCAATCTTCAAACTTAGAGGCACCAGGGACTGGCTTTGTGGAAGGTAATCTCTCCACAGACCAGGGTAGGAGGGTGGGGAATAGGGGTCCTGGACCTGGGATGACCCAAGCATACCACATCTGCTGTGCACCCTATTTACACCATGACCACATTGCAATATACAATAAATAATTATACAATAGGCTTTGTGCTCCTATGAGACTCTAATACCGCCTCTGATCTGACAGGCAGCAAACAGCCAGGTGGCAATGTGAGTGATGGGGAGTGGCTGCAAACACTGATGAGGCCTCCCTTGCTCACACATTGCCCACCCTGCTGTGGGGCAGGAGTAAGGGGTGGAGATTGGGGATGGCTCCAGTCCACACCTTAGCCCCCAACAAGGCACAGATGGGCACCAGTCTATTGTGGGAGGTTTGGGTAAATGGTACCTTTAGATGAAGAGAAATTTTCCATTTATTATTTGTCTTTTCTTTATTTTAGTGATTTTTGTGCCTGTTCAGAAATCTTTGCCTATGTTAGGGTCATGACAATTTTTCCCATGTTGGAAAATTTATAGTTTTATTATTCACAATTAAGACAGTCTATAGGCTATCCAAAAAGTCTAATTGATTTTTGAGTATGGTGTGTGTGTGTGTGTGTGTGTGTGTGTGTGCAAAATCTTTCTTGGATAGTACTTTGGAGTGTAGGATATCTGAAGGTGAAAGGCCCAAATATCACATACAGAAAGACTACACCTAGAGACGCCAATGTATCTGCTCAACCTAGGGCAAGTAATCTATTAATGTGATGGTTTAGTATCAGGTTAACCAACCAAATGGATGATATTTTAACATTTTGAATAAAATGGTTCAATTGCCAGTTTGTGCTTCACATACTGTAAAAGCACAGCAAAAGAATTAAACATGAAACTCTACCTAGAAAAAAAGTGGTCTTGAAACTGGCTTCTGGCCTAGGCATAGTTACTCCCAGGATACACCTATTTATAAAATTGGACTTAATTTTCTTAGGCACCTCTTATTATACTTATAAATTAATCATTTTCCTGGCAGGGGTCTGTTTCTTCTGGCTCTAATATTCAAAGGATCCTTGCTTCTCTGTTATTCGGGGCATATTAGCAGACAAATATGGAAATTAAAAAACAAATAATATTAAGAGGACCACTGGCCACAACAGATAACTTTAGATTTTGTGAAGAAGGCAGATTACTTTTAAGGTCTTTGTAGCTCTGAGAGTCTATATGCATCTATGTATGTTTATAGACACACACACACACACACACACACATGCTATATATATATATATATATATATATATATGCACACACATATACACACATTTTACATATGAATATCTGATCTTGAGAATTATGCATTAATGATTACAATTTTGGGGGGAATAATCAGGTTGTTTTTCTATTTACCCAATCTTTTTATTATTTAAATTCACCAAGGAGTGTATGTGCTTACCAAAGACAGGACAGAGAGATAGAGAGGTAAGTGAGAAAACACTTCCTATGGGGCATGGTCATACTGCAATCCCTTCTTCTACATTTCTCCCTCCTTTTTGGATTTTGAGCATGCACACATACATATCCAGCATGATTTTCTGTTTTTTTTTTTTTTTTAATTTTTTGCCATAGCACATCTCCAGCATGCTCTTTTGCTGGAGAGAGACAGAGACAGTAAAAGGGAAAGTAAAAAATCAGCCCCAGAAGGGATGGCCATGTCACAATTTTTTCTCCTTCATTCTTGTCCTGGGGTGTTGGACACACACATACACTCATTTGGTGGTTCACTATGGTTGGCCATGTGGAATCCAGCTCCCTTAAATACCTCACCTCCACTGGCCCTATTTATGCAGTCTTACTAAAGTAATAAAATCAAGAAACTAAATATCTATAATTCTGTCTCTCAGATATTAATCATTTTATCACTGTAAGGATAGTTTCTTTTAGTTTTTCATCTGTTTAATGAAGAAATACATTAAAGAAAAGTTTTTTTTGTTATAAAAGTTTCTGAAAATTGGGAGATAATAGTGAGATGATTTAATTTAAAACACAGGTCTTGAAAAATACTCAAAACTCACTCTGTTAGATAACATCATAATATCTTTTTATTATCTTTTTAATATCTAAGGAATTGTAATACTGGTTTGCTGTGCTTTCTCTTTTTCTTTTTTTGAATAAGCTTCATCAAAGATTTATCAACTTTATTAGATTTTTTTTTATAGTGGATTGCAACTTTCTGTTGTATGTTTGTTTTAACTTTTATTGATTTCTGTTCCTAGTAAAGTTAGGAACTTTACTCTTATGGCTATCTTTATTTTTTCCCAAATTTGAATCAAATTCTTAACTTATTAATTTGCATTCTTTCTTAATTTCTAACACACTCATTTGAAGACCACATATTTCTCTAAGTGATGATTTAACAGCATGACTTTCAACTTTTCAGGGTTTTTAAAATTTTTTTCAAATATTTTATTTTAATTTCTTTTATACATTCAATCACTATACATCACTTAGCATGTAAAGTGAATTTTCCAACCTAAGTATATGTCACAGCAGTCCAGTTGGGGGTACTATACATGTTATTATCAACAGATAATAATCCATTTCTACGTTCCATAAATGTCTTACCTCTCTATTTTTCTCCTTAATGTCTTTCCTCACACTCTCCTCCTTCTCCCACCCTCTTCCCACTCTGTATATGGTATTTTGTGTGTGTGTGTTTTGTTTCGTTTATATATCTTTTATAAAACAAACAAACGTATCTTATTTCATTTTGTTTTAAACCATACTGAAAATAATCAAAAGTTATTCATACAATAGTCCGCTGTTCACATAAATGAACAACTACTGATACATTGAGGTCAAACCCACCCTCTTTGTCTATTTTCTATTTGCCTTGCCTTTTCAGTGTTTTCTTTTTTCCTTTCTTGACATTTTTTGGGGCTCATTTTGTTTAACATTTCATATTTTTCATCTACTAACTTGGAAGTAATTTGTCCTGTTTTTATTAATTTTTTTGTACTTTGGAAATTGAAATGTATCTTAATTTATCAAAGTTTAATACTAATAAGGTTTTTATTTTTATCTTGAATGACACAAAAATCTTTTAAAAGTTTTCAACTCTATTTCTCTCATTTTTGTACTATTTTGTCAGTATTTTAATCAAACATTTTTAAACACTGAAATATATTACTTTTAAAATTTTTATAGTGAAATTCATTTTGAATTGCCTACCTATTTCCCACTTTCTTTGCTTTTTAGAATTAATTTTAGAAGCACATGGAGTTAAAAATAGTTGGTGACAATTCAATGTACACTTCAAAACAGAAGAGTAGATTATAAATGTTCACAATATAAAGTAGTGATACACATTTGAGACAGTAATTTTGTTGCCTAATTTGATCATTTTACAATGTATACACATCTTAAAAAGCCATACTCTACTACATAAATATGCACAACTATTATATGCAAATTAGAAATCATAATTATTAAAACAAATAATTCAGGCCTCCCATCTAGAATCATTTTTTCTACCTAAAATACATGTTTTAGAATTTCCTTTAATGCTGGGGCCAGCAGATGGTGTAATGATTATGTTGCTGGGCTCCCACATAGTTGACCATGGTTCTAGTCCTAGACCCAGCAGCTTAAAACTTACACCAGGCATGCGTGCATCCAAGCCCAGAATTCCAAAGGGAGAACAGAGGAGAAGGGATTGTAGAATGACCATCCCCTCTGGGGGTGATTTCTCACTTTCTGTCTGTCTGTCTAGCTCTGTCTCTCTGGCAAGCACTTTCTATAGCAAAAATCTCTCTCTCTAAAAAAAAAAGAATTTCCTTTAATACATTGATAGTGGTGAAATTTCTCAATTGTTATTTGAATTATATGTCTTTATTTCACCTTAATCTTATAACTTCAGTGGGCATAAAATTACTGTTTGCAAGGTATATTTTTTATGTCATTGAAAATATCATTTTGAAACCCTCTGAATTCTGTTATTTACATTGAAAAGTCAACTGTCAGTGTAGGGAAAGTGAGAAATCACCCCCTGGGGGGATGGCCACTCCACAAGCCCTTCTCCTCCTGGGATTTTTGGTGTGTATGCATATGCGCCTGGCATGATTTTCAAGCCTTGAGATCTGGGATGTGAACAACTGGTGGTCATGTGAGAGTTTAGTGCCTTCACCACAACACCTGCTGGCCCCTCAGGTTCTCTTTTTATCTTTGATTTTCTGCAGCTTCTCTGATATTTGTCTAGGTGATTTATTCTTATTAATATACATGCTGCTTGTGATTCATTGGGTTTATGTGATATATGCAATGGTGCCTATTATCATCTCTGGGAAACTCTTAAATACCATCTTTAAATATTGATTGTGTCCCATTCCTTTTGTCTTCTCCTTCTGTAACTATAATGGCACATATGTTACATGTTCCTTTTCTGGCCCACCTCTCTAATGCTCTTACATGTAATGTCAATTCTTCTTTGTGTGGCTTCACTTTAAATATTTCTATTGACCTGTCAGCCTATTCATCAATTCTGTCTTCATCATCCTAATTTACAACTGAATAGTTCTTCACATATGGTCTCTATTCCATTCACTTTTGTTCTCCATCTTGAACTCTGGTTCTAGAGATTTTAAATCTTTCACTCTGTCTTCTATATCTGCTATTCTCACTTCTACGTTATCCCTAAGTTTATTTCATTCTTCAACACTCTGGATAATACATTGTAATTTAATTTAGTAATTATCTTTTGTTGTGTCTAATTTATTAAAGCCTCCTTAAAAGTAGGTTCATTTCTTTTTAATTTCTAGAAATTTTATTGGTTATTTTTCACAAATACAATGTTGCATTTTTAAAATACTTTCTTGTTAATGTAGATATAGTTAAGCTAATCTCATATTGATTTACACATAGTCCTTTTGTTTTACAGTCTATGTCTAATAGAGCCAATGTATAAAGTCTTTGAGGATATTTTGTTGTATTTTATTTTGCACAGTTTGCTCATGAAAACTAATTTTGTAGAGGTCTGGTTGCCTTTGGCTACGTGCTGTGTTACAGGTAAAAAAAATTATTTGCAGAATCTAAGACCTCAAACTATAAAGCTGCTCCTGGAGAATGCTGGGGAAACCCTGGGAGACATTGGTGTAGGGAAAGACTTCCTAAAGAAGACCCTCAAAGCAGAGTCCATCGTCCACAAAATAGACAAGTGGGATTACATCAGACTAAGAAGCTTCTGCATGGCCAAAGACACAGTAGTTAGTGTGAATCGACAGCCCTCAGAATGGGAAAATATTTTTGTAAATCTTGCATCAGATAAGGGACTGATAACCAGAATACACAAGGAACTAAAAAAGGTGTTTGGAAAAAAGATGAGCAACCCTATTAAAAGATGGGAGAAGGAGATGAAGAAAACACTCTCTAAAGATGACATACGAATGGCCAAAAGGCATATGAAAAAATGTTCAACCTCCCTCATCGTAAGGGAAATGCAGATAAAAACAACAATGAGGTACCACCTAACCCCAGTCAGATTGTCTAATATTAAAAAAACAAAAAATGATAAGTGTTGGCGGGGATGTGGTGAAAGGGGAACTCTTTTACACTGCTGGTGGGAATGTAGATTGGTCCAACCACTGTGGAGAATAATTTGGAGATTCCTCAAAAATCTACAGATAGATCTGCCATACGATCCAGAGATCCCACTCCTCGGTATCTACCCAAAAGACAGAAGAATCCTTCATTGGAAAAGTGCTTGCACATCGATGTTTATTGCGGCACTATCCACAATTGCTAAGTCATGGAACCAACCCAGATGCCCCCGTATGGAGGAATGGATTGAAAAACTGTGGCACATATACTCTATGGAATACTACTCAGCCATAAAAACCAACAGAGCCCTGGCTTTTGACAGAAAGTGGAAGAATATGGAAGATGTACTGCTGAGTGAGGCAAGCCAGGCTATGAAGGAGAGACATTGTATGTCCCCACTTAACATATACCGTTTGTCTGCATTCTATGTCTGAAACTGATTGACCAACAGTTGAACAAACACAAGAGATGGGTGTGAATGTCAGATGAGGTGTATGTGGAGGAGTGGGGCCCAACGAAAGACATTTGGAGAAGGGATACAGAGGTAGAGCATTGACGGGATGGGGAGGTGTGGTGTTATCTGTTGAAGATATTTCGATCAACGGGTCTGGGGAGAAATGTTCACATATCGAAATGGTCTCATTGTAAGCCAAACAATATGATTGAAAGTATATACAAAAATAAATAAAGTAATTAAAAAAAAAAAAAAAAAAAAAATTATTTGCAGAAATTATTTGAGACCTATGGTAGATACTTCCCTCCAGAAAGAATTCACTTTTGATTCTCCAAGGCACCTGTGGTTCCTGTAATTCCATGAACACCTTTAACCAAACCCAAGGCTTTTATTATCTGCATAACCGAAGAATTTGAAACCAGGATAAAATTTCCAATGAGCTTTGCCATTTTACTTTGCCTTCACCTTTGAGGGCATGGCCATTTGGAATCTCCAGAATTACTGGGAGAGGGGAGTGCGGAGAGGTGGACCACAGAGTTTCCTCTATCTGGTACAGGTCCTGAGATTTAAGTTCTGTCTTTTCCACTGAGAAGACCATCAAAATAAGATTTGACTATATAGGGACTGGCATACCCTCAAGGCAAAAATGACTTCCATGCTTCCTTAATTTTTAGGCATTTATTTATTTAAAATTTTAATAATATATTTTATAAGTTTACGCCATTGTTTTAGATCTTTTGAAAAATTAATGGAAGTATCAGAAAGCTCTATGCATTTTCTTTTTTGCTTTGCTGTTAATTAAACAAATCTATATATATTTAAAGATTAAATTTCAATGTGCAATAATTTTAAGGGTAAGATAAAAGTCATAAAATACATCTTCTGCTTGTTGTACATCACTTGATATTCTACCTGCAGTCAGCCTCTCTCTCATTTCCCACCAATCTTCCTCTCCCCTCTTTATTTTCTGTTACTGTTTTTCTGTGGGAAAATATATGAAAAGACTGTTCTATTTTGTATCTCTTGGATCTACTCTCGCTATCTACTCTCGTTACCTTCTATATTTTTCTTACCGTTATTACTTGTATGGTTTTGTTCTGAGTTTGGGGAGAATTTCTCAAGCTGTTTATCTAGTTTCTGGATTTTTCTATTCATTCTGTTCTTTAGGGCCTCTACTCTGTCATTTTTAGTATAATTGTTTTTCTCTGAACGGAATCTTCCTGCTCTCAAATAGTTCTTTTTTTCATTTATATAATATCTTATGGAGTCCATTGAGAATATAAATTAGATTTTAAAAACACTTTCTCCTGGAGTCTGCCTGGTGCATGATCTGTTTCGTCATTAAATGTTTCCTTCAATAACTCAGATGCATGCACTTTTTTTGAACTCTAGAATTCTTTCTTGTATAATATTTTTCTTCTTTTTTAATTTTTTAAATGTGTGGAGCTCAAATAAGTTGTTTTGAATGTGTGTATGTGTGTGTGTGTGTGTGTGTGTGTATGTGTGTGTATATATATGTGCGTATATACATATATGTGTGTATATATATGTGTGTATACATATGTCTACACACATATATATGTATACATATATACGTATATATATATGTATATATGTGTGTGTATATATGTGTGTACGCACGTACATATATATATATATATTTAGAAAAAGAGACAAGAGAGAATATTTATATATATAAGTTTATTTGTCCTTAAAGAGAATAAAAATGTTGTCTATCTTCTGTCTATGTTTCTTGCCCAGGTAAGATTTCATCTCTATTTTAAGGTAGGAAGAGAGTCTTTCAGGATGAAATTTCGCTGTAGGTTGAGAAGTGGCTTCTCTGTGTTTGCTACTGCCCTGGCTTCATTAGGAGCTCATGTAATGCAGAAGCAATTTCTCTATTTTCTTCATCACTAGGGTTATGAACAACAGCTCGCCTTCCAATGCTGTCAAACCCATTTTTGTGCACACTGAACATTTCTGTTAATATCTTACGATGCTCACTACTAAAGAGGCATATTTCCCTTGTACCTCACCTATAGTCTCTCCAAGTGCTGCCCTATCTCCCATTTCTCTGAAGAAGGTCTAACATAATCTGTTTCCTGTGTTAAAGCATTCTTAGAAGGCAGAAGAGCTGTAAGGTTTTGGTTTCAGCTCTTCAATAAATTCCCTAGGGAAGAAAGTATTAAGTACTTTGGAAAATTAAAATATAAGAGAGAAAAATACAACTTAGTAGCTCAATAAAGGTAGATCACTGTAAGATATCTGGTTATCAAAATATAGAGATAAGATTTAGGTAATATTTAAAGGCAACATATTTATTAAAAGAAAAAAGTAAAAGAAAACAAAAAAGTCACTATTTCATTTTTTTTTCAGGAAGCTTTTTGACCAATATTGGGCCTGTTTAACTTTGTTTATTTAACTTTGTTTGAACAAATTTAATGAGAACATAGTTATTTTATTTTTTGAGAGATTTTTGCTATAGGGTACATGTGCTCACCGGAGACACACAGAGAGAGAGACAGAGAAACAAAAAGTGAGAAATCATTCCCCAAGGAGGGGGGCAATGTAGTAATCCCTTCTCTCAGATCTCTTTTAGGATTTTGGGCACATACACATTTGCACCCATCCTGAGTTTCAAGCCTTCAGGTCAGCCACAGAAAATCCAGTGATGTAAACATTCCACCATCTGCTGGCCCACGTTGTTATTTTTTAATCATTTTTGGACAAGGTATTCTTTTTTAATTTAATTTAATTTATTCATTCATCTGTTTTATTTTGACCAGAGAGAAATAGAAAGTGAGAACGTAAGCCACCAGGTCCAAGACTCGAACCGTGGTCAGCCAGCGCCTTAACCATCACGCCACCTGCTGGTCCCCAGCACACAGTTATTTTTAAACTATGTATGCAAAGTTCACAGAAGAAAGTATTTTATCAAATGGTTCTAGTTTATTTATCATCAGTGATGATACCAGCATGGTGTCAAAGGTAACTTAGCTAATCAAAACGAGTTTTGGACAGGTGTTGGTGCAAACAACTGAACCTTTATGATAAATGCTATGGGTTCAAGTCCCTGAACATGCCAGGCGTGTGCAGGCATGCCCATGATTCAGGACAACTGAGGTTGGGAATAATTGCAGCATGAGGACTCTATTAGGAGTCTCTCTCTCTCTTTTCCTCTCTCCCCCTTTCTCTCTGCCACTCCTTTTCCATAGAGAAATAAATCATCTTTTAAGGAAAGAATATGAGTTTTTCCTATTGCCATTGGTGTCCAAGCTAGGGTGAAATGTTAATGAAATCTATATTTTTTAATATTTCCATGAAAATTTGTGAAGATTCAAAGTGCAGTAATGCTAGCCATGGCATCCTAGTAAAAGCTGTAGGACGTAGAGATCATGGTGAGAAACAACACATGATAATCCCAATATAGGCCTGCATGCTCCTTGAGTACTAGGCAGAAACTCTGAAGTGTATGTAATGGCACTGTATTTTACTTCATATCGAAGTAAGAAGAGAAATCTTCCCAAAAGATTACTAGAGCATTTGAATAGATAGTCTAGGATGTGCCTATGGAAGTATGAGCCAATAGATGCTTTAATCATAATACCATGGCCAAATCTAATGGTGATCATCTCTGAGACAGAGGAGGAAGAGGTGATGCTGACTTGAAACTCAGTACGTCTATTCAGCTGTGGCAAGACATCTTAGACAGTTTTACAGATAAATTAAGCAAATCATTGAGATAGTAGACCACTCAAGTGGTAGCATGCCATTTGGGCTTCTTATACCTATTTGAAAAATATATGTAGAGAGATCCCTGTGGACCACATAGGCAATTGGTAACTGCCAATTCAACCTCGTAGATGTGAGAATTTTAGATAGTGGCAGTCCCCCCATGCTATTCATGGTTTAAGTTACCATGAATTGAACCATAGTCCAAAAATATTAAAATGAGAATTCCAGAAATAATTCATAAGTTTTAAATCGTATGCCATTCTGAGTAACATAATGAAAATAATATAGTGTATGGGATTTGGTACTACCCATGATTTCCTGTTGAAGGTCTTGGAACATACTCTCCTTAACTAAGGGAGTACTATTGTATTCAGTACAAATGCTGGTACTCAATACATGACAAAGAGAGATAGATAGATAGATGATAGGTAGATGGGTAGACAGATAGATAGACACTTTCTCTTTTTAACTTTATTTATTTATTTATTCCATGCATGAGAGAGACAGAGACAGAGACAGAGAGAGCACCACCATCAAGGTCCTGATGCCACAATCCACACAAAGGCTTCTGCTAGCTCCAGTTCATGAATATAGTCAGGGATGTCTCCAAACTTGAACCAGGAACCTTCCCATGTGGATTGCCTTATAGAAACTTTCTTCTGAATTTTTCTGATTCTAAAGTTGGCATCCTTTTCATTAAACCATGTTGCCTCATACATAGACACTTTATCAGGGATCACTTGTGCTGCAGGATATTTACATTTGAGTAATGATCTAAACTTGAGATAGGCATTAAAAAAGATAAAAAGCTCTGCATAAGACTTTTTTACATAATATAATAATGTATCATATTACCTTTAAATAAAGATGAGTTAGTCACATTACACTTAGGGAAAATATTGAGCCTGATTTGCTTTAGAGGATCCAATGAATCTGTATTATTTTTAAACATGTAAGACCTGATAGATGCTTTGAGTATTAAGTATTGACAAAATTATCTTTTGAGCAACATAACTAATTCAATAATATTTGCTTTAATAGCTCTAACTGTGCCTCAGGAAAAAATAAATCAAAGAGAGATTTGCTCCTATTCTAAGGCAACAGCTGAAAAGAAGAAAAACTGTTTAGGATCAAGCGGTGTGCTAGAATAAACTCATATCATCTTGTGAGACCTGATTAATACATTTCCAGAAATTTTATGAGCAAATTGTTAAGTGCAACCATTATTAAAAATAAATTATATAGCCTTACAATTAAATTATATTAAAAACAAAGATAATAAATAATGTCACTTCCTAATCTTTTATTACATCTTAGTTTTATGCATGCTCTTGCTGTTATTTCTATTGCAATTCATATGGCAGAAATATGAGCTAAATCTATGCCACTGGATAGCTCCTCCCAACTCTGTATTCACAGATGTCACTTCAGTAGTTTGAAATTGGCCATGGTGGGAGTATTTACACCACATGAATTGGCAAATTCAACAATCAAGATTAGAGTTATTGTTTTGTTGATTATGTAGACAAATTCTGGCAGACAACAATCAGTGGGCCAAATTCATCCTATCATCTCTTTTTGTAAAACTTTACTAGAAAACGGCATGTCTACTTGTCTATGCATTGTCTATGGCAGCTATTGTTCTACAATGGCAGAATTGAGTAGTGACAAGAGAGATCATGTGACCCAAAAATCCTAGAATCTTTAATATTTGACCCTTTACAAGAAATACTTGCCAATCCCTGATCTAGGCTTAAAATTTGATAGATAAAAATGTCAGTAATATACATTAAACATAAAAATGATATCACATATATAGCTATTAACTTTGTGATTATAATAGAAGAAAATAGTCTACTACTGTTTGAACACTGTTATCTAATTCAACAAAAACATTGCTCAGTTAATTGTCAAATGAGTCAAGTTCTAATATATGTAGTGCCAAAGTTGAAAGAAGTAAATACATTTTGTAAATATAATTTGTTTTACTATGAGCAATATTTTAACAGTGGCCATATATCATATTTCATGATTTTAAAAATGTATTAAGAAAAGAGCAGATTAGGAAGCAACTTTATTTGTCAAATTATGGTTGAATTGCAGTAATAGGTTAGTTATGGATGAAAGAGTCTGACAAAATTAAATGAAGGTGTTCTGTGAAAGTCAGTTAACTACATACAATTTATTAATAAAAATACTGGGCCAGTTCTATGGCACAGCAATAATGTGATGCTCAAGAGAAACCAGATCCTACATGGCAATCATGATTCAAATCTCCAGGCCAATCAATCCAAAATACACTGGGCATGTGCACTGGGCTGGAGGGCTGGAGGAAGAGGATTGTAGCTTTACCAGATCCTATGAAGAGAGTTCATTATTCTCTCTCTTTCTTTCTCTCCCTCTCCTTTCACATATGTATATGCATGCATCCTATCATGAAAAAAGAAAAAAATCCTGAAAACATTGTATATTTTATAATTACTTGTAAGTTGTTCTATGTATTTTTTTAATTGCTAGAGGGTATGTATACTTGTCAGAGAGAAACAGAGAGAGGGGAGACAATACCATACCTGCAATGGGGTATGGTCATACTGCCACCCCTTCTCCTCCCATTTCTCCATTCTGTGAGGTTTGGGGTATATACACACACATGCTTCATATGTCTTTCAAGCCACAGGGGTCATACACACACACACACACACATACACACATATACATATACATGTGTGTGTGTATATATATATACACACATACACATATACACATATATATACATATATACACATATATACACATATATACGTGTGTGTGTGTGTGTGTGTGTGTATATATGTGTGTGTGTGTGTGTATATATGTGTGTGTGTGTGTGTGTGTGTGTGTATATATATATATATATATATATATATATATATATATATATAGTATTTCTCAGAGAACCAGTTGTTCAACTTTTACCAGGACACCACCAATCAGTCCAAGGGTACATAACATAACATACATGTGCTCAGGGATATAGGATACCCAACTTGTTCTTAATGATTTCCTCTGTAGACTAAACCAAGCAAATGAAAATTGGACAGTACACAGCAGTATATTGGACAATAATAAAATTGGACAGGGAAGTATACAAAGCCCTGGTCTCAGAAAAGTTACAAGTATCACATTCTTCCAAGCTACAGCCATCCCAAAGAAACTCAGTACAATTAAGTCACTCTGAGATCAGAGGTTAGGATGGTAAAAGTCAGGTGGTTGACATATGTGTTAGTTAAGAAATGAAAAATGCTATTTCAAACAAACAACTCTAGAAGCTCAGTGATGTACAATGTTTTCTTCCTTGCTCACTTCACAGTCCAGCATGGTTCAGTGGAGGGAGTAAAGTCTCCGCTCCACACTCAAGCAGGAAAGGGTCCTCCCACTGGATGGCAACCATGCCTAGGGGGCTCAGAGTCTAAGTAGCATGTCTTATATCAGGTTGGCCTGTAGGAGAGTGCATGAAGTTTCAGTGGGCAGTTTTAGGGGCTAAGTCTGGAAGGCCCATACAACACTTGGAATCTACATCTCTAGCGAGGATTAAATTGACAAGGCAGGCAGGAAAAAGATAATCTTCCCACATTCCCAGGATGAAAATAAAATGGGAATTTGTGAACACATAGTATTGCCTCTGCCTCTCTTTTTTTCCTTTGCCTGATAAATTCCAATGAACAAGACATTTTCCTGTGTAAAGGCCAAGTCAATGAGGATATTAGATTTAGTGGAAGTCCATGGTAAACTTGAAATAGCTTGGATAAAATAATCCATAGACATCTAATGCAGATATGTATGTTTTTGGATGGTCCCCAAATTTTCTAATATACACATGTTGCCAAGAGGTGATGAGAGAAAAGGAATATGAGGTTAAAAGGACTATCTTGCTCTTATATAATTGCTTTTGTTCTTTAATTTTACAAAACAGCTAACCAAAGTATTTGACCAATTTGTGCATATATCTTTGGATTGGTTCCTTTCTTTATATTATTATTCAATCTTGATTTTTTTCCCCAACCTTTATGTTTTTGTAAGTGAAGGTAGGAAATAAAAAGAAGTATTAGAAAAAGTAGAAAATGCTAACAAGAGGTCTGAGAATAGACATCATAAAGAATACAATTGCATTGTCACAACTCCAAATTACAAAGACAAGTGTTCAACGATGTGCGCTAAGAATAATGGTCTTGCACGTGTGTATTGTGTGTCTGTGTGTGTTGGTAGGTGAGCGAGTGACTTGTCGAACTCTATTTCTGGAGCATGAGTCTAAGGGCAGCACAGTAGGAATGTGCTCCTGGAACGACATCAAGCAAACAGGGGACCTTCCTCTTCCCAACTGGGTGCCGATAGCGACATACATGTGAGGGAGGTGCTTCCACATGCCTCCTTCCATCTGCTTCCTGGGCTTTTTGAACAGAATGGAAATGCTGAGAGTCACAGCAAAGCCAGAGCCACTGCTGCCAGTTGGCCCACGGATGCTAGCCCTCATGGTGTTTGGCACAACCCAGGTCATCTACACTTTGATGAGAGCAGAAACCCAGGCCCATCCACGACAGGAGCTGCATGTGCGTTAAAAGGCTCTTGTTCCTAAGTTCCACTCCTTAAGAAGCAAAGAAGCCATGAAAAGAGGAAAATATGAATATCTAGAAAGTGAAATATAAGGAATACTCAGCACCCGTCCAGGGGACCCTCTTTAGTGCCTATTTATGTGAAAAGGCTCCCACCTGTGGAGTCCTTGCCTCCATCCTTCTCTGGGTCTCTCCTGTTGTAATTCCACCATCTGTCATATGGTGTATTCCGGGACAGGCCTTCCTATTCTTGTAACCCGCAGAGGAATGACAGATGACTGTGGGGGAGGGGAAAGCACATGTCCCCCCTCTGAGTGGGTTTGTGTGACTTTAAGTCAAGCTGAGCTATAATTGCAAATGAGCTCTTGAAAAGAATATACTCCCAAATGTCAAGGGTTGCATCTTCTTCGATTGTTTTTCTGTTTTCCATCTATCCTTTTATTTTTCTTAAATTTAGTTCTTGTAAAAACATTTCTTCTAAAAACATTTTTTAATATAGGTATAGGGTATAAATTGATTACAAAAGAGCAATACAAAGAAATGGCACAAAAAAGTTTAAGGGGTTGTGGGGGAGGCGGTGATAATTTTCTGTATCCTGATTACGGTGAGAGTTATGTGACTCTATACATTTATCAAAACTTATAGAATTCTATACCAAAAAATTATGACTTTTGCTGTTTACAAAGTAAAAAGTAAATTTATAAAAATTTTAAGAAATAGCTGTTGGAGTCAACTTTATGAAAATAATAATAATAGTATTATAAACTAAAGGACAAGAAAACATTTATTTAAATTGGCTGAATCATACTACCCTATCCAATATGGTAGCTACTGTTCTTATATGAGTACTGAGAATTCGAAATGAGTAGACTTCAAGTATATTATGCCAAAAACAAACAAAGACTGTAAATATCATGTTAGTAATTTTGTTTTGGTTACATGTGGAAATGGCAATAATTTAAATATACAGAGTATATATGTGTGTGTGTGTGTGTGTGTGTGTGTGTGTGTGTGTGCGTATAAATTTTTTAAATAAATTTCATCAGGTTCTTTCATTTTTATTATTTTTTTAATTGCCAGAAGGAGTGTATGCTAGCAGAGAGAGAGAGAGAGGAAGAAAGCATCCCCATCATGGGACATAGTCATTTTGCAATCCCCTCTCCTCCACGTTTTGGTCCTGTTAGGATGTTAGGCATGCACAAATGGCATGCTTTTCAAGCTACTAGGGCTGGGATTAAAACCACAGTCAGCCATGTGGAACTTGGTTCCCTTACCACTAGGCTATGAGGTGGCCTGCTTCTTACTGATTTAATGTGGCTACTGAAAGATTTAAACTTACATTTGTGGTTCACAAATTTCTACTGAGCACTGCTAGGCTAATACTATGAATAAGGAATAAAAAATATATGGAATTAGAAGCTAGTTTGGAAACTTCTTTTTTAGTTTGTCATAATCCCCAGTTTTATACTCATTACCCAATGGTTGTTTTTAGCCATCAACTATTTCTTCGCTATGTTTCAGTTCTTTGGGAATTGAGACGTAAAGTATGATTTATAAACAAATGACTCCTAAATTGGTATCTCCCATTTTGCATCTATCTACTCCACTGGCTCTCCCACTGAAGCTGATTTTATACCTGTTCTCTCCCACCTCCAGCCTGAGCACATCTGACAATGTGCAGATACATTTTTTTCATTTATTTATTTTTACATTTTTCCACAAACATTTACTTTACATAGCAAAGAATTTTAGCTCATACTCCATAATTCTTGACAGTTTACAAACAACTTTCAAAATTTCAAAATACTGAATTTTAAAGATAATGTTCAAAATATGTCTTATAATTTTGTATAATTTTATAACTCTATAACAACAGAAGCAGTATGGTTTCAAATATATATATATATATATATATATGTATATATATATATATATATATATATTTAGAGTGCAGACACTCGGTATATATTAAGTGGGGACATACAATGCCTCTCCTTCATAGCATGGCTTGCTTCACTCAGCAGTAAGTCTTCCATATTCATCCACTTCCTTTCAAAAGCCAGGGTTTTGTTGTTTTTTATGGATGAATAGTATTCCATTGAGTATATGTGCCACAGTTTTTCTAACCATTCATCAGTTCGTGGGCATTTAGGTTGTTTCCATGACTTAGCAATTGTGAAAAGTGCCGCAATAAACATCGATGT
This sequence comes from Tupaia tana, assembly GCA_026018925.1. Classification (NCBI taxonomy): domain Eukaryota; kingdom Metazoa; phylum Chordata; class Mammalia; order Scandentia; family Tupaiidae; genus Tupaia; species Tupaia tana. Next base: position 95,941,699 of record JAKSZU010000005.1, read on the forward strand.
GCAAGCACTTTTTCGATTAAGTATTCTTCTGTCCTTCGGGTAGATACCAAGGAGTGGGATTGCTGGATCCAACCACTGTGGAGAACAATTTGAAGATTCCTCCAAAATCTACAAATAGAACTACCATATGTGCAGATACATTTTAATTGTCACAATCTGGTGGCTGAGAATACCACTAGCTTCTAGTGGATAGAGGCCATGGGTGGTGCTAAACATTGTTCAAAATGCAGAATGGCCCCTACAACAAAGAATTGTCATCCAGAACATCAATATTGCTGAGGTTGAGAATGATAAACACATAAATCTTATTGATATAAAAAAGTGTGTATTTATAACTTACCTTGTATAACACACTATGCTAAATATTTTGAGGAAATCAAGGATAAATTAGGTATAAATCGTACCTTCACCATATTTGCAGATTAAAAACATTTGTTTGAAACAAACCAGTTGGTCAATAATGCCATAACAGGATAATGCCATGTAAATCTTTTCAACTCAAATGTCTAAGAATGGCTGAGTGAATTGAAAAACATGACATGATATTCTAGTTAGATGTCCTTAAATACAGCTCATCTAAAACTTAACTCATTAACGTACCCTATCACCAAATGATTTTTTTTATTATATCGTCATTATTTAAATCTCCTAGGTTAGAGAATTAGGTGAAACTTGAACCACCCACCCCAGCTTCTATAGATATAATCAAGTTTTTCTTTTTGATTCTTTAATATAGTTCATATAAGTAATTTTGTTGATTTTTCTTCTCTTCCAAATATGGACAAGCAACTTTATGGACATATAGGTGCACTAAAAAGTATAATAAACATAAAACATGACCCCAATATAGAAAATAGTGAAGGAGATATGTGAAATGCCAATAGAAGGAGAACCACCATACAGGTAGTAAATAACTGGCAAATAAATGGTAGAGATAAATAGTACAGAATTCTTTTTTATTATTATTTTTTTTGGAGAGGTTTTTGCTATAGGGTGTGTGCACTCACCAGAAAAACAGAGACAGAGAGACAGAAAGCGGGGAAATCATCCCCCAGGGGCGGGAAATCACCCCCCAGGGGAGACGACCATACTGCAATCCCTTCTCCTCCATTCTCCTCTCGGGATCTTGGGCATGCACGCACACATGCCCAGCGTGAGTTTAAGCCACCGGTCTGGGATTCGAACCGCGGTCTACTACATGGGAGTCTAGCAACATAGCCATTATATCAACTGCTGGTCCTGATATTACAGAATTCTGAAGAAAATAAAATCAATATAAAAATAGGGAACCCTAGAGCAATTTACATATTTCTCTGTTCTAGATTTCTCATACCTGTATTACTAAAATAGACTCCTCCACTTCTTGCTGTAACACTCCCACATGTCATTTTTAGTTTAAATTTCCTAAATTATGTATTTTATCACGGCACTTCTCCTTCTCCAAAACACACAGAGACTTTTAAAAGTTTAAATTCTTCTCCTTGCCTTTAAAGGTATTCTTTAATTTGACCCAATCCTATCTTCATCTCTCACTGTCTCTCAATGTGCAAAGGCTATGCCGACCAGGTGAGCCTATTTACAAGCCCCCGTTTCCATGTTTTTGCTGGGCTTTCCTCCATCATCCCTTGGTTGGTATTAATTAAAACAAATTTTTAGGCCGACCTCAAGCTCCTTCTTGAAGCTTTCTCTATTTCTCCTAGGCACAAACTTTACTTTCTTTGAATTTCTTTACAGTCATGTCCACTATCTAATAGTGGATATTTTTACTCTCTCAAATTTGTAATCATAATCAATACCATCCAACACTCAGTGTTCTTATTCTCTGGAAAGGAAAAAACCACATTGAAATGTCCTTTTGATACTTGAATTCATATAAAAGAGCCCCTAGAAAATGCACAATGCCTATTTGGTAGTCAAAGAAAGCATTATTAGTGTTGTTCACTTGGAGAAATAATAGTATGACTTTATTTTTCAAAAATGTATGCAACTGTTTCCTTTAAGCAAGCAGATCAGAAATCTCTTCAATGTAAGTGCTGCATTTCAAAACAGTTAACTTGAGGCCCAAACACATATTCTAATTTTCAAATTTATCTAGTACTCCTTCTTAAGAATTTCTTTGAGAACCTGTGACACATTCTTTTAATATATTCAAAGACTATAAATCTTAATTCTGTGAAGGTAAACTTGGCCTTTCAAACTAGCATTTAGAGCCAAATCAGGGGATTAAGATGGGGGAAACTGGGAATACCATAAGTGGTTTTAAAAAGAGATGTAAGAGGAATCAAGAGATTCACTTTTTCTATTGATTTTGAACTATATCTGAAGACAGTTTTAAATAGATGCTAGTGTTCTGATTTTACTCAGGATTTAGGAAATTGTTAACAAATGCTGTTCAAAACCTAATAATCAGAAGTGCTTAAAAATACCAAAAGCAGAACTTTCTTGAGCCCATCAGAGAACTAAGCTTCCATGGCAACCAATTAAATTGAGTTCCAGTAAGTGACAAATTTCTCCAAAGTAACATGAGACACGTGAACTGCTTCATCTTTGGCAGGATATAGAAGGAATAAATGGATACAAATGGGTATAGAAAAATGGCTAAAACTTTAATACATTCTTAAAAGTCAGGTATAGGTAACTAAAGTTAAGTATATATAGGAGGCCCAGATACCAGGTTAATTCACATACACTTACAATCTCTTTTCCATGTTGCCTCCCAAGATGTTGTAAAGGAAGTATGGAAACAAGAAAAGATGCCCAAAGCAATCCTTCTTAGTTGCACAGGTGTTCAAGAAGCAATTGTACTTTATGTACTGAGGAAAAAAGGTAAGAGTGACAGCATATTTCTCATCAGAAATAATACAACTAGGAAGATGTGGTACAGACAAGTATTTATAAATACTTGAAGAGTGCCAGAAAGGCTAGAAATGAAGGTAAATATAAAAAACATTCGTTTTCTTTCTTCTTTTAAAAATACAATTGATGGTATAAACAAAGATAGTAACAAATATTTGGGGGCTTATAATATCTAAAACCACAATGTATAATAATAGCCCAAAGAAATTAAATCTATACGTCAATAATAAAAACATATCTGGGTAGTGCCCAAAATTTGGGAATTGAACTTTTAAAGAACCAGTGTGTCAAAGATGAGGTCACAAGAAATTGTTTAAATATTTTGAATTAAGTAAATGAAAATACAACATATCAAAATGTGTGTATAATGCAGCCAAATTAGTGCTAGAGGGGCAAATTTATAGCATCAAATGCTTATATTACAAAACAAGGAGGCTCTGAAATCAATTATCTTTAAGATAGGTCAATAAGCTTTTTCTATAAAGTCTCAGATCAGAACATATTAATCTTTGAAGATCATATGGTCTCCTTTGTAACTATTCAATGCTACTTTTGCAGTTTGAAAGCATCCATAGCCAATATATGAACTAATGAGTGTGTTTCTGTTCAATAAAATATTACTTGGGGACACTGAAATATGAATTTCATATAACCTCCACATGTCACAAAATATTTTTATTTATTTATTTTTAGTTTCCAGAGGATGCATGTGCTTGCCAGAGAGACATGGAAAGACAGAGAGAAAGTATTTCCCAATGGGTGTGGTGGTGCTGCAATCCCTTCTCTATTTCCTCATCCAGCTGGAATTTTGAGCATATACACACATGTACCTGACATATTTTTCAACCCACTAGGGCCAGGATTCAAATCGTAGTCAGCTGTGTAGGATCGATTCCTTTAATCACTAGACTACGGGGTGAGCCTTAGTTTAAGTCATGTGAAAAAGAAAAAAAATTACCAAAAAATCTCTATAGATTTAACACAGTTCTAATAAAAATTTCAGCAGGATTTGTGTGTTGTGTGTAAATTGAAAGCTCATTCTAAAATATATTCAGGAAAGCAAAGAAGCTGTAATTGCCCAAATGAAGTTGGAGAACTCACACTATGCAATTTCAGAATTTACTACAGAAGATCAATTTGGTCTGTTATTGGCCTGAGGACATACAGATCAATGAAATAGCACAGAGAGTCCTGAAAGAGACCCCTTGTATTTGTCAATTGAGTTTTTGACAAGTGCGTCTTGGTAATTCATTGAGGGAAATAGAATAATGTTGGAACTAGATATGCAGATGGTAATAAAAATAAATCTCAATCCATAGTTAATATTACATACAAGAATTAACTCAAAATAAATCACAGACCAAAATGCAAAACCTAAACTACAGAACTTGTAGAAGAAAATATAAGAGAAAATCTTGCTATAATCTTGAGTGTGGAACATAACTTTTTATATAGGATGCAAGATGCATAAACCATAAAAGAAAACAATTGATAAACTTTACTCTCAAAATTAAAAAATATTCTATGAAAAACAGTGTTAAGAAAATAAAAGTGCAGGGCCAGCAGATGGCACAGCGGTTACATTGCTAGACTCACACATGACCAACTATGATTCAAGTCCCAGACCCAATGGCTTGAAAATCACACCAGGCATGATCCCAGAAGGAGAATGGAGAAGAAGAGATTGCACTGTGGCCTTCCCCCGAGTGATGATTTTTCACTTTCTCTCTCACTGTCTCTCTCTCTCTCTGGTGAGTACATGTGCCCCATGAGAGGAAAAAAAAAGTCAAAAAAAAAAAGAAAAATACAAGTCAACAACTGGGAGAAAATCATTTAAAATATGTATCTGATTAAAAAATGTGTATCAATAATATATGGAAAACTAAAAATAGGGAAAGCAAAACAACTAATGAATGGGTAAAAGATTTGAGCATTTCATTAAAAAAGAGAAATAAAAGCAAATGAACCAATAAAAAGATACTGAATGACATTAGATGCAAATTAAGATCTCTATGAAACACCACTACAACCTATTAGAATGGCTAAAATTTAAAAACAATCAATAACTGACAATAAAGAGGGATAGAGAAGATGCAATGTATCTGAAACTCTTATACAATGCTAGTTGAAATGCAATATGTCAAAGCAACTTTGAAAAATGGTTCTCCTGTATCTTGGAGAGTGAAATATACACTTAACCTACAACATACAACTCAGCTATCCCATTCCTAAATATTTACCCAAGAAAAGTGAAATCTATGCACTATGCACAGAGATCTACCTGCAGATGTTTATAACAGCTTTATTCATAATTGACAAGTGACAAATGCCCATCAACTGAGGAGTGAACCAGCCCATTATTTTATAGTCATTTAGTTGTCAATCTTACATAAAGAATTCTGACCTAAACATGTCAACAAGCAAAATTCTAATCAAGTTAAAGGATGAGGATGAGTTAGCCAGGAGCAAAGATTTCAGAAGACAGTAATGAATCTCCAAAGTGGCAGACATTGGGTTTTTTTTTTTCCTAGAGTAATTGAGAAAAAAGGATTAAAAAATTTGTTTTCCCATAAAAGTTCACAACCTTGGTTCATAAGGACAGTATAAATGTCTGATTAGCTTTTTATGTTTCACATTTTTAATTTAATTTAATTTAATTTATTATTATCATAATCTTTTAAATATTACATTGAATCACATATATCTTTACAGTATATTACATTTCTTTTTCCAGCATGATTACCATGTATATCAGTCAAGATAAAGACATTACTATACACATCATCATCAAATAAATTTTCATCATTTTTTTCAGATTATTATTTATTCTCATTATTTTTTGAGAATTTTTATTCAATCACTATATATCATTGTATATACATGGCTTGTAAAGAGAATTTACCCAACATTAAATACTTCTCAGACCAGTCCAGTTGAGAATACTATACACGTCATCATCAACAGGTAATAAACCATTTCTGTGTCCCACTAATGTCATGCCTCTCTATTTGTTCTCTTACTATTCTTTTCTGTACTCTCCCCTTCTCCCTCCCCCCGTCCCACACTGTCTTCAACATCCATAACTGTTTTCATTTCTTTTATGCCCTCCAATATTTCTATCTCTACCATAAAGAGCAGATAGTATATATTGTGTATACATACAATATCTTTTTTTTTCATATCTTGGCTTGCTTCGATCATAGATACAACATATTCGACTACTTTCTGTCAAATGCCAGGGTCTTGTATTTTATGGCTGAGTAGTATTTCATAGAGTGTATGTGCCACACATTTTCCATCCATTCATCTGTTTGTGGACATTTGGATTGGTTCCATGTCTTAGCAATGGTGAATAATGCTGCGATAAACATTGATGTGCAAGTGCTTTTCCAACTGAGCAGTCTCCTGTCCTTTGGGTAGATAACCAGAAGTGGGATTGCTGGATCAAATGGTAGTTCTATCTGTAGATCTTTGAGGAACCTCCATATTGTTTTCCACAGTGGCTAAACCACTTTACATTCTCACAGTGTAGGAGAGTTGCCCTTTCACCACATCCCCACCAACACTTACCTTTATTTGTATTTTTAATCTTCATCTTTCTGACAGAGTTTATGTGGTAACTCATTGTCATTTTAATCTGCATCTCCCTTTATAATAAGGAATGTTGAGCATTTCCCCATATATTTTTTGGCTGTTCCTATGACTTCCTTAGATTTTTGTTCAGCTCATTTTCCCATCTTCTAATCGGGCTAAGATTAGATAGATATATAGATAGATAGATAGATAGATAGATAGATAGATAGATAGATAGATAGATGATAGATATAGATTTTTTTTTCAAGTAAGCTGCTTGAGTTCCCTGTGTATTCTGGTTATCAGTCCCTTGTCTGAGGTATATTCTACAAAAATATTCTCCCATTCTGAGGGTTGTCAATTCACACTTGTTACTGTGTCCTTTGCTGAGCAGGAACTTCTTAATCTGATATAGTCCCACTTGTCTATTTTAGGGATTATTGCCTGTGCTTTGATAATTTTTTGCCCACTCCAGTGTTTCCAAGAGTTTCCCCAGTATTTCCCACCTGTCGTTTTATTGTTTGAGGTCTTAGGTTCAGGTCTTTGATCCATTTTGAGTTGATTTTTGTTAATGGTGAAAGATGGGGATTCAGTTTCCTCATTCTGCAGGTGGATACCCAGTTTTTCCAGCATCATTTACCAAAAAGGTTTTCCTTTTCCCAGTGGGTTGACTAGTATCCTTTATCAAAACTCAGTTATCTGTCACTGTAAAATTATATGTAATCCAATGTAATATAAAGAAGATTATGATGATAATAAAAAAAAGAAAAACAAAAAAAATCAGTTAGCTGTGAGCTTTGGGGATTATTTCTGGGGTCTCTAATCTATTCCATTGGTCCATCTGTCTGTTTTTGAACCAATACCATGCTGTTTTGATTATCACAGTATACTTTATAGTATATTTTGGGGCTATGGAATGATATGCCACCCACTCCACTCTTCTTGCACAGGATTTCTTTGGCAATATGCGATCTTTTATAATTCCAGACAAATTCTATGAATGACTTTTCTAGATCTGTGAAGAATGTTCCTGGTATTTTGATTGGAATTGCATTAAATATGTAATTTGGGTAAAGGTTCCATTTTGATTACATTAGTTCTTCCAATCCAGGAACATGGGATGTCCTTCCACTTTTTTATGTCATTTTCAATATATTTTTAAAGATTTTCATAGTTTTCTTTGTAAGGGTCTTTTTACTTCCTTATTTAGGTTTATCCCTAGTTATCTTATACATTTTGTGGCTATGGTAAAAGGGATTCCTTTCTTCAGCTCTACATCATTCAACTTGTTGTTTGTATATAGAAATGCTATAGAATTTTGGATGTTGATTTTGTATACTGCCACTTTACTGTATTCATTTATTACTTCAAGAAGTTTTTTCATGGGAACTTTTGGGTCTTCTAAGTATACCATCATGTCATCTGTAAATAAACACTCAGTCATAAAAGTGTTTGCACATCAATGTTGATTGCAGCATTATTCACAATTGCCAAGACATGGAACCAACCTAAATGTCCACAAACTGATGAATGGATTGGAAAAGTGTGGTATATATACTCTATGGAATACTACTCAGCCATAAAAAATAACAAGACCCTGGCATTTGATAGAAAGTGGTCAGATATGGAGGATCTATTGCTGAGTGAAGTAAGCCAGGCTATGAAAGAAAGATACTGTATGTATCCACTCAATATATACCGACTATCCGCACTCTATGGTAGAGAGCGAAAAATTGGAGGACATAAAAGCAGTGAAGGTACTTAACGAGAATAGGACAGTGTGGAATGGGGGAGGTGAAGAGAAGAGGATAGAGAAAGATATCAAGAGAACAATAGAGAGGCAGGACATTAGTAAGAAACAGATATGGCTTATTACCTGTTGATGATGACATGTATAGTATTTTCAACTGGATTGGTCTGAGAAGTATTTCATGATGGGTAAAGTCTTTTTACAAGCAAAATGAGAAATAGTGATTGACTGTTTTAAAAAATAATTAGAATAATAATAATAATAGTAATAATTGGGAAAATCATAGAAGAGATATTGAATGTTGAAGCAGGGAGATTAATGTCTCTGTATTGACTGATATGCATGGCATTCCCTTTTGAAAAAGCAATGTAATACACTGTAAAGTTATATGTAACCCAATGTAATATAAAGAAGATTATGATGATAATAAAAATAAAAATAATAAATAATAAAAAATCATAAATAAAGATATTTTCAACTCTTCTTTGCCTATTTGAATGCCTTTTATATTATTCTCTTCTCTGATTGCATTGCTAAGACCTCCAGCACTATATTAAAAAGCAGGGGAGAAAGTGGCCAGCCTTGTCTAGTACCAGACAAGGTACTTTTAGTGGAAAAGCTTTTTTTCCCATTCAGTATAATGTTAGCTATAGGTTTTTCATAGATGTTTTTTATTGTGTTGGGAAATGACCCTTCTATACCAATCTTACTGAGAACCTTAATCATGAAAGGATGTCATATTTTATCAAATACTTTCTTTCTCTGCATCGATGGAAATGATCATAAGGTTTTTATCTTTCTTTCTGTTAATATGGTGTATTATATTTATGGTCTTGCATATGTTTAACCACCCTTGCAGCTCTGGGATAAAGCCTACCTGGCCAGGATGAATAATCTTTGTTATATGTTGTTGGATATGATTTGCAAGTATCTTGTTGAAAATTTTTGCATCTATATTTATCAATAATATTGGTCGGTAGTTTTCCTTTTTTGTCATATCCTTAAATGTTTTGTAAATAAGGATGATGGATGCTTTATAAAATGAATTTGGAAGGGTTCCTTCCTTTTGGATCTTTAGAAATAATTTGAGTAGGATAGGGGTTAACTTTTGCTTAAAAGTTTTGTAGAATTTAGAAGTGAAGCCATCCAGACCTGGGATGGCTTTTCTCTGTTGGGAGATTATTTATTACCAATTCAATCTCATGGCTTGTCTATTCAGGTGTTCTATGTCCTACTGATTCAATCTTGGTAGATTATATGCATCCAAGAATTTGTCCATCTCCTCCAGGTTCTCTTGTTTGTTGGCATATAGTCACTCACAGTATCCTCTAACAATGTTTTGTATTTCTGTTGTGTCTGTTGTAATGTTTCCTGTTTTATCACTTATTTGATTTATCTGGTTTCTTTCTTTCTTCTTTATCAGTCTAGCTAATGGTGTGTCCAATCTTGTTAATCTTTTCAAAGAACCAGCTTTTGCTTTCATTTATTTTCTGTATAGTTTATTTTCTACTTCATTTATTTCTGCTTGAATCTTTATGATTTCTTTTCACCTTCGATTTTTGTTATTGTTGTTGTTGTAATTGTTGTTTTTCCAATTCCCTGAGGCATGAAGTTAGGTTATCTATTTGCCACCTTTCCATCTTTTTCTTTTTTTTTTTTTTTTTTTGGAGAGGTTTTTTTCGCTATAGGGCGCGTGCGCTCGCCAGACAGACAGAGAGAGACATAGAGACAGAAAGCGAGAAATCACCCCCCAGGGGGGATGGTCACGCCGCAATCCCTTCTCCTCCATTCTCCTCTCGGGATCTTGGGCACGCACGCACACGCGCCCGGCATGAGTTGTAAGCCACCGGGTCTGAGACGCGAACCGCGGTCGACTACGTGGGAGTCCAGCGACATAGCCATTACGCTAACTGCTGGTTCCCCCATCTTTTTCTTATGTGCACTATTTGCTATTAATTTCTCTCTTATGACTGCTTTTGCTATGTCCCATAGATTATGGAAACTCATGTACTCATTATCATTTGTTTAATTATCATTTTTTTAATTTCAGACTTAATTTCTTCAGTAGTTAAAAAGTCATTCAGAAGTTTGTTTAGTTTCCATGTGTTTGTGCTTTTAGAGGTTGTTTCTTGAAATTAATATCAAGTTTAATTTCATCATGGTCAGAGAAGATGCTGGATATAGTTTCTATGCCTTTGAAACTGTAAAGGCTTGATTTGTGTCCTATTATATGGTCAATCTTTGAAAAGGTTCCATGCTGGGGTGAAAAAAAAATGTATCTTTAGTGGTCTTAGGGTGGAAAGTTCTATAGATGTCTGTCAAGCCCATTCAATTAATAGTATCATTTAGGTCCTGTACCTCTCTATTTATTTTTTGTCTAGAAGAACTGTCTAAAAGAGATAATGGGATATTGAGCCCAACAATTTTAATGTTGAACTCTATCTCTCCTTTTAGCTTTCTTTCTTTCACATATTTAGGTGCTTTCAGTCTTTCTTTCACATATTTAGGTGCTTCTGAGTTGGGCGCACAGGTATTTATAAGTATTATGTCTTCTAACTGAATTAGTCTACTTACTATTATATAATGACCTTCTTCGTTTCTTCTTACAGTCTTTCTCTTGAAATCTATTTTGTCTGAAATCAGTATCATAACTCCAGCCTTTTTTTAAATTTCCATTTGCATGGAGTAGCTTTTGCCAGCCCTTCACTTTTAGTCTATGTATTTCTTTATCCATAGGTGTGCTTCTTGTAGGCAACAGATAGAGGTTTCTGGGTTTTTTGTTTTGTTTTTTGTTTGTTTTTTGTTTTTATTCAGCCAGTCTGTGTCTCTTAATTGGAGAATTTATTACATTAACATTCAATGTTATTATCTGTATTTCTGGACCTATTCCTATCATTAACTGAGTCAATTTCTTGGTTGTTTTTTGTTCTCTTATAACTGTCCTTCTGACTTTTCAGTTTTCCTGGTATAGCACTCCCTTCAGAACTTTCTTGAAGAGTTGGTCTGGAATTGGTAAATTCTTTCAGGATTTATTTATCTGAAAATGTTTTTATCTTTTTTTCCCATATGAAGGATAACCTTGCCAGCTATAGTATTCTTGGTTGAAATTGTTTTTTGTTTAACACTTTGAGTATGTTTCCCATTCTTTCCTTGCCTACATTATTTCAGATGATGAGAGATCCAATGTTAGCCTGATGGGATGACCTTTGTAAGTAACTTGACATTTCCCTCTTGCCAATTTTAGTATCTTGTCTTTGTCTGTGGTTTTGATCAATCTGGCTATTATGTGCCTTGGAGAGGATCTTCTTGGGTTGATTCTATTTGGGGGTCATATGTATTTGTTTGGTCTGAATATTTGAATAGCTCTCTAGCTTTACAATATTTTCTTCCAGGATTTCATAAAAGAAATTATCAATGTCCTTATTATCTTCTTCCTCTTCTGGGACACCAATTATCTGGATGTTGGGGTGCTTGATGGTATCGAATATTTCTTGTATCTTATCCTCGTTTTTCTTGGTTGTTTCTCATTCTTTCTGTCACTTTTTTCTTGGTCAGAGTTTTTGTCTCCTACATTCAAGATTCAGTCTTCTGTGTGATCCAATCTACTTTTAATACTTTCAAGGGAAGTTTTAATTTCCTGTATCACATTCTTCTTTCCTAAAAATTCTGTTTGATTCTGTTTTATGGTGTCTATTTCTTCTTTCAAATCATGAAAGGACCTCCTTATCTCCTGGAGTTCATTGTCTCTTTTCTCTTGCATCTCAATTAGTTTGGTCACTACAAATATTCTGAATTTCTTATCCGACGTTTCCACAACTTCCATTGTGTTGTCTGTGTGTGGTGCAGAATTGTTTTTTTTTTCCTTTGGGGGAGAGACATTTTGTTGATTGCTCATATTTCTTGGGCCTCTGCAATTGTTTCTAGTCATCTGGTGATCTATACGTTCCTTCCTAAATTATTCAAGGTATCACTGAGCATTCAAACGTGTGTAGGAGTAGAAAACAGGTGATCTCTCTCCCCAGCTCTGCCTCCTTTGCTCACCAGCACACTGCACTGTCATCACTGGCCTGGGGTGCAACTCAAACTAAGCTGCTGAGCTTCACTTGAGGAACAAAGAAAAGATTGTGGGGCAAGTGCCTGCACTCTATTCAAAACACCAAAGTCCTGAGAGTTCAAAGGTGAGTGGAGGAGAGAGTCATGGTCCTGGTCATTAGGGCCTATAATCACAGGCAGCCCAGCATCCAGCAAGTCCATGTGCTTGAGCTGGTATCTGGATGGGGTGGAGAGGAGCACAAGTTCGTGTTAAAGTCCCAAGACACAAATCTGAAGTCCAAAGGAGAGTAGGGAAAGGGATGAGCCGTGGTTCTGGCCATTAGGTCCTGCAGCCACAGGCAGTCTGGAATCTGGCAAGGCAGTGTACTTGAACTGGTATCCCTGTTTCACATATATATTTTGATAATATGACTACAGACAGGAGATGGGATTACAACCAACAATACATAATCTGTGGTAACTTAGGGTACTTTCACTTTAGTGCCAGCTGGTCAATGAATTCGTTGTTAAGAAGAAGCATCCTTCAGCAATCACTTCAGACAGGTGTATAAGAGATATAGCTGAGACTTAATACATTTGGCTCTCTGAGATCAGTTTTTAGCCAAACTTCTTCATTCTTAGCCTTTTATTCTCTTCTCTAGAACTTACTATACTGGTTAACACTTGTTAGCACAAGTTTAACTAGGTTTCTATGACTACAGTCTTTCATGCACAGCGCAGAACACGTAAGTTAGATTACAGGCAAAAAAGCTTCATCTACTGGGTGAGAGCTTCTTATAAATTCTGTGAAAATCATAATATCATAGTAAGCATAATGAAATTACTTCTCAAAGTCTAACTAATTTCAAAGGTCTTATCTTATTATTATTTCCTTCCTCATAAGGGAATATTGCTTGGCAATAAAAAGCAGCTAACTACTGATGTGCACTACAACATGGATGAGTCTCAAAAGCATTCATCAAGGTTGAAAAAGTTGGACATAAAGGCTACTCCTACGTTTCCATTTACATGACATTCTGCACAACACACACTGGAGAGACAGGAATCATGCCAGTGGTTGCCAAGCGTGGAGGGGATTGAGGAACATGGAAATTTGGGGGGTAAAGGAAATATCTTAACTGTGGTAGTGGTTTTATGATCATATACACTTGTCAAAATTCATCAAATTGAACGTTTGAAAGAGTAAATTATGCCTTATGCAATTTATAGCTCAATTAACTTGACTTTTTAAAAAATGTTATAAATAGGAATAAAGCATTGCCGGAAAAATATACAGTCTTAATGTACTTAGTCTGCATTACCCTTATTTGAGTACATAAAACAGTGAACATTTCAATCTTTCTCATTCTGCAACAGTCACATTGGCTTTTTCTGCCTGCTGTTCAGGCATGCCCCACAGATGTATATAAGTTGGAAAGCCAGGATTTCTGTGGGAATCTTTGCCTGCCTTGTTTATGGTTTTGAGCTACTCTTCACTTCACTCCACTTTTCCCTCACTGATAAAACATACCTTTGGGCAAAATTAACATGTGATTTACAACACCTCTAAAAGCTCTGATCATTCCAGGTTAGCTTTGCTGACTTGCTAGTAGGTGGGAGCTGTCTGTAGAGCAGACCTTGTTCAGGTTTTCATTTGCAAATTTTGAAATGTAGTCACATCTCAATAACGCTAAAAGATGGCAAAAGATAAAGCCAAGATATCTGAAGAATAATAAGCACTACTGCAAAAGCAAAACTTAACTTGCTGGGGAAGATGAGACTGAAGCTTTCTCTTCTTGATCTTCCCTTCTATGAGTGAGTGAGTGAGTGAGTATGTGTGTGTGTGTGTGTGTGTGTGTGTGTAGGACAGAGCAAGAACACTCAGAGAAGTGGGTCAGACCATTTAATAAGACTTCAAAAACCAACACGTAGACTGTCAGTGCTACATACTCAGGCACTTCAAATGTTCATGAAAAATGTAATTAAAGTACGAGTTTATCTTGGTGCAAAGCAACTCAAAATCCATGCATTATTTTTTGTTTTTTTTTGCTTTGTTTTTCACTGCCAGCATATCATAGCATTTTATTTTAGTTTTTTAAAGAATTATTTATTTATATTTATTTATTTAAATTTGACCAGAGAGGTACAGAGTGAGAGAGAGAGAGGGGGAAAGTGAGAAAGCAAGCCACCAGGTCCGGGACTCGAAACTTTGTCGACCATGCGGGAGTCCAGCGCCCTTAACCACCATGACACTTGCCAGCTTCAATCACAACATTTTGTTTTTAAGAAGTCCTACACTCACTTTATTTGCCCCATGTACAGGGATGATCTGATAGAGTCATATTACAGCCATCACTACCTTCAGAATGTCCACAGGAAACAAAAAAGGAACTATTAGCTCCTGTATTTTAAGTTAAAAATTAATAAGGGTGGATAATGATGGTATTGAAAATTTGAAAAACTAGTTTTACTATATGTTTTTGTTGTTTATATAAAGGAATAAAAAAGCTTTATCAAATGTCTCTGAAAATGTTTCTAAATTAATATTTCACAGTAAAGTCAAACATATATATATATATACTTATTTACATTTAATCACATGTCTTTACAGTGTACATTTCTTTTTCCAGCACTAATGCCATGCATGTCAGACAAGACAGATATTACTATATACATTGTCATCAGCAAATAGCTTCTCATTTTTTGGTCAATTAACCATGCTTTTATTTGTTGTTTCCTTCTCGTTTCCCCTCCCTCCCATTCATGCTAAACCTTTTTTTCCACATTTTATTGATTCACAAAAGATCTTAAACTAAAAATATGGACAAAGCTAGAATCTAGTGACAAGTGCACTGTAATTTTCTTCTGAAACCTTTTTTTTTTTTCTTTCTCCATTTCCCCTTTTACTAAAGCGATGTGTAAACTAATTTATTTGCAAAAAAAAAATAAATAAATAAGTTAATCTTAGTTTGGTCTGTTATTTGAAGAAAGCCCAATAAGAATTCAATTTCTGATGCAAGGCAACAGATATTATTTGTATTATTGAACTTATGCAAATAATCATTCTGCCACAAAATAAGAATGCTCACAAATATTTTCCAATTTCAAAGGGGTCAGGAAGGGAGAAAAGTTTTTCAATTAAAAAGAAATTTTAACAGATTGCTGAAACTATCAACAACTTAAAAGAAGATCAAAATCCTTAAATTTAGAAGACAAATCAAAGAAGAAAATCAGTAATGATTTAGACAAAAGTTATAGAATTCTATTTCACCAGTTCAGTCTTATGTAATCTCTCTTTTGTAGAATTTGCAGTGTTACTGTGATCTGATCTTTCCATTTAAACCCTAGAAGTTAACATTCAACGTTATTATTGGTATTTTTTAACTTGTCCCTACCATTAAGTTGACCTTTTTCTTGGTCATTTTTTGTTCTCTTCTTTCTGTCTGTCTTTAGTTTTTCTGGTATAGCACTCCCTTCAGAACTTCTCAAACAGCTGGTCTGGTGTTGGTAAATTCTTTTAGGTTTTGTTTATCTGAGAATGTTTTGGGCTTTTCTTCCCATAGGAAGGACAATCTTGCCAGATACAGTATTCTTGGTTGAAATATTTTTTTCACTTAACACTTCAAATATATTTTCCCATTCTTTCCTTGCTTGCATTGTTTCCAATGAGAGATCAGATGTTAGCCTGATGGAATATCCTTTGAAAGTAACTTGAAGTTTCTTTCTTGGCAATTTTAGTGTCTTATCTCTGACTATGGTTTTGGTCAATCTGGCCATGAGGTGCCTTGGAGAAGATCTTCTTGGATTGATTATATGTGGAATCCTTTGCATTTCTTAGATCTTGATATTTGAGTGGCTCTCTAGATTTGGAAAGTTTTCTTCCAGGATTTCATGGAATAGATTAACAATGCCCTTATTAGTTTATTCACCTTCTGGGATACTGATTATTCCAGATGTTAGGGCAAGTACTGGCATCTAGAATTACTGGTATATTATTCTTATTTTGGGGGGGTTATTTTCTCAGTCTTTTTGGTGAATTTTTCTAGGTCAGAAGTTCTGCTTTCTTCATCTGAGATAAGATCGTCTGTTGTGATCTAATCTACTTTTAATACTTTCAAGGGAGGTTTTGAGTTCTGTATTACAGCCTTCATCTCTAACAGGTCCGTTTGATTCTTTTTCGTGGTGTGCATTTTCTCTTTCAGATGGTACAAGAACTTCCTCACCTTCTGGAAGTCATTGTCTCTTTTCTCCTACATCTTTTGGATTTTGTTGTCTCTCTTCTCTTGCGTCTCTGTAAACTTCGTCACTATGAATATTCTAAATTCTTTATATGGCATTTCCATGAGTTCCATTGTATTGTCTATAGATGATGAAGGGCTGTTCTTTCCCCTTGGGGGAGAGATATTTTCTTAGTTTCCCATATTTCTTGTGCCTCTGCAGTAGTTTCTGATCATCTGACAGATTATACATTACTTACTACTTTCTTGGAGTTAATTCTGAGTGTTAGAGGTGTGAGAGAGGAGATGACCTACAATATTTCTGCAGTTCCATTTCCCTTTTCTTCACCAAGAAACCTACACTTTTGGTGATTGAACTGGATATTACAAAGGCCTCACAGTTTCTAGGGAATAGGTGTACCTGGGCTTAGCTGCAGTGTTTCAACTGTGAATTCAGAGGTGTGTGGGAGGAGATGAGCCACGCTCACTGTAACGCTGTTCTCCCTGCTGCTCACTTTGCTGTCTCTCTTCTCTGATTTTTGATCATTTGATGGTATAGTCACGTTTGGCTAATTTGTTGGACATTTCTGCTACTGTAAGCTTGTATGATTCACTTTGCTGTGAGGTATTTCTATGCCTGTTTCTTCTCTGCTACTGTGTTTTGCAATGTGGTATCCACAGAAATAGATTTGAATTCAGATTTATGAAGATGAGTTTCTCCCTTTATGTAGCAGTTCAGTGGGGTTGAGGTTTTCTATGATCCTAAAAGTATTCAGATGTTTCACTACTGTACACCTAGACCTGTCTAGACACTCAATATGTGGAAGCTAAGAAGCAAGGTAAAAGAAAAGGAAAGAAAGGAAAAAAAGCCCCTCCCTTAAAAAAGACAAAACAAACCCAAAAAATGGAAAGTGAAAAGACAATTTTTTAAAAAAATTCAAAAAAATGAAAACCACAGCTGGACCCACCTCAGATGTACATGAATTCTGAAATTAGCAAGAGAAAGAAGAGGTCAGACAAGAGACAGTACTTACAGATTTTTGAAAAGCATTATTTATATATATATATACATTATATATATATATATATAAATTTTTTTTTTTCTTTTTTTGGAGAGGTTTTTGCTATAGGGCGCGTGCGCTCGCCAGACAGACAGAGAGAGACAGAGAGACAGAAAGCAGGAAATCACCCCCCAGGGGGGATGGCCACGCCGCAATCCCTTCTCCTCCATTCTCCTCTCGGGATCTTGGGCACGCACGCACACGCGCCCGGCGTGAGTTTAAGCCGCCGGGTCCGGGACTCGAACCACGGTCGACTACGTGGGAGTCCAGCGACATAGCCATTACGCTAACTGCTGGTCCCATATATATATATATATAAATTTTTTATATATATATAAATTTTTATATATATACATATATATATAAAAATTTATATATATGTGTATATATATAAACATTATTTATATATATACACACACATATATATATATATATATATATATATATATATATATATATATAAAACAAGGAAAATTTTCAAGAGAAAGGGAGGAGAGAGAGAGAGAGACAGAGACCACCTTATCTCATTTTGCTAGGTGTTGGGCTGGAAGGAGAGGTTTGAGGCAGAGGCTTTTCGGTTAAAGAGGCAGGGCTGAGCCCACCTCAGATGTACATGGATTCTCGGTTCGCTAGGTGTTGGGCCAGAAGGAGAACAAAATCCATGCATTGTTTTTGCATGATATACATTTTCGAAAATCTTTTTGAAGTCCTCTAGTGTATTCAGCACAGCACCCATTTGTCAAACTCCATCATGTTTGGCTGCTTAGGAATATAACAATAAATTCCACATAGTTACAGCTTAGCATCTCTGTTTTTTCAAGCATTACTCAACCTGATGAGCTCGGAAGGTGGGACTCAAGCAGAAGGTGAAGGTGCTTTATTGTGCAGGTGTTTCTTTTTCACACATTATTTCTTTTAATCCTTACAGTGATTGTTGCAGGTAAGTACCATTGTTTATAGTCCCACAAATGTGGGAAATCATCTTGGAAACTTCAACAGTCTTGATCAAGAACAAGCACAATGTAAATTTTTGAGCAGAACCAAAAAATAGTAAGCAGCCTGGCCCCCAGGTTGTCTGATGCCAAATTCAAATGTGTTAGCCTTCCCCCAAAATTAGCAGGGTTATTATACATTTTTGCTGAGCTTTAGGATCATACTCCACCTTCTGCTTTGATAGACTACCTAGACATTAAAATTTTTTTATTCAGGATGGAGGACTCTTTTCATCCTGTTAGATACTATCAGTCTGTGTCTACTGAGCCTTCCTTGTTTCCTAAGCTTTAAACGAGAGCGAACACTGCAAAGCCACATTTGAGTAGTCTGTAGCTTTGCTCTGCTTAGTCATGCCACCAGGCACTCGGTTGTGTGAGAGACAACAGATAAACTATTTTCTGAGTGCATAAGAGTAGGCTTATTTTCCTCTTTACAATTTAAAAAGCATTTTCACATGTAACATCTAATTTGATTTTGCCTTGGCAAGGAGATGGTTGCATGGACGCCAAACATTCCCACAGCAATGGTTAATTAAGGTTATTTCTTTTAAATCATTATTGCTTATCTGTGTACTCGAAGATAGGCATGAAAGAGAAAATCCTTTAAAACTTACTATAAAGAGATGGAAGCATGCTGTCCTAAACCTGGACTTCTCAACCTGTTTCAAGTTACCTGTGGGTGCTTATTAAATATTTTGGGCTCCCATTGGAGACCTACTCATCTAAATCTCTAAAAGCAAAACCTTGGAATCTGCATTGTTTTAAACAGCAGCCCTGAATCTTTGGCATACACATTTTTATTATGATTGCCCAACCAGAGGTTATAAGATGAAAGACCACTTATAAGATGATGCTTTTATGTCCTCTGGTTCTATTTTTTGTTATCTGCAGTGTTCTATTCACTGAGACCAGGTGAATATTCTGCCACACCCCTTGAAAGAGTTAATTGAAAGAATTGATTTGCAGGCTGTGTTGAGTGTATTTGTCTTTTTGAAGCCAATATGGTCTCTTGACTAGTCCACTTACAGTCTGAGACACAACACTGGCATGAATTTGGGGTTATTTTTAATTAGAATTTGTTTAATTCATTATCCAAAATTAACAAGACTGGATTGTTCCAAAAAATGAAAATGTTTAGATTTCGAAGGAAAAAGTGAAATCCCTAATCACTCCATTTGGAGTGATCAAAACACACTGTCTTTGCATGACATTCCATCAGCAATACAAAATAAAATGCAGTTAGCTCTGTGACTCCTGGGAAGGTTATGCAGCTAAATCTGGTTATCAGCTAAGCCAACAAAGGAAGTAGTGTAGGAACAAAGGAAAGTTTTCAAGGTAGGCATTCTACTAGGTAAAGCAATCTCTTGACTACCGAGAAGCATAAGTAGCCTTGACCCACTTGGCTAACTGCAACAATGAACAAGAGCTGTTGTCTGCAGAAGGAACAGTGAGATCAATTTGTGTTATCTGGGTTTACAGCTTTAATATTCAAAACAAATAAAAAGGCATGCATACCAGTCAGTTTTATCTTCTCTTAAGTCTACACTAGACATTTTCAATGTCTGCCTCCCTGACATTTGTGGGGTTGGATAATCCTTTGTTGTGGGGCAGCTGTCCTGTGTATTATAGGATGGTAAGCAGCTTCCTTGGTACCTTAGTCTTCAATCACTAGATCTACCCCATCCCACTCCACCCCATACCTCAGTCCCAGTTGAGAAGACCAAAAATATTTTCAGATTTTTGCAAATGTTCCTGGGGAGAAAAATCATCCTGGTTGAGAATGACAGATTTAAATCTATGAAGTTACTTAATTTTAACCTCTACAATAATAAATTTTTTTAAAAATTATAGGAACTCCTTATGATGTGCTTAAAATAACTAAAATAAATTTATTTAAATATTTGAAAAACATTCAAGAGCTACATCAAATCAAAGATGTAGAAGAAGAGAGAAGCATTCCAGTTTCATACATAATGAAACAACTTCCATAATGAGGTAATGTAGATTTATAGCTGTGGTAAGTGAAGACTCAGACTGCTAAGATTCAAAGCAAGATTAGTTTAAGCATCTTACAGTTTTTGCCTCTAAAGCAATAGGAGAAGCTTTTATATGTAAAATGAACTTGGATATAATCGGAAAAGTAGAAAGGTCAGCTGGATGAACAATTCGTCTCCCCACATTAAATGAAATCTCATGTAACTTGAATGTGTGGGTCTCAAAAGCATTTTGTGTTATCTTGACCTTAACCTCCACAGAATATCAATGTTTCTTGCCAGGAATGTATTTCCTTGCCCATTCCTATGGCATTCCCCAAATCAGTGGAACAAATAACTTCACTCCTTGTCAACACTCACTCCCATCCAGTGAGGTAGTATGTAAACTAAGACTTTCCAAGGTCCCAAAGTCAGCGGTGGCCAAAGTATATTTCAGGGAAAGGGATAGAGTAAGAGGAAGGAGGAAGTCTTGGAATGGCTCCAGGAGGGGAGGCAGGAAAGAAGGTCTTAGAAAACTTAGGCCAGCAGGTGACATAGTGGTTAAAGGCATTGAACTCCCACATGGCTGACAATGGTTTGAGTCCCAGATCTAGCAATTTGCTTCCTCGCTCTCTCTCTCTCTCTCTCTCTCTCTCTCCTCTCTCTGATCAAATTAAAAAAGTAATAATAACAAATGGAATTGAATAAATAATTATTAAAAAATAAAAACAAGTACAGAGGTACCAAGGCCTCTTGCTAGTAGAACCTCTTAAGAGATACTCAGCAAAACATTTTCTCCTACTATATATCTAATGAATGCCCATATTTAGTTAGAACTCTGGCTAACTAAAAAAGAAACATAAACAAGAGATACACTTATTTTGCTTTTCTATATAGTATTACCATCTATGTGCTATAAATTGTTTTTGTTTGCCTATTTTTGACATTTGTATAAATAGAAACACCATATATTCTTTCATAATGTGATGTTTTCAATCAACATTAAATTTTAAGATTTATTTTAATGCTAGCAACTATAAATTCATTTTCACTACTGTTTAATATTCTGTTGTAGAAATACATTATATTTATTCATTCGTTCTATTATTTGGTTATTTCCAGTATTATCTATTACAGATAAGGCTTCTATGGCTATTTGTATGTATCCCTTAGTGAAAATATCTAAGAGTGGGCCAGCAGATGACAGAGTGGTTACATCACTGGACTCCCACATGGTCGGCCATGGTTCAAGTCCCAGGCCCAGTGGCTTGAAAATCATGCCAAGTGCATGCACGTGTGTGCCCAACATCCTAGGAGGAGAATGGAGGGGAAAGGATTGTGGGTGGCCATCCCCCCTGGGGGAAATTTCTCACTTTCCTTCTCACTGTCTCTGTCTCTCTTCTCTGTCTCTCTCTCTCTCTGGCTAGCACACATGACCGACGTGACCAATGGCAAAAACTTTAAAAAAAAAAAAAGAAGAAGAAGAAGAAAGGAAAAAGAAAATGTCCAAGAGTTTGTTTTACCTCTCCTATGTAACGGAAACAATTCTGAATTTAGATAACACATTTTCCAAATGTCTAGATAATGCCAGAATGTTTCTCAAATTATTTGTACCATTAAATTCCTGCCAGTTCAACATCCTCATCAACACTTGGAATTAATAGCATTTTAACATTTACCAATCTCATAGTTTGACAAGGTGACTCATTGTGGTTTTAATTTGTATTTCTATTATAATAAACAAATGGAAATCTCACATTTTAATTGAATATTTATGTTTCCTCTTTGGACAACATTTTCATCCATTTATTTTTGTTTTCTTATTAATTCATGCGTGTGTGTTTTCCAGAGGGTGTGAGCACTTGCCAGAGAGAGGCAGACAGAGAGAAGAAAAGGAGATAGCAACCCCAACAGAATATGGTCACACTGCAATCTCTCCTCCATTTCTCCATCCTGATGGGATTTGAGGCACTCATGCGCATACACAACTGACATGTATTTCAAACCATGGGGGAGGAATCAAATGGCACAATTGGCCATCCTTCACCACCAGGCCATGGAGGTGGCTCCCATGTGTGTTTTTTGTATATTTCAGATGATAATTCTTTTTCCAGTTATGTATGTGTGTATGCATTTGTGCATGTGCAGTTCATAATTTCTTTTTCCAAGGTCCTCTATGACTTCTATAGATGTTGAGGCTCAACCAATATTTCCATACTCCAGTGGAGTAAAGAAGGGGGGAAACTAAAGGGTCCATCCCTGGCTGGGCCAGCTTCCTTAAACAGTCTTCCCCTAAATCCCATACAGCATTTCTACTCAAATCTCTCGTAGAGGACAACCCCGTGACTGTGAGCAGACATAGAAAGGGATGGAAAGTATAATCTTATCATTAGGCATGTTACCATGCCATAAGAAACTTAGCCTATGTTCCCAAGGAAAAAGGTGACACCAGATAATAAGAACAGTGACCTCTGCTCCACTAATTTTCCTAACATTTGCTTTTCACAACTAATACACAAGGTTTATCTCTCTTGTTTTCAAATGCCTTCTTTGTAATTTATGCATATTTATGTATAAAAAACATATAAGATAATATACCATTGAATTGTCTGTGCATTTTTTAAATAGGTTATGAGGACTTACTTATACTTTATAGTATAGTATGTTTTTGTTTAGGGGAAAAAGTTAATCCAATACCATTATTTTTATTCTCCAGTTTTTTCTGTTGTTTTTGCATATTTATTTGTCTATATACTATAGGATCATTTTAAGATTCCTTGGGTTGTAGAATTGGATTGTATTAAAAATCTTTGAATCTTTATAGTGTTCATTCTATCTAAACATATAGTAGACTTCTCTATTTATTTAACTTTTATTATCATGTATTCATATGGGTATTATATTTTTCAGATCTAGCATTATTCTACTTATTTTAGAATTCTGATGTTATGAACAGAATTTTATTCCTTTTTTTTTTTTAAAGAAATTTTTAGCTTAGGGCATGTGCACTCGTGGGAGAGAGAGACAGAGGCAGTGAGAGTGAAAGTGAGAAATTACACCCAGGGGAAATGGCCATGCCACAATCCCTTCTCCTCCGTTCTCCTCCTAGGATTGAGCACATATGTACATGCACCCACCATGAGCTTCAAACCACTGGATCCAACAGGACTCGAACTGTGCTCAGCCAGGTGGGAGTCCAGTGACATAACCATTACACCATCTGCTGGCCCTGACAGAATTTTATTCCTTAATATTTAACATTCTTGTTTATATATGTAAGCAAATAAATGAATTTTTACACATTAGCTCCATACCCATTCACTTACTGTCTCTTCTATGCATTCTGAAAGGGCATCTATGATTTATTTTGGATAATTTGCAGATTCTGCAAGTAATTATAAGTTTCTCCTTTTTTTCAATGGATAGTTAAGTTTCATGAATTAATGCATTGGCCATATCTTTTGGAATACTGCTAATTAATCATGATCTTGGTGTATTCATTACTGTGCACCTGATTTTATGGCTCTGGTTCACACTGTTAAATATGTGGCTGCCTGTTAATTCAGGGAGAATTTCTTTATGTTTTTGAGAAGTATCCTTTCATACTTCTTTCTTCTTTAAGAAGGAATGTTTTTTATATTTTATTAAATGCCTTAAATATCCATTTATTTTTTCTTATGTAACATTAATACCATACTCTATGAATTTTTCTTATCTTAGACTGTGCTGAATCTTTTGGTTGTAGTAAATTATTGTTTCGCTACCTGAGGAAAGGAATCATGGAGATAAATAGAGAGGCAAGATGTTTGTGGGACACAGAAATGGATGATTATCTGTTGATGATAACATATTCAGCTGAACTGGGGTGAAGTGAATTCATGTTGGGTAAATTCACTTTGTAAGCTGTAGTGATGTACAGTGATTGAATGTTTAAAATAATTAAAATATTAGTTTCCAGTATTTTCAGTGGGATTTTTATAGAAACTTAGAGCTACCTGTTAATTTTGGTCAATAATTGCATTTGTGGGTCTGGCTCCATTGCACAGAATAAGTGCTGTGCATGGAAAGACAGATCTCATATGAATGATCATGTTTGGAATCCTAGGCAGTGTGAAAAAATATGCTTGGTGCACATATGTGCATGACCACAAATTCCATATCAAATGGAGGAAGAGGGATTGTGGCATGACCATGCCCCATTGGGGAGTGCTTTCTCACTCTCTCTCTCTCTTGAGCACACACACCCATTGGCAATTTTTTAAAAATTGTATTTGTGTGTGAGAGAGGAGGAAATAAAGAACAGAGAGAAGGAAAGATGAAGCATGACAGAAGGATGTTTCTAAATTTATTAATAGAATTATTTGAACTTGATAACATGAAAGGGGTTAGTCAAAGTTGGTCAACATTCTTCTATGCTCTAAAAACATTTATGAAAAATAGGAATTACATCCTTAAGAATTTGAAAAAAATTCATCTAAAATAATTAGTATCCAAATTATTGAAGGGATAATGCTTTAATGTTTTTAAGTGCTTCCAAGAGCAATTGTATTGTTTAAGATTTCTACTTCTTTTACTGTCAATTTTGATAATATACATTTTCCAGCAACACATTTTAGTCCAGGACCAATTTGCTCTCCTTTTTCTCCTTATGGTATATCTTTCTTTTTATTGCCGCCTACAATTGTCCTCTTTTCTCCATGGAAGACAGAAGTCTTTCTTGCTTTTCTCCTTTCTTGCTGACCCTGTGGTTCTTAAGAGATTTTATAGCTTTTAAAATGGAAATAATGATGGAATTAAGAAACTGAAAGTAAATATTTTATACTTTACATTTTCGATCATTTTTTCTCATCTCTTTCTCTACCCTACAAGTAAGAACAGTATCTATGAAAATTTCAAGCTAAATCTTAACTTTCTTTAGTATCTGAGAGTAAGGTTAGGATTAACCTATATCATAACAGATTAGTCAATATTCTGGGTATTTAATTACAGGAATTAGGCTATATTCTATACTCATCACATACATGCACATTATAATATCAAATTTTATTCAAACCATCTGTCTTCATAGTTGTTTCAGGCTCCAAGGCCTACATACAGTGTTACGGTACCACTTCATCTATTAAATATTTGCACTCCTTTCTTTCCTCCAGGAATCATTTTTAGCCTTCTCACCTGAGAATTAGTTTGAAAACTAAGACAAGAAATCCAGTGAATTAAAAAACAGCAGCAGGCTTTGTGGAATACTACTGGGTTGTGGAAAAAGTCATGATGCATTTTTCTGTTTTTCTAGGCAAAAATGTGTCATGACTTTTCTGACAACCCAATAGTTGTGTTAAAGGAAGTCAGTGGGTATAACATTGGGAAAGGGAAAAAATAAAGATTTCTACTGCCACCAAGTCTTCCAAAAGGTGGCAGTTATTTCAGGATATTTTTTTAAGAGATTTTTTTTCTGTAGGGCTTGTGTGCTGGCTAATAGAGATAGAGAAACAGAAAGTGAGAAATCCCTCCCCCCATGCCCCAGAGGGGATGGCCCATGCCGCAATCTCTTCTCCATTCTCCTCTTGGGATTTTGGGCATGCATGCACATGCACCTGGCGTGAGTTTTAAGCCACTGGCTCCAGGACTTCAACTGTGGTCGGCTACATGAGAGTCCAGCAATGTAACTATTATGGTATTTGCTGGTTCCCAGGACTTTTGTGTGTGTGGGTTTTTTTTTTTTTAATAGGAGGGATATAGGTGGAAATATACCCATACCTATGCATCAGTGTCACTTGTGGGAATGTATACAAATGTACAAAAAAAATTTTAAAAAGACTAGGTAGTGATATAAAGATAAGGCAGCTGGATCCCACATGGCTGACTGCATAGGTCAAATACAGGACCAAGTAGCTAAAGAAACACACAAGGTGTGTGTGTGTGTGTGCGCGCGTGCATGTCCCAAATCCCAAAAGCAGGGAGAAATGAGGAGAAAGGATTTCAGTCTCACCATTTCCCATAGGGTGCTTTCTCTCTCTCTCTCTCTCTCTCTCTCTCTCTCTCTCTCTCTCTTTCTCTCTCTCTCGGTCTCTCTCTGGTGAGTGCTTGTGCCCTCTGACAAAAAAATTTTCCAAAGGTATACATCTCTGTACAGCTATGTGTAGGTCTATTTAACTCTATAGACATGTATGCAGTCTGATTTCAGTGATCTGATATGGACTGCTGGAATATATAGATCTGAAAGTGCCCCACGGGGAAGAATATAAGCCTTCTAGGATAGAATCCAAGTCCTATTCTGTTTTTATTTTAATCCCAGAACTTGTTTTTAATGTTCTTACTTTATTTATTTATTTTTTTATCCCTTTAGGGTTTACAATTTAGGGCAGGTCCCACAGCACAGTGATTAAATGCTGTGCGTAGAAAGCCAAGTCCCATATGACCTATCACTGTTCAAATTCCTGCCCCTGCAGCTTGAAAAACGTACTGGTACCAGAGCCCGCATGCCCCAAATCCTGAAAGGATGGAAAGATGGGAGAAAGAGGACTGTGATGTGACCATGTCCTGTTGTGGGTTCTCTCTCTCTCTCTCTCTCTCTTTCTACCTCTCTCTCTCTGCCAAGTGCACCTGCCTTCTAGCAATAATTTTTTTTTAGAAAAAGCTTTTACAATTCAGTGGTTTAAGTATATACATGGAGTTGTGCAACCATCACTGCAATCAGCTTTAGATCATTACCCCAAAGAAATTCTATACCTCCTAATTGTTCACCTCCAATTTATCTGTCCTCCCCACAGGCCTAGGCAACCACTAATCTCCTATATGCCCCTATAGATTTGCCTGTTCTCAATATGTTAAATCAATGAAATTATATAATAAATGGTGTTTTGTGACTAGCTTCTTAATGTATTATGTATTAATACTTAATGTATTGATACTTCATATTTTTATCAAATATTATATCATTGTGCAGAGAGACATTTTATTTATTCTTTCAACAGTTAATGGATATTTGGATTTTTATCTTTCTTTTTTTTTTTAAACTTTTGAGTATAATGAATCATACTGCAATGGATGTTTATTTGCAAGCATTTATGTGGATACGTTTTTATTTTCTTGGGTATATACCTAGGAGTGGAATTGCCAGATTTAACAGTAATTCAATACTTACTTTAAAAAAAATGCTAGAAGGTGCATGTGCTCTCTAGAGAGACAGAGAAACTGAGGGAGGGAGAGGGAAGAAACACTCCCCAGTGGGGCAAGTTCCTGCTATAATCCCTTTTCCTTTTTCTTCCATCTCTTCTCCATTTGTCCATCCTATTGGAATTTTGGGGCATACATGCACACAGGCCTGCAAATGCCAGAGCCTGGACTTAAACCATGTGACTGGCCATTTGAGACATGGTCCCTGACTGCCAGGCGTTATGTTTAGCCCTTTGAGGACCAGATGCGTTTCTACAGCAGCTGCACCACTGTATGTTCCCACCAGCTAAGTACAAGGTATGGCCAGCCCTTGATATAGTAGCTGGTGCATAGGATGTTCTCAAAAATACCTGTTGAAGTCCAGAAGGAAAGGAAAAGGGGGTAGCCTAGCATTCACAAGGCTGTGCTGGTTTCGAAAGAGTTGAGTTTTGAGAAACCTGATCGCTATTCCTGAGCCTTGGGGCAAAGACCAAGAGGCCAACACCTCAGCTGTACACATCAATGGCAGAAAAGTGGCTGGTGTTCATCCAGCTACCATCAACCTTGTCTCACACACCTAGGAACTGCAAGTGTGTCTGGGTATGACACCCCCGTTAGATCATAAATTATAGCGACGGCGGAGTGTTGGGCCTAACCACCCAGCCCAAAACAATGGGGCCCACCATTTAGTGGGGGCCGGGCTCCTCAGGGCTGGGATATCATGATGTTGCAGACTCCACTTCCCACCTCCGAACTGTGCTTATTCGCAACACTGCTGACACCAAATGTGTGGAATTAGTCCTCACACCAATCAGTTCTCCAGTGCTCCAGACACCAGTCGCTGTCCTATCACTCAATTAAATTTGGTCACTACCTACCTGGAGTCAGCACCTGCCCCACAGGTTAAGTTTCAGTCCTGTAAGCCCACCCCTTCAGACGCTGGTTGCAAGCCTAGGCCACTGAACTTCCAACCCACCAGCTATAAAGTCAGATGGTTCCCCCAATTCGCTCCTCAGGCTTGACTATTTGCTAGAACGGCTTCTAAAATTCAGGGCGATACTTACATTACTGATTTATTAAAAACAGAGAGGACTCAGGAACAGCCAAATGGAAGTGATGAAACAGAGCAAGCTCTGAGGAAGGGTCACAGGCTTCCACGCCCCCTCTGAGCACACGTCTCTCCCAGGGCCTGCCTGTGTTCACCCAGCCAGAAGCTCTGCAAACCTATTGCTTGGGGTTTTTATAGAACTTTCATTACACAGAGATGACTGATTAAATCACTGGCCCTTGTGATTAACTCGACTCTAGCCCTTCTCTGCCACAAGGTCAGGCTGAAAGTTCCAACCCTCAATTAGATTCACTCAGCTCTTCTGGCAACCAGGGCCTTTCAGGAAGTTGTCTAGGAGCTTCCCCTGCCAGGCATCTCATTAGCATAAACTCAGGTGTGGCTGAAAGGGGCTTTATTAAGAATAACAAGAAAGTCCCTCCCTCTCCCCACCCCCGCCCCACCTTCTCCACTTCTCCATTCTCTGGGCCCTCATTGTTCAGGAAAGTACAAGTTTCAGGAGCTGGAGGCCAGGAACTGGGACGACACCCATTACCTACTTCTTAGTGCAGCATACCACCCTCCTCAAACCTCCCAGGCTCATCGCTTCCTTACCTTCCTAAGAGTCCTCCAGCCAGTTTCCTCCACTGGTTTCCAGTTCTTGCCGCTTTGCCTGCAGCCTTCTCCCAGCGCCTCATCTAACTCTGCACAATGATCTTGCAGCTTAGGCACCTCACTTTCTTCTAGAGGCCTTTTCCGGTTTTCAGGTCTGGCATAGAATCTGCTTGGTTTCTTAGGTAGAGCTGCATTTGCTCCATGGAAGGAGGAGCAGTACCAGCTGTTCCTCTTTATCCCTGTGGTGCCTAGCAGAGTGCGGAGCACGTGGTAGGAGGTCAGAAAGTATTTGTTGAATGAGTGAACGATGTACTTTTCCAGTTCAGAGCTATCAGATCATTGAACCTTTGCAAACACCAGCAAGTGGTGCCTTAGGACCCAGAGGAGAAAATGACAGACCTCTGCATCTCACTGTGGCATGCAAACCTTTGTCAGCAAATCTGTGATTAATCAGCCCAGAGAAATTTTCTGTGTTCAGAAATGAAAAACTGTTGGAATTGTTCACTGTCACCAGTAGACTAAATGAGCTTGTGCCACAGATTGGCTCCAGGTATGACAATGATTCCTTCAGCTCCAGGGTGTGGGCAGAGGAGGGATAAAATGTCTGGGCAGCTGGACCCAGGCCCAAGGCCTCTGGCATGACCAGCCCTGTCCATTCACTCCAGTGTGCCATGCAAAGCTAGCCTGGGCCATCTGGGTCGAGTTTGAACAAGCTTGCAAACAGGGACGGCCAATGCTACAGATTTGACTTGTACTCTCATTTACTACTATGGAGGAGACTGAAACTTCGTGAAAATGGAACTAAAGCATGAGTTTAATTTGGTGCAAAACCTTTTAAATCTATGCATAGCTTTCTCAAGATATGTATTTCCATGAACTTTTGGACGCCCCCCCCCCCCATATTTTTGTTCTTATTAGTTTTTAAGTAATTGTGTCCTTAGGTGGAGAATTCAAAGGAAAACACTGTATTTTCAGGCTCTGCAGAACCTAGGCACACTCTATTCCCCCTGAGGCCTGGGTTTTTTCCAACTATTAAAAACTGAGAAAAATGGGGCAAGCTTTCTCAGCACTAGTAGAATTAGCAGCAGTAGTAGTGGTTACAGCAGTAATTAGTAAGAGTAGAAGCAGCGGTGCTTGTATCAATAGTATTTGCAAGGAGAAAAATTAGTTGGGATGAAATATCTAAGCTTACTTTTCTTTTGCTTTTAGTTTTTGCTATAGAGCATGTGTGCTTGCCAGAGAGACAGAGACAGTGAGAGGGAAAGTGAGAAATCAGCCCCTGGAGGGATGGCCATACCACAGTCCCTTCTCCTCCATTGTCCTCTGAGGATTTGGGGCACACACACACACATCTGCCCAGTGTGGTTTTCAAGTCACTGGATCTGGAACTTGAAATACGCAGCAGGCCATGTGGGATCTAGGACCTTCACCTCTATACCACCTGCTGGCCCTCTTTCTTTGTTTTTAATTGCCAGATGTTGTGTACTGAATGTACAGAGAGAGGTAGAGAGACTAAGAGGGAAGAGAGAGAAAGCTGCTCCAATGGAATGTGCTCACACCACAA
Source organism: Tupaia tana (assembly GCA_026018925.1). Classification (NCBI taxonomy): domain Eukaryota; kingdom Metazoa; phylum Chordata; class Mammalia; order Scandentia; family Tupaiidae; genus Tupaia; species Tupaia tana. The sequence goes on from JAKSZU010000005.1 coordinate 95,972,529, forward strand.
CCTCATCTCCATTTCTTCTTGCTGTTGGGATTTTGGGCACCCACACACACTTGACCAGCATGATCCTCGAGCCACTGGGGCCAACACTCAAATAGGGATCTGCCATGTGAGATCCAGATCCCTTAACCCTTAGGCTGTGAGCTGGTTCTCTAATCTTACATTTTCCCTACATGGATCCTTCGAGGTCAAGGATTCATAGCTGGAAGCAACCAGGTACAAACAAGAAATCTTATTTAAAATTTAAACAAAATTAAAAACCTGTGTTTCATCCTTAAAACTCCATGCAAAATGCACTTGCTATTCCTTAATATTTCTGGCAATCCTCCTTTCTCAAAAAATGAGTTATAAATATGCTCCTGGAACACTAGGCAAGTTCGCACTAGGACTTCCTGACACTCTCCCACCTCCCTGCTTCCAAGGCCCCTGGGGCTGCCCGACCCCAGCCAAGGAAGTTCGACTGTGCACTGACCTACCCCTGTCCTGGTGTAGTTTCTTCACTGCCCAAGATGGCATGATAAAAGAAAAACCACAAAATCCCCACATTAATAGGGAAAATCATGGGTGGGATACAAAAGAAAAAGAGGAAGGGCTATTTGTTCATTTCTTTTTCTTAAGGGAATAGAAATAAGTGTTTTTTTCTAAGCTGAGAATGCCAGTATTTGGGGCATGCAGTGGACCTCCCAGTAACTCACTGCAATTCCGAACAGCTGGGAAACTTGTCCTGACAGCATGGCAGGCTGTCTGTCAGTGGTCCATCATTGTTTATCATACTCAGATTCAATTAAGCTTGGCATGTGCTATAAGTCTGGAAGCCCTGCCAGATATGATCTCTGGTTGCAACTTGGCTGCCTCTGACTACAGAGGTTAGATTGGTATTTGATCATCAGTTCGGGGATGGACGTTTGGGCCTTCTTGGGTTATGTGAGGTACAGTGTTTTCATGAGACCAGAGTAACGCTCCAGACACTGTGTCCACCCAGAGGGAGAGCTCTGGAAAAGGTGCTGATATATTTTTGGCACTAGACAGGGCATTTTTAGTGGGTGAATATGATAATCAGGCTGAATCCTAACTTTCCTGCGGCTGTCCTGATTCTGTGCTGACTCAGCGTTCCTGCTGGCTTCCTGCCCATGTATGAAAGGTACCATCCAAAGTCTGAGGAAAATGCTAGGTCATCTTTCTTTATCATTTCTAAAGAATTATCTTTATCTGGACAAATAGCCCAGCTCGTCGTCCATAAAATAGGAGAACAGGATTTAATAATCTCTAAAGTGCCTTCCAGTGTATGTATTTTTGAATTTTGACATTTCCCATCAAATTGTCTGAGAATCAAAGATGCTTCATAACCCAATAGGGAAAAAATGAGATTTTTCAAATATTTTATGAGCCAAAGACTCCAAGGAAGTAGAAGAATGTCCTAAGTCAGTATCCAGACTACAGAAGACTGAAATGTCTGCTCCCTTCATAGAAAGAATCACACTATAACTTCATGAGGATCGGTCGAGATGGAGCAAGGATGCCTGAAGCCAATGGTTAATGGTCCCACCAGCTCTTCTGGAGAAATTTATGTTATCTCACCCTGGTGAATACAAAAATGCGCATGTCTCTTAGGCCTTGATGGACAGGCTCCGTTTGAAACACTCCCTGCTCCTATCTATCTTGGGCAAGCAAGGCTGGCTTTTCAGTACATATTTCACCAATGGTCAGATTTTTAAAACTTGAGGCTAGTTCAGAGAACACAGTTCCAAGCCTTTTACCTAAGTATGAAGAGAAGGGAAGCCAGGTGGTCTGTGGAGGGATGGCCGGGGACTTGGCATGCTTAGGGCGGCACAGTAGGGAATGGGTGCTGACCTGGCAGGAGCTCTGCTTGATGAGGAACGTTTGGTTTCAATGGGGGAGAGCATTCATAGCTTATTTCTATCAACAACAGCGGATGGTAAAGAGGCTTGACTGCAGACAGTGAGAGCTGGAGGAGGCCTTGCAGTTCACCTCAGCCAACCCTCACTCTGCAGATGGAGAGCATGGAGACCCAGCAGGCAGAGCGATTGGGCACAGTTCCCACCCCCAATACCTGGTACAGTCAGGTGTAGAATTCTAGCTGGCCCTTGGACAAACCCTTGCAGGTCACTTTCTGGTTGTGTTTCCTCAGTGTTTTTACACAGTGCTCCTGAGCCTCAAGTTCTTCACGGGAAAACAAGAGTGAGCTTCATTGCTTTTTAGGATTCCTACACATACTAAATGCTTCCCATTGCCCAGTGCCTCCAGCGTGGGAGAAGCAAGTGCTGTTTTCTTGCTCTCCCTGCGTCTTAGCATAGGTTAAATAGAAACGCCAAGAAGTCTGTGATTTCCTCTTCCAAACCTGCTCTGTTTGCAGTCTGGTGTTGCATAATGGCTGGAAGAGGACGCAGGTCCCCAGGGAGCTGTCGCGATGTGACCAGACACGCTGGCGCGGTTGGGGCGTTCGGTCCAGCAGGGGGCAGCAAAGCACGCCCGGCGTCCTTGCGCATCGTTGCTTGCAATCAGCGAGCCATTATACTCCCCTCGGGAAAGGCCCAAGGAGATCCTCTTGCATCGCGTTCTTCCCAATGGAAGTATTTTTCCTGTTTCATTTAAGTGAAGACACAGTGTTTTGGGAACTGATATGTGCCCACGTGTTAGTTTTTAGTTTCTGCTTTGTTTGGTTCAGCGTAGTTTGAGCAGGCAATAAATACCACTTGTGGGCCCTGCATTTATTAAGCATCTCGGTACTACACATCTTGTATTCCTTATCATGATTGATTTTCTTAGCACCCTCCACAGCAATCCTTTTGATTCCCAATTTGCAGTGGATGACTGTGTCATCTAGATCAGTTTAGAAATGTGACAGAGGCAAAGGCTCTTTCTAAAGAAGAATGGGGCTGGAATGAAGAGAGGAGAGGTATCTTATTTTCCTGTTCCTGCCTCTTTTCTGTCCAAACATATTAGACAAACTTGATTAAATCCCTGACGTAAATCAGACCCCTTCATACATGCTGAATAACAAAAAAAGGACGGGACAAGACTTCTCTTCCATTTGAAAGACAATATATAATTTTTCTCTCCTCTGAGCAACTGATGTGGGAGGAGGCAGGAGATGGATCACTCCCAGGAGGAGAGATGCAAGTTAGACCTTCTCACCTGAGAAGTCCTTAACGCCAGAATCTGCAGTTTCACAAGCTCCCAAGAGCTCTCTGTGTACTTTGTGGTGTGAGAAACCCAGCCCCGGAGGGCACCAGTAGCTGCCTTCAAATATTTGGAAGACCAATATTTGAAAGAGTGAGTGTGTTTGCTTTCCTTTGTCCTAAAAGGCAGATTTAGGTTTAATTAATGAAAACTACAAGAGAAGAAAGTTTCCAAATCCTGTAAAGAACAGAGGATTCAGAGTTGGACCTTACCTTAAACCTCATTACCTCTTAACTAGTTACTGGGTGAGTTGAAGCTAGAGAAACTCACTAAACTACTCTGTTCTTATTGGCTAAGAAATGGAGGTATTAATATCTAATCGGTACCTAATCAATGGGTTGTGTGGGATTTTTTTTTCTATTCAGTGAAATAATAAAGTTGAAAATTTTAAAGCAGCATAGAAATGTCAGTTCTAACCGTCGACAAGTGCAGGGGTCCGGATGGAGAGACTGAGCACCTCGTCGGGGACAGAGGAGAGTGTGAGTGGGGAAGTGGTATATGTTTGCATCTCCTAAGAGATTCAGTGTGCTGTAGCTTAGGGGATGGGGTGGGAGTAACGGAAAGGCCTGATGAGAGAGCCAATGGCAAAATAAGGACTAGAACCCAGAGGTTCACTCATTTGTAGTTACAAAGAGTGATCTAATAATCCACCTCCTTCAACATCTTGGCTCCTTGGAACGAATGCTTGGTGATGTCTGGTTAGTTGGGAACCTTACCAACCACCTGGACTTCCACACTAACTAGGAACTCAGGAGAAGGCAGTCTGTTTACTGTCACTGGCTGCTTCTATAGCCACACAATTACAAACGAAGTGGAAACAATGGAGAGAAGTGACTTGATTGTGACCGCTGGAACCCAAAGCAGTACTTGTCTTGTCAACACTGTGTCATTAGCCAGGAAAGAAGCCTGGCCTCTATGGGGAGGCAGGGCCCCAGAGACTGAGGACTAGATAGCACTGGACACTGCAGGGGCCTCTCCTTGCAGGGCAGCAGAAAACAGGAAAGCAAGGAGACTTGCACAGGAGGCCCTGCTCTATGTCTGGCACATAGTAAGTCCTGCATCAAAGTGTGTAAGGGATGAAGGAATGGATAACAAGCAGGAGACTCAGCCAGTGGGCTTGTTCTCATCCACCAAGCGCAACTCACTCCACATCCCCACAGAGCACCCAAACAAAGACAAAACCCCCACCAGGTTAGAATCCGTTGGTTCTAATTTACTCCTTTGATCGGACGTATACTGCATTCTTTAAATACTGAGTTAATTAAGGAAAGAGCATATTGTTCTATCAAGTTCCACCTTAGAGAATGCCCATTAACCTAACCTACTATGTTGCCTTAATTTTGTCATTGTTGACTCTTGCTGGACTTGCCAATCAAGCTCAACACCACAATTGCTCCATGTTTGAGCTGTTTTTCAACCATCTAACATTTTGTTCCCAAAGATGGAGGGCTGGGGTGGCCGAGAAGCTGAGAAATGTATAATCAGCCAATGAGAAATGGGGGTTAGAATTTGAAACACCGTTGGCTTACATAACCTTCATTGGACCAAAATAGCCCTTTACTTTAGGTGTTTTCTTCCCAAATGAAGGCATGATTTCCTCCTCCTGCTCCCTTCCCCCTACTCTCTCTGCCTTGGATCCTTCCAGGGCCCAGGATTCTTCTGGATGCTCTACATTGTGGAAACAGGTAACCTCCAGCTCATTCAGGGGACACTGGAATTTAATACTGTTTGTTCAGCACCTTTTTGTTCAGCCTTGAACAAATGAATGAATGAATGACATAGAGGACACCTCATAGTTTAGACTTTGTTGTTGTTTTTATTGATTTCTACCTGAAAAACAGACACCCATCTCTTTTCATTTTCAATAGTTCCATGTCGTATTTTTTTGTTCATTTCATTCTTTTTAAGCACAGTGCCATTCAAAGCATGTGGAAGTTGCAATCAGGCTGTGTACATGTTAGTCCCAGCCCTGGCCAACTGGCTCGCTGGCCAACTATAAGGATATCACGTACCCCTGCAAGCCTCAGAACAGAGACCCAGCCAAACTCTCACATTCCGTAATGTATATAGCAAGGAGCTCAGGGAAAGTATCATGCAGATGTCACTGTCTCTGTCTCTGTCTCTCTCTGTCTCTGTCTCGCTCAATCTTTTTTATTTAATTCCTCTACTGTGTCAGTCCCATTTGCTTTCTCTAATGTTCTTCTCTTTTCTGTCCTCAAGACTGGCATTTTAAAAACTGTTGCTGTTAAAATGAGTACTTGCCTTTTAAAAAAATCTTCAAGTTGCTAAGCAGCATCTACCCCCCCCCTCCCCTTTTATGCAGCCTGGTTGCCATAGTATCATTTGAGCATGGTAACAAGAAGCAAAGAGCAATCATTTTTCGCTAAATAGGGTTGGGCAGACGATAAACATGCGGGAATGTTTCCTACCACCCATCTAGAGGCAGGGGGACACTGCGCTGTAGTGCACTACCCGGTTTCTTTCATCAGTTACTACCTTGGCTTCCTGTGCACTTATAGCTGTGCTCACCTGTGGCTGCCTGCCTGTCACAGCCCTGCCACAACGCTTCCTAAAAAGGCTTCTGAAGGGATGCTACTGTTACTCCCTTATTTGTAGCTATTTAGGGCTAAATGCAGACTCAGATCCTTCTCAGATAGTTGCTAAACATAGAGCATCGAGTGTGAATCAGTGTTGCAACTAAAGGTACTAGTGTCACAGTAGGTTTGGAAAGATAATAAGCGTCATCAGAGTGACATCAAAGGGTGCTCTTTAAAAATAGACCAGATTAAGAAAGATGAAAATAAAGAAACGAACTGAAATTTAACATGTGTTTGAGAAATATATATCCCAGACTTTTATTCTTCAACTTAAGGCTTACCAGGTCAGGCACATAGACTACAGCACCAGTCCTGAAGGGGAAGAGACTTTTCCCCTTTGACCCAAGTTAGTCTAGCTGCTTCAGGTTCCTTGGCCAGGATGCTCAGGTGCAGCTCTGTCATAAAACACTGCAAGGTTTCTGGAGTGTTTGGTGTGGTCCCTCAATCCCAGGGTCTTCTAGCTGTTCAACCACCCATGTCCCAGTATCTAAGGAGTCAAAACCAGCACAGCTAGGAGTTCCCAGGAGCCTGTCTCAGCTCTGGGGAAGCAACTGTTCTGATTGACTAATATTCCTATCATATTCCTTGTTGCATATTTTGAGTACCTTCCCTTCATACTGTCCTCCTGTGCTCCAAAATTATTTCTAAATAGTTAAGTCAGTGTTTTCTTAAGGAAGCAAAATTTACTCTCCCAGATTAAGCCATCAGTAGACACCCTCTACAAAACTCAGACTTCTTTGGGAAGATAATTCCCTTTGAACTTAGATCACAGAATAGAGATGGACAAGCACTGTCACTCGTACTCTCATGCTTGGCTGCCCCATGACAATGACACATGATTGCCAAGCAGCTGGCTAAAGTAGGAAGCACACTCCATGGCTCCACAGTGCTCACTGTGTTGATCTCCTGAACTGATTCTCTCCATCTTAAACACACACGGCTCACAGGGATTTAGAGAAAGGGTTTTTCAGGCTAAGGCAGGGTGGTCCCCAGACTGGTTCAAACACATCAACGTCTCCCTCAAAGTAGAGCAAAACTTTCTTCTGATGGTCTTCCAGGGACTTTCTTATTCCAACCGACAACTTCACGCGGGAAGCCACTTCAAGACTCATAACATGTTTTGCCAGAGGGATCTTAGAACCCAAGAAGGAAGCAGGGTTTTGTTTTTTTGCCACATGGGTGCTTCAGATGCCACAGATATCTTGGGTCCATCCAGTGTCTCTCAGAAAGAACTTCTCTGAGAAGTCATGTAGTCAGCCATCTCAAGACTCACTGACTCTTACTCTAGAAATTTCTCTGTGATGCCTATGGAATGCATTTTTGAAGTCCAACTTTCTTTTGTCTGGCCTCCAGCTGAAGCAGAGGTTAATGATCAGATGCCCTGTAACTTAGACCTTCTGAGTCACAGCTTTCTTGGCTTTCCCACTTCCTTCCTTTTTCTGAAGTCCCTCATCAAGTGAGATAGCTCCCTTCTCCACGTCTGAGTACTGCCTTCCATATAGTCCTTTGCATAACGATGCTCACATCCCTCGTTTTCATCATTTCTATGACTACATAACAAAGTTATGTTTCCTAAAAAGAACTCTTTCCATTTATTCCAGATCATATATATAAACTCCACACAGTCCCTTACCTGACCCAAAAGATCATTAGTCAGAGCCTCATGGGGCTTTTTTTTTTTTTTTTTTTTTTTCCTTTTCTGTTTTGTTGGCCAGTCACTCTTTTGATTAAGTTCCAATGGTATGCCAATAAATGTTTTATAGCCAGTTCTCTGAGGGGAGTGGGAGAAAGCCAAGCATAGAAAGGGAAAGCCCTGATGCGTGTCATCTTCTTATGGTGTAAATACTCCCACCATGGCCAGCTTCAAAGTACTAATATACAGCCACTGTATGAAGGTGTGGGAGAAGATGTGCACAACTGATTCTTTTTTTTTTTTTTTTTTTGGAGAGGTTTTCACTATAGGGCGTGTGCACTTGCCAGACAGACAGAGAGAGACATAGAGACAGAAAGCGAGAAATCACCCCCTGGGGGGATGGTCACGCCGCAATCCCTTCTCCTCCATTCTCTTCTTGGGATCTTGGGCATGCATGCACACGCACCTGGCTTGAGTTCTAAGCCACGGGTCCAGGACGCGAACCGCGGTCGACTACGTGGGAGTCCAGCGACATAGCCATTATGCTAACTGCTGGTTCCCCACAACTGATTCTTGTGAGCAGGTATGAACTGACTGTAAATAACACACCATTGAAGTAACCCCTTCTTCAGGTGAATAAGAATATTGCTCTTGTTGTTATTGTTTTTCATGTTCTTCACTATGTCTTGTTTCCATCTTTCACTAGATTGTTAATTCTGTAAGCCAGTGGTTTCCAAACTGGTTTTTGGCCAAAGGTCCTTTATGTTTATATAAACAAAGGAAGTACATAAGAGCAACCCCAGCATGATTTCCAACTGGAGGAAGATTTTAGGCTCTGCATTGTCCTAAAGCTATGAAGAACACTAGAAATGATTAGTTTTGGATTTTGATTCCCCACTCTTTGATGACTTACAGCAATCCAGAATTCTATGTAATATGCAGTATAGTTCTTGACATTTGATTATTTTCTTGAACTATTTGAAATAGATTGAAATGAGCAATAATTTTGGTCTACTTGCAACCAGTTGTAAGACTTATTGCTTTCACTGAGGAGGGGTCCTCAGGAACTTTATTTTTGTATACGTGTGTGTGTGTGTGTGTGTGTGTGTGTGTGTGCATGCATGTTTGTGGTATTGTTTTGTGATTTTTAGTTTTTATAGACAGCATCTTGCTATGTCACAAATCATGCCTCAGCCTTCCAAGTAGCTCAGCTACTGGTGCACAACACCACACCCAGCTTTTTAGGACGGGTGAAGAATTAAACCCAGCCCTCCCATGTGGCTTTAGCCTGCCACTTGACAAGTAGCAATGCCCAGCTTATGCTACCACAGTTGGGCCTCAGGAACTCAGTTAATCCACATGTCAATAATGACCTCAAATAGCTGCAGGACGGACTGCTAAAATGGAAGGCCTTGCTCTACCTAGATGCCTCTTTTTAGTGTCTGTCTACAGCTCTGAATCCTCTCTGGTTTCAACATCTACCCAAAACTGAGAGTCATGAGTCATACCACTTAACTGACTGCAGGCCTTTAGTCGTGCTTTCTTCTCAGTCAATACCTTTTTCCATCTCTTGATTTTCTTTCTGTGTTTGGTACATTATTTCATGTTAATTCAGGTAGCTCTAGAAGATTCTTTTATGTATTTCCTCTCCAACAGAGTGCTTCCCCCTTACTAATCTGTTTTGCAATGTAAACCATAGTTTAATGGAGATGAGCCATTCAGTCTTAATGGACTCATGATTTCATTTGATGAATTTCATTTGATGGGAGAAATAGGCTTACAATTTCCCGAGATTTTAAACATCAAAATATTAATAAAAAAATTATAAATACAGGAAGGTTCTCCCAATCCATGAATACTTCGTATCTTTCTAACCAGCACTGCATTATGTAGGATCCAAAGGTTCTATTTCCAGTTCTTGTGGCCATGCTTTTAGCGCCTAGAGGAGTAGTAACTGGGCCTTATAAATATTCCAACTGTCTCCAGGCTAAACGTGGCAGAAGTGGCAGTCCCAGTCTCCTCCTATGGGGAGGTATCCAGAGCAAAAGCTGAAAGGGCTTTAACTTTGAGCTAACTCTGTGAAGAGCTAATAGTTGGCATCTAACTGGGTTAGGGAATAGGACTAGAAAACCTCTTTAGATAAATAGTCTTTATTGGGACCTTCACAATTACACATTTATATTACTGTTACTTATATTTCTACCTTGTTGGTCAGCAGGAATGGGGAAGGTCAGTGTGACCCATCCTTCTGGATTTCTCCATTTAAATCTCATGGGCTTCACACTGACTAGACCCAAAACAAAGCTTCTCAAATTCAAATTTTCTTCTGTGTTCATATCTCAATTAGTAGGTCTATTCACAGGATTACCCAGTCTATAAACTGAGGAGTCCTGTTGGCCTTTTCCCTCTGCCTGCTATCCACTGAGTTGTCAAGTCCTATCAATTTTGTTTTCAACTTTCTTTCACATTTCTACCTCCTTCTTTCCAGTTCCAACACAACTGCTCTAATTCAAGCTATTTTAATTTTTGCCTCCTGTGGAAGAATGTTTTATTCATAGAACACTTTTGATAACTATCAGTTGAATGCCTGGGTTACTATAGAATCTTCCTCTTAACTTGCATTCCTCTCCCAGTCAATTATGCTTTCTGTCTTCTACTTACTGCATATTCCGATTAATGCTCTAGAACATAAAGTGGATCAAGTCGCTCCTGGAGGTCCTAACCTTTCACCTACCATGTTCCTATTACCTGGTTTACCTTTTCTTATGGCTCCACACACTCTTCAATTTATCCTCCCATGCCCTATCACGGCATTGACTGCCTCTGCAGTCTATCGGACTTTGCATCCCCAGTATCCATGCTTAGACTCAGCCTCACCAAGTTCTTGTTTCCACCTCACCCATCTCAGGGTATCTATCGTAGGACAACATCTCTAACCACACCTGGTGTATTATTAGGCCTTATGCCAGATGATCTCCTTCCCCCTTTGGGACTATTTCTTAATCACAGGAGCAGCAAATTCTGAAAACTACATTTACCAGAAGCCCTGCCAGAGGTTTCCTGCTTAGATTCTTCCAAGGAGCACACCTTAAGTGAGATTCAGAGATAGAAGAGAAGTAGATAGCAAGCTTGTTCTTGTAGCAACAGGCAAGTCAAAAGGCCTTTGCAGGTGGCCTAAGTGAGGTGTGATCATGACTTCAAGTTCTTTTAAAGACTCCCTAGACAGCAGTTGCAGACATCCAAGATTGTTAGTTAAAGGTCCTTGTAATTCCTGAACTTCCTAATTTCCTAAATCTAAATTATTCTTAATCCTTTTTTTAATTTTAGTTTTTTAAATTGTAAGTTAACAAGTCATAGCTGTAAAGCTATCTTAAATTCTAAAAGCAGCTCTTACTGACCTTGGTTCCCCCGGTCCCTCAGAGGTTTTGTAAGCCTTGAACTTCTTGCATTAAATCTTTTCTGCTGGAACTATCTGCAGTGGTTTCTATTTTCCTGACCAAACCTTGACTACCACAAATCAGGTAAGCAATGATTTGGAAATGAGTTTAAGCCAAGCCTCAGCTTCAAGCTTGCTAAAATACAGCCTTTTTGTTCCATCTGTAGTTGCATAAATCTAATGGATTCCAATTCTACTTCAGTTCCTGAGTTGTACTCAGACTCCTTTGCAAGAATTGTACCCCTGTGCTGAATCCCATCCCATTTGGCCAAAAAGCTGGCAACTTTCCTAAATTTTATTTGTCTGTCATATATGGGAACTTAACTCTCACCTTTGTTCACTCCACCTCTTGGAGTTGTCCTCAGAATTGGATAGCCTGTCTGGAACCTGTTATCTAGAAGCTGTTATCACACAGGTGCATATTCACTACTGTCTGGAAACGTCTGCTCTCATTCTCAACTCACTTTTTTGCTCTGATTTTTTTTTTTTTTTTTTTTTTTTTTTTTAGCTCCAGTCAATGTTGGCTCACCAGTGAATTCTGCCCCCTTCTCGCCAGGTGGTAAATCATAGACTAAGTTGGCTACCATGCCTAGGGGCCTGCCACATCCTTTTTTTGTCCTCATCTGTTTCCTTCTGCTGTTGGTCTAGACTTAAAGTCCACCATAGTCTTCGTGTAGCCTGTCATGGTTAAAGCATTAAGCTAATGAAGTTAGCTTAAAAGTTTATGGAAAAAAATGCACAGTATGAGAAAACTATACATGGATTTCAAATATTTTACACCAAAATAGACTCGTATTTTAATTTTCCTTTTCTATGAACTTTTTGAGGCCCCTTTGTGTATCGATTCCTTAAAACACAACTTTTTCTGTCTTATCATTCCATTTCAAGTCCTTTTTGTTGCCAGCTTCACGTTGGGATATAACTTATAAAAACAAAAAGGCAGTCATGCGGGTCATAATGCATAGATGTTATATTATTTAACATAGAAGAATCATTCTGGTCAGAGCTACTTACGACAGATCTTCAAATTCTTGAAGTTACCTACCCTACATATTCCATCATGACTATCTGTTTTACTTTTCCACAAATACACTTTTTTCAAGAGTTTATTTGCATCCTGAAAAATCTCTTATTTCATATTTCAGGGCTCAGACCCACACATAAATTCTGCTTCTGAATCGGCCTTCTGTACTTTCTATGTGATGCTGAAAGAGCTCTTTCTTTTCTCTGGCACTATCCCTACTTTTCCTTTCGGTTAAATTTTTGTAACCACATGTGTACATTTAGTACTTCAGGACTCGTCCTTAGGAGGTAATTTATGGAAAACGAACCCATGTGCATTATGAGTGCCAGTGTTGTAAGTCCATGCAATCATATAATTTCAGGATCTGTTTCAGCCAGAAGACAGGGAAATCAATCTTTGGTATTCCTGCACAGTTCTTGTGTCCACATTCAGGAGGAACTATGTAGTGCAAAATGCCAAGACAGCAAGTGTTTTCTCTGGTTCTACTCTTAATACTGAAGTAGAGAAGTAATTTTTGTTAAAAATTAGAAATGGACATGCTACCTATTGTTCTGAGAAATATTTTAGAAGAGATTCCACCCACCTATCACATTGTTCTGCAGGATGAGTCATGAGCACCGTGATGCTACAAAAGGCAGATCGTATTATTTTTACTCATAGACCTCCTGTCTGGGCAGATTGTCCGCTCAGATCTGTCATGCTAAGTCCTGTAACAGTGATGTGTACTTTCATTGGCATGAGGGCAGGATGATGACTTGATTTTTCCTCAGCATCTGACTTCAGTATCGGGCTTCATCCTTTTCCCCTCTCTCATGCCGTTGAGTCTTCCTTTAGGCACTTTCCAAAATCCAATTGCCTGCTTTCCAGTGAGGGTTTCCATGACGACTTCCATTTGTTGGTGTTGTTGCCCCCATGGCTCCATTTGGTCTCTCTCTCCTTTGTGGCACTGAGTTCTTCTTTCCATGTTAGAGCTAAACATTTCCGATTCCCTTTCCAACCTCTTTGTTTTTGTATTGTTCTTGACTTTGATCCCAGCCTCCCTGAGCTCAATTTCCATTTTGGATTTTGTTCTCAGATCAACCAAAGAAAATCAGAATCAAAGTCATATTTTTAAACCTTACCCCTGTCACAGGATGGGTCCAACAAAGATCTCCTGCCTTTTATAAGTGGGGGCCATTAATTTTCTGCCCTGGAAAACAAGGGATAGATAAGAAAAAATCAAGGGAAATCCACCCGCCTCCTACAATAAACTTATACATATGCAAGGTCACCTTTAAAAATAATTCCACAGGCTAACCCAATTGAAATCTTATTTATAGGTAGCCCTGTTGCCTAGTGGTTAAGGGAACCATATCCCACATGGGTGACCACAGTTTGAGTTCCAGAACTGGAGGCTTGAAAAATGTGCTGGATACATGTGCATATGTGCCCAAAATCCCAACAGGAAGGAAAAATGGAGGAGAAAGAATTGTGGTATAACCTCATCCCATTGAACGTTGCTTTTTTCTTCTTTCTCTCTCTCTCTCTCTCTGTCTGGAAATCATGTGTTCCCTCTGGCAATTAAGAAAAGAAAATCTATTCAATCATCATTTCTTTCTCAATTAATCATACTTATCTTTTTAGTTTAAAAAGACTTTATCACCCAAAGACACATTGGCAGTACTGAATAAAGGTGAAAGATTGAAGAGAGTGGAGGGGTATGTGGGGATTCACTTTTCAATGTGGAAAGCAGAGAGGCAAGAAGGAAGATGTTTCTGTAGAGAGACAGTTACAAAACATACATATCCTAGAGCATGAGGAAATGAGCTTGCATTCTGGATGAACTGGTGGTACTGTTGGTAAATGGAGGTGGAAGGGCAAACTCACATATTTTGCAGATTTCTTCAACACATTGGCTACCATGCCTGCATGAAGCCTCCTACTTTTGCCCTTGACATGTGGTGGCAGACTGAAGCCTGAGTTTGTGCCCTATGTCTGCAGATGCAATTTAAATCTCTTCACATGTTATTCTTAGAGGAATAGAAAACACAGTATAGGTCTACAATCCTCTACCTAGAACACAAACTTGATTTCTTTCACATTCTCATCCTCCTTCCTCTTCTGCACTTTTTTAAAAAAAAAAAGTTTATTCATTTATTTATCCCATAGGAGAGAGAGATCACCAGAGAGACAGACACCTCTGACAGAGCTGCGATCAATAGCCTGTCTCAACCTGACTGCCTAGACCATGGACATGCATGTATGTGCCCAATGTGCTCGAGGAGGTCCTAGGACAGGAGCACAGAACCTTTCTTATGTGGGTCCAGTTGTATTGCAGCTACACCATTGCTGACTCCTCTTCTCCACTTTAATCTCTTCATGAAAAGGGTTCATTCGTAACTATTCCCATGAGGTTCTACTGGTTGCTTTATCATCCAGAGGTACATAGCTAATGACATAAACATAAACACAAAAAGGAGATACAGACAGTCTACATAGTCACATAGAATGAATAGGTCTGTCAAGGTTTTTAAAACATGAGGCATCTTCATATATTGGAAAGCGTAAAAGTTCTGGACTTAAGATGATCTGAGTATGGGTCTTTATTCTGCCTCTCATGCAGCCAGATGACTTGTAGTAGTAAGTTATTTAACCTCTCAGAATTTGAGTTTACCCAGGAAAGGGAGAGTAAAGATGTCTCCCACTTGAAGTTGTGAAGATTATAAAATAAAGTTTGTAATGTATCTGAAAGAGTATAAAGTCAAATTAAATTTCAGTAAAGATTATCTTTATTATATACTGGTAAAAATAAAATATGAAGACAGTTTTAGTTTCTAGATCTTTTGCCTGGAAATTTTTCTGTCCATATTCAGTGTATCCCACAACACAGTTGAGTGAGTAATATGTAGGAGCCAGTGTAAAACTTGATATTCTTTCTTTTCATGGATTTCAGTGGAGCATGTGACTTGGACTTATTTTGAAAACATATCATCAGGAAGAGTACCCTTACTAGACTCATGATATTTGTGGGGATTTTTTGACCATTTTGGCATTCTGTATTTGGAAAATCAGTCGTGAGTCATTGTATAGTTCAAGTCATCGAGAGAGCCCTCAAAGTCACTCATTTCAATGCAATGTTTATGTGCCACTGTCCTTGTGCAGAGGGTAGTGCTAGATGTTGAGAGATAGGGAGTGGTTAAGGAAGAATACTGTTCTGTCTCAAGGAACAGTAAATATGGCTGAGAGCTAAGCATTGGAAAAATGACCAATGGAAAGCCATGAATGAATGCAATGAGCAAGCAGTACAAGAAATGTGGAGAAAGAGGTTCATTCTGGCTGGGGGAAACCAATTAGTGGTTGAGGTAGCATTTAGACCTGGCATTGAAGAATGATCAAAATCTGACCTAAAATGGGAACAGAGAGGCAAATGAGGTTAAGCATCTGCATTGTCATAGTCAGGGAATGAACTTGGCAAAAGTTACAGCTTTGGAAGCAAATAATCCAGGTTTAATAACCAGATGGGACCCTAGAATCCAATCCAGTCATTTTGGTGGCACACTATGCCAGATTAATTCATGGAATGCTTAAAATGTAACTTGACAAGTCTGAACTTTATGTCATGGGTTATGTATATTTCCTGGAGGTTTTTGATAGCAGGATTAAATGTAGTGTTTGTAGGTCTTATTCCTATTTTTTCTCCTTTTATAGCACTGGTTCTCAAACCTGTAGAGATACTGGGGAGCTTGTTAAAATCTGAAGTGCTAGCCCCAACTGCCAGAGTTTTCTGATGCGGTGTGTTGAGGTGGTACCTAAGAACCCGCATTTCTATCAGAATCTCAGCTGTCGCTGAGGCTGGCCTGGCGACCACGCTGGAGAATCACTGCTCTATCACAGTGTTCTCCTGGTTATCAACTCTGGGTTCCTACTAAGATCATCTGGAAAGCTTTTAAGCAATACTGAGGCATGGGCCTAGCCATCGTGATGCAGGTCGTAGGGTGCTGCTGCGTGATGCTGGAAGCATGTAAGGTCACACGGGCATGCCCATGGATGCACTCGCAATCCTGGCTAATAGGAGGGTGAGGGAGGAGGATCCTATTGTGAAGACTGTTGAGGATGCCTCTCTCTTTCTCGAAATAAATTTTAAAAAATTTTTAATGTAGAATGAAAAACTGAGGCCTGGGTCGTACCCCAGACCAGCTGACCAAAAAATACTGAGGCTGGGAAATAGCTGGAGATAATGTTTAAAGGCTTCCAGGTAATACCTAGGTGAACACTTTTGCTTATTCATAGAAACCAGAAGGAATCACGTCAAGCCAAAGTTTCCTGTTTATCAAGTCTGGATCAAGGCCTGAGACCATATATTCCAATAACCCCCAGAGGATGTCAATGCTGATGGATAGGGGCTTGAACTTGTAAGGCTATAGGAAGTTCAATACTTCCCCCCCCCCCCATAGGGCACATACGCTCATTGGAGACAAAGAAAGGGAAAGTGAGAAATCACCACCCAGGGAAGATGGCCATGCCACAATCCCTTTTCCTCCATTTTCTTTCTAGGATGTTGGGCACACATGCACACATACCTGGCATCATTTTCAAGCCACCAGGTCTGGGACTCAAACTAAGGTCGGCCATGTGTGAATCCAGTGCCTTAACTACCATACCCACCTGCTGGCCCCTTTTTCTTCTCATTTTCTTTCCAAGTTTCCATTCAGTGGTTAACTGAGCCTCTCTCTCTCTGCTCTCAATGCAGTGTAATACACGCTACCCTGAGCACTGATTTGAGTTATGACTACGATAAAAACCAGAGAGACTGTGTGGAGATCTGGTCTGCAGCTAAGTTGACATGGATATGGGGCAAGGGGCAAGCCTTGTCTGCAACCTGACCCAACACAGGTGAGTGTGCCACCAGCAGCCCAGACCTAGTTATATCCTCTGAAGCCCTCTGTCCCCACCAACTGCTGCACTCTCCCAGCAGGCCACCCACCTGCCTCCTCCCAGCTTTTCCTCACATCTCCTGAGCTTTGCTTCCCCACCCTTTCTCGGCAACTTGCTTTTTTTTTTTTTTTTCTGTACAAATTACTCTTTGTTATAAGCATAATTCCCAAAGAGAGAATAAGAAGCTTTCTGGCATATTTATTAGTCATGAAGGAGATTGAAAGCTGGGAGTAGGGAAAGAGAAAAAGAGACTTATAAACAAAATGGAACATGTCCATTTTTAAATGAAGATTCTCTGACAGGTCCCCTGGTAGCACCCATATTCCTGCCCATTACTTCAAAGGCCTCCTCCCTTATTCGTGTGTGTGTGTGTGTGTGTGTGTGTGTGTTGTGGGGCGTGTGGGCAGGGGAACAGGGAATGTCTCCCCTTTTTATTTTCTTCATGAACTTGGCCAATGATCTGAAGTGCTCTTGGCTAGAAAACTATATTTGAGGAAGTAAAAATAAAAACATTTCAAGGCTCTAGGTGAATCTCCTTCCCTTACAACCTTGGGTAGATCAGTGCTAGGACACCTCAATTATTTCAATTAAAGGACGATATCAGAGCTCAAGCTACACTGTGCTGTTATTGAACGAAGAAGAAAGAAAACAGTAATTGTTTTGCTAAGCTGTATTTATATGAACAAAAGCTTCTGGAAGAGTTTAGCCCTTGAAATTCTGCTTCGTGGGACCTTGCGACATTACCACTTAGGACAGGGAACTGATAATTTATTTACTGTTGTGTGGGGGAGGAAATTGTTGCCACAGTTCCAGGAGTAACTTCCAAATGGAGATGAATATAGATACATGCAAAGGCTGCAGAAATTCAGGCCAATTGTGATACTCTGTGATACTCACAAATTTGGGTCACTCTCTCAATTAGTTTAGCTCCTCATCTGTGTGAGTGCAGAAACAAAAGCTCCTTGCAGCCCTTGTGGGTTGGCAGAGCATCTTAAAATATTCTCCTAAAGAGGCAGCACCATAAATTCAAAACAGACTTCCAAAATAAGCTCAGCAGGGCAACGCTGGGGAGCTTCCAGAGCCAGGCCCCTCGCCCAGTTCTGGGTGTCTGACACTCCAGTCCCCTTAGCTGGGAACAGGAAACAGTCAGTCCTCTACTAGGAGTCTGCGTCTCCTGGGAGGACTCAAACATTCTGGAATCTGATGGAGGCTGCTCTATTTCAGATGCGAGCTTTCACAGATCCCCCTTCTGTCAGTCATTATCAATCTTTTCACCACGGCAGAAGGAATTAGGTGCACTTAATCTCCAGTGAGTGGTCACGTGAAAGTCAAGCATTTGACATAGGAAGTTGGATTGGGGCTTTCATCCTGGAAATTGTCAGGGATGTGGGGTCCTGGGCAGTCACAGAACTTGATTCTCTGAGAACCAAGTCCACATTCCGCTCTATTCATCTCAGTGGCCTCTGCTACCAGAGCAAACGTGGACGTGGATGTTTTGGAGCATAAGTACAGATCATCTGTTATGCTTGAAAGTAGGTGGGTTCTTTTTATTTCTTTCTTTCTTTCTTTTTTTTTTTTTTTTTTTTTTTGGAGCTAATTCAGTTGTGCAATACCATCAAGAGGAGCCACTTGTAAATTATGTTTAGGTGTGTGTGTTCCTCACTCATGGTGATGATGAATCACAGCCAACTTCAGTTCATTATGTAACTCAACACTTCGAAGGCTTCCCAGCCCTGACACGAGGCCCCCACCCATCTCTGCTCCCTGCAGCAGAGGGGTTCTGCTCTTCCCCACCTGACCTGGCCTTTCTGTGGGAGGAGAAGAGACTGACCCACGTGTAGCTGTTTGCCTGGGGCCTGTGCTCAACTTCAAGTCCTGTGTTCAAATAGGAACAGCTAGTCACACTAGAAGGCCTGGCTCTGCTCATTTCAACCTCAGGTACTGAGGGACATTAGCACTAGATTCTGCTAGCTTTCAGTTCTACCCAGGCCTTCCTGCTTGCTCTAGTTTGACTATGTCACCCAGAAATTCAGTGTTGAAATTATATAAACCATATTGTAAAGGTATAAAGTGAAAACTTAATGTCTTCCTGGTGTCCTGGGCGAGGCCTAGTGGGTAGTGATTGACTCGTGGGGATTGCTTCATGGAGGCAACAGTCTCATGAGCAGATTAAAGATGTCTTGTGAGACCTAGTAAGTTATAGTTCTCGTGAGAAGGTGTTAGTTCTCGAGAGGGCTGGTGGTTATAACAGATCAGCTGGCACCCCCCTCTCTGTGTGCATGCCTGACATCCTCTACGCTTCCATTGACCAGGCTGGGTCTTTTCTGTCTTTATAAAATCATCCAGACTCAGGTGTTTCCATTAGCAACACAGAAATGAACTAAGACACTAACCCACAGGACTTTAAGAAGACTCCAGGCCCTGGAGTAAGGAGGCAGATTGGGACATAGCAAGTTTGGGACTTGGAGAGGAGGATAGTTCTCCCCTTCCATGTGGAACCATACATAAATGGGAAAGGGCAGCCCTTCACTGAGGGAGGCAAGGACCCTACAGGTGAGATGCTTCTCATTCTATTACACTGCAGTAAGAATTAAACCAGGAATCACCATGTGTGGAGGGAAGACACAATCTTTGGAGCCAAACTGACTTCAGATATTAGTCACGCTGCTTATTCATTCTGTTTCTGATGCAAATTACTTAGTCTGTCTGTTTTAGTTTGTTTTTCTGTTGCTAATAACAGAGCACCATAGCAGACTAGTTAATTTATAAAGATTAAAGATTTACTTGCCTCACAGTTTTGGAGTTCTAGTGTCAAGAGACCGCATCTGGTGAGGGCCTTCATGGTGGAGACTTTCTGCACAGTTCCCAAGGCAGCACCAGGTATCATGTGGTGAGAGGGCAAAGGAGTATGTCTGTCTGCTCTGGTTTCTCTCCCTCTCCTTTTAAAGCTACCAAGATTCAAATATGGGGGCCCCATCTTCATGACTTAATCTAATCTTTTTTTTTTTTAATAATTATTTATTTTATTTATTCATTCATTTATTTCTTAATTTGACCAGAGAGAGACAGAGAGTGAGAGTGAGAGACAGAGGAAGTGAGAAAGCAAGCCACCAGATTCAGGACTTGAACCCTGGTCAGCCATGTGAGAGTGTCCAGCGCCTTAACCACTACGCCACCTGCTGGTCTCCTACTTAATCTAATCTTAAACACTTTCCAAAACCTTTACATCTTAATATCATAGCTGGATTAAGTTTCCCCCTTCTTAATACCATCACAATGGCATTAAGTATAGTTATATATTTATATTATTATTATTATTTATATTTAACTATATAATAGTTAAGTTTCTAATACATGAACTTTTGAGGTTCACATTCAAACCGTAACTTTTTCTCATTTTTTATGTCCTTGTCATTAAAATGCAGCTCATAGAAAACTTCTGGATAGTGTTTCTTATATTGAAAAGCCATCAAATTTCAATTTACTTTTCCTATACTTCAGAGTAAGAGAGTAACCTTGACTTTTAGACCAGGTTTTTATTATCCTTAGAACTTTTTCTCTTTTGCTCCCTCCGTCTCTTGCAGATCAACTATACTTTGGCATTCAAGTAATTGTTACTCCCTGCATACTGTCTGAAGTAAAATATTGGGTCATCAGGAAAATTATGACACATTTTTGCATAGAAAAACAGAAAAATACATCCTAACTTTCCCAATGACCTAATAACTAGCATAAGAAGTCAATCCCTAAATTTCAACGGCTTAATGTAACAAGTTTGTTTTTCATGCTTAGAAGTTTGACAGCAGCAGGGAATGGAATGTTCTGTTCCACATGGACATTCAGGGACCCAAGAACTCTGTCATATTCAGCATATAGTTTCTAATGTAGGGTGGAGAAGGCACATCCACTTTTCTTCAGAAGGCTACATATCACTAGAGTGAATATTCAGTTAGTGGAAAATTAGACACATGTCACTTGGCCCTCCCTAGATGAAATGGCTTGAGAAATACAGTCTTCGGCTATGCAACCACTTCTCAGCCACAATTCTAACGAAGAATTGTCCTTGCAGTGCTAATGCTTCCAGACTTCTAGAATGCATGGGACACCGTGCTGGGCATTCAGAACTAAAAGATGATTAAGACACAGCCCTTACACTTAAGACGCTTACCTTAAATATGGACAAACTATTAACCTTTCGGTCCTACTCTATTCTGAATTGGAACAGTAAGATTTAGCTTTTTGTGTTGTCTTTATTGAAGTAAGGCATAATGAGTACAGAGTACAGGGAGGAATAAAATCAGTTAATAACAACTTTAAAGCTGAGATGGTTCATGGTGGTCATCTGTACAAAAACTTGGTCCACAGGTAAGAAAAAATGAGACCCAGATAATTTAAATGAATTGCCAAAATTCTCCCAGATCATTAGTGCCAAAGCCTGGTTAAAATCCTTATCTTTTCCTCTTTTAATCCTAAACACTTCCTAATATATAGAAGTTTTTCTGATGACTGGGCACCATAGAAGGGTTTATGAACTCAGCTCCTTTTTAATCTGTGTTTAGGTAAATAGGGATAATGGTGAGTGGAATTGTGCAATGTGATACTGTTTGTAGATAATACAGTCAGCACTCACCATTATACCTATGGAGCATTTGGACATCATGGGTTCACTGGGAAATTATCTTGCCTCTCTGGCATATTATCTTTATATACTCCTTGTATTCTCCCTACATTCAACACCTCAGCTCACATGCCTCAAAACTATCCATTTCTCCTTAGGTATTAATACCCAAAAGGTTTAATTTATCCCATTTGAAGTCTGATGGGTCTCAGAACTTTGAACAATGTTTTGTTTCACATGCAGTGCTTTCTACAATGTATCCCAAATGATTGGCCATATGCGAAGTTGGTTTAACTGGCATCTAAAACACAATTATTGTGAGCTCTCCCAAAGGACTCAAATGCATTGGCTCAAATGTCTTGGTGTGACCTGTAAGCTCTGGGTAGATGATCAACTTTTACAGTGACATATAAGAGGGACTTGGGGACTCTGAAGAGTGAGTGGTGATCCTGACCTGCCTGTCTTCAGGCAAGGGACGTATCCAGAATGTGTGGTGATATTTTCTTTAGTGTCTATTTCCATTTATGGAGATGCTTCTGACTTGAAAACTTACCTCCAGAAACTCTCAACCTCGTGTATACTTCTCAGACACACATTGACCTGAGCCTAAACTGGAAGATTCCAAATCTCCATCCAGGCAAAGTGAAACTAGTAGAGTTAAGTCATAGTAAAATGGAGGAAACCATTTTGCTAATACTGTACGTGAGCTCCAGAGGGTAAAGTTCTCATCTTAATTGTCTTTTTATTCTGAAGGTTCTAGACTGGACCTGTTCAGTGAATCAGTAAATTCTCTGTGTCTATTCTTAATCAGCAGCTTAACTGAGACTTTAGAGAAGGTTCTGAAACTATGGAGAAGCTGAAACTATGGTTCTGAAACTAAGGAGAAGCTGTATAGATCCTGCAATTCTGAAGCCACTCATCCTTCTTAGGAAACTAAGTACACTTTGAACCAAAGTGCATGGCAGTAAAATTTCTAACCAGATCAGTTTTGGAAGCCTTGGAAAGAAAATACACATACACACTCTCCAAAGTGACCCATAAACAAGTGAGAAAGGCTAGAAACTCTAAAATTAATTTCCCAATATGTAGAAGTATGCGCTTCTGGTTCTATGGCTGAGTTAAAACACCCTGGAGAATCTCAGATGTGACCATAGTCTAAAATCCATGCATTCAGCTGTTCATCTGGAAGAAACCGAGCTGGATGGGTGAATGGGAAGCCTAATTTCTTTTTCTTTCTTTTTCTCTCTTTCTTTCTTTTCTTCTTTTTCTTTCTTTCTTCTTTTTCTTTCTTCCTTTCTTTCCTTGTTTCTTTTTTTAGAGAGAGAATTTTACTATAGGGCACCAAAGAGACAGAGATACAGAAAGCAAGAAATCACTCGCCAGGAGGGATGTTCACACTGCAGGCACTTCTCCAGTCTCCACTTGGGATTTTGGGTACACACAAAACACACACACTGAGTGTGGGTTTTAACCTACCCGGTCCAGGACTCAAAAGGCTGTTGACCCTGTGGGAGTACAGTGATATAACCATTACACCATGCACTGGTCCCCCTAATTTCTTAATATACAAATAAAATCAAGTTTTCCTATATTCCTAGCCTTGGATATTTTAGCTACAACCAAGTATTCACCTACATTTTCCCAGAAAGCTAAGATATCAATTTATCTTGTACAGACATGTTTTAGATTGTGCTGAAACGGCCAAGTTTGCCTAAATTGGAAAAAATAAGAAAGAAAAAAGAAAATTTATTCCATGTGGCTAGAATCAGGTCCAATGAGATTTTCACAAATAATAATAACAATAATAAATTTAAAAAACCTTGTGTGTGTACCCAAAATATTTGGAAAAGGGCCAGCACATGGTGTGGTGGTTAAGATGCTGGACTTCCACATGGCTGACCACAGTTCGATCCCTGGACCCAGTGGCTTGAAAAAATCACACCAGGTGTGTATATGTGTGTACCCCAAATCCTGAGAAGAGAATGGAGGAGAAGGGATTATGGCATGGCCATTTCCCCCGGGAAATAATTTCTCACTCTCTCTCTCACTGTTTCTGTCTCTCTCCAATGAGCACACATGCCTTATGGCAAAAAACTAAAAAATAAATAAATAAATAATGATGTTGCGAGTTCTTCCAATATCTTCAGATGAGTGACATTCCAGCCATTTTGTTGGCATTGAAGCTGACCCAAGAAACTCATTCCTTCTTCTGGATGATTCTAAATCTGAATATATAGTTTATGTTCTTGTCCATTCACATGCAGACTCTTGAAGACTCCCTCCTACCATTTATTCAGCCAGTTATTCAGCATTCTCTTGTGCTGACAGTCAGTGGTGCGTTGTGTTATTTTGGGCATTAAGAGATTCAAACATGAATATGACATGACCTTTAGATCCAAATACCTTCCCTGGATGTCTACAGAAGGAGACAGATATGTTAATATTCTGTATTCATATTGGGAAAGAGCTCAAGTTCACTTAGGATGGCATGCCATACTGCCTGATGACACAATTCCAGAAGGCTCACATATATGATTTTCTTTGACTGAAGTCCTTAATATACAATGTGGATGATGACCTGGGGGAAGTGAAACAGCCACTCTAAGTGGGGTCACAAGCAAGCTTCCCAGAGAATGGAGTTCTTGAGTTGAACATTGAAACAATGAGTAGGTAGATGATATGTAGACAGACACTACAGGGAATAGTCCAGACAATGGGTAAAAATACAAGACTACAATGTAAGGCTAGAGTTTAGCAGATAAGGAGGTTATAGAAAGAGACAGACCGGAAGTGTCTTGTGTGACCTATCAAGAAGTCTGAAATGCATCCAGTTAGAACCAGAGAGTATTTAAAGGGATTTAAATATGAGAGTTGTATTTTTTAACTTGGTAATAAATGTGGAAGATGGGCTTGTGTAGGGAAGGGGTGGAGGAGTGAGCTGGAGAACTGTAAAGTTAGTTAGAAAGTTATTGAAATAGCCTGGAAGATAGAGACAGAAATTTGTGTTAGGGTGATGAGGTGAATGTGGATTCAAGACATTTAGCAGATGAAATTTGTAGGCCTAGGTGACTACTAAGATGTGCGTACGAGATAAGCAAAAGGCGTTTCTGGAATTGAAAGCTCTAGGGGTGAATGATAAATCATTTAACCAGAATAAGGGCCCCAGAATGGAAGTGATTTGGATACAAGTGCAGTGAGTTTTGTTTTTGGACATGCTGAGTTAGAAATTGAGAACACCAAGAGGGCTGCAGAGATAAGTTTGGAGCTGAGCAGAAAGGTCTGGACGTCAAAAACCATTTTAGAACCATCAGAGTTTAGGGCATAGTGGAAGGTATTCTCCTAAAATCCTAGTTTCTTCCCCTATCTCCACTCTAAAATTGTCTCTGACAAACTTTCCTGATGATTTCACTTTTTCAAAGTCATCATTGGGAATCCACTTAGTCTTGACTGTCAGATTGAATTACCACTTACATAGCCCTCTACTTGATTATTGAAGCCCTGAGTCCCTTCCTTGAGGTTTCTCTCTCTCTTTCTCTGTATCCCTGATTGCCTTTAGTTAAAGAGTTGAATAGACTTTCTCCTGGGCTCTGATCCAGAATAATACAGTAAAAAGATCATAAGTCTGATTCCCTCCTCTCCCACTTTTGAGCCATATGGTCTTGTGCAAATGATTAATTTCTCTAGAGCTGTTTTATTATCTCTAATAAACCTGAGCAAGATTTTTTTAAGTTCAAATGAGATTCAGTTTAACAATCTTTAGCATGCCACATCAATAGATGCTCAGCAAATATTAAATTTATTCATGTCCTAATTTTGTAAATTATAATCTATTAGAGTTGGAAGAAAAGTTGGAGACCATCTCACCTAATTCTATCAAATTAAAAAAGAGATAACTGGGTCCCAGAGAATGAAAATGACTTGGCCAAGTTTACATAGCCTGTTAGGGACATTTCTCCGGACTCCATACCCTCATGGTTAACACTGTACCTTGCTCCTTACATCCAGGTTGTTTTGGAAGAGTCTCTTGATCACTGTATTTCCCCACAGATTTATGAAAGACAGGAAGATGAAGGCTATGTTAGTTGTCTATCACTGCATAACCAGTTACCACAAAATAAGTGACTTGAAACAGCACATATCTATTATGTCACACTTTCTTGGTCTCAGCACAACTTCACTAGATCCTCTGTTCGGAGTTTCATCGGCTGTAATCAAGGGGTTGATTGGGCTGCATGTTCATCTGGAGGCTCAAATAAGGAAGAATTCATTTGCAAACTCAGTTCGATTGCTGGCAGATGTCATTTCCTTCTGGTAACAGTTATAAGACTGGGATGCCCATTTTTCTTGCTAGCTGTCAGCTGAGAGTCACTCTCAGGAACTAGGGACCACTCCTGTCATGAATGCCATCCAGGTATGGTCCTTTCATGACACAGCATCTGACTTCTTCAAAGTTAGCAGGAGAGAATCGTTCTACCTATCTGCTAGCAAGCCATATACATAGTCATGGGACATAATTACAGAGTGGCATCCAATCACCTTGACTATATTCCATGGCTTAGAAGCAAATCCCAGTCTCACCCACACTCAAGTAGAGGGATTACACAGGGCATAATACCATGGATGGAGATCACAGCGCCATGTCAGCATTCTGCTTCAGAGAATGCCACAGTGGATTTCATTGTGAAAAAGTCATAGAGCATAATTTTGTTGGCCCTCAGCCTCCTCTGACCACAACCCAACATAATACATTGCTTTCAGGAGAACTAGATCTGTGAGGGCCAGGAGCTGACCTAGGTGGCCTCAGAACAATGTCAAGCCGGTAGTGACAACAAAGGACAAGTGGTGCTGGTGCCAGCAGTGGGGGAAGTGTATGTGTATGGGTATGTGTGTACAGGGGTCTTCAAAAAGTTCATGGAAAATGCGTATTCTAGAGAAACTAAAAATTAATTTCAATTTTTTTTTTTAATAATTCCACTTTTCCACAGACTTTCTAAAGTCCTCTCATTTGTGGATGTTCATGTAATTGTATATGTGCATGTATGTGTCAAGTGTCAGAGGGAGCCTTCCTAGGAGCTCATCAGGTCACACTGCACGCCATTCTGGTTTTTTCTAGAATGGCTTTTGTCTGAACTGTTGGTACACTCTGTGACATGAGTCATGCTGCCTTTTTATTAAAAATCCATCTTCTCCAGCTGAGGCAAAGCAAATATTTACCCATTTATAACTCTGGTCCTAGCCTTGGCAAGCATCTGTACTCCATAGCACTATTCACACCCACTGTGTATGGCTCAGAGGAGACATCCTGCTTTTCCTCAGTCCCTCTGGGGATGGAAACATTGGAGGCACTTCCTCTGCTCCCAGGACCTAGCTCTGAGTGAATCCTTCCTACCACCACTCTACAGGTCTTCTTGGAACTCTTCCTTCACCACCCGTTGCTTGCTCAGAGACACTCAGTGGCTTCTCCCACCTGACATCCACATGTCTCACTGTATTCCTTAAGGTCTGCCATCCTCCGTAACCCCACCACCACTTCTCTCTCATACATCTTGTAATTCCCCACTGTTACTCAACACCCAGGCTCTGGTTCAGCCAGGCCTCTGATACCTGATAATGCCATTTGCAGTATACATGCAAATGTGGGTCCCCTTCCTTCTACCCATTCCCCTCTTTATACTACCATCAGCCAAAAACATAATGTATATAAATCTCACCTTAAATTTCACGGCCTCTCTGATCATGCCACATCAAGCTTCATCCACCTCAACTTTGACCTCTAATAGCTTTTGCTGATTGACCCTGTGTGCCTGCTTAGAATAATCTATTCTGTTCTGTGTTATGTTTACATTATTATTTAATTATTTCATGACGGTTTGTCTAATTTCTCTAGTGAGAATGTAAATCTCTTGAAAGCAAGATTATTTTTCTTTCTCTTCTTCTCTCTTTTTCTTTTCATAGTGTTTAAAATTTGTATGGACCAACAGGTGGCATGGTGGTTAAGGTGCTGAATTCCCATGTGGCCAACCACATAAGCCCAAAATCCCAAGAGGAGAATGGAGAAGAGGAGATTATGGCATGACTTTCTCCCCAGGAAGGTGATTTCTCATTCTCTCTCTCTTCAGCGAGTACACATACTCTGTGATAAAAATCTAAAAAAATCTAAAAGAAGTTGGGGCTACACAGACCTGTACTTAAATCTCAGCTCCACTACTTTTCACCTTTGTGAAACCTTTATGATATTCATTTTCTCATGCTTAAATGAGGACAATAACTACCTCATATTGGTATTGAAAGAAGTCAGTGAAATAACATATGTAAAGGAATGACTGTATGTACATACACCTAACACATAGTAAGTACTCAATGAATTAAAAAGATTATAGGAATTCTCTACCCACATAAATGACTTATTTTTTTGTTTTGGTTTTTGTCTTTATTTTTTATTTAATTTAATTTTATTTAATTTTATTTAATTTAATTTTATTTTTTGCCATAGGGCACTTGCAATCGCAGGAGAGAGATAGAGACAAGGAAAGTAAGAGGTCACTACCCAGGGGCAATGGCCATCCTGCAATCTCTTCTCCATTCTTCTCTCAGGTTTTGGGCACACATGAACATGCACCCAGTGTGATTTTCAAGCTGCCAGGTCCAGGACTCCAACCATGGTCAGCCATGTGGGAACCCAACCTCTTAACCACCATGTCACTATGCTGGCCCATCAATGACCATTTCTGTTTCATGCAACAAAAAATAGCTGGGTACTTTCCATGAGCTCAGTACCATTCTTAGGTGGTACAGAGAGATCAAAAAATGAAATGACCATGTTCTTATAGATAGTAGCAGATACTACAGCTTCAAGAAGTCTGCACCCTGTGTGACCAGAACCTCTTAAAGAGTCTAGAGAAAATAATAGTAATTGTTTTTTAAAAAGCTGACAAAAATTTAATCACAATAATTTCATTTTTAATAAGCCCTTTTGGGCCATTCAAGTGGTATGGTGATTATGGCAGCTGTATTCCACATGGTTTGAGTCCCAGACCCAGGTAGCTTGAAAAACTCATTGGGTATGCGTGTGTTTGTGACCAAAATCCCAAAAGAAGAATGAAGAGGGAATTGTGGCATGACCATCCACCCGTGGGGAGGGGGTGATGCTTTCTCTCTGTCTTCAAAGATCCCATGTGCCCTATAGAAAAAAACAAAAAGTCCTTTTAGTCTGTGATATGTACCCATCATGTACATTCATGCTCATGATAAGAGTACCAGGGGACTCTTGATTTCTCCCACTCCATACAATCTCGTTAATGGGCGATGGAAAAGAAGGGTAGATGACCACATGGTGCTGTTTTGGTGAGCTATTAATGAGCTGAAGATCAATGCTTCCCATTCTGCTCTAGGTGGGAGGGGCTTGATCACCTTCATTGTCCTCCTTCTCTCCAAGTTCTTCACTCCTCCCCACATGTATTCTTCACTCTCGGCAGCAATTGGTAAATGTCTTCCAATCCCAGTGTCTTCTGGAGCTCCTGGGAGACACTCTTCTGAGGCTGGTGACTAAGGTCAGTAATGTAGTGAGTGCCCAATTAAGGTCAGCTCAGTTGAGCGACCCCTTCTTCTGACAGGCAATCCCTAAACCCTATAGTACTGCTCCAATTGAAGGGTTTTACCCATCCTGGGAAGAGTCTTCTGTGACAAAACTTCAAAATAAGAGCCAGTCCATGGTGTGATGGTTAAGGTGGCTGAGTCCCCAATTAGTTGACTGTGCAGTTGGAGTCCCAGACCCAGAGGCTTGAGGAAAACACCCAACACATATGTGTGTATGCTCAAAATCCTGAAAGGAGAGATGGAAAAGAAGGGATTGCAGCGTGACCATGTCCCATGTGGGGTGCTTCCTCATGTTCTCTCTCTCTGTGTGTCTCTGGCAAATGCATGTGCCCTCTGGAAATCTTTTTTAAGTTAGAAATAAAACTAAAAAATTTACAACTCTTAAAGCTGAGGTGTAAATGTTTACCAGGTTGTTTTGCTAGAACATGGACTTTCACAGGAATCCAGTGCTTTCTCCATTCTTTTTGGGGATACCTCAATAAAATGAGAAACCTTCAACATTATTCCTATCAAAGTAAAATTGCAAGCAGTGGGATTCTTTAATTTTCCTTTGACAGAATGTAGAATGCCTGGATTATTGAAATTCCCTGAGGAATAGGAGATGGCTTGCTTGAGAGGTACCCATTGGGCTGGGATGTCTGGTGCTGGTCATTACAGAGGAGAAAGCAATGCTCCAGAGGAAAGGGAGAGAGTTCCCTTGTTCGAATTCATTGAGTGCCCATAGTAGATGCTCCAATGTTTCTCACGACCTTTGGTCATGTTCTGTTTCCCTGCCCTTTTCTGGGCTGATTGCAAGTTCCATTGATGTCAGTTTGTACAATCAATTATCCATTAAACAGTGTTACACTGTTATCCTTCCTGCCAGATTCAGGAAGTGTCTCCAAGGAGCTTAGAGGTGGGGGGAGCTCACGACCCTTTGAGCCCCCATGTCAGAGAACAGGAAGAGGCAATTCTGCATCTGGGAAGACCCAAGAGAGTCCTGTGTCACTGAGGGCAAGACAGTTTCTGCTTCAGCTACCCTCCTGACTCAGCCTTTACCCATATTTGGGTCAGGCTGGATTGAGAGAATTTTGAACCAATACTCTTGACCCTTCCTCTACCCATATAATTGCTGCCTCTAACCACTTTCTCACACTCCAGACTTTCTCCAGGAAGTCTCCTGTGAGAGTTTAATGGAAAATAGGGACAAAGCAAGGACTCCTGTCACTGTTAGCAGGATTTAGTAATAATGGCACCTCTATATATTGATTATTTTTCCATGTGCCTGGCACTGTGCTAAGCACTTCTCACATATTGATTTACAAGGAACGTCAGAAAAGTATCCTTATTATCCACAGTTAATTATGAGGAAACAAGTCCCATGATGTTTAATCAGGTACCCCAGAGCACATAGCCAGGAAACGAGACAGTTGGAGTATGAATCCAGTCTCCTGATTTTATCAACTCTCCGGTATCATGCTGTAATGCTCTATGAGTCCATAGAAAGTCTCCAGAAACGCTTATTTTTATTTTGTCTCTTCAACTCTCCATTTCCCACGAAATTTTCACCCCTTTGTGTTCCCTTCCTGCTTAATGCCCTCTGTCCTACTCCGTTCAGGCTGGTGTGTCAAAAATACTATAGGCTACCTGGCTCAAAAACCGAAAATGTATTTCTCTTGAGTTCCAGAATCTGGGGCGGGGGGGGTTGAAGATAAAACACTGGCAGGTTTGGTGTCTGGTGAAAGCTCTCTTCTTACTGATAGACAGCTATCTGCTCTGTGTCCTTATTTAGCAGAAGAGACAAGGGATTCTCTGAGGTCTCTTCATTAAAGCATTAATCTCAGCTCTCATGACCTAATCTCATCCCAAAGGCCCTGCCTCCACATACCACCACCACACTAGGGATTAGCTTTCAACTATGAATTTTGAGAGAATACAACTATTTAGTTTATAGCACCCTACATCCTCCAACCAAGCCAAAATTTAATTGATTTTAATTAGTTTATTCTTAAATTGCCCAGCTGTGGTGGCTCAGAGATAGCACAATGCTTTGCCATGCTGAGGCCATATGGGAAGTCCCAGGTTCGTGTCTCAAGGTCTCCCTGTGCACAGCCAGCCTACAGGAGTGTGCCTGTGATCCTAGCTGACTGAGGCTGGGGCAGGTTATGGGATATGGACCTTGTTGGGAGTTCCTCTCTCTATTCCTTTCTCTCTTGGAAGAAAAAATAAATTCTTAAAATCTGTACCTGTGCTTTGGCATGCTGGGCACTGGAGGTCTATTAATACTCATAGCTTGGCTTCCTGCCAATCATTCAGCAAGCACATGAAATGGAGACTAATGGTCTTTCGGTCTAGCCTGATGGGGAAGGTTCAAGAAAAGGGAGGGCAGTGAGGCATGGAAGGAATGAAACGAGAGAAAGAGTCTAGGCTTTAAGTCTGCTATAAGCACAGAAAACTTGGCTGTTGGTGGTGGGCAGTTGGTTCTGAGCGTAAGGAGTGATATTTGCCACTGCTCAGATTTCCACCCCCTTGATCTGGTGATTGCCCCTAACATCACGAGACGTGGGACAACCTGTGACTTCTGATGCAATTTGCTATGAAGCAATCGGTGCAGCATCGTCAGTGAAATACCTTTGCCAAATATGTGAGCTGAATTTGATCTAACTTCCAGTTTCCAGGAAATATAAAGGTTAGATGACCAAGGTAAGTGGCTGGATGAGCGAGTAACAAGACAAATGCAGAAGGCAGAGCATTTTATAAGACTCCGGCTGGCCTCTTCTACTAGTCAATGCCATGAAACTAAAAATGAGGAGTGTTTCCAGATTAAAAGAAGATAAGGAAACATAGCAACTAAATGCAATTTGTGGGCATTGATCAGTTTCTGTTTTAAGTAAAAAGTCATAAAACACATTTAGGGGAAAACTAGAGAAATTTGAATATGAAGCGGGGATTATATGCTATGCAGGTATTATCGTTAATTGTATTAGGGGCAGTAGGGGTATTCTGAGGAACTATGTATAAGAAAATGCTGGGTTTGTAGAGATGCTACTAATGTCTTCAGGACTGAAATGTCATGATGTCTGAAATTTACTTTAAATACTGCATCAAAAAAGTAATAAAATATGTGCAGCAAAATGTTAAGGTGTTTTAACTCTAGGTGATGGATACATAGTGTGCATTATACTATACTATCGTGACTGTGATAAATCTAATGAAATGGAAAATTACAACCTTGCGTTGGCAGTGTAAAAGCAATGTAGTGATTTAGAAGACCTATTTACAGGATAATTGCCACAAGTACGATGGCTATTAGGCATATTGTGAATATGTCAGATTGATTTTGGTGAGTCCTTTTGATCCCCAAAACCACTATGTTCGAGTGCACTCAGGGCTGTTGTACGTGGAGCGGAAAGAATCTTCTTGTGTGGCACAGTCCAGCTTTAGAAGAACATGGAGGGAACAATGAGACTTTGAAGTCACCCACAGCTGTTGGCCTCCAGAGGGCAGGTTGGGAGACCATCCAGCCCAGTCAACTGCCCCCACTCAGTCCCAGAAGAGCCAGGAGTAGCAGTAGTGAAGGATGCTGTTTCACAGATGGCTGTGACCTCTATCTGCTTTCTTACATGGGGGCTGGGCCCGTCACTTGCTTCTTTCACAGTTATGTAGGGTCTGGTGTTCAGCATTTTACCCACTTTATTTTTCCAAGCCTGCTCCACTTATGATTTCCACCATCTTACTGGTCCTTTCTTCGAGCTTTTCTTTTGAATTTTTGTATGACTCTTTCATCCCAATTTCCAAGGATTTCATCATGATTTATGCTGCAATTCTCTGTTTGACAACATGTTTTTCCCCTAGGACCATCAGTTTGTAGAGGACTGGTGATATACACACACATACATTCACATGCGTATACACACACACCTTGGTGAATGTCCTGTCAAATTTTAATTTGCTCATGTACTAAGTGATGCTTAGGGAAATGCTTGGCAAAAGTGAATTGTTATTCAACACTAGACCATATATTTAGCATGTGGACCATGTGGGTGAGTTTCATTTTTGTTTTCAGTCACGCTGTTTCCCTCCCAGTGGTAAGAGCAGCTCCAATTCACCTTCCCGTATTGCCGAATTCTCCATTTACTTCCCGTATGTTGCATCCTGGTTTGTTTGGGGTAATTTAGGTTTTGAGCCATTCTTCTCCTGTTAGAGTCCATAATGCCTCTTCTAAATTGAAATTCTTCCTTGAGGGAGCCAAGAACTCTGATGCTTCTAAATTTACATCTGGGTAACAGATTTGCTACGAAGTTGGACTACTGGGGAACAAATTCAGCATTTCAGAAATTTTACAAAGAGTTGCATCCCTCAAGGTCTCATCCAGTGAGTTCCGTCATTGGGGACAGATGGTCTACTTTAAGTATAATCAGGAAGTTTCAGAAACATGACATAATGTTTATCTCTCCCAACGTTTTTCTCTTTGGTTTGGCTTCTGAGAATACTTCATCTCCCTCTCTCTTTCTCTCTCTCTCTCCCTCTCTCTCTCTCTCTGGCATATTTTGATAAAAATAATGTCTAGAAAGGCTTTTACATTGTCTTTTCTAAAAAGAACATATTTGCTTCTAATAACATGAGCTGGCTACACTTTAACTTCTTTAGATCATAAAAAGTTTTATTTTATGAAAAATAATACACTTTATTTTGAGTCAGTGGATAAGCCACAAGATCTCTGAAAAGAGACAATTATAGAAGAAGAACCCAAAGGTAAATCGTCTTGACCCAGAATTGTTATCAGGTTGTCCTTTATACCTGTTCTACAGCTGACATTTAGATATAAGCTCTAGCTGCAGACAAGCTCAGGAGTATGCTTCTAAGATGGCAGGAAAGGATGGCATTTAATAAGATGGATCTGACAACATGGTGTATGTTCAGTAATTTGCCATTAAAAACAACTAAAATGCAAATCGATTTTAGACTATCTTTATACAAGAAGGAAAATGACCCCAAAACCAGCTATGCCAGTTCCTTCAAGGAAGTATTATTTATTTAGAGGAGACAATATATTTTAGAATTCTTTTCTATTCTACATATTCTCCATTAAAAAGTAGCATGCATTTTTTTCCTTGTCTTGAAATGTAAATATATTATGCCTACAATTTGTTTGGAGCTTCTGTGCCACTACAATTTACACACACCCTGTCACTACTCTCTTTTATTCTTTAGGATCATCAAATGAAGTTCAAAGTCCTCAACGCTCTTAGAGAGAGAAGAGAGGCCAGAGAAAGAGATGATTGTGCTAAACTGTGAGTGTAAACTCTCCTGGAGCACAGATGACTCACATTTTCTGTGACATGAGTCACTCTCATGCAAAACTGGAGTCCTTAGTTACTACATTGCCTGTGGCTGTTTATTTGAGAGGCAGATGGAAGGCAGAGAGTTCTGTAGGGGTTGGAGAGCTGCAACTGAGAAGCCATAGAATTTTCACTTCAGTAGAGGTAGGCCAAGGCTTGATCACCTTTTCTCCTTGGGTTTTACAGCTCAGAATATTTAATTTGCTAAAAATAAGGCACTGCTGGTATTTTTCACTTAAGGAATTGACTTAGAGAGAAGATTCATTTGCAAAATTAAAAAAGTAAAAATATTGACTCTGGGTAGAATGTTGATGAAGGAGAGAAGAGGAAATAAAATGAAAGGGGTAAAAGCCCAAAAGGACAGTAGCTTACCTATTTAATGAGAGTAAATACAGAACTGTGCTTATTTAGTATGAACTCTATATAGAACAGTAGAAAGTGGTTGATTGGAAAGTTTCATAGAGATAAGATATTAATAAGTTTGCATATTTTCCACTCAGTAAGTAGTGCTAGATTTCCTACAAAGAATGGAACTCAGATTGTCTTGCTGAGATAATGTATTCATTTCTGATCTCAATTGTCAATACAATCACAAAAATGCTGACTATGAGGGATCTTGTCTAAAAATTCCCACCCAGGTTATGTATTTGAAGGTGTTCAGAATGACCATGCAAATGCCAAAATTCTTGGGTCTTAGTTCTCTAAAACCTTGAGTTGGCAAAGATAGACATACCTCTGTATATCCTGATATTTATCTCTGCGTTCCTTCCTTCCTTGCACAAATCCCCTTGAATTAGTCTTGAAACAGTCAGAGGCGTCCAGTGTGGGTCATGCATACCCAACTGTAACCACTCTCTGCCCCTTCAGCTTCCATATGAGCATCTCCGCTCAGCCTGACCCCAACTTCAGCTTCCTGTCCTTCTTTCTGAGCCAGCAATTTGAAGAGACTCTCCCCCAGCAAATTACAACTTGTTGACTTTCCCGAAGTGAAAATTTGGGACATAGCTAGCAATCCAAGGAATAGGAATAATCTGTTGCTCAGCATTTCTCCCATGCAGCATTGGAAAACTTGATTTTGTTTCTGTATTGTAGAATTTGTTTCCAGTTCTCCTTGAGGAAAATCAGAGCTGTTCCTCAGGAAAAATGAGAAAATGTTGTTTTTGGTTCTTTTGATTTCCCAAAAAGCACCAACACATCCTCTTAGTGCTAAAAACAATTCACTTCCCATCCAGCTACCTGGCCCAGGCTTATGCTGTCAATTACCCACCACTGCAATATTTGTTAGTCAAAGATAGCTTTGAAAT
The DNA here is from genome assembly GCA_026018925.1 of Tupaia tana. NCBI lineage: Eukaryota > Metazoa > Chordata > Mammalia > Scandentia > Tupaiidae > Tupaia > Tupaia tana. Next base: position 96,008,170 of record JAKSZU010000005.1, read on the forward strand.
TGGTGTTGCACTCCCAACCATGCTTCGTTTTTTATTGGTTCTTCTTAGAAACCATAAAATCATTTATTCCGAAAGGAATAATTCTCTGGGTGTAAAATGGTGTCAGCATAGTCAACATCAAGGGAGACACTGAGAAGCCTTTCCCATAACCTTATCGCCTCATATAAATAGCTGTTAACATGCACCCACACCAAACATTAAACCAGATTGTTTCCAGTCATACCTCATAGCCATTATCTGATATGGGTCTCAACATTCCAGATGATGTGATAGAATTGGTTGATGGCCCTATCTGCCAATGGCACCTCATAAACTTCTCAGTGTCCCTGTACTGTTGAATGTTACCCAGGAAGGAAGTCTAGCGTGCAAAATAGCATGTGACTTTTCAAGAAGGTAGAAAATAGGAGACTGGTATAGTAGGTATACCATCTTCTGGTTTGCTGGTCCCTGATGCAGATGCAGCGAATAATGTTTACACTTAAATAAAGGTATGACCTTCCTTTAACTCCCAGTAGGGTTTTATTGATAGCTAAGGTTTGGCTTTCACCTAGAGATTTCTTTATAATTTTACAATACAGCTATTTCCTGAAGTTCATTCTAACTGTAGTTGATGCAACACAACTCCTCTTACATTTTTGTTTGTGTATAAAGTCTAGTGGAAATGGTTTTACCCTCATTTATTATTGAGCAGCTCACTGATGACTACAAAGTAAGAGAGTTTACATGATTATTAATATGGAACACATAGGTGATAAAGAGAGAGCATGCTCCAGGTGACTCTGAAGCAACATGGCCTTCACACCAATAGCTGGGCAAAAGCAGTGTCTACTAGGTGTGAACAGTGCCAGATAACTGTAGGGTTCTGACACCACTTTCTCTTCTACGTAGAGAATTATTGTCATGTTATTTCAGAGATAAAAATCACAAAGCCCTTCTCTCTGCCACTAAATGGTTCTTCTTATAATTATTCTTATTCTTGGTGCTATCACCACAGAATGGGCTGAGGACAAGAAGAAAATAGAGAAGGATCTTAAACAGGGACAAATGAAGCAAATAAGAGGGAAAAATTAGTAACAGTTGTTGTGAAGGATTCTGAGATAGAATTGTGGAGTTTACAAAATGACCATGGTACTCATCAAGAGTATTTTCATGTATTTGGATTCTCCAAACTTATAAGCACATGGTAGAATTGAACTTCCCCTGCCTACTTGATATGAGTTCATGTAAATTGCTTTAGGAGTGAAATATGAGGAATGTGATGCATATTTTATGTCTAGGTAGACTCTTCAAGAAATAATATTTCCCCTCATTTCCTTTCACTTTAGCAGCATTTGAGGAATGGCCATTCCATCAGGCTGAATCCCTGAGGGACTACAATGAGTAATTTCTAATGACATATGAAGTGATTGAGAAATAAATTTTGTTGCTTAAAACATCTGAGATGTGGGGGGTGTTTGTTACTTCAGTGTAACCTAGTCAATCCTGACTGATATTGAGGAAGCAGTTAGAAGTGAGAAAAGGCCAAAAGCAAGCATGGTAAGAAAATTTTTTAAAAAATTGAAGATGATGAAAGTTATGGAGAAAAGGAGGGTATAAAAAAGTAAGTAATGTAAGAGAGAGTAGAAACAACAGCACATGGTGAGAAAAAAGAGATAAGTGACAATAACTCGTCATATAAAGTAAGTGCGTGGTCTTGGATGTAACTGCGTACTTGAATTATTTCCTAAATGGTTATTATCTAGTGTTCTGTTAGTTATGCCTCAACCTGTATATTTGAGACCAGCATTATGTTTACATGGAAAGAAACTAAAAGACAGAAGCAAAAGGATAATCTTAAAACTGGACAGACCAGTAACGCTGGAATTATATCTTGCTGCAGAAAAGATCCCAAGTTCTTCAGACAACGCCCTGATGTTCTGTAAGGCTCCCACCTGGCCACTGAGGGGACTGCCACCAAAAAACAAGGCAAGACAAACCAAATCATTGATTGACTTTTGTTTACACCTGAGCAGTTGCATTTTTATTGAGTGTGTATAAAAGTACTTCTACATAAGATTTTGTTTGAAGAAAGGATTCCACTGCTAAAAAAAAAAAAAAAAAAAAAAAGTTTCTTCTTTCCATGATAGAGAGAGCTCCTACAAGAAATTCGCCACACTTCATCATACTCCCAGCCTCAGCTAGCATGGATCATGTGCATGCACATGTACAGAAAGACCCTAGGACATGAACCTGGGACCTTCCTACGTGGATCCACCATTGCAGACTGTTGGATTGATGCCATGCTACTATATGGCACTAGGTTTCCATTCTCTAAAATATAAAAAGTTTGCTAAGGGACCAGCAGTTGGCATAATGGCTGTGACACTGGACTCCCATTGCAGTACGAGTACTGCATTTCATATCCATCACTTTTGTTGGCTAGAGTTTCATTTGGTGACAGTGAAAATATAATGGAGCCTATGAAAACTGTAGCTGTTTCTGCCCTACTTATCTGGAGAGGCAAGAAGCAGCATTATAACCAGAGACTATTTAGAAATAGGGAAGGTCGGCATTGAGCAAGCACAGTGGAAATACAATTCGCTGTTCACCTGCTGGCCAGGGCTTATTTGTATGAGCAAATAGACGAAATTTGTGGTTTGAAGACAAGAGAGGGTGGATCAGCAGTTAGCGTAATGGCTATGTCATTAAACTCCCATGTAGTCGACAGTGGTTCGAGTCTCAGACCCGGTTGCTTAAACTCATGCTGGGCACGTGTGCATGAGTGCCCAAGATCTCCAGAGGAGAATGGAAGAGAAGGGATTGCAGCATGGCTATCCCCCCTGGGGGGTGATTTCTCACTTTCTGTCTCTCTGTCTCTCTCTGTCTCTCTGGCGAGTGCATGCGCCCTGTAGGGAAAAACCTTCCCCCCCTCCAAAAAAAAAAAACCAAGAGAGACATCAACAGTCATTAAGGAGGTGAACAAAGTTAAGAGGCAGTAACAAAAAAGAAGACTCATAGTGTAGTAATGAAGGGAGTAAAATAAGGAAGGCAGAGGGCCCCTGGCCCTAGGCAGTAAGGGAGGGAGAGCGCGAGGCATGGCTGTGACGTCAAGCATGCAGCGAGGCTCTGTTTGGCCTGCACAGCTAAATCACAGGGTTGACCTTGGAAAGTAAAGGGAGCTGCATGGTTGAGATAAATGATTAAGAAAGAGGACACTGAGCGGCTGGTTACATAAAAGAAAAGGAATAACAAAACAGGTTTAATTCCTAACAAATACATTTACTTATTGACAATGTTCGGTTGAGACCTCTGAGGAGAAAATATCAATAGAAAGAAATTTGGAGGCTAGTTCATCATTTAAAAATGTTCTGCATGGAGTGGTGGCTCTGTCTTAGCTGAAACAACAAGCAGACAAAAGGCAGCATGGTATAAAAGGTGGATCAATATTGCTATCTTCCGTGGAAAATCTCAAGATTTTTATGCTAAGGTATGCTTTATATTATCAGTTGGTAAATGTTCTTCATAGGATGTAATGGAATCCAAAATGATATTCTGTAGTAATAATTACTATTATTAAGAAGTAAAGTGGGTTAATTAGTTCCATTCTTAGTATGAATACATATACACTTGTATTGCATTAACATATACACACTTGTGCACATGCATACAAATACAGACAGGGAATATTCCCCCTTCCAAAACAAATTAAAAATGCCTAGACAGGAGCAAAGGCTCCTACCCAACTCTGAACTTGGGAACTTTCCATACAAGATGTTAGCTGTGTGTGTGGATTTGACGAAACATGCCTAAGCTGAAGCCAAGATTCACTACCCTCATGGCTGTTTATCTTGGAGATGCAGGGCTTTGCCACTGAACTGTGTGGGTGTAAAACAGAGGGGAGAGAAAGTGATAGGGCAAGATGCAGCCCTGGCAGGCAGAAAGGGAGGGTAATATTATGCTTCCTACGGTACCTTCTCATTAGTGATTAAACGAGGACACGGCTGTGCTTCAAATGGAAGTTTAATGCCTTGTGTGAAGTTAAGTGAAGTGTTCCTGGAGACAAATCCATCTGCTTTCTCGTATGCTATGCATGCTTAGTAAATATTTAATGTCAACTCTGCATCTTCCTTAGGTTCACTAAGTCACTTTCTGCTTTCTCGGGGAGCAGCCTGAAGACTTCCCTAGAGTATAGACCCTGGTCCGTTTAACTACAGCTTCACCAGTAACCACCTTGGTACGGCGCTGAGCTGACTACTCACAGTAATAGTCTATATGAGCAAACACTTAAGGAGCATATGAATCAGATTAGGAGCTAAGGGCCTTGCCTCTTATTTACCTATTCCTTGTGGCAGCGTTATCAGATAGTTTTAATTTTTTACCCCTTTTTTTTATTTTTTTGCTGGCCAGAGAGAGAGAGAAAGAGAGCAACAGAAAGAGAGAAAAGAAAGCATCTCTCGCCCATGGGGGATGGCCATACTACTATCTCTTCTCTTCCATATTTCCCTCTTTTAAGTATTTTGGTCACACAACATGCACACACGCCTGACATGTTTCTCAAGCCACTGGGTCTAGGACTCAGATCTTGCAGTAAACCATGTGATATCTGGTTCCCTTAACCACCTAACCACAGAGCCATCCTTTTTGCCTTCATTTTACAGGAGATGAGGATATAGTTTAGAGAAGATCAGTTACCCAGTGACAAACTAATAATTGGTGGGGCAAAAGTTAGGACCTACCTATTTCTTCCTCTCTCTCTTTTTTAAGTTTATTTATTTATTTATTTCACATGCAAGAGCATGACAGAGAGAAAGACAATCACCCTCAAGCAGAATCTCACACTATAAACACTCCTCACTCCAGCCTTTCCCAGCCAGCCAGGATCACGGACATACATGAGAGTGTACGGTATATTCAGGTCTACCTGATAATGGAACCCTGATCTTTAGTATGACTTCCAGCATTACAGAGTGTTGAGCTACGCCTGCACCATCATGGCTGGGCCTACACAATTCTAACTCCAAATGTGTATACTTCTAGAAAGGACAGGCAGCTTACTCTTCTACCCTTATAAGGCATTGCTTTTTTCTAATGGCACCCTTTGTCTCTTTGGTTTTCACACATAAATGTTATTTCCTACAAAGATGGATACTTTTCCTTCCTGTCTCTGAGGGGAATAGTTCTCTCAGAAGTAGAATGAAGAAATTGGTAGAAATGATTGGTCCTAAATACACCAACATATCAAAAATCTGCTCACCATGAACCATGTCATCTGAGAGTCTAGGCCAACAACTTAGAGCTTATTTTCTGACTGTACCTTGGCACTGCATGGTTGCCTGGACTAAAAGGACTATTTTTTTTTGTCTTGGAAATTGTTGCCAATATTTTAACCAAAAGTGGAGACATTTTTCAAACTGCAGTAATCAGCCATCCTACACTCACTGCTGGTAGTGCATAGTGTACAGAATGAGAGGAATCAGCAAGGCTTTGTATTTGCCCAGAGTATATTTGTGCGAAGTGATCTTCCCAGAAATGCTATTTGTTCTTCAGAATCATTCATGCTGAGATGGCTCCTTACCTTTTGGAGTTGAAAAACTGAATTTAACAAGACGAATGACGTGAACCTTGAGATTGTATGAAGCAGGAGCGAGATTAGCTATTTCTCAATTGCCAAATAAATTCTAACCAATTTACAGACTTATAGGTAATGACTTGAATCCACATGATCTCTTCAGGTTGCCCTACTACTTAGAAACTTTTCCAAGAGAAAAACATATGTGTGTTTTACAAAGGACAGTGAGTGAATTTTCAGGAAGTCTGAGAGCTAACAAGTTTATAATCGGCCAAGCCTTAAACATAGTCAGGCAATTACTTGGTGACTCCACTCACACATATGGGTCTGACTCTGCCTCCAGGGTCAGTACTGACCAATAATTAGATGTCTTTATTTGCCTAGCCTGGCAAAGCTACACATCATTAAGTATAGTCTTAGAAAGAGCATGTTGGCTGTGAGGTTGCCCAGGGACCTGGGGAGTACTTCTGAGTAGGTAGAAGAATTTTTATGGACTCTTCCAGACCCTTAGCCTGCCTCTAACATAACGTAAATTCTTCAGTTAAACTTACAGAGAAAGAAGGCAGACTGAGCTTGTATTTATTTTGGTCTTCCCTTAAGCCACTAAAAGAACTGTAACAAATATGCACAACACACACACACACATACACCGTTAACGAAGGTGAAGGGAGACAACAGAAACCTAATTTTGCAAGTGGAAAGAGGTGGATGAATGGTCACTGACTCAGCAGGTCCCAGAAAGCTAAAACCTAAACTAGCAGCAGGTAAAACCACAGAGCAACCTGAACTGTGTTTCAGAAAACCAGGAATGGTGGTGTTGGGTGCTTTTCAAAGTGGAGGCGAAAAGAGATGAAACAATAAAATTGTTTGAAAGACTTATCAATAAGGCAGTTAGATACTAGATTTACTCCCTCTCCCTCTCTCTGAAACCTCATGATTCTTTCTTTCTCCAAACACTTGCTAACTCAAAATTAAGTCTATGTATTGGGGGTAGGGGTGAAGGAGTTCTGGTATGGGGAAACACCAGATACGGCTGGCAGAAAATGGAACATGCTCAGTGGTGTGCTGGTTATGTTTAATAATCAGGTTAGATTAGGGAGGAGGAGCAGGGTCTAATTGGAAGTCATTGCCAATTTCAGTGGTATAAACACTCCCATCAAAGCTAATTCCAAGCTAACAGTATAAAGTCCATGGTCATGCAGTTGGGAAGAAAACACACAAACAGCTTTCTGTGAACCAGGCAAGGTGATCCCTGTACTACTGAGTATGCTGAAAATAGAGAAATTAAGTAGAAATTTACACACGAAACTATATGAAATATTGTTAAACTCCCTCTCTTCTCTATTTGATGATGTCCATATTCAGGCAGCTAGTATAATATCTTGTAGGTTGTAGATTGGAAGGAGTTTCCCTAAAGAATCTGACTAGTTGGGAGAAGATAAGGGGGGCCTAGAAATACTAATAGTCAAGAATAACCCCGTGCAACAGCAATCAGATCATGCTATAGTGGATTTCATTTAACCACAGGGTCCACCCCATGAAGATCTTCCACAGGAACCTTAAAGGTCCATTCATATAGAAGCTGACATCAAGGATGCCTGCTAATTTTAGTAAATCCACAAACTTAAAAGTCAGGAATAAAAGTAAAGATAGATAAAAAAAAAATAAATTTGGAATAAAAGAAGAGAATGCAGAGAGGAGAACAGTTCAAAAAGATTAACAACTTTTATTAAGTCATTGCATGCACTTTTGCATAGAAAAAATACATCATGACTTTCCCAACAACCTAATATTGTATTCATGAAACAAGAAAAGGAATTCTTTCAAAACTAATATTCAGAAAGTAAAAAGTAATCTTAGAAATTAAAATAATTAATTAAAAAATGAAAATTTTAATAGATTAACTCGAAGACAAAGTTCAGGAAACCTCTTAGAAAGAAAAAAGACAGCTAAATAAACTATTAGAGATAAGTATGTAAAACAGAATAGAAATCTAGAAGGTTAAAAATCAAATGATATGGAAAGAAAGAGAGAACGAGAGCAAATAAACTAGGAAAAGCTACCGATAAAAATTCCAGAACAGAAGTACTTGAGTTTCCACATTAAGGAAGCTGGCAAATGTGAGCACAATGACTAGAAAAGGCCCAAGGTGCCATTCTTAAATTTCAGAACGCACAAGTCAGAGAAAAAAATTTATAAAGTTTTTGGAGAGTAAAAACAAATTATTGAAAATCAGATAGTATGACTTCTCAATACCAGCGCGGAAAGTAAGATTAATGATCCAGGCATCAAAATTCCAAGGAGGATACGCTTTCCAATCTAGTATTTTATACCCAGGCCATACCATCAGTTAAGTAAGCAGATATAATAAAGACACTGCCAAACATTGAAAGTCCAAAAGTATTTCTCCCTTGCATCTTTTCTTAGGAAGTAAGTAGAAAAGAAAATCTTCTATAACAAGGGAGTATAGGAATAAAAGACATTGTATCCAGAAAATAAGTAATTAAACACCAAGATCATCTATGGGAATCCTCCAGGATGTTGGTAAATAAAGAGCCCAGGATGATATCTCAGCAGTAAATCTAGCGAACTTCAACTCTAGATTGCAGCAGGAAGGAAGAAAGCTCTGCAGAGATATCTCCAAAAAGAAAAATAGCAGACCCAATGTGCGCTTCTGTTACAAGAGGTTTACATCTATGGTAAAGAGCTTGAGGATTAATTTGTAATTGATACATAGAAAACTAAGCAAACCCTTCTCAAAAAACAAACAAACAAAACTTACTACCACCAGAGACATAAAAATACAGTGAAAGAAAATAATTCATCATTTGGTTCAGTTGTGAATAATCTTCTCCAACCTCAATGTAATGGAAAACATATTTATCAATTCAAACATCTTAGTGTTTACTAAAAATATCTTTACCCCACTATCCACTATCTCTTCCATGCTAACCACCATTGAGATGCTTTAAAAAATGGGATGTTCAGGGCCAGCGAGTGACATGGTAGTTATGGTGTTGGACTCCCACATGGCTGACCACGCTTCAGTCCCAGACCCAGTGGCTTGAAAATCAATCCAGGCACATGTGCGTGCATGCCCAAATTCCTGGGGAGAGAATGGAGGAGAGAGCATTGTGGTGTGGCCATTCTCCCTAAGGGGCGATTTCTCATTTTCCCTCTCTCTGTCTCTCCAGCAAGCTTACACGTCCTATAAACAAACAAACAAACAAACAAAAAAGGAAACATGAAGCAGTATCAAATGTTTATATAATCAAAATAAATAGTTAGAAGTTAAAGTAGTTGGGCAGCAGGTGAGAAGACATTGTTGAAATATTTTTTAAATGAGCCTGGTGGAATAATTTTCATTTTTAAGCTGTGACTATATAAACTTTTAGTTAAAAAGTAAATATGCAAAAAGAAAAAGAAAAATATATTTATTTAGAAAAAGCAGAAAAACTCTTACAACTATCCTTGAATACTTGAAAATTCCCTGAAATGACTGAAATAAAGGAAGCTACCTATTCATAGCAGAAGCAAACAGTGGGTACTATGCCCAACTCCCAAGATCTGGTTGGGCATAGTACCCATTCATGGGTAGGAGGGAACAAACAAGTCAACCATATTCACTTTACCATGAGATTCCCTAAAATTTGGAAAACTCATCAATATTACAGTTTCCAGAAAAACTGTGTCTATAAATTTCTCCCATATGCTTCCACTACCCTTTGACATATTTCTATGTAGAAGAGATTTGCCAAACTCTCTTGTGGTGATCAGTTTCTAAGTCTGTCTCATCCACTATATGATGATTCTGTGAAACAAGTTCATGTAGTAAATATTCCTGTAGGGTAAGTACTCTGTGCCAGACTGGTCAGTACATTCAGGAATTCATTCATTCCTTCATTCAGCATGTGCATCTCATGTATTTAGAAGCTGGGGAAACTTAATAAGTGAAATAGGTAGAATTTCTTCCTCCTGGAACCCAGAGTCATAAAATGAAATTAGAAGTGTAAAATAAAATGGAGATGGACTGACCTTCTAAATCTCATAAGAGTTTTGGATAAAGCTTTTAGCTTTCAAGAGAGGATTTTAGCCCCATATTTTACCTGGTTGATTTTTTAAGCATATGGATTAATTAACTGTGCAGAAGAGAGACCGATTAAACCTGTCTGGATATACCAGAGAAGGCAACACAGAAGAGCAGTGTCTTGTTCTGTTTTTACCTCTCATGCTTAACAGAGTACCTGGCACATGAGTGATACTATGTAAATATTTATCGAAAGACTACATGGTGAAAGAATGGGTGAGTAGACAAATTGATTCAACTGAAATGCATCTTGGTTAAAATAGATGACTCTAAGACTAAAGGGACCAGTATTGGGGACTGTGTAAGTAATGTCGACGAGGTGATTCTAAGAGTATTAGGGACTGTCTTAGATTTCAAAAAAGAAATCTTTTGGATCCATCTAATTCTATGGCTCCAATACAGTCAAAACATAAGTAAGTCAACCCTGGTGGATGCCATTAGTACAATTTCAAGATAAACTCTGGCTTTTGGGGGGCCACAATTTTTAAAAAAGGCTAGTTTTTAGAGCTTTTTGTTTCCTTGGTTTAGATTTAAAAAACCAGGGGACAAATTATACACACTACTTTGGGATTGTTTTTAGCTATTTTTATTTGAATTAGAAACATGTTTTCCATCCTCTCATTCCAGGTTGTTCTCTTTACCAAAGATATGTGTGTGTGTGTGTGTGTGTGTGTGTGTGTGTGTGTGTGTGTTTTATATATCTATTTTTTCCAAGTTTAAATGATTTTTCTGCCCAACATCAAGTCCTGCCCCATTCATTCACATCCTTGTCTGATTGAAAGATCATTGTATTAGCTTTCAGGAAAGTCATGACATATTTTTCTATGCAAAAATGAGTCCTGATTTTCCCAATGACCTAATATTTGCTGGGAAGGAAGTTATTTTCTTATGTTTAAAATATATTTTTGCCATTGGGAGAAAGCTCTCTGTGACATTAACTCCACAGTGAAAGTCCTTTCTGGAATTAAGTAGCTGCCTCTCAGACCAGTTATGTGATTTAAACTGAGTTGTAAGGAAACTCCAGACCCCACTGAGCCCACCTTGCTGAGCTGGCTGCTTCCTCCCATGCTCACTGCAAAAGTCAGGACGAAGCCCCTGGTAGATCTCAGAGCACTTTCACTGAGAGGAGCCAGGGCTCCGAGGCCAACCACACACAGACCTCCTGCTGACTAGAAACCAGGAGCAGACGTGGCCTAATTTCTTTGTTTCTATCGAACTGCATTCAGCTTGTGTTAACTCTTTGAAAACTCTGTATAGAAAATGAGGTAGCACCCACTTATGCAGCTTGACTGTGAAGCACTTACACACACACACACACACACACACACACACTATTAGGCAAGAGAGCCCATAGATTTGTTTGAAATAAATGGCTGCCCCTCTGCTTTGTTAAAGCTGAGCTAGCCATATTTATTGCATTGGCTTTTCATTGTTAAGGATGAACTCCTTGGAATGGGAATCAGGAATCTCAGCTTTCCGAACGTGTTTTTATTAGCATGGGTGCAGCCAGAGAATTGTTGGCTTCACAGCCTGCTGAAAAGGGATTTATTTTATTTCACTCAACAATCGTTTACTTCTTTAAATCCTTTTTTCCTGACATCATAGCTTAGGCAAAAGGCAACAGAGCTCATTCTCACTTGATTTTCCAATTGAGATGTACAAGGGGACTTCGGAAAAATTTCATGGAAAATAGAATTAAAGTATGAGTTTATTTTGGCAAAAAATAATTGTTGAAAAGTATATTTTCTTTATATAAGAAAGTATTGGCAACATCCCTTTCTTCACTCTGTTGTAGGCCATTCTACAAACCGTGTTTGCCCCACAGACATGCATTCCTGCGTCTGTTAAGTGCTTTTGTCCTAAACCCCTTCAACCCACCACCCCTTAGCATAGTGACATCTTGGGCTCAAATACTTTCAAGCAAAATTTGTACAAACAATTCTCTGTATAATTACCATTAAAACTAATTTTTTAAATAAATGGGCAGGTAAGTTTAAGCATCACCTTGGAAGTGTGTACGGTGTGCATTTTTAATAGACTAGCATGTTCCAGGTGGTCTTGAATTAAATCTTTACACGGATAGAAAATGAGCATTTCTGATATAACTGGGGACTTAGGGACAGCTGACAAATGAGCGCCTGCATGTCTTCAGGTGACCCCCGTTGTGCAAATTACCTAGAGTTGATAGGCACGCTTGTATGGTGTTTGGGATCCATTTTTGAAAAGCGTAAGAGTGATTTAAAAATAAATAAATAAAAAGCACAAAAACCCTTATTTTAACACAGGGACACAGGGTCTAAGAAGTACATTCAACTGAGACTCACAGTGGGCCACCCTCACTCGTGGGGAAATGTGTTCCAAGTCCCCCCAGTGGTTGCCTGAAGCTTCAGATAGTCCCAAATACTATATATAAATCTGCTTTCTTCATACGTGCATACCTATAATGAAGTATAATTTATAAGTGAAGCACAGGAAGAAATTAACAACTATAACTATTAATCAAATAGAACAATTATAACAGAATACTGTAATAAAAGTTATGTGAAAGTGGTCTCGCTCTCTCCCTCTCTAGTATCTTATAACTATAGATCTTAGCAACCTTGGCAACCTTTCTTTCCTTATTAAGATGAGGACGTCCACCTTTTTATTTAAAGGAAATGCTTTCTGACTTCTCTTTGACATATCCAAATTGTCAGCAGCCCTACTCTTCAGCTTTGGGGCTTTTATTAATTAAAGTAGGGGTCACTTGAACATAAGCATTGTGCTACCGTGACGGACCTGCATAGAGCAGGATGGAGTGAGATTTCAGAATGCTATGCTACTCCGAACAGTGCACTATTTAAAATATATGAATTGTTCCATTCCAGAATTTTCCATGAAACAATTTTGGATTGTGGTTGACCACGGATAACTGAAAAGTAGAACTGCGGAGAAGGGGAGGAACTAGTCCTCTACATCAAACCAACTTTAAGAATGAGCAGGGACCAGCAGTTAGTATAATGGCTATGTTGCTGAACTCCCATGTAGTCGATCCTGGTTCGAGTCCTGGAATACGTGGCTTAAACTCACGCTGGGCACGTGTGCGTGTGTGCCCAAGATCCCGAGAGGAGAAGGGAGGAGAAGGGATTGCGACGTGGCCATCCCCCCTGGGGGGTGATTTCTCACTTTCTGTCTCTCTGTCTCTCTCTGTCTTTTTGGCTAGCGCACGTGCCCTATAGCAAAAACCTCTCCAAAAAAAAAAAAAAAAAAAGAAGAAGAATGAGCAGTGGAAGGAGCACAGGGAGTAGACTGCTTAGCCGCCTCCACTCTCCCATGAGTGGAAACGTCAGGCACATGAGCAGGGCACATATACTTAACTTCTTGCAAAGAGAGAGCTCCCGTGTGCAAAGGTGAGTGCATTTTCTATTTAACACCAATCACCTTCTATTTAATTGCCAGAGAGCATGGGTGTTCACCAGAGAAAGACAGGAAGAGAGAAAGAGAATACCCAGGTGAGTTACCTGGCATTGGAGGTGAGTAGGGAGCAATTTTAGATGAAAACACTTACTCTCCCTCTTGCTCACGTGGACAGCAGCTATGATTGTACCCTCCCCTGCATACACTTGCACACTCTCAGGAACCCTCCCTGTCCTCTGACCTGAGGGACCTAGTTTGGCCCTTGCGTCCTTCTCAGGTAATTCCCATTTGCCCAGCTGGTCACAAAACATGCAAAGAATTTCTTCTGAAACTGAGGGAAGAAGATGCTTTATATTGTTTGTAGTGTTTCGGATGTGCAGGGATGCTAAAATATGGGCCCCAGTGGGTGCTAGGTAGTCCTTGCCCAGGCTTAAGGTGGTACTAGCCTTAAAGGTGCGCCACTTCCAACCACTAGTTCCTTTTGCTAATGGTGCTGCCTTTGCCTGGAATGCCTACACCAATACACACACACACACCACATACTCACACACACACTTAGACATACACACATATCTATTTACTGCTCACCAAGCTCTACTCACTTATCAGTGAGAGGGAAAGTGAGAAGTCATCCCCCATGGGGGAATGACCACACCACAATCTCTTCTCCTCCATTTTCCTCCTGGGGTTTTGGACATGCACACAAATGTACCCAGCGTGAGTTTTAAGCCACTGGGTCTGGGACTCGAACCACAGTTGGCCATGTGGGAGTCCAGCAACATAACTGCTACACCATCTGCTGGCCTTAATCTATGACCATATTTACTCTACAACAGAAAGAGTAAATATTTGCTCCAATTCTAACCCCAGCACCTCAGAGGGTGACCATATTTGGAAACAAGGCAATGGCAGGTATAATCAGAAAATTCAGTTGAGATTATAGTGGAAAATTGTGGGTCCTTAATCCAATATGACCAGTATCCTTATAAGATAAGGGACATCTGGGCAGACAGGGACATGGGAAGAAGACACTCACGTGACAATAGAAGCAGAGATTTAGTGTGCATCTCCTAGCCAAGTAATGCCTGAAGCTACCAGGAGCTGTACCAGGCAAGGAAGGATCTTCTCCCTAGAGGCTGGCAGAGGGAACCTAGCCCTGCCAATGCCTCGATTTCAGACTCCTGGCCTCCAGAATTGTGAGAGAATAAATTTCTGTTGTTTAAGCTATCTAGTATGTGATACTTGGTAAGGGCAGCCCTAGCAAACTAATACAGTAACCAGTTTCGAAACTTCTTCCCACTATTCTTTAGATATATTTTATTAAGGCACTAATCACATTGTTATAGTTAGGACTGCTGTGACTTTTGGTGCTGCCAACTCACTACTTATTTATTCATCTGCTAGAGGGCACATGCACTCACCTGAGAGAGGGGGTGAGAGAAAAAGAGGAGAAAGGGAGAGAGAGAGAGAAGAGAGAGAGAGAGAATGAAAAATCACCACCCAGGAGGATGGTCACACTACAATCCCTTTTCCATTCTCCTCTGGGGATTTTGAGTATGCATCCACACACGCATACCCCATGTAATTTTCAAGTCACAGGTCCAGGACTCAAACCATTAAGCCGACTATGTGGAATCCAGCTAGCTACCTTAACCTCCATACCACCTGCTGGCCTGATAACTTATAATTCTTTTGAGTGCCAGTACTTTGCCCTGTTAACTGGCATCTCCTAGTGCAGTACCTGGCAGACAGAGATATTCATAAATAGAGAACGAGCAGGTGAATGAATGAATGAACAATCGAGAAGATTCACACAAAAGAAAAGATTTGTAAATGCTTAAATGCAGGTTGGGTGTAGCGGCAACCACAGCACAAACGGTGGTATCTGACGGGCACAGGGTGAGCATCTTCATGGCGCGGTGGCCTCACAGCTTTGTAAAAACATGTGCACTTATTTTTATTTTCTCGCTCTTTTAGAGAGAATCAAATTTAAGCAAATTTCTACAATTAAAAGGCAAGTGATTAGTTTTCCATGTATATATAAATAATGCCAAGAGGAAGAGTACACTTCATACTAGGGGAACCAAGTTCTAATTTACCCCCGGATCTGCTGTCTGTCAAGGACCAGATCTTCTTGATAAGATCAAAAGATCTGGTGTGAGCCTCCCGGGGCTAAAATCAGGCAGCTCTTATTATGTTCCCAGGCTTAGGGGAAAAAATCTCCAAAACAACTTTAAGGGGCTATGCAAAAATATAGCCTAAGGGAAATAAGGAAAAATGAATGATTTTATAACAATCCCTTAAAAGGGGAAATGTCATCTTAATTTAATTGGGGCTTGGCTATTAGATTTCTTCTCTCCGTGACACAGTTAAACTCTATTATCTAAAGCACTGACCCTAGATGAGCTACTTTTTCTCAAAAAAAAAAAAATCTTCCTGACATCATTTTTCCAATGTCTTTTGTGAGTCCTTTGATTCTGAATTAATTATTCAGAGAAAGGAGAGTAAATCAGCATTTGGTTGGAAGGTTTAGGGCATATAGAGTTGGAGTAGTTTGAAAGTACATTCAATATTGTAGATTTATTTCTAAGAAAAAAACTAAAATGTTTTAAACAAATTATGGAAAGTAAAAAATAACAAATTCTCATTAATAAGGATACACAAAGACAGACGTCGTTTGAGTATCAGCAGCTCCCTAGAATTCGGGATACTCCTCCTAGAAGGAGGTCATTTATCAGAATCTTGAACTTGAGCAACCAAGTGATTTATTTATTCTTATTGAATTGAAGCATGCGCTGTAAAAAAATATAATAAAATAAAATTATATATATATATATATATCTGTATATATACACATATGTGTGTGTGTATGTGTATAATACCTTTTATAATCGCCTTACTTTATCTTCACATAATTCATACTGGCCATGATATATAGGGTCCACCTCTGGAGAAATCTGTTCCCAAATCTGAGACCTGTGCTTATTACCTTAGTACAAAGCTCTTCACCACTAAAATTGTGGGGCCAGCAAGTGCTGTGGAGGTTAAGGTACTGGACTCCCACATAGCTGGCTGTGGTTCAAGTCCTGGATCCAGGGGCTTGAAAAACCACATGGAGTACCTGTGCACACATGCCCAAAATTCTTACAGGAGAATGGAGGAGAAGGGATTGTGTTGTGGCCATACCCCCTGGGGGTGCTGACTTCTCACTTTCCCTCTCTATGTTTCTCTCCAGTGAGCACTTGTACCCTATGGCAAAAAAACAAACAAAACAAAACAAAACAAAAACCTGGGGAAAAAAAAGGTTTTTGAGTCCTTTCTAGCTACTGCTTATCAGTGCTGTCAGACCAAAAAGTAGAAACTCTTTCTGATCATTGGAAGCAGTTGCTATGCAAACACAAAGTAATAGTCACGTGTTTGTTAGAGATCTAACAGGACTGAGGAAAACATTGAGTAAGTTTCTTTGGAATGGTTAAATGGTATTCCATGCTGAGTAAAGACAACATTGGGGTGGGGGTAATGGTGTATTTTAATTGCTACTTTGTAACTATACATGTATCTGTGTGCAATATGGTTTGGATACATGGGTAGAACGTGTAATAGTCAAAGTAGTTCATATATCCATCACCTCCTGCATTTATCATTTCTTTAGTGATGAGAACATTTAAAAGCCTCTCTTCTTGCTATTCTAAATATACAATACCTAATAAGGTATATCTATTACAATTTTGCACCTGTTGACCACCTTTTCCACATCCTACCCACCTCAGTCTCTTATATTTGGGTCTGAAAAGTCATGACTTTCCATAAGCACTGTACTAATTTACATCCCTACCAATAGAATGTAAGGGTTTCCTTTACTCCACAGACATATTTTTCTATGGAAAAATGCATCAACTTTTCCAACAACTCTATAGCTTCTCTCTGCTTCTATGAGATCAACTTTATTTTTTTTAAATTTATTATAATTATTATTTTTATACATTCAATGCTACACATCATTTAGCTTACATAGAGAATTTACCCAACATGAAATGCACCTCAGACAGGTCCAGTTGAAAATAATACATATGTCATAAGCAACAGGTAATAAAACATTTCTGTGTCCCACAAATGGCTTATCTCTCTATTTTTTCTCCTTAAGTGCCTTCCCTGGACTTTTTCCCTCTCCTACCCTTCCACGCTGTCTCCAGTGTTCATAACTATTTTCAATGATTTTATGTCCTACAATCCAACTTTTTCATGAGATCATGCATTGTTTATCGAGTTTGTGTCTGGCTTATTTCACTTAATATAATACCTTTTAGGTTCTTCCATGTTGTCCCAAATGCCAAGATTTCGGGGTTTTTTCATGGCTGAATAGTATTCCACTGCATAGATGTACCACATCTTCTTCATGTGTCCATGTGTTGTTGGACATTTAGGTTGATATCGGGTTTCAACTATCATGAATAATGGTGCAATAAACCTAAGAATGAGGATATCTCTTTGATAGACTTAATTTCCATTAGCTACATACTCAGTAGTGGGATTGTAAAATAATATGTTAGAGCTATTATAAATTTTGTGGCACTTCCATACAGATTTCCATATTCACTATACTAATTTACATTCCTACCAATAGAATATCAGGGTTTCCTTTTTTTCACATCCTCACCAACACTACTTTTCCTTTGTCTTTTTAATATTGGTTATTTTAACTGGAGTCACAGTGTTTTTGTTTGTTTGTTTTTCTCTTAAACAATACATTGTTTGGGACATTTTCTCTTTAATTAAATAAATTATCAGACAGCATGAAAATCATGATTTCAGAAAGTCTTTTTAGAGTCCATTTACGTTCTTAGAGAAGTGGATCTCTTTCGTCTTCATCTTGGTATTGGATGTAGATGCGGCCAGTAGAGGAGGCGTAGGACATGCACTGAGAACAGCCGTGGTTTCTTCCTCTTCTGTCTGATTCTGAATCTGCAACATGAAGCTGACCCAAAGGCTGAACTGCCTTGCAGGTCTTGCTCTACCCTGGATTATCCCAAGTGACAAAGTTGAGGAGAGAGAAATGCCTTGAAGGTTACCCAACACTGAGTAAGTGTTCAATAATACTTGTGAGCTGATGAATGGATTAACATTAAAATATTAGACAGCTACATCTCTCTATTAAGAGCACTAACTAGAGACCAGTAGTTGGCATAATGGCTGTCGCTGGACTCCTATGTAGTCGGCCATGGTTTGAGTCCCGGACCTGGTGGCTTAAACTCATGCCAGGCACGTGTGCATGTGTGCCCAAGATCTGAGAGGAGAATAGAGGAGAAGGGATTGCAGTGTGGCCATCACCCCTGGAGGTGATTTCTCACTGTCTGTCTCTCTGTCTCTCTGTCTTTCTGGCAAGCACACAAGCCCTATAGCAAAAAAAAAAAAAAAAAAAAAAAAAAAAAAAAAAAAAAAAAAAAAAAACACTCTCAAAAAACAACAACAAAACCCCACTAATTAGTAGGATAAAATAGCAATGAATCAGTCAGTTTGAAATCTCAGAAATGGAGCCCAATCTCTTTATTTCAAAATAATTAAATAAATCAAACAGAATGTGTGCAGCAAAATTCTTTAGCTTAAGGAGATAGGTAGGGACCAGCAGGTGGCATGATTGTTAAGGTACTAGACTCCCACATGTCAACCAAGGTTCAAGTCCCACACCTGGTGGCTTTAAAAATCACAGCAGGAACACGGGTGTGTGTGCTCACAATTCAGAGAGGAGAATGGAGGAGAAGGGATTGGGGCATGGCCTCCCCTCTCGGGGGTGATTTCTCACTTTTCCTCTCACTGTCTCCTGTCTCACTCTGGCACACACTGAAATGTGAATCTGAGGCATGGGAACCGGAAAGTAAAAATTCTTATAGGAAGATCTAAAAAGTAACAGGGATAAAGCATTAAAAAGAATCTATAGCGAATGTTTTTCCTTTATCCATACGAGTCTACGCTTTGCCTTTTTTCCCAAAAGTAAAATTAACCTTAAATTAAACTCATGTATATTTTCTTATGTCAATACAAATCATCTGGTTTAACATATTCAAACAGGTCGTAAACTAAATGTTATATTTAATCATAAAGCCAAGTATTCAAAAAGACCTTCATTCTCTACGGCTAGTAAACGTGGTCTCTGAAGCGGCGCCTTCTGTCCTTCACAGTGTTTTGTGCCCAGTGAGTAGAGACCATTTGAACACAGAAATGAGGTCAGAGGAGTGAGTGCATTCAACTGCATCTCAGGAAGGGTCTTTATTATTTGCCCCTTAAACTAGATATTTGTCCAATTTAAAACTGACTAATTTACTGGCACACTAGCACATACTGTAATAGGGAAAAAAGAGAGAGAGAAGTTGTAAAATTTTTTGTTTCCATATGCTTTAATTTAAAAGGAGGAGGGGCTCATCTGTAAGTTTAAGAAGATCCACTTCAAAGTCATCCAACTCAATTAATCCCTAAATTAACATTTTTCCCCTGTGACTCTAGAGATTGTCAACAAAAGAACAATGAAGAATGAACAGATATTATGTAAAAAGAGACTGTAAACATTATATAAATATGTATTCTCCCATTCTCAACCTCCTTTTCTTAATTTATATTTTTCCCTTCCGACTTACTATTTTGGGGACCAGCAGATGGCATAATGGTTATGTTGCTGGACTCCCATGTAGTTGACTATGGTTTGAATCCCAGATCAGGTGGCTTAAAACTCATGCCAGGCATGCGTGTGTGTGTGTCTAAAATTCCGAAAGGAGAATGGAAGAGAAGGGATTGCAGCATGACCGTCCCCTGGCCGGTGGGGGAATTTCTTGCTTTCTGTCTCTCTTTCTGTCTCTCAGCGAGCTCACATGCCCTATACCAAAAACCTCTCTTTATAAAAACAAAAACAAAAGCAACTTGCTATTTTCTGATATCCTATATCATTTTAATTTTGTTTATTTTCTTGTACACCTGCTAGAAAATCCATGTAGGTATGGATTTTTCATGATTTATTTTCTGATGCATCCCCAGTACTTTGACAATGTCTGGCACATGGTAGGCACATTACAAATATTTTTTGAACCAAATAAAGATGTGAAGAGCTACAGATACCATGTAAACAAATGACTACACAGAGTCCCGATTTTCTATCAGCATTCATTTAGAACAAAATGTGGTGTAGTGTTCCTTCAAGAACTACCAAGTCATGTTTCCCCGAAATTATAAATTAAATAACATTTCCCTGACATTTCAGCAACGTACAAAGTGCTTTCTCATGCATTGTCTCATTTGATCTCCCAGGAGCCTCTGGGGAAGATTTTTTTCCTATTCTTACCATGTCATAAAGGAGGTTACTATAGTTCAGAGAAGCTAAGAATTTACCCCAAATCAAGGAAGGCAGAAAGTGCTAGAGCCTCGATGTAAAACTGTGTCTTTTGAGAGCAAAGTTCATCTACTCTCCCCTCAGCTACATGGCTTCTCATTTTTGTTTCTTTCAGACTTGTCTAGGCTATGCCAACCTGCCTTCCATGTAGCATCCTTATAAATGGCTATTTTAGGGACTAATAATTTTTTTTATTATAAACCTCTCCAGGTCAGATTACTGAATGTTCAGTCTGGGGTAAATTCTTACTCGAACATCATGTTTTTATTTTATTACACAGGACTTTGCCAAATGAAATAGAAGGGCTAATTATCTCAGGTGGTTTTATTTCCTTAATTCACACTCACCAACAGTTAATTGAAAACAACATAATGCAATAGTGTATCATACACTCTGTTAGATGCCAGACATATGGTGGTGATCAAGAAAGTCTTGAAAAATGATGCTTTCAGGGACCAGCAGTTAGCGTAATGGCTATGTCACTGAACTCCCATGTAGTCGACTGCGGTTCGAGTCCCAGACCCGGTGGCTTAAACTCATGCCGGGCGTGTGTGCGTGCGTACCCAAGATCCCGAGAGAATGGAGGAGAAGGGATTGCAGCATGGGCATCCCCCCCCCCTGGGGGTTGATTTCTCACTTTCTATCTCTCTGTCTCTGTCTTTCTAGCAAGCGCACGCGCCCTATAGCAAAAACCTCTCCAAAAAAAAAAAAAAAAAAAATGATGCTTTCATTTTTACCTATCAATATTTGGGCACCTCTCCAAATGTCTTCAACCAGAGGTAAGCTAGGTTGTAAATATTACAAAAGCAAGATTTCTTTGTTCTCATTGTTTTCTGAGACATTCAAGTTGTATAAAGC
Source organism: Tupaia tana (assembly GCA_026018925.1). NCBI lineage: Eukaryota > Metazoa > Chordata > Mammalia > Scandentia > Tupaiidae > Tupaia > Tupaia tana. Next base: position 96,029,434 of record JAKSZU010000005.1, read on the forward strand.
CAAATGTTTTACTGTATTTGGAAAGCTTTTTGTGTTCCTAAATAGCATCATGAATTCAAAATGGCCACATAATTGTCTTTTGCATGGGAAGATCTCCATCTTTTCCAGTGTTTATGGTTATGTGTATAAGAAGGTCAAGTCAAGAAGTACACATTGTTTCTTCAGCTTGACCTTCCATTTGCGATTGGGATTAGCCTTCCCAAGTCTTGTTGAATGTGTATGCTTAAAAGGATCTCCTCTATTTTACTTGGCTACTGATACAATGGTGTTCTGGTGGGTTATTTCCTCGCAATACTGCTGCATTGTTTGCTGCGGCTTTTCAGCATATGTTTTAGTCCATTTGCATTGCTGTAACTAAATATCAGAGACAGGGTAATTTATAAGAAACAAAAATGTATTTCCCACTGCTCTAAAAACTAAGAAGTTCAAGAGCAAGGTGATGGCAGGTTAAGTAGTTGATGAGGACCCGCTTCAATGATAGCATCTTCTCATGGTGACATCTTCCCATGGCAGAAGACGGACCAAAAGGGGACTAGGCTAGTTCTCTCCAGCTGTTTTATAAAGCACTAATCCACTCATGACAGCAGAGCCCTTCTGACTTAATCACTTCCCGAAATGCCCTACCTTTTAATACCACCACAATGGGGATTAAGTTTCAACATGAATTTTGAAGAGGATATTCAGATGATAAAAGCATGAAATTTGCAATGGTTCACTTGACTTCACAGCTTTAATCCCAATGAGATGGCTTCAATTTAGTATATTTTGAAAAGAAATATAAATGGGTTAAAAAAAAAAAAAACTGGTCATTTTTTACTTATATTGTAACCCCATCCATAGAGTTATCCTGGCCGCTTTCATTTGGAATTCTGGACTAGGATTTCAATTTCCTTAATTCCTCAGTATATCCTAGGTCCTATGTGCTGGGACTAAGAGTTATATGTAGGTTTGTGGTGATATTTAAAGTGCAGATCAGGACCAGCAGATGGTATAATGGTTATGTTGCTGGACTTCCATGTAGTTAACACGGTTTAAGTCCTGGACTGGGCAGCTTAAGCTCACGCTGGGCATGTGTGTATGCATTCCCAAGATTTCCAGAAGAGAATGGAGAAGAGGGGATTGTGGTGTGGCCATCTCCCTCGCAGGGGATTTCTCACTTTCTCTCTGTCTCTCTCTTTTGGGTGAGTGCACTCACTCTATAGTAAAAACCTCTCTTAAAAAAAAAAAAAAAGAAAGAAAGAAAGAACTTATGTGTGTGTGAATGATACTTATAACTATCACCCCCATTTATTAAGTACCAACTATGAGCAACTGGTCAGTCATAATGCTAGATGCTTCACATGTGCTATCTCTTCTAAAACTCCCAACAATAATTAAGGGACATCATTAGCCCCACACTGTGTAACTTATCCAAGGATGCATAACAGAAGTGTTAAAATCTAAAGTAAGTTTGTCTGATCTTAGACCTCCCACAGGACTCTCTCCATTTTAACCACAGGATTTTCTCTAGAGTTTACCACGCCCATTTAATCATAATAGTAGTTCATACGCAACAGTCACTATGAGTCAGGCACTATTAGTGTTTATATATTATCTCATTTAATAGTCATAAATAAGATATGTGCTATTACTATAATTCAGGATACTGAAGCATAGAGTGGTTAAGAATTCTTCCCAAAGTGACACAAGTTCTAAGTTACAAAACTGGAGTCTGAAATCAGACTACCTAGTGCCAGAGGCCTGACTGATAACCTCTACATTATATTGGCTTCTTATTTTATCAAATGTCTTTAAAGACAGTTCTGAAAAACAGAGCTGTAAAACTTTCCTTGAAATTACCTAACTATCTTCATGTCTATATGCAATACACCACACACACACACACACACACACACACATTTCCATGTTTCATATCCTTTTCTTGATCTTCACCAAATGAATCATTCAGAGTTGAAACTTATGAAACCAAATTTATCCAACCATCTACAGAGCATACATCTAGAATTATCCCTATTTTTCCCTCCAATAAGTCTACACAAATTCTTATGGACACCAAACAGGATAGAAAAGAGAATGAACAGGTGTACAAATTATTTTGGGTCTGCCATTTGTTTTCATTGGTTCATTCTAGGATGAGGGCAGAGAGCTTGTTTTTGAGTCAATCACCAGTATCATAGATGTGAGAGTGGTGAGAAACTGGGGTGCCCCAAGGTACAGAGTGCTCAGGGCACTGCCTGACACTGCAGAGCTATGTGATTAGTCCTAGGGCATGTTCCACCTAGCCCTGAGCACACTCCTATTTCTTCTGTTTTATTCTCCAGGTAAAATGCTAGCAATCTATTTAGAGCAGAGCTCTGATTTGGATGTCAAATAAAACTGATTGATTTTATGATTCTGGAAAGGTCACCTCAAAAGGTGAAATGATTTCTGCTGTAGAAGAGCACCCATAAATCCAAGGTATTTGTGACAAGTCTTATCCCATTGTAGGAAGATGGATTTTTGGATCTGCATCTAATCCTAGAAAGGGTAGCAAATTTTCCATTGGCCTGGGCTCAAGAGCTCATACTCTTCACTATCAAGGAATCTTACACATATGAGGATATCATGGCTAAATAAAAATTCATTATCAACTTAACCCGGAGTACACTGACAAGAATGGCAAATTAAACTGTCACACTGTTCCTTTAGTGAAATAAGGAGACACCTTTCTCACCTGTTGATGACCTCATTTCCATCAGTTAAAATCCCTAGAATTGAAGCCAACTGACTGAGAAGGTCAATGTATGACTAGAAGCTTTCTATCTCTTCTATATTTTCCAAAGCTACATCTGGACAGGGAATTTTTTTCTTTGATGCTTTCCATTTTGCACAAAAGAGTGCATAGACAGAGAGGCTGCTCCAAAAATAAATAAATAAATAAATAAATTGAATTCATACATAAGTTTCATGAAATCTTTGGTATGTCTTAAATTTCTAGATGTCATCTAAGCTCCATATTTGGCCCAGTAAATAAAATAAGGAAGCAGTGAGAAATGGATGAATATGGTAGAAAAGCAAAAGAGGAAGCCCAGTCATGGTGGCATAGTAGTAGGATATACTGGGTTCAGATACCAGGTTGACCTGAACATACCAGATGTGTCTATGATCCTGGCATGCTAGAAGACCAAGGTATGGCAAGACCCCATCAGGGACCCTTCTCTCTCTCTCTCTCTCTCTCTCTCTCTCTCTCTCTCTCTCTCTCTCTCTTTCATTTTCTCTCATGAAATAAAGAAATAAATAATCTTAAAAAAAAAAAAGATGAGGGAAGAAAGAGATGTGTTATATGGTGTGTGTGTGCGTGTGTCCAAGTATCTGTAAAAATATGCAATGATGGGTGGACGGGCTGCAGTATACACTAACTTAAAGCAAAAGGATGCACTGGGCATGTTTCCTTATCAAACAGCTGCCGATCAAAAGTAAGACACTGAGGAAAGTCAGAGTTCCTCAAAAGCATGGAGCTAGGGAAGGGAATAAAAGTCCTGCATATGTACCAAGTACACACTACAACAGGCACATATAGACCAGGTGACAGGCCTCTCGAAGATCCAGAGGCAGAGATCATGGTCCCCACCATGCAAGAAGGAGATTAAATAACTTAATCCACAGATGACTGGCAGAGTAGCTATTCCAGCCTAGTCTTGTGGCTTCTATTGGCACCTTTTATTCTCCTCAGTCCTGCTGTCTGCAACCTGGTGCAGGCCTTATTGCCACTTGCCAGTCTTCCCTGCCCTCTCGTTAGACCTGACAGCCTGAGTGATGTTCTAATATCCAAATCAGACATGTTACTCCTCTCTTACTCCTCCAAGTGCTACCAAAGGACTCATGATCCAGACCTTGCACTTTTCCAGTCTCTTCTAAAACCACTCCCCAACCACTCACTCCTTTCATTTTAGCTCCCTCACACAGCAGAAGAGGATTTCTTGCTTCCACACCCTGGCTACTCTACTACGTATTTTTGGAATATTGGCCTCTCCTATCTTTACCTGGTTAACTTGAAACCACCCTGCAATGCGTAAGGTAAAAAACATGGAAAAAATATGTCATGACTTCTCTGACAACCCAATAGAAGGCTGGGGCAAAAGGACTGCAGTATGACGAGACTGTCAAAAAATACCTATCTCCGTCTTTCTCCCTTTCTTTTTCTTTCTGTTTCTCTCAAAGAAAGAAGGCACAAACCCACTTGTGCTGCAAGCTCCAATAGAAACTGAGGAACTGGAGGCATGAGATCCTTTGGAAGGCATGTCTACAAAGTGTGGTTGAAAACAGGATTGTTCGTAGAAAAAGCAGAGTTCTAGATCTCATCTGCACACACTGCAGCCAGTTCATGAGCTCCCTTGTCTCAGCATCAGATGGTTTCTTTTCTGGAAAAATTAAACAGAGAATCTCCAGACTTAGAAACACTATGATCAATGGAAAGGAGGGGTGAGTCACTGCCCTAGAAACAAGGGCATTCAGTGAAAGTCTGCACAGGGATGACGGCACCCTCAGTCACTCCTCCCACTCAGCTCAGATGACTGGCAACTGGACTTGAGTCCCCAGGAAGGAGACTACAGACATTTCTGTGGAGATAACAACTACTTGTGGTGGCCACGAAAGTGTATCTAAGCTCCCTTCAAGCTTCTCTATGGAGAACATTATCACATTAAGACCATATGCTTTCTGGGCTACCTCCAACTAATAGCTGAACAAATCAGTGGTGTGAGCCCAGCAGAGAACTCTTCCAACAGGCAGCATTGTTTGGGGACTCTCCAAAAGCATGGCCAAGATGTTCTCAAAACGGCACTGTGATCTTGGGCTTCTCCTACTCAGTCTTTTTCCTCCCTCTTTTCACAGGTGCCAAACCAACACTGTCGTCTGAGACTAGGCCTGCTTGCTCCTGCTCCTTCCTTGTTTATCCTTCATCAGCATCTCCCCAACAAACTTTTCCGTATCTAATCCTATCTCGAGGTCTTCTCACAGAATCTGAACTGACAGTGAAGTGTGAAAATAGGTTGCTTCTGTTTCCACACATTAGAAATCTCAAAAATTTCCCTCCAGTGTATGGTTTCTTAGACAGCTACTGGAAAAGTCATACTACCAAAACAACAGGGTAAACCAAGAAAGACAAAATCTGTTTCACAGATTCCGAAACAGGCATCCAACATAAGAAAATGCAGTAGGAATGAATCCACAGGATTCTGGCAAAGAAAATTCCAGAAAGATAGCCTTTGGCATGAGGAGAGAGCACCAGGGTAGATTGGAACAAGAGGATGAGGCATAACAGTAGGAATGACTTCAATGACAGTGATAACTATGAAAACAGAACAGATTTATTTATGTTTGTACTGAGAGGAATATACAGTTCTATTGGAGAGTGTGTGGAATAATTAATGATTAGTACAGAGAAATTTAATGAAAAAACAAATAAACTGTACAAGAAAGAAAAAGCAATAATAGTGTGCTTTGTGGCTCAACATGCATAATAATTTTATGGTAAACACTGAATTTTTATTTCAGTAAGAAATTGTTATAAAGCCATTTGGGGGAAACGGGAAAGAACGTATGTATATGTGGGTTCATAGGATTTGTTTAAGAGTGCTTCAACCTCATCTTTCATAGTAGAGAGTCGCTAGAAATGTTTACAATGCACTTTACTTAGAAAGACAGCGGTAGATACCAAAATAGCTAAAAATGTTCCATGTCTTTCTGGGAAGTAGATCTTGGAGATAGACAATTCAGGCAGAAAATGTTTAGTCTTATTAATCTTTGTGCCATTTGACTCTCTAAAATTTAGTAACTTATTGCTTTGATAGCAATAAATAATAGAAACGGTAAGAGCTCCCACGACAAGGATGAACAAGGAATGATTCAAACATTCAAGCGTATATCATGCTCCTCCATCTCAAAACAACACGAAAGTCCCTGGGCATTTTAGACTCTTCGATTTACTGCTCAGTCTCCTCTCTTTACTGACCAGTGTCTTCCCTGTCCACTAATTGTCTCCACTTCTTTATTCACCGCCATTGTTCTTCATCTCTTTGCTACTCAAGCCCAAGAATTCTCTTCCCATAAACAACAATGTTAAATAGCCTTCTCTTTTGGCTTACCTGCCAAAAATTTCTCCTGCTCATTCTTTTCTGGTTGCGCCTACTCATCTTCTTACACCCTCTCCAAAAATTATGCTTTTGTAAATATGTAAATATACTCATTAACTGTTAGGCTTTAGCAAATTCATTTCTTAGGTAGTGTGGGAAGGGATCCTCTTATTGTTTCCCTAACCCAGGATTCCCTCTGGCCTGTGTTCTGGCGCTGTTTTTTTTTTTTTTTTTTAGTCAAAAAGTCCCTGCTTCCTTGGACTTAAATTGAAGACTTGCTTGCTGGGCCAGTAGGTGGTGTGGAAATTAAGGCACTGAATATCACCTGGCAGTTGGGCAGTTTGTGTCCTTGGCCTAGAGTCTTGAAAAACACGCCAGACACTTCTGTGCGCATACCCAAAATCCTGAAGGAGAGACTAGAGAAGAAGGGATTGCTGCATGGCCATCCCCCAGGAGGTGATTTCACTCTCTCCTTTCTCTCTCTCTCTCTCTCTCTCTCTCTCTCTCTCTCTCTCTCTCTCTCTCTCTTTCTCATGCCCAATAGCAAAATCTAAAAATAAATAAATAAATAACGATAAGACTTCTTGCCTCCCCACTGCTCACATCCAATAGGAGGTCACCAGGTTCCTATAAACTTCACCTTGAAACTCTGGTCTCCTGCTCACTCTTCTTTTCAGCCTCAATTTTTGAAAATGCTGCTGCACCAAAGAATTGAATTCCCAGTTGTCCTAGAAAAGAAATAGAATGAGAGGGACTAGCAGATGGTATCATGGTTATGTCACTTGGCTCCCACGTGGCTAACCGCACTTCGAGTTTCAGACCCAGCAGCTTAAAACTCACACCGGGTACATGTACATGTCTGACCAAAATCCCTAGAGGACAACGGAGGAGAAGGGATTGTGGTGTGGCCATCCCCCTGGGAGGTGATTTCTTGCTTTCTGTTTCTCTGTCTCTGGTGAGTGCTTGTGCCCTATAACAAAAATCTCTCTCTCTAAAAAAATGAAACAGGATATGTAATGAGCCTAAGAAGGGAAGGAACATGGTAGGCCAGGAGGGTAGAAATCCAGGGTGGCTGCAGAACAGAGAGCTGAGGGAACAGTAACGAAAGACGATTCTGGAAAGATGGGCAGAAGCCAGATGTACAGCTTGAAGATTTTTGTGTTGAAGACCAAGGGAAAAAAAATAAAATGTTTTGGAACATGGACTAACAGTGATCAGATTTCTATAAAAGGTGAGTTTGGATGAAGTACAAAGAATGTATAGATGCGGATGAGAGAAAACTATTAAGAATGGTTCAGATGAAGGATAATGGTAGTTGGATGTAACTGGGAATTATAGAGACAGATGTAATCAAAACAGAGGGAGATTTAGGAGGCAAAATCAACAAGAGTTGGTAATGATGTGGCTGGGGATGATGAGGGAAAGGCATCAAAGATGACCACAAGTTTTCTTTTTATAAAAAAAGAATTCTTTTATTTAACTTTATTTATTTATTTTTAACTTGACCAGAGAGGCACAGAGAGAGAGAAAGCAAGCTGTCAGATCTGAGACTCAATATACAGTCAGCCATGTGGGAGTCCGGCGCCCTTAACCACCACGCCACCTGCCAGCCCCTGACCACAAGATTTCTGGCATGAATAGTTGAAGAGCTGATGATGCCATTCACAAATCCAGCAGACATTGAAAAAGACCAAATTTGGGGGGAAAGTAATAAGTTTCTTAGTTTAAGATGTGTTTGAGACAGCTAAGCAATGTTTTCCATTTTTTGTTTTTGTTTTTGATTTGCCAGAGGGTGCATACACTTGCTGGAGAGAGACAGAGAGTAAAGATGAGAAAGCACTCACCAAGGAGAATGGGCATGCCACAATCACCTCTCTTCCATTTCTCCCTCCTTTGGGGATTTTGGGTTCACAGGTGCCGGTGCCTGGCATGTTTCTGAAGCCACTGGGTCTGTCACTGTAACTATACTGTCGACCATATGGGATCCACCAGGCCACGGAGCGCCCAGGAATTTATTTATTTATTTATTTATTTATTTATTTATTTATTTATTTTCGGAACTTAGCTGATTATTCAATTCCAGAACAAAGAAGAATGGTCTGAGTTGGTTGACAAAAATAGTGTAGTCACAGGTGTTATACCAGTTTCCTGTCATTATTACAAGTTGTCACTATCTGTTAGTGGCTTAAAACAACACAGATTTATTACTTCACAGTTCTAGAGGTTAAAAGTCCAAAATGGGTTTCCCTTGGCTATTTCAAGATGTGAGAAGAGCTGCATTCCTTCTGGAATCTCTACAGCAGAAACTGTCCCATGCTTTTCCCAGCTTCTAGAGGTACCTGCATTCTGCATTCCTTGGCCCATCTTCACCTGCCTCAAGAGTCAGAAGCACAGCGTAGCATTGTTAGAGTGCCCTTCCCCACATCCCTCTCTTTCTCTCTCTGACCTATGCTTCTGTTGTCATGTCTCCTTCCATGAACCTCATCTTCTAGATTCCCTCTTATAAGAAACTTTTGGTTACACTGAGCTCATCTGAATAATCCAGGATAATAGCCCATATCAAGATCCTTAATTACATCTACTAGATCCCCTTTTCCATGTAATGTAACATAGTCGCAGTCCTGGATTAGAATGTGGACTTCTTGAGTACAGCAGGTTGCACAGTGGTTAGAGCACTGGACTCCCACATGGCCGACCATAGTTAGAGTCCCAGACTTGGTAGCTTTTGTTTTCTTGCTTTCTCTCTCTCTCTTGCAAATAATAATAATAATAATAAATTAAATAAATAATTAAGATATCTAAGATATTTTTAAAAAGAAACTTTAAACAAAAAAGAATGTGGACGCCTCTAGGGGACCATGATTCTGTCTAACACGGTTATACAGATTCTAGTCTATAAATAGAAGAGCTGATGTTGCCCTTCACGGTTCCAGTGGACATTGCAAAACACCAAATTTTGGGAAAAAGTAATAAGGTTTTTAGTTTAAGATGTGTTTGAGATGGCTAAGCAATGGTTAGAGCTGATGTTTAGTTTAAGATGTGTTTTTCTGAATAGTCATTTTATAAGTGATTTTTTTTTAATGAGATGTTGGTTTTCCCCTAACCTGAACAAACAAAACTCAGAAAGATGGGGGCAAATAACAGATGATCCAAGGGAAATGATGGAATTTATAGTATTGCTGAAACCCAACTTAATGTATCCAAAAAGTTTTAGGTATCTTAGCCCTTAAAGACATCCTCCATTTTGAAGTATAGGAAGGGGAACTTATTCTTGCAGCCTAGTATCTTGAGAAGGTGTCCCCTTTCTTCCTGCATGCATTCTAACCAAAAGTTTGCTGAGTTGTAATATATGGCATACCAATCTCTGTTAAGACAAAATTCAGTGAGAGAATTACTTTTCCTGGTCTTTTCACTCTTGAACTACCATCTTGACTATCATAATCACAGCCTCAGAGCCAACGAGAAGACATTTTTCACTGGGTACATCCAACAAGCTACTCATGAAAGTTTTTACTCCCTGACCCTATAATTTTGGCACCTGCTGGTTAAGAGGATTTAGTACACAAGAGATTTATACTCCCATCCAGATGAGGTCAATGTAACCAAAAGTATCTTATAAGAGAGAAGCCAGAATTGGTCCAAGGGAGTAGCACTTCTTTGTAACCTGGTGATATCAGGCCTCTCATGCCACTGGACAAATAAGTAAAAGAAGGGTTAGTGTTGAGGCTGACTCTGACACCAAGGGACAGTGAAGTGTTGCCACACAAAGTGGCAAGGATGACATATGGGTGGAACCCAAGCAGGCCCACAGAGGCTGCCTTCAAAGATCACAGTCACAGGAAGATTCAGACAATCTCAACAGATCTACCTAGGGTTCAGAAATACATGCACGGTAGCAAAGACCAGCCAATGGGAAATCAAAGGTGGAGGGCAGGGAAAAGGAAGTCATAAATACTCAGCACCTAGAAGCAAGTTATAGAAATTATCGTTTCAGTTATTACTCAATTTCCTTCCTTGCTACACACATTTTAAACATTTTGTTCCTGATTTACCTTCTCCTTCCTCTCTCTTCCTCCTACTATCTTACCTAGTACATATTGGTGATGTATGTGCCATTTTGCACATCGGTGGGAAAATAGTGATGTGAGATTGCAATCTAAAGAGAGAAGGAGTGAACTTCACTTGGAGAATCTAGGCTAAGAAATGGAGTAACTGACAACTTTGGACTCCCTTCTTTTTGGGAGAGGAAGTTAGTGTATTTTTGATTTGTTAGGAAAATTAACTTATGTTACTCAGTCTGGGGTATGTTTTGAGCTGTCAAGATAGGCATGACTATGGTGGAATTTAGGCAGCACCAAGAAATGGGCTACATGGGCACTTAGGAGCTTTTTGCTGTGGGCTGTTGTTGCACAGTACCATCATTTTCCCAAGGGTACCTTGAAATACTTTTAGGGAGTTATTTCCCTGTATCATTCATTTGATCTCAGCAAGGAAATTGGGTTGACCTTGGAAAGGGGAATTTCATGCTGGCAACCAAAAGACAATGTTTATTACAAGTTATACTAAGTATCACAAATCTACTGCCAAACTTGATAATCATTTAAACTCAAGGGTTTTATAACATCAATAAAAATGTCTGATTATTGTTGCCCCTCCTCTGGTATTAATCCAAACATGGAGCTGCTTGCATTCTACTATAGGATGAAAGTGCATACAGCTTAGTATATAATTATTATACAGGTAAGTCAAGCATGACTACAGGGGTATCAACATCGAATGTTACAGAGCAGGGCTCTTTTATCAACTTTAATGTCTTTCCAACAAGGAATTGAGGAAACCTTAATCTTGATCTGGTTTTGGTTTCTGCTCTCATTGTTCAGTATCACCAATCTCTCCATCCCAACTCTTCCTTATTTCTATTATACTAGTCATGGAAATTGCAGCAAATGCCTTTTCATCATTCTACTGCTCTCTCCCGCTACCTTCCTTGGAGCCCCTTCCAATCTGCCATCACACTCTGCCAAATACCCAACAGGAACCTCTCCCTGCCCAGATAAACCCATTGGGTTTCTCCCAAGCACATAGTGGTAAACACCTGGTGTTTTACTGTTTGACAATTTCACACCCACAGTTTGGTCCATCTCAGAAAGCACCTTGGCCCGCTCTACCTGGAAGGTAAAATGTGCATTCTGCAGTGTGTCTCCACCTCCCCTCTTTAATTTTGCTCTTAACGGCAATTTTCAATCCTTTGCCTAGGTAGATGGTGTGCGTTTGCCTGATATAAGTAAGAAGGAATGGTTATTGTTACCCCTCCTCTGGTATGAACAATTTCTTTTTCAAGTGTGGAGTTGCTTGCATAAACATGCTTTGGGCAAGTGAGCTGATTGTTTAGCCTGTAAAGGAAACGGACCTTTGGATATGACACCAAAACCCAGGCTCTTTGCCTTGCCATTATGCTTTGCTCTAATAATTCTCATTCAAGAGTGAAACTAAGGTTTTTTTAAATGGTGCCAGAGGTTTTGGAGGTCCATATGAAATGTTATACCTTAAGTGATCATTTGAAACCAGCTGATTAAACCACGCATTTTTAAAATGAGGAAACTGAGGTTCATTCCCTTGAAATCTCTTTCTCACAGCTAGTTCAGGAGAGGAGAAACTATTCTCCAATCCACCCCTTTCCCTGGCACTGCTCCTCTGTCCCGCAAGATGCAGAGAGTAGCACCCTGGGAAATGTACAGGGCATATTCAGTATAGTCCAGTTCTGGTTGCACGGCTCTGCTCAGTGTGGGTAAAATTCAAGAATACAATCTCTTCTCTTTAAAAAACTTTAAAAGCAGAGGTAATGAGTGGTGCAGCAGTGATGTGGCACTCCACAATGGTGGACCACAGGGGAAGGTCCTCATTTGTTCCAAGGCTTCCTATACACGTAGGACAAGCACGTGCCCATGATCCAGACTGGCTGAGGCTGGGGTTGGATTGTGGTGTGAGGATGTTGACGGAGGTATCATACGCTCGCTCACTCTCTCTCAGAAGAAAGAAATAAACTTTTAAAATAATAATGAACAAAAAAAATTCTACTGGACCTCATTTTCTCGGACTTCCATAATATTTTGTCAGACACTTACTAATGCTCTGGCATGCCACTTTTCTTAAAGTTATTAATTGATTTTAAAAATTATATAATGCTTGGGAATTAGAGAAAAGGACCAATGTACAACTTACTTTCACATGCTTCTACTGAAACAAGGATGATTCAGTCATTCATTATATTTCTTTTGGTTCTATTTTTATATTTCACATATTATGTCAATTATATTTTGTGCTTTTGCATATTCTTCATTCTTTTACTTGTTGCACAGTTTTCCATCAAGTGTTCATACTCTAATTTATGATTATATACGTTATCCAGAATAAAGAATAGCATTCATGTCTATGATATCCTGAATTACTCAAAGATGATTCACAAAATGGGAGTTGAATATAAAATATAGTGGCCTGAAGCTGACCTTCAATAAATAATTCATTTCAGTGAATAAATAATAACTTAATTTTATAGTAAAAATATTTCTGGGCCAGCTATTAGTGGGTAAGGCAGCTGGATCCCCTGTAGCCGGCTGCATGATTCAAGTCCTAGCTCCAACCCCTTGAAAAACACTCCAGGAACTGTATGTAAATGTACCCAAAATGCCAAAAAGAGAGCAAAATGGAGAGGAGACTTTGATATGATTATCCCCTATCCACCCTAGAGGGTGCTTGCTCTCTCTCTCTCTCTTTCTCTCTCTTCCTCTCTCGCTCTCTCTCGTGAATACATGTGCTCTCTGGCAAAACTGGAAAAAAATATTTCTTACTCTAAAGTACCTGTGAATAGGAATCAGCTTTCCTAGACCTCCTCTCCATCTCTATAGTAAGCTGAATAATCACCCCAAAATGTCCTATGTCCTAATACCAGGACCCTGTCAATATGTTACCTTACTCAAAAGAAATAAATAAACCTTTTAAAAATTATATATTAAAAAATATAACGTTAAATTAATTAGCAGTTAATAAAACAGGCAACAATGACCATCTAAGCATATAATGTGAATTATTAGACATACAGTGCTGTTCTTATCAGTCTGAAAACTGCCAAAGGGACCGTGTAGATACAGAGAAGGGTCTTGAGGTCAGGAAATTATCTCAGACTATCCATATTGGATTTAATTTCATTACAAAGGTCCTTAGGGAGATATGAGAGTCAGAGAAAGTACTGTGACTATAAAAGCAGAGGTTGGAGTCGTATTCTTTGAAGACGGAAGGTCCCATGAGATATGGAATGCAGGCAACCTCTGGATGCTAGAAAAGACACACAGAGAGATTCCTCCTTAGAACCCACAGAAGGCGTGCAGGTCTACCAACACTTCGGCTTTAACATGTAACACATATTTGGACTAAACTCCAGCACTACAAGATAATAAATGTATATGCTTTGAGATACTAAATGGTGATAATTTTTACAGCAGCCACAGGAAAATAATACAGTCCCCCTCCACACTGAAGACTAAGGCTCTGGGACCTCCATAAAACACAAAAAACCTCCAAAACCTCCTTAAACCACGCAGTCTAGGACTGCTCTAGAGCTCAGGGAGTCCACTTAAATTTTATTTATTTATTTTTCTTTTTTTGGTTTTATTTTGTATCTTATACATTGAATCACTTATACATAACTTTGCTTTTAAGCTGAATTTATCCAACATGAATACTCTTCACACCAGTACAGTTGAGGGTACTAAACACCTCATCAACTGATAATAACCCACTTCTGTGTCCCATAAATGTCCTGCCTCTCTATTTTCCTCCTTAATTTCCTTTCTTAGACATTCCGCCTTCTCCCAACCTTTTCCCATACTGTCTCCAGAATCTATAACCATTTTCAATGCTTCTGTGCCCTCTAACCTCTCCGTTTCCACCCTAGAGTGCAGATAGTGTCTGGGTACTTGCTATATCCAGGCCCTTCGGATTTGGATTAAGGAATTGAAGTGACTTTCATTTGAATCAAAGTTTTCTCTCTCCCGTGTCTGGCCTTATAATTCTAGACCAGGAACAGTATTCCAAGTTCAGCACTTGTCCAAAAGAAGAGAGGAGACAGAGGTTTCTACATGCATAAGACATGAGCATTTTATCGTTATTCCAGAACTTCCCTTCATTCTAGATCCAGATGTCTGAAAACCTATTGGGCATGTCTGTCTGAATTTTCCCAGACAGGTTTAAACTGAACATGCCTAAAACTTACCTCAAGGCATTCCCCAGTCCTGTGCCCTCTGCTGTGGTACTGATCCTGATCATTGGCGACCTCCAGTGTCTCATCCCCAAACCTCAGGGTTAATTTAGATCCCTTGGTCTTCCCATGCTCCCACATGGAAGACTGCTCGGTTGTTTAGTCTAAGATATTTAGAGCTGTCCCATCCATTAAGGGCCCCGATTAGAATAGACTTTAGGTATTATATTAGTATGATTAAGCTATTGGTAGTTTTTAATAAAAATTGCATAAAATGTTGTATATTTAAGAGCCAGTGGGCCAGCACATGACATGGTTAAGGTGGCTGGATCCCAGATGGCCAACTGTGCAGTTTGATTCCCAGGCCAAGTGGCCTGAAAAACATTCTAGGTGCACATGCGTGCATGACCAAAATCCCAAGAGGAGAATAGAGAAGAGATTGTGGTGTGGCTATTCCCCAGGGAGTGATTTCTTTCTTTCCCTCTCTATCTCTGGCTCTTTCTAGCAAGTGCACATGTCTTATAACAAAACAAAACAAAACAAAACAAAACAAAACAAAAAAAGAGCTGATTCAGTGGTACTGCTGTAGCCCACAGCTCAAGCTTCACTTGATCCATGTAGAATAGTAGAATACTGCCTAAGGTCATTTGGGGAACTGAACCTGCAATATCATGTGGGCCCCATGATCCTGGCTGGCTGGGTAAGCTGGGTATAGCCTGAGACCCTGTTGAAGGGACTTGTCCCTCTGTCCCTCTCTTTCTTTCTCAAAAATACATAAATAAATACATCTTTTAAAAATTATATATCAGTAAATACAATGTTAAAATTAATTGGCAATGAACGAAACAGGCCACAATGACTACCCAACCATACAAAATGTGAGTTCGTAGGCATACAGTGCTCTTCTCCTTACTAATCAGAAAACTGCTCTGGGCCTTCATTGCTCTAATTGCAGGCTCTTCCTTCTCCAACTTCAGGGAATTGCAAATTCTTCTGGAGATCAAGTCATCCTTTAAGCTTGGTCCAGTATTACAGAAAGAGACTATTTCTGTTCTTACATTACTCTGATGATAACATCAGAAATAATGATTCTACACCATGAAAGAGGTATTGAAATCTTGATCGCACACCAGCAAAAAGGGGTGGCATTTCACACTCATCGCCGCCATCCTCAAAAAGCACTGAGTTAAGGGAACCAGCAGTTAGCGTAATGGCTATGTCGCTGGACTCCCACGTAGTCGACCGCGGTTCGCGTCTCGGACCCGGTGGCTTACAACTCACGCTGGGCGCGTGTGCGTGCATGCCCAAGATCCCAAGAGGAGAATGGAGGAGAAGGGATTGCGGCGTGACCATCCCCCCTGGGGGGTGATTTCTCGCTTTCTGTCTCTATGTCTCTCTCTGTCTGTCTGGCGAGCGCACGCGCTCTATAGCAAAAAAACCTCTCCCCAAAAAAAAAAAAAAAAAAAAAAAAGCACTGAGTTAAGACGATACATTGATAGATCTCAGGGGTTACCCAAGTAATCATTTATTGACTTCAATAGGAACCTGCTGGCTTCCACGCCCTGTTTTCCACCCTCAGTTAAAATAATAAGAACTCTGTCTTCTAAGAATTTGCTGTACCGTGCATTTTGTCCTAGAGTAGAAGAGATTTTTAAAGTAGATTTTTAAAGACATTTCCTCAGTACTGCCTGTTGATGATGATGTGTATAGTATTCTCAACGGTACTAGTCTGATGTATATATCATGCTGGGTAAAGTTTCTTTACAATCTAAATGATGCATAGTGATTGACTGTATAAATAATAATAATAAATAAACAAAAAAGAAATCTATGTTTTAGCCATGTGCAGTGTTTGATTAGCTGCAGAGAATTAGTAATAAAATCGGAATGTAGTACTTCATAAACAGATGATTTTCATGTAACGTGAAGTCTTTATGCAAATAAATCTAGAATTAAAATTTTTTTAAAATTTAATTAAAAAAGATCCTCGCGACCAGCAGATGGTGTAATGGTTATGTCACTGGACTCCCACATAGCCTACCATGATTCAAGTACCAGACCCGTCAGCTTAAAATTCATGCTGGGTATGTGTGTGTGTGTGCGCAACATCCCAAGAGGAGAATGGAGGAGAAGGAATTGCAGCGTGGCCATACCCGGGGGATGATTTCTCACTTTCTGTCTCTCTGTCTCTCTGGTAAGTGCACAGGCCTTATAGCAAAGATCTCTTTAAAAAATAAAATAAAGATCCTACCTAGTTTTAACTAACAGATGAATACTCAGAAAGACAGACATATAGGAACATGCGAACTGTGTTCTCTTTGGAGTGCAGACCAGAGATGTAACTTTTTATTTTTTCAGATGGAATCCAGCCTATATTTTTGTTGATAAAAATATATTATTCTTGTTACCAAAAAATGAAGATGAGAATAAACTAATAAATAGAGACATAAAATAAATGCCATCTTCAATCCAAATTGAGATTCAGTTACTATTTACATTTAGTTTATATTCTTTGAGGATTTTGTCTAAGTAGCAAGTAACTCAAAGGCTTTTGTCTGTGCCAGAAAGGGGGAAAAAATGAAACAGAGAAGCTAAAAGGTTCAAAAATAGGAGACGCAATCTCCTATTTGTGCTGCGGCAGCAAGCATAAGGAACCAGAGCCCAGAGCTAGGCATAATACTCCCTAATGTAATTAGGAAGCCAAACCTATCTGATTCCTTCTGCCGCTGGGAACCCTCAAACTATGGAGGAAAATAAAGTATGGAACTGGCACAATAACTTCCCTTAAATGCACCGAGGACTGGAATATTAGGCCCGAGCCCACCGAGAATTGATGCAGTCCTTGATTTACCAGAGAAATCTAGTGGGGAACATTTTGTTTCTCCTCACCACCTCTGACAGATTCATGCTTAGAGCAAGGCTGTTTTAGGTTTCAGAGGGAATATTTTCCCTAAATTCACCCACAGAATAATTGTTCTTAAAATGAAGTTGCAAAAGGTGAGAGGATCCTTAGGAGGCACTTGGGCTGATAGATGGCTTGACTAAATGCATGATCCAGGAGACGGTGATTCCAGCTCTCCTCCAGGCCTGGGTTCTCTGCTCTGCATCATGGGCTGGAAATGCACATTCAGAACAGGTCACATGATCTTCCCGAATAACATCAGAGTGGACACAAGGGCACTCCCAAACAAGTTCGTCTCTGTACATATGCCGGAATCCCCAGCACTCCGGAGGCCATAATTGTAGCCACCACCTCAGAGCACTGGAAGTTGCTAGAGGGACACCCACCCCAGCCTCCCCTCCGGCATTTCTATTCAGAACGCAGAGCCCACACAGGACACACACATGTGATACATGCACGCTGAAGTATGCAAAGTCTTCTCCTTAACCCGACCCACCCGTTCTTACAGCTGAGTGACCCAAATGTCTGCATGTGGTAGATGCATGTAGAGTTTCCCAGAATCTGAACACATGTGAAAACCAAAGTCAAAAGGAAAAGAGAGGCAAGGAGAACACATATCTTTGAAACCTTATTTTTTGCTAAGCTCACCTTGATGCCAGTACTTCTTCACGTTTCGAGTCTAATTTCCTTATCTGACATCCGGTGTTCAGCCCCGACCTCTGCCCATCTCTTCTGCCTCATCTCTCACCATCCCACCCTTTCTCCACTTCCCCCACCCCAGGCCTCAGTGCCCTGTTCACTCTCAACCAGAGCTACCTGCAGTTCCTGAACGACCCTCTCAGACCTCCACCTCTCTCTGTGCGGCATTACACCCCTGCCAATGCCATCGTGTCCTTCAAATGACTCACGAGCCCCTTAACTTAGCGTCTTTACTCATTCCTCCAAAGTGTACTTCCCATCCAACACCGTCCACTGGATTCTTGTGGTCAGTTCAGTTGGGAGAGGGGGCGGTGCCCTCCATCTTCATCTCACAGGCATTGGCACAGGGTGGGATTCGGTAAATGCCAATTGCCAAGAAGAAGGGAAAGAGGCGAGGGAGGAAAGGAGGGGGAGCAAGAAATTAGTTCGAGATGAAACATAATGATTTGGAAGAACCAAAAGTGTTCCCTGTTTCTATGGGAAAAGAAATACACACACACATACACATGTATATGCATGAGCATATCTATGTAACTCGTGTTATGACTTGTATATATGTGTATATATAGGTATTTACATATGTGCGCAACTATGTATATTTGTGTCTCCACATGCCTACATGTATACACGTGTGTTTGTGAGAATATATATGTGTACATGTGTTTGTGTATACATGCCCATGTATGTACACACATATGTATACTCACACATACATACTCTGGTTTTCCTGGCTCACTTATCAGCCTATCTACACAACCCACAGTACATATAAATGGAATTAATATGATCACAACTTAAAGGGACACGGAAGGACTTTTAACCGGTTTTTAGCAAATGGTTATTGATGTTTACTTGGGGAAGCACACACACAGCATGTGCAGCTGGTGACACTGTGTGGGCCACCTGCTACCTAGTGCTTTTTCAATCATGCCTGATTACAAGATGAGGGAGAAAAACACCAGATAGCTCGCCCTGAGAAGTGTGTTATCATTCAGCCCGGGTCTGGGCAGAGACGTGCAGGCTGTGAGTGGCAGCGGCGTGGAAGATGGCGTGGGCTCTGGCCGCCTGCCGCAGTGGGCCCCTGGCTCAGGTTCCATGCTCTCTGTTAGCACGACAGAAAACAAATTCCAACTGGCCACAGTCGGAGCTAAAGCTTAGCCCTTCCCTCAGGCGGCCGGTGCCCTCTCTGATGCCGACAATGTCTGCATGAATTTCCCAGTTCCCTTGTTTATACAAATAAATTTTTCAAAATTAAATTGCTATCAGCAATCATCTAAAAATGCTTGATGTGATGACCAGAGTAATCACACGCATTCCCCTGCGAATGGTGCTCACAGTTCATACTGTGCTTCATACACAGCATTTTGTTTGCTCCCGGTAACGACTGAGGGAAAAGACAGGGTAATATTTTTTTAAGCAAATAAAGGAAATGAGATCAGAGAGGTAAAGTTCATTTTCCAGTATTGTTCATGAGAAGCCCTGAAAAGCCAAGTGTATTCTAAACCAGTTATTTATTCTAAAATAAATGTGCAATTCGGTAAAAAAAAAAATAAAAAATAAAAATAAAATAAAATAAAAAGAGTGCTTAGTGGTAGAAGGTCTGTCCACACACATCTATGTGGCCTGAGGCCAGTCATTTATTTTCTCTGGGCTGTTTTCCTTGGTGAAACTCCTGCTTTCTGCATATCAAAGAAGATGTTGCATGTGAAAGACCATCAAGAGGTATAAAGTGCTGATTCCCATAAAAGATGACTACTCTATGGTGATTGGTTATCATCTGCTGTGGCTTTCTTCTTCAGAGGCCACTCTGACTGAGTTTAAAGCCTGACGCTGGATTTATAGCATCACTAGAATACATCAGCTCCCAATGTCCTATGCAAGGGAGAACAGGTTACACCTCCATAAATCAGAAACAGATTGAATCTTTTATTGTAACTTGTCATCTGTTAGCTCCAAGAGCTTCTGTTGCTTTGATTACAGATAACATCACTTAAAATTTTCATGAGAGATGGGCACTGACATTAAAAATAAGTCAAATGAAATTCGAAGAAAAAAAATTCATTTACTTGGAAAGCTATTCCCTTAATGAAGTCACACCATTGTACATGCCACAAGATGATCAGTTCTGATAAAAGAGTTGTCACCAGTACATGATTGTATGAGCACTTTTTTATTTATGTAATATTTATGTTCCAGAAGTTCATTTATAAGTTGGTGGTTTGAAGTTTACAACTTCTAACCTCCCCATGTGATGCAATCTCAGCGTGAGCAAAATGGAAGAGGAATGATTCTGCTGTTTTGCACTAAAAGAATTTTTGTGGTTTAGCATGGTTGCTTATTCTCTGTGCCTGTGGGCAAATGTATTAATGAATGGTAACTCGAGATGCTTCCAGTAGATGTTCCCATTTTCAAGACAACTGGGAAGATGCCCACCTGCCAGAAACAAGAGGCCGAGGAAGGGAGACTCTCGGCAGCTACACTGGGCACTTCAGAAGGGATCACCACCCTGCATTTGCCATAGTCTCTCAAAGAAAAGGAGCACAGGGGGCACAGTACAGGACAGTCCTGTACGTAGGACATTCATAATTGAGGTATTTATAGGTCAGGTTGTGACCATGACATAGTTCCTCATTTTTTTTCCTGCTAAAGATATGGAAGATAGGCATTGCTTAACTGTAAGATCTAAGACACAGAAATAACCTGACCTCAGGGTGATCAGCCCTGTTACTATGGCAGCTGGTTGGCCTTTATGGGTTAACATTCAAATCCTCAAATGGAAGAAAACAATATGAGAAAATAACATCTGCAGAAATTGAGGCAGAAGTCATATGAAAGGTTATTTTTTCAAGAAAACAAAAAAGAAGGGGGAAAAAAGAATTTTTTATTGTTCATGCTTTCACAAAAACTCTACCAGCATCTGATTTTGCTTTGATCTGACCCCACCCCTACCTTTCCAGTGTTAGCTTTGCTACTAGAACGGATACACCCCTGGGCTGGAACTGCTCTATCACTGGAGGAGATAAGATCAGACCTGGTCCACCTGTCAGGTGTTAAATGCAAACAATCAGAGGCAGAAGTGAGACTGAATGGTTTGGCATTAAAGACTGGACAAACACTAGAGCTTAAGAAAGTAACACTCCAAGAGTGAGGCCAGTTGGTAAGCAGGGAGAGTTGAGCCCTCGGTGTAGACAGAGGGCTGACCCTGCGTGGTGCCATGGATGTTGGGGTGAGTTGTCCTATTTACTGTCTCCAGCCTGTCAGTCAGGAAACTGAGGATCCCAATGAGAAGAGTCTTAAACACCAGAGGTGGGATCCACAGATGGCATAATGGTTATGTTGCTGGACTCTCATGTAGTCAACCAACAGTAGTTGGTCTCATGTAGTCGAGTCCCAGACCCAGCAGCTTAAAACACGCCAGCCACGTGTGTGAATGCCCAAAATTCTGAGAGGAGAAGAGATTGTGGCCATCCTCCTTGGGGGGCATGATTTCTCGCTTTCTGTCTCTCTGTCTCTCTCTGTCACTCCTGTGACCACAGGCACCCTATAGCAAAAATCTCTCTAAAAAAAAAGAGAAAGAGAGAGAGAAAGAAAGGAAAAGAAAGAAGGGAAGGAAGAAGAAAGAAAGAAGGAAAAGAATATATCAGAGATTAGGACCCAAAGACTCCATCTGTAGAGGTCCTGATTCATTTTATTTAGGCCCTAGGAACCCGCAGGCCATACCTTGAAACACTGCACTAAGCAACAGTGTCAAATTTCACCTCAAAGAAGCAGGTCCACAGCCACATCTGTAAAGGAGTAGGCTAAAACAGAGGCAACGAAGTTGGTGTGTGCAGATGCCCAATTACCAGTCAGCAGTTTCATCTGAAGAGTGGCAAGTCATGGAAGCCAGCAGAAGAAGAATAGGAATGAGATTGCTGTTCTGGGCTTCAGTCCCAACACAGTGAGTCAAGAGACACTTGGTGGATATTCTGTTGTGATAACTGGCCCTACTTGCTGCCGCCTTTGTCCCACCCAAGTCTAAAGAGCTCCGACACTGGTTAGTCTGGTGGTTACACAGAGGACCAGAACTGTTTTGAGAGAAGGTTGCAGTTAGGCACACAATGTGAAGACACTGGCTATAGGTGGTCAGACGAGGTAGGGAGGGAGGAACAGGGAAGCCCAGCAGGTGCGGAAGTAACAACAGCACTGTTATCCCAAGGTCTGGAGTACTTTCTCCCTTAGATATGTCAGCCTTCAGGACAGAAGTCTTCATCGGCTGGAGTTTGGTTCTACCAGGCTGGTGGGGTCTGATTGCCCTACGACAGTGAAGGGCAAGATATGGCAAGAGCAGACACTGGGTGGGTGAGACACACCAACCTGGTGGCTTCTACTGAGATTAAAGCTGACGAAGTGGAGAGTGGGAGGGAGTAGAGGTTAGTGGTTAGGGTAACATGTCCTGTAGCTGAGCTGAGTTTGCTCCTTGGGGTTATCACTTCTTGGCTTGAGTAACTGTCCACAAAACCCTAAATCTCAATGATTCTATCAGTGAAAGTTGGATCACTATCGTTTCTGCCTCTTGGGGTTTTGTGGAGATTAAATGTAATAATCAGGGTATAGTGACTGGTGATTATTAGACAGAAGCCACTCAAGACAGATATTACTACAGGAAAAACTTGGTTTTTGTTTTCTTAGTCTTTTCTCCAACAATTTGCTCTCCTTTGTTTCAAGTGCTGACTGATCATGGACTCATTCTTCTTAGCAAGCACAGCACTGGAATCAGCCCTATATTCTAACACTCCAACCCAACCCCAATTTAAAGTGAAGCTGCTTAAAAGATTCATCTATTAGTATATTGGTCATTTCTTTACCTGCCATCCACTCTACTACCCTGCCTGCTAAATTGCTATTGCAGGGTCTCTAAAGGCTTAGTTGCCAGATCCATAGGCACTGTCAAGAAGTTTCATCTATGGCTCCCTCTGCCAGTCTCAGAACTCGCTTTCTTCCTGCTTCTTGGGACTCTCTCCCTTTCTTGCTGCACACTTTACAGGATAACCTGCTTCTCCATTTCATACAAAAATTGTTCCTTCCCAATATCTCTTGAGACCATCTTTCTACATTATTTACATGTCCATTGCTTTTGTTCAAGGTGCCTTGTTTCTCACCCATGTTTGCCCCTATCTTGGCCATTTCTCTAATGTGTGATGACAGCATCTTTAACTTTGAAATGTAAAAATCTTCCAGAGTCTGGAAGTCTCCCTGTCTTTCTGCTCCTCCTATACACACCCCTCAAAGCTTAGGAAATCCATCGAATCACAAGATTTTATTTCTAAAGTGTAAGTTAATGATATTTCATGCCCCACCCCGGGTTATCCACTTTTCAGTAAATGGCTTCACCATTGGTCTTGTCTAGGCCCTAAAACTAGGAATCATCTGTGATTAAATGTTTCCTGCTACAACATGCACATATGCCCTAGTTTCAGAAGACAGAACCATGATACCTCTTATGTACACTCCATTTCTAGTCATTTTTCCTGCCACCACCAAAGGCTCAGCCCCACTGACTTGCTTCCTAGACCCCTGACTTGCTCAGATCTCTCCTCCTCCATTCTCACCTGCCTAAAATGCATTCTCTACCTAGAAGCCAAGGCTACATCTCACTGTTTACCACCTTGGAATGTGCTCCTAGGACATCTCCAGTGGACCTCAAAACCATTTATGCTGAGTTTGATAGCCTCACATGATCTGACTTCTGATAACCCCTCCAGCATTATTTTGGATCATTCTCCTCACCCTTGCTATGCTTCAACATCATGGGTCTTTACGTTTCTGGAGCAGGTCAAACTCCTCACTAGACTCAGGCATATCGGCATATCGTTATTTGGGACATCTTTCCAGGGCATTCTTCTGCTTAGAACATTCTTCACTCACTCTATGTATGAGTGTATCTTTCTCACCTGTCAGGTTTTTATTTCAATACGACTTCCTTAGAGAAGTCTTCTGTGAATATCCCATCTAAAATCCATTCCTTTGACTCACCATTTTCAATGCCACCACCATATTTC
Source organism: Tupaia tana (assembly GCA_026018925.1). Taxonomy (NCBI): domain Eukaryota; kingdom Metazoa; phylum Chordata; class Mammalia; order Scandentia; family Tupaiidae; genus Tupaia; species Tupaia tana. The sequence continues at coordinate 96,053,443 of JAKSZU010000005.1, forward strand.
CTTCATAGCACTACTAACAGTGTGTACTTCTCTTATTCATTAAAATTGTTTTACTTTCAATGTTGCCTCACTGCATCCCCTTTGAAATCTACATTCCATGAAGACAGGGACCCTTTCCACTCAGTCACTCTTGTATCGCCAATGCCAATGAGAGTACTTGGCACACAAATAAGCTCCTTAAATACTTGTCATATGTCCAAATGAGTTCAGCTTATTAAAAATGCAGTGATCTCCAGAGATTCCACAGCAAGGTCAAACCCTTTAGAACACAGGACTCCTGTCCACCCATCCAACCCCTTCTCTTCACACCTCTCTATATAATCTTGGTACTGCAGTCATTCAGTCCCTAGGCAACTTCTAAATGGAATCACCTCTCTTGGGATATTACTTTCACCTGGAATATTCTGCCTGTGCATGTCCTCCTCGAGAACTCCAGCATCAACTCATTTGTGATTTCCACCATTCCCAGCAACACCCACACCCCCTGCAGTATACTCCCCATAGTTACCTCCTCACAGTAAGGTTCCCTGTCTGGAACTACTTGTGTCTCCCGACTCTGCTCTCCTCTGGGATGTGTGTGCCTCAAGGACATATTATTTGTCACTGTATCACCAGAATCTGGCACCTTACATAGCATTTAATTGGTGCTCAGAAAAACAAATGTCAAATAAATAAATGAATGAATAAATATGCCTCTCTGTAAGGCTCTTAGAATTGCTGTCTTGGGTTGCTCATTTTTTTAGTCTTACTACAATCAATATGTTGATAATTTTAGGCTAGAAATTTGATATGGCATATTGGGTGAATTAGCATGATGTAAGCCATGGTACTAAAATTATACATAATAGCATAATTATACCTGGTATCAGATAATTAGATGCGATAAGTGACTTTAAAAGGTTTTAGGTGCATTTTCACTAATGGTTGATTCTTGGTAATCTTGGACATTTTTAATATTGCCAATTGACATGTAACAGGGCGATGATCCACTTTAGCTGTGAGAGCTTTGTATTCCACGGCGTGTTGTTTTTCTCTCTAATGGTACAGTGAGTGTTGCTTTATACGTTCATTACGCCAGGCAGCATCAGCAAAGATAACTGCAGGATAACCTCCAAGGACTTCCTTAGTCCCAGCAAGACAAATGTGTACAAGTGGCTGCATTCACTTTAGCTTAGAGAATGTTAATTGTCAATGATTTTGACCTTAATCTTTCCCTTGCTGTGTCTCATACCAATTCCATAAAATAACAACAAATATAAACCACCCTTCTGTGCCCTGCGAGGCTGAAGCTCTGTTCCTCTGGTACCCTCTGGGGGCATAAGATAAAACCTTAAAGGGTGAGCAATTATTGGGCTGAAGGGGAGGTGGAGGCAGGTTGCATAGGAGACACACATAGCCCATCATTCACCAACAATTTGTGTACAGAAATCTGAAGACTGCACGGCGTTTGAAGTATCATAGAAGGTATTGTAGAGATTATAAGACTACACAGTTCCTACCCTTTCATCTTTCATTGCCACTCAGAAATTACTTAGCACTCCTGTGTCATTCAGGGAAGCAGAGTTAATTTAGATGGTTCAGAAAATTTTAAGGAAGAGACTACTTACAAAGGCGTAAGCAAGGTAATGGTAACCTATAGCAGATGTTGAGACACCCAGAGATCATAGGTAACAGTGGGAAACTATTATCGCCCATAGGTAGGGAGGAGCAGAAATTTTGCTGGAGCTACGGGAGAGGGGCCATGACAACACCTGGAGTAATAGAGGACTACAGTGATTTCTAGAAACGAGGCTCAAAATGTGGAAGGAAAATTCATCCTCCTGGGTGTCCGGGTGATTCGGTTCATAGGAGATCAACTTCTGAGCACACAGAAGAGGAGATAAGGGAGAGACAAAGGGAGAATAACCAGCAAGGCTCCACAATTCTAATTATCATGATATCCCCTACATACTTTCTCCTGAACTTCCTCCATTTCCAAAATACCCATTGCCACCATGTGGTTCTGAAAATTCATCTTTGAAAACCAGCAGTCTAGAAAGATGCAATTTAAATTGGATGTCCCTGTAATGTGCCTTTTGTGATCTTTGTTATTCAGATTGTTTACATAGACCAAGGGTCACCAATTACTTTGCCCCTAGAGTTAGATTGTGGAATGCCAGGAAATTGCTTTTAGTGATACTGCAAATTAAAAAGTAGAGTCACAGAACCTCAAAGACATTGATTATTCAGTCTGCTACTTGACTGGGGAGGTCAGCCGTCTCCCATATTAACCCTTCCCTCTGTAAACTCAGCTTAATATTTGCCTCTAGTTTGAGTAACAAATATACTTTGTTAGGTAGATCATTTGATTTCATATTAGGCTTCTACTTTTGTGTAAGAAATCATTGTTCTTTGCATGCAGAATTATTCTGCCTTGGGGCCAACAAGTGGTGTGGCGGTTAAGGTTCTGGACTCCCACATGGTCAATTACGGTTCAAGTCCCAGACCTGGGGGCTTGAAAATCACACCAGGCATGAGTGTGTGCATGCCCAAAATCCTGAGGAGAATGGGGGAGAAGGGATTGCAACATGGCCTTCCCTTCTGGTGGTTGATTTCTCACTTTCCCTCTCACTGTCTCTGTCTCTCTCCAGCAAGTGCATGTGCCCTGTGACAATAAATAAATAAAATTAAAATAATTTTTAAAAATTAAAAAAAGAATTTCTCTGCCTTATATCCTACATTTTTGCTAAATCAGAACAAACTGAATAATGAATTAATACCCCTGGAACAGATTCATATTTTCGTGAGATTATCCATTTTATGTCTTTGGCTGAAGGATGATTTCTGGTTCCTGGTTACTAGGTTTCTGTTTATTCTATTAGTGTGTCAAATTCAACTTTACGATGATTAATTTTCCTGGAATGATATTGGTAATTTCTCGAAAGTTTTCTGCTTCAACCAGTTTTCTTTTCATTTGCTCCAGAGATAGTTTTTCATTTGTTCAGGCAGTTTTTGATGAGCTATTTATTTTTTTTTTCAAGCCTGTTGTGTTCATTTGCTATGATTTCTTTCTTGTATTTAACTCGCTTGATAAAAATCATATGTACACTATATTTGTGTGCTTTGATCTACGAATGCACTGCTACTTCATCTGAAGTATTTATGCTTCCCCTAATTTTGATTTCATTAATGTAATGTTTCTCTAGAGAATAATATCATTGTGTATTTGGGTTATATTGAAATTCAATTAATTTAGTTATGGTTATTAACAATTTAAATATTTGCCTGGTTTTTATTCTTGTTTTTCTCCCATGGTTGTGTATTGAACTCTTATTTCTAGGCTGTATACAAATGTTTAACAAGTTTACATTCTGCTGTCAGGAAGATTTTAGGATAAATAAACTTCCAGAATGCTATCACCTGCCCTGATCTCTCTTCTGAACCTCAGAATCACACTCAGTTGCTTTCCTTTGGGCATCTAATAAGTGTCTGTGATGGTTAATTTTATGTGTCATCTTTACTTGGCCATGAGGTGTGGCTATTGGTCAAACATTATTCTAAACATTTCTATGAGGGTGTTTTTGGATGAGGTTTAACATTTAAATTGACAGAGTAGAGCAGATTGTCCTCTAGGAAGGGCCCCATCCTGTCAGTTGAAGACCTGAATAGAACAAAAGACAACCTAGCCCAAGAATTCTCTTAAGCGAATTCCCCAGCCTGCAGGTCTTCAGACTGGAATTACACCATGGGTTCTCCTGGTTCTTAGGCCTTCAGACTCAGGCAGAAACTAATTGGCTCCCCTAGGCCTCCAGCTTCTTTTTTTTTTTTTTTTTTTTTTTTTTTTTTTTTTTTTGAGAGGTTTTTTGCTATAGGGCGCGTGCGCTCGCCAGACAGACAGAGAGAGACAGAGAGACAGAAAGCGAGAAATCACCCCCCAGGGGGGATGGTCACGCCGCAATCCCTTCTCCTCCATTCTCCTCTCGGGATCTTGGGCACGCACGCACACGCGCCCGGCGTGAGTTGTAAGCCACCGGGTCCGAGACGCGAACCGCGGTCGACTACGTGGGAGTCCAGCGACATAGCCATTACGCTAACTGCTGGTTCCCCCAGCTTCTTGACTTACCATACAGGTTTTATTCACCAACTTCTATAATTGTGTGAGCCAATTTCCCATCAGCTTTCTCCCTCTCATTCTCTCTCTTTCACACATTCACAACATGTGTATATACACACATACTTTATTCTGTTTGTCTGAAGAATCCCAACTAATACAGCATCTAAGATTTAACAAACCTTTAACCAAACTTGTGACTCTCCACCAACCTTCATCTCCCATAATCTTCCTGTTCTCCATAAATGGCAACTTCATTCTCCCAGGTACTCGGGCCAGAAACCTTGGCACCCTTCCTGGTTTCTCTCTTCCTATTCCATCCCACAATTCTTCAGAAAAATCTGTTGGATCTAGACTCAAAATGTATGCAGACTCTATACATTTTGTCATCTCCATTGTCTCTACTCTGATCCAAGCCACAGAAGTCTTGTGGAAGCCTTGTGCCTATTGTCATAATCAATACTCTCATTGACCTCCTGCTCCAACCATTGCTCCCCATTGTCCACTCTCTATGTATGAGTCAGGTCAGTCACTCCTCTTCTCAAAACCCTTGGTGGTTTCCCATGTGATCTGGAGTAAAACTGAAAGATCTTACAAAGTGCTTGTGGTAAGTGTAGCCTGATTGGCCCCGGCTTCTTCTCTGACCTTATCTGCTGCCGTGACCCCCTCTGTCTGAGTGCACTGCTCCTTGAATGCACTCAGCCTTCTTCTGCTTCAGACCCTTCCTCATGATGTTCTCCCTTCCAAGGTACTGGTCCTGTAGAATCCTCAGAGCTAACCCCCTTACTTTATTCATGTCTCTATTTAAGTATCACCATGACAGCTCTTCTGAAAAGGTAGCCCTCTTGGCACAATAATTTCTATCTTCCTTTCTTTCTCCATAGCATCCCTTACCACAGCACATATTACCATGCCTGGCAAGATGGAGGTGCTTAAAGTTGGGTTGAATGAATAGCTAAGCATGTACATAGATAACCACTATAGAAGGCAGATATAATTCCTCTATAAGATTTATGGGCAAAAATTCTGTAGGGGTGGAGAGATTATTTTTGGGTAGAGAAACCAAGGAAGGCTCATCCCTGAGGAATGCTTGCTATACACCTTAGTAAAATGAAAAGCCAACAGTGCAGAGGCTTCCTATCAGACATACCTGATTTGAATCCTGACACTACTACACTCACAAGTCTGATACCCTAGAAAAGTCTCCTTAATTTGAGTGTGAATAGTTTTTCTACTTCCTGGAGTTGCTGTATCAGTAAAGGTTTCATCAAGTCATAGAACTGCCGGGCCAGGAGATGACATGGTTAAGGCACTGGATCCCACATGGCTAACTCCACATCTCGAGTCCCAAACCCAGAAGCTTGAAAAACTCCCCGGTGTGTGTGCGTGCATGCCCAAAATCCCAAGAGGAGAATGGAGAAGAAGGGGTTGAAGCATGACCATCCCCCAGGGGGGAGATGATTTCTCACCTTCCTTCTCTCTCTGTTTCTCTCTGGTGAGCAGACATGCCCTACGGCAAAAATCTAAAATAAAATAAAATAATGCAAAATTACTATGTATGGTAAAGGAAGAAGGAGTCATTTGGATTAGACTTTCACAGAACTGTAAGAGTCAGTGGGCACTGACTGCAGGCTATTGGCTCTGCACCTCATACTGAACCTGAAGAATGAAGTCTTTAGGTCTTTTAGACTGGCAAATGGGGTAGAAAGCTGGAAGAGATGGAGAAAAGACACATAGAGCCTGCATGGATAAACCAGAGCCATGCAAAGTCACCTGGAACTTGTGAGACAATTTGGAGCCCGCATCTGTCTCTCACTCCTTCAAACTCAATGTTGAAGGCTACCTGCTGGAGAAACTGATGCCTTTCAGTACAGTGCTGCATGTGCACCTGCTTCAGGCCTTGGAAAAGCTGAAGGACCAAATCTTTTGGGAGTTAGAAAAATGGTGACTTGGGATGCTGAGCCCCACCAACCAGGCGAGATAGCAGATGAGCCACGATGTGCACATTCTGCCCCAGTGCAAGACTAAGCCCTGCTCTGACCTTCTGCGTGTAGGAAAGATGGCTGCTGGTTGACTTCCACATTCCACATCTACTGTGTCTCATGGCCAGTACTAACCCGGACCCATAAGAGGAAAAGAATTTGAGAAAGAATAGTTAGCGTGGCTTAGCTAAGTTGACACACTACAATTGTAAGAATTTCTACTCATAATATTTACACTTGATAACTTATCACTCCATATAGAATATTAACAGACATCAGACAATAAAAAAAATCCTTTACTGACGTTTTTCATTATTTGACTGCAAACAGTTCTAAAGAAATTTTAGACACATCTCTTTAAAATTTGAGTTTACTTAATCCCTCAAACATGGCTGAGTATCTTATTTCATAATCCAGTACCTACAGGAGCCACTAAAAGATAAGCAATGCAATTGTGGCATGTTTTGGACTAAGTAGATCTATTGCATTGCTGTCTGCTAAGGAAGCACATCGCTTTGCCCTCTACTTCTAGAGACAAATTCTAGTGCTTTAGGGAAGCAAACTAAATGAATCCTTAGGGAGCCCGGGCAGCCTGACCTTCCACTCAAGGTCCTACAGTACTAGGCTCTTATTTGTTTCCTTTTAAATCCCACCTTTGTTTATGCAAGTTCATTACTCATCATCCATCTTTACCCTTCTTTTCCCTACAATGACTTCAGACTCGCTTTTCTCTCTGAGTTTCTTTCCCGCCTCTCACTCATTAAGCTAATAGACTAGAAAGAGGAAAAGAAAGAAAAAAAAAAACTTTCTTCAAAAGTCACTTCTTCCTTGAAACCCTTGAGTGATGAGCTTTTAATGATCTATCACTTTCTTCGTGATACAATGAAGCTGGAGGTCAGAATCCTCCGCTTATAAGGAAGAAAAGTGGAACTTCAAAAGACTTCTTATCTTTAGAAACACAGAGACCCTCCTGTCTGATTCACATCTGAGTTCGCAATTATTTTTCTTTTATTCCTTCTGTCACATAACAAAGCAACCAGACTTACACTTGCCCCTCACATGCTGGACTATGTTTTCAATTCTATTAAAAAACTGATAGTTTCTTTTTATTTATGGTTTAAAAAATAGTTTTTAGTATATATGTCTTGCTGTATATATAGATAGAGACCTAGATGGATGGATGTATAAATAAATTGGTGGATGGTTGGATGGATAAACAGACCCAATATGGAGTGTTGAAAAAGCAGAGGCCTTTTAAAGTAATTTGCTTATTGTTTTAGTTTGTTTATTTATTTCTTATGAGAGGGAGAGAGGGGGATGGCCAGCATGGTCCTCATGCTGTGGTCCATCTCCAGCCTCAGCCAACCCATATGATGCGCTCACATGCACACATGCCCACCATGCGCAGGGAGCGCTGAGGAAGCAAACTCGGAACGCTTCCATGGGGGTCAGCGTTACAAGTGCTGCATTCGGGCTCTAATACCACTTGACCCTTTATTCGTTTTTTATCACAATGATCCTACTTTTTCAAATTTAGGAAACTTTGTCAACTGGGGGAATTTTATTTTGTACATAAAATCCTTTGGAGCTTTATCCATAGAGAAATTGAAATCATAACCTTCTAAAAGTTCTAGCATTTGACAGTTCTATTTATAAATCACTGGGAGTTCACACCCCTTGTTTTGTATATGGAAAATTGAGGCTGTAAAGGTATAAGTGAGATACTTAAGCACAGGAAACCAAAGCTTGAACTTAGGCTCTCTAAATCCTATTGCTTTCTGTTATGCGGTCATGCTACATGGAGAAATATATGGCCTAAGCAAATTGTAAGTAAAACAATTTCATTCGATCTGACACTACATAAGTGTTAATCCCGGAATAGCAATGATGAGATTAGTGAGCTGTAGGTTTCTTTATTCCTTGTTCTTTTTTCATTATAGAGTGCATGTGCATGCAAGAGACAGACAGACAGACAGACAGACAGAAGAAACCTCCACAGGGTTTGGTCACACTGCAATCTCCTTCCTTTGGTTGTCCAGCCCATCAGATCTTAGGCACTCACATGCATGCCCAGCATGTTTCAGGCCAACCAGACCAAGGATTTGAGCTGTGGTTGCAGTGAGGGATCCAGCTTACCTTGAGCAGCATGTTACTGCTGTGCCACAGAGCCAGCCCAGTGTCTTCATCTGTACCAGATTGGATTACACCTATAGAATCGTGCCCGTCTGTGCAGTGAAAACACAGCTTGAGACTGGAGGTTTGAGTCTGGAGATTTCCAGTTAATAATTCTTAAGATTTTTAGATGTGTTAACAGTATTATGGTTACTTTTTAAAAACTTATCTTTCAGAAATATACAATGATGTATCTCCATAGATCACGTGATCTGGTATCTTATATTGCCTTCAAAATCATATTGTATTGGGAGAAAAACAGATAAAACAAAAGTAGTCTCATTGAAACTGGGTGATGCACTTAATAGGGATTATTATACTATTCCCTATTTCTGTTAACATTCAAACTTTCACATGGCAAACAAATTAACTTTTTTTTGGAGAGCTTTTTGTTTGTTTGTTTGTTTTTGCTACAAGGGCATGTGCATTCACCAGAAAGACAGAAAGCAATAAATCACTCCCTGGAGAGGATGACCATGCTGCAATCCCTTCTCCTCTGTTCTTCTCTCAAGATCTTGGGCACACATGCACAAGTGCCCAGCGTGAGTTTAAGCCACTAGGTCCAGGACTTGAACCATGGTTGACTACGTGGGAGTCCAGCAACATAGCCATTATGCCAACTGCTGGTCCCCAAAAAATTAACTTTTAAAAGCAGTGCCACTGAAGTATTAAGGTGATAAACTCAAGCTCTGGAGTCAAGATCTGCTACTTACAAGCTCTCCATCTTTAAAATGTATATAAAGAACCTACCTTCTAGAGTTGTTAAAATTTAAAAAAAAATTAAATGACATAACATGTGTAAAATCCTTAAAACTGTCCCTAGCACATTTGTAACCACTCAAATTTTATCTAAAATATAATCGCTGTTACGGTCACTATTTGAAAAGATGTCTTGTCTCCAGGAATTCTTGTCCCCTTCCTTCCCTACTATGATTTTAAAAAAAATAATAAATACTAAATAAATAAAAGAAGTAAATACCATTATCCTAGCTTTTCAGATAAAACTGAAGTTTTCAGATGACATATAGTAAGAAAGTCATAAAGTTGAACTGCAGAACGCAGAAAGGAAAAGACAAAAACAAAGCTATTGATTATAATGATGAACTGTTTCCAAAATCAAAGCAATGTGGTATCATATACTCAGTGAGAAGTGGACACCGTCGCTGATTTGACAAGGGGCAGGACCACGTGCTTTCTGGCAGACTTCATTCTTTGCCAAAGGAATCGTCCAGGGCTTACTCCCTTTTACTCCTCTTCCCATTCTGGCTTTTCTCACTCCTCAGTTATCCTTCCACCTCTGATTTTCTGGTCTTTCCTTTATGGAAAAGTGACATGATTAGAGTAGGTGGTAGACCAGAAGGATTGTCTACAGAGATCAGAGATGGGGAAACTGTAGGCAAGTATTCCTTTCACCAAAATTGAGGGTCTGGCACTATTCATGACAGGGACTACTTGCAAATAGAATGGTCAGGACCCATTGCATTGCAGAAGACAATTTGGAAGGGGAGGAGTTGTCAGAATTTTGCCAGTCCCTATCTTGAACACTGCTAAGTGTCTAGGTGTGAAAACAAATCTTGGCATTGTTCACTTCCATCTGTACTGGCAAATGAAAATGGATCAAATGGATCAATAACCCTGTGAATAGAGACCTAAGTCTTCCAATATTAGACAAGTCTATGCACTGTCTGTGCACTGGCCCTCACCTGCATCTCCACGTTGAGTAGTCTAACCTCTTTTCCCACCACTTCCATCCTCCCCACAACCTTAAACTCCAGGAAGGAGCATCGCTTCCTCCAAGTCTTCCCACTTGCTGTTTTCTCCACCTTGAAAATGGTTCTCTTAGATGTCTCCATTGATTACGTTCTTATTGTTTTTCCTTTTTCCTCCTTTACATTGTTAGGGGGCACATATACTCACAAAAAGAGGGAGAGAGGAGGGAGAGAGTGTCTCCCAATGGGACACTGTCATGCTCTAATCCTTTCTCCTCGTTCTCTCCATCCCATTGGGATTTTGGACATGCACACACATTATCTGGTGTGTTTTTCAAGCCACCAGAGCTGGGATCTGAACCATGGTCAACCACATGAGATGCAGCTTCTTTAACCACTGTACTATAAAGCTCGCCCCTTGTGGCCTTTCAGTGTCTGAGCAAATCAACCTTCCTGATGTGGCCTCCCCTGACAACTGGTTACTGCTATAAACTACTGCCCTACTCTGAATCTTTTCTTTTTTAATTCGCTATAGGGCACGTGTGCTTGCTGAAAAGAGACGAGAGAGAGAGAGAGAGAGAGAGAGAGAGAGAGAGAGAGAGAAAGAGAGAGAGAGAGAATGAGAAAATTCATCCAGAAGGGATAATGTATAAATCCCTTTTCCCCTATTCTCCTCACAGGATTTTGGGCTCTCACTCATGCTCACATGCCTGGTGTTTTTTTAAGCCACTAGATCCAGGACTTGAACTGTGCCATCAGCTATGTGGGATTCAGCTTTATTAACCACCACACCACCTGACTGACTCTCTACGTTTTTTTCTAAGTTTTCAAAATATATTTATTTTATGCAGAAGATAAAGTCAAGCACTCTCGACAGGGTCTCACACCACAATCTCTTTTTTTTTAAAGAGAGAGATTCTTGCTATAGGGTGCATGTGCTTGCTGGAGAGACAGAGAGAGAGACAGAAAGACAGAAAATGAGAAATCACCGCCCCCCCAGGGGGAGGGCCATGCTGCAATCCCTTTTCCCCCATTCTCCTCTTGGGAATTTTGGGCATGCACGTACACACACTCAGCATCAGTTTCAAGTGTCTGGGACTTGTACTCCAGTCGGCCACATGGGAGTCCAGGGAGGTAACCACTATACCACCTGCTGTTCCCCACATCACAATCTTTTCTCCAGCCTTCATGCTAGCCAGGATTCATGTACATGTGCACACCTGTCTGATGTGGACAGGTTGACCCTAATCTTCCATGTGACCTCAACATTGCCTAATATTGCACTACCACTGTGACACTGAAGCTGGGCCTGACTTCATTCTTAATCTCTTTTCTCTGCTTTATTATTCTATATAACTTTCATCATCTTGTAAAGCAGTGTGTAATTTAGTTAGTTACTAATCTCCCTCTCCCCCATGATTCGAGTATTTGTATCTGTTTCATTCTTCAATAGTTTGGCAATGCCTAGACTACTGACCACCACATAGCCAGTTTTAAGTAGATATCTGTTTAACTGAATGAATGGTGACTGAATGAATGAACAAGGAAAATAAGTAATAAAAGACATGTAAAACTTGTAACTACAAGGTGTAGTTTATTCATTTTTAACTGACAAAGATCAGTTCCCTCTCCTGACCACCTAGACTCTGTCTTCTGAGCTGCAGCTGTCTGTCTGAGTATCAGTTATCACAGACATTGGCAACAGTGATGCATGTGCCCTTTCTGGGAGAAATCTGCCACACAACCTTCCCCTATAGTCCACAACATAAGATCATCTTCTCAAATAAGCCCGCTCACCTTCACATAAAGATGTACAGGTGGGATAATGTCTAGGGTTTGTTAAAAGGTGTGTTATAGGGTTTGTCCCAGAGATTATCCTTAGAGAGCATTAAGGTCTGAACATGGATTTAATATCTTCATCAGTTATGAAACATTTTAGGAAAAGGGTTGCATAAAATAATAAAATATCATTTTAAAAACACATTCAAAAGAAGACAGTTTTATTCATCTAAGCACTTATCAGCACTCAAAACAGTTAGCAAATTATTATCAATATGAGGACTTTCTGGTTGTGTTTCCTCAAATTTGTAAAGATTATTTGTGGAAGCAGTTATTGCATAAATTGTTTACATTTACTGCTTAAGGAAGGAAAAAAAAACTATATTTACTTAAGTATGTGAAATGTGAAAAATATTTGTTACTTAGATAGCAGCTAAGTGATATATCAACTTAATTAGGACACCTTTCCTTCTTTTTTTTTTATAGAGAAATTTTTACTATGCAGTGTGTGCATTCTCCAGAGAGACAGAGAGAGATAAAGAGAAAAGAAAAGCAAGAAGTTACCCCCCAGGGGGGGTAGGCCATGCCATAATCCTTTCTCCTCCATTCTCTTCTCGGGATCTTGGGCACGCATGCACATGAGTTTGGCCTGAGTTTCAAGCTGCTGGATCAGGGACTTGAACTGCAGACGACTACTTAAGAGTCCAGCAATGTAACTATTACATCATCTGGTGGTCCCAGGTAAGCTTTCCTTCTTAAAGGAGCAGGAAGTGGTTTACTACCCAATCCATTTCAGCCATTCACCAAATTTCCTTGGGTGCACGTCCCCAAAGCCAATGCAGCTGTCTACAGAGCAATACGTTATTTGTACAGGGTAACATTCTACATACAAAGTGAATGACAGAGACACAAGTGTTCCCCAGAATGTCTTCATTTCATTAATTTTCCCGTTTAACATTAAATTGGAATGTGTAAATCCTGCATTTTATAAGAGTAGCCTTTTAAGAAACTCTACACATGACATTTCTGTTGGATTATAGGTTATATCAATTTTCCCCTAAGAAGAAAACTCTCATTCAGAATAAGATCTGTCAGAAGGTGACAGCTGTTTTTTGTTGGATGTAGAATTAAGTAAACAGTTAAGACAGTGGAGCTTTTACTAAGATGATTTAATAAAGCTCATTAATGTTGTTGATTTACATAGCTGACCCAAATAGAATACAAAATTCAACTCCGCGTTGCAGTAATGTGTCATCAAAACATATTGATGTACTAAATGTGCTACCCATGTTAAATTTTAATTTTAAATTTAATCAGATTTGTTAAGATAAAAGGTAGAACACAAAAGGAGAAATATTGGAAATATTGGGGAATAGTTTACATTTATTTTCCTTTGTTTTCTAGCTCATGTAAAGTGCTCAGTCTCTCATTAAGAAGGTATTAATAGCTTCACTGTTATGAAAACAAAACAAAACACTGAGTTATTTTTGAGATTCTAGAGCAAAGCTATTAAATCAATCAATATAAAAACCAATGGGAAGTTGGAGAAGGGCTTTAACACTCAGTAAACATACTCTTGCCTCCATCAGCTGTATCAGTGATGAATCAGCAAGGAGGCACATGGCCCAGCAAAATTTACCCCCATGTCTCAAATCATAATTTACATAGTTCTGATCCTCAGAGCACAAGCACTTGGATTTTTTTTTTTCTGCCATGCCCAATTCTTTCACTCTTTCTTCACCATATGATGACTGAGAATGGCATAAGTCTACTTGCTAAGTTCGTGATTCAATTTTCATATATTAAGATGTCTTCATTCTCCTTTAACTTTGTGAAAGGGGAACACTTGTGCTTGTGTCATTTACCTTATATATAGAATGTTACTCTGCAGAAAGAGCTGAATTACTCTGGAGACAACTACATAGGCTTGGGGGAAACACACCCAAGGAAGTTTGGTGAATCAGACTGAAATGAATTGCATAGTAACCCACTTCCTGCTCCTTTAAGAAGAAAACATTTCCTAATTAAGTTGACATAGTTTACATTTGATTCCAGTAGCTCCTGACAGTTGATAACTAGGTTTTGGCTGTAAAACTCATAAAATGTTAGAATCAAGCTATGAATTGTAATAATCAAAGCAATTGGCAACATTTATTAAGCATTTATTATTTTTGGAGCAGTAACTCCTTTAATATTCTCAGCAGTTCCATAAGGTTTACTATTTTCCCACTGCAGAAATGAAGGATCCTAGGCCCAAGGGACTCCAGGCAAAGTCACATGCTAACAGTGGGAAAGCCAGGACTTGAACTTGAGAACTGAGTGGGCCTGCACGTTTCTACTAGACTGGGATGGTTCTTGGAGAGTAGCGATATTAATAAGGATCTAATATTGTGCCAAATGTAGTGAAGTAGAAAGAGCACAGGAAATGCATAGGGTTTAGAGTCTGCATTGTACTATATAGATTCAGGTAAAAACTGCACCAAACTAGGAGTATGACCCCCAGTGAGTTACTTAACTTGCCTGAACCTCAATTTCCTATATGTAAAGTGGTATTAACAAAAACGAAGCCAAGTAAAGGTTTGCCTTCTTTGGGAGCCCTTTGTCACTCTTCTGAGCCTCCTTTCCCCTACTCATCACTCTCTCCCCATCTTCTTCAATTTACTTCTCTCCGCTGCATGCAGGCTGCTGGGAAGCTCCACTCATCAGACAGCAGCAGGGCTCCAGAAATCTGTAAATGGTGTAAACGGTGCACCCTATGATGGATGCTAAAACCAGCTAATCAATGAGAGTGCAGTACAAGGGTAGTCTTAAAACAAGAATAGTCTTAAAAATGTAAAAGAGCATTACTTGTTGAACTTGTTTTCTGTAGATTTACATTTCCCAAAATAATTTTTTATATATTATTAAGAGTAACCACCACTCCCAAAATAAATTTGAGGCCCTACCTGATATCACAGTTGGTAGCAAACTGAGCTGCAGCGCTGGAAGCCACTGACTGACCACAAGTTGGGATCCCCAGGGTAGCCTGAAAACACACCAGGCTTGTGTGTGCGTGCCCAACATCCTAGTGAGCTGAGAGTTGTGGGAATGGGATCGTGGTGTGATGAGACCCTTTCAAGTATGTCTTTCTCTCTCTCTCTCTCTCTCTCTCCTCTCTCATACATATGTACATAATCTTTATCTTGAATTTTGAAAAATAATAAGTTTGAGGATAAGCAAAACTAAAACTATTTTTTTGCAGGACTTCTCAGAATCATTAAGAAGCTAACCGCAGGGACCAGCAGTTAGCGTAATGGCTATGTCGCTGGACTCCCACGTAGTCGACCGTGGTTCGAGTCCCAGACCTGGTGGCTTAAACTCATGCCGGGTGCGTGTGCGTGCATGCCCAAGATCCCAAGAGGAGAATGGAGGAGAAGGGATTGCGGTGTGGCCATTCCCCCTGGGGGGTGATTTCTCGCTTTCTGTCTCTCTGTCTCTCTCTGTCTGGCTGGCGAGCGCATGTGCCCTATAGCAAAAACCTCTCCAAAAAAAAAAAAAAAGAAGAAGAAGCTAATACGCAATGTGAATCTCCAAGTAGATAATGTAGTATGCAGTATTTTTCAAATAAAGGGACATGCTTTATTATCTTCCCAGCTCTTTCTTGTGGGGTCTTAACAGGAAGAAGTATGAGAAAGTTTGTGACTTGGGTGGTGCCAGTTAATAAGTGTAGGACAAGATGAGTGAGACTTGTTTGTGACTTAGAGAATGGGACAGAGACTGCTGATTCCTTTGTAGAGTTAGAATTTGAGCCGTTTCAGGAACCTGCAGGCTGGCCTAGATGGCACAGTAGAACCAGTTCTACGAACTGGTTCTAGGACAAAGTAAAAGCTGATTCATGGATTTAGCTCACTGCTCTCTGGGGATATCCTTACACTATTGGGACAGTGTAGGGAAGTCTCAGCGGTAGTTTCCTATGGGTCTGGGGCTCAAGAAAAATTGTAGAGAATAATGACAAGACTAGAAAAGAGCCAGAGGAGAAACACAGACAATACTCAAAGGTGGTAAGCCTGTGACCAGACCATAATAGTATCTATCTATCTATCCTGGGCTTAATCTGAAGAGGTCAACTGGACAGATACATATGGTTCAACGGGTTGTGGGCTGCACACCTCTGGGGGGTGCTCGTAATTCACGAATGTTGACTAGAGAATGGTAAGTATGACCTGACCTGAATAATGTCTTGGAGATCTGCCACGCAGAGTTCCCGTGACTGTACACAGTGCCCCTGGACATCAACCTCCACAGCTCAGTGAACTTGCAAGTGTGTTCTTACCAGTATGATTTGGGTCAGACTATAACCAGTACATCGATTAAGCAGAGTTCTTAAAGATAGGAGCGAAAATAAATAAATAAAAGTCAAGCCAGCCACTCAACTAGCTTAAGAGACACAAGAAATTAATTTTAAATCTTATACAGATATGATTTGGGTACATTATAGTTTGTATTAAATGTGTGTGTTTCCTTTAGAACATTTTGGGAATGTTTCTATTAAACTCACCTTATTTTTCTCTCCATGAACAAGAAATCCCACCAAAATTTCACTTGCCAACTCTGCCAAAACACGTCAATGGAGTAGGAGTCTTTGCTCAGGTTACAACAAAGTGTGACTATTGGCACCACTGATAGACCTCAGTGCTACACATGATCCACCTTCGCCACTCGGCGTAAGTCTTCAAGCTACCTATGCCTCAGTTTCTCTACTTGTAAAATGAAAGTTAAAAAAAAAAACTGACCTACCAGATTGAGAATGCCTAAAGCGATAATTATTGTAAAGCACTTTTCAGAAGAGAGCGCGTAATGAATGCTTAATAACAATGTTTCCAATATTTAAGACATAAAGATAAATTAGGCAGCTCTTTCAACTCCTTTGAGAACAATGATGGGTTCCTTATTTGGGTATCAGTTAGTCTAATTAAGGTAATAAGTACTTATTAGTAGATTCAGAAAGAAAAATGTGCTAATTGCCCACTTGGTAAAATTTGCAGCGTTATAGAAGCTTGGCAATCCTTTTGTTTGGTGGTTTTCAATATTAAAAAGTCCCTTAAAGAAGGACATTAATTTCTTACAACAATGAAAAAATTCCTCATTATATTTAAATGTGAAATTCTGAGAATAGAGACTCTTGAAAAGTGTCGTCCAAAGTGTGATGTTATATAACTCAAAGTATGTATCTATAAAGCAAAGTTATAAATGCTTAATTATGTTAAAAATAACTTGAAGGTTAAAAATAGCAACTGTGTTCCTTAGTCAGGAATCCAGCAAATTGAGAACTTATTTTTAAAATTACTTTGGGAACATGACGGTTAGTGTGTGATGAAAGCTTATTAAGGAAGTCTTTGTCTTGTGGTTTTTCAAAGCAAAGAGTCTGATTTTTGCCAACGTTGAATATGAATGTGGATTGTTTTCTACTCATTGATAGTAGATGTTTTCTGTCAATATATACACATGTTTATAACTATAAGTAAACACAACTGAAGTGAGTCTACACGACTGTGAATTTTTAGATGTTATTTTGAGACCAAAGCTAACTAATATTGGAATTTCTAAGTAGAAGAGTCTCAGACCAGTTTCTGCTGCAGGAAGGATGTCTGGCTGTTGCGATGAAATGTTTTGGTTGTGTGGGATTTTCACGTGTGGAGGATAGTTGGGGGGCTGGGGAGCAAGCACGGATGGGGGAACTTAACATTTGGTGCATCATCTTACACACTGCAAAAGCTCACTGAAATGTGGAGATACCACCAACATCCAAGAAGTTCCAATCTTGTCTGCCGTTCATAAAACCCAAGCATCATGTTGCTGCCCGTTTCTTAACCTTCTACTAAGGAGCAAGAACAGAAATGAAGAGCATGATTTCCTTCAGTCCTGTGATCCACGATTGTAATCTCATCATAATCACCTCAGAATTGAACTACTTTGCCACATAAAGTAGTGATTTTACAAATGGGAGACTTGGGAAGACTGGCAATCCTGTGGGCTGTGGACATAGAGGGGAGTGTGTGGATATCAGCCCGGGGGATGAAACAGTGCAGGCAAAGCTGCAGCGAAAACTGGAGAAAGTAGAAAAGGAACAATTCTCATTTTGCTTTGCTGCAGAATGGGGAGCTGCTAGCAGAGTTCAAGATTAGAATGACTCAGTGAATATTTAAATATGTATTCTTTCCTTTTTCACAAAGCCTTTTACATGCAGAGATCTAGAAAGCTGAGGCTTGAGATGTTAGAGAAAGAATGCAGTGACATGAGCCCCGGATGATGTCAGGTAATGACATCAGCACCTCAGTGCTGTTGCTAAGGTGAACCTGTTTTTCTCTCTAATCCAGCTGGAAGGCTAAATAATTGCCCATTTCTGGTAAAGAATGTATCCATGACATGATCTCTTTTCAGTAGCAGATAAAACAAAGCCAGATGCTTTCCCTTGGCACAAATTATCCTTAAAATAACAATAAAAAATTTTATTATAAAATATAACACATGTCCTTGGGAAAAATATTCAGAGCATTTTATGTAAGTTTGACATTTGAATTTATCAAGAATATACACCAAGGTCATAATGGATATCAGAATGAGATAGTTAGATGAATCAAACTGAAAAGAGATAGCAGTATTTTGAATTTAGTGAAAAGGAAGACAGGAACATATCTAGAGGTGAGAGAAGATTTGGAACTTATGGCTGTTGACAGGAGAAAGGCACCAAGGGAAGTGCTGGGTGTGAATAAGAAAAGTGGGGCCTCCCTGTTATGGTCTCAACAACGGATGATGCCATTAGCGCAGAGCGAGGTTATGACACAGCAAGGCAATAGCATTAGGAAAGATGTGGGACTTGGTGACAAACTGGAGGCCAGACAGCCGAACACAGGAGCTCCTCCCACGTGAGCATCTTCCTGGGTTGCTCTTGGAGTTGGACTCTTCTGCCTGGAACGTGCTTCTCCAAAGATCCCGTGCTATGCTCCTTCAACAAAATCTCAGTTCAAAGGGCCTTTTCTTCAGAAGGCCTGTCCTGGCTGCATATTTAAGCCACAATTATTTGCTTCCTGACTACACCTTGATGCCTGATCCTCCTTAACATGTCCTACTTTTCTCTTTTCTTTTTCTTAACACTTTCTAATTTATCATATAATTTTTCTATTATATTTAGAGCCAGCCTTGTGTCATGGGAAAGAATAGATTCTGAAGTTAGCCTGCCTAGGGAAAATGGGCTCCACCACTGACTGGAAAGATTACTTAATTGCTCAGGTAATTTTTCTCATTTGTAAAACTAGGATAATAATAGCATCATTTCCATAGTGTTGCGCTCATCACACAACACAAATGTTTAATAAATAGATCGCCTCTCCCTGTCCTCAGTCCTCTACAAGCTCCCCAGAAGCACTTGTCTATGAACAGCATTTAGTGGAGGAAGGAGATGAGTAATATATTTTCCAGAAATTGTTGTTGTGGGAACATAGTCTTTAGACGGGGGAAAGATTTGGAAAGGTAGTGATGCCCATGGGTCACTATACTATACAGCCACCAGGGGCCCTCTGCTGGTCAGAAAAACCTAAGCAAATAAACATTGGGTTGTTGGGAAAGTCATGACACATTTTTGCATAGAAAAACATAGAAAAATACTTCATGACTTTTCCGACCACCTAATAGTCTCCAAGATTTGCCTGAAAGGAAGAGCTGCAGTGAATATCTGATCTAGACAAGATGTGCTGGAGCCACAGGAACTGCTAGGGAAAGTGCTAAATAAATAGAAAGAAGCATTGAGATTGGGGCCAGCAGATCCCATAGAAGTTAAGGTGGCTAGATCCTACAAGGGCAGCTGTGGGGTTCACGTGGTTCAAATTCCTAACTGGCAGCTAGAAAACATTCCAGGCACGTGTGTGTGTGTGCCCAAAATCCTAGGTGGAATGAAGGAGAAAGGATTATGGCATGGCCATGCCCCAGGGAGGGTACTTTCTATCTCTCTCACTCTCTCTCTCTCTCTCCCTCTCTCTCTCTCTCGTCTCCAGCAAGTACACATACCTTATAACAAAAAAAAGAGAGAGAGAAAGAAAGAAAGACAAAGAGATAAAGAAAGAAAAAAAAAAGAAAGAAAGAAAACCAAGTGCCAGCAGGTGGCATGGTGGTTAAGGGTGCTTGACTCCCGCATGGCTGACCATTGTTTGAGTCCTGGACCTAGTAGGTTGCTTTCCCACTTTATCTTTCTCTATCTCTCTGTCTCTTTTTGTGGTGAAATTAAAAAATAATTTTAAAAAATAAAGTGGATAATTATTTTTTTAAAAAGGAAAATCAGAAAGTAGTATTGAGACATGGCAGATGCCTCACAGGTTACTGGCAAAGATAGAAAAAATCAGTAAAGTGAGAAACTATACCATCAAATATGAGTTAATGAATTGAAGTAAGGAGAAAAGAAAAAATAGCAAAACAGGAAAAAAAAAAAAAAGATTAATGTGGGCCAGTATTTCCCAAAGTGTATCCCCCCAGAACAACATACTAGTTTAATATTTTTAAGTATTTTTTAAAAGGTCTATTGTAAAATATGGTGAACTTAAACATGGTGGACTATATGCTCTTTCTTGGAGGTTCACAATGCACATTCCCAAAGTCAAAGCTCTAAGTTCTTTGGTGAAAAAAAATTCACTTTTAATTAACTATTTCAACAGGTTCAGCCCGCCTTGGCTGTGGATCCCCTTCATCAGGAGCATTTTGAGGTAAGAGTCCATAGATCTTGCTTTGAGAATCGAGCACCTCAGAATCAGGTCTGTGTCTCACTTATCTTTCTTTCTTGAATGTCTCAGTAGGAACCAACATATAGCAAGTATTTGATAGGTCTTAATTGAATGAGTGAAGAAGTAGATCTAAATAGGGTGACAATCCCTAAAGGAAATGAAAGAGAAGGAGATGGGCTTGATAGCATTGAAAAGTTTTTCATTAAGAAATACTATATTGTAGGAAGTCAAAACAATTTATTTTTTTGATGTAAACTTGTCATTATGTCTACCACTTTGTCTCCCGCATTCAGTCCATATTCTCACTCAGCCCTGACAATATCGTCTCTTGTCAATGGGCTCACAGACTCCCACCGCCGTAGAGGTCCACCCATCATCTCACCAATATCTTTTTTTTCCTCCCACCCATGTTTGAATCTTTTGAAGAGGTATTTTTCATCCCATTAAAGATCCTTTCTAAGAATCTGGGCTGTTCATCAACATCAAAGGGATATAAAATCCTAACTCTACAAGAGCACATCTTGTTTGGTGACACCAAAGTTTCACTCTCAACTGGTAGTTTTGGCTTTTGGACTCTAGCCTAGTTTTCAAACACCTGGTTCTAATGACCTTGAAAGCACCTTAGGAAGTGTAACTAAGCTTTGATGGTTGACCTTGTGTCTCAAAGGCAATTTCCTGCTCCCTCTGTGCTGTATTTTGGTCTTTCCAAATTTTACTCCTTCATTTAACAAATATTGTCAGTTCTATTTGTCAGGTACCTCATCACCAGGTATTTCAGAAAGTTCATGTAAAAGTGGAATTAAGGTATAAATTTCTGTTTGGTGTAAGGGAATTTTGAAATCCATGCATAGTTTTATATTAACACATATTTTTTATTAACTTATTGAAGACTTCCACATACTAACAAACAAAACTGAAGATTCCTGCCATGGTTTGCCTATATTCTCACGGAGGATACAGATGATGAATTATGAATATCAAGTAGATTTTAAATGTGGACAAAAGGTGGTAAGTGTTACGGAAACACAAGGGGAAGTACTTCAAGGTGAGTTCATCTCTTTTCATATGATTGATACTGGGTCCCTATTCAGTGTGACTCCTCAGAGGATGGGCAGGTTATGGATGAACAAATCCTTCACATAATCCAACAGGCAAGAGATAATGCCATTCACATGTTGCATTTCAGGCATGGAGAGTTCTCTATCAGAAATACAACTTTAATACCAGGAGCTGGAAATGGAGGTCTGAGAATAGATATCATTTTTTTTTTTTTTTGTAGGGAAAGGGTCAAATTCCAGTGAACACAACAGGGAATATGATAATTCCCTTATAATTTTAGGAGAATAGTGGGGAGGAGCCTGAAAAGAAAATTCAGCTTTGCAAAGATATATGATATCTGCAAAAGGAATAGTGTCATTCTATTAGGCTGTCGAAAAAGTCATGACATATTTTTCTATGTTTCTCTATGCAAAAATGCATCATGACTTTTCTGACAACATAATAATACTGAAATTGAATTACCTTGGGCTACTACTGGTTTGTGCAGTGTCTAACCGATATTGAGCACTGTGTGTTTCCCCAGAATATGTGAACTATCCCATGGAACCTCTCTGAGTTCACCATCGTTTCCCAGGGTGCCTGACAGCAAGTTTGGCAACCATAGCACTAGGCAAAAGAATCCCAACAGGTTGGCCAGCATCAGCCATCTCATTGTTTTTTCTGATGTAATGGTTGTGTTATGTCTCCTCTCTTCAGGCCCAAGGGCATTTGAAATATGGAGTAAAGGTCAGGTCAGAGGTTACTGATCATGCCCAGCCCTAAAGGTTGAGGTCATTTGAAATCTTACTAACTTCTGAAATGTGGGTGAAATCTGTAGCTCACCAACTGGCAGACTCACAAGCTCTTTACTTCACCATATTCTTTTCTCTGGGGCTTATAGGCATCTGAAATTCTGGTGAACAACAGATTTTACTGACATCTCAAAGGCTTGTAAGATATCAGATAACCTCAGCTTTGGGACTGGGCATGGCCAGTAACCTCTGACCTGACCTTTTCTCTGCGCTTTGAATGCCCAAAGAGAGGAGGCATAACCAACCATTACACCAGGGAAAACAATGAGACACTATGCTGGCCAACCTACTGGGATTCTTACCCTAAAGCCAGAGTTTCCACACTGGTTGTCAGGCACCCTGGGAAACTCTGGAGAACTAGCGGGATTCCTTGGGATAGTTCACTTTTTCAAGGGAAACACAGCAATGCTCAATATGTGTCAGACACTGTGCAAATCACTAGCTCAAGATAATTCATGATTTCAATACTAAATACTACATTCCTTTTGATGTTGTCACATATCTTTGCAAAACTGGATTTTCAGTAGTTGCTGAGATAAAAAGCAAGTACTATGTAAAAATCAGCGTGAAACCAGAAATGTGGTCAGTGTTTCCAACCTAATTGCAAGCTTTGAGAATTGTATGCAGTACCCAATATGTATACACAATCAAGAACTAGTCAGGGTTTGGACCAGCAGGTAGCATAATGGTTACATCACCAGACTCCTACATAGTGAACTGTGGTTCAAGTCCTGGATCCAGAGGCTTAAACTCATGCCAGAAGCATGTGCATTCATGCCCAAGATCCCAAGAGGAGAATGAAAAAGGGATTGATTGTGGCCATGCCCTCTGAGGGTGATTTCTCACCTTCTGTCTTTCTGTCTCTCTCTCTGTCTCTCCAGCAAGTGCACACCCTATAGCAAAAATCTCTTTAAAAAAAAAAAGAACAGAGACCAGCAGATGATGTAATGGTTACATCACTGGACTTCCATGTAGTTGGCCGCAATTTGAGTCCCAGACTCGGTGACGTGAAAGTCATGCTGGACACGTATGCATGTGTACCCAAAATCCCAAGAGGAGAATGGGGGAGAAGAGATTGCGGCATGGCCATACCCCCTGGGGGAGTGATTTCTCACTTTCTGTCTCTCTGTCTCTGCCTCTCCAGTGAGTGCACATACCATATAGCAAAAATCTCTCTAAAATAAATAATAATTATAATAATAATGATAAACCTCTCGGCTCTCTCAGCTCTGTTAGCATGGACTGGTAGATGTGGCTACTCAGCAGGCTGATGCCACATGGGAGGCCCAGGTTTAACTCCCTGCCCACCATGCCTGTGGGCCCAGCAACTCAGGAGGCTGAGGCAGGAAAATCATGACATAGCAAGACCCTGTCTAAAAGGAAACACAATGATCAATCTCTTTTAAACTGTACATATTTTCCCCAGAGTCCTAAATAGAAATCAAACAATCAAAATTATCCCAGCACTTGCTCCACGTTGGGCACCATAAAGGGTACAGAAAGACTTTAATATGCAGTTTCTACCTTCAAGGGATTACAATTTATATTTAATAAAATTAATTTAATACATTTTTAAATAATTATTTTGATTTTGATTTAATTAATAAATGTTTAAAAAGCAGTATGTACTAGAGAACTAAGTGGGGAGATATAAACTAGAAATATTATGATGAAAAGAGAAATGAGTCCTAAGGTTGCATTGTCACAGACCAGATCCTTCTGCAACTTGCCTTCCTGTCTCATTTCCTTCTTGCAATAAAAAATCCTTTTCCTTCCTCTAGCCATGTCTTCTGGTAAGTCAAACACTTCCATCTGTTCAAGACATCTATCCTTTTCCAACCAAAGGAAACCTTTGTTTCTCTAGAAAGCACCATCATTTTAACATCCTCAAAGATTAATTTTCCCTTTAGCTGTAAGCTTGTTAACTCTGGTATACCCAAGAAAGGAGAGGATCTCATAATTGCATTGTACCTTTCAACTTTTATATTATTTCTCTTCTCCTTCACTTTGTCCAGTTTTTAGAAAATATATGGACTATACCTGTTGGCTTCACTATCAGTCTTTTGCATGAGCCCTGTACCTTTCCTTGCCACCTTATTACGCAGGCCATTTTCAAGTGTATCCATTGAAACATTCAACAGTTTATAAATGTCCAATATTATATCGCTGATGTTCTAGATGCTGGGGATAAACCAAAACTGGTGAAGAAGAAAAACATGGTCACTTCTCTCACAGAGACTGGTGGCTTATAAACAAGTAAGATATATTTATAACAGACTGATCATTTCTATGATGAATAAAATGACCACCGTGGACATCGTGGTAGTTAAGAAAGGCTTCCTGGAGGAGGAATGTGTACACTGAGTATTGGAAAGATCTTAGATGAGTATGAAAGGAACGAAATGTTTCATGCAAAATGAATGTAGGCTCCAAATTAGAAAGGACATGACACATTGCAGACAATAAAATGTGGCGAGTAATATAGGATGTAAAGCAGAAGGAAAGTGAGTTCAAGAGGAGTGGTGAGAATATACACAAGATTCTTTTTTTAAACAGAATTATTTTATTTAAATTTATCTATCTATCTATCTATCTATTTATTTATTTATTTAAATTTGACCAGAGAGACAAAGCGAGAGAGAAAGTGAGAAAGCAAGCCACCAGGTCTGGGACTCAAACCACAGTTGACCATGTGGGAGTCCAGTGCCCTAAACCACCACGCCACTTGCCGGCCCCAAATGTACTCAAAATTTAAGTACGGAATTTATCTGGAAGACAATGAAAAGACATGAAATGACTTTATGCAGGTAAATGGCATTTTAAGAGTTTAGTTTCTAGGGGCCAGCAGGTGGCATGGTGGTAAAGACACTGGACTCCCACATGGCCGACTATGGTTCAAGTCCCGGACCTAGTGACTTTCTTTCTCTCTCTCTCCCTCTCTCTGTCCCTCTCTGGTCAATTTAAAATAAATGAATAAATAAATAAAGTTAAATAAAGTAATTCTTTTTAAAAAAGAAGAGTTTAGTTTCTAAAAGATGAGCTTGACTGAGGTGTGTGGTAAGTGGAATAGAAGGTGAACAGCAAAACCAGAGGTAGAAAATGCTCCGTGGTACAGCAGTAATGTGCTGCTCAAAAGAACCCGGATCCCACAAGGGACGCTTTTTGGGTTCTCCAGCCTGTTTGACCTCAGAAATGCTGGGCATGTGTGCACGTGTCCGCTGATGGACTGAAAACCTGACAGAAGAAAACCACCCCATAACCCTACCTGGTGGAAGGTGCTCCTATCCTCATCCCCTTCTCTCAAACACACATACACAAACACACACTCACATGCACGGGTACATGCACGTGCTCACGCTCTATCATGAAAAAAGGAGGAAAATGATTAGAGGCAGCGAGGTGAAGAAGAGGCAGAGGTGATAGGATATTGAATTAGAGACATGGCAGGGAAGATGGAGGGAAGTAGTCAGAGTCAAGAGACAGGAATTTAGAGGACTCACGAATATTTGAATGTTGGTGGTGAGAGAGA
This sequence comes from Tupaia tana, assembly GCA_026018925.1. NCBI lineage: Eukaryota > Metazoa > Chordata > Mammalia > Scandentia > Tupaiidae > Tupaia > Tupaia tana. The sequence continues at coordinate 96,079,304 of JAKSZU010000005.1, forward strand.
GAGAGGCATAAAATAGAAAGTGACTTTGACTTGGACGAAGTGAAAATGAGTTACCTCTGGCACATTCAATGGAAGAATTGGGCATAGTGTTCAGAAAAAGTGATGGGCTTGTAGATCTGGAATTCACCAATTCATAGAAAATAACCAATACCTTCTACTGAACCAATCCAAAGGCATTGTCATCTCAATAATTCCTCTGGCTACCTCCTTTACTTTCGGCGTAGTAGATCATCTTCTTGATGCTTGTCTTACGCTTGATTTCTTCAACCATTCTCCTTCCTATTTAGCATTATGATGGCCTCGATAAAGACAGCACTTCTTTCCGGGGTTTCAAGGAACTTATATTGAGTTACAAAAAAAGGAAGCGAAGGAGGACAAGAGGTGAAGAGGAATGGGAGGAGAAGGAGGAAGAGAAGGAAGAAGAAAGAAAAAAAGTGTAGCTTGGATGTGCAATACATTGTATGGATCAAGCTGTTCATTTAACACACATTTGTTACAGAGCATCTTGTGCCGACCCCCATGTACTGGTCACCGATAGATTAGATGCTGGAGAAACAATTGGGATTTCTGACGCTAACAAGCTGGTTGGGAAGGTAGGCCTTAAGTATATAATTAACCAAGCTAATATACAACCATACCTCATAGTAAGTGCTTTGAAATGAACGGCATCCATAAAATCTTGCTACTCAAATAGTAGCCCATGGACAAGTAACATCAATGTCATCTGGGAGCTTGTTAGAAAAGCAGAATCTCAGTATCCACCCTGGAACTACTGAGATAGGATCTGTACTTTAACAAGATCCCTGGGGAATTTTCATGCACATTAAACTTTAAGAAGCACTGCTCTAGAGTTCACAGGGCCGTGAGAGAAAAAGCAGGTAGATCTGAACTTATCCTATGGGTCAGCGAAGGGTTCCCTGAAAGAGTAGCCTCTAATTAGACTAGCGAGGTAGGAAGGGGCTAGATGGTACAGACTTATAGGCCATGTTGAAGACCTTAATCTCTCTCCTAAGAGCAATCTTCCATTTTTTTTTGGAGGGGTGCCATTTGCTACATGTGCTCACCATAGAGAGATAGAAACAGAGAGAGAGAGAAGGAAAGAGAGAGGGAGAAATCACTCTCAATGGGACATAGTCACACTGCAATCCCATCTCCTCCATTTCTCCATCCCATCAGAATCTGAAGCAGGCACATATACATACCTAGCATGGTTTGGAAGCCATGAAGGTCAGGATTCAAACTCTGTGGTTGACCATGTGGAATCCAGCTCCCTTAACCACTAGGCCACATGGCCAGCCTGAATCCAAAGGCTTTTCTTTTTAAAGAACTATTTTATTTAATTTTGTATTTATTTAACCAGGGAGGGACAGAGTATGGGGGGAGAAGAGAGAGGGAAACTGAGAAAGCAAGCCCCCAGGTCTGGTACTTGAACCATGGTCAGCCATGTTGGAGTCCAGCATCCACAACTACCATGCCACCCGCCGGCCCCCCCAAAGATTTTGAAAGGTTATACTAATGTGCTCAGATTGCCAAAAAGAGGAGCCATAAGCTAGGTAACTTAAAGAATAGAAACTTATTTTCTCATAAAGCCTGGACCTCTGAGACTAGGGTGTCAGTATGCTTGGGTGGTGATAAGAGTTCTCTTCCTGGCTTGCATAGGGCTGTCTTCTTGCTGTGTTCTCACATGGTGGAGAGAGAAAGAGAACTATTTCTAGGGTCTCTTCTTATAAGAACACTAATCCCATCATGGAAGCCCTACCCTCATGACCTCACCTAAACTTAATTACCTCCTAAAGGCCCTGATCTCTAAATATCACCACCTTAGGTTTTAGGGACTTCAACATATGAATATTGGGGGATATAATTCAGTCCCTAGCAAAGGCTTTAAGCCAAGGAGTGTGGGGAAAAAAAATTAGATTTCTGTTTTTGAATTTCTATTCTTTTTGAATTGTTAGGAAGGATTCAAAGAGGTCAGGAAATATTCTGAAAACCAGCTACAAGGCTATTTTAATGGTCATGGTGAAAGACCCCCATAGCTTGGATAAAGCTGTACTGGTAGAGATGGAGCAAAGTGATGTTTCTAAATAGTTAGGTGTTGACCTTGACAGACTTTGAAACCATATTTCAAATGGTGGTTGGAGAAAGAGGACCAGAAAGGATCGCCAGGATTTTGGCTTCTGTAATGGGATGAGAATGACATCAGTTTTTGAGACAGAAATCCTGAAATAGCAAGTTTGTGCAGGGCATTTGGCTAAATGCAGTGAACAATGTAGACATAGTAATAAGAATAGCTATCATTTAGTGAGCATGTGTCATGTGTGGGCCACCCTGCAGGCCTCTGTGTACGTTATCTTAATTAATATACAACTCAAACCGTGCCTTCAGGCAAGCAAGCTACACAAGAGCACATTGTTAAGGGTTTGAAATGGTGTGGTATGAACAGTGCTGAATACTGTCAAAGGAGAAGAGCATCAGAGAAGATCATGTGGGCAGGGAAGACAGGAAAACAAGACAGAGAATGTGAGCCGAGCCTGAAGACGGAGTGATCCAGAAGTAAACACGACTCCGTCAGAGAGTTCAGTTAGGAAAACAGTGAGGAAAAAGTGGAGCAGAAAGGGAGGGGCCGGGTTATGAAAGGCCTTGAAGATCTACAATCTAAAATCTTTAGATTTTATGGAGAGAAGGATTTGCATTTGAAAGGAACACGACTTTCAGTGATTTAGGAAAACCTGTCTGGCAACAGAAGAGCTTGAAGATGAGGAGGCTTGAGCCCCAGAGGCCCTCTTATTAACATTTTGCATTATCCAGGTGACTGAAGGTCAGAGTTCTGGGCGAACCGGGAGGACAATTCAACAAGACTTAGTTTCCATGGGATAAGAATGGAGGAATAAGTCAGAAATAACTAAAGTTTCAGAACTAAGATGTAGAGAATGGTGGTTTCCAATTCAGAATCAGAGGAGATCAGGAAGAAAATAATTATAACCTGCACTCACCCATTTACATAGGGTATACATTTACATAGAGTATAACTGATATTTTTAAATAATTTCTACCTGTTTGATCACAGAACTAAGGTAGACTTCCGGCAAAAATATAATCAATGAAAGCCTGCAAATTGAGATATCTGATGGATTTCCATGGGGATGAAAAAGATTATTACAAGCATAAAAACCAAAAGGAATAAAGAATGGTATTTTATCAAAGGAGTAGCCTCGAAATCATGCGAAACACGTGTTTTTAAGATGCAATTGGCAAAAGGAAAACAAACCATTGCATTCTACCTCGTTACTTCATTACAGATGCTCTGAACAGTTGCTTATAAACAATAGTGCGTTGGGTTTAACGTTCGGATGAGTAGGGCCTCTATTCCTGTAACCATCATATTTTTTTTATTCAAAATATTGTGTTTAGTGGAAGGAAAATGTATACTTATTGTGTTTTCCAAACGCCATATGTTTTTGTTTTCAAAGCGTGCAGAAACACTGTTGACTGGGGATAAAATAATAGCTCCGACCAACCTTGTCGTTCCTCTCCCGCTTCATCCCAGGGAACCCCAGCATCTCCTAGAACACCTTTTGTGGAGGAACACCTGTCGTGCCTCGTGGGTCACGGGCCACATGTATCGTACAGTAAACATCCTCCTATAATTATCACTTCATTCATGACCATGTGGGCCAATGTGCAGTATTTATCAAATGGCATCTAAGATGCTAAGGCACACCTAATCCTCTTGCGGGTGCCTGCCAAGAGCACAAAAGGGTAACGTCCAGATATCAGTCTTATTGTTCAGCATCCCCTAATTGGAGTCCCAGTGGTCTGAAAACTTAGATGAAAGGTATAGGGGCTACAGCAATTAGCCACTGCAATAGCAGATGCTGTGTAGGAAAGCTGGAGGTCGGAGCGTGTTTTGATTTTGAAGATGAGCTTGCACCTTCTCCCTCAGTCATGGAAACCACATGGAAAGGCTTTGTAATGTGTAATCTCCATGGCAGACATGGAGTTGTTTTTCCTTTAAATATATATACACACACACACACACACACACACACACACACACGTCCGCCTTGTCGAATGGCATAACAAGTTCAGTTTCATGTCCAGCCTGGATTTCTTTGCAATCTGCAGAGTTTTGTCTTTTTGCAAACTGTTTACAGCGCAGCTCCAAGCTCTGGGCTGGCTGTCTCCAAGGGTGTTTTCTTGTGCTACCCTCTCTCTGCTCTGCCAATTATGTGCCACTTTGTCTTGGTGCTGCGATTGCTTTCTTCTGAGAGGGAAATTCCCCTTTCATCCGTATGGACGCACTGTTTTCACACACTGCAAGTGCTGTGTTGCTGTGTCAGTCATCCCATTAGGGCCAGTTTCAGACGAGTAGGGCTGACGAACTGGCCGCGGATTGGCTGGGCGCGGCGGGGAGGGATTTGTCAGAAGGAAAGGCTGCGGCTTACAGCAACAGAGTTTAGACTGTCTTTGCTTCATCATCTGAAGGTAAAATTTTCCAGATCCGGCAGACGGCTTGCAGAGTACAATAAACAGGGAATGCGAACTATTTACATGGAAATTTCTTCTTCGTGATGCTGCGGCGAAGGCTCCGGGACTGGATTCTGCCGGATGTCGCTGGGGTTACTGTAAATGGAAAGGACGGGCAGAGCTAAACAAGGTAGGAGAATCATCCTCCCTTTTTTGAATGTTTGAAGAGTTAGCTGCAATATGCTGCATTCCATGTGTGCTGCTTCGGGGAGCCAGGGAAACGGGCTTCCACTAATTCAAATGTACCACTTGCGGGGGACCCTGGAGTTTTACGTAACATTTTGATTTGAGAAAAAGAAATGGCAAAGCTTGCATCTGTGCTTCCTGTTTAGGGTGAGGCATGAAAGCGTGTGTTTATTCAAATAATAGCTCCATTTATTAATCCACATAAAACCCGTTTGAATTCTTGGGCGCATTGTTACTTCCTTGTTATGGAACATGTTTACACCGTCGTACTTAGCTCTCGATTAGATAAAGTTTACATTGATCCTGTTATTTGAAGACAGACTGGCAATGAAGAATTTTGAAAGATTTTTAAACTTCGTGGTAAATAATCGTCGATTGAATGGCCAAAATATGTCTATTTACCAGAAATTAGGGACCTAGCTAGCTCTACAATGCTACAGCTTTAATTGAGTTTGAAAAGCACATTTTTAACAACCTAGCAAGAGGTAGCTTTCTGGCAAGTTTTTGATACTGTAGTTCAATGTTTACATTTCTTTTTCTGGCATGCCCGAGCCTTTGTTTCCAGCTTAAAAGTGGAACCATTATATTCAAAAGTAAAGCTGGGTTAATAATGCTTACTGCAATTATCTGATCTTTATGCATTTTTAATGAGAACACACAGCCAGCAGAATAATTTAATGAGGGCAGGCTAGCTTTTAAAGCTGTGTTTTCACTCTGCCCAACCATATCAACTTTCTTGCCGAGAAACGGCAGTGAGAAATGATGGAGAAGATTTATTTTTAACACACTTGGCCCAGGAGAAGGAAAGGATATATTTGTTAAAGAATTCTTTCTGCCCTTTTCCGTTTTAAATTTCTGCCAGGCACGAGGAAACTGTGCTTTTTTGTTAGGCCTCAGAAGCATGTGTTTACAATAAATGTGTAACATTTTTAGAATAGTTAGCAAGCGCTGAAGCGAAGGAAAAAACCTGATTTGCCTAACCACCACCACCACGGTGAACGTTCTTCAAGAAACATGCCTGTCGCCTTAGAAGACAAAGGTTAAGTGGAGAGATATTTGTTAATTAGGTATTATGTGCATTTAGGGGACAATAAGGCTCAAAAGAAAAAAAAAAGACAGGAGGGACATGCTTATCATTTTTAAATAGGAGGAAGTGCCTTAAGCTATTCTGTTTGAGTTATGAGAAGCCGTAGAAGCACTCACTTAAATAAGGGCAATGCCACGTAGATTCTTCTAGACCCACTGTTTTTACTTTCAAGGAGAAGTGCAGGACACTAGCCCAGAACTTCTGACGTCATCCCCCAACTATTCCTGCTGTGTGTTCTTTTATTCAGGCTTGTGGAGAGGAATATTTCTTTATGTCCTGGCCAGGATCATTCGAACTCCCTGTTGGCAGGACTTGAGTTATGGCTTCATATTTTAGTTTGTTCTTTGTAAGCCTAAACTGATCCTTCGATCAGAAATAGGGCAGCTTCTCTTACCTGCCTCCTACCTGGAGGTCAGCACAGGTTTTCTGCAGGGTTCTGGCTGGGGCTGGCAGGAAATAGAATCTGTTTTGTTTTTTTTTCTGGCCTAACTTCCCCCAATGCAGCCCAGCACTGCCGCCTGGGGGGAGGGGAGAGCTACATTCCGGGACCCCATTCTCAGTCCACCCCCCTTCCCCAGCCATTATTTAGGATCCAGGTCATGCCACCAAGTTCATGGCTGGTCTGGTGAGGACGCTGGCTTTTTAGACAAGCACCGTGTTCTAGTGCAGATGGTCCAGAGGGGGGGAAGTGTTGTACTGCAGGCTCTTAAACCCCCGTCACAGGTGGCGACCTTGGTCCCAGAGACCAGGGAGGTTGATGTTTACTAAGGAGCCTTTTAAGAAAGAATCTGGGTAGAACACCCAAGAGTTCTCTGGAGTTGCAGTGCTAGTTCGTGTCCCCCTTCCGAGTACTTACATAGCTGTGAGCAAACACCTATATTTTAATACAATTAAATAATATTTGCTGCATTTTCCCTCATAATTCTAGCATTTTTAGAGACCTTGACCTTGTACCCCCTCCTCCAAAAAAAAAAAAAAAAAAAAAAAAAGTTGCTTGTCTTTTGTCAGTGAGCTATTTAAAGTACAAAGGGATACAACCTTGGTATTAACAAAGTGTTGGCAAATAAGTACTTTAAGGTGTAAGATAACAGCCATGTATACAAATCCTTCATTTGGCTCTGTGCTCCTATAAATTTTCTAGGAATATTTATCCTTAGGCCAGCAAGTAATTTTTCCAAGGAAATGAGAGCACTGTGGTTTGCATCTCCATCGATCTAGCTTAATATGTAAGAAGCTGTGCAAATGAGACTATTCCAGACACAGGCCTTGGAGTATCCAAAGCATTTAGTGCTGTTTTGGCTTGGACTTTTGTACTACATTTTTTAAAGTGAAGGGAATAAGGGAAAACAAGAGGAAAGAGGAGAATATGCTTGTGAAACATATTGGTTATGTAGCTTTACTGGTTAACAGTCTGCCTTCTCTCTGCTAGTTGTTTTAATTTGCTGTTGCTATGGTGAAAACAAATCAATATCACATGGCTACCAGCCAGTCCCGCGCTCGGGGAGCACCACAGAATTTCAAGATCAGGTACTCAAGATTCCAAACAAGAACCGGGAGAAGAGGATCTAGAGAATGAGTCTAAGAGAATTCCTTATAGTCGAATGAGTAGGTTTAGTCATGCGTGCATTTTTCTCTTCCTTTCTTCCTGCACTTTCCTACAAACATGAAAAAAAAAAAAAAGGTGGAAAGGAAAGGCATCTTGATTTGTTTACATTTTCCAAAATGAGAAAACATATTATGAACATGAAAGGAGGTTGGTAACAGGGTTCTGCTTAGTGCAAAGATGGTAGTCGGGGGGCCTTTAACATCTCCAGGCCCAGCTGTACATTACAGTGGCTGGGTCAGGACCAGTCGCCACTGTTATGTCTGCAGAGAAGCTGGCAACTCTGGGGAGCAGGTGGCCAGTGGAGGTAAGGGGTGTTATAGAAAGGTAGGGAGGCGTGAGCCTCAAAGCCAGAAAGCAGCAAAGTGGAGAAATAGTCGTAAGTTGAAAGTCAGGCCAGGTGAGCACAGACGCCCCCTCCCCCCCAGAGGCATGGCAGAACAGGGTGGACAGGGACATCATGTCCTTTCGCTGAGGCCCAGTCTTGAAAGGCCTAGCAAAAAAGAAAGGAAGTGGCCCCTGAGAAAAGTAAAGGCGTTGTGAGCCCAGGCATCCTTTCTGGAATGGTCGAATGAAGTGGAAGGACGTAGATGTCCATTGCCCTGCAGAATAAGGAACTTGATGTTTTACGCTTTAGCTTCTCCTGGAAGAGCAAGGCAGGAAGATTTAGCCAGGCTTTGTAAATGAGTTACAGTACTATTTTTCTTTTCCTCCAGCTTTTTACTCGACTTGGTTTGGTTTTTCTTCTAAAAAATGTGCACAAACTGTTCACTGCAGCTGTGATAATATTCATGGTGGGGAGTCAAAGGTACCCTGTAGCTCCGTCTGTATCAGGGCCTGTGTCTCCGACTGCAGGGCATTGTTTATGGAGACCAGTCCCGCTTCCATTACCGAGAGTGGAAACAGGTGTGAAACGTCAGGCCCCAGGGTTTCTTTCCAGAGCCTCTGCTCTTGGGCTGATGGGCGAGTTTTCGGCCAGCCTGGTCCCCTCGATATGGCAGAAACGCTCGGTAATAAAAGTGGACTCAACAATTTGCCTTGGTGTTTTGACAAAGAACATATTGTCTAAGGGAATATAGTCCATCAATCAGTCAACAAGTGTTTATTAAACACCTCTTGGATTCCTGGCACTTGCTATTTGGTTAGAACACCAAGTCAGTTACCTAATACCTGCCTTTGTGTGTGTGTGTGTGTGTGTGTGTGTGTGTGTGTGAGAGAGAGAGAGAGAGAGAGAGAGAGAGTAAAAATAAAGGATGCAAAATTGTAAGTCTCAAAGACTTACATAATAACTTTATTGATTGCTATTAATTTAGCATTGCTAACCATCAGGCGTTAATTTTGGACTAGAGGTGGTTTGGTGTTTGGACGTATGTACTTTCTTCACCTTTACTGTACTTCTCAACTTAAGTGCTGTTTACATAGCATACAAAGATGTGAGGTGAGCAATAGGCATTCCAGAATGCTGAAAGAAAAAAAAAGACAAAATAAGAGACGACTGAGCAAACTGAATTTCAGCCCCAAAGTGGCTAGGAAACACGGGCACGTCACATAACGCACCTTAAATGACAGTCAACAGAAGGAATTCGTAGTCTTTCTCCTACACCTCTGAGCCCCAGGGTGCCTGTAATTTTCTCAGTCCTCCTCTTCAGCAAGGAAACCTGATTCCTGACTAAAGGTTTATGCTTTCTCCCCCGACCCCCCCCCCCCTTTTTTTTTCTTAAAAGCTGGGTTACCTTTAAAAATAGACTTAGCTTTGTAAACACTAAGCCCGGAACCCTACAGTTTTGGAGTTTGTGAATGTGTGTGTGTGTGTGTGTGTGTGTGTGTGTGTGTTTTTCTTCCTTACATCAAAGTTAGTGTATTTTCTCGGGCACAGACAAGCTAAGAGGTTAAGGGACCCAGTCTGAGGGAGTGCTGAGAGAAGAGACTGAAGATAAAGCCACATTAAAATCTTCCCAGTCTTGGCAAACAGATGGGCAGGTCCGGGGTTTAGGGGCAACCTTGGCAAGCTGGTTGCTGTAGTCTAGCTTAGAGGTGAGAGGCCACCTTGCAGGAAAAAGGAAGAGACCAGAAATGGGAAAATGCTGTTGGTTCCTAAACAGTTTGCAACCCACAATAGCTAGAAACAGGATCTTTACAAACTGATAAGAACAGTTAAGCACACTGTTGTCTTCAGAAGGATAATTAACATACGCATAGTTCCTTAGGCTTTTCAAAGGGCTTTCCCAGCATTATCTCAATTAACAGTTCAAATAGATTAAAAAGTAGGAGTCTAAAATTAGGGCCCTCTTGTAAGGATGTGCTAGGTAAAGCTTCTAAAGGAGATGAGTTACAAAGTAGATTTTAAAAACTTCTATTAATATTTTCCCGTGGTCAATTGACTTGAATGTTGAAACACAAAATGTAGGAAAAGTGAAGAAGCATTTTTGGTGCATGGATGCATGCCACTGTCTCTTGTCCCTGAAAGCTTTCTTGAATTATAAGTGCATTTAGACTAGATTGGGGGCCATAGGCAGCTCAGGCTCAGAGTTAGAACAAGAAGAGTGGATGATGGGCTTTGCTTTCTCAGCTCTGAAGGCATTGGGGGACACAGCCAATGCTGGCTCCTCACTCTAGCCCAGTCCCCAAGCAATGAAGTACTTCCACAACATAAAATGCATTCATGATTGTAAATGGCATCCAGGCCTCAGAACAGAGTCACCGGTAAATGCAAAATCCAAACTATTCCATTCAATAAGTTCTCATAAGCCTCCAAAACAGGGGAAATAAATTAATAATTTAAGGCAATGTATTATAAACTTGGTGCTTTACATATGTATGAGGGGACCTAAGAAAGTTGTAGAAAAAATGGAATTAAAGAACAAGTTTATTTTGGTGCAAAAAAGATTTAGAATCCATGCATAATTTTTTCCTAATGCACATTCCCCATGAATTTTTTGAGGAACCTTTTATCTCATGTAATTTGAACCTTCTGAGTTGGAGAACCCCACAAAGTGAGTGTGACCCCCAGTTGGCCAAGAGAAGAAGAGAAACTCCAAAGAGCTCAGTGACACACCTATCATTCTACAGTTAATACTTGGCCGGGCCAGTATTTAAACTCAGGCCCTGAAATCCACCAAGCCCAACACATAGGCAACATTATGTTTTCAGCTGAAGTAATAAAATTGAGAAAATAAAAAACAATCCATTTCAGAACGAAATAAGAGCCGCAGGTAGAAGGAGGAGATCTGTTACTTTAGAAATTTCAGTACTTTCTGTAGTTTGCATTTTAGTACATAAGTACTGTAATAGTGATGGTAATATCTTACATGTTTATATCATTCAGTTTTATACTTCTCTCTTTTAATGGTCATAAAGTCCCCATTTTGTCCTTGTTTTATCATTTAAATGAAAACAAAATTTGAGTGAGATTAAGCATTGTGCTAAAGCCTCACTAGTACCCGAAGTGCAAAAGTTAGTCTTCGGATCTATGGGAATCTATGCATATGATATTTAACAAGATAAATGAAATTACACTGCAGTCTAACTTGGAGTTTTGTTGTAATGGATGTCACATAGTTGAGTAAAGCCCAACCCAAGCAATTTTAGAAAGACAGTAATGTTTTTAATTAAGATATTGAATTATTCTAAAAATCTATAGATTTCTGGCCTCATAAATGCAAATTTTAATTAATCAAACGAAAAGTATTAGTGAAACATATATTATATGGGTGATTTACTACTTGTAATTTTAAATGTACTCAGAGTTCAAAAAGTCGAGTTCCATTTGAGTTGGAGTAATAGATAAGACTTCATCAAGGAAGAGCTACTTCCTCTGGGTCCGAATGTCTAAATCAGCATTTCTAATGTGAAGTGTCTATACCCCAGGCCAAGGGCAAGATTATTCACTAGGTAAGGAAAGGAAATCATTGAACTTACAGCTTATATATTATTTAGCTCATCCTTTTAAGATGTCAATTTTCATGGATGTTTGATAATTTATAATGTATCAGTATTGTCATGCAGGTAAATAAGTAACTGCTGCTACAATGGTTGTTTTTGCTAAGAAGTATTTTCCTGGTAGGGGAGTATGATTAAAAAGTTTGGAGAGGCCAGTAGTCAAAAATCTCAGGAAGGAAAGGAAGGGAACTAGACTTTGGCGAGGTATTAGTAATAGCAGTAGAAAGTATGGTTAGTGGAGGGGGTAGAATCAGAATATGGAAGAGTTGAAGAGGCATGAAGAAGAATTTAATTTCATTTAACTATGTCATCAAGTCTAATTAATGCTTTATCAAGACTCAAGGAGAGTTGTAAGATAAGGAAGCGCTTAGTGCCTTTGTGACAAGTCATGCCACTGGCCAGACAACTTTGCAATATTGTGGGCACCACGCAAGGAGTTGAATTAGCACGGCGGTGTGAGGATGGAGGAAAAGGGGCAAATCCAAAAGGCATCCAAGAGAGAAAAAAATGATAGAAGCTGATGCGAGCTTAGAAGAGCCAAAATGACATCTGTATTTCTAGGAGAAATATTGATAGTACCCTGACAGAAACAGGGGGAGACAGAAAACAAGGGACCAATCAATGGGAATAGGGCTGGAGGAGGGGGGGAAATGATGAGTTTTGATTTGGGGTGTGGGGTTGTTAGCTAATTACGGGTCACCTTCGTGGAGATATCGCACACATATTTGGCAATGTGGGAATGGAGAACAAACTAGATACCAGGCTATGAACGTAAGCTTGAGATACGACTGTGTTGAAGCCACAGATACTCCCAACCTCCCAGAAGGGAGCAAAATAGAAATAGGCAAATGAGCAAAGATAAGCCTTGAGGAAGACTGCCAGGGGCTAGCAAAGAATTGGGAAAATAAATATTCATGATGAGCAAAAATGTCTTAAAAGAAATGAGTAACCAATACGATTAAGCACCATATCCCTGACTCCATGATTCCATGGAAAAACAGCCTCCAGCGTTGCAGTATTCTACTGCAAGTAGTTTATATTCTCTGGCAAGAGTCTGGCTGTGGTCCTGGTGGAGGCAGATATTGGTTCTGTGACTTGTTTAGAGTCACAGATGATTGGATGGATCAGGGAACCTCTGCAGCTATGTCTTTCATATATACAGTTGACTTTTTAAAAAGTAAATCTTCGAGACCAGCAGTTAGCGTAATGGCTATGTCGCTGGACTCCCACGTAGTCGACCGCAGTTCGCAACCCGGACCGGGTGTCTTAAAAAACTCACGCCGGGCGCGTGTGCGTGTGTGCCCAAGATCCCCAGAGGAGAATGGAGGAGAAGGGATTGCGGCGTGGCCGTCCCCCCGGGGGGTGATTTCTCGCTTTCTGTCTCTCTCTCTCTCTCTCTCTCTCTCTCTCTGTCTGGCAAGCACACGTGCCCTACAGTGAAAACCTCTCCAAAAGAAAAAAAGTAAATCTTCAGACCGGCTCCTTGGTATAGTGATAATGTACTGCTCCAGAAAAACTGAGCATAGTACTGAGTTTAAATCCCTGGTCTGATTGGTCTATGACATGCCAGGGACACATGAGAGGGCCCAAGATCCCCTGTCCTGGGAGAAGGGGATTGTGGTGTGACCAGACCCTGTGGATGGTGCTCCTCGCTCCCTCATTCACACACACTCTCACTCTGTCAGTTTTATGTGTGTGCACACACTATCACGAATAAAGAAAAATAAACCATAAAAAAGTAGATCTTCACCAATAACTAAGAGAGCATTTAAAACCAATCATCAAGACTTAAGTATCTGTCTCTCAAAAAATATATGATGTTACCAGTTGGGGCAGTAAATCCAAAGTGATTGGAGATTTCACTAGACACTGGTCATCCTGTTCTCAGAGACCCTGGGGATCCATTTATTCTTAGGTGTAACAGGTCTCAGTTGAACTCAGCCATAAGGAAGACCCTGAAGAAAACAGACATTCGAGATGAGAAAGTGCTTGAAGTATGCGAATGGTCACTGGCCTCATATCAGATGTCTATAATGAGTAAGCCAGAACAGCGCTTCTCAAACTTCCATGTGCCTGCACTTCACCTGGGGATTCTATTAAAAATGTAGATTCCAATTCAGAAAGTCTGGAGTGGAATCAAGATTCTGCATTTCTAACAAGCTCCCAGATCATGAAGACAATATTATTTATCCAGAAGGTTCTAAAATACAGTGCCTGCTTTGCATAAATGCAGGTGGCCGCAGATTGTTGGGCCTGGGGTAGCTCCTTTAAGAGTACTTTGTAGGGCTCGAGGGTAGGATCTGCCTCCTTGTGACAGTAGGACTTTCCAGGTGGCTCGGGACCAGAGTGGAGGTGAGGTAGAGCTTATCGAGCCCAGTCCTGCAACGAAGCTGCTGAGGCCAAGGGCTGAAGGCAAGGACTCGAGCAGTTTCTCACACACAGCCTGTCTGTAGATCATGCCTGGGATGTCTTCTCTTCTCTGTGGACACAGACTCACAAATTCCCTGTGAGATTTGGTTACTATCTCTAGGGAAGGCTGATGTGTTTGTTTACATGTCTGCTCTAAAGATATATATATTTTTTATCCTACAAAATATATGCATTCTAAATCAGCCTTAGATCTTTTTTTTTCTAGACAGTGGTCAGACTGGAGCCTGCAAGTCTGACGGGTCTGCTGCAGTCCTCACACCCTCGTGAATTAGCTCAGGGAAATCTGGCCAACTCACACTTTCCTCAACATGTAGACTATGCCATTCTCGCCACTTTTTCCCCAGAGAGTATGAAAACTATAAAGGAAGTGTTATTTGCCATTAAAATTGCATTTGTTTAAAAATGCTAGTTTTAAAGTCTCATATTATAAATGAAGATGGTATTAGAGGAGATAGCTGTCTAAGGTGGTGGCTTTAGGTGGAACGGCCAGGTCTGACTGTAGACTTCTGTCATATGTGTCTTATATCTCGTGCCCCCGTCTGTCCTCCTCCCCTCCCCTCCAGGCTGCATTTTCTGCGTGTCCCATGTGTGGCTGGGAGTCAAGCTAAACTGATTTAGAGGAAGTCTTCTCTGCCCAGATGCCCATTTAGTCTACACACAGATGTCCGGTATTTTTATGCATTTTTAATTTACCAATAACCTTTTAGGAATGAAATGGAACAAATGTTCATTGAGTGCCTACTACATGCCAAGCCCTCTCTGAGCGCTCCATGTACCTCAACTCGGTTACATCTTTTCACAAAGAAAATGAAGCTTAGAGAGACTGGGTTTCATGCCAGGTCACACACTAACCATGACAGAAGGAGGGGTGACGCCCATGTTAGTAGGCTCCAGACACCCAGTTCTTGCCCAGTGGCTTACTTGAGGGTTGCATCAAAAATGGGTTCACTTGAGGAAAACTTTGCTCCCAGTTGCACGTCCTGTTAGCGGAACTCACTAAGTAAGCAGAACATGAACGAGCAAGTACTGGCGTTCCAGGCAGGCCTGAGTTTGATTTTAACCAGGAGTCCTTCCTTGCAAAGGGACTTGGTAGTTCGCCAAGGCAGGCTGGGGCATCATCTCCATCCTTTGTTGTGATTCGTTGGTCTTTTCCTTACTCGGGTCTCTCCTTCGTGTGTGCATGTATGTGTCCATGTGTGCGCGTACACACACACTGGATGAAACCTAGAGAACTTGGTGGATCTCAATTTACCGCTTACATAGCGGTCATAGGAAAGAGGCCATTATCAATGGCAAGGCCTACTCAAAAGTGAGATGTTTCGTGGAGTTGTGACTTTGCACCCCTCTGAGAAGTATTAGAAATCTCTTTTCTTCTTCCTCAATGTCCCTTTCCTGTGCAATGCTACTTTCTGTCTGCATGCCACTCCATTCTCTACCGAGGGTACAACTTTTTCTTTCTCGGAGGGTTTTTTTTTTTTTTTTTTTTTTTTTTTTTTTTTAGAAGTTTTTGCTATAGGGCACCTGTGCTTGCCAGAAAGACAGAGAGACAGAGAGACAGAAAGCAAGAAATCATCCCCCAGGGGAGATGACCACGCCACAATCCCTTCTCCTCCATTCTCCTCTCAGGATCTTGGGCACGCATGCACACGCACCCAGCGTGAGTTTAAGCCACCCGGTCCGGGACTCGAACCGTAGTCAACTACATGAGAGTCCAGTGACATAGCCGTAGTCCAGCTGTTGGTCCCCAGAGATTCTGCTCTCTACCTCCAGATGACCATCTCTTTCTATCGTCTCTTGCTCCACGTTCTTCCAAACTACCCCTTGGTCTCTTTTCCCATGTTTGGTCATCTCTTCAAAGTCTGTACCCGGCATGCCTACCAAAGGCACACATAGGTGCCTCGTGTTTCTGGGGTTTTGTTCACACCTGCCTCTTAGCAAGATGGGAGACGCTATTTATATTCCCTCTTAGAGACTCATCATTTGAACCCTGAAGTATCAGCTTCCTGGCAGCGCCACAAAGACCATCCCCTCAGGAAATAAAACAAACCCTATCTCTAGAGTTTCCCTGTTTCTTTTCTTTAAAGTTCCCTGAGCTACTAGGCTGCAATTATGAGGCAGGATCAAAGGAACTAGCTGCCCCGGGGCTGCTGGGACCAGCAAGGGCTTTGGTCTTTTTAACTATTTACTTCCCACGACCTGTACTCCAATGTTTCTTTGTTCCTCTGGGTACTCAGGTACCAGAATGGTGGTTTGCTGTGGGAAGATGCGTCCAAGTTCATGGGAGGACTTTTTACACGACAGGAGAGTCTGACGGCTCCTCTGTGAGACCTACCCAGCCCACAAAACCCACAAACATAAGATGAGAATGAGGAGGAAATCCCAAGTGGGAAGGCCTCTGGGGAACTGGTTAGCCCAACTCATGCTTGCTCTTGGCCACAGCCCTGATTAGCCCTCCCTGGCTACTGTGCATCTTCCTCCAGGCTGGACACTCAACTCCACGACACACGCCAGCCCTAACATTTGTATGAGAAACTTTGTTGTCAGGCTGAAATGAAACGTAACTTCACCTCACCTTTATCCTCACCCTTGTTGACACCTTGGGAGCGACACTACGCAGATCAGATGTCTGTAGCACGCAGGTCCTTGATCTATTGGAAGGTGACAAGCTTCCTCTGCAAGGAGCAATATGGCACCTCCCTTATTCGGGATATAATACTTTTTGTTTATGCAACCCAGACACTCTGAGTTATTCTGGCAGTTTTTCATTGTTGACCCATCTTGGCTTTTTAACCAGCTGTGGTAGAGAAAGGGTGGGAGTCTCCATTGTCCTTCCTCTCTGTGCAAGCCTGAGCCTGCTGAGTGAGGAAAAGCCGATGGGTGAAGGTGAAGTGGGAAGGGACAGACATTGCCACGGTGGCTCGGTATGCTTTCAAGTCATCTTCAATCCCAACAACAGGCTTTTACTGCCTCCAGAAATACCTGGAACATGCTGGACATGGACTTGTAAAATTACCCATGAGGAAGACAGACACACAGACCCACAGAGATGTATATGACTGTATATACAGAGACAGCGTGATAGAGAGGTGTCTTCACCCAGACAATGTGAGTAACACACTAAGGCAGTTCTCAGAGAGGACGTACATGGTTTTGGTTTTCTTTTTTCTTTTACTGTTTCATTGTTTGGCTCAACACAATGGTGATAGTTTCTGTCATGCTCGGTCCTCCTGGTTTCTCTGTGGCTCTTAGCACAGAGTCCTCCGCAGCTTAGAGACACACATCACCATCGGTAGGTGCCAAGGTCACTGAAGGGACTAATTAACTCCGCTCCAGCACCAGCAGGCCGCACTCACCTGCCCTCCTCCTTTGAGAGGGAGACGCCAGGGCAAGGAAGGATTTTCTCCCTCAGTTCTGCCCAGCCAACTTGGACACCCTGAGCAAACAAAGAAGGAGCGAGGGAGGGGTGGGAACCGTTTTCCTACTCTGTGGCCAGGTTTTAATCGGGAGACAGCCTGGAGCCTGCTCCAAGCTTGCTAACTTGAGTTAAGACAAACCCTCTAGTTTTTCGTAGGAAAATTCTCAGGTTGATATTTAACCTAAAAATCCCTTGGCACTTACTCTGTCACAAACTCTGCCTCGCTCTCTCTCCTTCTGATGCTATGAATGTCCTATAAACCCAGCCAGCACTTACGGGCATGCTGAAAATTTGCCTTTTTAATGAAAACTGCCTATTTTCTAACTAACCAGTGAAGAACATTATTTTCCCCCACCACATGGTGAACATTAGATTGCATAACCCAGACCACACTAAATAATTGATCAGAAAAGGTAACAGAGAGAAGAGATTATTTTTGGAAACACTGGCGACCAAGATGTGAATTTGGAGAACATTGCTGAATGCAACCTTGTAGATTCTGGAGTTCATACTATTCCCCTTAACCAGAGCCATGTTGGGCCCTGAGTTAATACTTCAGCGGCTGTAGATTTTTATTTGATGTTCCAATCTCTTCCTTCCGGTTCGATACATCAGTGTTAAAAGTCAAGGAAAAGCCGGGTGCAGCCTGCGTGCTTTGTCAGGTCAGCCGAATGGAGTCCGTCACTACGGCGCCAGGACACTGCCCTGCGGCGGGGGCCTGCTGTCATTCCCACTCCGAGGGCCCCAAAGCTGCTGGATCAGGAGGGACATCGCATGTGGGAGTTAGTTTCCCACTACAGTTTGGCAGAACCCTGAAAATCCTGGAGTTAGGTCTATGATGCTGTCCATCTTGCTCACTGGTTAAAAACCTGAAAAAAAAAAAGAAAAATCAAAACCATATGTTCAATACAGTATCAGGCTCCCAGTGAAGCCGTTGCTATTCAGTCATGACCATCGGCCTATCCGTGTATCTGACCGTTCTGGGCGTCAGAGCCGACCTGCCCGGCCAGGTCCGGGGAGCTGGGGAAGGGCCATCCTGTTTACATCCCTTCTCAAATGGCAGCATGTCGCTGGACTCCTTCCAGCTTCTAATGGGGGAAGCAGAAGGAGCACTGCATTTACTGACTTCCTCCTCCTTCACGTATTCCTTCCTCCCCCCTCACATTTGCAGGACTGGAAATTGGAAACGCTTTTCTCCTACACACAAAATGACACCCTCACACACACGGTTCTCCCCGCTGCTTTGAAATGGCAATTGCTGGAAGAACAGGCTTCTCGGAGAACACGTGCTGTCCTGGCCAAACAGGGAGGGCATAATTCCGGCTACAGCCATCCAGGTAGCCCTCGGCAGTGTTGACCACAGCGGGCAGGAAGAGGGTGAAAGGGGGTTCCTGGGGCCTTGCTAGTATTTGATTTCTTAATTGGGGTGTGAGTTACACAGATGTGGGCTCACCGTGAAAATCCAGTGAATTGGACACTTAGGATCGAAGTCTTCTGTTTTTAATAATGGGTTTGAAAAATGTATGTAGCTGACTACCTTGCGCTGTTAGAAGAGAGGGAAAGCCAGCCGCAAGGCGTTTCGATGTCCACATTGTCTTCCCGCTCTGTCCCTCCTTGCCCTCTAGGCTTCTTGTGGTGTGTCTCTGTGCCCACTAATGACTAGAACCATGAAGGCCCATAGCAGTCAGCTGGACATCATACCCTGGGCCATTAAGCAGTTCATGCTTCACCTTTGACACTCGAAAAGAAACGGGACCAGCAGTTAGCGTAATGGCTATGTCGCTGGACTTCCATGTAGTCGACCACAGTTCGAGTCGCAGACCCGGTGGCTTAAACTCACGCCGGGTGCGTGTGCATGAGTGCCCAAGATTCCAAGAGGAGAATGGAGGAGAAGGGATTGTGGCGTGGCCATCCCCCCTGGGGGGTGATTTCTCACTTTCTGTCTCTCTGTCTCTCTCTGTCTTTCCAGCAAACGCACACGCCCTATACCAAAAACCTCTCAAAAAAAAAAGGAGGTTAATGACATTAAATAATAATGATAATGTTGATAATAATAATAATAATAATAATAATAATGGTCACTTTGTTGTTTGTACAAAATACTTTCTTTTAACTTCCTGTTTTTGATTTATTCAAAACGTGATAGTTTTGTGGAAGAGTTTATTTTTTCTTTTCTGGCAATCGAGACTAGTGGAGGAAAGAAAGAACTTAGGATGTGCAGAGGACTGGACCCCTTGTCCTTTCTTGCTGTGAAGGCTTAGATGCTATTCAAGTCAAGGGAGTGTAAATCTCAAAATAGTAAATAAGGGTCGCTAAAGATGGCACGAATTTAAAACTTGTGGGGTCAGTGACACAAATTTGAATACTGGGCTCTTACAAGAAGCACAAGAATTACCAACCTTCTTGGAGCTTTGGTTTCCTCATCTATATAAATCCAGATGTTTATGCCCAACTCTCAAGATTTTCTTGACTATTTGGTGACACAATGTGCTAGAAGTGCCTTGTGCACCATGAAGGACTTACTCTGTTTTGTTCTGGTATAACAGAATACCACAGACTAGGTAATATATAAAGAATGAAAATTTGTTCCTCGCAGTTGTAAAGGATGTAAATTCAAGACTGAAATAACAAAAATTTGTTCCTTACAGTTGTAAAAGATGCAAATTCAAGATTGAAATAACAGCATCTGGTAAGGGATTTCTTTTTGTGTCTAGTGTGGGCCGATAAAGTAAGAGAGAGTGAGGGGAAAAGGGACCAAACTTACCTTTGTAATGACCCCCCTCCCAAAATAATAGCATGAATTCATCCATCAGGGCTCTGCATTCATAGCCTCAAAGGCCCCACCTCTTCACACCATTGCGTGGGGGACTATGATTCTAACACATGAACTTTGGAGAACACAGTCAAACCATAGCAGAGCTCATTTGTTAATGGGGAGGGGTTGATGACCTTATTAATTTAATCTTGTCCTGCTCTGCCGGGACAAATATGTGCTTCTTAGTAATGATTTTCTTGGCTATCAATTTTTTTTCGGGAAAAAAAAAACGCAAAAAAACAAAACACACACATACACACGATATAGAAAGAGGAGAAAAGTATTTCTTAAATCTTCCCCATTTCCTTTCCCCTTGTGGAGTTTATACTCTAGTATAACAGGTAAGATGTCTGGGTAGATCACCACAACAAAAGCATGCCATGCCACAACAGAAGTATGAGGTGCCCCGTGAGCACACGATAGCTGTCCAGGTAGGCTAGGAAGGCTTCCCCAAAGAGAAAGCATCTGACGTAGCCTTGAAGGAAGGGTATTATGGTGATGTGTGCATTGGGGATCAGTCATGTAGGTTTTCCTGGTATGTGGGGTGAATGAACTCTAGGGAGTATGTGACTTGGACTAAATTGTGGATGGCCTTGAAAGCTATACTACGGACTTTAAACTTCATTCAGAACACAGCAGAGAGAAAGAGCTTCGTGAGCAGGTGTATGATGGAGGTCAGACATTGCTTTAGGGAGATAGTTCTGTGAGCAAGGCTTAGACCCAAGAAGTACAGACACTCAGGCAAGATGTGGAGGAATGAGCTGGACTAGCTGCAGGGAAAGTCAGGTGGAGACTCACTGATGCAAGGGCTGACCGAGAGCGTGAGCAGCATTTACTGAGGCCACGGGAGATGGAGGGCGTCAGAGAGACCCAGAGACCATTAACTTAGGTGACAGAAACATGAGTTATTCCCGTGATAGAAACATAAAGAGGATGGAGGAAGAAAGAAGATTGGTTCTGGTCATCAGAAGCTGGAAGTGAAGTTGGAACGTGCTCTCAGAACCATGGGTCTCGGCTTCGATGGCTTGCAGAGCTAGGTGAATCCGTGGGATTCTTTCATTGAGGGCGGCTATCAGAAATTATAAAAGAAGATGGGACCAGCAGTTAGCATAATGACTATGTCGCTGAATTCTCATGTAGTCGACTGTGGTTCAAATCCTGGACCCAGTGGCTTAAACTCACGCCGGGCATGTGTGCATGCATACCCAAGATCCCGAGAGGCAAATGGAGGAGAAGGGATTGTGGCATGGCCATCCCCCCTGGGGGGTGATTTCTCGCTTTCTGTCTCTCTCTCTCTGTCTTTCTGGTGAGCGCACATGCCCTATAGCAAAAACCTCTCCAAAAAAAGAAAAAAAAAAGAGAAATTATAAAAGAAGCTGAGATGGCTAAGGAAGCAAGTTTAATCTGGAAAGTGGCTGATGACACAGCCTTGAGGAATGCTCACATGTAAGGGGATTTCCTAGGTACCCGTCCACTGGTGTCGAAATTCAAGGTGAAGAGCATTCCTAAAAGGGTACCTGGAAACAGGTATATGGCCCTCATGACTTCTCGCAGTGCCTTTGGATCTGTGAGAAGGGACTGTGCTGTTCACTGTGTCCTAGGTGAAGATTTCCTGCAACCAGGTGGAGATGGGAAATCATGACAGACCCTAAAGAAAGTTTGGGGACAGTGAGGCTTGAGCCTGGTACCATGATGTGTGGAAGTTAAGATGACACTCTTAACCTCGAGGAAAACACTTTTTGAAGAGTGATGCATAGGAAGTTGGGCTGCAAGGTGCTGGGGGAGTGGAACTTCCACGGTTAGGAAGGAATATGGAAAATTTAGGACAATAGAAAAAGAGATGGCAATAATGGGATGTAAGCAGTGCTGTGGTATTAATAAAACAGTGTAGGCTTGAGGGGAAGGTGTGCTGGGCTGGGAGATGACGTGCTGCTGCTTGGAGCCTGAGGCGGCCGCTGGGGATGGATGGGCTGAGGCCACAAATTTCAAAAATTTGGAGATACAGGTTTGATTCTCTGTAACAGGAAATGTGAAAAGCATCAGTAAATTTGAAAGAAGGTGATCGGTTGTGGTCTAAATGCTTCTCCAGAGAGGCTCCCAGAGGCCTTCTTGTTGAAACAAATTCTGCTCTATTCAAGATAACTTTTTCTTTTTTTTGAGAGAGAGAGAGATTTTTGCTATAGGGTGCATGTGGTCTCCAGAGAGACAGAGAGAAAGCAAGCAAGACATCACCGCTCCCCCAAGAGGGATGGACCACATCACAATCCCTTCTCTATTCTCCTCTTGAGATTTTGGGCAGTCATGTACATGCACCTGGTGTAAGTTTTAAGCTACTATGTCTGGGACTCGAACTGCGGTTGACTATATATGAGAGTGCAGCAATGTAACCATTATGCCATCTGCTGATCCCTCAAGATAGCTTTTTTTATGGTGGGGAGGGGTCAGCATGCTGCCTTGATTCCTGTTACTAACGAAAATGTTGCCTCATCACAGGTTTAACTATAATACTACAATGCTGCTTCTTCCAGCAGTGTGTTATTTGTTGTACTTTTGTAACTGTATTGTTTTCTTTAGCTTTTCCCTTCATCCTACTGGGTTTTGGCAAAGGATAATTCATGAGACTATCACTCTTCTCCTAAATAACAAAATCTGCCAATATAGACATACCAAATGCAATATTTTTATGTCTCTTTGGTAATTCACATACACTTTTTAAATTTTTACTCACTTATTTCTCCCCAAAAAGAGACAGAGACAGAGAGACAACACCTCCAATAGGGTTTTGATGCTGCAATCCATCCCAGTTCCAACTAGCCCAGATGATGGACATGCTCATGCCCGGCATACTCAGGGAGGTCTGCAGATTCGAACCAGAAACCATTCCATGTGGTCTAATTGCATTACTGCTATGCCACTGCTGGCCCCTCCTATGCATTTTAAATTTGGATCAATATCTGATAAGTAGTAGATGCTCAATTAATGTTTGTGGAATATGGCTAAAGGATTGAAGTGTTATTATTACTGAGATGGGCATTTCTGTAGATGATTCTTAGCTATGAGTCATACTCACAGAAACCCATAGTCTATCATCCACCCAAATACATGCAGAGTTTTTTATTATGATGAAAAGAGAATGCATTTTTTTTCCTTGAGAGTGTAAACATTTCTGTGAAGCTGTATTTTAGTAAATAAGAGAGACTAGCTAAGCCCCAACATCCTCAGCCAGGGAACATTTTTTCATTTAAACTTCAGAGAAGTTTGGCTGGTGAAAACAATAGACAGAGAGAGACTAGGGGTAAAATCCATGACGTTGGAATTATTTGGAGTGTCCTAACTTTTCAAATAAGTTTTAGTTGCTTACTTGCTGGTTATGTTCAACTGCACAAAATGTACAGCCCTTTCACAGAATGGACTGACCTAGTTCTTCATCCTTGAGGGCCACTTGAAAACTAGATAATAGAGGAGCACACCCTCAGTCAAGGCCAGAATGAGATTTGAAGCCATTTGGATGAGGTCGTATTTCTGCACTATATTCGTTCTTTATCCAACTCCAACCCCAAGAGAAGAAAACTATATTTTCTTTCCCCATTTTTTCAGAAACTCTTAGAAGTTACCCCAAAGGTTAGTTGTGTTGGCTATACAAACTTTTGAAAAGTTGGTTAAAAAGAAAGATTCCTAGACCTCATCCCCTAAGATTTTTGACTTGGGGAGTCTGGGAGGGGACCCAGAAATCTACATTTACTATAGGAACTTTTGGTGACTTAGTCACAAATGATTCACAGACCTCCTGGCCCGGAGGTTAAGAAACCATTCAAATCCTGTATTCAGATTTTAGTTCTACCATAGACTGTCTGGCAGCTTCAGACAAATTTTAAAATCTGTTTGAATTGCAGTCTTTTCATCTTTAAAATGGGAATAGAAATACCCATTAGTCTGGGTAATAATTAGAATTACCTGGAATCGCCTATGTAAATAACTTTCTGTACCGCACTGAATAAACACCCAACACATTGTAATGAAGACATAGTTCCCTGGGGTGAACATGAAGCTATTAGAGAATAACCCTCAAATAATGTTTTAGAGTCTCTAAGCAATTCCAGAAAGAATAGGGATTTAACATACTATTCCTGCAATTTCTAAAAGTCTTGGTATCACTCACAAAGACCTTCTTGCTCTTATACCAAAATGCGAGAAGTCTTTATATTTTACTAAAGAATCTCCTGCTAGAAGAATGTGTACCTTTGGTAAGTGTGATAAGACCCTGAAATATGTCACCCCAGACTAAAGGAATCACGGTTCTTTCCAGGATGATTGAGAAGCAGTTGCTTTGGAAAACAGGAGAGCTAGGCTACATTTGGAAAGTGTCACACAGTGCATGTGTGAAAATGGAGCACTTGAATGAGCTCCACGATAGGCCATGCCTTGAGCTGTTTTGGCAACAGATCAAATTTATTCTCTCCTCACTCAGACTGTTTTTAGTTTGTTCAAACAGATGGTAACCAGCTCACATGAGACCAAACTCTTGAACTTAAACTTTAGGAAATAAATGAATGAATGAATGAATGAATTTCCTCTGGGGCCAAGGAATACCTCCACAACATCCACCCCTCCATTCTGGCCCCCTGGTCTTTAAGGAACGGTTAAACTCTTTTGTTGCCTAGACAATGAACAAGCAAGGATTACTTCAAGGTGTTTCCTGGAACCAGACTTCCCTTCCTCCCTGGATGTGGATGTGGTGACCCAGTTGTCTAGGTTGAAAGACTCAAAATCACATGTGTTTTTTCTCCTCACTGAGAGCCCACAAGCAGCAGAGATACTTTCACAGGTTAGGTGTTTGCCAGAGCTTTAGGTCATGAGATTTGGGTCACACAGAAACAAGAGGACAGAAGTGTGATACAGAGTACAGCGGATCAGAAATAAGAACAAAAACGTGAAAAGAAATTCAACAAAGAGGAGGGAGTGCAAAGGGAAATATATGGTACTCTGGGATCTAAGAGTCTCAGTTTCAGTTCTCATTTAAGAAAGATTTCCAAATCAAAGTATACCTGCAAATCTTTAAATCCATTGTAAAGCCTGTTCAAAAGGCCCGGTCCCTCCATCCAGAGACTGTTGAGTAAAATCCAACTGCATGCCTAGTACCCTGATGCCCATATCCATCCCCTCTTCAGCCAGCTCCAGATGATGGGCATGCGCTTGCCTAGATTACTCAGGGAGTTCTCCCCATGTGAGCTGAGCACCCTCCCAGGTAGTTCAGTTGTGTTTCAAACAACAAGCAAAATAAGGATGATTGGGGGCCGGCAACCCAGCTGAAGAGTAAGAAACATACACACATACACATCACATGCACATGTACCCCCCCACACACGTAGGCGTGCACCACAAAAGCCAATGGGAAACCCAGAGACCAGTCAGGGCCCTGGACACTTAATGTTCAATCTCAAATGAGAGGGAGGGAAAGGCCCTCAGAGTCTGGGAAGTTGGGCCTGATTCCCACTGGAGTGAGCCTTGCCTTGAGCTCAGAAGGATGCCGGGGTTTAGATAACTGTGAAGGACAGCCGCATGCACCCCGTATCAAAGGAAACCACTCAAACAAAAGCCAATGGGAGGAAATGAGCTCTTATTGTGTGCACACGTGGAGTTCCTCTGAAAGGAAATTGCCTGATTCGGGACACTTCCGAAGCCTCCTGAAGCTACAGGGAAAGGCCAGGCCTGTGTTTCCACAGCCTAGAGAGAGGGTCTCCCTCAATCCAGGGCTAGACTTCCCAAAAGGTGATCTCAAATGCTCTTTTTTATGCTTTAGGGTGTCTGGGTATGGGGAGAGGTGGGGATCAGGCACTTGGCTCAACTATCTTGCTCTTTTTATATCCATAGCCCCTCTTCTCCTCGTGTCCATCGGCTCTGCCTCACAGGGCCACCTCTCTGCAGGGCCCTTGTTGGCTCCTGGTGTGCCTCAACAGGCATGAGGCCCCACTGTCAGGGAGCTTTGACATCCAAGCCCCTCGGCTAGACACTAGTACTCCAAACCCTATTTTGCCCACTTCAGTAGGAAATGCAAACCTGGCATGATGCTTTCGATTTTGCAGGGTACAACCTAGTGTCTGGTGCTTGTTCTGGGCCCCAAAAGGGACAGAGATAGTCCCAGTCCCCGAGGTCTTCGGGGTCGAGGAGAAGAGCATATATTGCAAGGAACATAAGAAGAAATTGGAAATTCCTAGGTCCCTGAGCCCTCAGGTGGGGGTTGGAGCACTGAAAGAGCTCGGAATGAGCAGTACTTATTATTTTCTCCTTTATGTTGCTTGATTGACAGTTTGAGTACAGCGAAGCTCGGTCGGTGGGGATGCTACTATAAGTGGCATGTACTAAAGAGTCAGTTCCCACTGACATCATCCTCAGAAAGTGCTGCTGATGGAAGGAAAAGCAAAAGAGACTAAGCAGGGCTCCTGGCCATAGGCCATGCCCCTCTGCAGAGCCGTGTGCCTAAGCCTGTGTCACCATCTTGTCCTCTGATACAGACTCCACCCACAGAGCTTAAGCGGGAGCTCAGTGTCACCAACAGCCATCTGTCTGTGGCCTCCCGGCAGGTGACTATCTGCAGCAGGGACCAGTGGCAGCATGGACAGTGTAGGACAATGCTCCTTGAGCCTATCTGTGCTACTGTACTTCACACAGATAGAGTTTGGTTTCCCTAGAGGATGAGAAGTCAAGGTTCTTACATTTTTCTTATCAACTACTCTTGGATCGTTCATTTATTCAGTCGGTCAACACCCTAGGTGAGCAGCCTGCGTGTGCCAGATGCTGTTCTGGGTGCCGGGCTGCAAAGATGTAGGAGCTTAGCTTTCAGTCCTATGTTGTGGTTCTAGCCACATGCAGAGGTGACAAGGTCAACCTCAAGGAGATGAGGAGAGGGTGCAGTGGCCCAGGAGGGAAGAGGTGGCCAGGACAATGGCAGAATGCACAACGAGGGGAATGATCTTCCCAGAAGGAACCTCTGAGCACCAAGCTTCTAAGACTGACAGCGGACAAAGGAGAGGGACAAGGTGTCACAATCGCGGGCTTTCTAATTAGCATCTTCTTTCTAATTAGTTCCTTCTGAGGCTGACCGAGGCTCATCTATAAACTAAAACTAATAGGCAGTTGGGCGCTGAGCAGTGTCTTTTCTTTGCTCTCTCTGCTTTTTTCTTTCCTTCCTACCCTTTGAGGGAAAAACACTTGGATTAAGAGTTACATTTACCAGCCAATAGCATAATGTGGATGCACTGAAACAAGGCAGTTTTATTCAGCAGAGATAGCCCCGGGGAGCTGAGATTTTCCTCCTCAGGCGTAGATCTTGTTTTGTTATCACTCATCAGAAGCAGCAGGAAAAAAGGACAGCGTAAAACTTTTCTGTGGATTCCTGCCTCTTCTCCCCTACATGTCTGTCATCAAAAAAGACAAAGACAAAGAAGGAACTCCATCCTTGTTCTTGCCCACAGTGTGGACAGAATGATACCCTCCCCTCCAGCTAGAAATGACTAAATAAAAAAGCGATTCATCTCACATGACTCTGAGTAATGGTGGAATTTCAAAATTCCTTATAGTTTAAAGGCAAATTTATAGGATTAGGTCACAGAAATGCTTTTAAATTCCAGCGTGATTCTGTACTCCCAGCTTTGTGTCCACTATGGCCATACACCAAAAATGTTTTAGAAAACTGAAAAAACACACACAGAAAGTAGTTGCAGTGAATTTAAGTCTTCTTGCATTTCATACATTATCTCTTTTGTAGTGTCCTGAATAAACACAGGCTGTAATTTTGAAAGCAACAAGTTGAAGAATACAGAAAAGAAACTAGGCCAGTGCTCAGGGCCACCGCTGAATAGATCAAGATCAGGAAATTTAAGGCAAGCATGTCATTGGCTAAGAAAAAATATGGAAAGGCCTAGAAACAAGTCACCTTATATTCAGGATGACTCCCCCAAGCCATTGATGTTCACTGAGGACCCTGAAACTTTGACTGTTCCGTGTATTAACAGCGCTTTTGTGCCTTTGTTTTACAGTGTAGACCAACTGATAATGGCCTTGTTCCTCGGTGACTTTGTAATCTCATTCTTTGCCACAGATATAATGGCCTGTTTGTTTTGCTGCTGGTGCACACTGACCAAAGAATCGGACATTTGTTCCACGATGCTTGTTTTGAAGAAACCAGTTCTGGGTACAACTTTACACTGCCCATAAAAACAGAGGTTTATCTGGGCGTGAGATAGACCAGGACTACACTGAGATAGGCTTGCACTCATCCACTACTATAGAAGAAATTGAAATATAATAAAACTTCATTTCAATCTAATTACCAAAGAGCCTGAATTATAGACTATTCATAAAGATGTACACTTTTATTAATTATAATGACATACAGCAATTTGAGCTGGCCAAGGGTATTTCATCTAATAATGACCCTTGAGAAGGTCTTATTAGTGAAGAGATAAGAATGATTTATAAGTAGTATTACAGGTATTTATACCTAAATGAATGGTAATGAAGCTCCTGAGAAGTTGGGTCTCATAAGTAGGGTAAATATTCCCATTAGGATTATATTAAGATTGTTCATTTATTCAGCAAGCACATCCCCTCTTGCTCTTTTATATCATAAATAGTTCGAAGGTAAACTTTAGCCTAGTCTGGGGATGGTTTCAGCTCACAAGAGAATTCTGATCAGTCGGTGGTGGCTGCCTGCCTAGAAACTTGTTTTGAGAAGTTTTTTGGGTGCCAAGCCTAGGCTCATGGGGGACAAAGTGCTGTGATCAATTAGTAATGCCTGCCATGTTTGGAAAGGGAGGAAAGGAAGACCAGATTACATTCTTTTGCTACCCTTGACTTAGTTCCTTCCAAAGGTTGCAAAGTTAGAATTCTCACAAAACTGATCCTGTCTCCTACAAAATGGTAGCAACTTCTGTGTTGTTGATGATGAAGTTCTTAGGTCTCTCCAAAATCCATATTTGAAGGTTCTTTCTACAAGCCATTTAACTATCTTAATTCACTTAGACTCTAAGTAAGAAAATCAAGTAAATTCACACAGTGAAGCTGCGGAAATTTGTTTTTATTTTTTTACTAACTTTAAGAAACAAATTTATTTTGCAAACTCTTCTTTCTCCAGAATATGATATTTAGGCAGGGGGAGGGGCAGTTACACTGGCATGAGCCCTGTAAAAGGATATTTTAATATATTTTTTAAAAATTCATGTGTAATTATGATTGTACTTTTTGAAAGAAAGAGAATGAGTGTTGTTTCCTCTCCCATGAAACAATTCTGGAATTCAAGGCCACAGCCACACAATGTACAATTTTCTTTCATTTTGAAGTCAATAACAGAAAAACAAATAGGAAAAAGGAAAGGAACTAATGCCCTACTGTGATCCAGGCACTTTCTGACATTTACATTAATTTTTTTTTCTTTTCTAATTTAAGGCTGCCTGAAAGATACATAATATTGCTCCACTTTATAGATAGGGAAAGTGAAGTTCAAGCAGGTTCGACTGTTTGTTCAATGTAGAGTTTACATTGGAACCTCTAAAACTGGCTGTAGTATCTGTTTGAAGTTTAGAATTTAAACATACGCTACTTGCTCCAGCTTTCAAATAGGACTCTTGTAGTGGCATTTTATATGTTAACCACTAAGAATTTGAGAACTTTAGCAATTTTATTTATTATTTTTAATGCGAGCGAGGTACAAAGAGGTGTTTTTGCCAGGGTATTACGTGTTGCCATCCTCCTGCCCCAGCTTCCCAGTTCTCCCCACCGTGCCCAGACTATTTAGGTTGGACTAGGAACGGAACCCTGGCCTCCCGTGTGGCCTCAACCACCACGAAGCAGTCCCTTCTGTTTGTGCTACCTTGGCTGGGCCAAGAACTTAAGCATTTTGACAGCCCTCAGTAAACGTTGGCTACTGTACTTTCTCGTGCACACACACACACACACACACACACATGCACGCACACGTGAGTGCTTATTGAACTTCAAATGTTTATCGCAAACCAGTTTGCCTTTTTATCGCAAAAAGAAATGTGAATGCCTGTTCTTTATGTTAGAAAATTACCGAAGACCTAGGAAGGGGAGAATTTTTATAGGATGATCAAGACTAGGAAGTATACACTAATATCAGTAGTGTGTGCAAGAAGCCAGAATCCCGTCCTGACGTTCCAGCCAGTGTATATTGATTGAACTTCTAATCCAGAGGAAGTCTGCTTTTAGTGACCCACTGTGAATAAACTCCTGTTTCTAAAATTCTCATAGTCTCTGTCTTTTGGTGGGATGGGAGAGTGGGGCTGGAGGCAGAGGGAGGCCTTCTCTCTCTTTCGCTCGCACGCTCTCGCTAGCTGTCTCTCTGTGAGAAGGCGTTTTATTAATTTCTCTTGCTGAATTTTTGACCCTGTCTAGAGAAAGAAATCTATTGTACCAAACCACACTCCAGGACAGGCTCCCCCAGACGGGCTTTTTCCTTCCTGCTGAAGGACACAGATAGCAGCTTTATGAGCTGGTTACAGTCAGCTTTCTCGCAAAGCCAGTAGATTTCCTTAATATACTTATTGCTGTTCTGTAAATAGCACAGGGGCAATCAGGAATCTGAATCACTTATGGGGTCACAATGAGCCTGATACTGGTAATCTTGAGAGGGAAGTGTGGAGTCGCCTCAATAATGAAACTAGTAATTGGGATTCGTTTGTATTGTGCAGGCTGATGGGCTCGAAAACACGCCTTTGAGTATCTATTGTCTACCTCTGAAATTTAATGAGATAATGCATGCTAGAAGCGCTTTATTCACTGGATAAAATGCTATGTAAATGCCACCTGATAATATTAATGATAATAATTGCATTAAAATTTTAATTAAGACATGAAGAGAACTCCAAGATTACCCAGAATGTTTCTCTTAAAAAGATGATTCATTAAAAACCGCAACATGCTTTGTTTCTTTATTTTTAAGAATCCTTGAAAGAACAAGCTCCTGAATCCTGGCTTTATGTTAATAATATAAACCGCCTACAAGGAACAGATGAATTTTTTTTTTTCATTAAAGTGGTATGCTAGCCTGATTTTTTAAATTCAGAATTGTCCTTTGATTCGCTGTATAAATGGGAGAGGAGAAGAAGTGCTCCAGGGTCTAGGACAGGCGACTGCTAACTTTGAACTCCTGACGGTGCTGTGCTTCTTCCAGCTGGTGGGAAGCTTCATTCATCTCATACCTGCTTCTTGAGGGTATTGAATGAAGGTTGTAATATAACCTGGAGCTGCAGAAGGTGTATCCCAGCGTGAAGTGCCATGGTTGTTAAGACCATGGTGTTGCTTATAAAGACACTGCCCAGAACGCGAGAGGTTTTCTTCAGTTCATTCATTAAATGACTAAAAAATAAGCAGGAAGGTTAATGACCACGCCACTTATTTCGTGTTGGAAGGCACACTTTGGTTCAGTGGCATCATTTATATTTTAAAAAGCTTCATAAGTTGTTACTATTGGAACCTGTGAATTGTACCCAAGACAGGCTTATTCACATCAACAATGTTTAGTCTGAATCAAAGCATAAATGACAAACCCTTCATCACAGATTCTAAACTTAAATTAACGTACCATCAGGCAACCTCGTTCAGCGATTTTAGGTTGCACTGTAAACAGGTTTTCTTGGCACATATTTCTTACCATATTTCTTCTTTCTGAATTTAACATGCAATTCTTTACTCTTTCATAATAACTTACAGTATTGCATAGTCACAGGTGAAGCTCTTGTGCGTGGTTGAATAGTGTAGCTAATTAAAGAATGAGACAGTGATTACTGGCCCCTGGGACCACAGACTCTTGTTTCACCCCAAACCTCAGCAACCATTTCAAAAATATATGCTATGGGTCCCCAAGTGGACCAAGCATAGTGTCTAAAGCATTTAAAACACAGAAACTGTATATTCATTATTGCTATTAAAAATAATATCAAGATAACTTCTTTGTGTTAGAATTCCCCCTTTTCCTTCTAGAATCCTATAAAATCAGAGGAGGTGAAAAGAACGTGGCATAAAATCCTAAATGTAATGTTCAAACCATCACATATGGTACCACAGTGGTTAAATTTATATTAGTTATGTTTTATTATTAGAAGCAATAATAAGCAGTTATAATTTAACATTTTTATGCCTAGTCTATGAAAAGTGTTATGCGGATTCTACTATTATTAGAAAGCTACAATTTGCAAGCTATTGTCGCTCTGTTCATTCTTTTATTTAATCTCTTCTCTTTAAAAAGTTGGCCAGCTCCCCCCAACCCAAACCACTCACAATGAATTGAAATTATTCAAATTAACATCATGTTGTTTAAATATTAAACCGTATTTTACCTTGTGACTTATTTTTCAGTAACATGTAATTTCTGCTAGGGTTCGGACAACAAACTGTAATGTATAATATGAATATGCTTGTCATATTGTCTCATAGTACAATATGAGAACTTTCACATTAACAAAAAGGTGTCCAGTCTTCCTAAAATGATGTGGTTTCTCTATTTGGCTACTTGCTTGCATTCAAGAATGTTCAGTCTGGAAAATGTATCCAGATTTCCCAAAAGATTGTCTCTAGTATGTAGTAACATTTGACCTATTGTTCGGTTTTAAATGAGGAAATGACATGTTTGCAACCATAAAAGCCCAAGGGACATTTTTTGAATTTTTGTCTTAGAATGTTTCTTGTTTTATCGTCTCATGATAAAATATTTGCTTCCTCAAGAAAAGATATATATTTGATGTCATATGGTAGACATTTGGATCTGACTATTCTTTATCACTAGAAAACATGGTTTTTAAAAGTGGTTTTAAAGTCTTGAGTCCATGAGGACAGCAATATTTATTTTAGTATTTCCTCTGTTGCTTAATATTTATATTTGCTCTAGTTATCTATTTTCATAAATGATGCTGTGATTAACATCCTGATACATAATATTTAATCGTATGCCTGATTTTCTTCTTTAAAGACATACCTCTTAAACTGAGGTTCCTGTGTACTGCTATATTTAATTGTCCCTTGCATATTTAAGATTTTTTTTCATTTAGGAGATATAATTGAGTAAATTCTTTGGAGCATTTTTCATTAAAAATACTATAGATATTTTCTGTAGTGTTCAATGTTTTGTGCCACAAAAGAGGAGTTGAAAACTAATCATTCGTTTCTAGTTAGCTCTTGTTTGTGCAGAAAGGCCAAAAAACTTCAGAAATTTTCCTTTGTCTTCATGATTGCTAGGAGGTTCCAGGTTTGCAGAGCTTTTCATTGGCTCTGCTCAGAACAGGAAAATCTATTTACATCTTTCTCAGCTCTTTTTGGGACTTTCCAAGATTTCATTAATTATTGCTTTTATTTTGTTTGTTCATTTATTTTTTTTTCTTTCTAAGAACATTCATAATTCTTCGGTCAAATCTTTGTTTTCTGACCTCCACATGAGGGGGACTTTAACATTTATGAAAAATGCATACTATGACAAAAATCCATGCATGGATTTCATCCTTTTTTTGCAACAAAATAAACTTTAATTCCATTTTTTATACTTTCATTCCATTTTCCCCAATAATTTTTGGAAATACCCTTGTATTTGTCAATAGCTTTCTGATCATTTTAATCTTATTTTTTCTCTGTAGTGGGTAGATAACTATGCCTCAAGTGCATTCTCTATCTCACTGATTCCACAATGTACGTTGATAGTGGACTTACTGCCTCACATTCGGATTTTAATTCTGCTGCTGCAATGCTGATGTCCTCAAGTTTCTTTCTTAGGTGACCCAACTGCCACTTATACTTCTGGCTGTCTCTCGGTCCCTCTCAACTCAGTCTGTTGTGTACTTCTCATCTTTCTTTTCCTGTTTCATGAGGTCATGGAGAAAGGATGAGCCTTCTCAAACTTTATTTCAAACACAACACAAGATGCTATTTGAAAATTACTGCGATTATTATTATTATTATTATTATTTTAAGTGGTAACCCTTGGGCTTTCCTTCTTGACTCTCTTGGCTTGCAGTCTTTCAGTGGGTCATAGGGGATCTTCATTGCATATTAGCTGTTTGTTATTCATTCATTTATCTTGAATGAAAAGGGTCTGTCAGGCTTGGCTCTTTATTACTCAAGACAGGGCAGAGAAATCTTTTTACAGATCCTCGCTCACTGCCTATCCATAGAACCCTCCCTTCAAACCCTAAAAAGAAGACTCCTTGTGAATTCCATTTTGCTCAGCCGTGCCGCAGCTTCAGGTTAGTGTGGAGGGAGTGCTGGCCCTGGGGTATCCAGCAGGGGTAGGCCAGCTCCTTGAGTTCTTCTCTCTACCCACCTTGTCCTTGCTTAGCCTGAGTGCCAAGTTATGTCCCAGCCAACGCCCTCGCAATGACTGTTTCTACTGCGCAGGACTGAAGCACCATTGAACTGCAGTTTTGGGTTTTGTGGGCCAAAGTTAGGGTTTTTTGGTATACTTGGTGGAAAGGAAGCACATGGATTTCATGGCTGGGATTGATAGACGTTCCCTGTTTCTAACACCGCTTCAAGTAGTATTTTCTGGGAGACTTTGTGGGGAACGTTAGAGAGCTACTTGTGCTCAAATCGACATTGTAACAAAAAGAAGACTTTTTAAAAATTGACTTTTTGTTATTCTTTTTAGTTTGACTTTTGTTATCCTTAGGACTTGTGTGCTTGTCACTAATGTAAGATCTATCTATATATTTTCTTGTGCCTTTTTGTGGATTATCTTTTGAATCAAATCAACTGGTGGATCAATGGGTAGATAGTATCAGTTGACGTTATAAGTTAATTTTTTTCTTTATTGTTTCCAATTTTCCAAACAATACTTATCGAATAAGCCATGTGTGGTATTTATTATCTTGTATCCTAAATTCGTATGTATCCTGGGATCTCTTTCAAGAAAATTTTAGTCAATTCTATTGATTTGTGTGTCTATTTCTTCAGCAGTAACAAGCTGTGTTAATTGCTGTAGATTAATAGTACGTTATCCAGATGTAGTAAGGCCAGTCCTACCTATGTGATTCCTTTGCAGAAACTTATGTTCTATCCTTACCTGTTTCTTCTTCCAGAGAAATGCCAAAAACATTCTTCAAGTTTTTCCATACTCACAACATCCTCCCCCACCCGTAAAAAAATCCTTTTGATATTTTATTAAGATTGCATTGATTCGGGAACAGCAGTTAGCATAATGGCTATGTCGCTGGACTCCCAAGTAGTCGACTGCGGTTGAAGTCCTGGACCTGGCGGCTTAAACTCACGCCGGGCACGTGTGCGTGCGTGCCCAAGATCCCGAGAGGAAAACGGAGGAGAAGGGATTGCAATGTGGCCATCCCCCCTGGGGGGTGATTTCTCGCTTTCTATCTCTCTATCTCTCTCTGTCTTTCTGGCAAGCACACATGCCCTTTAGCGAAAACCTCTCAAAAAAAAAAAAAAAAAAAAAAGATTGCGTTGATTCTACAACTTCATTTGGTAAGAACTAATTGTTTTAATGAGAAGAATGCTAACCTGCAAATATCTTTCTATTTTAGTCAAACATGATTTTATATCTCCAAATAAAACTTGTTAATGTTTATGCTTATTCAATACATTTTTAGTTAGCATTATTCCCTGCTGTTTTATGTTTTGTGAAACTACTTTGAATGAAATACTTTTCTATTACATAGCCTACCTGATTATGGCTAGAAAATTATTCGTTCCAATTAACTTTATTTAGTTATCTCATTTCTGGCACCTTAACTGAACTCATTTGTTTGTTTGTGGTTTTGTTTTGTTTTTGTCTTGTGAGAATTAAACTTAATTCTCTTGAATTTTCTGAGTGTATAATCATATTACCTGACGATAATGATAACATGTTTTCCTCTCTTTCAATAGATACGCCGTATATCCCTGTAATACCTTAATACATTGGCTGTACCATTCTTTAAGTTTTTGAAAAATTTGAACAGCTTATCTTCTGAAAATGCTCAAAAATAAATGCTTAGTGACAGAGGTCTCTCTATATTTTATATCCTGTTGTGAACGCAGGTGTTCCTCAGGGAATTCTAAACTAATTATAGCAACCACTAGCAGACTTTTTTTCTCATCTTGCTAACTAAAATCTGAGACACTTAGGCATCTCATAAATATTAGCTCTGTGACATTAAAAACAAAGTTCAGGGTAGTACATGTAAGACTGATTGCTTGCAAGTTTCCTGCTTCATAGAACATGTAACTTTGATATATAAATATGAAATAAGGATAAGTGACTTTTTTTTTTTTTGCTTTGTTTCGTCTTTCAGCCCATCCATCCATTTATCTGCTTACCACAAACTTATTAAAGCCTGTATTTAAAGAAATGAAAGAGTATAATCCCAATTCTGTTGAATCTCAGTCTTTCCTTATCAAGAATGCACAGCTCACACAGTTATGCCCAATGACCTGAGTAAATGAAATGATACCCAGTGAAAATGTATACACTTATTAGATTCATATTATATTCTAACAATATGTTTATGAGCTAAAACTGGATCCTTTGAGATAGAGGCACCTGTGACAGATAAGTAAAAATAAATATCACCTGTGGATCCTGTTCCTTCATTACTAGAGGCCTCTTCAGTTTCCTGGGACCGCATCAATGTCTCTCAGTTCAGGAAAGTTTGGTGTCATAAATAAATGCAGGGAGATTAAACATGTTGCAAGCTCCTACTTTTCCCACTCCCTTAAAAAATCATTTTAGTAATTCTCTTTATAAATATACATAAAAATTGTCTTTCAAGACAGTAATATCATACTTCCTACCATCTATTATAGAAATGATCATAGAGGGATTTTTGGAAGTTTACATTCTAAGGATTTTTCTTAGGAATTTCAATACTTAATTTTTATTTATTTATTGACTTATTTATTTATTGTAGTTTCTCGTATAAGGCAAATGTGCTCACCAGAAAGAGACAGCGAAAGAGAAGGATAGTGAGAAATCACCCCTGGGGAGATGGCCATGCCAAAATCCTTTCTCCTTCATTCTCCTCTCAGGATTTTGGGCACACATGTGCCCTCAGTGAATTTGTCAAGCTGATGAGTCCAGGACTTGAACCACACAATCAGCTATGTGAGATCCAGCTGCCTTAACCACCATGCCCTAGCTGGTGCAATGCTTTTTTAAAGGTGTAAAATTGTAACCATTAAATGATGATGAGTAAGAAGCATTTAGGTACTTTGCTTAATGAACAAATTTGTTAGTATTTCTGATTTCTCTTTGAAAAACAAAACTATAATTTATACCTAAAAAAACTAGAAAATGATTAATTCCAATTTTTGAAGCATGATGAAGGATTTTGTTACATTATAATTGAAAATGAAGGTATTTAGCAATAGTCTAGAATAGCTTGTGAACATTTTGGTTGCAAAAGTATCAATTAAAACAAAAACCAGTGTTATTAACTTACTATAGCTGGGAAATGGCCTCTAAAAAGCACTTGCCTCTATTCAGGAAAAAAAAAATTATAATCTAAACAGTAATTTGAAACTGTCTTTTGACTTCTTTTGACCCTATATCTATTTCTTCCACCTGTTTTTCCCCCAGTGGAAAAAGAAATCTTACTTATCTGGACCAGCAGTTGGCAAATGGCTATGTCACTGGACTCCCATGTAGTCAACGGTGGTTCGAGTCCTGGACCTGGTGCCTTAAACTCACACTCATGTGTGCGTGCATGCCCAAAATCCAGAGAGGAGAATGGAGGAGAAGGGATTGTAGCGTGGTCATCCCCCCCGGAGGGTGATTTCTCACTTTTTGTCTCTCTCTGTCTCTGTCTGTCTTTCTGGCGAGCACACCTGCCCTATAGCAAAAACCTCTCAAACAAAAAAAAAAAAAAAAAAAAAGAAAAGAAAAGAAAAAAAGAAATCTTACTTATCTAACTCCAAAATCTTATCTTCCTCTCCATTGTATGTCTTTGCTCTAATATAAAAAACAAATTTAAACTACCATGTCAGTTATTGGACCTTTCTCTCTCTTTCTATTTGCCAGAAGGAGCATGAACTTGTTGAAGAGAGAGCGATAGGGAGAGGGAGAAAGCACTCCTTAGTGAAGTGTAGTCACGCGGTTCCTTCTCCATTTCTCCTTCCTGTCAGAATCTGACACATGCATGTACATGCATCCAGTGTGTCTTTCAAGTTACAGGGGCTAAGATTCGAATTGTAGTCAGTCATGTGGAAACTGGCTCCCTTAACTACTAGGCTAGGAGGCCCCCTTTTCTCCCTCTCTCTCTCTAAGTAAAACTGATAGTTTTATTAATATAAACTGCACTATGTTTACTGTTGACCAAGTAGCCACAAACTCTGAGTTTAACCACCACTGCTTGATCCAAAGTCTTCTTTCTTGGCTGAGAAAACTGAGGCTGGGATAAAAATTGTGACTCATACTGAGTCTCCCAGCTAATGTGTGACCATGCAGAAGCTGAGACTCAGTAATAAAATAAATAAATAAAAATAAAACAGCCCTACCCACTTTAATGACAAGTAGTTACACAATTAGGCTACACCCAAAGGGTGCTATTTCAGAGAGTGTCTAGTTTGTATACTTTTTCACTTTGGAAAAAGAAACACTGGTTGCCTTTTCATTCTCTAAAGTGCCTGAGATCTAGTGAGCCAACTAGTTTTTGATGGGGGATGAAGAGAACCCAGGCAATTATCTGTGATGTCTGTAATCTGACCACGGACTTGCACAGTCACACACTCTTGGTAACCAGTACTTCTCATTTTGAAGGAAACCACTGGGGAAGCTTAGAGCATCAGCTACAGACAGGTAACAGGGAGCTCTTAAAACTGCCAGCTTGGGAACACATATCTTTATTATCAGCTTTTTTTTTTTTTTTTTTTTTTTTTTTTTTTTAATATTGTAACAACTGTTGGCGAGGCTGGATGAAACTTTGGAATACCTGTTAGCAGAGATGGGGAGTTGGTTACAGCAGCTTGCATGGTAGAGAATTCCCAGTCACCCTTAACTGTTTGCTGCTGCTGAGTCATCGTGACTGGAAAAAAATGAAGCCGCCAGGAGAATCTCTGCCAAGGCTGCAGAGGTTATCAGAAAGGTGGCCTTGACCAAAATTTCCACCATGATGTTGCAATCTTCCCATGGCTAGGTAGGGACCCCAGAAAGATAATGCTTTGTACTAGGGCTCTGCCTCAAGGCTTCTAAATTCCTCCAACAGTTTATCACTAGAGCATTAGCAGCAACCTCATAGAGATGAGGCAGCTGAAGTTTTCAGGTAGCTGGCTGCCCAGGGGCACCTGGTGGTAAGAGTCATAGCTTTTTTTATTGGGAAGAGTTTTTGCTATAGGGCGTGTGTGCTCACCAGAAAGACAGAGAGAGACAGAGAGACAGAAAGCAAGAAATCACCCCCCCCCCCAACGGGGGATGGCCACACTGCAATCCCTTCTCCATTCTCCTCTCAGGATCTTGGGCATACACGCACACGTGCCCTGAGTGAGTCTAAGCCACTGGGTCCGGGACTCAAACTGCAGTCGACGACATGGGAGTCCAGCGACATAGCCATTACGCCAACTGCTGGTCCCAAGAGTCATACCTCTTAACTCTCAGCAATGTGAGTTAAGTAAGCCAGCCATTTCTCCTTTAGAGGCACCATTTTGTTAAATCCTAAGTAAATAATTTTGATTACTGCCAAGAAGGCACTTTTCAATAAGCAAAATATATCTGCATATACACAGTTTTTACTGTAATAATACAATTATTACAGTAATTATTATTATAAGATAATAAAAATTATTTCCCATTTTATCATTAAAATTTTTAAAGAATTAAAAAGAGACTATAAAAGTGAAATAATATTTTAAATACAAAAGAATTATGACATAATTGGGTTGCTTTTTCATATGTAGTGTTAATGACAAAGATATATTTCAGTTATTGAAGTTCACAGAGAACATAAGTGAGTAGCCATGTGATAGTCTACATGCCAGAAAAAGGTATTGTTCAGACTCTACTTTTTTTTTTTTTAATCATTTTATCTTTTCCAGTTTGGTTTGAATCAAAGCTACTGGTTCTCTTAGAGAAGGAGGTCAAACCAGTTTGAGGAATAAGCGGCATTCGAAGAGCAATTGAAGTATGCACGTGGGAACTTGATGATAAAATCGTTTTGGAAAATAATGAACAAGTAACTTGAGAGCTGGTCTTGAGGGTGGTATCGCAGGTTATGCCAGGTTATTAATTTTCCGACTCAGCAGTATGCCTCTTAAAAAACACTTAAAGGGAAGTGGATATGTTTTTGAAAGAAATGCAATTGGTGGAGGGGCATTATGGAACTGAATGAAATTCACAGGCCAGTGGACTTGGGAATGGAAAACTACTTGCATTTAAATAAGAATTGTGCATTTGAGAAAGTGTGCAAGATACAGTGTGAAGAGAACAGTGCTCAGAACACCGAAATAGATGTCCAAGGGTCTCTCGGTTCGTCTGCCTCATGCTGAAGCGCCGCCCTCTCCATTGTGTCTGTCACCCTGGGTACTCATTGAAATGGCCCAAACGCCATTTGCGTGCAGTGAGCACAGCTCCTGTGTCGGGCGTGGCCAACAGATTTTACATGTTGCTCCTCCACTGACAGGACTTAGGGGAAGGTTGGCCTGTTCCTCAGCTTCCCCTTCCATAAAATGGGAAGAAGCATGCTGGCAACCTCAGAAGTTGCTTGTGACCAAGAGCAGACCAGCCTGTGACTGATTTCCCGTTCCTCCCTGTTTCCCTGGCGCACTCCTCAGAGTGGTGGCCCATTGTTACCATGGTGACACAGCACAGGGTGACGTTGCTTAGAAATAATGACAACTAGTGGCAGCAGGGAAGCAGAGCTGGAGTGGTGATTAGCCTCCAAGGAGTGCCCGTCTGCACGGGAGGCAACAAAGAAAGCCTCCCGAGGGAAGGAAGGAATGGGAGGCGTCTCTGATGTCCTGGCCCGCAGGCCTGTGCTACCTGCATCCAGGCTTAGCAGTAGGGTTACCTAACGTAGCACCTGGTCTCTCCGGGCTTCCGTTTTTCCAGAATATACGCTCCGTTGCCAGGGTTTTTTTATTGCTCAGAGCGCAAAGCTTTAAACACAGTTAATATTTGTTGTTGATTTCCATAGCTAGCAGTTAGCTCAATTTCCTGAAAGATAAGAGACTCGTTCGCTCAGACTCATTTCTCTAACCTACTTCATATTTGTGGCTTGAGTCATTCCCTGTCGATGGCAATTTAAAAAGTATGACAGGAAATTGATTTTTTTTTAAATTTTTCATTTTTTACTTCTTCGGTGAATGAAATAACAACCAAACAAAATCTTGCTTTAATAAATTGACGTCTTCCGGGTCCTGAGTCCCTGGATCCTGCTTTTTGGCTGACGTCAAATGGTGGACTGTAGGGAAATGTTAGTTTGTTAACATTGGTCAAATATGGGGGCTGGTAGGTGGAGT
This sequence comes from Tupaia tana, assembly GCA_026018925.1. Taxonomy (NCBI): domain Eukaryota; kingdom Metazoa; phylum Chordata; class Mammalia; order Scandentia; family Tupaiidae; genus Tupaia; species Tupaia tana. The sequence continues at coordinate 96,120,750 of JAKSZU010000005.1, forward strand.
GGTGGTTAAAGGTGCTGGACTCCCACATGGCTGACTGCGGTTCAAGTCCCAGACCTGGCAGCTTGGCTTACTTTCTCACTTTCTCTCTCTCTCTGTCCCTCTCTGGTCAAACTAAAATCAATGAATGAAGTTAAATGAAATAGTTCTTAAAAAGAAAAAAAATTAGTCAACTACCATCGACCGCGTGTATGACTCAGCTGACACCTTTCCTATAGTATTCAAATAAACAAGGGCATTCTGTTTCCTCCTGGGACCTTCTGAACCCCTGGAATCTGCAATCCGCACATCCCACGCCCAAGTCCGTGCCAGAATAATCATGTCTGCAAAGTTCATAGTGTGGGTTAGATGTGGAAAGAGGTCAGAGAGCCAGGAGGCTCGTCCCGGCAGAACATACGTCAGGTGTTCCCAACAGCTGAGTCACACTTCTCAAGAAGGAGACCAGGGCCAGCAGGTGGTGGGGTGGTTAAGGTGGCTGGGTTCCACATGGCCAACCTCACAGTTCAAGTTCTGGACCCAGCTGCTTGGAAAACACTCTGAGTACGTGTGCACGAGTCCCCAAATTTCCTACAGGAGAATGGAGGAGAAGAGATTGTGAGGAGGCCATTTCCCCTGGGGGTTGCTGTCTTTCTTTCCATCTTTGTTTCTGTCTCTCTCTGCCTTACAGCAAATTTTAAAAGAAAAAAGAGGAAGGAGACCTGTTGTCCCTGAATCTGGGACCAGGTCACCAGAATGGCTTGCTCTCTCTGCTAACCCCCAGGACATGCTGAGATGAGGGTTCATGTAGCTCAGCAACTGTGACTTTACTTGTTGAAGGATACAAGGGCCAAGGGATGGGGCCTCTTGGGGCCAGGCTTACTAGGGAACATACTCACATCTGCTCAGACTCTCTGCAGCCTTTTCTGTTGACAGCCTGGAGGAGCCAGCACTGCTCCCAGTCAGAAGGCTCAAACCCTCACCGAAGTCTAGGTCCCACGTGATGCCGTGAAGACAGGGCTGGGGTACTGGGAAGGTCTTGGTGCACAGGCCAGACTAGAGAAGAGAAAAAGTAACAAAGAATTAAACCTCCGGAGTACCAAGTCCTGGACCTGTGTCCTTTTTGCAGCCAGGGCTTAAGCACTCTGTACTTGCATCTTCAGTGTCCTGTCCCTGCTCTGTTGCAAGTGCTGAGAGCTCCAGGCAGAGCTCCTGTCACCTTCCACCCAACCTGGATACACGTTAGCGCTAGCCCATCTGGTCTGGACTCTGGAGCAGGAACAAATGGGCTCCACCAACGTCCCCCTTCCCCCGACACAGAAGCTCCTTTTAGATCCCACAGCTCAAGAGGCCTGCTAACAAATCTAGGCCAAACCCAGCCGAGCTGATAAGATTTCCAGAAGAGTTCCTAAAAATACATTTCTCCTTAAATGAGCCTTGCCAATCACCGTACAATCACAGAACTTTAAGGACAGAAGTGGCTTTAGAAATTACTGAACCCCAGCCCCCTCCATCTTAAAGCTAAGAAACCAGAGTTTCAGAGACCTGAACTAATAATAGCAAGAACAACAATGGTTGAGAATTATTTCAAATCATATCATGAAGATGAAATGAAACAAACGACGAAGGCAGGCATAGACGGAGCTGTGTAGCATCCATTCATCCATTTACCCATTCAGCCACTTCTTCATTCAGCAAATACTGAGTGCCTACCACATCCCGAGTTCAGCAGTGCTCATGTCAGGGATATAGGCGGTCATGACATTCTGGTTGGGGGAGAAAATGAACAACTAAGCAAGTACGTGAGTGTCAAATAATGGTAAGGTCTTTGGAGGGAAATGAAAACGGGAGAGACGGAATAAGGAGGTAAGACTGATGCAATATTACATCAGGAACTGCCTCCCCATAGGCTGACATCCTGACTTCCAAGCCTCGTGACAATCTAGGAGAGGAGTATTCCCAACAGAGGGAACAGCATAGTCTAGCTGCCCAAGGCCAAGGTGACGGGGAGGGAGTGAGCAAGGAGAGATGAGGTCAGAGAAGGTACAGGGCCAATCATGGAGGTTGGTGCAGGGCCACCTAAAGCTCTGGACTTCGACACTCCATGAGGTGGTGAGCCATTGGAGGGTCCTGGGCAAAGAGGTGACATAATCTAATTAGGTTTTCTCAGGATCCCTGAGTAACTTGTTGGGACGTGGCTGCAGAGGGAACAAGGGCAGCAATTCCAGGACTGGTCGGGAGACTATGCACTGACCCAGGAGGGAGCAGTGTAGGCGGAGGGAAATGGGAAGATGCTGGATCTGTGAGGAAAGCAGAGCCAATGGAATCGACCAATGGATCAGAGGTGGAGTGTTAGAGAGTGCGAGGGAGGAAGGGACGGCTGGAGCGAAAAGGGAGAGAGAGAATACACTGTGGGAGTTACCGCTGTCTAGTGGGCTGGAAAGCCATGAGACCGGAGAAGACAGTGGTTAAATAGAGCTCTGGTACATTCTCAGCCAAACTGCATGTGTCTGGCCCGTCCTCCTCTCTACACTCTGCATCCACGGATGTGCTGGCTTCCTCCCCAGTTAACCCGGCTTGCCAGGCGTAATTCCTTTGATGGCTCTCATCTGTATTACCTTTCACCTTGAAAACATTATCTCAAACGGTTCTCAGTAAATGTTTGTTCTAAGCTGTACCTGGGTCTTATCGCCCCATTGAAGATGCCGACCCCATGGGGAGTCTGTCATCTCAGTCATCTGGCAGTCGCTGTATACACTGCTTCTTCCAACTGTCCAACACCTGTCACCTTCGTCTCATTGACATGCGTGCCCCTGTTATTGTACCTTCTGTGCGGCACCTCATTCTGACAACAGGGAGGCCACGGACTCTTCACTCATTTGCAGAGCACACGTGCTATTATGTGCCCAGCCCATGATCTCTCCAGCCCCTGTCACTTAGGACACTGGCCACACCCACTCCTGACATCACTCGCACTGCCGCTGGACATGTGCACACACACACACACACACACACACCCCTCACACCTTTCTGTTAAATTGCCCCATCTCAAGGCCTTGGCCTTCAACACTGGCAGCACCTATCTCTGCCTCTGCTCTGGCTTGGCTGAGGGTAGATGGAGGAAGTGACAAAACCATCATCATTCCTTTCAGAACGTGTATGTTCTTTCACTGAAGCTGTGTCTCCTTTAATTCTGGCACCTTCTGAGAATGCCTGCAGCGGATGTCCTAAGCTTCAGGCACTCTGAAAGCCCCAGCCCGACCTGTGCCTGTCTCAGTCGGTAGAACACCTACTGGATTGAGACAGTAGCTCATTTAGAAGCTGCCTGGTTTCATTTTCCTGCTGTGTAGCCTCAAGTCAGGCTATAGTCCTCACCTCCCACTTCCTGTCGGTCCTGTGGGTGGGCAGGAAGCATCCTTTCTTCCCTCTGAGCCAGCCAAGGCCCTTTGGAGCAGGCCATCTCGTCCCTCCTCCTCTTTGGCCCTACCCTTCCTCCTGCTGTTTTTCCAAGCTCCTGTCTTACACCTTCCATCAGAAGACAAGGAAAGATAGGAAGGGCACCAGGAGCTCTCTGTCCTCCAGCTGCCTCACGTGCTGCATCCTCACAGCTCGGCGAGCAAGCCCGATGTGTGGACAGTGAGGCTTCCCAGGACCACATGGGCCGTTCACGCCTCTCAGACTTCAGAGCAGAGACCACAGCGTGTTCCTTGCTGCTGCTATGAGGTGTCTTTGCAGCACCAAGGACTCTGGGGACAAGTCCTTCATGTCCTAGCTCCTCTGCAGCAGTGAGCCTCAGAAATGCCCACCTTGGAAGCCAGCAGTGACTCTTCTCATGACATCCCACCATCATTAATCGCCTTCATGCTTTGGGCTCCTCGCGGCAGTGGGCTTTTGGCTCCTCCCACCTCTTGAAACTCAAAATCTCTCCCCCTGATGCTTCACTGCTCAGAATCTGCCATCTCATTCTTCTGCAGCTTGGATTTGTTCTTTCTCCCACTCTAACCTACATGAACTATCCATGGCCCTGTTCAAGTCTTCCTCTTGTCTCACTGAAATAAATATTCAGGGATGCTCCTCATTTGTACAGTAGGAAAAAGTGCTGTAAGTTTCCACAGTGCTCTTTCAGGTGGTGTGGCCCCTGCTGAGAACAGTACACGGGAACCTCTCTCTGTGTTTCTCCCTTAGCATGGCCAGTCGGTGGTTTTCGCTGTCATTTATGTGAACGTAATTCCAAGCCCATATCTATGACTATGACTTTTATCACATTCCCCCTTTCCAGCTGACTCTACTCTACATTTTCTTTAAAATGTATTTATTTGGGGACCAACAGATGGCATAATGGTTATGTTGCTGGACTGCTAGATAGTTAATTATGGTTTGAGTCCCAGATCCAGTGGCGTAAAACTCACACTGGGCATGTGTGCATGTGTACTAAAATCCTAAGAAGAGAACAGAGGAGAAGGGATTGCGGCATGGCTGTGCCCGCTGTGTGAGGGGTGATTTCTTGCTTTCTGTCTCTCTGTCTTTGTCTCCCCAGTGAATGCATGTGCCCTATAGCAAATACAAATAAATAAACAAACAAAAACTCTCTAAAAAAAAGTATTTATTTCTTTCATGAGAGAGACAGACAGAGAGAGAGAGAAAGAGAAGTAACACCCTTGACAGGGTCCTGACAGGATGATCTACCCCCAGCCTATGCCAGCCCCAAATCGTGGGCACTTGCTTACCCAGCACACAGGGAGGTCTCTGGACATAAAAGAAAACACTCCTACTGGGCAGGCCCCACAGAGTGTAGGGTTTCATCTGGTGAGAATGAAGGTTATGTTGCAAATATGTGTAAAAGGGGGGTAATGGCATTTGTAGATGTATAGGCCCTTAGGCTGGTGGCCATGGAGAGAGAGGAAGGGACAAGGTCAGCTATAAAGCAGTCCCGTCCAGCAGAAGCTGTGGTGATGGAAGGAAATAGAACTTTTTTTTTTTTTTTTTTGGAGAGGTTTTTGCTGTAGGGTATGTGCGCTCACCAGAGAGACAGACAGACAGAAAGAGAGAAATCAATCACCACCCCCCCCCCCCCCCGGGGGGAAATGACCATGCCGCAATCCCTTCTCCTCCATTCTCCTCTCAGGATCCTGGGCATAAACGCACATGCACCTGGTGTGAGTTTAAGCCACCGGGTCCAGGACTCGAACCACGGTTGACTACATGGGAGTCCAGCGACATAGCCATTACGCTAACTACTGGTCCCAAGAAATAGAACTTCTACTGAAGACTTCTCTGGGGACTCAGAACTGGTTTCAGCCTGCAGCTTGCTGATCATGTCTAGCCACGGCCATTGGTTCCTGGATGTCCAGGAATCAGGGCTTTATCAGTCTCCAGTGTGAATACAGTTGCTTTATTCTGAGCATCTTCTAATTGAATTATATATATATTTGGATAGGAAACACAGATGCAATGGGAAAAAACATAATTTGAATATAGCCATAGGTTGAATATATTATATCTGGGTGTAGTTTCAGGAGTATATTTAAAAATTTCTTCTCATCTAATTGAAAAATGTTTCTCTCTCCACCCATTCCTAGAAAAAGATGGGCTATGAAAATAAGATGGAGGGCAGACCTTGTGGCCTAACGGGGGCTGTATCTCACATTGACCACGTGTATGGCAGTTGAAAAAAATGCTGGATAAGCAGTTAGCATGGCTAGCTGGCAGACCTTGTGGACCTAGTGGTTACTCACGCCGGGGGTGCTGTATCACACATGGCTGACCACTGGGGGGTGATTTCTGATCTGTCTCTCTCTGTCTGTCTGGCAGCCCTATTTCCAAAAAAAAAAAAAAAAAATATGCTGGATGCGTGTGCATGCATGCCCCAAATCCTAACAGGATGGAGGAATGGAGAAGGGATTGCAGTGTGACCATACTCCATTAGGGGGTGCTTTATCTCTCTTCCTTTGTCTCTGTCTTTCTATGGCAAGCACACAAACCCTCTGACAAGATAAAAATAAAATAAACCATAGACTATGAATTTTTCAATAGTACTTTAATATATAAGGTACATGAGAAAAAAATTTAGTTTGGAATTTCTCCTTTAACATGAAACATTGGCTTATCTCACTCATGGAGTGATCTTGAATGTCCTATTTTTACTTCCCTGTACGAATGTGTTATGAATGTGTTTGAAAGTATGTTCAGAAGATGAAATATCATGTCAAATGAAGATGGCAGTGTCAGCCCTAGCTCCTTCCCTGTTCAGAAGCAATGAGTGTTTGGAATAAGTTTTAGAAAAGGATCTATCAAATGTTTGTCCAACTCACATATTAGGAAGGACTTCATAACTGTACTCGCTTTCACAGAATGAGCCTATTTTTACGTCCCTATACTTCATTGACTTTAGAGAACATTATAAATTTCAGTGAGTAAAAGTTATTTCTACGTGTGTCTATGTGAGTGAGTGAGTGAGTGAGAGAGAGAGAGAGAGAGAGAGTATTCATGCATGTAGATGTCCTTTTTTGCGATTTTTTTCCTTATTTTATTTTATTTTATTTTATACATTATTTGGCTTACAAAATGGATATTTCAACAGGTGAACATTTCTTCCTATAGTTGATAAAACTATAAATTATCTTCAACAGGTAATACCACATTTCTTTGTCCCATTAATGCTTTGCCTATTTTTCTTCTAAATGTCCTTCCTCAGACCCTCCTCTTTCACACACACTATATCTGGTATTTACATCTATATACTGTGTTTCTATATCCTGTAGTCAATTAGTTTCAGTCATAGGGTGCAGATACTCGGTATATATTAAGTGGGGACATACAATGCCTCTCCTTCATAGCCTGGCTTGCTTCACTCAGCAGTAGATGTCTTTCAAGAATTAATGTTGGGGACCAGCAGATGGTGTAATAGTTATGTTGCTGGACTCCCACATAGTCGACTGTGGTTTGAGTCCCGGACTCGATGGTTTAAAAAAAACAACTCATTCCAGGCGCATGTCTGTGCATGCCCAAAATCCTGAGAGGAGAATGGAGGAGAAGGGATTATGGTGTAGCAGCCTGGCCATACCCCTTGGGAGTTGATTTCTCACTTTCTGTATGTCCCTCTGGTGAGTGCATGCACCTTGTAGCAAAAATCTCTCTCAAAAAAAAAAAATACTGTTAATACAGTGAGATATTAAGCAGGGAGTATGTATGCTAATAAACATATTTTGTTTGTAGTCCACACATTTATGGCTTAGGTATTACTAGGCCCTTATTACCAACAAACTGAAGCTCTAAGAGATTAGGTAACATCACATAGCTATTCACATGCAAAGGAAAAGCTATATGGAATTCTGGTTCTTATCCTTAAACCAAACAGAACACTCAAAGCACAATTTTATGTATATTTATAATAAATTGTAAAGAAACCAATTTAAGTGTCTAGAAAGAAAAAAATCCTTTTTAAAAACAACCACTTTTGCTGTCCTCATTAGTTTTTCCTTCGAAAAGTCAACCAAGTTTTTTATTTCTTTTGAATTTTTTAAATTTATTTTTAATATTTTTTTTGTTATAGGGTGCATGCACTTACTGGAGAGCGACAGAGAATGAGAGAAAGTGGGAAAGCACCCCCAGGGGGAACGACCAGCCATGGTCCCTTCTCCTTCATTCTCTTCTAGGGATTTTGGGCACGTACACACACCTGGTATGTCCCTCAAGCTGCAGAGTCTGGGACTTGACCCACACAGTGGGTCATGTGGCATCCAGCCGCCTTAAGCACCATGCCACGGGCTGTCCCTCTTTTGCATTTTTGGAATCCCTCTCCCTGCTGTATTTTTCTTTGTGCACTGAGCTTCTCCTGAGAAGGCCCCAGTCCCAGTCGGGAACCTCTTATCCAGGGCTGTGATTATAGGGAAGCATCACTCCCCACTCCTGGAGGTCAAGTGGCTCTCAGCGCTAGCAGCTCCACCAGGCCGCGCTCTAGATCAGGCATCCCTGTCGGGTAGGCTCAGGATGTGCCATTTATCAATAGAGGGAGCACACTGACAGCTATTTTAAATCAGGCTCCAGAAATAGAGGTGGGGATGCTCAAATAGCAAGCCATTCACAGGGAGGCTTGTGTTTTTGTTTGTGTATTTAATTATATTTAAAGAATTTAAATGTTATATGTAGGAACCCCGAAGATTCTAAGAATTAGGAATAGGCCCTGCTGGTGGGTTGAGGAGACTGAATCCCACATGGCTGGCTGTGTGGTCCTGGACTTAGCAGCTTGAAAAATACATGGGACATTTGTGCATGCATGCTCGAACCTCATGAGGAGAAGGGATTGTGGCTTGGCCATCTCCCCTGGGCCAGTGCTTTCTCTCTCTATATCTCTGACCAGTGCACATACCCTCTAGCAAAAACTAAAATAAAACTTAAAAAGAATTAGGAATAAAAAGACTCAAGGAGACAGGGTTTCTTTGTTGTAATTAGGTTTATGCAAAATAGAATTAGAGGCCTCCTATAAATTACTTAATGGATAATGAATCCTTGACTGTCTGACTCAGAAACAGGTTTGTTTTGCAGGGATCCTTTAATCAGCTCCCTAGGAGGCCAATGTCTGGCAGACAGCTAAAATACCATCAATGACCAAGAAGTAAACCAGAGGAGCTGTGTGCTGTGGGACTGTTTCCTTAAAGCAGTCTTAACTTTTGATCAATCAATCAAAAACATCAATCACAGTCTCAAGAATGGACATGATTGATGTTTTTCCATTAAAAAATGTACAAACTATCTATAAGGTGTTGGCACAGCAGGGACATCTGAGGTCCACAGCCCAAGCCTGTCTGAGGGGTGTGGAATGGAGGGAGGTGGTCTCCACACAGTGCAAGGCCCGACTTTCTGAACTTGCCTGCTATATAATTTACAGCTGTAAAAGAGCATGAGTAGAGAATTCTTTCGTAAAGCCAAAAGTCTCAGCTTTCTGAAAATCAAATGCTTAGAAAAGTTTCAACTATATGTTGAAAATTCAAGTAACATGTAAGTCATGACCTGAAAAATGGCTTGGGATCATTTGTACACTTGACTGGCAAGTTCTTTAGCATCCGTTTATCCTCTAACTTCAGTCTTTAAAAATGAGTCAAGCCATGAGCCTGGGTCTTCCTCCTATCTCCTTGTCTGGAAAGGACAGGGTACTGCAAAGCAGCCCCTCGGAGTGCGGACTGAGCTGCTGGTCACCAAGGGCCACCAGTCCTTTTAAAACAGTCCATAAAACAAAGCCCCACCTTCCCCCGCCAAAATCCTTCTTCATTCAGAATGAATGAAGTCTACAGCATTAGGGGATAGTCTGTTTTCTAATTCTCCTGGAACAAAGTCTTACCTTAACTGACCTGTTAGTCTGGTTTTGCTTTGCTTTGTTTATGTTGAGCAGAAACACAGCCAGTGAGAGAAGCCTTTGGCTAGCCCTCTGCAGTTGTTTCTGTGGGACTCCATGAACTCAAGACCCTGCAGGCAGCTCCGAGCAGACGTCTTTATTCCCTCAGCACCCGGCAGGATGCTCTAAACTGAAGAGAGGCCGGGCTGTGTACTACAGTGGTTCTCATGTGAGCTTGATTTCCGCCACCCCCACCCCCAGCCCTGGAGGACTTGTTATGCAGATTGCTGGGCCTCACAGCCAGGATTTCTGATTCCAGACCTCCGGGGTGGGCCTGTGAGGTTGCCTTTCTAACAGGCTCCCCAGGGCTGCAGCTGGCCCAGGTACTACACTCTGAAATAGCTGGGCTAAGGACTCTGGATTTCGAGGTTCAAATACTTCATCCTCATGGCAGTTGAACCTACTTGGCCCAGCAGGGTAAGAAGTGGCAGCTGCAGGAATTTTCCTTAAGATATTATTGAAATTCCTTTAAGCCAGCCCCATGTAGCCTAGTGGTTAACGAAGCCAATCGGTAATTCAAATTGTAGGCCTGGATGCTTGAAAAACATGTCAGGTGCTTATGCGTGTGTACCCAAAATCCCAACAGGATGGGGAATTGGAGAAGATTGTGGTGTGACCATGCCCCATGAGGTGGGAGGAGGTGTGGTGTGTGTACACTCTCTCTCTCTCTCTCTCTCTCTCTCTTTCTCTCTGTGTCTCTGTCATTCTCTGGCGAGTATAAATGCCCTCTGGCAATTAAAACAAAATCCCTGTTGAGAGTGCTATTCTTTTAGCTTAAACTTTGGTCCTTATTAAAATGCAAATGTTCCTTAGAGGAGGATCAAGAGTTCATTCAACAAACATTTGTTTAGCATATTCTACATATTAGGCACTGAGCTGAACTCTGGAGATCCAAAAATAATAGACAAAGTCTATAATATACACAGGGCAAACCCTGCAAGAGTTTACACTGGAGGGGGGAAGGGAGACAGCAGGATAAATCAATATTTACAGTCCTTGTGAATTAAGGAATAATGATATCTACTTAGAAGTAATTGCCAGACAGTGCTGAAAGATGGACTGTAAGAGAGGGCATGGAGGGGCCAAAGGTGGTCCCAGGAGGAGCGTGCCTCAGGGTGCAAGGTCGCTGGAGGCCTGCCAGACACAGTGACTCAGCTGAACCTTCCAGAGCAGGCACAACTCCTCTTCCTTGAGGGGCTTAAAAAGGTGGTTTCTGCAGACCTGAGGAGGAATAGGAAAGGGCACATGCCAAGAAGAAACGGAAAGGCCAGAGAAATACTGGAGGCAAGTCCCTCCAAATTCTGCCTGGTTTCTGCAGGCAGGGAAGCTAATTAGGGTGGGATTGTTTGGGACATGGGGAATAAACCCAAAGCAGAGGTCAAATCAAAGTGAGAAAAATAACACAGGCCAATTACTGAAAGGGCAGGAACAGAAAGAACTGGAAAATAACTATAAGGTGAGACCCTGCTTCCAGTGCAGCCCAGACACTTAGGGGAAAGGTTAAGGGTCCCTTGCACATAGTCAGGGGCCAGGCCTGATGCCCCAACCAGACATGTATTATTAACAAGGGCCCCCGGGCACCTCCATCCCGGCTCCTCCAGGGAACCCCCAGGCACAGGACAACCCCTGATTTTGGCCAGCCCCCACATGAAGGGCTCCTGGTCAGCACTGCCAGAGTGTTCCAACTTCGCTTCCCACCCTGGGCAACACCACGTGCTTGAGTTCTATTCACTTCCGGGTCAGCAGCCAGAGGAAGAAAGAAGGCTTCCGGTCTTTGTAGTGACGTGAAAACTCGTCTAGGATTCCCTTGGGCTGCAGAATAAAGACTGTGTGTGAAATGAGGACCCCGGAAGAGGAGCCCCCAGGGCCCAATGCAGTCAGATCTTTGCTCTCTTAGGCTCTGTTCTGTGCTCAGATTGTGGCTGGAGCAGATCCGCCCCAGTCCCGGTCATCTGTATAAATCCACTGCAAAATGGAAGCATAAAGTCTTTTTAGTGAATATTTGCAGAAAACCTTTTTATTACCTTGCATTGAGACACTTCACTGTTTACAAAGTACTTTTCTTTTTAGTTTGCTAGAGGCCAATGTGCTTGAAAGAAAAAGAACTGCCTCCCCATGGCCCCCCACCATGCAGGTGGTCATGCTGCAATCCCTTCTCCATTTCTCCCTCATTTTGGGACTTGGAGCATGCATGCACTCATTTTTGGGATGTTTTTCAAGCTGCCAGGTATGGGACTCAAACTATGCAGTATGACCACGTGGGATCTAGCTGCTTTAGCCACCATGCCATTGGCTGGCCCTACAAAGTATTTTTCTATTTCCCCAATAAATCGCATAAATGTTGGCAAGAACAATTATCAGCATTTTAGATAAAGAAGGTAGATCTCAGAGAAATTGATTTACCCAAGGTTATATGATGAGGAACCTTGGCAAAATGAGTGCTAGAGGCTGGGTCTTAGGATAGGATACTGTCTACCATTCCACAAAGTTCTGGGTTGGCTGATAGAAGAAATGCAAATACCTCTTAGACAAAGTCATCAATAGAAATATAATGTGAATTACATAAATAAAAATGTATAACTTACTCAGTCACACTAGGAGCATTTTGTGTGCTCAGTAAGCACATGGAGCCAGCAGTTCCTGTTGTGGAAGGGCAGCACTGACTCATGACCCTTCCTCGCAGGAGCTTTCAGTGTGGTCGATTTAATTAGGCCTTTGTGCTGGCACATTTTAGTCCTGCTCGACAACCATGTTTCTATTTGGTCTTGCCCATCCTTGCTCGTCACTGCTCATCTCCTTCAGTGGCCTTACCCGACCATAATTCAAGTCTGCTTGCTCTTCCTCTCGCCTATGGTTGCCTGCCTGTACCCAGTCCTTGTGACAGCACATGTGTGATTTTTTTTTTCCCCCCTGAGGATCCATGTGCAGAGAGAGAGAGACAGAGGGAGAGAGAAAGTACACTCCAATGAGCATGATCATGCCACAATATCCTTTTCCCCATCCTTCCAAGGTTTTGGGCTTGCACACAGATGTGCTTAGCATGTTTCTCAAGCCCCTAGGGCCAGGACTTAAACCTCAGTTAGCCATGTGGGATCCAGCTCTCAATACACAGAACTTAGCCACTCTGCTCTGAGGCCAGTATGACCTCACATGTGTGGATCTAAAATGACTGAATCCATAAAAGTGAAGTGTAAACATTTAGAAGAAAAATAGGGAGGCAAAGCATTAATGAATGGCACAAAGAAATGTGGTAGTATCTGTTGAATATATTTTGTAGTTTTATCAATTGTACTAGGGAGAAATGTTCACCTGTTTAAATATCCATTTTGTAAGACAAATAATAATGTGATTGAATGTATAAAAGAAAATGAAATAAAAAAATAAAAATAAAGAAAGAAAAAAAAAAGTGAAGAGTAGAGTGATGGTTACCAGAGGGTAGGGGTGGAGGGACTGAGGAGATGCTCATCAAAGAATACATTTCATTTAGACAGGAAGAATAAGTTCAAGTGATCTACTCTACAACATGGTGACTATAGTTTATACTTCTGTGTTCTTGAAAACCCCTTAGAGCATAAATGTTCTCACCACAAAAATGATAAGTACAAGATGACTTCAACAAGTTTGTGGAAAATGAGCTTCTCCCCACAAACATGAGTTCTTTTCCAATAAAGCATGAGTTTATTTTGGTGCAAAAACATATTGAAATCTATGCATTGTTTTTTCATAATATCCATTTTCCAGAAGCTTTTTAAAGACTCTTCATATGTGAAGTAATGCATATATTAATTCACTCAGTTGAACCAATGCATAATATGTACATATTTCATAACATCATGTTGTCCATAATAAATATATAGTATTTTTGTCAATTAAAATACATATTTGTTTTTTAAAGTAAGTTTATCTTGATAGAATCTTGACTATCTAAATCTTGGTTGGATTTTTATAATAACTGGGAGTGGGAATCTATTTCTCCAGGGAGGAAAATAAAAATGTCTTCTTATCTGATAGTATATGCAAGAGTGTGTACCACCTGGGCTGGATTAAACACATTGCTTCAGTGTGGTTTTTAGAAAACTGGAGTAATTGCTCGTGTCATTTTTGCATAAATACATATGTTTGTCTGTTTCTTCTCTACCTATAAATCCTTGGGAAGAGCCTCTGCTGTCTTTGAGAATGAACACCTACCCTATCTTTGTTATCCATAACCTACCTCAGGGCCTGGTACAGAGCCCTAAGAAACTTTGTATAGTGTTTAGCAAATATAAACTAGACATAACCAATGCGTCGTTCAAAATCCCCTTGTCATTAATGCCTCATCTCAACGGAGACAGGCAGAAAGGTTTCCTTGTCCTTTGTTCTCCAAGGAGTTAGAGGTTGAGGCTGAGGTAAGGAGGAGGCAGGTCCTGGCTGGTCTGTGGAACCTGACCCAGAGTAAATTTGGTTATTAAACTCATCTTCTTAAGCTCCCTAACTTAAGCTAGTTGATGTTACCTGCTGTGAACACAGGGCCGCCCAACAGACAAGCGGGAGCCTGCCCGGCCCTCTCAAATATTTTACCATTGAAGTTAGGTATGTGTCATGGCTTTCAGGTCGCCAGTTTCCTTAAATGCCCATGCAGTTATAACTCAGGCAAACATTTTTACTGACAACTTAAAGAATGATTGGGATGAAGTTGCATGTCCCACTGGTCTCGAGAGATGGCCTACTAAATAAATGCTCCATGACTGGAGAAGCTTCAGTGAGACCACTGGGGCTCCTTCCTTGTCAGACTCATCAGTCTAGCAGCACACACTCAATGCTAAAGAAAGTCCTATTGCAAGGAAGCTCATCTGACTTGGTTTACATGAAGTTAACTAAACTTAATTGATTGGGAGGGCACTTTTTCAGGGAACACTTGTTTCAATGAACAATCACAATTGTTCTTTCAGCTCATTTGGCCCATCTGCAAGAATTATTGCTCTCTGAACTTATGTGGTACATGCCAATATACAGTATTCTACGTCCAGTCTTCATTAGTTCTTCTTAGCTACACATTTTTTAGAAGGTCAATAAAGCGAAACAAGTAGATAAGGTGGCTTGTGGCATACTTAAGTTGTAGAAATGATCAGCTTCCGCACACTAGGCCTTGATTCACATTTGTCCCCAAAATGTTAAATTTTAATAAGTCGTCATCTTTCAGAAAATTTCAAATGAACTAAAAGTGCTGATTTAGAAATCTGAACTTATTATCCTTCTGTTTAGATTTTTGTTGCAGTGGTTGTTTTTATAGTTTTTAAAATGTTTTCCATGAGCAAGAGAGACAGAGAGATAGCCCTAGGATGCAAATCCTGAAACTTCCCATGTGAGTCAGCCTCCCAGAGCCACTGGACCATCATTGAGCCCCTAGATATGCATTTTAACTCCAGCATAACTCCATATAAAATGGCATTTTTGGATTACTACTCAGTTAAAAACTAAATAGAACTAAACTAAACCTACCTTGTATTCCTTTATTTAGTCATCAGTTCAATCACTCAATTAGTATTTATTTCTTGAGGACCTAATACCTGCCATGAACTAAGGCACATGAGATTCAGAAATGAAAGCTATAAAGAGTAGCCCTGGGAGTGTTTACAGAGTAGAGGGGAAGATTAACATTAAGCCATAGAGGGGAAATGTGAGACACGACACTATCTATCAGGAGGTTCCTACCTATCCATCCCTGTGTTCAAATATCTATAAACCAGAGGGCTACACAGAATAAGGAACCCACCCTTCATCTGAAATGACAATATCTATATTACATGAGAGACATACATCCCAATAATTGTTTATAGCATTCCCAACAATAAAATCAATGGCCTAAATGTGAAATTAATTGAAAGCCACAGTTCTAATACACTGTTTTGGCGATCAAGCACATTAGATTGAATTGTTTCAGAAGGTCTAATTATTGTGTCTGCCACACTCATCTGTTTGAGTCATTCCTAACTTTTGGACTGTTGCCTAGATCACTCTGCAATACGGTTTCAGTTGCGTATTCTTTTTTTTAATGCGTAACTTTTCTCACTATCCACCAAGCTCAAAGTTCTAAGCTCCACTTTTGCACATTCTAGATGAGAGCCGAGTAGTTGACTAAAGTGTTGATTCCATTGAATTTGGGTATAAGTTGATATTTTGCTTGTGTTTTGCAGGTTCATGATTTAAAAGTGCCTGTGTGAAGTCACTTCTGCTGGAAACTGCAGCCCAGGGGCTCTCTGTGTGTTCACTTCTTGCTTTTTCAGCAACTACTCTTTACCTTGACCTTATGAGTGGATGAAGATACTTCAGTTGTCAGACTTTGCCAATTGCTTAATTTCAGGATTTGAAAAGGAGGAAGAAAAACAGTCTTGCTGAAATATGAACATCTGAGTGGCTTGTTTTCCAGCATCGTCAATAGCAGCGAGCGTCAGAACTAAACATTCTCCCAAGGAGTGCCATGAGATCAGAATCACTTTATTAAAAGCAATTGCATCTGCAAAACAATCAAGAGACCCGGACGACTAAAGACAGAGATGACACTGAGCATGCTTTCACTGCGGCCCGCAGTCTTCAAGTGGGATGTATTGATTGATGAGTGACTGCCCGCTGATAAATTCTCTCATCACTCTGCTTCCTGGATTGGACTTCATTAAGCAATTTATCACTTACCTTCAGACTTACATGTGGGAGTTTTCACAACAGTAGTTTTGGAATCATTGAAATTTGAATCGATTTCATCATTTAACAGAAACTAACAGAGTCCAAATTACTTTATCAGCATGGCTTTGAACGTTGCCCCAGTCAGAGATACAAAATGGCTGACATTAGAAGTCTGCAGACAGTTCCAAAGAGGAACATGCTCACGCTCTGATGAAGAATGCAAATTTGCTCATCCCCCCAAAAGTTGCCAGGTTGAAAATGGAAGAGTAATTGCCTGCTTTGATTCCCTAAAGGTAAGAGAAGGTGTTTTATATGTCATTTCTATGCCACATTGGACTTTGCAAACTGTCTGCTTCTCATCGCACTTTTACAGAAGTTTAACAATCACTTTTAGGTTCTGTTTTCCTGTTTGCAGTGACCAGTCAGAAATTTTCACTCAGAATTTTTTAAACCAAGCATATATGAATTTTTTACATATCCATGTTTAAATTAAAAATACATGATGGTTTATTTCTGGTCTAGCATGACATTCATGTACCCAAGAGTTTTAAATCAAAGTCTCGCTTGTGACAACTGAAGATAAATATTTTATTAACGTTTGATCTTCTGGAGGTTATATAAAGGTGAAGAAATTGAATGTGTCACTTTTATGTGCCAGTTACCTCTTGAAGAATATTCTGTTCTTGTGGCTGTCTTTCTTTGAAAATTTGTCATGGCTAATACAAAATTATTAAGTACACATTCAATACCCCATACTTGAGAATCTACCGCATGTAACTTATGTAACAAAAGAAACTAACATGACTCAGACAGTACTCTTGATGAGCTCGCTGTCTGGGAGGGGAAATGTGGCACATCAGCAAATAACTATAATGCAAGAAGAAGGGGACACATGCCACAGGAAGAACAAAGAGAACACCTCTATGGGAGTTCAGAGAAAAATGCTAGTATATAGATTATTGTAATTTTCTTTTTCTCTTTCTCTCTTTTTCTTCCTTCCTTCCTTCCTTCTTTCCTTCCTTCCTTCCTTCCCTTTCTTCCTTCCTTCCTTCCTTCCTTCCTTCCTTCCTTCCTTCCTTCCTTTCTTTCTTTCTTTCTCTCTTTCTTTCTTCCTTTCTTTTTTTAACTTGCTAGAGGGCACATGTGCTTGCCAGAGAGAGGAGAGAAAGAAAGGGAGAAAGAACACCCCATTGGGACATGGTCATGCCACAATCTCTTCTCCATTTCTCCATCCGTTTGGGATTTTGGACATGGACGCATACATGGATCAACATGTTTTTCAAGCTGCTGGGTTCAGGATTTGAAACATGAAGTCAGCCATATGGGATCCAGCTGCCTTAACTACCAGATCACAGAGCCGACCCCCAGCTGACTGTTTTAAGAAATGTTTTTGGTAGCCATGACACCTGAGTTGTATACCATATTGAATGGAGTTTGGCTTTGAAGAAATGAGAAATTTAATGAAACATCTAGTTAAAGGAAGTGGGAGGAGTTAGTCCATGAAAATCATGAAATCGGGGTTTATTGGCCCTAAAAGTATGGTACTATGAATCCCACATTGTCTAGTATGGTTCTAAAAAGATAATGATACTGTTTTCAGTAGAGATAAGTAAGACAGATAGCTTTAAAAGAGTATATGTTTACACCTCCACAAACTCACCAAACAGTAAAAATTTTTTAAAAATCCACCCCCTTGATATGTTATTTCAGAAATCCTGATACTATGAGTTTATAAGATACTGACCAAATACTGACTTTAGCATATTGTTAGGTACTGATAGGAGTGGGTGTGTCCTTTGCCATGATTTCACCTTAAAATGATGTCTATAAGACTTATAAGTCAAAGTTTATAACTGTTACAACTGTATGGTTTTGAACTATATTTAAGTATAAGTTAAAGGGAAAACTTATCTATACACTAAAAGAAGACAAATACATTTAGAGTTCAAAAGAAGTATTGTCAGAGTAAAAAGTTGACAAATTAGATCTGTCATCTACATCAATAACTACCTCTGCTTTATTCCTTTTTTTGTCATGAAAGGTTTATTAGACTAGATTTTAAAGCTATGAATCATTTTATTTAAAATGGAAATAGGTGAATAACTAATAATTCATATCAACTATAAACAATTTTGTCTATTAGTATTTATTTTGTTTTTGGTCAAAAAAGTAAAACAAATCTGTATTTGTTTCTAGTCACCAAAACATTGCCTGTAAAAAGCAATATAGCAGCTTTAACACTAGATCGTAAGACTTTCACCATATGGAAATAAGACAGAGATGGGAAACTAATTTTCCAAGTCATGCCTATTTCCTTCATTGCATTAATTCAAGCCTTCTTTCGTTGGCTATTTAATGTAGACATCATCATTTCTGAAAGTTTCTTAAAACATTATATTCTTTAAACTAGTTAGAGAAATATGGGAAAGATACTTTCAACCTATTGAGGCCAAAGTATTTCTTTCTTTCTTCTAATGGGCCAAGAAACACCCAGATTCTTATAACTCATTATATCACAATGGGCCAAGACACACCCAGATTCTTATAACTCATTATATCACTGTGGCTTCACCAGGACTTAATTGTCTGAGGAATCCAACCTATGCATAAAGGATCCTGAACAATTACGTTTAACTAAAAACATGACCCAAGACATGAGAATATTAAACACTAAAATAAAAAGGGGCTTTGAAAATTATTTTCAGGGGTTACACAGTAACAAGGCAGCTGGATCCCATATGGCTGACTAGGTGGTTTGAGTCTCAGACCTGTTGGCTTGAAAAACATGCCAAGCAAATGTGCATGCATGCCCAAAAGCCTGAGAGGAGAGTTGAGGAGAAAGGATTGTGGTATGGCCATCCTCTCTGGGGGCGGGGGGTGGGTGGTAGAGTGCTTCCTCACCCCTCCCACCCTCCCTGCGAAGAGTGCATGTATCCTATAGCAAACTTTTTTAAATTTTAT
The DNA here is from genome assembly GCA_026018925.1 of Tupaia tana. Taxonomy (NCBI): domain Eukaryota; kingdom Metazoa; phylum Chordata; class Mammalia; order Scandentia; family Tupaiidae; genus Tupaia; species Tupaia tana. The sequence goes on from JAKSZU010000005.1 coordinate 96,139,738, forward strand.
TTTCTGAAGTGTCTCGTAGAACCATTTTCAAGTGTTGAAGCAGAATTACATATCGCCTCAAGGTATCAGTTAGAATGATAAAATTTCATCTTATTTAATTTGAGCGTGATGTTGTATATTTTAAAAGTTGTCAAACTGGAAAGAATGTGAAAAGGGCCTACAGGCACGGAGTAACACAGTCTAAATACCTACTCCTCCACATCCCAGCCCTGGGTGGGTAATCTAACACTTCTTGACTTTGTTCCCTCTTTAGTGAAATGAGGATACGCACCAGTGAAAGTGGCTAGAGTGTGCACTGTCCTTAGCCCTGGGCTGGCATATTTGCCTTACAAGGATGTTATAAGGATTACAGGCTTTTACCACAGGACTGACAACTTAGAAAGACACCCAAATACAGTAGCTAAAAAAGTAAAAATAAAAATAATGATAATTATGAAGCTACTTAACTATATTTTTTATTTCATGTATTTTAAAAAGACTATTGCTTCAGATTGACTTTCTGATTTGGGAGTTTTTTTGGATTGTGGAATATTTGCATATACATAAGATAGCCTGGATATGGGTCTCAAGTCTAAACATAAAATTTATTTATGTTTCATATACATCTTATACACACAGCCTGAAGGTAATTTTATATAATATTTTTGCATTGCGGTGTTTTGATTGTGACTGAATGCATGAGGTCAGGTGTGGAATTTTCCACTTGTGGTATCATGTCAGGTTGGTAATCAAAATGTTTTGAGTTTTAGAGCATTTTAAATTTGGGGTTTTCAAATTAGTGATGCTCAACCTGTATAATAAGGGTTCCAACTTCATGAGATTACTCCAAGACTTGTCTGGCCTATGATATCGCATGTGCTTAGCACGAGGCAATGTTAGGGCCTTCCCCTTCGTAATCAAGTATCAGGACAGCCATTGATTTTGATGACCCATGTTTAGGTAAAATGCGTCCAACCCTTACTGTGTCCAAACTGTTCAGAATCAAGCTGTATGAATGATAATACCTCAATCATGCAAGTTAGTCATGACATTAAAAGAAGGAAGACTTGAAGCAAACGTGGTTTTCACTATTTATTTTAAGATATTATCTGCAAACACTGTGGGATACTTAATTATGTCTACTCATAACCGTGAAAGGAGTCTGTGCTGGCCCATCAGTATAGGGACAACTCAATTATGAGCCTTTTTACTATTATGTTATTTGTATAAGTTACATATTTGTGGGTGTTTGGAAAGACCTGTGGGTGTTTATAAAGAGATTTGCTGAGGTTTTTGGGAAAAGGGTTGTACATTTATGAATGTTTTTATTTAAAGGTGTTTTAGAAGACACAGCAGAGTTCTTATGGTGACATCTGTATGTCACTGGACGGCTGTTACCCGTTGCATTTTGTGTGAAACAATGGACATGCAAACAGCTGTGATTATTTTTTAAAGTTCCAGTATTATGATGAACAATAGACATGGCTTAAATATTTTCCGGATGGCCAGGTTACATTCCAGAACACTGTGTTCCACAAGTGCTGTTAACTTGACAAAATGCAAACTGTTTCATGAGCAACCAGCTCCCAGCAGCAAAAGCCTTAACCAAGTTAACCCCATCTCTGATGCCTCTAAAACCTGGAAAACATTTCCCTCCCAGCTCAGATGTTTGAGAATTTTTGTTTCAGATTCTTTTTCCTGTTACTGATAGAAAATTAATCTGGACCATTTTACAAATGAAAACATCCAGAAAGGAATACCTGAATGAATGTTCATGCTTATTGAGACTAAAGGTTTCCCTGTTTACTGCTCTCAGCAAATAGTTATTTGCTTAAATATTTGAATCTGAGCTGAGCTTTAACAAAGAAAATAATTTTCAAAATTATATTGCTGGGGAACCAGCAGTTAGCATAATGGCTATCTTGCTGGACTCCCACGTAGTTGACCATGGTTTGCGTCCCGGACCCGGTGACTTAAAACTCACGCCGGGCGCGTGTGCATGCGTGCCCAAGATCCCGAGAGGAGAATGGAGGAGAAGGGATTGCGGCGTGACCATCCCCCCTGGGGGGTGATTTCTCGCTTTCTGTCTCTCTGTCTCTCTCTCTGTCTGTTTGGCGAGCGCACGCGCCCTATAGCAAAAACCTCTAAAAAAAAAAATTATATTGCCAATTTTGGTTAAAAAACAGCCTGAGAGGGTCTGCCCTATAGCATGGTAATAAGGCTCTGTGCAGAGGGAACTGGATCCCACATGGCTGACTGGTTCAAATCCTGGTCCAGGTGGCTTGAAAACCTACCAGGCATGTGAATGTGTTGCCAGGATTCTGATGAGGTGGAGAAATGGTGGGGGGGCGGAGAGGGAGAGATTGCAGTGTGACCAGGCCCTGTTGGGAGTGGGGCTCTCTCTCTCTCTCTCTCTCTCTCTCTCTCTCTCTCTCTCTCTCTCTGGTGCCTGCACATGTTTCCTCTGGGCAAAAACAAAGCACTCTTTGAGTATTCGGAGAACTAGTACACAAAAGAATCACAGTGTGATTCTTTTAACACTGACATCAGATGATGTCACTCCTCTGTTTGAGGTCCTGCAGTGGCTCCCTGTCTCGCTGGCTCGAATAAAGAACAGCATTACAGAGTCTGGCTGGGCCCGGTGAGATCTGCTTCCTGCCCCTGCCCACCTGACCTCATTACTGCCACTGTCCCTTCATCCCAGCTGCTTGGCCAGCCCACATCTTCGAGGTGCCCTGAATATGCAAAGAGGCTTCACCTTGGGGTGCTGCTCTTGCTCTTGGGTTGTGTGAAATACTCTTACCTCAGTGTATGAGCAGCTGCCTCCCTTGTTTTCTTCAGGCTTCTGATAAAAATGCCTACTTACTAGAGAAGCCTTTCTGCCAACTTATTTCAAATAGTAATTTCACCCCTCCTGGGGTCCCATTCCTCTTCATTTGCTGCATATGATACACCAGATATGTAACCTGTTTATTGGCCCTTCCACTCTACTAGAATATGATCTCTGTGTGCATAGGGATCTATTGTGATCTGTTGTGATCACTGTTGTATCTCCAAAGTTGGGAGCAATCTTTACACATAATAGTTGCTCAATACTTACTGAATTGTACAGTGTGGGTGTCAGGCACATGTGTAAGCCTTTCAGGAGGGACTGCTTCAAATGATGATATGATACAGGGGTGCACTGCACTCCAGGGGTGCCACTCTCATCATAATCTATGTGGTTGATACTCCCAGTGCACAACCTCTGCAGTCATGGGCAATCATGTGACTCTGTTCTCAGTATTCCAGTCGATTTCAAAATCAGGGAGATTTGTGCAGGACTTTTGAGACACAGACATGACTCTGAAAGTATAATGCAACATTGAAAAATTGGCAAGGAAATCACTTGATTTTTCTCTGCAGGGTTATTCAAGCTGCATGTGACAGAAACTACTTATTTTATTCTCTTTCCTAAACTTCAAAGATGTCAAAAAAGCAAATCTTGCTCAGTTACCTATAGGATGCTGGATATAAGTTAAATGATGGCAAGTAAAATTTGACCTTTGTATCTATAGATAATAATTTTGAAATTAGAAGTGATAGATATGTGATCATTTTCAACCGTTCTTAAAAATATGTAAAAATGGGAACCAGCAGTTAGCGTAATGGCTATGTTGCTGGACTCCCACGTGGTCGACCACGGTTCGCGTCCCGGACCCGGTGGCTTAAAACTCACGCCGGGCTCATGTGCGTGTGCGCCTAAGATCCCGAGAGGAGAATGGAGGAGAGGGGATTGCGGCGTGACCATCCCCCCGGGGGGTGATTTCTCGCTTTCTGTCTCTATGTCTCTCTCTGTCTGTCTGGCGAGCGCACGCGCCCTATAGCGAAAATCTCTCAAAAAAATATATGTAAAAAAGATAACAAAATATAGACTAGGCCTTGACCCCAACTTTATGTTCTTAAATTGCTACTGAACTCTTAAATAGAGGCTAATTCTTTGTAGGAACTGCTTGAATGTTTTCTAAATTATGTGCCAAATTTGTCCCGATTTGAAAATATAATCCCAGCAAATTATTTTTTTTGGAGGGGGAGTGGTTTGCCATAGGACATGTGCGTTCACTGGAAAGAGACAGAGAGAGACAGTGAGAGAGCATCCCCAAGGGGGGATGGCCACACAGCAATTCCTTCTTCTTAATTCTCCTCCTGAGATTTTGGGCATGTGTGCACATGTGCCAGGCATGACTTTCAAGCTACCAAGTCTGGGACTTGAACCACAGTTGGCCATGTGGGAGTCTAGTGCCTTAACCACCACACTACCTGCTGGCTTCACAAGTATTTTTTATTTTTGATTGTAACCATTGTAGTCATACAGAGCCTGCTCTATGCAAGGCACATTGCATCATTATTTTTTCCAATAACTCTGTAAGGTAAACATTAATATTATTAACATCAGCCTTATATTAATAGATGTGGATATAGGTTCTAAAATTTAAACAACTCACTTGTATCTACCAAACTTGTAAATGATGAAGGGGTCTGACCCCAGATAAGTATAACTCTAAGTCAGTATATTCATTCCCTCCTAATTCCTCTTACAGAACAAACCACTAATGTAATTAATTCTGAAATTCCTAATAGCTTACTAATACTCCTGTTTAACAAGTTTAGCATATTCAAGTACAAACAAACATACTAAAATAGAAGCCCCCAGGAATAAGCCTGTTTAGGTACTGGAAATTTTAATATTTAAAAAAGAGAAACTGCGAGAGAAAGCAATGCACACGTATTTATTTTTGTTTGTATCTGTGTAAACATATTGTGCCATCACTTACTAGCTCTGTAATGAAAGCGGTTTGGGTTCAAGGTGTTGATGTGAGTGTGCGCCCATATGATTCTGAAGTGTTTGTGTCAGCTTCAGCCTTGAATGGTGTAAGACAGGTTCATGGTTTAAAGAGTCTTGGGCCCATCAGTGGTACTTCCTGCTAACAGGTCCTGACATCTGCTTTTTCTTTCCTGGTTACATTGACCACGTCCCCTGTGTGGCTTCTCTCCATGCTCTTAGACCTCCATGTCACAGTTCACTCCTCGAAGGTGGGACCCTGAGATCAGCAGATGGTGTGGCGATTACGTCACTGGACTCCCACGTAGACTCCCACCTGGTGGCTTCAAACTCATGCTAGATGGATGTGTGTGTGCACCCAAAATTCTGAGGGGAAAATGGAGAAGGGATTGTGGATTGTGGCATGGCCATCCCCGCAGGGAGTGATTTCTTGCTTTCTGTCTCTCTGGAGAGCACACATGCCCTATAGCAAAAATCTCTTTTTTAAAAAAAAAGAAGAAAAAAAAAATAATAAAGGTGAGATCCTAGTACAGGCCTATAAGCTTCAGAAAGAGACAGCTGTGTCTTCTTACCCTTGTGCTCCAGCAGCTACCATGGCTTCTAGGACTAGCAGAACTGCAATAATAATCACTCAAAGATTGCGTAAAGGAACAAAGGAATGCCACGAGTGCCCAAGCAGATTTAATTGATGATCCTCAGTGATGGCTAGACCCAAGATTTCTTAGCATGACCTTCACCATTTTCTTTGACTTCTCTGTTTCATTTCGCAGGCTTGGCCATCCAAGGAGAATTCTCTCCTGCTATTTTACCTCTGTGGTGTCTAGATTATGGCCTAGATTCTCACCTCTCTTCCTAGTTTACTTTTACTGCTGCCTTGTTCTATCCTTGCCCTCTAACATTGGATACTCCCCAGGCCTCAGGACATGTCTTTCCTGTCAGGTGGTGTGCTCAGCTCTGAAAGCTGATCTGCATTTGTGGATTCTATTGCCACCTCTGCTGAAGAACCCCAAGTCTGGGTGTGTGCCTTGCTTACCACCTCTGTGGCTCTAAATGCCTACTGAAGATCTCCTTCTGAATGACTATTTCCACCCTGGTTCAGCATATCTAAATCCAAACTCTTTGAGCTGCCCCTCCCGCAAGCTCCCCCGCTTACCCCAGTGCCTTGTTCCGTGGGCATAAAACCTGACCACCATGGCTAGTATTCTTAGTCTTTTCTTTTTTCTTGTTCTGCTTATAGAGAGGTATAACATCGTTAAGAATTAACTGAAAAATTGTGGCACATATACTCCATGGAATACTATTCAGCCATAAAAAACAACAAGGCCCTGGAATTTGATAGAAATTGGACGAATATGGAAGATTTGTTGCTGAGTGAAGCAAGTCAGGCTATGAAAGAGGGACATTGCATGTCTCCACTTAATGTATACCGAATGTCTGCACTCTGTGGTAGAGACTGAAAGACTGGAGAACATGAAAGTATTAAAAATTGTGATGGACACTAGAGACAAAGTAAAAAAAGTGTGTGAGAGGCGAAGAGTGTAGGAAAGTTGGGGGGAAAATGGAGAGGTAAGACACTTGTGGGACACAGATAAGGTTTGTTATCTCTTGACAAGGTTGTGTGTGGTGATCTCAACTGGGCTAGACTGAGGTGTATATCATGCTGGGTGAAGTCTCTTCACAATCCAAATGATGTATAGCGATTTAACGTATGAATAATAATAAAAAATATAAATAATAAAAAAAGAAAAAAAAAGAATTAACTGAAACCAAGGAAACTTTACCTAGGAAAAATGCCCATACTTACAGACTATTGCAAACAATCTCAAGAAACTCAAGAGTTTCCTGGTCACTTCTAAAACACACCTACAGACTGCACGTTAAGACACTTGCATCTTGGGGCTGGTAGGTAGCATGGTGGTTAAGGGTGCTGAACTCTTACATTGCCAGCAGCAGTTCGAGTCCCAGACCTGGCAGCTTGCTTTCTAACTTTCTCTTTCTCTCTCTATTTCTCTCTCTCTCTCTCACACTCTGTCCCTCTCTGGACAAATTAAAATAAATAAATAAAGTTAAGTAAAATAATTCTTTTTTTTTTTTTTTTTTTAAATAGATACTCTCATCTAAGGAGAATTCCGAAACATTACAGTGGACCAGGAGGCTCAAGGGTCATTAAGAGCACCTTTTGGTTATTAAGGGCACCTCTCTCTCCAGCCAACACACACATCCTATGGCAAAAAAACAGCGACAACAAAACCAGCTAGGTGATCTCTGCACTGGTTTTCTAGGGCCATCGTAGCAAAGTTCCATAAACCATGTGTTTTAAAACAACAGAAAATTATTCTCCCACAGTTCTGGAAGCCACATGTCCAAAACCAATGTGTGAGTGGGCTTACACTCCCTCTGAAGCCTTGAAAGGGATACCCTTCCTCTTCCAGCTCATGGTAGCCCTGAATGTCTTTGGCTTATGGAAGCATCACCTCAACCTCTCCCTCCCTCTGAAGATGACTGTTTCCCGTGTGTCTCTCTTCATACCCTCTTCCCCTGTTTAAGTCTGTGCCCAAATTTCTCCTTTATTACAGGGACACCAGTTTTATTAGGTTAGGGGCCTACCCATTTTCTAGTATGACCTAATTTTAATGAATTTAATCTGCAACTCTGTTTCCAAATACAGTATAGCCTGAGGAACTGGGGATTGGGACTTTAACATATAGTTTGAGAGAACACAGTTTGATCCATAACGATATTATATTCAGCTGGAAAACACTAATTTCATTCAAGGCTAATCATTGTAGTTGACAAAAGAGAGAAGGCTTAAGGAACTTCAGAGAGTCTTTGGTATCAAATAAAAGAAGAAATAATGATGGTCTAATTGTGGTGGTACAGTTGTGGGGCATCACTGTGTGGCACTGGAGCCATAGAAAGGTCCAGGGTTGGGTTCCCACATCAACTGAATATGCCAGGAGCACTTGTGGATGTACCCATAACTGTGGCTGGCTGGAAGACTAGGGAAGAGGGTATTGTCATGGCGTGACAAGATCCTGTCAGGGATGCTCCTCTCTCTCTGTTTCTCTTATGGAAGAAAGAAATAAACTTAAGGGGAAAAAAAGGAGGGGAAAAAACTGGCATTCTAGAATTATAACATTCTGTAGTTAAAGCGTCTAAGAACAGATAAAAATAATTCACAAAGGAAAATGTCGAAACCTATTTTCACTTAAAAATGAAATGTTTAAGTCTGTTTAGGTTGGGCTGGCCACCAAACCCCAGCCTTTCACATGGCCTCAGTCACCGTGTAGTGATACCTTCTCATCTGTGGAACCACAGCTGGGCTTCCAGGTGATATGTTATGTTATGTTATGTTTTATTTTATTTTATTTTATTTTGCTAAAGGGTATGCGCTCTCACTAGAAAGAGAGTGACATAGAGAGAGAGAAGAGACAGCAACTCTCCCCCACGTGGGGCATGGTCATGCCACAATCCCTTCTCCATCCCTCTCTCCTTTTAGGATTTTGGGCACACATGCACATGCACCCAGAATATTTCTCAAGCTGCAGGGTTCGAGTCTTGAACCACACTGTGGGCTATGCAGGATCTGGCTGTCTGACCCACCAGGTCACTGAGCTGGCATGCCTCCAGGTGATTTTTAAAAAGAATTAAGAATCCAGGAATTTGATGTAAAGTTTCCCAATTTCTGAATCCTGGCAATCAATTGAAATATTTTTAAACAGTGGAGTCCAAACAAAATATATCTCCAGGGTGGGTTCAGCCAATAGGAAGCCATACTCTACCTCTGAAATAAACAAACATTGATTGTGTGCCAGGCGCTGCTAAACACTGTGAATCTAGCAGCGTACACTGCTTCTTCCCTCAATAGAGATCACTGAGGACAGAATGAATTTATAAACCGCTCTTCATCGCCCTTGAAAGATTTTGTTCACACTGCTTTGATGATTTGATTGATTCTCTCATGCAGTGTTCCTCTTACTTCCCTGGCCATTCCTTCTCTAGCTCCCTTCCTAAGTCTTCTTCCTTTTCCTGATCTCTAAATACTAGGTCTCTCCAATCCAGTCCTTGGACACCTCTACATTTCTTCCCACCCACGGTGGACACCTTCCTCTTTCTGTAACTCACCAAGCCTATTGTGAGCTTACAGCATATATACTTGCTGGCCCCTCTGGCAGAACGTTTAACTCCCTGGATGACTTCACCCAACCAGGTGACCATAAACATTTTCTACATTCTGAGCATTTCTTAATTTTTATCTCCAGCTGTGATTTCTCCTCTTAACCTAAATTGATGTATTCAGTTGCCTACTCGGCATCTCTGCATGACTATTTAAGTGCCATCTCAAATTTAACATGTCCACAACAATGCCTTAACTCCCCATTTAACCTCCTGGTCCTAGTGTATCCATTCTCAGTAGAAGGTGACATTCATTCAGTTGATCAAATCAAACATCTCGAAATGTAGTATGAATCTTCTCTTACCATTACTGTCATATTCAGTCTATCCTAAGTCCTATTCTATCTACCTTAAAGGTATATTCTCAATTGAAGCACTTTCCATCACTTCTACCTTGACCACCCTGGCCCAACCACCTCGTAGAATGTGGACTATTACAATGGCCTATGGAAGCTCTTATTTCTGCCTTTCCCTACTCTAGCAGAGTGATCCTTTTAAAACATAAGTAACAGCATGACACTTTCTTGCTCAAAGGCCTCTAATAGCTTTCTGTTTCATTTATGAAATCAAGGTCTCTTAGGGCCCTACGTGATCTGGCTTCTGCTGCATTTCTGGTCCCATAGATCAGTCCCTTTCTCCTACCATTGCTCTCTGGTGACACTGGCCTATTTTTCCTTGGAGCCTTCACACTGGCTGGTCCCTCCACCTGGTATGCTCTTACCCCAGGTAATTCCAAGACTTCAGTTCTTCCATTTTGATCTGCTCTTGGCTTAAATGTCACATATCTGCCCACAAAAGCACTCCCAGAACTTATCTAGGTTCTCCTCAGTATCTAACTCCTCCACAAGTAGATAGAGCTGTGAGGCAGGGATCTCACTCTTGTACCCTGTGCCTGGCAGTGGTTAGGTGCATAGTCATAATGCAAGTGAATAAATCTATCATTAAATCCTAATGTTTAGATGTAGCTCTCTCGGTAAATTAAAATTGCTTATCTGGCTACATCTCACTCACTTTCTCCTATTAATTTACAGAAAAACATCAACCTTTAAAGTTTTGTACAAATAGGGCTCTCTGATTACAACTCAAGATATATTGATGGGTCACGTCATGTTCATGTTTCTAGCTGTCCTAACAGGCAGGTCACATGGAGACTTGCTCACAGGCGTTGGCAAAAAGCTATTAAAAGTGCAGAGTGGCTTGTTGGGCCACAGCAAGCACTTTTGCAGCCCCCCAAATTCTAGTCATAGACTGATGCTGGTGTTTGATAAAGTTTTCACTAGTCTACTGGAAAATAGACACTGACTTCAGCATGTTTTACTTATGATAAATTCATTCAACTTAAGAGTTGTTTATTCTGACATTATTTCCTTTTTTATTCTTCTGATGGTCATAATATTCTTTTCTTTTATAAAATGGTTTTCCATAATGCCTTTGAAGTGGGCAACTTCATGTCAGTCTTCCACTCTTCTTATTAACTACTACTACTACTCCATGAAATCCAAAAGTAGAGATCTCCGCATCTGTGCTGCCCACACCATCAGATTCCCTCTGTTGGGTCACACATCCTGGAAGGGGTTTTAGCATAAATAAGTCACTATAAATTCACATGTTAGGGGCCAGTTGTTGGTGTGGTAGTTAAGAAAGCTGGATCCTACATGGCCAACCAAAAAAAAATCAAGCCAAGTACATATGCATATATCCCTAAATCCTGAGAGGAGAATGGTGGAAAAGGAATTGTGATGTGGCCATCACCCCTGTGGGGTGCCGTTTCACCCCCCATTCCCGTCTCTGTCTCTCTCTGGTAAGCATATACATATTATAGCAAAAGGGGGAGGGTCAAGGGGAACAAAAAGAAACAAAACATTTAAGAACACAAAAATGGAAAATTATCTGTTGATGATAATGTATATGGTAATCTTTTTGACTGGACTAATATGCAGTGTAGTCGTGCTGGAAAAATCCATTTTGTGTGCGGTAAAGATGTACAGTGATTGAATATTAAAAGATAAGAAAATAAAGAGGGGGAAAAAAGGAAAGCACAGTTACAGAAAAAAAATCCACATTACCTGAGAAAACTCTAGAAACTCCTCATGCCTTTTTCTTTTAGCAAATGAGGACAACTTTATCCATCAAATAAGCTTATTTTAATTTGGAGGTGGGGGAGGGAAGGGCTGGACCATCAGGCCTGGAGTGTATTTGTCTTGATGTACAAGAGCAAGTCTGCAAGAAGCCAAGGGTAGGAGGGCAGGTGACCGACAATGCCAAGGTCTAGGCCAGAGAGGGAGTACACCCCTGGGGCTGGGAGACCAGGCTCCTCCTGCAGAAGCTGTGCCAACAATGAACTTCACCTATTTCACAATTTCCCCATAAACTGACCCTGCTAATACTAAATAGCATATTCTTTCCACTTGGTTTGATTCAATTTCCTCCGGCTCTAAGATTATAGTCCAGTGTGTATTACTCTTTCTCACCACTGTCATGGCCAAGAAGAATAAAAGTGATACTCCGAGGACAAATCCTCCCCTGAGCACTGACCTTTGGGATTCAGAGAGTGAGTAGATGTTGACATATTTATTTATGTTTAAATTTATCCAAGCCATCCTGCTTGACCAAACAGCATGTTGGGGATCTGATGCCCAGTGAGACTATTTTCTTATGACCAAGGTTGTATATTCACACTGAATTGTAAATCCTGTAGAAGATCGTCCCAGGAGAAGGAAAAGAAAATGAGTTGGAAGCCCTCAACTTAGTTAACCAAGTTTTAGCTTTCGGCATGTTCATAATTCATTTAGGTGCTATTATTTACTGGAGCGTTTCTTATTATTAAAAAACATATTGCTAATATGTTTTATATGTTTTTTAATATGCAATAATCTAATTATTGACTAAGCGATATGAAAGTTAAGGCACATTAGTAATCGATCTTCATGTAAAACATCTTTGTTGAAAAGTAGACTATAGTTCATACTGACTTTTTTAAAATTCCCATCTGGTCCACATCTCAATTCTCATTTAGAGGTATATTTCCAGTGCAAAATCATTAATAATGACACTAAAGATCATTTTCACACCTACCATGAAAACAAGCACTGACCCAAATACCCAGGATTTTTTTTTTTTTTTTTTGAGAGAGAGATTTTTGCTATAGGGTGCGTGAGCACACCAGAAAGACAGAGAGAGACAGAAAGCGAGAAGTCACCCCATCACCCCCCCCCCCCCAGGGGGGATGGCCATACCATAATCCCTTCTCCTCCAGTCTCCTCTTGGGATCTTGGGCACACACGTCTGGCGTGAGTTTAAGCCACCGGGTCTGGGACTTGAACTGCGGTTGACTACATGGGAGTCCAGCGACATAGCCATTACGCCAGCTGCTGGTCCCCAGATGCCCAGTATCTAAGGCTCAGCAGCAGCAGCCTCATTTGAAACATTTAACTTACATTGCCTCTTCCATTCCCATCAGGTACTCAGCTCTCAGCAGGAGCTGTGATACCTGGAAAATATTGGGATAACTGAACCCTAAATAGAGAATTCTGACAGGTCCAGAACATTCTGAGTGATATATAAAGGCAGAGGGAAGAAAGAAATTTCACTTCCTAGAGAAGATCAAATTTCTTCTTACTTTTTCTATAACCACTGAGCCACTGCTAAATCCCAAGGACTGTATTTGGTGCCTACACAAGAAGCCAAGACCTGGTTCTGGTGGAAGTTGAAACCTAATGAAGGAAAACAACATCAGCAACAAAGTGTTAAAGTAGATTAAAATGTGTGTGTGTGGGGGGGGCAGTGGTGGCATGGTGATTAAGGCACTGACCGCCACTTGGCTGATCACAGTTTGAGTCTCGGACCTGGAGGCTTTAAAATGACACCGGTGCATTTGCATGTGTCCAAAACCCTGAAAAGAGAATGGTGGAAGAGAAGGGATTATGGCGTGGCCATCCTCCCACCAGGGGTGATTTCTCACTTTTCCTCTCTCTCTCTCTCTCTCTCTCTCTCTCTCTCTCTCTCTCTCTCTCTCTCTCTGGCAAGCCTATGTGCCCTACAGCAAAAAAAAAAAAAAAAAAAAAAAACCTAAAAAATAAAAACAAACAGTGGAGACCAGTACAGAAGAATACTTGAGCAGACCAAGCTGGGTAGGCCTCATACATGACCTTCACTTTGCTTGATTTGCAAACATGAGAGAAACTTAACTTGAGATATTCCTTTTACATGTCTGTATTAAAGAAAGCAAAGCATTAGCTCAACCAACCAGAAGCAACCAACAAACATATAACTGGGAGCTTATCAACAGGACAGAACAAAGAAGGCACCTGTTTAAACGGCAACCAATCGGATGTTTCCTCTACTATACTACCCTGTAAAAGCCTGCCCTGTGTGTCAGCAGGACCAGAAATAAACCCTTTAAAATTGGATTGTGCTTTGGTTTACTTTTTAACAAAAGTAATCACATTAGTAAGGAAAATACAGTTTATCAAAAGAACTATTCCATCACAAAATACAGTCCACAGTGTGAGGGGCATTGGACCAGGCACAGCAAATAAAGCATGTTGTAAACACAGGCAGGTTTTTTGACCTCATGAGGATGTTACTCTAATGGGAGTGGCAAAAAAAGAAAAAAAAGAAACTACCCTCCTCTCCTCTCCCCCAAATTAGTTATTTACCATCTGCCATAAGTGCTGCAAAGAAAATAAATAAGTGCTGTGAAAGAAAACAATGTGATTAGGGAAAACTTTCTATTTTTAGTTTACTTAAATTTTATATTATTATTTTTGTACTGCTAGAGGGTGCATGTACTCGCCAAAGAAAAAGAAATACAGAGAGAAGACATGGTCATACTGCAATTCTTCTCCATTTCTCCAACCTGTCGGCACATGCAACACATGCTAAACCAGGCTGCCTGGGCCAGGATGGCCTAGCTCCCTCCGGACAGGGCTTAGCAACTGCACTCGGGGCCAGCCTGGGGAAGATTTTCTGTAGGGTGGCTTTTGTGTGATGCTTTCTCTAAGGAGTTAGCTTTTTCTGAGCTGAGATCTGAAGGATGGGAGGCAGTTACATGAAGAGGGAAGGATTTCTCAGATGCAGGGAAAAGAAATTCTCAGCCATAAATGAAAGCACTTTGCCAGTTCCTGGAAACAAGAAGGTCTGAGACGATGAGTAAGAGAGAAACTGTGTAGGAGTTTGAATTGTAAGCTCAGCATTAACATTTGAGCGAAGGGGTGACATGTTCTGATTTGTCTTGTCTTGTGGGAAGGCCTCTGCCTGGAGGAACTGCAGAAGGCAGGGCCAGAAGATCAGTTTGGGAGCCTTTGTCCAAATGATGCGCAGTACTGCTGGCTGGGATGGTGATGAGAGAGAGTCCATTTAAAATATACTTTGGGGGAAGAATTATTAAGAAGGATTTATCATGATAGGCTATTTAAAGGCTCAATTAATGGGGACCAGCAGATGGCATAGTGATTACGTCACTGGACTCCCACATGGCCGACCACATTATGAGTTTGGACCTGGAGGCTTGGGAATCACATGGGGCACGTGTGTGTGTGTGCACAAAATCCCAGGAAGAGAATGGAGGAGAAGGGATTGCAACATGGCCATTCCCCAAGGGGGCGTTGTGGGGGGTGACTTATCACTTTCCTTCTCACCGTCTCTCCCTGTTTCTCTCCAGCGAGCGCATGCATCCTATGGGGGAAAAAAGCTTAAAAAAAGATAAATTAATAAAGATTAGAGGATATAACAGCACGGAAAACAGTTACAGACACTGGGAACAGTGTGGGGAAAGGGTGGAAGATAGAGGAGCGTGAGAGGAAAGAAATCAAGGAGAAAAGTAGAGGCAAGACATTTGAGGGACACAGAAATGGACGGTTGTCTGTTAATAATGTGTATGATATCTTCAACTGGGCTGGTGGGAAGTGAGTTCATACTGGGAAAATTCATTGTATAAGCTGTAGTGGTGTACAATGATCAAATGTATAAAATTTAAAAAAAAATAGGCATCCTGGGCCAGCCAGTGGCATGGTGTTTGAGGCAGCTAGATGCCACACGGCTGACTGCATCATGCAAGTCCTGGACCCGAGGGCTTGAAAAACATGCCCTGGTGCTTGTGTGTGAGTGTGTCCAAAATCCTGAAAGAAAACTAGACAAGAATTGCAATATGACCATCCCCTCAGAGGGTGCTTTCTCACTTTCTCTCTCTGGCAAAATTAAACAAAAAAAACAAATGACATCCTATCTCTATTTTTTCTTTGCCTTTGTGGCATTTTGACTGAGAGTTTGAAGAAGGAAGTACCTTTTCTTCTTACGAGTGCACCTTGCCTGGCCCTCCTCTTCCCTGCTAGTCTTTTATTCTTAATGTTTTCTAAGGCTGTTCTCCCTGATCACTCAAGAGCTGAGTGTGAACCTGAGCTCACGGGAGGACCTGGTTTGTTATCTGAGCAGACTTAATCAGATGGCTTATGTAGAAAATCCTTCTAAATGTATCTTGTATCACTGAAACTGCTATTATCTTGGATTTTTTTTTTTTTTTTTTTTTTTTTGGTCAGGTCTTCAGTTCTTCTTGAATCTTATTTCTGAGGCATTTTAAACAGAAAGTTCTCTTTGATCATTTGTTTTTCAGATTTTTAAATTTTTAATTTCAATCCTGAATACAAAGATTATTCTTACATGAAGTTTAAACCCACTTCTTTCATTATACTGTAGAAAAAATTCTAAGACCCAAATTCCTCTCTCAAAGTGCTTCATGTCCTCCTAAAATCTCTAAAATCTCTCTACTTGAAGTAAAAGAAACACTTGATAAGTAGTTTAATTAGATTGTTCTATAAGTTTTCTTATTAAATCTGTCTTGATTTATATTTTTTAGAGAATTATTTTACTAAGATTTATATATCAAGTAATAAAATTTATTTCACTGTTGTAAGTTATCTTCTCTCTAGATACTTTATCTTTTTTTGTTTTCCTTCTCTTTTCAAAAAAGTTAAATTTGCAAGAGGTATGTGTTTTATTTGGAGAAGCTTATCTTAGTCTTAGCTGCCAATTCTATAAAAGATAAAGTTATTTTCTCATATTATGCTTCTTGTTTTTTTGGTTCTATGTTTATTATTTTCTTTCTCCAACATCTTTTTATTCATTTTTACTTTCTTCCCCCTTAACTCTGGGTAGAATACTTAGTTTTGTTTTCATTTTCTAAAAAATATACTTTAAGGCATGTAGGGCTGCGAACGTACTGCATAATACAACTTTAGCTGTATATCTTAGGTTCCTGTGAAATAATATCCTCACATTTGTAATTTTCTAGTTTTCTTGTCTTAGTTGTTATGGATGTAACTACTTCTAAAATATTCAAGTGATTAGGAGTATTTTTTCTTGGAAATCCCACTATTAATTTCTAGCAATATTTGATTACTAAAATAATGAAGTTTCCCAAGTTTCACTTTGGAAATACACTGAAATGTTTTCGGTCTAGAGTATGATCCATGTTTGTACCTGGTACAGGACATTTGAGATGATGTGTTTCCTGTTCTTAAGGTACGAGGTTACATCAGTGTGTAGATATTTATTCACACATTTAAAAATCTGAGTGCTTTATGTCCATAAATAATTACTATAACTGCCTGACCTACCAGACAGTTATAGTAATGCAAGACATTTCAATACTACTCACACATTCTCTCATATTTCTAATAACCTCTGCTTTTCATAAAATGACACTGTGTTATTCTGTGCTTAGCTTTCCTGACACTCGTGGCTATCTTATGGTCATCCTTGTGCCAATAGCTAATTTATCTTTTCATCCTGTTTATTCTTTGAGTGTGCCACTGCCACATTTTTCTTTATGCTTTCCTGATATATCTTACTCCATTTATTTGTTTTCAACTTCTTTGTATTTCTTATTTTGTATAAACACCATTTATTTGGATTTGATTTTTTTATTTGAATTAATTTTAAAATATTATGTTATATATACATATGTATGTATGTGAGTGTGTGTGAGTGTGTATACACATACATATATACACATACATACATACATACATACATATACTACATAACTATCTAAGGGACCACAACATCTTTATATTGAAACTTTTAATAGGTCATTACCCTCACTATGTCAGAATAGAGACTTGCACCCAAAGAGCTAGAATTCATGTACCTTTGTTACTTCAGACAAGCTAGAAGAACAGAAATTAGTAGACCTAATGGTTATGTTAATATAACATCTTGCAGATTTCTGTCTAGCAGCTCCAAAGATCAGATTTGAAGGGGAAGGATAGCTCTATGTCAACATTGTCACTTATCTCAGGTAGCAGGCCACAAGCACAGCATAGAAGCAACTTTCTCCAAAAGATAAAAACTACTAGAGTCTCCCTAATCTTAAGCATATCCAGTAAGGTTTCCATATCTGCTTCCCTCTTTTCTCTTCTTTCTTCCATTATCTCCAGAACTCTTCACCCATCAGTCAACAATTCTTTGGGAGGGACATGAATATAAGCAGCTAAGTTCTTGTTCTTGGGGATTTTATAAACTCACTGAGGAAGCAAGAAGCTATGCTAACTTACCTATCCTAAATCCTAAATTATTTGGTACTAATTATTAGCAAAAGAAATTTTTCTAGAAAAGAAGGAAACATATTAGCTGCAACAGAAAGCAAAAAATATGTCATGGCAGAGAGTTTTGTGGGCCGGGCAGAATTTAGCTGAGAGAAAGACTGAGCTTCATGTTGTACACCCCAAATACTGCTCCTCTGGGGACTTCTGGAGGCACCTGTTCAATAGGTCTGGCTATGAGTTCCAGGAATCTATATTTTTAAAAGTTTTCTTGCGACTCAGATGCATGACCAAATTTAGAATACATTACCTTAAATAATATTATTACATATTCTGAAATAGTTCTTATGCTGAATAAATCTATTAAGTATCTCTGAAGTTCTTACTGAAAGTCTTCTTTTGTATTGTAAGGTTCAAATAAAGCACAAAAATAATGTTAACTCATATAAAAGACAGCATTTTTCAAGTCAGAAGTTAAAAATACCAACATCGACTCAACACTCTTTACTTCATATTCTTGTGCTGATTTTAATTCAGGGCCCAACAAGGCTACAGCCTATATGTCATTAACTGCAACTATAAACGAAACAATTCTAATTGTTGCCTGTTTGAAATATTACAGTGCCGTTGGGAAGTGAGAGCCACCAGTATGTGAAAGAAAAGGGATGAATGAATGAGCTGAATATCTTTCCTCTGGAGAAAGAAGGACTCAGAGATAACATGCTAGTTCTTTTCAAATATTCACAGTTGAAGAGGAAATAAGCTTACTCGATGTAAAGAACAGGGCCAAGATATGAGGTCTCATCTTTGTTCAATACGAAGAGGAAGTGTATACACGTGCCTTGAGGAATACAAGCTCCTGTCTCAGGAACTGCTCAAATAGATGCAAGTCTTGGATGGGTTTTAAGTCTCTTTTAAGGTTCTTTCTACACAAGAGATACTAAGGGATAGTTTCATGAAGAACTAATTACTAAAATGTCCAATCCTCGTTTAGCAATAGAAGTTTTCCCTGGTGGGAGTGTTGAAATATCTGGCTGCCTAGCAACCGGTAAATATCTACGACACATTGGAAAATCATTAGTTTGTGTCTGATTTGATTGTAGAGCTCCTAACACCACACATGCCTCATTTCATTCATGACAAGTATTCCCTTTACAGTTTGCTGCATATCAAAAATGGTACTGAGCTGCAACTTGCACAGTACTAATCTCTACAAACACTAGCCAGCTGCCCAGCCTGCCCGTAATGCACACAATAGAAATAGATGTTCACGCCCTGCAGCAGATTACAGGATTAGATGGTGAGAGCAGAATCACAGTTTAGGGATCCATAAAACTGTTAAATACTGTTAATCTAGTAGAGTTCTTGGAGTTATGGAACAAGTTTAATCATGAACTCTTCAACTTGGGAATTCCAAAGGCTTCAACTTTGAAATTTTTAAAACGTGACTAATAACAGCATCTAAGGTATAGAACAAAGTTTAAATACATAACATACTTTAATCATAATTTTCCACTCATAGTCTCCTAGGAAACCAACAAAATATATCTGCATAGTTGAAAAGTTTGATCTCATTTATAAAGGGCTGCTTTAAATTAGAAGAACCGAAGAACTGTTATTTGTCAAACTTCCACATTAAACATCTGCCAAGATATCTTATTAGGTTTTCTTAGTAATAATGACTCAGTATATAAAATAAACCATGGAACCCTGTCAGATTCTATTCACACTAAATAACCGAGAAGCTCATTTCCTCTCCTTTGTTTGATCTCTCAAACCCAAATTGTAATTTTAAAAACTGATTGATTTTGATTAATTTCTTTTTCTCCATGGGAGACAGCTTTAGGTACCTTTTTTAGCAGTCCAAGACATTTGTAAAAAAAAAAAACACATATATATTTATTTATATATATTTATATACATATATATACTTATTTATATGTATATATGCCACTATATATAAATAAGTATATAAGTATATGTATATAAGTATATATATAAATATATGTATATAAATCTGATTCTTTTTTAAGAATTATTTTATTTAACTTTATACATTAATACACACATTTATATAATTAATAGTACTTTTAATGAAAATGATGGCATATTAATTGGTAATTTTTAAAAGAGTGTTCTTTCTAATTACTTATTAACCTTTAAATCAGATATACGCAAGGGAAGAGAACAAGATTCATGCCTTTGAGTATCTGAATGCTTTTTCAAGGTGCTTTTTATAAAAAAGAATCCAGAGAAACTATTCCCCCCTCCACAGAGAAACTTAAAATTATGTCAGGAGCTAAGTGTGGTATGAAGCTTAACATGTTAATATGCTATAGAAGTTTCTAGTGTATCTATTCTTGGTACTTTAGTGAATCATCATTAATGGAAGTGTGGTTTAATAACATTGTGAAGATGAGGCCATCCATTTTCCTTTATCATTTAAATTTGTAGCTAGTTGCAAAAGATGCCCAAAAGAGAAAAAGAACTATTATTAGTTGATATGGTCTATTTTAGTATTTCAGTATACATACTAGATGATCAGAAAGGCTTGACCTGCAGGAAATTTCTAGATCTTTGGCTCCAAACATCAAGTCTGATGTCATGAAGCTGAAAAAACTTGTACAGATAAGGTGTGATGTGCACCTGACTGATTGCCATGTAAGCATAGGTCCATTCACATGGCTGAACAAAACAAGATAAAGACAGATGAGTGGATTTCAGAGGACAAGAGTCTAATTTCATGTTCTCTGATGGGAAAGGGTATCCCTCTGGAGGTCCTCTCTGTGGTCCTGTCTTTTTCTGGGCTTCTGTTTGGCCTTTCTGTCTACTACTGTGGAATGAGAGTTGCAATTTGAAAGTCACCATTGCTTTTTCATTCCTTCTGGAGATTCATTTTCTCCCTGTGTCTTATTTCTGGGCCTTTTCCCTGCTAACTTTTTCACTTTATCCCCTGTGTCTGCCTTCATTCATTCATCTAACAGGAACTTGTTGGCCCAGTATGTACCAGGTTCTGTATTTGGCACAGAGGATACAACAGTGAAGACCACTCCTGTCTTCAAATTGCTGATAGTCTGGTGAGGGGGTCAAGATGAGTCTCAGGCAATGGCTATACGGTATGATAAGTGCTAGGGAGAACATATGTGAGCCCCACAGTATGACAAGATCTATGGCATGGATTCTGGAAGCACACCTGAGGGGTTAGCCAACTCAGACTTGGATCTGGGGAGAGATTAGAGAAAACATCTCATCACAGTTGACCGGGAGAATAGCAGCAGCAATGGATAAAAGGAGGCAACACGGCCATTTCTGACTATGCCTTCTTTTCCTCCGTGAGGCTACCTGTTC
Organism: Tupaia tana; assembly: GCA_026018925.1. Taxonomy (NCBI): domain Eukaryota; kingdom Metazoa; phylum Chordata; class Mammalia; order Scandentia; family Tupaiidae; genus Tupaia; species Tupaia tana. The sequence goes on from JAKSZU010000005.1 coordinate 96,160,603, forward strand.
TCTCAGTCACCCCATCTTCATTCTTTCAATCTCCCATGTCTCTCTGTTGGATCATTATCTACCTAAAGAGTAGTTTCTGCAAAGACCATCCATCAAACCATTACGCAGCATAAAAGATAGACCCCACTTAAAGACCCTGTTCCTGGTTACAAAAATCTGCAGGCTGAGAAAGAAGACCAAATATCCATTTTCCTTCCAGTTCCCAGAAGTCCATATTCAGTTGTAGACCAAGTTATAATCATGACTCTGCATGTCATTCCAAACAAGCAAACATGACTAAAAATAAGATGCAAACACAAAAGACTAAACTGTAGACAGAGCAGAAAAAAATAAATAAGAAAACACACAATAAGTAAATATAAATAAAGCAAAATGCCTTTTGAAAGTAAAGCAAGAATAGACAAAATTTTAAAAATTAACAATAGTTGACACTTACTGAGTATATACATCACACTGTGAACTGTATGGAGCATTTTTAGTATATTACATCTGATTTTTTTAAAGAATTATCTTATTTAACTTTATTTATTTATTTACTTTAATTTGACCAGAGAGGGACAGAGTGAGAGAGTGAGAGAGAGAGAGAGAGAGAGAGAGAGAGAGGGGAAGTGAGAAAGTAAGCTGCCAGCCTTGAGACTCAAACCGCAGTTGGCCATGTGGGAGTCCAGCACCTCTAACCACCACACCATCTGCAGGCCCCTACATCTGATTCTTAAAACAACTTTAAAAGACACATTCTAAAAAAGAAAATAAAAGAAAGGAAGAAGAAAAGGAGGGAGGGAAGAAGGGAGAAAGGAAACAAGCTCTTGAAACAATCTTTGTCTCAAAGAAGGAACCCAGTAACTATTTCTTGAATAAATGAATAACGCTTGACTATTTGCTTGGTGTCTGACTCTCCACTCCCTCCCTAGAAAATAGGTTCCTCGAAATCAGGAACCTTGTTTTACTTCCTGCTGAATTCCAAGAACTTAGAATGGAGGCTAACACATGGAAAGTCGTCAGTGAGTATCCTTATCTAAAAGATGAGGAAACCAAGATTTAGCAAGATTAAGTATTTCATGCAAAATCACATGTAAACCAGGAACCAAGGCAACCCATTCTCTTCCTTACGCTGTGTAACTCCTGTCCTTCTCCTTTCCCCTCTCCACAATCATTCTCTCTGATCACCTCAGACCTATTCATACGCTAGGTACACTTTTCTGTCTAAAATTCATCAATAATAGCATGGTAGTGTGTGGGGGATGGGGGAGTTTTATTTCTCCTGTTTGTTTTGAAAAGCATTAAAGTAATATATTGCAGCTGCAGTGGGGCTTCTGCAATGGAGATAGGTTAGTTTCAATGCAAAGACAAACTCACTGATGCATGACAGCTCATCCCATGACCGTGTGAGCAACCTGGTACGTGAGGCTCACTGAAATCTCATAATACACTAAGCACAGTGAAATGAATAACATGTAGGGTAGCTGGCTGACTTGGGAGAAAGGCAGAAAGAAAGTAATGAGATGTTAGGAATTACAGAGTCAGGACTAAAAATTGTTGTGATTGTTTGAATAGTCAAATGACTCAGAATTTCCCAAACCATGGGTATTGATGGTTTTGGTTAGTACTAGATACCAGTTACTTTCCTTTTTTCTAGATTGTCCCCATTCTTTCTGACATTATTTCTTCTCACTCTCTCTTTTCTTCCCCCAGTAGCTGTATACAATTTAAAGAGAATATATACAATGTCATAGGGAATTATACACTCTCATATATATGGAAGTATAAATTGGTTTGGACTTTATCGAGTGTAGTTTTTAAATATATACTGCTTTTTTTTTTAAGGTTTTTGCCATAGGGAATGTGTGCTCACTGGGAAGAGAAAGAGAGACAGTGAGAAGAAAGTGAGAAATCACCCCCCTGAGGGATGGGGGATAGCCACATTGTAATCCTTTCTCCTCCATTCTCCTATCAGGATTTTGAGCACACACACACATGTGCCTGGTGTGATTTTCAAGTCACTGGGTCTGGGACTCAAACCAAGGTTGGTCATGTGAGACTCCAATGCCACCATGCCACCTGCTGGCCCCAATATATACGTATTATTTTCTTAAACGTTCGACTCTACCATTTCATTTCTATATATTTTTTCTAGAGAAAAACTTGCCCCTTGTGCAAAAAAGAGGTGTGTACATGGACGTTCATGTCAGTAGTATTAATAATAGTAAAAAGTAAAGCAATCACAAAGCTAATCAGTAAGGTAATCTAGAGAGAGAGATGATTTAATGAACTATGATTCATTGATAGCATGAAATATTATGGGGCATTTCAAAAATAAGTTATTAATAGAATTTATCTATCATCTATATCAAACACATACACATGTATCTTGAAAACCAATCTCTAGAACACATTATTTTGGGCATGCACGCACATGTGGAAATAAAAAATCTTGCTGCAATATTTTGTATACTAAGATCTATTTGTACTTAAAATACAAATAAATATTAATATAGTCTATAGGTACACATATAATGTGTTAATCAGATTTCAGTAGCTAAACTAAAGCAAGAGACCAAAAAATCACATCCCTTTCAACCATGTGTCATAAACCAAGGAACAGAAGCTTATTTATCTTTCATTATAGTATGTGACTCACACCAGCCCACAGTCAGTCATACTCAAGGTCCCTTCCATATCATAGCCCTGCCATTCTTTAGGCCCTAGGACTTTAGAATTGCATGATCAGGGCTGCGTCATTGCTACAGCTAGGTCCTAACCATCTTTAAAGGACAAGAGAAAATATGGAGGAGACCCACTCACCATCTAAGGATTCCAGTTGAAAGATCAAACACATTACTTTCACTCACAACCTATTGGTAGAAACTTGGTCAAACAGCCATACTTATAGCAAGGAAGATTAAAAATTCAGACCCCAACAAGTCACTGTGTAACCAACCATGGCTCTATTATGGTGGAAGTAAAAGCGAATAAATTTTGGTGGACAGTTAGCTAGCTGTCTCCCCTACCATTTGGGGGACATAAATAGCAGTAAAACAGAGAACATGAAGTTTTGTTCTAAGTGAGGATGATAAAAGATATCAAAGGAGATCTTTGCTTTATCTGTGTTTTTGGAATTATTTAATGTGAGTAGGAGAACTTATGATTCCTACTGGAGCCATCAGGGTTGTATGCTGTAGTCACATGCCTCCGCTGGCCTAATCTCCTGTCTAATTTAGAGTCCGTAATGGCTCTCCGCAGTCCAGTTGACCCCCCAACTGACCTCTCATAATTCTTGCAACATTTCCTGTCTCTTCATCAATGTTTACTTAAAATATCTTTACCCTACTATATCTTCCACGGTACTCACCACTAAAATGCTTAAAAAAATCTGGATGCTCGGGGCCGAAAGTGGCATAGTGGTTAAGGTGCCGAACTCCCACATAACCAACCATGGTTCAAGTCCCAGACCCTGTGGCTTAAAAATCACATAGGCACATGTGCGTGCATGCCCAAAATCCTGAGAAGAGAATGGAAGAGAAGGGATTACAGTGTGGCCATCCTCCCTGGTGCGGGGGGAGTGATTTCTCACCTTCCCTCTCACTGTCTCTCTTGTCTCTCTCTCCCCAGTGAGTGAACATGCCCTGTGGCAAACACTTAACAAAAAAAATCTGTATGCTCAATAACTTACTGGATTATAATTTTATCAAAAAGTCAGGTGACACTGGCTGTTTACCCTTGCAATGGGATTTTCTCCTTCACTTCTCTACGCACACAAATATATTGGGCATCTCTAATAGTGATAGTAAGTAGTACAGTAAGAAGTTGGGATGATGAGACATAATTATCATTGACACGCGCTTTCTCCTTCGGAGCATCTATCTAATTGGCCAAACAAGATATCTGTGTCAAAACAGATGAGTAACGATGTCAGCTGATGTGCCCATGTTAGTGGTAAAGCTATTAAAGCAAAGTAGGACTTCAGGATGGGAGATGATGATTAGGATTAAGAAATTTAAGTGACTGTTTTTTAATAAGATGAGACTGGAACTCCCCCCCCCCCCCAGGCATATTTGCCTAGACATAAAGACATCGACATATATTGGGAGGATGGCATGAACATTATTGATTGCCTGTAATATGCTGCACACCGTGTGAGGCATCTTGCATTCATTTTTCCATTTATCCTTACCATACGTTAACATAGGTACCCCAGGGAACCAGCAGTTAGCGTAATGGCTATGTCGCTGGACTCCCACGTAGTCGACCGTGGTTCACGTCCCGGACCCGGTGGCTTAAAACTCACGCCGGGCGCGTGTGTGTGCGTGCCCAAGATCCCGAGAGGAGAATGGAGGAGAAGGGATTGCGGCGTGACCATCCCCCCTGGGGGGTGATTTCTGGCTTTCTGTCTCTCTGTCTGTCTCTGTCTGTCTGGCGAGCGCACACGCCCTATAGCGAAAACCTCTCAAAAAAAAATAAAAACATAGGTACCCCAATATTGCAGATAAGGAAAATGAGGCAGAGAGAGCTTATATTAATGATTTGGGGCCCCGTAAGTAGTAAGCAGAAGAAGTGGGATTTGTGTCCAGGTCTATCTATTTTCTAGATAGATCTAGAGCTATCTGGTTTCTAATTGCCTTACCGTGTCTCAGAGCATTTTTAGGCAGGAGGAAACACAGGAGCCAAGTAATGGAACAGAACTGATTCTGCTCTGATGAGGGGCAAGGAGGAGAGCAGTTGAGTGGCTGGATGTCATTCCATGTGCTTTTAGGTTGAGGTCACCCTGTGTCTGAGGTGCTCCTGTACAAGAGGATTGAGTTACTCGTCTGAAATGCTGTGTCATGCTGCACGTGGCAGTGAGTGATCCTCTGGCTCTGAAGGAAAGACACCTACAAGCCAATCCAGTGTGTGGTCCCAATTTAACAAACCAGCTTAGATGAGGGGTTTAGTTATCTGAAGCACCGCCAGCCTATATTCATCTATCAAGAGCAGTTTTTGACTAAGAGTCTCACAACTTTCCTGTTGCTCTGGGTTCCTTGTGGTTACTAGAAACAAGGGCTGGTGGGCTTTCTGGTCCCAGACCATGTGATTTTAGCACAATAACCTCTGTTCCTCTCAGGTTTCGTCTGGCTAGACTAAGATTCCTACAGTCATTCTCCACCACATCCCTGAACTCCCTGGTACTGCAGCTTCCTTCCCCTGTTTCTTCAACATGAAGCCCTTCTCATCTGAAAAAACAAAGCAGTTCTCTTCCTGGACCCTTCATTGTTTTCCCTAAAGTTTATTTATTTCTTTCTTCTATGAGCGAGAGAGACAAGAATAAAAAGAAGGAGAGAAAGTAAGAGAGACAGGCACCCCCAGCAGAGTCTTGATACCATAACCCTCTCCCTGGAGCCTTAGGTAACCACAGATCGTGGGCACATGTGTGCCTGGCATGTACAGGGGGGTCTCCAAACAAGACCCCAGAACCTTCCTCATGGATCAGCCTAACCGAGCACTGTTTTACCACAGTGCCACCATCCAGCTCCTCGTCCCATTCTTTAAAACGTATTTTCATTTGGAAGTAGTTTGTTATTTTGATCAGTCAAATAAGAGAAAAAGAATCCCAGTTAGAAAATACAGATTATGGAACATTGAGGAACTGAAGGCCAAAAGAAGTAGTTGTATTTTTTGCTAAAGGTTTTTTTGTTGTCAAGTGTGGTTGGGTGGGGAAACCTTTAAAGTTCTTCAAGCAGGAGAATGATAGGACCAAAAAAATGAATGTTTCTGCTATGTAACCTGGTGATAGCAGATAGGGCTAACTTCAAGTAGAAAATGACTATCTCACTACTATTTAAAGAGGACTACTCTATGCTCAGCACTGAACCAAACTCTTTAAAATATTATTTCACTTAATTCTCACAACCAATCCTATGAGATTGTGCCCATTTGGTGGATGCGACAACTGAAGCTTAGAAAGTTGTATTTTTCCTGTGGCTGGTCCATGGCTCAGTTTAGTTTGAACCTAAGAATTTCAGTTTGAATTCAGTAAGTATAAATATATCACTACCATGAGGGCAGAGAAACTTCAGGGAGGCTGTTTTGGAGTCTATACATCATCAGGGCCCAGCCTCTGTCCTCCCCAGGAATAGAATAGAAAGGAAGGGAGAGAAGGAATGACAGGAGACAAGTGGAAAGGACACTGAAGAGAATGGAACAGGACTGAAGGCCCTGCAGGTCTCCCACATTTCAGTGTTCATGTCTTAATTTCCCACAATGTCTTAATGGAAAAGTTCATATTTTACCATTTTGTGGTTGAGGAGACAGGTTGAAAAGTTTGAAATGACTGTAACTCCTGATGGTAGTTTGGGGATTTGAACCAGGTCTTGCATGACTCTCATCTTGGGACATTTTGCACCTCATTGCCAGGTCTTAAATGTGGCTCCAAGTTTGAGCCTCAGACATGAGGAGGAATCACAATCCCATCTGCAGAAATAGCGAAACTTTGTCAGGGAGAAGAACATGGGGGTAGGCCTAGGGATGGTAAGTGGGTGGGGTAAAAAATAGGAGCCTATTCAGATACAAACTCCTTAGGAATCTGTGGACAGGAGCTGGCCAGTACCAGCCCCCCAAGGGAAAACAAGTAGAGTCAGGAGAGCAATAGGGGCTGGGTGTAGAGGAAGGTGGTGCCCACAGGGAAGAGCCAGAAGAAACCACTGGTGACAGCAGAAGAGATGAGGGGACAGCTGGCACTAGGGAGAACAAGAGGGGCCCAAGGCCAGAGACACTCAAGATGGAGGATGTAGAAAGGCTCAGAATTCACGCACATCTCAGTCATTTCGCTGCCAGTCACCCCACACTGCCCAGGCTGCAACCAGGATATTTTGGATGAAGTTAAATTTAAGAACATATTTCCTCCATTAAATGCTGTAGCCGTGAAGGACACAAAAGTGTCTACCTCCCAGGCACTGCTGCTTTGGGTGGCAAAATGCCCCATCTTCACAACAGCTACCTTTGACTGGTTATTGTTTTCTAATAAAGTGTTTGCTGAACATTTGCCTTACATAAACAAATAGAAAAATAATAATAGTGTGCACTCCCTCTGAACATTATAGGATTGTGTAGGCTTCCGTTTAATGAGGTTTGGAGACAACATAGCAATTTTGATGTCCTGTCAAGCTTGTTAAATTGCGATTCTACCAGGATTTTACACTGAGCCAGAACCAGCATGTCCCAGGGTATAAATTAGGCATAATTGGATATGCACCGACTCTTTCAGGTCACTGGGATATAATTTAATGCTATAATTGAATAAATGATACTGTTGTGGCCTGAAAAGCCCTTTCCCAAAACTTCTTGTCTGTTCTTAGGAAGCAACTGGGGAGGTTGAGTCTACTGTATAGCTTTGTAACAAACCGTTTTCCAGACCAACCCTCATATCTGAAGAATGGCTCTAATGCAGACCTACTGGTTTACATTTTCAATGAAGGGGGCAAAATTTGCATTTTTAAAAAGTTCTCTGATTACTTCAGTTGGAAAACCATATTTAGAAAACACTGCTTTATGTTATTCAGTGAGGAAAACTTTTGTCACATTTTATTTACCTAAACTTTGTAGGTATTACTTCAGTGGAGCTAAGTGGGGAGAGTGATTATTTTATCACATTACCTATACCTTTTTGTATGAGTTAAGATTTATAGTAAAAAGATTTGTTTACCATTTACATAGGTAAAAAATATAAAAACAGATTTATTTATTTTTTAAAATAATTATTTTATTTAACTTTATTTATTCATTCATTTATTTTAATTTGACCAGAAAGAGACATACAGAGAGAGAGAGAAGTAAAGTGAGAAAGTAAGCCACCAGGTCCTGGATTCAAATTGTGGTCAGCCATGTGGGTGTGTCCAGCGCTTTAACCACCACATCACCTGCTGGTCCCCCAGATTTATTGACTTTTAAATTTATTTTCATTTTTTTAAAGCTTATTTCTTTCCTAAGCAAGAGGGAGAGAGAGAGAGACAACGCCCTCAACAAGGTCTTGATGCTGCACTTTACCCCCATCTCTCAACCTGCTCCGGATCTTGGGCAAACATGTTCTCAGAGTACTCAGGGAGGTCTCTGGACTTGAACTGAGAACCTGCTCATGTGAGAGTACCTGACAGGACAACCCATTTTGACTGTACCACTGTTTGGATCTTACTTGTTTACTTTAAATTTAATAATATTTGCTATTTTCCCATGGTATGCTATCTCAATCCTCTTATATACTTTGATACTAATGGGAATGTAATGATCTGACAAGTATCTGATAATTTAAGATCTCAGAGTTTCTTATAGTGTAAGAATATCTCATAGTTTAAGATCTCTGAAGACCTGACTTAGAATCTCAGATCTCCCATTTATGCAAGTCATTTGCAAAGTGGCAATAATAATGACAATATATAGTCTGCTTAGCTCACAGAACTGTTGTAAAAATAAAATGATAGATGAAAGTGACAGTACTTTGCAAACCATTAAATGCCCAACACATAATGCATTACTATATAGAATTAAAATAATAAGCTCTAGAGTGTTACCTTAAGGACAGTCCTTGAGGAGAAAAAGTTGGAGGGATAGCAGTTCTGCTTATTTAGAGTTCTATTTGACTTTCATGCCTTATATTTGATTTATATATTGATCTTCTACATAAGGCTTCATTGAAAATTCACTGCTTAAAAATAAATAGCTCTCATGTCTGTTCCATTGTGTTGTCTGTCCGTATTCTTCCTTCTTTTAATTGCCAGCCCATCCTTAAACAAATAACTGCTAATCATCATCATGATAGAAAGTTTTAAAAGACACAATTCCAGTTAGTTTGCCTTGACTTCTTATCAGGAGTTCTGGTTAAATTCTTTGGTTGAGTTTAAAACTAATGGCGAAAGTGTATTTTTAGATGAATTACTGTTATTCTCAAATTTTCTGTCTTCTACCCCTATGCATAATTAAGAAATTGCCATAGTAGGAGGATTTTTTCTTAGCTAATTACAATGTTCTGTTTGGAAATAAGAGTGAAATCCATCATATATCAGGCAAATATGTGCAAATCAGATAATGAACCAGTCCCAATGTTCAACCCATATTGAGTTGATATAATTTTAGATTAACTGCTTAAAAGCCTAAATCATTACTTCAAAATCCCAAATCATATATTTATATGCAGACTTTTGTGTATTTTTCTCTGATTCTCATGGTGGGTTGCTCATGAAAACTTTAGCACATTTGACAGAAAGTTATCGAAGCAATAATTCTTTCTGAGATGAACTGAACAGGAAAGACAGGAAAAAGAAGGAGTAGAAAAGGAATAGAATGCGTGCATTGATTGTGTGCCACCCCCTACATCCCCCCACACACGCACACACAGTGTTAAAGTAAAAAATAAAACAAAACCAAAACAGGTCCCAATGAGGCTTTCTCTACCCCAAGCAAAGGCGTGTCCTAGTATTATTACTGGGTCCTAGCATTGTTACAAAGTACTAGCATAATGCCTTTCCTGAGCAGCTTCTGCTGTTCATCTGCACATATACATTCTTTTTTTTTTTTCTACTCACACAGCATAGAAAGGTCCTTCCAGGCCAGAAGGACCTAATATAATGTCCAATCTTACTTCCTGCCATTTTTCAAGCCTTGTTCACTGCATTGCAACCTGCTTTTCACTCCTAACGGTGCCTTTGATAAGATGACAAATAACTAACTGCCATCTGCAATGGCCATTTTTGCAATGTATAACTTTACTCAACCTCTCAGCAGTATTTGATACTGGTGAGCACTCTCACATTCTCCAAACCTGACTTGCTCCTTTCTTCTCTTTCCTTCAAGACACATATTTCTGAGCCTTCCACTATCATCTGAAACCAAACTGATGGGATGGTCACCGTGGCATCACTGTAACCTGAATGACACATATTGCATTTTTTTTTTTTTGAGAGGTTTTTGCTATAGGGTGCGTGCGCTCGCCAGACAGACAGAGAGAGACAGAAAGACAGAAAGTGAGAAATCACCCCCCAGGGAGGATGGCCACGCCGCAGTCCCTTCTCCTCCATTCTCCTCTCGGGATCTTGGGCACTCACGCACACACGCCCGGCATGAGTTTTAAGCCACCGGGTCTGGGATGCGAACCGTGGTCGACTGCATGGGAGTTCAGTGACATAGCCATTACACTAAATGCTGGTCCCCACATATTACATTTTATTGCAATGGTTGGTTGACAGGATAGAGAGGCTGGTGCTGGGAAACCAATGCAAGTGCCTAGCACATAAAGGGAAAACTCACCTTTTCATGCTCCTCATTGAACTCTTTCCATTTGAGGAAGGAATGAAGAAGCAAATACTTACAGAAAAACTTAAAAAGATAGTTAGCACCAGAAAGGCTAAATAAAGGAGGATTGGTGTCCTCCTTAGTTCACTTTTCATGGGGACGAACATGCATGGAAAGTAAAGAGTCTTAGGACATTGTTCTCCTGGGGCTCAGTAGAGTCTGATGCTGGTTGCCAAGAAACAAGAACAAGGTTGAAGGATTATAAGTTCTTGTCTGGTTGGGAAACAAATTTGGATGGATTCTCAGTAGGATTTTAGGAACTTATGGAAGCTCAACCTTGGTTAGTTCTTTCTTGTTTATGAGGTCCTACTCCATGCCCAGCGCACTCTTTCTTATTTCTTTTTTTTTTTTTTTTAAGAGAAAGAGATTTTTGCTATAGGGCACATGCACTCACTGGAGAGACAGAGAGACAAAAAGTGAGAAATCCCCCTCGCCCCCCCCCCCCCCCCCCCCCCGGAAGGATAGCCATGCTGCAATCCCTTCTCCTCCATTCTCCTCTTGGGATTTTGGGCATGCACTCACATGTACTTGGCATGAGTTGTAAGCCACTGGGTCTCAGACTGGAACCACAGTCGACTGCATGGGAGTCCAGCAACATAACATTATGCCATCTGTTGGTCCTACCCCCCTTTTTTTTTTAATTTGTTGGAGGGCTTGTGTGCATTTCAGGGGTTGTGGGGGTGAAGGTGAGAAAGCATCCTCTCTGAGGGATCGACATGCTGCAATCCCTTTCCCATTTCTCCTTTTGGAATGTGGGATACACACACAGACATATGCCTAGTGGATCTTTTTCAAGCTGCCACATCCAGAACTTGAAATGGACAGTTGCCCATGTAGGATCCAGCTGCCCTAACCACCACATCACTAGTTGACCCAGCCTGACTCTTTAAACCTTAAATTCTTATCAACATAGCATCCTATTAATTATTACCCTGTGCATGTTCCTGTTATTTCTCTATTTAAATTAATAATCTTTTTGGAAGAAAGAAAACCTAAATCTTGGGACCAGCAGTTAGTATAATGGCTGTGTTGCTGGACTCCCATGTAGTCGACCACAGTTCGAGTCCAGGACCCAGTGGCTTAAACTCATGTCGGGCGCGTGTGCATGCATACCCAGGATCCCGAGAGGAGAATGGAGGAGAAGGGATTGCGGCGTGGCCATCCCCCCTGGGGGGTTATTTCTCGCTTTCTGTCTCTCTGTCTCTCTCTGTCTTTCTGGCGAGCGCACACACCCTATAGCAAAAACCCCTCCAAAAAAAATTAATTAAAAAAAAAAAGAAAAAGAAAACCTAAATCTTACAGGTCCCATCTGCCTGCATCCAGCATATAGTATATCTTCAATAAAACTGTATTGAGTGAGTGAGTGAGTGAGTGTGTGAGTGATTATTTGACCTACCATCCTAGTTGGTTGTCATAGAACCTTGTTTTATTTCTCTTGGTAGACACAAGTTTAGTAACACTTGTAGAGACAAACTTTGCCTTTCAACTCTAACTTCCATTGGTTTTTCCACTGTGTGTGCCAAAATCTTAAATTGATTCCAGTTGCTTAAAAGAGATGTATATTTGTCTTCTGCACATTTTAAGGGAAAAAAAACCTTGAGTGTATTTCCCCTAGACTAAACTAAACCCAGATAGTTTTTCCAGGGATGTATGAATGAGCAACAAAGTGGTTATTCTGGAAGCTGACATACCATTATATTGGATTTCAGAAAAGCCAAGTAGTTCCATATTTCATGTGACTCCAGGTGAAAGAAAAAATATTTAGTCAGCAACAGGAAAGAGAAAAATAAATTCAAAAGCTCAACTGTGCAGATTTGTGATGTAAAAACTGAGCAATTTAATGTAGAAGCAATATGGTAAATTCTATTAGTCAGTGAATATGAATTGCTTTTTAAACAAAACAATATTCATGACATTTCTGCTTTTTAAAGATAAAATAGTTCTCTTTATGGTCATAGAACCATAAAATCTTGGATCTGGGAAAGACTTTAGAGAATTAAATTATTTTCCATGCAGTGCCAAGATGGTGACTCCTCTAGGGCAAGGATCGTATTTTCTGCTTCCTCTTCAGAATGTCCACAATGCTGAGTCAAAAGCTGTGCCCTCAGTTCTCTTAAATAACAGCCAGTGATGTGGACGCTGATAATTCACAGCCATAGGGGGTAAAAAGAAAAATCTCATCCGTACTTTCTGGAATTGTGTTTCTCTTTAATAACAACCCATTTTGAGCTATAGAGCTATTGTAATAATAGGGATTACATCTTTGGGATTTTCCCTGTGTCACTCATTAAAATGTCATGCAAAGAGCTACAGTGGTGCTTTTGTTGCCTGACGAGCCTTGGCTGGCTGCCATAATGCCTGCAGGCCCAGTTCATAGAGAACCCGTGCACTGACCTACCCATTCAGAAACCATTGCAAGGGTCTTGCTTTTATAATACCACAGTACAGTGACTTACAATGATTCCAGATCAATACTGCTCTCAGAGTTGTCTAGGAAGTCCTACCAGCTGTCACGTAAGGGTAATTAACACATCTCGCTCAATTATGCATGCTGGTGGAAGAATTTCAAACATTTGGCTAGATAACAAATCCATCCCCTCTGCTAGAGAAAGGTCATCTCTCTGGCCATCTGGATATTTACTTTTCTTTAGAAATGAGCTTCATGGAATTTTCTGCTGGGAGGGGAAAATGATGACAAAGGGAATTTCCTACTAAAAATGACCATGTCCCATCTAACACTGCCTGTGCCCATACACCAGCAATCTTAAATCTCACATCCAGCCCTTACTTTATGCATTCTACTATCTATGAACATACATCATGTTTAGTCCAGTATGACAAGAGCTGTCTTAGATAACCACGAAGTTTTACTATTATTGAACTCTATGGCAGGCTGTTTCTCTTACCACTCTGCTGTGTGTTCATAAACGGCACAAGCATTCACTTTGAGCGGGGTTGAAAAAGAAGACACTGAGAGGGATGTAAGGTTGGGTAAGTCCTTATTTTTTTTTTTTTTTAAGAGATATTTTTTGCTGTAGAGTGTGTGCTCTTGCCAGAGAGACAGAAAGTGAGGAATCATCCCCTGGGAGGGATGACCACACCTCAATCCCTTCTCCTCCATCCATTCTCCTCTCGGGATTTTGGGCACACGTGCACGCACGCCCTGCGTGAATTTCAGGCTGTTGGGTCCAGGACTCAAACCACGTTTGACTAAGTGGGAGGCCAACAACGTAACCATTATGCCATCTGCTGGTCCCAGTCCCTGTTTTTGAGCAGTACACCAGTCCAGCAGGAGGGAACACACAAGTGATTGTATTCATTCTAAATGGCCAGCAGGAAAGTGAGATATCTCCTTCTGCAGAGGAGAGGTTGTTTCTCAGTAGGACTAGGAAGACGTGGAGGAAAGGGCACTGGAGACAGGCCTGTGGAGGTGAGGTAAGGGCATTCTAGGTGGAAAGAGCCGCATGAGCTTGGCTGTGGAGGCGGGGAAATGTGGGATGTGATTGGAATCTGAGAGTAATGCAGTTGCCCTGCAGTGTAGAAGAACGTGGGGCATGTAGGGAGATAAAATAACAACGGCAGGCTGAAACAGGGTTGTGCGGGAACTTGCATATCAAAGTGAGGAATCTGGACTTTATTTTATAAGCCAGGACAGTGAGAGATTTTGAGCAGAGAAATGAAAAGTTAGAAAAATGACCTTTGCAACCAAGAGGAGTTGAATTGCAGCCCTTCAAAATTCCTGTGTTGAGACCCAAACCTTTGTACCTCCTAATGTGACTCATCTGGAGACAGGATCTTTCTGGAAGTAATCGAGTCAGAGTGAGGTCACTGAGGTGGGCCCTAATCCAGTTTGACTATTGCCTTTATTTCAAGGGGACATTTGGACCCAGAGACAAGTATAGAGGGAAAATGATGTGACAAGACACAGAGAGAAGACAGCCATCTACTGCCAAGGAGAGAGGTCTGGACCAGATCTTGTCCTCTCATCTCAGAAGGAACCAACCCTGTGAATACCTTGATTTTGGACCTTAAGCCCCCAGAACTACAAGACAGTATATCTGTTGTTACAGTCACCAGGTACATGGTACTTTGCATCTTAGCCTGGGCTGGATAATGCTGACAGTGTGCAAGGTGTGTCAGAGGGGGCAGAATCTGTGCTCCAGGAATGAAATCACCCTGGGAGGTGATTTCTCACTTCCTCCCCTCCATGTCTCTGGTACATGCACAGGCCCTAGGGCAAAAGCAAAAGAAAGAATGTGGCCTCACGGGGGATGGCAGCAGTGGGAAGTCAAAAGGAGAGAGAGTGCAAAGAGGCAGTTTCCAGTACAGGAAGAGGCTTCATGGCTGGAGCAGAAATGTCAAGGTGTAAGGTACAGCAAATAATCAGCTCCTCACACTTGCTTAGGGTTAGGATTGGGCAAGTGAGTCTGGGTTCTGGGGAGTGCTGACTCTGATGCCAAATATTGGTGAGTGAGAGGATGTGAGTGACATTCTCTCTCTAACCTCGGCGTCTCTATCAGAAAAGAAGATTGCATCAGATCATCTTGTAGGTTCCAGATCCAAGAAGATTTCAATTTTACATGACGCTAACCATGAAGTTTTATGTTCGATGCAGTAAATACACATTCGTTTTTTTGTGTGTCTGTGAGTGAGATTTATAGCCCACCTGTTTCTAAAAGGAATCCGAGAGAACTTTTAGAATTCAGCATCTTTATTTTTATTTTATTATTTTCTTTAAAGGAACAACAAAGTAGAAAATCAACCCAAAGGAAAAGAGAAAAATATTACAGTCACCTGAGATGAACTTATTATTAGATTTGAACTTTAGCCCTAGGTTTCCTGGCAGTTAAGGCAAAAAGAAAAACATGTGCTCATTGTCTGATAAAAATCGGTGTAATATGATTAGTTCTTGAGGAAAAGCATGTAGATATGCTGAGTGCTCAGATAAGATTACATTTATTTTGTATGGCTCTTAATGTATCTTGAATTGGCGCAATTCAAGATATGTGATTCAAGATACATTAAGAGCCATACAAAAATCCATACTCTTTAATCCAGTAATTCTATTTATACTTAGGAAATTAAAAAAAAAAAAAAGAAGGGGAGGGAGAACTATGTGTGTGAAAGTCCTCGTCACAAAATGATTTATGAAAGTGCAGTACTGTAAAGAACCCAAATGGGAGGAATAGCTACCTTGATTGTAGTGCCTTCATGCAAGCAAACCTAGTGCAGGCATTAGAAACAATAATTCTCCAGAAGCAGAGAGAAACAAGGCTTCTGAGAGGCCCAGAGAGAATAATCAGGAGATGAAATTATTTGTTCACCAAGATTATAACTATAAAAATACGACAGATATTAAAAGAGTCCTCAAGCATAGTAGTAATTATGGCAGGGTAGTGCTCTTAAAAGTGACTTCCACCCACCACGCATTTCCCAATTTTTAAAAATGTTTATGATTACACTTACGAGAACAAGCCAGACCACATACTTAAGCTTCATGTACTAGCTATGCTTTATGGGATTATATTTTTAATGAAAAGAAAAGAGGAAGATTGCAGAAATGTACAAATAACAAACTGAAGCTGTGTTCCTTGGAATGAGCTGCAAATCAATTTCCTGAAATAGTTGGGTTTTTAGAAGTTATTTTTCAAATAAACTTGTGTGGGGCTAGCCCTGTAGCCTAGTGGTTAAGGGAACCAGATCCCACATCACTGATTGCAGTTCAAATCCCAGCCCCAGAGGCTTGAAAAACATACCAGACATGCGTATGTGCCGGTCCCCAAAATCCTGATAGGATGGAGATGTGGAGAAGGGATTTCTTCTCCACATTACCAGGGCCCATTGGGTGATGCTTTCTTTCTTCCCTTCTCTCTCTTTCTCACTGGCAAGCACACACATCCTCTGGGGTTGGGGAAACACATCTGTGTGAATGTGTGCTGTGGAGGTCAAACAGAAGCCCTCCTTGTTTTCTCTGGAGTCATTGAGGTTGGCTGAATTAAGGATGCATTGAGATCCTATCGAGGAGCTAGTGATGGAGCAGAGTCCCGTAGTCTTCTGCTTAGCACCCTTGACACACTGGCAAGTCTCCCAGTGAAGGCCCAGGTACCTGATTCCTCCTTTTGTATAACCTGCCCCATTTTCCTTTATGGATCATCTTTCTCTGAGCCATTTTCAGTCTTGTTATTTCTTGGATGTAAGAAAAGATCTTCGACTGCTTGTATTAATTCAACTGAAACCCACCACTCATGATGAAGAACTCTTAGTGTTGAGTTGAAACACTGTGAAATTTAAAACTTTCAAATCCCCATGGCATGTGAGAACATTCTAGAAATTATCCAACCTAGGCAATAACTTGAAAATAGATTATTTATAGAAGATAAATATTCATAAACATTTATAGAAGATATGTATAGATTCACATGTTAAAGATTGGCCTAGCCTTTGGCAAAGTGCTTCCAAACATCTGAAAATCCCAATGTAATACACTACGTTAATAGAATGAAGGAAAAAGGAACACATCGTTTTAATTACTGCCTACAAAGTATTTGATAAAATCCAATATCCTCACATGATCAAAGACATTTCTGTTCTACTTGCTTTATTTTCCTCACTTCACCTCCCCTTTTCATGTTCTTTTCTTAATTTCACATTTTTTTACACATTGCTTTCACATATTTTACACATGATATCTACTATTTTATTTCTACTCCAACATCTTCTCTTACCAGAGGCAAGTGATTAACAATTACGTTGCCCTGAAATTTTAATATTTTCAGGGTTTTATTTATTGAAAGAGGCCCAGTCAGAAAAGTGGGAAATAACTCCAAAATATGAGACTACTATGGTGGGTTTCAGCAATGAGGAGACTCTAGAAAAATGTCTTTTCTTTTCACTGGTCTTAATGATTCATGTTTTGCTTGATTACACTGGAATTCAAATATCAGTAGCATACAACTTTGTTTTCAGTTCTTTTTTTTTTTTTTTTTTTTTTTTTTTTTTTTAGAGATATTTTTACAATAGAGCACGTGTGCTCACCAGAGACACAGAGACAGAAAAAGAGAAAGTGAAAAATCACCCCCCCCCGGGGGGGGGGGGGATGGCAATGCTGCAATTCCTTCTCAATTTTCCTCAGGATTTTGGGCACATATGCACTCATGCCCAGCGTGAGTTTCAGGCTGCTGGGTCCAGAACTCCAACTGCAGTCGACCATGTGGGAATCCAGCTCCACAACCACTACACCACCTGCTAACCCAGTAGCCTACAAAATACATTTTCATTACTTTTTATTTACTATCTACAGATTTTTGAAGAATTACAAGTCCTTTATTAACATTGAAAAGTTTTCTCTGAACCCTTGTACTACTAATTATGTTTTTATCCATTGACTGGGAATGCATCTTACAAAGGTGCCTGTGAATTCAGTTAATATTATATGGTTGGATGTGCATTTTACCCCATCAAGTAGAATTTTTAACTTTGGGAACTTACATCTGTATATTTGGAAGACACTATTCACTCTATGTTCAAGGTCTGTGACACAGACCTTGAACATGCAGTCAGTCATGTTCCCCTAGTGAAACCTCAAATTCACTGGGGCAGCAAAATGGCCTACAGAGGGGAACACTGATCAGCTCAGAGAAAAATAAATGCTAGAAAATTCTTAGAAGGAACTGTGTGTAAGACCAGCAGGCAGCTTAATGATTAAGGTACTAGACTCCTACATGGCCAACCGTAGTTCGAGTCCCAGGCCTGGCAGCTTCCTTTCTCTCTCTGGTGAGCATACATACCATTTACCAAATTAAAATAATAATAATAAAGTTAAATAAATAATTATTAATATAAAAAAGAAGGAACTGCATGTATATGTACCTAAAAGAAGTAAATGCCCCAGTAGCAGGACCATGAACTTAAAAATGGTGCACCTTAAATTCTTTTTCTTTTTCTTTTTTCTTTTTTTAATTGTCACAGGGCATGTTCACTTGCCAGAGTGAAACAGAGAGAAAGAAAGAGAGAAAGGTACCCCATGGGCAATTCCTTCTCTTCCACTTCTCTATCGCATTGAAGTTCTGAGTATACATTTCCATGCACCCAGAATATTTTTCAAGTCACCAGGGTGGGAGTCAAACCATGGTTAACCACATGGAATCTGGCTCTCTTAACCACTAGGCTATTTGGCTGGCCCCACCCATTTCTGAAGGTCCAGTAGCTCTTTGCATCCTGGTATTTGTTGGGCTAAAGGCCGGTCCAGTGTATTAACTTTAAATTGTGAAAACAGAAACTGAGCTGCCAGTTGGATTCCTCGTAGACAAGTTTTCAGTGGTTTCCCTGCTTTTCTTCTGTTCCACACATCTAATGACACTCCTGCACTCAACCACTGAAGTACTGCCCCTTCACAGCAGGTACAGCAGGAGGAACTCACATCAAATCAGCCAATCCTCTCTCTGTGGAACCCCCATCAAATTAAAAACAAAACAAAAATGGAAAAGTCTTCTTGCACAGAAGGGAAAACTGGGGGGAAGGGGAATTGGGAGTTACTCCTATTGTAGATGTAAACCAGGTTGGAAGGAGTTTGACCGGGACTTTTCCCGGCTCTGCTGTGGAGACCTTTTCTCCTACTGCTGCTCTTTGCAAGGGCGCATCTGCAGCTGTTGTCGACACAGTCGTTGATGGATGGTTTTCTTCCCACGGCATTGCCCGGAGAGGTAGAATGGCCGGTCCATGCCCAGCGACTTGGATTTTAAGGCTGAGCTAGAGCTGCCGAGATAGCTACGCGTCTCCTTCCAAGGAGAGGATCTGGAGGGATCTAAGGGCTAGCACGCTGGAAACAGAGTAGCCCCTGTGTCTAAACTTCTTATATTCAATCCCTTCATGCTTTCCCAGGCCCTGACCTGCTTGTGATCACAAGGGCAATTCTAAATGGAGATCTGTATGAGATCAGCAATATTTCGCAATTGGGAGTTTGACATAATGCACTTTCTCATAATTTATTAAAGTTGCTAATACATTTAAAAAAATATGTGAGGAACATGGAAGCCTCTTGGTAATATGGTCCAGTGCATTAACCCCCCATTGATTTTGCATTTCAATTGGAGCAAAAGCCACAGTCCTCATGATGTCCGGTGAGGTTCACCAGATGGTCACCTCCCTCTCCTCACCTCCCCAACCTTAGTTACTGCTCTGATCCTCACTCCCTCTGCCCCAGCCTCACTGTCTTGGTTACTATTCTCAGAATACTCTAGGTGTGTCCCTGCCTCGGGACCACTGCACTTCCCATCTCCTCTCCCCAGAACCTACCTGGCTTACACCCTGCTTCCTTCATGTCTCAAATGCCATTTTTCTCACTGAGATTTTGTTTGACTGCTTTATCGAAAAAAGTCCATCCACATACTTCCTATCCCTCCTCGTATTTATTTTTCTTCCTAGTGCTTATCATTATCCTATTCACTATATTCTATTTATTGATTGATCCTATTGAGTATCAATCTTCCTCCATAAAATGTCAGCTCCATGAGGTTTGATGTCAACTTTGATGACAACTTGTTGATAACAACTTTGGTGTCGAGCCTTGGTGGGGAGACCATGCTGGCTTTGGGAAGTCAGCAGTACTGGAGCATTTCCTAACAGCATCTTCCACCCTCTGACTCTCCTGCCTCCCTCTTATGAGCAGGCTTATAGTTACTTATTACCCAGCCCCTCTGGGGTAATCTCTCCCTCTTAAGATCCTTAAATTAATCACATCTGAAGAGTTTCTGTTTACCCTTTTATGGACCAAATGTGCCCCACCCTAGTTCTCATGTGGAAATCTCAGAATGTGTAGATAGTATTTAAAGAACTCATGAAATTAACATCGGGTCCTGGGCTGGGCCCTAATCCAGAACGACTGATGTCTTTATAAGAGGAAATGACACAGACTTATAGAAGGAAGACCATGTGAAGACGACTCTCTACAAGCCAAGGACAGAGGCCTCAGAAGAAACCAACCCCACCAGTACCTTGTATAAAATTTACAACCTCCAGGATGATAAGGAAATAATTTTCTGTTGTTTTTGCCAAAAAAAAAAAAGAACTTTGGTGTCCAAGGACTTCCAGATGGGAGGGAAGATGCTGAATGACAAAGTGCAAGGAAGCAATCCCTCCTCTTCCACTTCTCTCTCCCACTGAGATTTTGAGTTCACACATATATGCACCCAGAATATTTTTTAAGCCACCAGGGTGGTTTCAAACCACGGTCAACCACATGAAATCTGGCTCTCTTAACCACTGGATTTTCCAGAGAGCTAAGCTAGAACCCTGATGCTATCACTGCAAGCTACTTAACTCTGGTCAGTTATTTCTCTGGGTCTCAGCAGCTGGAGCTATGCTTTTAAAATGTCAGACAGGCCATGTCACTCCCCTGCTCAAAATTCTCATTTCCTTCAAAGAAGAAAAGTCCTTAGAAAGGCCTGCAAAGCCCTACCTAGTCAAAGTTCTGTTACTTTTTGGAAGTCCTTTTGAGTTCTGTCCTGGCTCATAGTACCCAGGTTCACTTGTCTCCTATCTGGCCCTCAGATATGCCAGGTATCTTCCTTCTTGGGCCCTGTGTACTGGCTGTTCTCTGCCTGAGACGTGCTTCTTCCAGATGCAGACAGGCCCAGCTCCCCACCTCCTCCAAGTCTGCTTCTAGGTCCCCTTGTCAGTGAGGCTGGCCCTACCTACCAAATTAAGAAGGGTATCCCAACCTACTCCTGCACCCCCCATCTGATTTAGCTCCCTTGTTCTTCCCCAAAGCACTTTGCATATTTACTGTATAACTTACATACTATCTCTATTGCTCATTGCCTAGAGGCTGAGCTTCATGAGGGGCATTTATGAGTTTTGTTTCTGATGTATCCCATGTTCCTAGAATCCATTTAGCTCATTGTAGACATGCAAAAAATATTTGCTGAATGAATGAAGGATAGTGTGCTTCTGGAAAGGAGGGTGAGATGTTCACTGTCAGCATTGAGCCATGTCTGAGAGCCTGCACTGGCCTGATGGTGTCAGTGGGAATGAAAAACGAGATATGCATGACACCGAGTGGGTATGTATCCAGGGCCAGATAACTTACTTCAGAAGACATAGTGTTTGGCAGTAAATGAAGCACCAGGTATAGGCCAGCCCAGTGTGGTCCTGAAAAATTCACTGTGCTCCAGGCAGGCCCAAAGACCATACTATCTGTGCACCCAACTGTCCTGACAGATCACAGAAGCAACAAGGCAAAATTGGGTAGATAAAAATGAACAAAATATTGTTCCTATAAAAACTGGGCCAGCCAGTAGAGTGGTGGTTAAGGTGTCTGAACCCCACATGGCTGACTGTACAGTTCAAGCCCCAAATCCAGCAGTTTGGAAAACACACCAGGCACATGTGCATGCATGCCCAAAATCTCAAGAGGAGTATGGAGAAGAAAGGATTGTGGCATGGACATCCTCTCTGGGGAGTGCTTTCACACTTTCCCTCTCTGTGTCTCTCTCCAGTGAGCACATGTGCCCTATAGCACATTTTTTAAAACATTAAAATATGCACACACACATACACATCCTGTCTGCTTCCAGTGCCAGTGGATCCCAGAAGATGCCAAATGATGCTGAGGCCAGGATGGGCAGATATTTCATGCTAGGTTCATCATGCAGAGTAGACCTTCAGGCCCAGCCTCTGGGCAGAACTTTCCAGATGCAATTTTCTACCTCCTATTCATAGAGAAGCATCCATTATCTGGGGTCTTAGACCTTTTCAATAAATTAAGAATTGATACATCTAGTTGTCAGAAAATCATGATGTATTTTTCTGTTTTCCTATGCAAAATCACATCATGACATTTCCGTCGACCCACTATATCTAAAACAAACATGTGTAACCCTTAAACTACAGCTTATATGTATAAACACACTTATCTACCTGAAACCAGGTGCCCCATTTGCTGATTTTGAAAGCTCGTGATGTCCTGAATCAGGGTCGCCCCTGAGGCTGAAGGAATGCTGCCTCCTTCTGCCCTAGTAGATGAGATATGCTGAGCATGGCCTACTTTGCTTATTCCCTTCAATTATTAGTTTGATGTATTAAATTTCAACCATATTTATAAAGTGGACTTGATCACTTTAATTGGATTTGTAAAAAATGTATGATTTGTGAAACATTGCCAAGATCCTTCTGGCTAGTATTAGAATTAAAAATTACTTTTTCTATGATTTCTTCCCTTTCTCCTATTCATGGATCTATGCATTGCAGATATATTCACCTAGAGTTTCTCAAAGATGGGAATGAATTACTTTTCATCTTTGTCTCCAGATGGGCCTAGCACAGTACTGGACAGAGGGAAGGAATCAATACCTTACATTCAGAGAGGGTGGCAGTTGTGGAGCCAGGCCAAGTGTGTGCAGACCGTGGATCTCGCCTTTTTATCTGTATGACCATGGGCAAGTTTCTTACCCTCTGTGTACACCTGAAAAATGGGAATAAGACCTCCTCCAGAGGCTTATTGAGAGAACTAATGAGATCATTCTAGTAAAGTACTTAGCACCTCACTTGGCACAGAGAATTCCATAGTATTTTTTTTATTATCATATGAACATGTGATAAAAGTACGGTGATTAAGAAAAGCGACTTCGGGACCAGCAGTTAGCATAATGGCTATGTCGCTGGACTCCCACGTAGTCGACCGCGGTTTGCGTCCTGGACCCGGTGGCTTAAAACTCACACCGGGCGCGTATGCGTGCGTGCCCAAGATCCCAAGAGGAGAATGAAGGAGAAGTGATTGCGGCGTGGCCATCCCCCCTGGGGGGTGATTTCTCGCTTTCTGTCTCTCTGTTTCTGTCTGTCTGGTGAGCGCATGCGCCCTATAGCAAAAACCTCTCCAAAAAAAAAAAAAAGAAAAGCGACTTCAGGGTCACACTGTTTGGGATCAAGTCTTGGTCCTACCTCCTGCTACTGGTACATCCTAGGACAAGATTGTCATATCTTCTCAGACCTCAGTCCTCCCATTTTCCAGATGGACATGTTCATAGCACCTCTCTCTTGTACATTTGTCTGAGATTATGCATGTGGGACACTGAGAACAGAGCCTAGCAGGCATATCATAATTAATATTCAATAATGCTAATATTGATACTTGTTTGTATTCAATAAATATTACCAAGCACTATTATTTTATATATAACTCTCTTAAAAATGTTTAGACTCTCTAATAATTAGTCAGTTCAGTTTACCAATAAATTTGTCCAGCAGATTCTGGACTATTGGGAGTTTAAGTATCCACTGGTAACAATGGATGGGAAACATGTGAGGTTTGCTGAGGGAAAGTGCTTGTTCCACAGTTTACAGGGAGGGCCTAAAAGGCACAGGAAGTAACATCTTCTCTCCCTTTATGGCTAGGTTTGACCATGAAAGACTCCAGAGTCTGAAGTTAGTTCTGCCCATGGGACCAAACAGATGTAGCTTCAGCTGCTGACTGTAAGCCCAGATTGTCTCAAGGTCTCCACCTTTGCTGGGGACATTTTGGAGAAACATTCAGCAGCAGGATGTCTGGAAAAAAAAAAAAGTACACAAGTCCTCCAAAGGTGGATCTCAGCAAGGGAAATCTAAGGTGGTGCTCCTCAGATTGTCTGTAGGTGGGCAGCAGCTGTGCAGAATGGACCTCCAGGCCCAGCCCCTGGGCAGAATTTTCTAGATGCAAAAGCTAGTAGAGTCCCACTCTGGGAATGAGATAGGATCTCAGACCTTGAACTTGGAGACAAGGTAAAAAACCCTGTGGGACCCTGGAACCTAAGACCTGGAACACCCACTGAGTTCATAGGCTTATGGAACTTGAAACAAAATAGTGCCTAGTTATCAAAACTGGTGCCCTGAGTCAGTTCCAGCCAGTGCAGAGATCTAGTGTCAGTTCAGGCTTTTTCCTGGGAACTCAGATCAAACAGAGGAGCTCTAGGCAGGCCTCAGCTATGACAAGCAGGAAGGGCACTGAGCCTTGGCCTGTTGAGAAAGAATGATTTGGTGGCTTGGTAGAGACTGTGGGATAACAGAGACACTGAGATGAATAGAGTAGGCCTCTTCCCTTTATCCTTTTCTATGCCATTGTTCCTCCATGTATGGTCTCACCCATGAAGGGAGGCTGCATGGGTGAGACCATCAGAATGCATATCTACCTTGGGACCAGCAGTTAGCATAATGGCTATGTCACTGGACTCCCATGTAGCCAACCGTGGTTTGAGTCCTGAACCCGATGGCTTAAACTCACGCCAGGTGCGTGTGCATGCGAGCCCAAGATCCCAAGAGGAGAAAGGAGGAGAAGGGATTGCGGCATGGCCATCCCCCTTGGGGGGTGATTTCTCACTTTCTGTCATTCTGTCTCTGTCTTTCTGGCAAGCGCACACACCCTATAGCAAAAACCTCTCAAAAAAAAAAAAAAAAGAATGCATATCTACCTCATAAAAACAATTTCAAAGTGCTGGCAAAATTTATCTATTTTGGGCCCAGGAGGTGATGTGGTGGTTGAAAGCACTGGATTCCCATATGGCTGACCACGGTTCAAGTCCCAGACCTAGTGACTTGCTTTCTCGCTTTCCCTTTCTCTCTCTCTCTCTCTCTGTCTCTCTCTGGTCAAGTTAAAAAATAGTAATAACAAATAGAATTAAATAAATAAATAGATCATTCTTTTCAAAATAAAATTACTATTTTTTTTTACTTCCTTCTTGCTTTACTGAATGATTTTCTTCTTTCTATGCAATTTTTATATCAAGGACAATTTTTATCAAGTCATTCTCTGTAATCAGAATATAAAAATTATCCCAACATTTCTCTTTGAAAATGGATCTTCAGAGACCCAGTAGGCCTTTATGCATTACTAATGAGTTCTTTAGTGAAACATTTTGTCTCTTACTGAAATAAATCTCTCCTATTAAATCTTCCATATGAAAAATCTGATAGCATTTAAGCTGACTAGTTTCATTGGTAGAAAATCATTGTACTTATTAAGGATTTGGAAGTTAGCTGCTTTTGAGTAAATGGTGGGGGGTTCTTGTTATCTGGTTTATGAAAAAAGATTATAATACATAGTCACAGAACCAAATCTTCGAGTTAGAAGATACAGTAGTATTTTGCTGATGTAATCTTGAGTCTCATTTTTAAAACAATTTTTATCTAGCATTTCTTAGAGGTGACTGTTAGTTTCTCAGGGATGCTATAGCCTAGTATATGATACAAGTATCATAAACTAGGGCTCAGAACAAGAGAAATGTGTCCTGTTACAGTTCTGGAGGCTGGAAGTCCAATCCAAGGATGCAACAAGCTATACTCCCTCTGAAAGGACTAGGAAAGATCTGTCCCAGGCCTAGCAAAGATCTGTCTCAGGCCTTTCTCCCAGCTCTGGAAGCTTCAGACATTCTTTGGCTTTTAGCGGCCAACTTATCCCTGTGTCTCATATTGTCACCCCTCTGTGCATGTGTCTTTTAAACGTTATTTTATTTTCAAGTTTTTATTTTCAAGTTTTGCTCTTAAGTGCATATACTTGCCAGAGAGAAACAAAGAGGGAGAGAGAGAAGGAAAGTAAGAAAGTGCCCCGGGGTGGGGGGGGGGGGGCTGGCCACACTGCAGTCCCTTCTCTTCCATTCTCCTCTAGAGATTTTTGAAAACACACATACACATGCCCAGTGTGTTTTTCAAGCCACCAGTTTCAGGACTTGAACCATACAATTGGCTATGTGCAATCCAGCTGCCTTAACGTCCATGCTACCTGCTGGCTCTGCACATGTCTTTGTGTCCTAATTTCCCCTTCTGTAAGAACACTAGTCATACTGGATTAGGGCCCACCTAATAACTTCATCTTAACTTGAATACCTCTGTAAAGACTATCTCCAAATGAGGTCACACTCTAGGTAAGGAAGGTTAGGACTTTAATATATCTTTTCAGATAAGCACAATTCAACCCAGAACACGGACTGTGATCACACAAGGTTGTCCATTGAATTTTAACCAAGGTTTTCACATGATTAGCTCTAAATCGATGATCATGGGATCACCTTCTCTCACCGACTGTAAGAGACAGAGGAGAGGGCACGTATTTAATAACAGAGGACCAAGAGTTAGCCCTGGTTACCTTTAACAACATGACCCCTGTAAACCTCATGTTCCTTACCTTTAGGTTGGGTATTACAAGAATGTTGCGAAGCTGTGATAAGATACTCTGTGTGAAGAAGGCTTTTTAAGGTGTGATATGAGTGCTCTGTTTTGAGTTTCTTAAAAACAACTGTATAGGGGTGATGGCACAGATTCTCAGGCCAGTCTGCCTGCATGCCCAGGTCTGCCGGTTACTAGCTGTGTGACCTTGGGAATGCATTTCTGCTCTCTTTGCCTCTTTCATCCCACAAATGGGACAATCAGAGAACCTTTCCTAAGAGCTTCTAGTGAAAACTAAATGAGTGTAAGCTTTGAGAGGTGTGCAGTGACTGCCTGGCCCATGGTACATGCAGCATTACATAAATTTTCACTAACGTTTTTAAGAATCATTTTATTTTTATTTAAATAAATAAATATTTATTTTAATTGGACCAGAGAGGGACAATGAGAAGAGAGAGGGAAAGTAAGAAAGCAAGCCACCAGGTCTGAGACTCGAACCACAGTCAGCGATGAAGGAGTTCTGCACCCTTAACCACCATGCCACCTGCTGGCCCCTATCTTCACTATTTTTATCAAGGGCAGGGTGACAGCTCAGAGTCCCACATGCAGTTCCATCCCAGTTTCAGGCATAGAACAGATGCTTCCAAACTGTCTTCTGGATGGACAAAAGGATAGAGACCAGCTGCTTCTGCCCTCAGGGGATGTAGGATAAGCCCACACCTCTTCTGTGTCACTTTGGTCAATTCACCCTCAACTGGTGTCTGAAGGCCCACACAGTGGTTCCGGGCTGTCTTTCCTGAACAAAGTGCAACATCCTCTGGCACAGTTCAGGTCTGCTGGTCATTCCCAAGCCACCAAATAATCCAAACCAGCTTGAGAAGAATATTCTTTTGTGTTCCTCAAAATGAATGCACTCTTAAAAGGATACTCTATTTTCCCATCTTTTCCCAGTGCTTTCTTAACCTAATCATCCATTTTTTTTCTATATCTTCTAACCTTTCTCCCCTTCCTGTAGCCCCCTTCCCCACGCCTCTGTCCACAGAGTATTCAACCCTTTTCTCACCTTTTGGAAGCCTTCCCAACTCAGACACCAGTCACCAGGGCACTGTTTTACGCTAAGTACCTCCCAGGGGGCAGCAGCCAATCAGAATGTACCATAGCTGAGTCACAGAGGCTCCCTGCTGTGCTAGGTTTCATTCTTTGATTGCTGGGATCCAGGAGAGGGAGGTGGTAGGATTTGCGGGTAAAAGCTGGTCAGAGAAGTGGAACAAACACTCTCCCTAACCAGGCTTGAGACAGTGACTGTTTCTACTTGGGACAGAAGTGTTTCCAGGATATTCGTAAATGGCACAGCTGTAGAGGAGCACACTGGCTGAACGTCGGCCTTTATGGCCACCTGTGTCAGAATTCCAGGAGGGCCAGGAAGCTTTCTGCGGGGGTAGGTGATTCAGTCTCCAATATTTCTAATCAGGTGGAAAAATACTATACAGTAACAGAAGATGTGTAATAAGGCTTTATGTCTTTGGTAGACTTCACCTATTTTTTTAAAAAATGGCCAGCTTCTGGAATTGCCAATGACTGATGATACTAAAAATAATAGCCAATATTTACCAAGCATTTACTGTGTCCCAGATGCTACATAAAGGCCTTCATAAGGCTTCAGGAATTTAAGTTACACAAAGTGGTTGTGAATTAGCCTGGCTTGTTTTAATTCTCCAAATGGACAACTATTACTCCCCAACCCCCACACCCAACTAGATTATAAAGATCTTAGCTTCAGTGTTAAATGTCCCTTCCTCTGAAGTCATCCCTGACCCTAATCTAGGGAGAACTCCCCGTGATGTATTCAAAGGGCAACCTATATTTCCCACTTCGGCATGCTGATCACTCAGTATTTTAATAGTCTGTTTAATCTCATGGGGCTTGGCGCTTAGAAAGAGTTTAATAACTATTAGTTAAATGAGGAAAGAAAGATCATTTGATAATATGTGTGAAGATCCCTGTGGGCTTTGAGGAAGAGTACAGGAAGTGGACAGAAAACACCTCCCCTCCCCCCAAAGAAAATATCCTAAAGCTGTGATATTAATATTTCAAGCAGCTTCCATTTCACCTGACACCACACACATTAATGAACGTGGTGTCAGAAAAGCTAGACACTGCAGAAGTCAAACAACCACTAGACTAGTTTTGTGTTAGGTTGATATGTTATCATAATCCACACTAGCTGATGCACTTCTGTGACTCAGAAGACATTTATATTCTAGTTAAATAAAATAATTTTCAAATGAAGTATCTGGTGCTCACAAGTTCATTTCCTTGAATCTCTAGAGAGCCGAGGGGCTATTTTTGGTCTCACTGATTTCTTTTAACTAACAAGTGTTCCGTGAACATATAAAATTAAGAAGATGAACTGTCCTTACGCTAAAGACAGAACTTCGTCCTTTCATCAAACAAACAGATCTCCCCGATGGCAGGGCACTGAAACTGCCCAGACTAACACAATTTATTGTCTTTCTAAAGGCTTAAACATGCTTTATAATGGCCAACTACAAACAGTTGACCTACTTTGCCTTTCTTCCCCCTTTGTTAATTTTTATGTTTTGTTTACTTGAAATGGTCATAAAATTAATGGAACTGGTCAACGCCACTAGCTTGAAGGAAGAGGGTCGTTATACATTGGCATAATAATAAATGAGTCACAGATCTGTTCACTGAATTCCTGTGATGGCCTCAAGGTTTCTTCTGCCCTCTGGGGCCCTAGATGCAAATCTGAGATAGGAAGTGTCAGAATCATCTGCAGTTCCTTCTATAGAAGAAAAAAGCTTTAGCCTTGCGGAAGAGCTCTGGGCATCACCCTCATAGTCCAGACAAGGCAATGAAATGATCCTCTAGGCCTATTTGTTTGGTTTTCTGGGAAGAAAATAGAAACTACTTAGGCCACCTACCCATGTAACTTGAGTCCCACTTTCCCTTGTCCTCCCCTAAGTCAAAGTTGTGCAATCCTTAGCAGGTAAAATTGGATGTGGTTCTTCTGTCAATGCTAAATCTTCCTTGCATCTTCCTAAGCATTTTCTCCATGCCATGGAAACAGCAGAGAAAAAGGAACACATCCCATTAAAGATTGTAAATGCTCCATTTTTATGTGTCTTTGATAAGCATAACATTGTATACCGTTTGCCAAAAAGTTATTGAATATATAGACCATAAAAGATGAATTGTAATAATAGTTGAACCAAATAGAGAAAGGGTCTATTGTACTATAGATTCATGCATAATATCGGTGATATGGGCAATTGTTCATTTTGATAGAAGTTCTAGTTATCACTTGCTTATAACAATTCCCTGAATCTCTAGTTTCCTTCTAATTCTCATGCCTTTACATAATTGTATTTTATTTGCTCTATTATGTAGTTGGAACTAATAATACAAGCTTTCAAGTGGTTCAATTAGTTTATTTAAATTCAGAAAAAAAAATGTGTAAATGCCTAATCTGTCACTTGCCTCAGAGTAGAGCTATTTTAGTTCCATAGTAAATGTTATAAATTAAGCCCTGATGTAAATAACCATTTTATTCCCTACACTTTTACTTGCCCATATTCTCCCAGAAATGTACAGGAGGAAGAAGTTCAGGCCAAATGTTAAACTTAGCCTTGTCTTACCCAACTTAAGCTCATAAAAATGATGAATCAATAAAAAGCATCTCACCTACTCAAATTATAGCCTTCATTTTTGCCCCTACTTTCAAAGCCAGCCTTCATTTTTGCCCCTACTTTCAAAGCCATTGTTAGGGCTTGAACAACTGTAGGGAAACTGAGGCTGTAAGCATCTGATAGGCCCCGATAGATGAGCCACTCAGCAAATACCTGCTAAGAAACTAACATGGCATAAGGACCAAAACAGGGGTCTGTTTGGTTGACTTTTTCACTCCCAAGCTGTGTACACTGTGAGCACTTAATAAATCCTCCTAGACTTCATTGATTTTGACTTAATCTGCCACCTCTGCTAATGCTCCTCGCACCCTGGCACGTAGACTTCTCATAATTCTCAGAACACATCTGGACCATTGCCAAAGTCTGTCGCTGGTGCCACTTTTTACTGTAACTGCTGGTTTATGTGGCTTTCTCTTCTTACTTGATTAGGAACATTCAGAGAGAAAATAGATGCAGGAAAAATGTAGATCGCAGTCTGTGTTTCCTTCTGAGCAACTTCTCGTCTCTAGGGCTCTAACTGTTGTCAGGAGGAGTTGCGCTGTGGGTAAAGGATCACCGTCATTTGACAAATGACAAAATGGAGATCCAGACTATTACCAGTTATTTATAAAAATTCACATAACCATTTTGGATGAAGCCACAAACAGGATTCCAGGATCTTCCATCTGTGATACCTAGCTGCTTTTCACTTTAGACTAGATATACCATGTTGAACAGGCTGGGCAAGTTTCAGCAGGGGAAATGGCAAAGAAAAACAATCTGAGGCCCTTTGAAGACATAAATGATCAAAGTTAGCACTGATCATGCAAATGAGAATAGCAAAGGGTTAAGGCGTGTGGTAGACAGGCCAGACAGAAGTACAGTGATAGGGAAACTGAACAAGCATCAGGGTGGTTGTTATTAATACCACGTGTTTTTGCCTACTATGAAAATAAGGCATTAATAGTAATAATAGTGATAATGATAGATCTTAGAAAGTGCTTACTATGCTCAAATACTTCATGGGCATTATCATTCCTTTTTTTTTTTTTTCTTTTGAGAGAGAGAGAGAACTCACAATATGCAGGAGAGAAAGGAAAGAGATGGAATTAGGTATTTTTGACAGGGTCTCACTGTTGAGATCCTCTGCCTCAGCCTCCCAGTTAGCTAGGTTTACAGTGTCTGCTACTACTCCTGGTGGGTCTTAGGTTGGTCTGGGAACCAAACCTTGGCCTCTATGTGGCCTCAGCCTTGTAGAGCAGCGCCTTACCCCTTGTACCAGCAGATTGGGCCATATTCATTAACTCTTACTTCTACCATATGCCAGTGAGGTAGAATCTATTATGACCCTTATTTTTACAGTTGTGGTAACTTAGGGTCACAAGGTCCCACTTGCCCAAGGTCCCATGACAAAAACAACAGTGCTGGATTTTGAGTCCAAGCTGTTCAGTTCCGGGACTATTCCTTTAACTCTTAGTTTAAGCTGCTCTTCCAGGAGAGGATCCAACACAGAACCAGCTTCAGATTTGGTCCGGGGCCAGGACATCAGTAAGGACATCAGGGTTTCACTGAGCTGGTGTCAGGTGTGTGGAATGCAAGGGATCGCAGAGGCTCTCCAGGCCTTTCTATGGCCAGCTCTAGGGTCCAGGGGCTGCTTTTGGAGCATGTTTCATCTGCCCTGGATTCTTAGCCTCAGCACTTGTTGTCCCACGGCCTGGCAGCTTGCTTGAAAACAGCATCACACACTGAGAACAGCAAGTGGCCAAGGCATAACGGGAAGGAGGCAGGTTCAGCTGATCGGGTGTGAGCCCTGACCTTCAGCTGGACTGTCCTTCCCAAGAAGGACCTTTGCCGATTCTGCTGATTGATGACCTGACCCATGCAAGACCGTTCATATGAATCCCAAGTAATACATGCAACAGGGGCCTGCTAACTGAGTCAAATAAAATCAGATCATATAAAATCCATTGTTTTTGCCATGGAAAACAAATGGGATATATTTGTCTGTTAGCTATTCCTATGGGCAAAACCTATTGTTAATAAGAGATTCTTTAACAATCTCCTGATTAATCTGTTTTCTTTTTTACTTTTGTATTTTAGTTGACTTTTCGATTAGAAACATACTAGAAAAAGATTCCAAACACTACTTGTTTTAAAATAAGCAACTAGAAAAATCGCATTTTCCGATTATGCTTTTTCTTTCTCACACCAACCTGATTCTGAAGTCTTTTCTTAGCCAAAGCTACAGTTACTCTATCCCTCTCTGTGTAATTTAATGGCCGTGTAATTGCGATGGCGCCGATCTGTTGTTCCGCCAAGTACATAGCACAGTTATTTAGCATCTTTCCCCATCCCGTTGAGAATCAACATGGGTACTCTTGTAGTAGAATCTCCCGTGCTCACTTTTTTAAATAAACTTAATTCAGCTTGAAATTCTAACTTGACTGTAGCCATCATTCCTAGTCTAAATATTCCTAAAGTAGAGTTTTTGGGGGGAGGTGGAATAAACTACACAAACTTAGTGTAGACTCTATCAGCATTCTGTTACTGTTCTAACCAAATGGTCTCTAAACAATACAACTATAATGAAATCAGAAATATAAAATCTAATAATCAGGACAAGATTGAAATATAGCATAATAAAGCATAAATCTGGTCCCCTTACTCTCCTGAGTAAAAACTTCCAGTGGCAATAAAGTCCATATCCCTTCAGTGGGCTCTAAAGCGCTTGCTGTGTGGCTTCTGCCTGTTACTTCCTGCCTCATTTCTTATCACACCCCTACTCTCTCCCACACCCCTCTTTATCCAGCCTCAAAAACTACTTGCAAGTTTCCTCCTCTGAATGGTCTCGTTTTCTATCCCCAACCAGGACACACTCACACACATACACACACACCATACAACATATACAGCATGCA
Organism: Tupaia tana; assembly: GCA_026018925.1. Lineage (NCBI taxonomy): Eukaryota > Metazoa > Chordata > Mammalia > Scandentia > Tupaiidae > Tupaia > Tupaia tana. The sequence goes on from JAKSZU010000005.1 coordinate 96,193,652, forward strand.
TATGTAGGGTATACACATATGTCTGCACAACACACATATACACAATACATGCATATAGTACCAGCAACACATACACAACATGCACGACACATACACAACACAACACATACCATACACCCACCACATATGCACACCATACATACATAACATACAACACATGCAACATACAACACACACATTCACACACATACATTACACATGCACACAATACACATAATACATTCACAACATATAAAACCATACATGCATTACATATAACACATACATCAGATGTGTATGATACATACAATCACAACGCACATATATATAATACAGAAACAACATGCACAACACACAGCATACATACACACCATATACAATACATACAACACATATGTAATCATGTAATACATATACACACAATACTCATAACATACAATGTATGAAACACCATACATATATACTACATACAACAGATAACATGTGCAACATGCATAATCACATAACACATGTACATACAACACATAAACAACATGCACAACACATCCACAGCATACACACACACACACACACACACACACACACAGTCGCTCACTCACTTTGGCCATCACTCCCTTGTCAAGTTCCCACTCATTCTTGGGTCTCACTTGCAGTGTCACTTCTCCAGAGACTTTCCCTGATCGGCTGACATGGGCACTGACCCTCTCCCATTGTTCCTTCTCAGCATTCTCCTTCAGGGCATGGTCACAGTTTGTAAGTAGACGTTACCCCATGGCATGATTTGGCCACCACAGTCTTCAGCACTAGATGGAGGCTTCATGGAGGGAGACACTATGTCTTGGTTTTGCTCGCCTTTGCTTAATCAGTCTGAGCACAATGCCTGGCTCCTAGGGATATCTCAAGAAATAGTCGAATGTGGGAATGGATAAGGTTCCATCCAGGAAGTGTATACCAGCTGTCATTTCCCCACTGGGGGTGGCCCTCCTCAGGGGAGCAAAAGCCCTGAGGGCATGTGTGGCCCTGAGCTGCAGTCTCCCATTTCTTCCCTGGTGAGGGCCCCTGTGATTGGTTAGCCTGGACTCCCAGCTTCCAGCTCCTGTGAAACCCCTTTAGTGCTCAGGAATGGTGCTCTCCATCTCCATCTGTGATCCTAGGGCCTGGGACCTACTTCCCCTATCTCTCTGGAAATAGAGTTTCACCAAGAACTAAGAGAGAGGAAGAACTAAAATAAAGCAGAACAAAAACAAACCCTAGCAACCATAAAGATTTTCCCAGAACATATTTGTCTTTGTTTGTCATTTATGTTAATGAGAGAGAAGGGGGAGAAAGGTAGAGAGTTTTAAACTTTTTTTTAATATAGAAAAGTTTGTCTTCATGAGAGACAGAGAAAGAGAGAGAGACAAGAACCCTCAACAGAGTCTCACACTGAAATCCTCCACCCCAGACCTTCTAGCCCGCCAGCATCACAAATGCATATACAGGTCAATGGTAGAACTGAACCCTCTTCTATGATGCATGGAATAAAAATAATTCATATAACAATAACAATTCAACAATAACATGATGACTTTGGCATCACTTGAACAACGTGTTTCCACTCTGCTACTGAGCCAGCCAGAGATAGGCGTTTTTGCCAGAATCTCTCCATGTCATGATCTTCCTGCCCCAACCTCCCAATTAGCTAGGATCCTGGCTGCAGCCACACCCAGCATGTTCAGGTTGGCCTGGGAACCAAACCTGTGGCTCTCATGTGGCCACCACCCTTTCAAATGGTGGCACTACCTGTGCCTCACCACAGCTGAGCCTGTCTTTATTTCTTGGACTAAAATCAGGAGGTAGTATGTGAGGCCTCTGTTTTGTTTTACCATGATGTACGAAGATGCTTTACACTCTGCACACTGCCCTCTCCCATTTCGTTGTGACAACTTGCTTTGATAATCAACAGTTTTGTGCAATGATGCATATCTTGAGAAATCTTATGCCTCAACACAAACTTCCTTACAAATTGTTTACTGTGTCAAATAGCTTGTTATATTCTGACAGTAACTTTTCCTTGAGGATTTTAGAGTCCTAGAGGATTTCTTAGTAAAATTCTGCTATTTACAGTCTGCCAGTGTTTAAATTAGTATGCCTCAGAGATCCATGGTGAAACATTCTTCAAAATATTAATATGAAGGGACTTCAGAAACTTGGAGGAAAACTGGAATTAAAGTATGAGTTTATTTTGGTGCAAAAATTGTGAAATGCATTCATAGTTATTTCATAATTTTTTTACACACTTTTTGAAGACCTCTCATACTGGATTGAAATAAGGTTCAGCACTATCCTTTTAAACGTGGGGATTTGCATAACTTCCCTATAGAATTGAAAATAGTTTTAAATATAAAATACTTGAACAAGTATAATTAGCCTTTACCATGTTTTGATATGAAGTGAAAAGTTTATTCTATAGAACAAAAAGAGCCAATGAAAATAGTACTAAGTCTGTGATTTCATCCTTCCTAGAAACAAAATATCATGCATATACATGTCTTCTTTCTGTTATAATAATAACAACATTTGCTCAGTGCTTACTATGTGCCAAGCATTTTTCTTTTTTAATTGCCAGAAGATGTGTGCACTGTCCAGAGAGATGGAGAGACAGAAAGAGAGACATGGAGTGGGAGAAAGCACCCCCTATTGGACACGGTCAGCTGCAATCCTGTCTCCTCCATCTTTCCCTCCTTTGGGGATTTTGGGCATGCATGCATATACACCCAGCATATTTTTCAAGCCTCTGAGACCAAGACTCAAACCTCAGTCAGCCATGTGGATTCTGGCTCATTTAACCCACAGGCCACAGGCTTGCCCCAAAGCTAGGCATTTTTCTAAACTTATGCATGTGTTAACTCATCTAGTCACACAGAAGCCCAAAAAAAGGAAGACACAATAATTATTTCTGACCATGTAGCCATACTTTACAGATGCAGGAAAAAACTCAAGTAATCACTCAAACTCATGCAACTAGGAAAGGTGAGAACCAAGTTTTGAGCCCAGAACCTGGGAGCTTACCTCCACCTTCATCCCCTTATTAATGTATAAATCTAAGCAAATCATTGTTTTCCATTCCCAAGTATTCATTTATATTTTATTATTTTTTAAAAAAATGTTGTTCACACCTTATTATTTATATCATATTATACGAAGAGCAATGCTAGATTTTTAACCTCTCTAGATTTTAACTACTGCTAATAAAGAGCTTGGTATAGTGATGTTGTTGAGTTTTAAACACCGAGATTTAAAATCTAGCTCTATCACATACCGGTTATGTGACCTTGAGAAAGTTCCTTCTTTCTGTCTGTCTCTCTGGTGAGTGTACATGCCCTATATCAAAAATCTCTCCCCCCCCCCAAAAAAAAAGAAAAGAAAAGAAAGAAAGGAAGGAAGGAAAAAGGGACAGCAGGTGGCATGGTGGCTAAGGTACTGGACTCCCACATGGTCAATCACTGATGGAGTCCCACACCCAGCAGCGTGAAACTCATGCCAGGTGCGTGTGTGTGCATGCTCAAAATCCCAAGAGGAGACTGGAGAAGAAGGGGTTGTGGCATGGTCATTCCCGCAGGGGATGATTTCTCTTTCTGTCTCTCTGTCTCTCTCTGTCTCTCCAGTGAAAGTATGCACCCTATACCCAAAATCTCTCAAAAAAAAAATAAAAAATAAAAACAGAGAGAGAAAGAGAAATTTCCTTAATCTTCTGAGTCCATTTGCTATTCTATAAAGTAAGAATCTTTACTGCTGCTGGAAGGAGAAAATGAGATAACCACATGTGAATTGCCTGACACACAGGTGATCAATAATATACGTTACTACAAGTGTGTAGGTAAGGATACCAGAAAACGTTATTAATTCTCATGAAAAAATAAAGTTCTATCAATAAATTACTAATTTGATGCTGTAAAACCATGTTCTATTAGCTGAAAATAGTTTAGTTTCCTGGGAGTCTCAGTGGTATCAAGTAGGAACAACATTGATAAGAAAACCACATTTTTTCTAGCCACACTGAAGAACATTTTTCTTTAAAGATGGGTTCTGACCATGTAGCCATACTGCCTTAGTCTCCTAGGAGACTGCAAGCATATATCCCCTCAGTCTCCTGGGACTACAGACATTATCACCATGCCTGGCTTTGCTTTTAGGCAGGGTCATCCTCTATTGCCCAGGCCAGCCTCAAGCTCCCAATCCACTTCCCGCAGCCCCCAGGTTGCTCGGATTACAGACATGTGCCACTGTGCTGGCCTTTAGGTCAGACTGGGAGTCCAACATGGACCTGCCATGCGGTTCTGATCTGCAGAGTATCCATCTTAGCAGCTTCTGTGCAACGAGAAAGCACTACATTGAAAGACTAGTGATCAAACTGACAATTATATAAGTGAACACAACTTAATAACCATGCCAACAGAAAATGCTGACATTTTTCTCCTTTCATTCCCATTCTGTGAAATTCTGCTTTCCCCAAATTCCTTCATTCTACCTATCTCTGCATTGGCATACATAGACTCAGCCTCCACACAGAAGCTGCCTCCCACCTGCACCACCTGCCTGGGCTAGGACTGATTCCTTCTGTTGATGTCAGTACCTGTCCCGTTATTCTCTCCAAAGAGGGAGATGAAACTGCTGATGATGCTAACAGTAGACTCAGGACAGCATTCATAACTGATTATGAACACGGACCACCAGGACTGAGCCGGGGCCTCAGGACTGGCCTTCTCCACAGTGGTGGAGGAAAATTCAAACTCCAAAGAGAAAGCCTGAGCTGCCAAAAGTGCAGCTGAAATTAGAGGGAAGCAGAGTGAGAACTCCAGATGTTTAAAATTAGGATGACTATAAACAAATTTGCTTCCCAAGATCCACTAAGCTTGCTTTTTTAAAATTATTTTTATATCCGGTAAACAAACCCATATTCTCTCTTCTTCGTTGCAAATGGACTAATTCTTTAGGGAATGATAATACTGAAACTGGTTAACACAGTCTGCTATTCTTTCTCCAGAAATTGCATAATTCACACATTGACATGATTCTCTCAATTGGTAGTTTTGAAAACTTGGGAATTAAATACAAACAATGCCATATGCAATTACTCTTTGAGACTGGTTTTATGCACACCTGTCACCTAATTTTATTTTGTCATTTTGCCAGCTTTAGCATCCAACTATTCCTTTAGACTTTTTTTGACGTCACATGGTACATCAGATTTGATACTCCTGTCATGGGGTAGGGTGCGGATACAGGGTGGTAGCTTTAATGTAGCAAAGTAATCAGTTGCAGGTGATTTCCTGGTGTGTGTCTGCAAGTTTCACTTCTGTACATACCACTGAGAGATACCTGCTTCTGTATCACCTCAAATACCAAATACCACCACCATCACCTCTTCATCAGTAAGTTGAAATTGAGATGTCTTTAGCTAGTCTAGACTACACATTTGAAATTTTTATTACTGAGGCAAGCAGGTGGCATGATGGTTGGGGCCACTGGACTCCCACATGGCTGACCACGGTTCGAATCCCAGACCTGGCAACTTGCTTTCTCACTCTTCCTCTCTCTCTCACTCTGTCTCTCTCTGCCTCAAATGAAAAATAAATAAATAAAGTTAAATAAAGTAATACTTAAAAAAACAAAATGAAATTCTCATTACTATGTCCACTGCACAGATTTACCACATACTTTTTCACATTTGACATCACTCTAGGATGGACAAGCTAGTATGTAGCAAGCTCAAAGACTCCTTTTGATGGATTACAATAAATATGACATTTCTTCAATAAGTTCTTGGAAAATGCGTGTTATGGGGAAAACAATCCATGTGTTTCAGTGTTTTTATCCACCAAAAAAAATTTATACTTTAATTCCATTGTCCCTTGAATTTTTTGAAGTTTCTTTATATTCTCTTTTTATTGCCTTCCATACTACCTAGGACAAAGATATTTCTCTTCACTCTGAATGGTCACACTTTTGGGGAGTAATCTATTGTCTGGGTTTAGAATTTGTAAGAAAAAAATAAACAAAAATCTTTAGGAAGGTTCCCTGCTCAACAGTTGCTAGCAGTCTCAATAATCACGTAATATCTGATTCTCTATACCCCAACACACACACACACACACACACACACACACAATCTCTGCCTTTAAGGAACAATTGTGAAATGGTTGGTGATAGAGTTGCAAGCTACTTACAACAGTCCTAAACCCTGAATGTTCATTTCACAGGGTCGTTGTTCGAGAGAGAACTGCAAGTATCTCCACCCTCCGACACACTTAAAAACTCAACTAGAAATTAATGGGAGGAACAATTTGATCCAGCAAAAAACTGCAGCAGCGATGCTTGCCCAGCAGATGCAATTTATGTTTCCAGGAACACCACTTCATCCAGTGGTGAGTACATCGTATCTGATGGTGGGCAGGATGATTAAAACGTTGGTACGGGCAATGCCACATTAACCTCGGATGACCTCCCTCCACTTTGTCACTTTGGTTACAATTAAAGCAAATAGCTTTGATGCTCACTAGATGATGGAAATAGGGGTCTTTAAAATGCATTTAAATGGAAAAAATTGTGTGTGGAAACAGGAGACAAAGACAATTCCTAATCAGTATCTGAGAAATCTGTTATCCTAACTCTTTCTCATCAGTAAACTCCATGTATCGGAATCGTCTTGGCTTAGAAGTGGTTTCACATTTTCGTGTAGAGTGGGAATTGATCATCTACGTATTGAAGAGGTGATACCTAACATATTTTTAGCAAGGTAGAAGACAGATTATTTAATTTGATAGCATTATGTTCAGGATGAAGAAAGTGAGGAGTTAGAGAAGTTTAATGGTTTCCCCCTGTGGTACACCTAATAAAAGGTGGACATGGAGGGAGCAGAAAGTAGCGTGGTGGTTAAGACACTGAATTCTCACATGGTGAACCACAGTTCGAGTCCTGGACCCAGTGGCTTGAAACTCAAGCCAGGCATGTGCAAGAGGAGCGTGGAGGAGAAGGGACTTCAGTGTGGTCATCTCACTTGTGGTGTGATTTCCCACTTTCCCTCTCTCTATCTCTCTTCAGTGAGTGCACTTATCCTATGGCAAAAACCTGGGAAAAAAGGTGGAACTGGGACTAAACTGGGGCATGTTAGCTAGGGGGCTGTCTGTAGTCTGTTTCTGCAGGAGCCTGACAGAACCCACAAAACAAGGCTGTCAAAGGCAGTACCAAAGGGGACCCTGCCTGCGTCACTTGGGTCTCCTCTCAGGGGCCTGCAAAAGCCATGGCACTTATGACAAGGACCAGAAGAGCAAATGCCCGAGGGACTTAAGTACATAAATACATATCGTGTGATATTTTCTCCTTCATGTTGTAATGTCTGAAAATAATTTCTTCGAGGCCTGGAAATCATTTTAGGAATGAGGTACATTTGACTTTAGTGGGTTTCATTTACATTTGTGAATTATTTGTCAAAAACAAGCTAATTAAAAATAAAAAGCCGAAGTGAGTGAAATTTGCTTTTTTTTAGAAAAGTACATGCACAAAAGACTATTGTTTAAAAATCAGTCTTTATTGTAGGAAAAATCTGTGTGACTAAAGGCTGCTAAATTAAAAGGGATAGCTACTAGTGAGTTAAAGTTTTTATTGTGCTCCTGGGAGATGGGATGGAGAGGTGGGGGTGGTCCAGAAGAGGAGAGGGAATCCGAGCAGATTGTGAGAGTCCCAGTATGTGGTCAGCAATTGTGCTCGTCTCCAGGTTTCTGCATGAAGTTGGCAGGAACCAGCTCTGCCCATAATAAAAGAAATACCAAGAGCAGGAGGTACCGAGATAAGTAAGATACAGTCTTTTGGGGATAGACTGACACATGACGAGCCAAGTAAGAGTCAGGCACAAGAAATGGAGAGATTGGAAGAGGAAAGGCTGCCTGGAGGAGGTCTCCAATAAGTGTATCTTGAAGGATGAGTTAGAGTCAGCCCAGATTCCAGGATTTAACACAGACAGTTCTGAACAAATTAAATACCCCAAATAGACGTTCACATGGCTCTATTTAAAACTACACACATGTATAATTTATGCCTCTTTATTGATGTATGCATATAAATTATTTTATTAAATTACCTGAAGGCTAAAATAATTTAGATAAACATATTAATGTCAATGGCAATAAATTTAGAACCAACAAGGTCTGCATAGTAACACTGCATTAGGAGTCTCATTCATTTGACTCATACACATCCTATTTATTTAGCATTATTGAGGACTGATCTTGGTACTCAGTGAGCGAATAAGAAAATTTCATTTCTTCTGTTGTATGCCAAGAAGAGAGGGGAGGAGAAGGGACTGTGGTGTGGCCATCTCACTTGTGGTGTGATTTTTCACTTTCCCTCTCTCTGTCTTTAGTGAGTGCACTTGCTGTAAAAATCTGGCAAAACTCTGGAAAAAAAAAAAAAAAAAGGTGGAGCTGGGATTGAACATGGATGTGTTAGCCAGGGGCTAAATAAAGAGTTTATTAGTTAAACTCTTTTTGAAGTTATGTTTATGCATTGTTTCAAATATCAATTAGAAGTTAATCACCATTGCGCCAGGAAAAATACTACATTTAACCATTTTAATAGAGATTTTTAAATCACAAATGATATTTTAATAAAATATCTATGCTTAAAAAAATCAACACTAGAAACAAAATGACTTCAGAATCTCAAAAACACATGAATGCCTAGTACAGTGTAGTGAACTGAATAATGGCTCTCAGAGGTGCCCAGAACCTGTTAACATCAGTCTATATAGATTGCGGGTCTTTGCAGATTGATTGAGACTCTTGAGAAGGGGAGACTTTCCAGAAGTAGGTATAATCACAGTGTTCTCATAATAGAGAGGCTGAGAAAGAGTTGCCACCGATGGAAAGGAGAAAGGCAATGTGACCCTAAAGGCAAAGACTTGAGTGAGGTGGCCACAAGCTAAGGAAATCAGGAGCCACCAGAAGCTGGACTAGATGTGGAATGGAGTCTCACCCAGACCCTCCAGACAGATCATGGTCCTGCCAACACTCTCATGATTTTGGCCCAGTGAAACTGATTTAGAACATCTGGCCTCCAGAACCATGAGAGGATAGACTGGTGTTGTTTCAAGCCATCAAGTTTGGAGTAATCTGTATACAGCAGCCACAAGAAACTAAAAGATGCAGAAATTGCTTAAGACAAGTAAACTGATAAGCATAGAGGACCAAGTATGTCTTAATTTCAGGGCTCCTTCTGAGCTAAGCTTCCTTGGAGCACTACAGTACTTTTTCACTCCCTCCTCCCATCCACCTGTGGACACAGTCCACCAGGATCTTTCACCAGTGTCCTCTTCTGTGTTACCAAACCAATGACCACTGTTTACCTTCATTGCTCTTATAGTCTGAATGATCATGTCCCTCTGAAATTTATCTGCTGAAGTCCAAACCCCAAGGGTTAACATTAGGACCTACAGCCTACAGGAGGTAATTAGGTCATGAGTCAAAACCCTCATGAATGGGATTAGTGCTCCTATAGATACAGGAGACACCCCTTACCATTCTACTGTTGAGGACACAGCGCGAAGAAGCTGTGAACCAAGAAACAGGCCCTGACCAGACACTGACTCTGCCAGTGCCTTCAGCTTGGCCTTTCCCACCTCCAGAACTGTGAGAAATAAATATCTGTTAGTATAAGTGGCCCAGATTATGGTACTATGTTCTCGCAGCCTAAATAGCCTGAGAGAGTTACAATCAACCTCTTAGCAATACTTAACACGTAATCCATCTCTCCTTGGTTGAAGACTTCTTTCTCTTTGATCATTCTTTCCTGCTCTGTCTGCTTGGCCCATTACATTCTCTACTATATATTGAAGTTCCCACAGCTGAGTATTTCTGTCCATTTACCCTCCCCTTCATGGTCTCATTCATTTGTGTGGCTATAAATCATCCACAGACTAAGAAGGCCACAAAGGTATGTTCCCTGTTCAGACCTCTTCTCTGAGCCCCAGGCTGATATGTCCAACTTCCTACTGGACTCACCTCTAAACTTAGCAAAGGAACTTGTCATGTTTTAATCCAAATTACTTAATCCACTGCATTCTCATTTCAGTAAATGGTATAGTCAACCAGCGATCTCAGACCAAAACCTAGCAGGCTCTCCCCCACAAATTCTCTGTCATCCTGTTACTCAGCAAGGCCTGTCATATCTCCCTTAAAATGCAACTACTTATCTACCTCCAGAACCCGTGTCTGAGTCATCATCAACCTTTTTTGAAATACATTATAAGCATTTTGTTTCCAGTCTCTCAATTTCTACTCTTGCTCTACTCTTGCTGTACTTACAGCAAGCAGAGGACTTTTTTTTGGAGAGGTTTTTGCTATAGGGCACGTGCACTCGCCAAAAAGACAGAGAGAGACAGAGAGATAGAAAGCAAGAAATCACCCCCAGGGAGGATGGCCACGCCGCAATCCTGTCTCCTCCATTCTCCTCTCGGGATCTTGGACATGCACGCACACGTACCCGGTGTGAGTTTAAGCCACCGGGACCAGGACTCGAACCACAGTCGACTATATGGGAGTCCAGCGACATAGCCATTACACTAACTGCTGGTCCCACCAGAGGACTCTTTTTAAAACATAAATAGGATCATTTCACTCTCCTCCTTAAAATCCTTCAATGATATCCCATTTCACTGGGACCAAAGCCTAACCTTGACTGTGACCTATAATGTCCTATGATCTGGTTTCCACCCAGTTCCCCAACTCATCATGAGCCATTCATCCTGTGTCTACGGAGACCAAATCAAACCTTAACTTCTACAAACACTCCACTTGCCTCATAGCCATCGCCCTTCCTGGAAGTTTCCTTCTATTCTTCACATGTTATCTCCATTTATTCATGAGGACTCCAAATCTACCTCTGTGGCCACCTCAAGTCCCATCATTCTCTCTCAATGAGTCCTCTTCATCTTGTGCTCATCCATAAAAACAAACTGTAATTTTGTTTGTTTTCTTCTTTCCCGTTAAGATTTAAGTTCAGTAAGTATATACGCAATGTTTGGGCTTCATCTGTATCAATAAATATTTATTAAATGAATTAAAATTCAAGTTTCTTTTTTATATAACTCTGTCTCAAATTCACTGTTAGAAAAATCTTTCCCCTCATTCCTCCTAACAAAAAATCTTTTTAAAAAAGTTTGCATATTGGGATCCCTCATTCACTCCTAACAACTTTTATCTTCCTAAATTCTCTGGCGAGCGCACGCGCCCTTTCTCCAAAAAAAGAAAAAAGAAAAAAAAAAGTTTGCATATTTATTATACTTCTTCCATGAGTGAGAGAAACTGAGAGAGTAAGAGAAAGAGAGAGGGAAAGAGAGACAATGTCCCCAATACAATCTCGATGCCATGATCAACTCCTACCCTTTGCCCAGCCCTGGATCACAGGCACGGATATGCCTGGTGTACTTAGAGAAGTCTCTGTGCCTGAATCAGCAACCTTCCCATGTAGGATTGCCTCACAGAGCATTGTGTTTAACTCTCTGCCATGTTCGAAACTCACTTCCCAATTCTGGACAGGATTTAACAGTAATTCTTTTCTTCATTTTTTCTCAAACACACACAGCTTTCACATATACACTCAAGAGAAGAAGGTGGAGTGAGTAGACTTTATTAAGCTAAATACTAGAGAGCCCACACTGCCCATCTGCAGGGATAGGGTCCGGCATCAAGTCTTCCAACCTCTTGAGATACTTCTTTAGCAAAGGAAGGAGGTTTTAAGAGATGCTGTGTCAAAGGCTTTCAGTTTGAGTGCCAGGTACCTGGCATTTGCAGTAAAAAGTTGTCTAGAGGGACCAGCAGTTGGCGTAATGGCTATGTCACTGGACTCCCATGTAGTCAACCGTGGTTCGAGTCCCGAACCCAGTGGCTTAAATTCATGCCAGGCACGTGTGCATGCGTGCCCAAGATCCCGAGAGGAGAATGGAGGAGAAGGGATTGAGGTGTGGTCATCCCCCCGGGAGGTGATTTCTTGCTTTCTGTCTCTCTGTCTCTCTCTGTCTTTCTGGCGAGTGCACGTGCCCTATAGCAAAAACCTCTCAAAAAAAAAAAAAAAGGTGTCTAGTTTCTGTGTGAAACTGTGGTGCTCTTGTTTTAGAGAGTCAGATGACAAATTTTAGAGGCAGGAAATTCCTCTCGTCACTTAGCTATCGTTATCCCCCAACAGTGCTCCTTTTCACTTCAAAATATCAGACCCTGTCTGTTCGTGTGTGAGAATGTTTGTATATTATTAGAGTATGTGAGTGTGTGTGATTGTGCTGTGGTTATACATGAGTGTGTGGGCATGCATGAGAGTGTGTATGTGTTTTTTTTAAGTGTACCTAAATGAGTCATGAATGTACATGATTGTGTGTGAGTACACGTGAGTGCATTGTGAGAGGCTATGTTGTGGGGATGTGTGTGTGTACATGAGTGTGTATGCCTGAGTATGTGAGTGTACATGAGTGTGTGTGCATGAGTATGTGAGTGTACATGAGTGTGTGGAGTGTACGAGTGTGCGTGCATGAGTATGTGTGTGCAGATGAGTGTGTTGTGAGGACATGAGTGTGTGTGTGGGGGGGGAGCTGTTTGTCATCTTTGAACCTGAACCTACTGATGTAATGTCCTGGGAGAGAAGAGTGGAGAGTGGGAAGTGGGAGAGGCAGCACCTTGGAGTGAAGAACAGAGGAGGAAACAGGAAAACAAGCATTTCAAAGGCGATTTTCTTCAAGAAAGCTTTCTGCAGATCTTGTCCTCTGGGCTCTTTTGCTGTGGGGAGTGCCGCCAGAGGACGGGCGCCAGATGGACCCTGTCTCGGGCAGCCTGGCCACAGCACTTCTGCAGAACCTGCAGGGCCAAGTCTCCCAAGCCGAAGCTGGTATGCTTCCAAGATTAGAATCTGGAAGGTGCTGCCCTTCTCTTTTCTCGAGCTTCCAGCTAAGAACCAAATTCCAACACCAGGATATGCTGTCGGCTTAGACTCTACCCCAGGAGTTTAATTCAAGTCCAGGATCTGAGAAGCCCCTTTGCAAGGCAGCAAGGTCCCACACAACTGTTCGGAGTGGCCCCTCCCGCCCTACTATAGAAGAACCAGGCTGGTTGTGAGCGCACTCCTACACAACTCTGCACTACACTCTGTGCACTCCAGAGACACTAGGGACACTGGCGTGTGCCCCCACCTTTGGTTTTAACAAAACCTAGCCGGCCTAAGAGAGTGAGCAGAGTCCCCGGACCAGGAGCCAGGAGTGCAGGGTGCCTCAGCGGCATTGACCTTGGGTGATCCAGTTCATGGCTCTCCTCTGAATTGCTTTCACCTGTAAGACTGTGCCGGTCTTGCTGCCATGGTTGCTTCTCATCTTTAGAGAAAATTAAAGATGACAACCCATGTGAGAATGCTCTGAAAACAGCCAGCACCCTTTGCAGATGTAAAATATTACCATCCATGATAATAATAATACAGAGTGCACATCTCTGCAAATTACTGTAACTGTATTTCTTTTACTAATCAACTTCAATGAAAGGCATGCTACATACAAGAGGGAAAACATCAATTTGAATCTATATTCATAAGCCTCTGAACTTTGAACTTTCAATTTCACCTAACAGAAAAATATTTATTTTCCCAGCCCATATTTCAAGAAAAAAGAGAAGATTATTTGCTATAATTGAATTCAATTTTATACTTCTGTCTATTATACTGCTATGCTGATTTAGTTCCTGTTACAGAACGATTGGATAATTGGAGGCACACACACATGTACACACACAAAAACATTTAGGGGCGAGATAGTGGCACAGTGGTAAAACCAGCAACTCAGCACAGCGAGACTCTCTGCAAGGCAATCCCACATAGGAGAGTTCCTGATTCAAGTCTGGAGGCCTCCCTGAGAACACCAGGTACACACATGCCCACGATCCGGGGCTGGCTGAGGCTGGGAGTGGGTCGCAATGTCAGGACCCTGTAAAGGGTGATGTCCCTCCCTTTGTCTTCCTCTCTCACTTATAAAATAAACAAATAAGTAAACTTAAAAAAAAAATCAACCTTTTATTAATGATGACTTTTACACTGCTTATGACAACTGTTACTTACTGAGTTCCCACCAGGGGACGTGGGAGAAAAACAGTGCCTTGCTTGGCCTGTCTCTTTAAGCTAAGTGGTCTGACTTCCCCTCGGCAGATAAGAAAATTAAAGTTCGTGGAGGTTCCTTTCCTCCCCAGGATAAAAATAAGTACGTGGCAGAACACTGGATTTGAATTCTGGTCTTTCTGAGTCTAAACTCCGTATTTTCACTTTTACATAGTACTCTGTGTAAACGATGTAGCAGCTATTGTCAAGAAAGCATACTGGAACATTCATTTTTGATTATTAAGACAGATGAATAAGTAATCTATATTTTGAAATCAAAATATAGCTCATCAGAATTGGTTTGTGGATATCCAGAAAGACTTTAGGAAATGCGTTTTGAGGTTTCAACACCTTATTGGTCATCAAGGTACAGCCCTCGTTTATGACGCCAGACTGACACTGGCTTCAGATCATCCGTGAGAAGAGACCACTGGGGCTTTGCTTCCATAGAAAATCAAACTGGCAGTTGGGGAGAGCTTTTTTCTCTTAATGTTTATCTAAATAATTAGCCTCTGGGTTAAATTACACACCAGTATACATTTGTTTTAATACCTATTTTTACTCCTCCTCTATGACAGTGGCCCCCACATTTGGTCACACATAGGTTCATGCAATGAAATTTTTAAAAATACAAATTTCAAGGCTGCTGCCTAGACCTACTGAGTCAGAATTCACCTCTAGTTATACCCCAACCCCAGGCATTTCTGGTATAGCTGGTCCATTGAATCACTGATGTGTTGTGATTTATGACCTTTCAGAATTGATTTTTTTTTTTTTTAATCCCAGCATTACATGGTCCTTATGCCATTTAAATCACTTGGCTTCTTTCCAGTAGTACTAAATTATAAAAACTACAGTTACCAAAAACCACAACTTTCTATAATTATGACTCAAATGGGTAACAGATACATTTAAAGTTTTGTACAGAGTCAAGGGAGAAACAATACTAACTGCCATCTAGTTCCCATGTTGAGACCTCATGTTGCAATTTTCGCCCAGAACAAATTTTATGTCTGAGCCATAAAGATCGAAGAGCTTCCCGAGAGCCCTGAGACAGCAGCCTCTCAGCCATTAGACTCAGCTCTTCCAGCTCCCAGTCACTTCAGTAAAGACTTCCAGCTTCTCTGAGCGCTCCACACTAACTACCAATTTTCTGTTTTCTGACGCACTCCTTTCTATATGGCTATAAGGCAAAAATGTTTTGCAAACATAGGTTGTTATTTTTTCCATATGTTAAACAGCCAGATGGAGCCACAAATAGCCGAGAATGTGACCCACAATGTATGCATTGAAAGGTGGAATTGCACAGGCAACAGCAGAGTTAGTTGAGTGCCAGAAAATTGCATTCACATGTGATTTTTTGCAAATATCTGAAAGCTTATCCTGAAAATAAGTAGGTGAAAAATCATCTAGAACAAAACCAACCAAAAAACACACCAGAACCATTCAGGTCCAATTCAGTATGAAATTTATCCTAAGAAAAATCTTTAGCATCTTCATATCTTTAACAGTTCTTTAAAGATGAAACGAGGTTTGTTGTTCTCTTAAACATCCATTACTTTCTTTCTGAAAGGCAGAATTATTTACATGCTTTGAATCATCTCCTCAATCTACCAGGAGATTTCTCCTTATCCCTGGTAGTATAGTGGTAGAGAAACAATTTAAGAAGGTACTGTATGCTCTCATCGCCGTTGTGTTGATTTTGTGACCTAGGAAGCCAAACCAACTTTTATTTTTTTTAAATAATTGTTTATTTAATTTTATTTATTATTATTATTTAAATTTCCTATAGGGCACATGCACTCAGCAGAGAGAGACAGAGAGAAAGAGAGAGAGAGAGAGAGAGAGAGAGAGAGAGAGAGAGGGAGAGAGGGTAAATGACAAAGCAAGCCACCAGGTCTAAGATGAACCTCGGTCAGCCATGTGGGAGTCCAGTGCCTCAACCGTCACGCCACCTGTTGGCCCCCCAAACCAACTTCTAATGGCCAGTTGAGAAATTGATCCATTGCAAAGTTCAGGCTCTTTTATCCAATAAAAGGTTGGACCTAGATGTACAAAGGATCTTCAAAAAGTTCATAGGAAATGTCTGTTATGAAAAAACTATGCATGGATTTCAAGGATTTTTTGCACCAAAATAAATTTATACTTTGATTTCCTTTCATAAATTCTTTGGAGTCCCTTCATAGTTGAGCTAGAGCAAAATAAAACTAGTAGGTCTACATGAAAACTGCATATGGATTTTGGGACTATACATGCTAGTGATGAATATGGAAATATGCTGGTAAGTCCAATCAAAAAAAAATTCCTAAGCAAGCCCCACTTTTTAAGAATGTATAAATTTGGTCAACTTGAAAATCATGGTGTAATCAAAGGTTTTCTTTATTCCTCTCCATTGAAGAGACATATAGGAGAAATAAAAGATCATCAATTAGGATTCCATAGGTTTTACTGCATTCATGTTATAACATTCAGTAGTTTGGAATAATGAGCAATTAAGGAAAATTACTGTTTGCGTGTGTTGAGAACACTTTTATAGGAACAAAAGTTTAATCTATTCCCTGTAATTAGACTTCTGTGATGTTCTCCTATACTTTTATATGGTTTTAGAAAAAGTCCATATGAAATTTATTCTTACTAAACCAAGTAAAAAAGGAAAGTTAATAAACTTTTACAGCTCAGCATTGAATTATGTAACAAATATAAAAGGTATTGCATACAATAAATGATAATAAATTTTGCTTTAATAACACTCACTGATAATTTGTTAAAGCTTTATTCTAAAAACAATGTTTTTCCTGTGTTGTCTTTACCAGCCCACTTTTCCTGTAGGTCCTGCAATAGGGACAAATACGGCTATTAGCTTTGCTCCTTACTTAGCACCTGTAACCCCTGGAGTTGGGTTAGTCCCAACGGAAATTCTACCCACCACACCTGTTATTGTTCCCGGAAGTCCGCCTGTCACTGTCCCGGGCTCAACTGCAACTCAGAAACTTCTCAGGACTGACAAACTGGAGGTACTTGAATTATATTTGTGTTTTCAGATTTGCGGTAAAAGTATACATCTATATAAGTGAATGCTTGTGAGATATTCATTCAGTCTAAGACACACATGCGCGCACACACACACATCTAAAACCAATACATTCATAATTCCATGGTTCAAAATTGATATGAAGAAAACTAGTCTATGGGAAAAGAATAACTTTAATACAGATAAAAGTCAGCTTCATGAAATAAGTGTTTAAAGACATATTTAACAATTAATATTGAGCAATGAATAGAATATTGAATCAATCACTGTGCAAGCCATAGAGGTGGCTCCAGATCCTGAAGGCCTATATGTGCCAGCCCTTGCAAGATCCTAGAACATTCTGAAAATGGATAAGTCAGGAGCTCAGAAGCCAGGGCAGTGGGAGACATTTAGGGACAGAAGTGGTAAAAAGTGGGACTACAACTATTTATCAATTAGTTTGATCATATTCCAATATTTTAAGAACAAGTATGGCTACTCTAGTATGTTCCAGAATATCAACCCTTACTGCACTGTTGATAAACAAGAGAGAATTGAGAGCTGGGTAAATTTTAGTTGTTAATTAAAACATTTTTTAACTTAAATTCAAGTGTTCTATAAAATTCAAGAAAATGAGTTCATCTATTTATAAAACATATTTTTTAAATTGCAAATCATAATCCTGTACTTTGTTGCAAAAGTTTCTCTTTAATCAGAGATAGAGAATTTAATTTACTTATCTTACTACTGTATCCCTATGATTCTTTTCTTTTCTTTTTCTTTTTTACTTTTTTTTTAGGTTTTTATTTCAGGTTTTCACCGTAGGGCATGTGTGCTCATGGTAGACACGGAGAGAGAGAGAGAGAGACAGTGGCAAAGTGAGAAATCACCCCCCAAAGGGGGATGGCCATGCTACAGTCTCATCTTTATTTTCCTCTTGAGATTTTAGACACACACACACCTGGCATGATTTTCAAGTCCCCAGGTCTATGGACTAGAACTGCCGTGGGCCATGTGGGAGTCCAGTGCCTTAACCACCACACCACCTGCTGCCCCCCCCATGACCCTTAAAAGGGTGTGTAGAGACTGACAGATTTTTCAAAGAGTTTTTTAAGTTCTATTACTAATTAAAGTTTAGATTATATATATATATATATATATATATACACATATATATATACATGTATATGTGTATATATATATATAGTTAGAACATACACTGTGCTGTATTAAATCATCACAGAATGTTCTTTCAATGTGCAATTGTTTAAATATTAACACAATAAATCTTGAAGGCAATAAAAGATCGCTGCCTAATATTCTGTGAATGTTTTAAAATTCAGAATTCCAAGCTGCAAATATTTTTAAAGGTACACATTTTTTTCACTTAGCTTCAATCTGGGGTATATGGATCCCCAGATGAAAAGAACGTAAACTCTAATTGCTACTACTGTGAAAAGATCTAGTTTACCTCTGTGGATATTGAATAGACTTTTCACAGGCCTGGAGAAGTGTTTTGGGCTCCACCTGCTGGACCCACAGAGCTTTAGTGTTCAGGATGTGACTATGCGCCCTAGAAAACAAATTAAATCAGCGGAGCTGGGAACAAATAGTCCTTCCCAACAGGGCTGGTAGACAAAGACTTATGTAGGAATGATTCATAATGACTTTAGCAGAGCTGCCTTCGGTGAATTTCAACCCAGGAATGAAGTCAGCAGCACACCAAGCCCCTTTGGCGAATGCCTGACGGCTGGTCTACACCTATGACTACTCCAGACAAGAGGCATTCCATTTATAGCGGAAGGCTTACTCAGAATCAGTAATTTTTATTTTGTACATTTTATGAACTAAAGGCGGAATTCTGGATATCCAAACACAGTGGTTTACTATCTATCCAAAATAGAAAAGCACTGATACGATTTGATGTTTACCCTGTGTTTTTGTTTTTTTTTTTTTTTTTTGAGAGGTTTTCGCTATAGGGCGCGTACGCTCGCCAGACAGACAGAGAAAGACAGAGAGACAGAAAGCGAGAAATCACCCCCCAGGGGGGATGGTCACGCCGCAATCCCTTCTCCTCCATTCTCCTCTCGGGATCTTGGGCACGCACGCACACGCGCCCGGCGTGAGTCTTAAGCCACCAGGTCCGGGACGCGAACTGCGGTTGACTACGTGGGAGTCCAGCGACATAGCCATTACGCTAACTGCTGGTTCCCTATCCTGTGTACTCTTCAACCTTGCCTGGCTCATGGTCAGTGAAACAGTATAAGGGATTTCAAAAAGTTTGTGGAAAAAATGGGATTAAAGTATGAATTTATTCTGGTGCAAGAGTTTGAAGTTCACCGATTGCTTTTTCATCATATGTATTTTCCATGAACTTTTTGAAGACCCCCATGTATTTCCCAAATATGTTTGCCTTTCACAAGACCAGAATATCATGTCAGTGACCCTCCCTACAGCATCACCAGTGACCAAGATGTGAGCCACCACTTACATATAGTGACTTTGGAACTAAAGCCCAAAAATAAAGAACTTACAATTCGACTAATTATTCTTTCCTGCTAATGATATTTACAAGCAGGGAATTATTATTTAAGTAATATACATATGTTATTCATGTCATTTTGTTTTGTCTATATTCAGGGCGTAATGAAGAATTCTCTTCAAATACTAAGGAAATCTTTCTTTGTACCATAAAATCGAGATCCGTCAGCATTCTCTGAAAATGAGAATTCTATTTACTTTAGAATTCTGAATAATTTAAAATGGAAGATTTTTTTTTAAAATGGCCACTTCAAATTCTGTCCTACTTCCTCCTATTTCTCTTTCTCTCTTGACATATTTCTCTCCTTTTTAGCTTTACTTTTTTATCTTCTTTCTGTGCTGTCAAATACATAACATAGTTACTTTAAAGTGACAGTCTTGGTGTCTTAGATATTAGAGTTCTGATTTATGATTGTAAGTTGTCATTGTAAAACTGGGAACACAGTAGGAGAAAACAGGAATATTCAGATTCACCCCCATCTTACTCTGCATCCTCACATAGGAGAGTCAGGTGTGTCCTTTTCCTCGTTTCTTTTTGGAGTTGTAACTCTATGGTAGCTTGATCTATGGTGAAACTATCCTTGCAGGCAAAAACAAAACAAAACAAAACAAAGAACAAAACAGTAACATTCTCAGAGTTTTAAGGATTCCAGTTAGACAAAGGATAGATGATGGATACATGACAGGTGAATGATACGTTACCCATGGAGACTGTCATTTTTTTCCCTTTGTTATTTTTACCAAAGGGCAGATTTTGAATTATTTTCTCAATATAGTTTTTTACTGTAGGGGCCCACAGGTGACACGGTGGTTAAGGTGCTGGATTCCACATGGCAACTGTGGTTGGAGTCCCGGACCCGACCAGAGGCTTGGAAAACACACCGGGCAGTGTGTGATTATTCATATCCAGAGTCCCAAGAGGAGAATGGAGAAAGGACCACAGTGTGGCCATCCCCCCTGGGGGACAATTTCTCACTTTCCTTTTCTCTCAGTCTCTGGCGAGCACATGCACTCTATGGCAAAAAAAATCTTAGAAAGAAAAATAACTATTAGAAAGAGGAGCAAAACAAAACTCAAATTCATTTGTGAGAGATTCTGGTCACTTGGGTGCTGGATCATGGAAATGTGATTGTCAGTAGCACAAAATCACCATGAAAAGATGGAAAAGGTATGGATTCTTGTTCTCCCCCCGGGTAGAGCGCTTGGCCATCAGGTTTTCTTCTTCCCCGTGTCCAGGTATGCAGGGAGTTCCAGCGAGGAAACTGTGCCCGGGGAGAGACCGACTGCCGCTTTGCACACCCCGCAGACAGCACCATGATCGACACAAACGACAACACCGTAACCGTTTGTATGGATTACATAAAGGGGCGTTGCATGAGGGAGAAATGCAAATATTTTCACCCTCCTGCACACTTGCAGGCCAAAATCAAAGCTGCGCAGCACCAAGCCAACCAAGCTGCGGTGGCCGCCCAGGCAGCCGCGGCCGCGGCCACAGTCATGGTAAGTGCGGCGCGCCCGCCGCGCCTCCCCCGCCGCCCAGGGCGTGCTCTCCGCCAGGGGGCGCTGTCCAGCGGCCAGGGCTTGGGTGCTCTTCCAAACAGTTGGGGAACCCGGAAGGCTGCTATTCCCGCTGCTCCGCTGCCTAAGTTTTGTTGTTGTTTCCTCCCTTTTTGTTTGTTTATTTTCTGTTTTGTTTTGTTTTGCCCTCCTTCCCTTCTTCAGCACAATAAGTAAATCCCTCAGGCGAAGGGCAGCAAACGTGAAATCAGTGCGCTCCGTTGACCACTTCCACTTCTGCTAAGATACTGCACTGTATTAGCTCTGGGTTTTAAGAGAGAGTCTCAGGGGCCTTGTAATGGACAGGAAAGTGGGCCCAGAGCCTCAGAGAGCCGAGGAGAAACACGGACGCCTGCAGCTGAGCAGGAGAAAGCAGCGAGCTTCTGAGAGCAGCCACCACCAAGAGGGCTATGGCTTTAGAGAAGGCCAGCAAGCAGCAAGGCCTAGCCAGGGCCTGGCCTTTCCCTGTTCCTGTTTCCCCTCTCTTCTTTCACTTATCACAAGAGCAGTGTTTGTTGAACTCCCCCACCCCATGACATTTTACGCAGAAGGGCAAGGCAGGAAACAGATGAAAATTGAGCTATGCTGGCTGGTCAAAACAAACAAATAGGCCGGTAACCCAGGTTTGCTTCCCTGTGTCACCTTCCTGTCTCTTAGAGACCAGTAGCAACGTTATTATGGTCAGCTAGAAGCCTATTACAGCTCCAGAATCTCCCAGCAGCAGCAACATCATCTTCACCAAGAAAACTGTTACACCTCCAGAATCTCGGTGTCCATCCCAGACCTTTGGGATCACAATTTGGATTTTAAAATTTCCCGAAGTCGTTCTGTATGCATGTTATCACTTGAGAAACACCTGCTTAAAACACTGCTTCTCAAACTTGGCTTGTAGAATTTAGGGATTTCCTAAGGATTTTCTACAGGGGCTGACATCAGTCCCTTATCCACAGTTACGTACTTAATACTTAATTCATCTGCATGTGGCCTGGGCAGTGGCATTGTTTTTTAAAGCTCCCAGGTGTCTCTAACGCACAAAGTTTGAGAATCACCACAGTAGGTTGTAGATATTTGTAAATAATTATCTCAGTGTGAGATCTCTGGCTTCTCAGAAGTCTACTTTATTGTATGATAGGTTCTGCTCATTCATTTATTCAAAACATTTCATTAGACCTGCCAAGTATCAGACACTTGCTGGAGAGAATAAATAAACCAGGCAGGTTTCCTTACCCTCAAGGGGCCTGGAGTTTAGGAAGCAGAACAATACTTGTCAATGACATTATGGAAACACATAGTGGGGTCCAGCGGGCATGGGGGACTCAGTGGCTGGTCCTCCTTGGCAAGGAGAGACGTGACCGCAGAGATGAAAGAAATTGTTTTAGAGAGCAAACGAGTTCTTTGTGCAGTTTTCTAGTCATTTTCATGTCACTGTCAGGAAGATGCTGGTTTTGTAATGAAACTACCCTCCTTCGGGTACCTTCCATCTTCCAGGAGATGGAATCCACTTCACCATCCACTTTCTGAAGATCATCCTGTGAGAAGTAACATTTTTTTCATTGTAATTATTCTTTTAGGTCAGCTGCAACTTATTCTGATTTGTTGATTGATTCTTGAGCATGAAGAACACCTTTTCCCATAAAATTTATATTGTAAGTCAGAACTAGGTATCCAGAAGGTCTCTAAGGCTAGTCAGGACTTTGGTCTCAGACAGAGAAACCCAATCAAAATTCCTTAACTGGGGACCAGCAGATGGTGTAATGGTTACATCACTGGACTCCCATTTAGTTGACCAAGGTTTGAGTTCCAGACCTGGCAACTTAGAATTCACACTGAGTGCATGTGTGCATGCCCAAAATCCTGAGAAGAGAATGGAGGAGAAGAGATTACAGCATGGCCATCCCCCCTGGGGGCGTGATTTCTCGCTTTCTGTTTCTCTATCTCTTTGGCAAACTCATGTACCCTATAGCAAAAAAATCTCTCTTAAAAAATAGCTTAAGTGAAAAAGTTAGACTTATGACATACAGTACACTTCAGAGAGGATAGAGGTAAAACAGCGTTCAGGAATGGCTGGGCCCAGGAACTGAAAAGCCAGCAGGCTCTCTTCTTCCCTTTAGGTGTTTCTCTTGCTATGTCACCTCCATTCCCTAAAGCCACCTTCTCAACATGATGTAGACCACAGCTTCGGATATCTATAGGGACACATCCCTACATCTTCTGGCAAAAGAGAAAGTGGTATTTTCTATACCAGCTTTTCTCTGCCTGTTCCTAGAAGTGCCAGTTTTAACAACCATAACATATTCTTTAGTCATTGAAGAAACAATGCACCTAGCGTATGTCAATGGCAGGTGACCTGGGCTGATGGGGACGAAAGTAGAGCTGGCCGTTCACACTAACAGGTCCTTTCTTGGCCTCGTATCTTGAAGTCTCAAATGTACTCTCTGTGCCCTTCTATGTGTTTCCATGTTACACTTGTCAAGATGCATAAAGGTCGTCTCAGTGGATGCTAGTAGAGTTAGTTGCCATGGTTTCTTGGACGATTAGATCATGCTGAGCTTTGGAGTCTCCATCAGTCAGAAGACTTTGCAGCATCTTCAAAGACAACCCAAAGGAAAGTAGTTTCAGGACAAAAGCCAGTGTCTTCCAGACAGTGACATGAAAATGACTGAATTTGTTGTGTCTTTTTAGTTGAAGTGAGAGGCTCATTGGAACCAGCCTAGATGCGATTGGATGAAGGCACAAGACCTCCGTATCTGAACCCAAAGCATTTCCACACTGCAGTTGTTATTGTGCAAGGATTTACCCCTAATTTCGATGAATTAGGCCCTATAAAAGAATGTAAAGCTTTGACTCCAGAAAGGAAATTTATTTCCTTTAGAGACTTATTCTCTTACAGTATCCCTTAAACATAAGCATCACACCCCCCCTCACGATTTTTTTAATGTGAAAATAAGCCAGACAGAGGTTCTTTTTGGTAGTTTTAGCACAAAGGATGTCTGATCTTCACGCAACAGCCTTGGTTCACATACACCAAAATGGGCTGATGCAAGGAGAGAACTATTTTGTAAAAGGAAATAGGACAAGCTGCCATCGGCTAGATAAGTCTCAATTGTTCCAGAAAATATGGACAAGAACTTTACATACCACCTTATTTGGCCACATCCTCTTAGGCCACGTGAAAGTGGCAGCCCCAATTATTGTTGTCAGGTTTCCTGAGCCTCAGATTTGGTCTTTGCCTGAAATGCCATGTGTGGGCCCTTAGCTTGCCTGCTCGGCCTAAAGTTGGACTGCCTCAATCCAGAAGAAGAGCCTGGCTGCTTGTCAGGCCTGTTCCTTTTACTCACCCATTTACCCAGAGCTGGAGGTTTTCCAGAGGGAGCAAAGGATCATAAATGTTGGTGAAGCTGACAAGAAGGGATGCCCAGTGCCTGGAGCATCGTAGGTGCTCAAGTAAAAAGAACCTCATTCTCTTCATGAAAGCCTAAGGGGGCTACTAGGAAGCCTCCTTAGTTACCTGGTCATCTCATGGTTTTTCTGTGTAGGTAAACGTAGGCCAGCAGTTAATATCATCTAAAACAGAATATCTGTCTATAAAAAGGCATGTAATAACAATTACTCATCCATGCAGGTGGTTTTAAACAAATTATACACATGCGCTTTGTAGTGTGGTCCACACAAGAAGTCAGTATGTTTGCCTACCTTCCAAGACCTTAGTGTGTGCTTGAGCAGAAGGTAATGACTTCAAGTCCAGAAAACCCACACTATGGAGTATTAGAGAATGAAATGCTGTCACTGTCCCACTTACTTCAGGACTTCAGGGTCCTCTGTTTCTTTAGGTTTCTGGATTATTCCAAATCCTAAGGAAATTAGGTTCATCAAACTAAGATAGGAAAAGGAAGATCACTAATCTTTCAAGTGACGATCGTAAGGAGAAATATTTAGTATCTCTTATTCTGCCTGGAGACTTCATCAAATGATCTTTTTTTTTGGACTTCATCAAATGAAGTTTCATTAAATGAAAATTTTCTTCATAACTACCAACGTAAGGGTAAAGACATAATGGCCTTTCTAGTTGACATGTTACAAAAGATTAACCCAGTCCAAGATTCATTCTGTAAATCCTAAGGGAAGGGAAAACTTGAGTTCAGAAAGTTGAAGTCAAAATGATTTTGAGTTTAACCATCAGTTCATGTTTTCAGTGAGAATAGGCCATGCCTCCGTCTTGAGCTCACATAAGTTCACTGATGCTCAAAAGCAAAGCAAAACAAAAACCTATGTTACGTAAAGTGTAAAACTGTACAAGGACGAAAGATTTTACACAAAAATGGCATCATGGAAATTATATGATGTCAGGCTTATATTTGAGGAAAGACTGTCCTAATCACAGATGCTTTCTTATTGTTGGGCGCAATAGTTTTTCTTTCTTTTCTTTTTTTTTTTTAATGTTCACGATACTATTTCACAACATTGATTTTATATTATTTGATGGCTTCTACCAAAACTGCCTCCTAAACTATTTTCTTCTTCACTGGCCTTCTAAATCTCTTCTCTGCCTTTAGCCCTTTCCATTTCATTTTCAGTCTCTCTTCCAACCCCCTTCTATGTATCTTCTATCATGTCCATGTTTTCACCCTAAGTCGTCAAATGGTGTTGAGCACCTTTTGTTTGCCAATGAAAATGTCATCATTTCCCATGTTGAGGGTTTAATTCTATCCCATTTTATTACAAATGCCAGAGGTCTACCTCAGAATTTTAGACTATAACATTTGTATTTCTTAGACAAACCTTAGGGATTTACCTATTGTGCTAAACACCGAAAAGTGGTGTTTCATTTTTTATTTGCATTGGAGTTATTCTGTTGAATTTCTTTATTTTCACAGACTTCCATCATAGAAATTTCAGATTTTTTTTTACAATTAATGAGGAATAGGAAATTTTTTCATTGTGTTCGAAATCAATCCATCTTTGTTATTATTTCAGCTGTTTAAGTGAAACTATCTTTCCAAAAGTATGGTTATAAGTTAAAAATAGTATTTTACCTCTAATTCTTCAAGCAGTTTTTTGCTGGTTTTAGTTGTTTGCTATTTTTAGCCATTATATTTGTTCTAGTCAAGAATTTCACTTCTTGTTAACTGGGTTGGTCACAGATTGTGGTTAAAAGTACAAATAGAATGACTAAATAAATCATTTTGGTACCTGAGGACACTAAATACCTTTTCAAAAGGCATTTTCTTAGTGAAATCCGGTAAGTTATTTGAGATTAAATTAAATTATAATTTCAAATGTTATTAAAAAAAAGAATGGATGATAAGTTAGTCATTAGAAATGGGATAGTGAAATAAAAATGGGAAATTCTGAAAATTCCCTACTTAAATTCAAAGCCTCAAAGCTTATAAGTTTGAAACCTTGGTCCACATTGCAAGACCCACACTAGCAGAGTGAAGAAAAGAATTGAGACAATTATCCACATGATTCAGACAAAAAATAGAGATCCAAACTCAAACAGTTTTGGCCAAATAATCTTGTGTTTGAATATTTTTTTGCCTGAATTTTTTGTCTCAGTTTGCCACTTCATTTTGTTAGGCTAGGTCTGAATTTAAAAGTACTTTTCTGGAAATCTTCAAATTGAACCTTATTCTTACTGAATACACTTCTTAGTGTATATTTGAAAACTAACTTATCAGAAGTTCTTCAGTCCTATGGCCCTGAAAAGTTTTGCATTTTTTCTGAAGCAATATAAAAAATGCTTATGGTGTGTATGCAAGCTGCTATTTTAATTAACTTTCCTGAATTTCAAACATCTATATTTTACTCTCTTATATGCTTTTAACTAAGGTATAGTAGATGCATTTTTGCTTCAATACTAATTTAAGGTGTAATATTCATTTCTTTAGAGAACATTTTTGTTGTTGTGCATGCCTAGTGTTTTGTACGTTGTATATTGCATTCAGAATATTTTTTTCCTTCTCACCTATCCACAATGCAATGCCGTTCCCATGATGCACCTCTGCTTGCTGTTTACCTGTATGTTAATTCGCTTGAATCCCATTGGCCCACTGCCATCATGTGCTCGCTGCCTGTTATTAAAAGACTCAGTCGACTGCCAAAGCAATGAAGCGACCTCTCGAAGCAACTGTAGACCTGGTACTTTGACCTTTCACCTTTCGCTTTGCATGTAGCTTTTCAGAGAACCATCTGAGATTTGTATTACTTGTAAAATATTGGTTGCAAACAATCATTATTATTAATTTATGGAAAAAATTTCAATAAGGTGTTTAGCCATCTCATTTTCATATGTAATCTGTGAAATAAATTAATTCTAACCACTTTTAATACCTTTTCCAAAAGAGTGAAGCAAATTTAAATTACTTGACTCGGAAAGTGCTCATTATAATTCTTATTAACCTTTAAATTCAAAAAATTGCCATTTAGTTAAAGAAAAGAATAGGTATTAATAATAACATAAATGCTTCTTTTCCCCCTTAGAATAGTTTAACTCATTTTAAAAGCTGAAGCCATTTTTTCTGTTGTTGTTGCTTGATAGTTTTTCTTTTCCTTAGTTGAGATGCTACCGTTTTGGGTTACAGAAATCATGCTTTCGCTCTCAATAACAAATTCTCACTCATTCGACATTGCCGCTGTTGAAATTAAGGTGCATGGCAGAGGCATCTCCTTAGCTGTCGTTTTTAAAAAGAATGTTGCAATTGATGATCTCTGTGGACACGGAAGGTGTGGTTGCTATAAGTTAGACATATCTTATTGAATTCTTCATTTCTAGGCCTTTCCCCCTGGTGCTCTTCATCCTTTACCAAAGAGACAAGCACTTGAAAAGAACAACGGTGCCAGCACCGTCTTTAACCCCAGCGTCTTGCACTACCAGCAGGCACTCACCAGCGCACAGCTGCAGCAACACGCCGCGTTCATTCCGACAGGTACGTGCCCTTACGTCCCAAGTCCTGTGTCTTCCTGCCCTTCTGGTCATGTGCTTTCTTCTCATTTCTTTAAGCTGTTTTGGTGGCATCTAGTTTGCTTTTAAAGGTACGAAACAGCCTAAAATTCATCGTTGTCCTAGCTAGCTAGACATATTTACCTTGTTTTGAATGATAGCTAAAGACTTGTTAGGATTCTAAAGCCAAATATTTGATAGAGTTAAGGGACAAAGAGTTAACCCATGAGAAACAGGGAACAGTTAGGTCTTTGGGTTTCTTGTAGTTATCCAAGCCCTGTACGATTGTTTATGTAAATAAGACCTCTTATGTGTGATCGCTGAAATTTGTCGTTAACTCTGAATGACCTAAAAATAGCAATTCCAATGAATACTAACCTTTTTTTTTCTATTTCTATTCAGAACACTAAAAACATTAGGCTATTCAAATAAAAGCAATTCCCTACTCATATTTTTATATCCATTCTATCTTTTTTTCCATCTTTCTCAACTTTCACCAAGTTCACAAATATATAGAGCTTGTACCCTTGGTTCCTAAGCCAATGCCTGATAAAACCAAGCACTGTGGTACGTTAACTCCCTTAACTCTCTTAAGAGATCAGTTATATTTATTATAGAATCTGGGATTTTAAAGGACTCCTAGTGATCTCCTCGTTCAGTTGATTGTTTTACAGATGAGAAAACTGAGGCCCCCTAAATGAAAAGTGACTTTCCAAGGTGGCAAAACTAATGAGAAAACAATGTCACACCCAGTGTCCATGTGAGCAGTCAAGCTTACAGGTCATCATACCACCTAGCCAGCTTCCATATATGGATTGCACAGTTCTTAAAAGTCAGATCAAAGGTTGTTTTTTATTTTTTTAATGGGATTTTTAAAAAATCAGATAAAAGTGGAGAACAAAAGAATAATGCATGATAGCCTCCTCTCATTTTTTTTAACCTACTTTTCTGACCACTGACACACACACACACACTGTACACAAACACGCGCAGTCTCCCGAGGCTCACTGGTTTTCACCTCTAAGTCTGTTTGACGATGGGGGACTTGGGCCTCGGTGGGAAGGCCATCCGTTGAGTCCTTCATTTCTAAGTCCGAATTCTTCAGCCCATGATAGTGAGTTGAAGGACAATGCGGACAAATAACAATTTGATGAAAAAGAGCTTGTTGACCCTCATTCATGCGGTTGAGCTTTCCCAGTTTATTATCCCCTTTCTTAAATACCGTAGTATATCAAGATTTAACATCAGAGGGAGCTAAACAAGTATTTCTGTGATTGTTTTGTTGGTACACAATCTATAATTTGACATGAATCAGTAATTTATGAACAATATTTATTATAGTAAACTATTAATAATGTATTAAGCAAAATGGTTTTTAGTGTTTAATTTTTCTTTTGTAATCTTAGCTTTGTACCCATATCTTAAAATAAACTGGTAGACTATTGATGGAATCTCTAATCCAGTAACTTATTAGGGCTCTAATACAATTTTAATTAGTGCCATTCAGGACTGTTACAGCATAGCAGTATTGGTAATCCACTTGAAAACATATTCATAAAACAGTTGCTAGAAGGTAAACTCCCCTTGAGGTCCTGTGTGGTTTCTACATGTAGCTCATTATAGGCCTCTTGGCCACTAGATATTCTAAGAGGAAAAAAATATTTAAGGAAAAATATACTGAAGGGAAAAACATAAAAGAATGAATCTGGAGCTAAGTCTTGCAAAAGACTCTGAAGCTCTCTGATAATATTTAACACTCCAATCCAATAATAATCGATTGATTAAATCGCTAAAAGAATCCTCACTTTAAAATATTTTACCTGGAAACCATTTATCTATGTCTAAAGCAAGGATGAATAACATCCTTGTGCAATGACTTGATTTTTGTTAATGAACAGTGTAATTTTAAAGACCAATATATGGTATTGGCTGTTGTGGTTGTATAGTCCGCCCTCTGGTGGATTCTTCAGGAACAGCTCATGTGTGTCTGGCAACCTGTGTACTGGGCTTTGGAAGCCAAAAACTGGGACCCGGTCCACTCAGTTCTGTGAATTAGGTTTTTCCAGCTGTTACATGATATGAGTATCCTACTAAATAAATATGCGGAACTTGTGTTCAAAATGGTATTTCCTTCTCAGAAATCTTCACTTTTCTCTTAAATGATGATAGAGAAAACAAGTGAAAGGAAATTAGTGTCTTTCTCCCACTTAAATCCAGAACAGAAATTTCTGTGTTTATTTTAGCTTGAGTTTTATTGCAGGCTTTCTTTCTTACAAGCCACATTTTCAGTCTTATTTTTTAAATGATAATGTTGCTAATCACTCATTGTTAATCATCGTTATTTTTAAGCCTCGGCAAATCAAAGGATGATGTTCAAAAATAATTTTAGAACTTGGTAGATAGATGGTGGGCCCATTATTTTTAAATGGACAAATGTTTTAGGCAAACAGTGACCGTAAATATGAAACAAGAACATTTTATGTTCTGGAGGTTGCCCTTTATGGAAAGGTCATTCACATTAAAGTTTTGGTGCTACTAAAATCCCCCCATTGACACAATGTGACTTTGAACTTTAGGAATTCCACCTCCAGGCTGGAAAGATATTAACATATTATGCCAAGTATGGCATTCTTTTCCTAAATCATGCTAAGAATTATCACCCTGGTTGATGCCCTAGCACATTTGCAGTCAGCAGGATTTCTTTTTTCCTTCTTGATAGACATCATGTTAGCCACATAATTATCCATTTTCTTTCCTGTGTTAGAGAAGTGGCAAAACCATACGCAATATACAAAAAATAGCAGCATAATAATTCTTGGCATTTCTCTGGCAGGTTTATTCTGAGTTACTGTAAGCAATTCTTATAGACATTATCTCATTATTCTTCAAGATGTTGCAGTTCTGTTAGCGACAGGCAGTTATTTGCATTTTGCAGATGGAAACACTGAGGCTGTGTCTATACTGCAAAGCAGAATGTATAATAAATGGAGTTTTCCAGATAATTCTGGCTCACAGATACTAGAGCTGAAATATTTGTGCGGCTAAAGCAGAAAATATTCGAGAAGGCTTTATTCATAGAATTAGTACCTTGCTGAAATGTTTCAGATGGTCAGGACAAAAGAAACCCACAGAATCCTTCCCTGATTTATTTCATTATATTGGAAGTCCAGAATAAAAAGAACGGGGAGATGCTGTCCCAAACAGTGCCTAATGATGACAAGTCATAAATGACTTGCCACACAACTTGGCAAAAGATTTATCAGTGTTGAGTGGAAACTATGTCTGCATAGTCACAACAAAATGTATTTATTTCATTCAATTCACAAATATTTCTTGAACACATAGTATGTTATGGGTTCCAAAGCCAGTAATAAGAATACAAAGGACTTCAGAGATGAGTGCTAATCAAATATAATACAAAGCATTACATAGGCCTGAGGGTAGGATGTGGTGAGAGTGAAGGATGCAATGAGTTCTGTCTTCAGCATGTGTCTCAGGTGATGGTTACAAAGGATATGGAGAAAGAAGACTTTCCAAAGTAGGAGAAATTCTTAAGACTTTGAAAGAGGAGTAAGATTTTCCCAGTGTGGGAAGAGTATCTAAGCCAATGAATGGGAAGAGTATGTTGAACAGGAAGCTGCCCATTATAGCTAGAGCATACGTTATGGAGTCTGTGCAGAGGCTTGAGGATGAAGGAGGTTGAAAAGGCAGAGATAAAGCTTGCAAAGACCAGGACCAGACTGGCATTGAGTCAGGGAGCTACACACATGGCAAATGTTACATGTTTCCAATAATCACATCATCACTATTAGGCCACATATAGAAAAAGGCTCACTGAATTAATTTGGTGAGCTTCTATGCCACACCAGAACTGAAGCCAAAGTAACACAAACAACAAACCCATGTGGCTACAAGAGTACCTGTAGTTGTTTACAGATGATGGCATTCATATGCATGACATGGAAAAGCTCTCCAACAAAGCCCCTCCACATTGGAACCCAGGAAAGCCAGAAGGGGCTTTGAATCCAGCCCTGGTTGACTTGAAAAGGAAATCGTTCACAAATTGAGTACGTCAGTACATTTTTGAACAAACTGCTCCCAATACACCTCTTACTAATGGCAAAGAACATTCATTCAACACATGAACCACCTACTCCAGGCCCACAGATCTGGACAGACACTACTTCTGCCATCCCAGAGCTTAAAAGAGAGGAGGAGAGATGGACATTTAGCAAATACCTATATAAATATATAACTAATTTTTTATAAGTACTGTGAATGAAAAAATAAAGAGTTCAATGAGATTAAAAAGCAGAACTGATTTAGATGACATGTTTGAGTAGTTTTCAAAAGAAGTGGCGTAGCGCTTAAGACCTGGAAGATGAAAAGAATGGAGTGCAGATTATTCTAAGCAGAGGAGACAGCTTGTGGGAAGCTTAAACATAGACAAAAGTGTGATGTGATCAGGTCGAAGAAATGAAAGGCTAATTTGTCTGGCTCATGTGCCAGGGAAGAGAGGTGTAGGACAGCCTGGGAAGGTGGTCAGACCAGACCACAGGGGGCAAAGAGAAGTGAAAGAATCACTTCCAGCAGAGGAGTGGCAAAGCCTACCTTTGGAACGGTTACTCTGCCAGCAGAGTGGAGAATGGGCTAAGGAGGGAACAAGGATGGAAGCAGAAAGACCAGTTCGGATGTTATCATGTGGCTGAGTCTAGAGATAATGGTGACTGGGACTAGAGAAGTGGTCGGAGATGGGCAAAGACAAGTGCAAGCTGCATTTTGAAGCAGGATTGCTTTGGCTTATGGGTGAGTTGAGCCTGAGGATTTCATAGGTGAGGTAGTGTCAGGCAGAACATTAAGTCTGAGGCTCTACAGAGATGGTGATGTCTATCAGGTATTTCCAGAGCTGGAAAAACAGATACTGTGCGAAAGAGCAATTGGGAGACACCCAAGTAGAGAGGGCAGGTGTGAGAACTTGGAGCTCAGAGAAAACATTCAGGTACAATTCATAAATATGGAAGCCGTGAGTAGTTAAATCAACCAGTTGAAGAATATACCTGGAAAAGGTAGAGAGTAGACGAAAAGGACCCATAACTGAGTCCTAAAAAATGCCAACAAATAGGAACAGAGAGTTCAGGAAATGAAATGAATCCAACAAAGTAGACAAAAGTATTTTCCAGAAAGAAAAATAATATGCATGTGTGTGTGAAAGAGAGAGACATCAGGTATCTAAGTGAAGAGAGTGATAGGTGTGTGAGAGAGAGAGAGGAAGCAAGAGAGAGGGATATCAGAAATCCAAGGGAAGAGAGTGGTGTGTGTGTGTGTGTGTGTGTGTGTGTGAGATCAGAAATCTAAGGAAAAAGAGTGGTGTGCATGTGTGTGTGAGTGATCAGAAATCTAAGGGAAGAGCGTGGTTTACTAAGAGGGAGTGATCAAGTACTAAGTGCTCCTGAGACACAGGAACATGGGATGCACATGGCAGAGTTCCTAGACTAGAGTGATATGGAGCTCTTTGGTGATTGGCATTTGCAGTTTAAGAGGAGAGGTGTAAATGAAAGCCAGATTGGAGAGGATGGAAGCATACATTGTGGGCAAAGAAGTAAAAGCGTATGTGTAGGCAGCTTTCCAGAAATTTGACTGTGAAAATGAGAGAAATAGGGCTAGAAAAAGAAATGGTGTCAGGAAAGGAATGTGGGGGGGAGTGTTTAGTGGGATATATTGTCACCTATTGGTCAAAGAATCCAGCAGTCCCCTAGTTAAATAGCCTCTTTTCCTGACTAGGTAATATTAGCCTAATCAAAATGTAGATTAGGCAAGTTCTGGTCCCTCTGGACGAGATTAGGCATCCCTCTGGTCTGAGCAGTTTAACAGAGAGAATAAGGACCCACTGATCTCAGATTCTTCACCTAATATCTCAGAAGGCAGTTCTAAAACCCCAAGTGTATGTGTCTGTGTCCATTAAAAACTTCTCTGGCACTTACGTGACACTCAATCTTCAGTTATTGAAACCTGTATACTACCCTGATTTCCATTCGGGGGAACTGAACCAGTTGCAGGTAGTTCCTCAACATTTTCATTACGGCTTTTGCAGTCTCCCACAACATATATTAATATTCATGGCCAGAGTGTTCTGATTCATGTCCAGTTGTAAAACTACCACAGGTAAGGCAACTGTTC
The DNA here is from genome assembly GCA_026018925.1 of Tupaia tana. NCBI lineage: Eukaryota > Metazoa > Chordata > Mammalia > Scandentia > Tupaiidae > Tupaia > Tupaia tana. The sequence goes on from JAKSZU010000005.1 coordinate 96,228,013, forward strand.
CTAAGGAAGGGCTGGAATCCCACCTCCCTACCTTCCACCTACCCACTTAGATACCACCTTGAGATTTCCTTAGAAGTCTTGGCAAAGTCTTCCTCAGGGGTTACCTTGTAGCAAAAATCCCTAGCCATGGTCCCAGCTCAGCCCCAGTTCTGTTGCCTCTACTATGTTTAGACTTTATTGCTAGGCAGCACTCCTTTATCATATGAACTTCACAGCAGAAAGGAGATCACATGCATATCTGGGTCACTATTCGGGAACCTCAGTCTTCCTACATTGCTGGGCTGTCAAGCAGGAATCTACAGTTTGCCTGCCCTGCCCTGCAAGCCTTTGATTTGGAGGATATACAGTCTTAACTACACTTATTTTCTTACTGTTGTTGATACAAAACATTTTATGATCAATCGAATGAACAAACTTTGAAGGCAATAAGTTTGATATCATCTAATGAATATAAAACCTGACCTGGATTTAGGAATAGAATTCTATTTCTAGCCTTCTCCCCTTGTCTCACACTATGCATGACCTTGGAGGAGTTACTATGCCTCAGATTTTTCATCTGTAAAATACCCACTCTTACCTTGGAGGATTAAGTTGATAATGTCTGTAAAATACTTTGAGGTCTTAGAGGAAGGACACTATGGCATTATCACATGTAACTCTTATTAAAATCATGTCTACCTATATGACTAGAAAGTGTGAAAAGTAAGTCTCAGGAGCGAGCTTGAAATCATATTGGCTTAAATAAGTCAGATATATTTGTGTCTGTACTGACAATGTGAATGGCCCTAAAAGACTGTTAACTAACCCTACTTATTTCTGGTTGTGCTTCAATCTCACTTTGAATGTTAACTCTAAACCGCTAACCTGTTTCTTTCCCTTTATTCACTTTTTCCACCCACCATTGCATGACATCAGGGTCAGTTTTGTGCATGACACCCGCTACCAGTATTGGTAGGTTTCAACCTTTTTTATTTGTCTTTTATATTGATGTATAATACCTTCACTTGTTTGAAATTTATTTCAGAGATGGTAGAAATGCTTTAGGAAATAGTAGATCTGAAGGTTTATTTGGCTTTAGAGTTAACACATAGGTTTTTAAGAATGTACTTGTATATTTAAGAAAATGATGGTTTTAATGTGACCTCGTGTGCTAAAACAATCACTGCAAAAACGGAAAACCACAAGTATGAGTCTGCTTTTTAATGATTTGTGTTTTGTTTCTCTTTATAGTTCATACGGTTTAGCATTAGCAAAAAAGCTTACTTTATCAGAGAGGCAGGCTAATTTCATCAATGTTTTAAAGTTTCATAGTGGTGTGCCTTTATCTCCTCTTTGCTGTGTGTTAGAGTTATCAGAGTTTCCCAGATGTATTTATTTTTTAAAAATGTAACTTGGATGTATTTTGAAATTAAATGTCTGAGCTGCCTTGCTTGATTATCCCTTTACATTTTAAGTTGCTTTATTTGTGATGATTTTTTGTACCTCAGCATTCCCTTAGATGTTACATTTTAAGAGTATACAGTTATTCTCACACATCCAATGCCTTGGTACAAAAGTCAGTCTTCAGGACAGATGGATTAGTTCCACTCAGAGTCGAGAACTATGCACATTGCCAGAATTCATCTATTCGCTGTTTGGCTATTTCAGAAGAACTGTGTTAAAATTTACATCAAGGCCATGGTTTTTGCTCCACACTTATTGACCCAAATAAACCTCGATACACAGCAATTCCAGTTCACATGAGCAGTTCCAAATTGAAAAAAGAAATCAATTTGATCATAATTAATTCCAAAGAACATCCTATCCCAAATTAGGTCTACATATTGAAGCTTCGGTGTTTTAGAATTTATCACTAAAAGGAGTATCTTCTCTTCTTACTCATTGGACATCACTGTTCATGTTTTAAGAAACAAACATTATTATACACACTGTAAACTCTGAATTGGGAATGGATCTATTGTTAGAAATAAAATGTTTATAAATACATCAACCAAAGTAATCTGCTTTGGCCTTTCTGGGAATCACTGATTATGTTTTAAAACTTCCTTTAATTGTACTTGTAATAAGCTATTTTCCCTTTTTTATTTCTCTCCCATGCTTCCTTGCTTTGCATTGTGATTGCATGCCATCTGCTGGTTTAACCCATGATGGCTTGCTGCTCTGATATTCACCATGCCAAAATACCACTTCTATTACCATAATGCTACACCCTCCTGTTCACTGCTCCCATGGTTCCCCTCCTGAAAGTACCCATGATGCACAGCGCTACGTCCGCCACTGTCTCTGCAGCAACAACTCCTGCAACAAGTGTCCCCTTCGCAGCAACAGCCACAGCCAATCAGGTTTGCTCCTTTTAAAGCTTTCTTTCACAAATCCCAAACTCTAAATGAGTGCTGATATTTAAAAAAAAAAAAATTCTCGGTGAGAATTTTTTTTTCATGTTTATCCATCAAATTTTATTTTTTTTAATTAGTTTATAGCAAGCATTTGTGGACAGGTTGCACTTATTTAGAGTTAACATTTACTGCAAATAATGATGTAGCTATGTTTTGTGTTGCACTGTTTGTTTTCGTACCTAATATTGTGTAATTAACCTGACAGGCTTGTATCCCTTTTAGTACAGCAGCACCTATCCAGTGGTTTGTGGATTGCCAAAGAAACACCGTAGAGGCACATCCGAGGGTGCTTCAAAACTGGCTCTATTTTGATTTGGTTGGCTCAGACCCTATCATCTGTTGGAGAGGAAAACATGTTCCTCTTGGACTGCCTTCCTTTTTTCCTCAGAATCAAATTCGAGTTCTGAATAAATCCTTTTAACATTTGACCTTGGTCTTAGGTGCTGCCAAACTCACTTGGTTCTCACTTTGCAATCCGTTCAGATACTGGCCTAAAAGTCAAATCATCCTGGAAGAAGAACATTGTGCCTCTGGGTTCACAAAGGCTGGATATCACTGATTAGGAACGTTTCACTCTGTTGGTTCCATGCATGTGCCAATAAGACCATGGATGTCTTATTTCTTAGTGAGAGCCAGTTGGTTGTTTCCTGCTCTGTGGTCACGAGCTGACTGGATCCTTAACCCTAACCAGCCACCTTCCAAACGTGTGCTCCTCACAGGGAGATGACTGTGAGGATAAATGAGCATAAGCTCCCACCCTGCCTGGAAAAACACTTGACCGTGCATGCTCTCCCTTCATAGAAGACCAATTTTGGTTTTGTGTTTAGTTTCACCTTTTTTTTTTTTCTTTAAATCAACTGTGCTAATAAAATGAAAAAGGATATAGGAATAGGCTAGAGGGAAGGGTGCAGCTAATAGGAGAAATTGGGAGAATTCATGCAGGGCATAAATGGTGGATTGCAGACTGTATCCTGCAGGCTGAAAGGGTTGACTCTTGCACCTTTTCATATTCAAGGGAATACACGCGTCCAGTGCTATAGGTTTCACATGAAAAGGCGAGGTGCAACTGTACTGGAATGGAGGAACCAAAGTGAAATTCCGTGACAGTTGCTACTGCTACTGCGCTCCCCGCATTGCGATAAAAACCAGGAGAGAGCAAAGTGGAAGAGAAGAGAGACCAGTGGGCGGCGTAGAGGCCAATATGATTCTTTAGCTCTTCATGCCCTTTGCCTAAAAATTGCCAGCCTGTCCTCTGAGAAAAGCCAGTGCAGCTTCCAAACAAATACAGCAGAAGACAGCAGGTGCAAATTCCTTAACTAGGAAGTTAAAAATAGTAATAATAATAAGGATGTGATAGGAGAAGAGGGGGAGAATGTGCTTTCCATTACTAGGTTCAAAACACCTGTCTTCACTAGCGCCTTCTTACTAGGGAAACTGGATACCTGTTTAAGTCTAAGTCCTGCCTCCTGAACCATGTTTATGTAATTCCCGAGCCAATTTTTGTTACAAGGCCCCTTTCAATGAAGACAAGTTTAAAGTCTAATAGTTTGTTAACAGTTAATTTTACCTATACTATGGTAAGTTAAACATCTCTGATACCTAGATACTTTGTTTAAGGAAGAAAAAAAGCCAGGCTAAATACTTTGGAGTTTTAGGATAAATTTCTATATACATAATAATCATTTGACCATGGGTTTATTTATATATATATATATATATATATATATATATATGTACATAAAATTTCTTGCCTCATGATTCTTTGGTTCTACTTGGTAGAAAAGAACTGAGAGAGTGCATATATGTATGTAGGTTTGATCACACGTGTGAGGAGACAGGAGTAAGAAACCTGGAATAGTCAACAGCTAAAATATCTCACTCTGGGAACCAGCAGTTGGCATAATGGCTACGTCGCTGGACTCCCATATAGTTGACAGCAGTTTGAGTCCCGGATCTGGTGGCTTAAACTCACGCTGGGTGTGTGTGCGTGCGTGCCCAGGATCCCGAGAGGAGAATGGAGGAGAAGGGATTGTGGCATGGCCATCTTCCCTAGGGGCTGATTTCTTGCTTTCTGTCTCTCTGTCTGTCTCTGTCTTTCTGGTGAGCACACGTGCCCTATATCAAAAACCTCTCAAAAAAAAAAAAAAAATCTCACTTTGAAGCAGGGTGTGATGGCAAAAGAACTAACAGGCTTAATTTCAGTTTAATCTAAAGAAATGTGATAAAAGGAATACCCCAACAACAGCTTCAAGAATTGTAGATTCTGTGTTTTGCAGTTTATTAGATGTAAGACTTGCCACTGGATTACACAGAAATGGTAGAAGAGAAACCCTTTAGCAGCTCCTCATGACACTCTGCTTGCACATGAAAACCACAGAAAAATAAATACGAGAAGCCTCAATTTTTGAATATGATATTCTTTATGTATTTGAAACAAGTTCCAAAAAGCAAAGCATCCACAAAAGACCTTAGAGATTCTTTTAGCATCCAAGAAGAGGAAACTCAGAGACTGTTAATGAGTGTGAAATACCAAGTTATCATCTTAAAATTTCACCCTTCATAAAAAAAAAAAAATTCAGCCCTTCAATTCAAATCAACTTATATCCATGCGATCGCCTAAGTCACTCAAACATAATGCATCTCAGTTTCCCCGTTCATGAAAGGAATGATGGAGCAAGATAGCCTCTAAAGTCCCTTTAGGCTCTCGAATTTAATGGTCCTAAAATTATTTTTCTCAACCCAAAGCATGAGATTATAAAGGAAAACACGAACTGAATGGAAAGTGGAGCTAATGATTCGAGTTCGGTGAACGATAAGCTTCCTGCCTTTTCTTCTTCCATTGAGCGATCTGTCTTTAACACAAAAGCAGAGTTTTGACAGGGTATTATAGTTAATTTGATCGATTCAGATGTCAGTTCAAATACTCCAAACCTCATCGGTATTTGTAATTGGATACGAGTCATTCAGAAATGAAGGGGGAATCAACTAGCACACCCCGTCTTTCCTGGTGTTCTTCACATGCTGCCCAAGGGTGAGCCAAGCTGAACACAGCAAGGCTGTAAATTCTGTCCTCAGCCTGTATCAAAGGGCCACCAGTGAGAGTTTAACTGAACTTAGACTGGTAGCTTGCAATTAAACAAAGACAGAGCTATAGACATTTGGGAAATATGAAATGGGTATTTTTTTGGTTGTTTAGCTTGGGGAGTGGATTCATAAAGAAAAACACAATAAAAATACTAAGAAATATTTCACGTTTCATTTAAGGTCTTTGGGCCTTAAAATACTAATTATCCTATTGTTAATAATAATAATAATAGTAAAACTTATGTACCAGGTATGATTCCAAATGATCTCTCTCTCATACAATATGTTAAACATTGTATATGATATATTCTATTCAGCTCTAGAGTATGTAATAGGATATATAGAGAGATGGAAAATCTCTTAATTCTTACAATACTTTTATGAGACAGGTCCATTATATCATTATATCCAATTTACAGATGGCAAAGCTGAAAGAAAAGTTAACTACATCTGCCAATAAATGGTCTTGGTGGAGTTTAAATCCAGTTAGGCTGGCTCCAGAAGACCTGCTGTAAGTCACCATGGTACACTGCCTCTCTTTATCATTGTAAATACACAAGAGTCACTTTTCCACAAATTAAACTATCTTTTGAGTGAGAGCCAATAGCAACAAACTCTATTACAAGAGTAGGAAATGAAGTAGTCTTGCTAAAGCAGTCCAAAGTGAGATGAATCCTAAATTGTGGAGAGGAACTGAATTTGAGTAGAGATTAGAGCTAATTAGGTAAAATAGATCATATTTAGAAACTATATAGTACACCTCATTTATTCTATGTGATATTACAACCAATGAAAATTATAAATCATTTCTATAGAACAGTGGTAACCTAAGAAATAGTCATTAGTTTTAGTAAAAGAAGTTAACAGCTTCTTTTATCATAGATTTTACTCCTAACCTCTACCAATCATCTCATAAATAACTTGGTAATAAGGAAAGTCAGAAAAGAAAATGATAGTAACATGTAAGTTAGGCAATTTCATCGCACTAACAATGGACCATGAAGGGTCACTATGTAGATATCTAAGTTGAAAACAAATATAGTCTTAGAGTACTGTTTACCTAGCTTTTTTACATTATAAGAAATTTTGTTTAATAAAAGGAGTGTGCAGATTTAACCTCCTATAATTTGAATTATTATAGTACTCCATGCTGTAATTGCTTTAGTATTTTTTATTTAAGATTTACATTCCATTTCAAAGGGAGATTAATTTCCAAATAAATTTATCTTAAGTCTTGATTTCTTAATTTATATAGATTATTTAGTTTTTCTAATAACATCCTTAAAGGCTCAATTAAAATACAATTTATATTCAGAATCTTTTCCTAAATGCCTCCCTTCATTCTTCTCCAGCTAAAAGTAATTTTTCTATTCTCAGAATTCTGCAAGACTTTGTCTGCATATCCCTTAAGACATCATCATTAGTTAGAAAGACAAGTGCAAGTGTAGAAAGAAAGATGGGAAAATGTGAAGTTCAGCTGCAGAAAAACTAACATCTGGATTGATCAGAACACCAGTATGCGGGAGCAGTTGCATCGCAGGTGTGACGCCAGTGATGCAGGACTTTAATGCCAAGTTAAAGGGTTTAGTCCTTACTTGGCATTGAAAGGTTTTCAAGCAGAAAAGTGATGGAACCAGACCTCTAGAAGAATGAACAGACTGATTCAAAGTGGAGAGTCTGCAGAGAACCTAAGACGTTTTCACAAGGGCCTACAGTGGGACAGTGGCAGCTGGCAAGTGGCATATTTTGTCTTGCCTTTGCCATTACATGGGGACTATTCTTTTTTGTTTGCTTGTTTTTTGGTTTTGGTCTTGTTTTTGTTTTTGTTTCTACCATAGGGTACATGCACTTCCCAGAGAGAAACAAAGAGAGGAAAAATGAGAAATCCACACCCCATAGGGATGACCATGCCACAATCCTGTCTCCTCCATTCTCCTCTCAGGATTTTGGGCATACGATGCACATACACCTAGTATGATTTTCAAGCTGCTGGGCCCAGGACTCAAATTATGGTAGGTCATGTGGGAGTCCAGTGCCTTAACCACGGCACCACCTGCTGGCCCCAGGAGTGTTACTTTTAGCCAAATAAAAACATTATAACAAAATTCAAACCTGTCCAGACAAATTTCAGCTGGCAGAAAGAGAGATTTGGGCTGATGGGAAAGGTTAACCACTGAACAGCAGTGAGGTGGACTCACTGGTCAGATACCTCTAGCATGCCCATTTCTAATAGACAGCTCCCTATTTCCTACTAAAATGAGACTTTGGATCTACAAAAGCTCAGAGACCTTCCAGACCCCTGTTTGAGAGGGTCTCTTCAGCTGTGAAATGAATATATACTGCCCATGTCTCTGCATTACCGCCTTGTGAACAGTGCAGGTGATCATTCGTCCCATTCATCCTGGCGTGTGAGTCCACACTAGGAAGCAAATTCTTACACTCTGATTTTAGAAGCAATACCTTCAAACTGATGAAATCATTATATTTCTGGCAATAAGTTAACCAATACTTCGTCACATCTCCAAAAAGTGTTGATTTATGTTCAAAATTAGGACCTCATGGTCTCGGTGCACCTTTTACACCCCCAAAGTAAGTCTTTTCAACAGAGAGTTAAGTGGCTTTAGGAAGATTTTTATTGAAAAGTAGTAGAAAATATATCATACATATAGAGCCCTTGATTTATTAGAAGTTTTAATTAGTCTGCAAATCCCATTTTTTAGGTATGCCTGACCTATGTTTACTATGTATGAAAATCAATTCCAACAATATCTTATCCAAAAAATAACATAATTATATGTAGCTAGATTTATATATTGTGCTTTATCTGGCCTGCTATAAATCACTAAAAAAAGGAAGAGAAAAAGCTTAAAAGCATCACACTTTCCTTATTCCTCACCTCTAAATATGAATATGACTTCAGAGCTATTTGCATATAGGTTCACGGATATATAAGTTAATGTATACTCACCAAGAAATCTAGAAAGGTAAAGCTGTGCTTTATTTCATCTCTCATCTCAGAGTTTTATAAAACCTCTATTATTCAATGCCATCTGTCAGGGCTATATTCAGAAAAATGTAGGAGGCATTAAACATTCCCCACTATTCACCACTTGACCCATTTTGGGGCCTGTATTTGTTTCAGAAGAAAAATCTTCATTCCGCAAGGCCTCAGTGTAGGAGGAGTAGGCTCCTGTCAGATCCCCCTCCTGAAATACATGGTAGAATGACTGGCCTCTGTGGATGGATGATCAAACTGTGAAACATTCCCTTTTCTCAGTTTGCTCGTTCCTGGGAACAGATTACAGAGAGCAGCTGGGCCCCAAATATGTTATTCTCCAAGAAAACAGAGACAGCAACTGTCAGAATCCGGCCTTTGTAAATAGTACTCTGGGCTGAGACATCTCTGTCAGTATTCTACCGCTAGAGTTTTCTACCTGCCTTTAAAACTCTTTACTTACATCCTAACTCCGGAGAGTGAGTTCTGGTTTAGTAATGGACCTGAGTCCTTCGGATGAAGCAGAATTGCCATATAAAATATTGTGGAGAGAAAGTAGGAACGTGTGTGTGTGTGTGTGTGTGTGTGTGTATACACAGGTACAGAGAGAGAGATTTTCCCTCAAGTGAAAAAAAAAAAAAACTATTAGTACAAAAACTACAGCATTTGTATTCAGCTGACTCTATTAGTTAAAGCAACTTTGCAATTTGACTTAAATTACATTGTTCGTTATGGCTAGGGCTTTGGAAACCATGCTTGCTAATATTGTAAAAAAATAATTTTAATAAAAAATAAATTTGAGGGGAACCAGCAGTTAGCGTAATGGCTATGTCGCTGGACTCCTACGTAGTCGACCGTGGTTCACGTCCCGGACCCAGTGGCTTAAAACTCACGCCGGGTGCATGTGCGTGCATGCCAAAGATCCTGAGAGGAGAATGGAGGAGAAGGGATTGCGACGTGACCATCCCCCCTGGGGGGTGATTTCTCGCTTTCTGTCTCTATGTCTCTCTTTGTCTGTCTGGTGAGCGCACGCGCCCTATAGCGAAAAACCTCTCCAAAAATAAATAAATAAATAAATAAATAAATAAATAAATTTAAGGGAGAGAATTGGAGTAGTGGATTCAGACCTAAGAGCAATATAGAGGTAGATGAATCTTTCTCTTCAAGAAACCAGAAAATAAGACAATAGACCTCTTATTTACCTGCCTCAGAGCAGCTGCTTTGCAGGACTACAAAGAGGTCTAATTATTAACTGCATTTTCAGCTTCTCTAAGGAAAGGCTAAGTTATGTAAGTGTTGTAATCTAGTACATTTTCATTTTTCATGAATAATTTACACCTCATGGTGAGAAACTTGGGTAGAATTCTTTTGTATGTAGCACCTAAAGACATAATATCAGTTCCAATTTTGTGCTGCTGAAGGGGAAAATGTCAAGAGTCCTTATGTGGAGCTTTCTGCCTGCTGGATTGTCCTACTTATTACACCTCAAATCCTGTCTTCTTTTGCATTTTGATGGAATTTGGGGAAATCTTTTTAGATTGAAAAAGTCACATTCCCAGTAGGATTTTAGCTTCTGTTGATGGTAGTAAAGTCATGCTCCATTTCTCTAATTTTAGGTTTTCTTGTTTGAGCAGAATGAATATATAGTTTTCATCGTGTGTGTGCGTGCGTGTGTGTGTGTGTGTGTGTGTGTCTATTTCCAGCTCTAGCTCTGTAATGGAAGCAAGGCTAGTTTCAATGCAGGGATTCAGATTTGTTTTCAAGGTTCGAATGAGGAATAAGGTCTCATTCTTACTAAGAGCTGCTGTAAATAGGAAAATCTTATTCATGGGCATTTATCTGCTGTTGCTGCCACCTTTTTACCCTCTACCTGTGTCTGCAGGGAATTTGTGCTGGCTTTTCTGTGCCACAGACAGGAAGGAGAGAGAAAGCTGATGGGTGCTCCTTTTACCAGATCTGATGCCTGTGTGTCCAAGATAAATAGGCATTGAGTCTAGCCCCACAGCCCCTTCCCCCACTCCCTCTGGGCTACACTGACGGAGGCAATGACTTCCAAGACCAGACTCATCTTAGAGCCACCCGTTTTGGAAGGTGCTAAAGATACTTGGGAGCTCACTGCCTAGTCAGAGATGTGACACAAGCAGAGCATGTTGTAAAACAAAGCCGTCCACTGTGCAAGTCCACGCGGCTGCACAGGCCCAGAGCTCCATGGCAGGGCCTCATCCCTAACTTGCTAGGGATCTAGGTCTAAGGGGTGTGTAGGAACCAGACAGGTAAAGGGCAGGTGAGGTTGTTCCTGACACCGTGACCAATGTGAAATTCAAGAGGTGGAGATGGTGGGGTAAGGAGAAAAGAGAAATCACACTTCTTGATGCACTAGCATTCCACGTACATTTGCTGTCACATTCAACCCCCTCTATAGGCCGTAGTTTCCTTTTACATGGGAATAAATCAAAGCTCAGATGTGGTAATAGCTCCAATATGTAGTGGAGTCTGCATTTAACCTCATGTCCGTCTGACCTTGAAGTCAATGCTTTTTCCTTTATCTTGCATTCTTCCCTAATAGCATGTGCGGTTTAGAAAGGCATTTCAGGGAAAGAGAGAAAGAGAGAAAGAGAGAAGAAAGAAAGAAAGAAAGAAAGAAAGAAAGAAAGAAAGAAAGAAAGAAAGAAAGCAGGCAGGCAGGCAGGCAGGCAGGCAGGCATTTCAGATTCAGTCTGAGACTATCTCATGGTAGAAGTAGATAATGCAGCTACGATTGTATCACATCTAAAGGAGGGGGATGCTGGTTCATGTGAGGTGAACAACCTTGATTTAGGCCACACTGCCAGTTGGTGGGAGAATGTGTGAAGACAAGGGTGCAGGGGGCAGTTCTAGGAAATGCAGAGGAGGAGGTAAGGAGTGGGTGAATGGCAGGATGAGAACAGGACAGGAAATGGGAAATGTGAGGCTTAGAAACAGGCATCTACTGGGAGTGAGTGGGTAGGGAGGGGCTGGGAGAGCTAGGCTGAGTGCAAGTTAACTGCTGAGGGAGCTACTTCATCAATGGACTGATGATTGGGAGAAAAGAGAAAACTGAGGGAAAAGATGATAAATTCAGAATGAAGAAAACTCAGACAGGCTTTATGATTCTTTATTTTCCTTTACTCACTCAAAGCCTGTTCTCTGGCTTCTACTGTATCTACAGATTTCAACACCTTTCTCCTTCCCTACCACATAACTCTCCTAGGAGACATCTCTCCCATTGCCTTCCATAAAAAGAATGTTCCTTGTCTACAGATTTTCACTTTGATTTGTACTGTAAAGGACAAAAATGTTAAATGGTATTTTCTAACATCGGTTTATTAAAAAAACCTATAGTATTTTAGTATTTAGAACCCATCATGCTTCAGCATCAAGTATAATTTGCTGGAGCTTTTCATTCATTTGCTTTATTTTGGGTATCAAATTAATTTTTTTAATTGCCAGAAGGTGTGTGTGTTCACCACAGAGAGAGAGAGAAAGTATGCTCCCCCACCCCCACAGGAGAACACATTCACATCACCATTATTTTTCCTCCACTTCTCCATCATGTCAGATCTGTTGCACATGTGCGCATACACACACAGACACACACACACACACACACACACACACACCCTTGGCATGTTTTTCAAGCCAGTGGGGCTGAGATTTGCACCTGGTTTGAATGTGTGAGATCCGGTTTCCTACGCACAGGGCTTAACTGCTATGCTATGGCCAACTTCGTGGACAAATTATTTTATTTTACTCCCCTTGCTTTGGCATTTCCAAAGATCTCAGAGCTTGCACAAAGAGCTTCCTGTAATCAAATGAAAACACTTTACGATTTACCACAATACATTTCTGGACATGGCATCATTAACCTAATCATTGTAAAAAGCCCCCCATTGTCCGCTAGTCACAGGCACATAGGGCATCATAGGTCTTCCAAAGCCAGTGTCAACTAAGTCATGGATCTAAAAGGCAGTAAGCTATGAGAGCAAATTTACCACCATCACACTAGACCTCTCCAATAACATTGAAAAGAAATACTGTGCTGCCAAGTATGTTAGATGCTGGGAGTAGGATCCCAGATCTGCAAAGTGGCTTGCCTGGGTCATATAACAGTAAGAGAACCAGGTCTAGAGTCTGGTTATCTGTGTCCTACCGACCACAATGCTTTTCCCTTCACCACACGGCCTGCCTGAGAAATGCTGTTGGTGGTCATGGAAGGGTCCCCCAAAGGCTACAAAGCACAGTGACAACACAGACGTAACCTGAGCAACTGCCCTCCACGTGCCAGACATTGTGCTAAACTTTTTATGTGAATTACTACTTTCTCATTGAAACCCCAAATGGCCCTATAGATACTATTGTACCCCCACTTTACAGATGAGGAAACTACAGTTTAAAGAAGCTGAGAAACTTCTTGCCCATGATCATTGCTACTAAATGGAAGAAACATATTTTGCACCTTCTTCAAACTCCTAATCTTCCATTTTCCAGTGAGAAGAAGGTCCCCAAGTGGCTAAATGATTTACTTAAGGTTACATAAGGGATTCGAAACTCAGCCTCTTAATACCATGATGGTCTTCCTTCCCCTCCACCAAGCCGCAAGTCAGCATGAACATGCCACCTACGCAGTTTTTATACACTCAATAATTTTGTATTCTCCTTACAACTTAGAAAGGTTTCTGAGGAGATCCAGAACATACCCAGAGAAATATAACTTGATTCCTTCTTTTTTTCTAAACATTTTTTTCAAAAATAATTTTGTAACCATTCCATTAATTGTTCTTTCAATATTTATAATTGTTATACAGACATTTGTGAAAGGATCCAGAGAACCATTGTAGTCATGAGGACTCAGGAGGGAAGGAATTGTTTGAAGCGATTGTTTGAATTGATTCTTATTGTTAATGTTCCTTTCTTCACTTTTCTCTGACCTCTGTAATGTTAAAGATGGCCTTGAACAAAGAAAGAAGCTAAAATAAGGAAATCTAAAAATGTGTAATACATAAGAAGGAAAGTTCTGTTGTATTCCTTTGCCTGAACAAAGCTGTTTAAAAGTTGGCTGGGTTTAGGTTTTTTGTTTCTTTCTCTGTTTAAGATAAGCTATTCAGTCCCCTCCTTCTCTCTGCTGTTTTTATTTGAACTACGTGAGCAGCAATGGTTTGTAAATTGAAAAATAGATGGTCATTACATAAGACTGGCTACACAGAAGTGTCCATAAATAATCATTTACTCTGAGCATGAAGATCTAAGAATTATCAATACATCAATGCATACTATACCTTGTCAAAACAGCCGCATTTTGTGCTACACTAGGTAATTAAGATAGCTGAAATATTACCATATAATAATAGTCATATTTATCCAGTACTTACTACCATGAAGCGCTTATTAAATACATTATCTAATCCTTAAAACAACACTTTATTGTTCTAAATATTGTTCTATGTGTTACAAATGATTTTTAATTCCCATTGTAGAGATGATCAGTACTAAAAATAAAAGATTTCGAATCACTTACCCTTTATGACACACCTATTAAGTCTAAGCTGACTTAGACTTGAAAGAACAAGAGACCTTGTGTCTCAGGAAATCTTAACCATCTATTGCCGTGGACACTGATTATTGTACACTGCTAATGACTTTACAATATAAGATTCTAGTTTAAAAATTATTAATATGGGAACCCACAGATGGCATCACGGTTACATCGCTTGACTCCCACATAATCAATTGTGGTTTGATTCCCAGACCCAGTGACTCAAAACTCACACCAGGCGCAGGTGTGCGAGCCCAAAATCCTGAGAGGAGATTAGAGGAGAAGGGATTGCAGCATGGCCATTGCCCCAAGGGAGTGATTTCTTCCTTTCTTTTTTTTCCCTTTCTCTCTCTCTGTCTTGCTGGTGAATGCACACGCCCTATAGCAAAACAGCTCTCTTTTAAAAAAGAAATGATTAATATAAGTTGCCAGGACTTTAATGAAAAATCAGAGAAATTCAGTCTGTATTAAGTCATCAGTGACAGAAGAGGATATACATAAATAGAATGGGATTTTCAAAAATCTCATCAAAAAAACAAGTTTATTTCCAACATATGGAGTGCCTTAGAAGTTATATAATATTTAGGCCAGCTGGTAGTGTAGTGGTTAAGGCACCTGGATCCCATGTGGCCAACAATGTGACTTGAATCCTGGACCTGGAGACTTGAAAAACACTCTAGTGCATGTGTGTGTGTGTGCATGCCCAAAATCCTGAGAGGAGAATGGTGGAGGGACTGTGGCGTGGCCATCCACCATGGGCAGTGGGGAGTGCTTTCTTACTTTCCCTCTCCCTTCCTCTTTCCCTCTCTGTCTCTCTCCCTCTAGCTCTCTCCTCAGTAAGCCCAAGAACCCTGCAGCAAATTTTTAAAATAAAAAAGAAGAAATGATATAATATTTAAATACACAATACTACTGTTTGAACTTCTTTTTAAATAGAAGTGAATCCACATTTTATTTAAGATTATAAATCCTAAATAAAGCCTAAAGGAAGGGAACCAACATTTATCAAACTACTATTCTATATCACATACTTTATATACCTTATTTTTTTCATATTTAACATAACTTTGTGAGTGTCTCATCCATTTTCCAGAGGAGAGCAAATTTTAGCGAATAATTTGCTTAACATTCCAGCAAGTAGGAAGTGGCTGGCCAGGTTTCAACCTCAGTTCATCTGCCCATAAATTCAGTTCTCTGATGATGCCACTATATTTGAATTATGTTGAGATCTTTAGTCAATGTAGAATTGGGATGAATCTCTTTATATGACTCTCTGTTTAAAATCTCACTTCTGAGTTTAACTATTGACTTTAAAAAGTTTTAACCATCAAAGAAAAGTTTAACCATCAAAGCAAAAACTTTGTAGAGACCCACAACAGAATAAGATCTGGTCTGAAATACAGTTGATTAGTGAGATCAGCAAGGGAATTCAAACTCAGTCCAATGGGGACCAGCATGGTGATTAAGGTGCTGGACGCTACCACATGGCAGACCATGGACCTGGTGGCCTGCTTTCTCACTTTCCCTCTGTGTGTGTGTGTGTGTGTGTGTGTGTGGTCAAATTAAAATAAATGAATAAATAAAATTAAATAAATAATTTTTTTTTAAATATAAGATTTCTTCTGGGAAAAAAAAAAAAAAAAAAACAAAAAAAAAAAAAAAAAAAAACACAAACTTCCAACGAACAAGAGCTGCAGAGCAGAGGGAGAAAAGGGCACCACTGCCCCTTCCCAGAGTGGTAATCTGGAGGAAAATGCTGGCTGAAAAGGCCTCTCATCCAGACTTTTGCTTTTAAATCTCTTAAATAACCATTTTTTTTAAAAAGAGAGATACTGTTTTACTCCACTGTCTCCATAGCACCTCACCTTTATCACCTTTATCAACCTCGGGTAAATCAAGCACAACTAGTTGAGAATGAATGTTTCATTCATTCCAGGACAACCTGGAGGAAGCAACTGTGAAGGGAACAGAGGCTTCATGGCTGCAAGTAAACCCATAGAGCTGAATTAGGAAGTGAGCTGAGGGTTTTAAGGATGTTTTGGGCACACAGACACAAAGCCCCAGGGATCTTACCTTGAAGCCAAACATGAGAAAGATAAAAGAAAAGCTAGGAGGAAGGGAAAGAAAGAAGAATGAAGGAAAGAAGAGATTAAGATGGGCAGAAAGGAGAATAGGGAGCTATTACTTAATGGGTCCAGAGTTTCAGTTTGGAATGACAAATTCTGGGGAGAGAGTGGTATAACTCCACAACAATATAAATGTCATTAATGCCACCACAGTGGACACTTAAAACTTAACATTTTAGTCATTTTAAATTTAAATTCTAATCATTTTAAAATGCTATGTCTATTTTACTACGTTTTTATAAAATGAACAAGAGAGCTGAATGGGCATTTCCCCAGAGAAGAGGGGATTAAGATATCTAATTGTAGCTAGGGTTTTTTTTTATTATTAAATCTTACACTTATAGAATGCTAATTTGTACATGAAAAACTATTTATAGTTGCCATGTTTCCCTTTCAGAGCTCTGTTTTCATAAGGCAGGTAACTGAGTGCAAATGTTAGAACCAGGGTCTAACCTGAGATGTCAGCCCTTAAAAAAAAAGCTCGTTATTTATTCAATGACAACGTATCTTCATATTTTCTCAACAGAAGTACAGTATGAACCCACCGTGTGTCATGTCCATGTATGTGCAAGGTTCTAAGACAACAATGAAAGCAACAGTCCTTGTTCTCATAGTTCTGGCACAGTGAGGGGGAAGGCAATAAATCAAGATGGAAATAATTAGTCAAAGTAATTACCATATAAGAACCATCTCCAAAAGTCCGTGGTGATGCTGAGAGCAGGAGCCTAAGCACTGAGCTTGGGTGGGTACATCTAATAACAAAGACATGAAAGAAAATGTGTGAGTGCTCTTTATGCATTTTCCTCTTGGGATTTCCACTTTGCCATTTATTACACCAGGATACTTTGGCACTTCTTGTGGAGTTATTGGAAAGGACAGACGGTAACCCGGCTTAACCACCCCACCCCACTGTGGCAGTGCCAATGTGATACATGCAGAGTGAGAAACCGAGGCTCGGAAAGGTCAGCGGTCTGGATGGTGGCATAGAAAAGCCAACTGAAATCCTGCTCCAGGACTCTGATCGTTTCTCTGCACTCTAATTTTACGCACAATTGAATCGTTTTGGTAACCCCTTTTTTCTCTGAGAAACACACTGGCCCACATACGTGCATGCACGCACACTGAAGCAAAGAACTAAAGAGAAAAAAATAATACTTTTACTGGAAAATTTGTCAAATTGCAGTGTGATCCTCCAATATGGCAACTTGCAAGAGGATTACAATACACAGGCACGCTTCCAGGTCCGGCACATAACACTTATCTTCCTGCCTCTTTCCCGAATTTTAGCGTTTGGTTTTTCTTCTGCCTTCAGGGTCTTAAAAGCCAATTCTTAAGAGGCTGAATTATACATTCTGCTCCACTGTTTAAAAGGATACTGTGGCCAAAATGTGTCCAGGATTCTAAGTCTAGCATTATAGTAGTGGATATAAAAGCAGAGTATTAGCCAGGATGGGAGACTTCAAGTTAAATCCAACAGGATTTCATTTCTGTGATTTTTTTTTCTTGACCTGAATCTTCAATTACTGTGAGCAAAATACCATATTGAAAAAAAAATCCACACTGTATGAATAAATGTTTTTAAGATTTTCTTTTAGTTGCTGCATTTAAGCTGACTTATTCTTTGAGATTTTATTGTCGCCTTAATTTAATTTTTTTCTTGGATATAATTTACATATGTGCTAATGTATTTAATTTACTTTTTCATTCCCAAGTTGCCAGTTCATGTTCTTTAAAAGATTTATGATTTTCTTATGTCAAAAATAACCATAAGCAAAAATGGATACATTGGGGGAAATGTTTTCAACAAACTATACAACAAAGTAGGTCTTGATATTATGTTATATCAACTGGCTTTAAAAAAAAATTTTTTTTTAATTTTCTTAGGTTCTATCTTCCTGTCTATAGAGGTCACCATTGAGAAACAGCCTCAGATGTGGGCAGTTTATTTCATATTAAGTAGCCTCACTTCCACATCTCACAGTAACATTCTGAACATTTTAGAACATTCCTTAAATACTGTGACCTACATATGATATATGTTTCTTCATATAGAAGAGGAATTTAGCCTTCCTTAATCTGTGACCTAATTTTTTAAAGTGCCTAATTTTTAAAATGTATGTTTGTTCAAAGTTTTTTGGGGTTTTTTTGACACTTGGTTTTGGAACTCAAGTAATTCTCCTATGGAGGCAGCAGTGACTTTGTGGCTAGGTCTCCACGAGGGCCCGTGATCGTTTAGTTAACTCATGCCATCATTCATGGGTAACTCTACATTACCGTAGTACAGACCAAACACCATCCATGTTCAGGAATGTTTTTATGTCTCTGGGATTCAAGAAAGATGTAAAAAGCACATACCTAATCCAAACGCCCAGACAGCTGTACGGTAGAAAATGTCTTCACATTCTCTACCTGCCGGAGGTGAAGAAGCCATCACGCATGGTGAATCTGTGACTGGCTTATGAAGTAGGAGTGTGAAGTATGGTGTGGAGTCAGAAATGTCAAGTGAGGAATAGGAAGACAGATGCTGAGACCCGTTCCTGGGGGGACCACTGACCCATGCCTGCCATCCTCTTTCTTGTTTTCCTTGATGCTAAGGTTTGATCTGCCTAAGCTTTTTTTCCGGCTATCATGTGGCCCTTCCAATCTAGGGTTGTGTTTTGTTTTTACGTTCTCTGGTACCTGGTGAGCAAACATGATCTCAGATCCTTTCTTCCGCAGAGCTCTTGACTGAGTTTTTGTTTTTAATATTTAAAACCAAGGGTAAAGAGTAGAAATGAACCATCTTCCCCCCATATCCCTTTACCTTCTTTCTCATAATATAAGCTAGAGGAGGGGGAAAAAGTCAGTCGGAGGACACATGGTCGTTAGATGGTCTGGGGAGTAGCTTTCCATCTCAGTGTGAAAGCAACAGAAATGACCCTCAGAATTGCCCCAGGGGAATTAGAATTGGGAGAGGCTGGGGCTGGGGCTGGAGTGGAGAAGAGGATTCTAAGGGATCTTAACTCTGAGTTGAGCATAAAACTGCCCATTCTTCCTTATTCTGCCCACCATCTGGGCCAGCCTGCACCCCCACCTTTGAGGGGCCGGCGCAGCTGCATAATGAAGATGGTTCCCAGCACCATACGAAGGACTAATAAGGGAATCCAGTCAATTTCTCTGAGTATAGAGCATGGGTGGGTCATCTCAGGACCTACTTTTGCCTGATGCAAATAAGCCAGAGATTCCCTGTATAATTATAATCCAAAGCCTTTATTATTCCAATAGCCATATTCTAATTAGGAATATAATTTTTTAAAACTGTCTGTAGTTATTTCATTCACATGTCTTTTAGTAGAACGTCAGGATGTTTGTTTCTTTATTTTGCTTTCTGTAGTGGATTGTATCTAGTTTGAAAACCTACAGATCTTCTCAGATATACTGCTTGGCAAATGAAGTCCTTCTGGGATGTCCTTAGAATTTTTATATCTTTTGAGGATTGGAGTTCTATCTCGGTGTGAAAATAACAGCAATGATTCATAGAATTCCTTCAGGGGAGTTGAAATTGAGGGGGACTGGAGTTAGGACAGAGAAGGGGGCCGTGATCAAAGCCTTACTGCAACTCACAGAATCTAGAGTCTTCTACATGTGATATGGACTCATGCATGCAAAGGTGAACTCTTAATTAAATCAAGACTATCCATACAGAGCTGGCATACAGCTTGATGGTTAAGGGAGTCAGATCCCACGTGGCTGTGCACATGATGCAAATCCTGAACCCAGTGGCTTGAAACGCATGCCAGGCTCAAGTACATGCGCACCCCAAGGCCCCAGCAGGGTGGGAAAATGGAGGACAAGAGATTACAGTGTGACCCCGTTTGGGGGTGCTTTCCCTCTCTCTCCCTCTCTCTTTTCCTCTCTCACTCCCACCAGTGCACTCTAGCAAAATTAAAGAAGAAGAAAAAAAAAGAATTCCCATTTATAGATTTTATCCAGATAATCTCAGGTACCAATGTGGACCCTGGTTCATAATCTACAGTGAGACCAGTGTTACTGCTTTTCACGGAAACCTGAATTATTATTCAGGTTTTATTTTAGAAATAAAATACCCTCTTTTAAAATACCCTCTTTAAAAAAAAAAAAAAACAATAGAAAATATTACAAAAAAATGAATCATTTACAAAATGATATATCACTGAAAACAGGAATTTGGGCTTTGATTGTAAACTTTGTATAAACAACAGAGGGCCAAACTGACAAAACTGCTTTTTAAGTGCTACTAAAACATTATGGATGTCCCAGTCAGCTCAGGAGTGAGACCTCTCGAGACCAAAACTGACTTTCATATCTGTAAATTTTCTCCTAGGACCCCAATATATGCCTTTTCTGTACAATAAAATACATTTTGAAAGCAGGTCAAATATGGTATTACACTGTTCTCCCAACATTATTAATAACAGATAATGAAATAGTAAAGAAAAATGGAGAGATGATTAAACAGAGGAGAGACAGAGGGAGGAAGCAAACACCGGTAGAAAGTAGAACAAGGAAATGAATGGCAGGGTAAGAAAACCATGGATAAAGGCAGTCACAATTGGGATGGGAAGCAACAGGCAGACTTGGCTTGTTTGTCTGCGTGTGTAGAAAATTCCACTCAATTTTCTATTTTTAAATCAAAAGTGAATTTTGTTTAATAATGAAGTGAAACATCCTTTCTTTAACTGTCTTCTGAAGAAACAGGGACCTGTGATCATGGAAAGAGATTTCTAAGAAATCTACCAAGCCTGGGAGTTTTTTTCAGGGGAGTTTTTGTTTATCTGACCTATTTCCCTCCTCTGTGAGTGACTGTCCCCCTAGCCTGGAATAATTTTCCTTTTATATACATCAACAGGGGTGGACAGAATGGGAGATTGGGGAGGGTTGTTTATTTGGGGGGTATTTCTAATCCTTAACTGTCCTGAAACAGTGCAGAGATAATCTGACTCGAGGTTCTTTTGCTGCCTCCGTTGTTGTCTTTCTCATGAATGGACAGCGGTCTTCTGTCGCTGCCATTTATAGATTTTATCCAGATGCTGTGGCATTTCATCCTCAATAACTTCCTATCTTTTTGGCCACTCATGCAACCAACAAGTAATAAATGGCTCCTTGTACCCAGCCCTGTCCTAGACACTAGGGATAGAAATGAACGAGGCAGTATCCCTGTCCTTTCGACACTTGGTTTTGCTGTAGTCCCAGGTGAGGTACCAGCTCTGCTTGGAAATGCCCACTTGAGCTTCCATTCTAGTGATGTCAAGATCCGCTGAGATTCTTTTTATTTCAGCAAGGCCACAACGAATATTTTATAAGGCGTATTTTATCTACCTCTCCAAACTCAGCATTACAAAGACAGTATACTTGATGGCTGTTCATGGGAGAATTTAACCAAAACATTTATTTCTCTTTTCTAATTGTTTTGTGGTCTGAGAACATAGGAACAGTTGGTCTTTTCACTGAAATTTTTTATTTTGTTTTGTTTTGTTTTGTTTATTAACTCAGACACCACACTTTGAACTTTAATAGGACTGTCTGGGGCAATATTGTCAAATATGTATGCCCCAGAACCTTGGACAGAGAAGATGCTCAGTAATAGTCATGCCCTCTGCCAACTAAGCAAAGCAGAAAGACTTCTTACTGAGTTAAATACTGAGCTATCACTTTTAAAAGATAACTTATCAGGACCAGCAGATAGTTATGTCACTGGACTCCCACGTAGTCAACCATGGTTTAAGCCCCAGATCCGGTGGCTTAAAACTCACGTGGGGCGTGTGTGCATGTGTGCATGCATGCCCAAGATCCTGAGAGGAGAATGGAGGAGAAGGGACTGTAGTGTGGCCATCCTCCCGGAGGGTGATTTCTCGCTTTCTGTCTCTCTGTCTCTGTCTCTCTGGTGAGCACATGTGGCCTATAGCAAAAATTTCTTAAAAAAAAAGATAATTGATCTGATAGCCCTGAATCTTTACAATGAGCATTTTCACTTAAGTATAAACATTCCTAGCAATCATTTGGAAGATCACAGTTTCCAAACCTACCCGTACGTTCCTGGAGATCAACCACAAGGTAGAAAATGCAGGGAGCATTAACACTTGGTCCCTTTCAGACACTACGTAAATCCCACATTGATGTGTCTTCTTTTGCACCCTCTGGAATGAGGACTGAAAGTGCAGCTGTTGAGTTTATGGGGCTGATGAGTTCAAGTGCTGTGCTTCAGTCTCTGCACCAATTATTTTGCTTTCGAACAAGTACATTCCTCACCCTGGTCAGCTCTTTTTCAAGTAGTGAGGGTATATGGCTAGCTCAGCCTAAATCCATCATCATAATGAAAAAGACAAGAAAACAATCATCTTCACAAATGGTTGGACTTCGGAATGGTGACTCATACAAGGAAAGGATAGTATTTTCTTTTCAGGTAGAGAGTGTCTATGAGTGAAGTTTTTCATTCCTTTGAAGTGTCTGAAAGTGGCAGAATTAACACTCCAATAGGCTTTTTCTCTGGATCTTACTCTTTTTCACCACTGCAGCAGCCTCTCGTGATGCCTGGGCTGATGTCCAACTTAGGAGGCCACATTTAATGGATATACCCTCGAAGGAAGAAAGACTAAAGAAGACACAAACTGGCAGCTCATAATCAAATTCAGCCCCAGGATATTATTGGACCCACACAGAATTGCTTTCTATAATGTGGATTAATTTTCAAATTTACAGCTTCTTGGGAACCAGCAGTTGGCGTAATGGCTATGTCGCTGGACTCCCACATAGTCGACCGCGGTTCGCGTCTCGAACCCGGTGGCTTACAACTCACGCCGGGCGCGTGTGCGTGCGTGCCCAAGATCCCGAGAGG
This sequence comes from Tupaia tana, assembly GCA_026018925.1. Classification (NCBI taxonomy): domain Eukaryota; kingdom Metazoa; phylum Chordata; class Mammalia; order Scandentia; family Tupaiidae; genus Tupaia; species Tupaia tana. Next base: position 96,251,018 of record JAKSZU010000005.1, read on the forward strand.
AGAATGGAGGAGAAGGGATTGTGGCGTGACCATCCCCCCTGGGGGGTGATTTCTCGCTTTCTGTCTCTATGTCTCTCTCTGTCTGTCTGGCGAGCGCACGCGCCCTATAGCGAAAAACCTCTCCAAAAAAAGAAAAAAAAAAAAAATTACAGCTTCTTTTGGAAAATGGAAAGATCAAACAGTATGGAGTCCAGATTTCTGTAGGTAGTAACTGGCTGAAGCTGAGTAGCTGCTGTCAGTCTCTCTACTTGGCCCACACTCTGATCTGCATCTCCTGCCTGGCCCCAGTAGGCTGAGTATTGTGATAGTACCTAACCCAATCCATTCGTAATAATCTTTACTGCCATTAAACTATGGATCGATGGTAGACACTTCCCTGAAGACACAGTAATTCTAATAGCTGTCATAATATATTTTACAGGAAACCAACCCATTTGATGTTCTTTGGAGCCATTCATGCTTTGTCTTCCATAAATAAATATTACACACATAATATACTGGGTTCATCTTGGGTAACTTAAGAATGCATATTAAGCATGAATTTTAGCATCAGATTCTTAAATCCAGCCAGCTAGGGGAGACAGTTTAATTCACTTGGTATGATTTCCTTTTTTTTAATTGACAAATAGACTCTTTTGCAGCCAACTGATATTTCTGCATTACCAGTACTCTTGTTACAACCAGAAGGGCCACTAAAGATTTATGAAAGCACTCGTGACTTGAAACCAAGTGTGCCTTTGTTTTAAAAATAGAATTGCACATTTTGTAGGCATCAGCTCTTCTCATTTTTGTGTGTTCTCCTTTTAGTGGAAAAGGAATTGAAAATAATGTGTTCAGTTTCGAATTTCAATTTACCATACTAAAATTATATTTGATAATTTAACCTTCTCTTGCTATGATTCTATTATATAAAATACTACTTTCTTGAAGGAATAGTTCATCAGGGAGCTACACAGAAGTAAATCTTGTTCAATACCTTTAAGTTCTTTCCTATCAGCATGGCTGGCCAAGGTTCTCAGTAGCTAAGCCAGTGACACTGCGGTGGTGTTAGGTGTTCTGTGTCTGCCACGTCCATCTGGAGGGGCCTAGGCAGGACACGATTGATCACCCTGACAAGGATGTCCTGAGGAGAGGCCCAGTATCCTCATGAGTCTCTCAGTAATTCCTATCTATCTGGCTTCTGCAGACAACTGCTGCTGTCTCATATGTACTCACATGTGCAGCTCCAGGCTCCATCCCACCCACAGCCCCTGCATTTCTCTGATTCCTAAGCTTACCGGGCTCTTCCACACCCTCCTCAGCTGACACCGTCAGAGGTATAGACGTGCCCTTTGGGATCACCACTTCCCCAGGTTTCATCTCAGACCATCACCACACCCTGGAAGGGTCTTCATGCCAGCAAGCAGAGTGAGCTGACACAGTTAAGCTTATGCTGGCTTGTGCAGGCTCATCGTACACTGAGCAAGGCAGTTATCACTGTTCATGTTGTCTTTTCCACTTCTCCAAAACATGGCTACAATTCTGACCTTGCTTGTAAGACTCTGGTAAAAATTCTCAGAGCCTTCTGCACATCAAAGGAGTATATACTAAAATTCAAAGAAGAACCACCTTTCAGAGAGGAGACTTTTAAAACACCCAGTGTGGTAGCTTTTTTTCTGGCTTATGCATACTCTGGCAGATGCCATGAGGGTTTTGAGTTGCCTCTTCCCAAAAAGCATGAGTTGCAACTTGGAGGTTGAAAAAAGAACCTTTGATATCAGCCTCAAAACTGACCCAGTGCAAGGCAAGAATGAAGTCGCTAGCAGCTGGTGTGTGGAACTCACTTCAGTGAGCTGTGTTTTAATTAACTTTTATTTTTCTTTCCAAATAGACAATCTCAGGGTTAGGGTCGGTACCTAGCCAAGCCCCAGCTCTATCAGGTTTCTAGCCCATGTGTCAGGGTCACATATGAGCCTTTTGTTAAGAATGGCAGTTTGGTACCTATATTGAAATATTCACACATTTTCTGAATTCTTAGTGGCTACAAAAATTACAATGAAGAATGAAGATCTTTTATAATAGAATTGGTAACAGTAGAAAAATGTCTGAGGAAAGGCAACAGAAAAACATAAAATGCTCCTACTCATTGGAAATTATGTTCCTTTAGTGCTAATTGAAAACTCAATCTGAAAAAAAAAAAAAAAGAAAGAAAAGTAAACAGTCTGACTAAGGAGAAGCCATATTAAAACTAGATGAAATTTCCCCTTCTCCCACTACAACCATAGACACACACACGGCTTTCCTCTTATTTCTAGCATTTTCTAGTAGGGGATCTCTTAGCTGGATCTGTGCCACCTTCTGTGGGGTCTGCAATGCCATATGCCCCCTCACATCAGAGGCACTAAGTCAGTAACTATTCTTCTTCTGGATTCCTGTCCTGTCCCTATTTCCAGAGTATATTTTATCCCAGAGTAGACTTAATTCAGAGTGCATCAGCAAGCTATATTTCTTAGAAAAAAAGTTAATAATAAGCAATATTTTTGAGAAAAATGCTGCTACCAAAAACTGGAACATATGAAGAGAAACACCCGAAGTTTTTCTGCTGTCTAAGCTTCTGTCTTTGGAACCCCTTGAAGTTCAAAGATGCTAGGAGTATAATTCATTCCTTAGACTACATGCATAGTCGATAACATGGCCAGACATGCACTGGGGCATGGCCAGAGGTTTCTGGCCTCCATGCCAGGCAGCTGTCCCAGCTGAGAGTTTAGTAGCACCAGAGCTCATACTGTGTACATCTTTATCCATGTAATGGATGGTGGGCAGGCTAGGGCAGAGGAAAAGGAAAAGTCTGAAGGAGTCCAGTTAATGCTTTCAGTTAACTTTCAGATTGATTGTCAGTCCAACTACAGCCTCAATAGTTGCACTTATCGCTTGTCAACTACAAGTTCAAACCATTATAACTAATTTCTGTGATACAAATTTGGCATTCTGAGTTGCCCCTTGCTGTATTTCCTGTAGAATACTTTTCTTTCCAGGTGTTAGGACTTTCATTCTATATGTTTTTTTAATTTTAATTAATAAGGAAAAATTTAAATATGAATATATTTACAATGTGCATTACTATATATCAATTTTAGAAACCACAATGTTTTTTCATAAATATTTTAGAGAGACTCTTGCTGAAGGAAGAGAAAAGAAAACCAGGATGTAATTTGATATCCTGGGGCACACTCTAATTTGGAAAGCTTACAGAGAGCATTGAAGTTAAAGGATGAATTAGAAAAATTCACACTTTATCAAATAATCTAAATTCTAAAATGAAGTTATAAACAGACTAAGAGTTTGATTACTTATTTGCAAATGATGCTACTCAAAGAGACCATGATAATAGTATTCAAATAGATACTGTGATAATATTTACATAGAGAATTATGACATTATTACCACTTTTATTCATGTCTATCAGTACACAAGTCAAGAAATCGTATTTTCCTCATTAATTTTAAGTTCCTGGGAATTTTTAACAGAGAATGAGCTTATCTGAAATTCTGAGCTTTCATTTAATAAATATATTTAATGTAATGAGCATAAGTGGTTTTTTTCTTGATTTTTATTAAGTCTATGTACATCTCTATGTTTCACAATAAAATAAAGGTACTCATGCTTATTTCTTGGGAGAAACTATTTCAGTATATTAAAACTGTTGTAAATAAACTATAGGAGCACTCGCTGAAAGGGGAAAATATCTACATGTATAAATTCTGACATACTGGAATAATACATTATGCTTGTAGAAATAAGACTTTTATTAGGAATTGAATCCTAGTGTATGGGAATATTAGCTGACCTATGTCATGAAGAGTGTTTACTAGCTATTTCCTAGATAAAGACACTTGACTCTTTAATAAGAAACATTTTGTTTATAAATTATACAAATTTTGGTCAAAGCATTAAATGAAGAATAAATGTTTGTATTAGAATGTGTTGAAGACTTGGCTTTTATGCTTGACTCTTAAAGAACTAGACCATAAGGCCAAACTCACTTTTCTTTGCAAAGATACGGAGTTGGAAATGAACTTAAGAGATCAAACTCCAGGGACCACAGTTTGCATTTGACAGTTTAGCTTTATCTGTGCTTTGTTTGTGCTTTTGGATTATTAAGGATGTTTTAACTGCTTTAATAGATTGTTATCCTTTTTCCCATCTAATACGTGACATTTAAACATATCCTGAATTGTAAACTGGTTGTTTTTATTATTTCTTGGAAACAAAATTACTTTTGATAAGAATATATCTTTGATAGACAAATGATATCTGATTTATTATCAACTTTTAAGTGTTTATAGTTAAGCCTTACAAACAACTTTTCAAGAATAAATTCTCTGATGAGACATCCTGATTACCATAGCAAATATTAATAGGACAAGAATATGAACATATAGTAAAGAAATGTAAAACAAAAATTTTAAGAAAGAGGTAGGGATCTGAATACACTGCATGCTCACGTGTACGTGGCTGCAGTTTTACAGAAAATACTGTGCATTTGAATCATCATTCTTTACAGTGGCCACATAACAGAAGTGGTTCAATGTAAAATTTTTCAGCATGAAGGGCGGGAATTGTGCAAACTTATAATTGCATCAAAAGTATGAGAAGTGGAAGAAAATTCCTGTTTTCAAAGATTAAAACTTAAACTTGTCATTTTCCCTCACAGAAGCATGTCTGAATCACGCTTGTCTTTCTCTTTAACAGATAATTCTGAAATAATCAACAGAAACGGAATGGAATGCCAAGAATCTGCATTGAGAATAACTAAACATTGTTACTGTACATACTATCCTGTTTCCTCCTCAATAGAATTGCCACAAACTGCATGCTAAATAAAGATTTAGTTCTTCTGGACAGACCACAACTCTAAGAAGCTAGTGCTGCTATATCATATATGAGTATTAAATATGGTATGCTTAGTATATTCCAACCTAAGATAGTTAACTACTTGAGACCAGCTGTGATGTTTAAAGACATAAAGGATAAAGTTTACTTTTAAAGGGTTTCTAAACATAGTTTCTGTCCTAGGAATATTGTCTTATCTCCATAACTATAGCTGATGCAGAAAGTCCAACCAATTTATTCATTTCGACTCTGAACATTTCAAATTTAGCAATAAACAATTGTTAGCATTAGTTTAAAAAACAATTCTGAGGGCAGGTTCAATTCTAACTCCAATTACTGTCATTTCATTTACCCATTGGATCAAAGGGTATGTTTCACTTCTTACAAAATGAATGCTGCAGCAAAGACGAGAAGTGAAGTAAAACCAATACCTGTCCTGCAGGTCTAAAATTTGAATGGAAATTCAAGCACAAGTACGGGGGACACATCAGAGTGTGGTATTTGGTTTGCCTGGAGATGCCGCATTGAATCATGTGATTCTAGAATAACATTAAATAGATTGAAAAAGAAACTTTGCACGGTATGAGCTTCATACCCCACCAAACAAAGTCTTGAAGGTATTATTTTACAAGTATATTTTTAAAGTTGTTTTATAAGAGAGACTTTGTAGAAGTGCCTAGATTTTGCCAGACTTCATCCAGCTTGACAAGAATGAGAGGCCCATGCCAACAGTCTAATCTAAGGGATTAGTCTTTCAAACTCACCATTCGGTTGCCTGTTAAAGAATAACTTCTAAACTAAAAACCTTAGTCAAACAAGGAAGCTGTAGGTGAGGAGATCTGTATAATATTCTAATTTAAGTAAGTTTGAGTTTAGTCACTGCAAATTTGACTGTGACTTTAATCTAAATTACTATGTAAACAAAAAGTAGATAGTTTCACTTTTTAAAAAATCCATTACTGTTTTGCATTTCAAAAGTTGGATTAAAGGGTTGTAACTGACTACAGCATGGAAAAAATAGTTCTTTTAATTCTTTCACCTTAAAGCATATTTTATGTCTCAAAAGTATAAAAAACTTTAATACGAGTACATACATATTATATATACACATACATATATATACTATATATGGATGAAACATATTTTAATGTTGTTTACTTTTTTAAATACTTGGTTGATCTTCAAGGTAATAGCGATACAATTAAATTTTGTTCAGAAAGTTTGTTTTAAAGTTTATTTTAAGCACTATCGTACCAAATATTTCATATTTCACATTTTCTATGTTGCACATAGCCTATACAGTACCTACATAGTTTTTAAATTATTGTTTAAGAAACAAAACAGCTGTTATAAATGAATATTATGTGTATTGTTTAAAACATCCATTTTCTTTGTGGGCATATTAGTGATTGAAGTATTTTGACTTTTGAGATTGAATGTAAAATATTTTAAATTTTGGCATCATCGCCTGTTCTGAACACTAGATGCACCAACCATATCATTATTTGTTTGAGAAAAAAAGGAATCTGCATTTTAATTCATGTTGGTCAAAGTCGAATTACTATCTATTTATCTTATATTGTAGATCGGATAACCCTATCAAAAGAAAATCACATTCTAAGTGTAATCTTACATAGTGCTTGTATTGTTGCATTTGTTTTAATTTGTGGAAAAGTATTGTATCTAACTTGTATTACTTTGGTAGTTTCATCTTTATGTATTATTGATGTTTGTAATTTTCTCAACTATAACAATGTAGTTATGCTACAACTTGCCTAAAACATTCAAACTTGTTTTCTTTTCTTTTCATTTTTCTTTCTTTGTTAATTCATTTAAACTCATTGAAAACATAGTATGCATTACTAAGAGGTAAATTATGGGAATCACTGAAATATTTTTGTAGACTAATTGTTGTAACCATTGTCTTTTTTTTTTTCCTTTCGTTTCATGATTTTGATTTTTAAAATTATTAGCACACAACTATTTTCAGCCCTTTAATAATGGAGCATCAAAAACATCACCTGTATACCCCAACAAATATAGAAGACTGTATTTTTTACTATGATATCCATTTTCCAGAATTGTGATTATAATATGCAAAGTCATAAATATGCCATTTACAATAAGGAGGAGGCAAGGCAAATGCATAGATGTACAAATATATGTACAACAGATTTTGCTTTTTATTTATTTATAATGTAATTTTATAGAATAATTCTGGGATTTGAGAGGATCTAAAACTATTTTTCTGTATAAATATTATTTGCCAAAAGTTTGTTTATATTCAGAAGTCTGACTATGATGAATAAATCTTAAATGCTTTGTTTAATTACAAAAACAAAATCACCAATATCCAAGACATGAAGATATCAAGTCAACAAATACTGTAGTTAAGAGACTAACTCTCCACTCGTATGGGAACTACATTTCACTCTTGGTTTTCAGACTATAACAGCACTTCACTGAAATATTCTTTCAGCCATACCACTGGTAACATTTCTACTAAATCTTTCTGTAACACTTAAAGAACTCCCTCATTCATTACCTTACAGTGTAAACAGGAGTCTAATTTGTATCAATTCTATGTTTTGGTTGTAATATTCAGTTCACTCACCCAATGTACAACCAATGAAATAAAAGAAGCATTTAAAAGGACTGTCGAGTCTTCTTCCTTCTTGTGTTGAGACAGACTGATAATCAGTCAAACAAAACAGTTTTTACATTCACATAGACAGCAACTGGTAACTTCAAAGAAGCCCACAGTTGGTCTTCAAGTGGGAGATGGATGGTTTTTGGCTTTGGCTTTTTAACATCAAAAAATAAATAAATAAAAATGTTAATTTTAGAAATGTTTTTAGTATTCTTTAAAATTAGGAATAAAAATAAATCCCACTACTAAACTTTCTTGTTCATGATTATGACTGATAATAAAGAGACAACAAGCATCAACAGCTATAGGGGAGGCAATATACCAGTTTCACTAATAGACAATAAAGTAATCATTAATCTATAATACAGGCTTCTGGTAAGAGTTGGATTGGACTTAATTTAGATCTGAGGCTGCAGAGAGAGGCAGAATAACGAGTTCTGCTCTATCCAGGGGTCATCACCAGGTGGGCGAAGGACAGAACAGATGTTCAACAAAGAGAGGGTGATGAGGGTCCCTGCCGCCCCATCAATAACTATCCTCCTCCTAAGTGTCTGCAGTTGGACAGGAAAAGCAAAGGGAGTTCCCTCCTTTGCCCTTTGAGGCTCACAGTATTTCTCAAGGAAGGCACTATAGGCCTTTGGGGTGGAGAAAATTCTTGGTCCTGTTGGGTTGGCAGAAAAGCACCTCCTCTGTCAACCAAGACAAGAACACAAGAGAGAAGGTGTCTCCATGACAGATTTAAAGCTTCGCTTACAAGGGGAGAAAATAGAAACAGGCAGCAGATCAGGCACATACCAATAAAGGCATTTGTTTTTTTAAACCACCCAATTAAGATTAAGGGTGATGGGAACCAGCAGTTAGCGTAATGGCTATGTCGCTGGACTCCCATGTAGTCAACCGCGGTTCGCGTCCCGGACCTGGTGACTTAAAACTCACGCCGGGCGCGTGTGCGTGCGTGCCCAAGATCCCGAGAGGAGAATGGAGGAGAAGGGATTGCGGCGTGACCATCCCCCGTGGGGGGTGATTTCTCACTTTCTGTCTCTATGTCTCTCTCTGTCTGTCTGGCGAGCACACGCACCCTATAGTGAAAACCTCTCAAAAAAAAAAAAAAAAGATTAAGGGTGAACATACTCTAACACCTTTGTGATATTTGAAAAACTGGTAGTTAGAAAAACTGGACAAGCCATTTCTCACTGTAATGCAGAAGAAAACATGCTACACCATTAGACATTACTAAAAACTAAATAAATAAAAATCTGTTAATAGTAAGTTCAAGGTGCCAACTTCAGAGAACAAGTTGTTATTTTAAGTGAAAAATTTAAGACAAACTGTACTTAAAATTTTTCACACCCGACTTTATGAAATGTAATTTTCATCAGTAGACTGACTTTTCATGGTATTACATCAAAACAAAATGCAAAATTTAAACCTGAGAGGATAAAAAATACTTTATCTTGTCAGCCTAGAAATATTTAGGCATAAAATATCAATTACCTTATCATTATCTGCCTAAAGAAAAGTATTATTTCAATTTGGGGCTGTCCAAACTAAAAATAACATTTCAAGTGCAGAAATACACTCTTATTTTAACTAAAGTTCTTTTGCAACATTGCAGATTATAGGGAAAGTCAGGCAAACCAAAATAAAGTTTAACATCCTGATATTTATAAGAGGAAGAAACAGACTTCCTAAAGAATGATGATTTTTTTTCTTCCCTGGAAATATCCTCGTGTCTCTGAAACATTAGGAAAGCCTTGCAGTTGGACGGATGTAGCTCCATAGAAATGACTGAGTCACTCCGAACGAATATGAGTCACGTAATGAAACAAAAGTGACTTACCTCTGTGCTCTTGGCCAGGGAGGTGGGCGGCAGGGGCGAGCATGAGTGGAATTGAGAATGTTCATCAGAGACCTACCTACGTGCCAAGCTCTATGTTAAATATTCCAGGAAGGTGTCCAACAAGCCCAACCAGTGTTAGCGAAGAGAATTACTGGTGACTAATAAGAAAATTCTAGCTGCTGCAGACATTCCTACTAAAGGCTCAGAGAGATTCTACCATGAGAAATAGCTTGATTCTAGACCAATGCAACCTTTCAGTGTTTGCCCTTGGGGTGAGTAGATCCACAGCTCAGTTGTAAACTTTTATCCAGTGTATTAGAGTTGCAGGACCAGCCAGCCTGTGACTTCAGTTTCTTCTTCTGTGTGAGCTACTTTGAAAAGTAGCCCACTCATTAGAGGTCTTTTCATCATTGCCCCAATCCAATGCAAATTCCATTTGTGCCACTTGGCCTAAATCCTAATAAAACCATTTGGGACATCTTAAAACCCACATAGCTGTTTTCATGAGATAAAAGGTAAAAAAGTGACTTATTTTGTTCACATTCATTTTACATAAGCCTTAGCCTTACAAAGGATCTATGAGACCCATAATGTAGATGAGAAATCAAGACTCAGAGAAATTGAACAACTCTTTCAAGATCACATGGAGTAGATGAACTCTCCATGCCCTGGCTTGTCCTAACTCTACAGCTGTGTTCAAATGCACTTTATTTGTGGCATCTTTTGGGTCAAAATGCCATTCATCCAAGTTTAAGGTGAAGCTATAATAAGAAGTCCCCTGGAAGATGTAACTTCAAAGTATAGGGAAAATATTCAGAAAAGATGTATCTTTGGATACAGGTTGTACATGGAATGGGTGCCCCTAAAATCCAGCTGTGCAAGTGACTGAGAGGTGGGATGTTGCCATTGTTCACTGGGTCTCATAACTTTATAGTAGATCTTTTCCAGACTTAGGTGTGTGTGTGTGTGTGTGTGTGTGTGTGTGTGTGTGTGTGTATTTTTAAACATGAAATTTATAGCAGTCCTTATATATAAACTAAAATGATCTCAGGACAGTCTAACTTTTTTAAATAGGGAATTGTTCCCTCAAACAGAAGCTTACCCCACTAAAGTGCAGAGGCCTCGCAGTAGCAAAATGATCTGATTGCAGGGGCTCCCCATTTCTGAGAACCTCTACTATGCTCTGCAGTGCAGAGATGGAAACCCATTAATTTAAAGATAGTATATGCACTTATAGAGGGAGAAAACATATTCGAAGTAGCATGAAAGCCTAGCAAAACCTGACTCTTAAGCTTTAAATACATCTGAGCAATGGAGCTGGATGTGGGACAGTGATAAAATGTGCTGCTCTGCAAGGCTGATCCACATGGGAAGGCTCCAGGATCCACACTTATGTCCAGAGGCCTCTCTGAGTACATTGTGCATGTGTGTGCCCATGTTCCAGGGCTGGCTGGGGCTAGGGGTAGAATGAAGTGTAGGTACCCTGTGGGTACCGTCTATCTGTCTCTCTGTCTCTCTCTCTCTTTCACTCATGGAAGCAATAAAAACAATTAAAATCAACTTTAAGAAAAATATTTTGGAGCAAATTGATAAGATATAAATAGAAGTAACAAACTTCCTGCAGAGTAAATATATATCCAACATTTTCACACACATACCTTTTATATGGAGAACAATCTAAATACATTACCATTCATAAACAAAAAAAAAAATTCAGAAGTTTTCAGATCTATGGAAGGAAGCAATCAGTGTCTGCGTTCCACAACATTTTGGTGGTTAAAGCTTAGCTTCTGGTCATAGTGTCCAAGGTTTTTTTTAACTACTTTTTATTTTATTTTACTTATTATTATTATTCTTTCATTTGACCAGAGAGAGAGAGAGAGAGAAAGAGAGAGAGAAGGAAAGTGAGACAGTAATCTGCCAGGTCCAGGACTCAAACCATGGTCAGCCATGTGGGACTCGAGTCTTAACCATCATACCACCTGCCGGCATCCTCCCCAAGTTTTTATTTATTTACTTATTTGTTTTAAAGAGATTTTTTGTGTTTGTTTTTGCTATAGGGCATGTGCACTCACTGGAAAGACTGAGAAGTAAAAAGCAAGAAATCACCCCCTATGGGGATGGCCATGCAACAATCCCTATTCCTCTCAGTGACACACATGCACATGCGCCAAGTGTGAATTTCAAGTCACCAGTTCTGGAACTCAAACCACGGTAGGTCACAGGGGAGTCCAGCACCTTAACCACCATGCCACTGGCGGGCTTTCTGTCCAAGTTTTAATAATTTCTAAGCATTGGTTTTCCCCATCAATAAACTATTCATAGGTCTAACCATTAGATCTACCTTGCTACATGAAAATTAAATAAGAGAAGGCACACTGACCACGTGGAACAGAGCCCGACAACTAGTAAATGCTCAGTGGCAGTTGCTGTTCTTAAAATAAAGTAAGGCCCAATCACAGTGGCACAAGTGGTCAAGGGTTGCCTCTCAATACTAGAGCCATGTAGGAAGGCCCAGGGTTGGGATCCCGGATCTAGCTGAACACACTAGACGTGCCTGTGTCTGCCTGTTATCCTGTCTGACTGGGAGGCTGAAGAGGCAGGAACTGCAGCGTGACAAAATCCTGTGAGAGGTCTCTTTCTCTCTCAAAAAATAAACTTTTAAAAATTAATTAATTAGTTAAAATGAGCTCTTTGTTTCCCCATAGGAATTTATTTCTTCATTCTACCCAAATAGTTTCTGGCAACCAAAAAGTATCTCCTCTAGTTCCTCGATGACAATGCCAAAAGTTGATGAACACACTATAGGAAATTTACAATCACAACTAATGAGCCACGTTAGTTTTGTGGAAACTTATAATTACTTCGATTCAACAAATTGAACTGAGCCCTGAATAAGCATTACTGAACCATTCAAGGGACAGGAACATGAGCAAAGTCTAACCCTTTGCCCTCGAGAAGCTGATTACATGGCAGAGCTGGAAAAAACAGAGAAAGGACAGAGAGTACTGAATCCATTTCCTAGGGCTGCCATAGCAACATACCACCAAGAGGGTGGTTTACAACAACAAATTTTTATCTTCTTACACCTCTAGAGGCTAGAAGTTCAAAATCAAGGTGCCAGCAGGGCTGTACTCCCTCTGAGATTCTGGATAGAATCCTTTCTTGACCCTTCTGGCTTCTGATGGTGGCTGTCAATCCTTGGCATTCCCTGGCTTATTCCTGTCACCCTCCACTCACTGCCTCTGTCATCACCTGGCCTTATCCTTGTTTCTCTACCTTCAAACAATTCATTTTTTTTTTTATGTGAACATGCATCCACATGAGGGAGAGAGAGGTATAGAGAGAAAATAGCCTCTCTCCCCACCCCTGCCACCCACCCCATAACGCCTGGTCACATCACATCCTTTTTCCTCCAGTTCTCCATCTGATCAGGATTCTGGGCAAACACACAATCAGTACATTGCTGCAGAGACTAGGATTTGAACTTCAGATGGCTATGTGGGCTACATCTTTCTCTCCACATCATTTAACTGCTACACTATGGGCCCAGCTCCTTTTTTTTTTTTTTTTTTTTTTTTTTAGAGGTTTTTGCTATAGGGCGTGTGCGCTCGCCAGACAGACAGAGACAGACAGAGAGATAGAAAGCGAGAAATCACCCCCCAGGGGGGATGGCCACGCCACAATCCCTTCTCCTCCACTCTCCTTCTCCTCTCGGGATCTTGGGCACGCACACACACATGCCCAGTGTGAGTTTAAGCCACCAGGTCTGGGACTTGAACCGCGGTTGACTACGTGGGAATCCAGTGACATAGCCATTACGCTAACTACTGGTCCCCTGGGCCCAGCTCTTACATCATCTTTTAAGGACACCAGTCACATTAGGGCTCACTTGAATGACTTCATCTTAACTTTGCATCTGCAACAAACCTGTTTCCAAATAATGTCATATTCATGAGCACAGGGGTTAGGACTTCAAGATACATTTGGGGGAGACATCCAACTGTTAAACTATTTTGGCCTAAACAGTCGCTGTACTCCCACACTTGGATTCCTCTGGATAAGCTGAAATCGTACATGTTAGGCTGCTGTCCTCAGATGACTGCTAGGTTACAGCCAGTCACTGTAGCTAGGCTTGGGTCAGTCACGGGGATCCCGCCTTTTACAGCATGTTAATGCAGACAAACTTCGGAATGTAACCAACCCAAATTGTTTCCCTACGTCATTCCTTCACTCTTGTCTTTGTACATCACGTCCCATTCCTGTACATGTCACTTTCCTTTTATTTTGCTCAGTACACATGTGAATTTTCAGTAATCATTCACAAGAAGTCTTAGCCTCACTTAGCTCAGAAAGTCAGGTGGTCCATTTGATCATGAGTGTTAAGTACATCCAGTATTTTCTGTGCTTAACATAATACCTCTTGCTTAAGCTTTATAATAACTTTCTATGGTTGATTCTTTAATGAATACTCTCATTCACAGATGAGAAAACTAAGGACAGAAAAAGTTAGAAAACTTAACCAAAGTCACAAAGTTTGTGATAAAGTAGAGATCAAAACTCAAGCAGTCTGACTCCAGTTCACAGTGCTCTACTATCTTACTACTCCAAATGTGGTTCTTGATTGAAGACGGAAGACCAAACTGTGCATTTTCACCATATTTTACTTCCATAAATGGAAGAATGTGCATCAAGCTTGTGAAAAGTTGGGTAAAGTTTACCGTAACAATGCTTTATGTCAGTGCCAACAATGGCTCATGAAATTCCATTCTGGTCATTTTGATCTCAACTCTGCTCCTCAGTCAGGGAGCCCCACCAAGATTGATTGTGACAAAATAAAGGCATTGAGTGAGTCAAACCTACGTAACACAACACAAGAGATTGCAGAAACATTGAACATTCATCATTACAACATTCACGACCACCTGAAGAAGCTGGGATACGTAAGCAAGTTTGATATTTGGGTTCCTCAGTCATTTGACGGCACATATAAACCTCTGCAATATACTCCTTAAACCTTAGGAAAACAATCCTTTTTTGAAGGGACTGATAACTGGTGATAAGTGAATTGTTTACAACAGTGTGGTGTGCAAATGGTCTTGGTCCCGACAGTGAAAGCAGACATTAATCAGAGGAAAGTTATGCTCTCTGTGTGGTGGGCTTTTAAAGGTGTCGTGTTTTTCGAGCACCTACAGAGGAACCAAACAATCAATTCAAATGTGTTCTGTTGGTAGTTGGACAGTTTGAACAAATTCATCATCCAGAAATATCCAGAGCTTATTGATTGTAAAAGAGTTTGGTTCCATCACGACAACACGAGACCACACACAAGTTTGATCACCTGTCAAAAATTACTGGAGCTCAAATGGGATGTGTTGCCACACCCACCACACTCTCCTGGCCTTGTGCCATCAGATTTTCACTTGTTTTGCTCTCTTCAGAACTCCTTGCATGGTATAATATTCAATTCAGATGAGGCTGTAAATCAGCACTTTGTTCAGTTTTTTACCCATAAAGATAGGTCCTTCTATGATCAAGGAATTAGGAAGCTCACTGAAAAATACCAAAAGGTTATTGGGACCAGCACTTGGCATAATGGTTATGTCACTGGATTCCCATAAAATTGACTGTGGTTCGAGTCCTGGACTCAGTGGCTTAAAACTTACTCTGGGCGCATGTGCATGCAAGCCCAAAACCAGAGAGGAGAAGGAGGAGAAGGGATTGTGACATGGCCATCTTTCCTAGGGGGTGATTTTTTTGCTTTCTGTCTCTCTGTTTCTCTCTGTCTCTCCAGAGAGTGCACACACCCTAAAGCAAAAATCTCTCTCTCTCTCTAAAAAAAAAGAAGTTATCAAACAAAATGGGCAATATATATAACCCAATATGTCACCACATGTGAAATAATTCTTAAAAAGAATCATATCAACTTCTGTTTCAATTTAAAAAAAATAGGCCATTCTAATTGGTTTTAAAATAAGTCAAGAGTAACAGAACTAATCACCAAGAGAAGCGAGTTTTAAAAGATACGCATCATCATGGTTTAAAAATATTAGGATAATTCATAAAAACTCATACATGTTCTTGATATAGTTTGGTTGTGTGTCCTTTTAAAGTTTCAGGAGCTTTCCTTGCTAGAAATCAAGGCTGTCTAAACAATGGATATGGAAAACCTGTCTAAAGAGATATTTACTATGTTTTTATACCTTTATTAAAGACCTTTTCTTTTATTCTAGCCTAAGGGCTGGTGTAGGCAGAATAGGAAAGCTTAGAGATGGTGGGCAGCACAGAAATTTCATGAAGACTCGGGCAAGAATAGCCAGATGACAATAGACAGGGTAAAGGATAAAGGATGCCAACCTCCTCATTGTGAGTCCACAGGAGCTTGCTTGGTTGGGACCCTTGACTTGAATTACACAATCTCATGTACTTCCCTACAGACGTTCTTCAGAGGCAAAGTTGAGTGTGCTAAAATGGTGTTACTGCCTACTCATAACATGATGCTCTGTCTGCCCATATGCCCAACTTATTTCTAAACATATTTGGGAAAAATCGAGAATAAGTGTTCTTGCTACTAAAGATGTAATAATAAAAACATAAATTGTCATATGTACATTCGTAACTCGTAAGTTCCTTTGAGGTCTTTGTGCAGGCTCCAGAGGACCCATGTTTGTAGTACATGAACGTTCTGATAGACATTGGCATGTCATGCCTATCTCATAGGCTAGTCAGATTTATTTTCTCCCAGTAATTCAGATCTGGAATCCTGAGGCCTGGGCATTTGAAGCAGGAAATAAGGGAAAGCTACATTGGAAAAGCCTGTCTTTGGACTCTGTATACAAATAAATAGCAGAGAATGGCAGTTGTCAGAGAAATGTCAAAGAATAAAGTAGATTCTTAGGCAGAGGAACGCAGCAAAGGCTCACTTAGGTCTGGAGGTGGTAGTTCGCCTAGTTCTTGAGAGCTTTCCTCCTCATGCACCATTGACACATGTGATGGCTCTCCTTCACCCCAACCTTATCCTAAAATCACCTTTACTTTTAGTTCACTTCAGTGGGTTTCTGTTACCTATGACTAAAAGATCCCTGACAAAGACAAGGCTATTCTGTTAGAGTGTATTCCCCTATATCTCCATTAGGTTTATATTAGAAATGAATGGTGGGGCCAGCAGGTGGCGTGGTGGTTAAGGTGGCTGGACTCCCACATGGCTGACCACAGTTTGAGTCCCAGACTGGCAACTTGCTTTCTCACTTTCCTTTCTCTCTGTCTCTCTCTGGTGAACCCCAAAAAGATAAATAAAATAATGACAATGAATGAAAAATTAAAAGAATTCTGAAAAAAAAGAAATGAATGGCATTCTACTGTCTATTTGTTAGTATTAATTATATATTATGGCCCAAGCATTTTTTTTCAGATCATAATTGCACAGAACTGATGACAGTGGCTTCTGGAGCTGGTATTAATACATGATGGAATCTAGATGGTCCTGCTAACTTCTCTAGAGGAGATAGTCTGTCCTTCCTGTAATGATGGAAATATTGTTTCTCATGCAGGTTTAATACAAAATGCAGTGCGTAAGCTCCAGGCAGTAGCCAGGTTGTGCAACACAAGGCCTGGGGGGCAGCTTATCTCCCAGACACAGGCAGAGAGCTCTGTGCCAGCCCTCCACAGCGTGGACAACCCAGGAAGATCTGAGTGTTTCCTGCAGCTATCAAAAAGTACAGAAGGAGGTGTTCTGCTTCAACTTTCTATTTATTGTTGTTCTTACTCAGCAAGAGTTCTCTAGTTGTCTTCTGGAGAAACTGAAAAGTAGTACGAAGTCATCTATTTCCTCTTTAAGACTATACCTGCCCAGAGAGCATGTATCATTTCTCCTGTGAATACAGGGAATTTCCTAGTATTTTATCTGCAGTTAGAACTCTGGATCATAGTCTAGGTCACAGTTATAAACCTGCCGTCACCTCTAAAATGTTTATTTACACTTTAAATCAATTTAAAAATGACATTCTTCAACCATATAATTCATAATCTCAATCTGGATACCTTTAAGAGTAAAAAGGGGTAATATTAATGATAAAACTAGGACAATAGACCCTGGAACCGACCCAGGAAAACTGGATGCTATTGTCACCCTACTCTTAGGCTTTGCGTTCACAATTTCTGAGTAACTTACATATCGAGAACCTAAGGATTCTTGCCTTGGTTTTTGATCATATCAATTTTACCTGCCACTTTGGAAAGTCACTTGTGATTTCAGCACTAGTCACTAGCTGTAAAAACTAGAGCTTCTCAGGACCAGCAGTTGGCATAATGGCTATGTTGCTGGACTCCCATGTAGTCGACCGCGGTTCGAGTCCCAGACCCATTGGCTTAAACTCACGCCAGGCATGTGTGCATCCGTGCCAGAGATCCTGAGAGGAGAATGGAGAAGGGACTGCAGTGTGGCCATCTCCCCCACCCCCGGAGGGGGGGGTGATTTTTCACTTTCTGGCTCACTGTCTCTCTCTGTCTTTCTGGCGAATGCATGCACCCTGTAGCAAAAACCTCTCCAAAAAAAAAAGTTAAAAAAAAAAAAAAAAAGCTGGAGCTTCTCTAGGGCTTCAGTTTCCTCACCTTTAAGATGAAGGAAGATGTAGTCTATAATGCTAAAGTCCTTCTCAGCACTCAACAATCTAAATCAGTGACACAAACATCTAGGGATTTCAGTTTTGTAGAAATTTGGGTTATTTTGATTCAAGTACAGTATAAAACAGAGAATATAAGAGTCCATGAAAGAATATTACAAATGTGTTTTGCACACCCATACTTTGTGTGAAAGTAATCTCAATGCAGTTAGAAAGCCACATTGATATAGCATCAAGCACCCAAACTGGAATCTAGCCACTTATTTCCTCTGTAAATTTGCCCAAATTACTTAAGCATCCTGAATATCCGAGCCTGAATGCCTTCACCTGTGAATGGGTGTGAGTATAGCTACTTTTTTGTAATATTATGAAGATTAGATGGCATATTGTACATGAAAGTACAGTATTCAGGTAAATACTTATATACAATTAATAAATGTTAGATGCTAGCTCTTCTTCCTATTAGAATGTTAGTGTAATTATTGAATATTTGTTGTAAATGTGCACTTAACTTTTTTTATTCTTCTTTTTTAGGTTTTAGTTTTTGCCACAGGGCACATATGCTTGCTGGAGAGAGAGACAGAAGGAGAGAGAGAAGGAAAGTGAGATATCACGCCACCATGCCACAATTCCTTTTCCTCCATTCTCCTCTTGGGATTTTGAGCATGTACACACATGCACCTGGCATGTTTTTTCAAGCCACCAGGTCTGGGATTTGAACCACTCAGTTGGCTATATGGGATCCAGATGTCTTACCCACTATTCCACTGGCAGGCCCAACACTGCACTTTCTTATAATTAAACGTTCAATATATTGCCAATGAACTTCTCTAATCCCATTGGCATTTGCTATTAAAAGGAGAAATTACATGGGATAAAAAGCACATTTGTAGCTATACGCATTATCAAAGTCAAATACCTGGGCCCAAAGTCCTCTTTTACCTTCTAGATACATGACCTTGGAAAAGTTACAGCGTCCCTGTTCCTTCACTTGAAAACAAGGAATCAGATGACATATATGAAGCACAAGGCACAAGTCTAGAGTATATTTGATATTATTGCATTCTAGGCTACAAAAGTGCTTATAGGTGAAAAATTGGTGGATGAAAAAAGCAACTCCAGGGAACCAGCAGTTAGCGTAATGGCTATGTCGCTGAACTCCCACGTAGTCGACCGCGGTTCGTGTCACGGACCCGGTGGCTTAAAACTCACGCCGGGGCGTGTGCATGCGTGCCCAAGATCCTGAGAGGAGAATGGAGGAGAAGGGATTGTGGCATGACCATCCCCCCTGGGGGGGTGATTTCTCGCTTTCTGTCTCTATATCTCTCTCTGTCTGTCTGGCGAGCGCACGCGGCCTATAGCGAAAACCTCTCCGAAAAAAAAAGAAAAAAGAAAAAAAGCAACTCCATGAACACTTCATCAGTATTGTGCTGTTTCCATTGAGCAGATCTCACTCCTGGTCATTGTTGAACCATCTTTTATGGACTGGCCATGATGCTATGGCTCTTAAGAATTCTAACACCTTGAGGACTCCAAGATGGCGTCAGTCGTACCAGTAAAGGAAAAGAAACTCATGGATGTCAAACTCGGGGAGCTGCCAAGCTGGATACTGATGCGGGATTTTACCCCTAAAGGCATTGCTGGAGCATTTCAGAGAGGTTACTACCGGTATTACAACAAGTATGTCAACGTGAAGAAAGGGGGTGTTGCTGGGGTTTCTATGGTGCTGGCCGCTTATGTGCTCTTCAGCTACTGCCTTTCCTATAAGGAACTCAAACACGAGCGGCGACGCAAATACCACTGAAGAGGGCCAGCATGGAGGTCATACACTGAACCAGACCTTCATCTCCTTGGCTTGGCACCCCTCCAAAGGATCTCGTTGAGTACTTTCATATCCCAGTCGAGAATTCACATCCAATAAAAGATGACTGGTATGTGTAAAAAAAAAAAAAAAAAAAGAATTCTAACACCTTCAGATTTACAGTAGGGTTGCAACTTTCCAAATGCAGCACTCCTGATAGTGAAATCAAAGCTTGGATCAGTGAAGTCTGCAGAGTGCTAAGTTACAGCCAGCAGATGGTATAGTAGTTACGTCTCTGGACTCTCATATGGTCGATTGTGGTTTGAGTCCTGGACCCAGAGGCTTGAAAATCATGCTGGGAACATACATGTGCATGTCCAAGATCCCAGGAGGAGAATGGAGGAGAAGGGATTGCAGTGTGGCCTTCCCCCCTCAGGAGCTGGTGATTTCTCACTTTCTCTCTCACTGTTGCTGTCTCTCTCTCCAAGTATGCAGCCATATGGCAAAAGCCTCTTAAAAAAAAAAAAAGGTGCTAAGTTGCTCTTAATCATTTTATTAATAAAGAACAGTTTGGTTGGTAGTAAACCATTTTTTTCCTTAACCCTACCTTCCCTTCTTAAAAGGCTATTTTGGAATAAGACCCTCCTACAATTTCTCTGTAAGTAATGCAGCATGGAGTATTAGTGACCACATTTGGAGAATTATGACTGATCTGAATGCGGACTGGCAGTGTGGATGACAATCATTTATCTCATGTACATCAGAATTCACAGGAAATTTCCTTTACCTGTATTATCTGAATTAATCTTAATTTTTTAACAAAAAATCATAACTCAGACAAGGGTCAAAAGTATCATTGCTTAGCAGAGATTTGAAATATTTAGGTTCCAAGTTATCCTTTCCTCAGAATCCTTGCCTCTTTCAAGTTAGTCTACAGTTTAGCATCCAATTCTTTTTGACAAGAAGATTCTGGATTTAGTATATTTGTTTTTAATAATATATTTTACTTTATTTTAATTTATTTTATACACTCAACCACTATATCACTTAGCTTGTAAAGTGAATCTTCCAACATGAATACATTCCACTCCAGACCAGTTGGGGATACTATACATGTTATCGACAGACAATTTTTGGCCAACTTCCACCTCTACTTCATGGAATTGGCAGGTCTTACAGACCCTGGCACAGATTAGTTCCCCACCTCCCTGGTTCAGGTGGGACCTAAGGGAACTAGAAGAGTGTTTAAACTCCACTCTGCCTCCATTCCTCAGGCCCTGGATTTACGCTGGAGTCCTATGGCTCTGAGGACAGTCTCAACCTCAATTCTTACTTGTCACTATGAAATCGAATTTCTTCTTTGTTTTGGTATTCAGTGATTTCCCATCCTAACTTTCAATCTTATCTTTTATGTATTAGTTATACTTAGTTATGTAGTTATATTTCATTTATTTTTATCAAACGTTTGTAAGTTTTGAAATGGGACCAAGGGCCCTACTTCATTAGTTTACTCTCCAGATTTTGGTATAAATGAGAATTTGACTTTTCCTGATCTTGAGAATGCCATGTCTGATAATTTGTCATGAGGAAACCAGAGGTGGTCTCTAAATTCTGAGTCCAGCACAGTACAGCAGATTGTTTGGGAAAGAAAAATAAAACAAAACTGTTTCCTATCTTAATATTTAATATGTGGAATAAAAACCAGAAAATTTAAAAACTTTGGAGAGAATCTGGGATTATCTGTTTTACTAGGAATAATCATAAAAGATCAGGTAGTATGTGTGAAATTCACTTTTGAGCAGGAAATGGGAGTCACTCAAGAAGTTCGTCAACATCAACTCAACCCTCCAGGAACATAGGGCACACCTCAGGATGCAGAGGCATGTCATGCTTTATGGTGACAGGGTTCCTGAGTTACCCTGTTCTTAATTCCTCAGGTTCTACAGTCTTTAAGCAAGATTCTTATCTGATACCCTAAAATATAGAACTTGGTACCTTAGCTGTGGCTTCTGACAAAATGTAAATTAGTACAAAGGCATTTACAAACACTCACATGCATGGAGGCTTTTCCCATTTCTGTTTTCCCATAAAGGTTTGGTTGGCTGGTTCTCTGAGGCTCAGTGACAGTGCTGAGCAGGTTGAGCAGGGCTGCGCTCTGACAGGGACTGATGAGGCCTGAAGAAGCAGAAATGTGCACAGACTCACAATATTCTTTTCTTCTGGGCATTTAAAAAGTGTCAGATTACATTGTGAATAAATCTATGTAGGGAGGTTATTAAAGTAAGTGCGTACCAGTTTACCAACCATATACTTTATAAAATAGCATCTCTCAGTCTTTCAGAAAGATAGCTGGCTGAGGACTGTTTCAGGATGCAGGGGTTCACATCCTAAAAATCAGGCTCCTTTTGTTCTGCTACCTGTAATAGTACTGCAGGAAGGAACTGAGGCAGACCAAGGTAAGATTTTCACCTGTGTCCACTCTCCCCTCTCCTTTACCTCTCAGCATTATTTTTTTTTCTTTTTTTGGAGAGGTTTTTGCTATAGGGCGCGTGCGTTCGCCAGACAGACAGAGAGAGACAGAGAGATAGAAAGCAGGAAATCACCCCCCAGGGGGGATGGCCACGCCGCAATCCCTTCTCCTCCATTCTCCTCTCGGGATCTTGGGCACGCACGCACACGCGCCCGGCATGAGTTTAAGCCACTGGGTCCGGGACTCGAACCACGGTCGACTACGTGGGAGTCCAGCGACATAGCCATTACGCTAACTGCTGGTCCCTCAGCATTATTTGATCAAAAGGCAAGTAAGAACAATTCAAATGTCCATCAACAAATGAGTGGATAGACAGAATGTGGTATATCCATACAGTGGAATATTATTCAGCTAAGAAAATAAAGGAAATTCAGACATCTGCTACAACATGGATGAATTTTTTTTTTTTTTTTTTTTTTTTGGAGAGGTTTTTCGCTATAGGGCGCGTGCGCTCGCCAGACAGACAGAGAGAGACATAGAGACAGAAAGCGAGAAATCACCCCCCAGGGGGGATGGTCACGCCGCAATCCCTTCTCCTCCATTCTCCTCTCGGGATCTTGGGCACGCACGCACACGCGCCCGGCGTGAGTTGTAAGCCACCGGGTCCGAGACGCGAACCGCGGTCGACTACGTGGGAGTCCAGCGACATAGCCATTACGCTAACTGCTGGTTCCCGAACATGGATGAATTTTAAAAACATTATGCTACATGAAATAAGCTGATCACAAGTGGATAACACTTACATGTATTATCTAGAATAGGAAATTTCACAGATATTGAAAATAGATGTTACTAAGTGTCCAGGAGAGGAGAGAATGGGGAGTTATTATTTAATGGGTGAGGAGGAAATAGGGGTTTATTGCTTAATGAATATTTAGATTGCACTGGGGTGATTTTAAAAAAGTTGTGGCGATGGATAGTAGTGATGGTTGTACATCGGTATAAATATTTTCGAGCTATACAGTTAAAATAGCTAACATGGTAAACTTCATGTTATATATATTTCACCACAGCTTTTTAAAAGACAAGTCAAGGGTACTATCACTTCTGGAAAAAATGGAGTAGACATACTTTTTCCTATTTTTTCCAGTAATCACAGCTAATAACTCTGGACATGATATATAAAACCAACACAAAAAGACTCTGAAAAATACAGAGAAGGAAGTAACTTACTTCCCTATAGGGATCTGGAAAGTCAAGGAATGACACAGTTGCAATTTCCTGAGTTTTCTTTGACTCATCTATTTCAGTCTGGAGTTGGAGAAGTCAGCCACCTGGAAATACCAACAGTTGCAGAAAAAAAAAAAAATCATTAAGTAAAGAACTTTGCATTCAAGGTGCTGTTTTCAAATCTGATGGGGAAAGAGGAAGGTGGAGATGTAATCAGGTGACTCAGCCTCTGGGCCTAAGGAGTAGCCCCTAGACTGTTATGGCCACAAATTGGGTAGAAGATTCTCAAAGAAACATGTGATTCTTCTAAACTCCTCTCTTACTCAGGTGATACAAAGCCTTTATTTTCATCCAAAGGTACTCAAGATGTTTCCTCTTTACTCATTTCTAATCTGCCCAGGAACATTTTCAAGACTGGTTTGGCGCTATAGATAGTGAGGGACTCCTTTGTTAATAAAACTCAATAAAATGCCTGTAGCAACCTATCAAATGCAGGTCATTGTATTCAAAGTAAATATGGTTATTTGGGAGAGTTTATACCTACAGCTGTCATAATTTCTAGCACTTTATTTTAAACAAAAACTCAAGAATTTCTAAAATTCAAGCCATCATCCCTGGTAAAAAATAATTCACTTTTAATCCTGTGAAAACACAGATTAACACAAAGGAGAGCCCCAGTTGCAAGTCTTTTTTATTTCTCTGTAAACAACAGTGCAGAGTGAGGAAAAGGCTGAAGGTCAAATTTTGTTTGTGCTTCTCACAGTGAGGAACACGTATTTGTCTTTGTTACACTGGACAAATAAGTGCTTTTATTTTTTCATCTGCAGAACAGGAGTAATGATAATAATAAAGATTCTTCTAAAGGTTAAAAATATAAAGTCATGTAAATTGCTTTCAGTTCCCAGCACAAACTTAGAAATCTTGGAAAGTAGGAACTCTCTTCATCTTTCGAATATTCTAAAAACAAACAAACAAACAAAAACAGTATCCCTGTGGACACTCAGGGAGCACTAAGCAAAGCACCCTGTCCATTGCTGAACACTCAGGTCCTTTCTGAGCTCCTGAGGACCCTAGGATATCTCATCTTTGCATCCCTGATGTGGTCTACTCACCTAGTGAAAGGGTCTGTTGTTTTGTTTGGCTAAGTTTGTTTAATTAATTTCAGGAGAGAGGAATGGGGAGAGCTGGCAGACTTGCCACACTGCAGTCCTCCCCACAGCCTTCCAGGCAGGATTGCAGGTCTGGCCAGGAATGCGCCTGGCATGTTCAGGTCGACCTAGGAATCAAGGCCAGGGCCCTCCCACACGCCTACAGCATTGCACAGCTGAGCCCTACCACCTGTGTTGCCAAAGCTGAGCTGAGAGCTCATATTCTTGCTGGCTTAGAAATCCATCATCTCTAACCCCAACCTGGCATGTCCCAGGAGCAGGGCTGGTAGGTGCAGTTCTTCATTAATAGCTCTGGATAAACAATCATATCATCTCTTATTTATATCTCTATCAGAGGATCTCAGGATTGTCTTGGCTTCCTGAAATCTAATTAAATCACAGAGTCATCCCTGGAAAAGCAGACTTTTTTTTTTCTTTCTTTCTTTTTTTTTTTTTTTTTTTTTTTTGGAGAGGTTTTTGCTATAGGGTGTGTGCACTCACCAGACAGACAGAGAGAGAAAGAGAGATAGAAAGCGAGAAATCACCCCCACCCCGGAGGGATGGCCACGCCGCAATCTCTTCTCCATTCTCCTCTCGGGATCTTGGGCACGCATATACACACGCCTAGCGTGAGTTTAAGCCACCGGATCCAGGACTCAAACTACGGTCGACTATGTGGGAGTCAAGCGACATAGCCATTACGCTAACTGCTGGTCCTGAAAAGCAGACTTTTTATCCCCAGCCTGCAAGTTAAAAAAACTGTGGGGTTAAACGAATACATCAAGCACAGAAATTTAAGAATATAAGAAGAATAAAGAAGATTCAATTCTTACTCTATAGTCTATCCACTAGAATATACTTGGTGGGCATTAAAGAAGTGTCCCCCTCCCCACATTATCTGAGGGACTTATAATTCTCTAAGGCATTAGGTATCATATAGGTTGACTTTAGAATAGTGTAAGAAATATATAGATGTAGAAATCACTCTTTGAGAGGTCTAGATAGTTAAAATCTCTAGTTAAGGAGAGATTACAGAAATTCCTTGATCTATACACTATTTTTATTTATACAATGGTTAACATGCATTTTGAGGACATTCTAAGCCAAGAGTTAATGAAAGTTGTCATTTATTTCACTTGCTGTAAAAGGCTAACCACAAACTTTATTCTTGGGTGTTCTCTGGCTTATTTACATGAATTATTTATCTTATGTCTAGAAATTTAATACATGTCATAGAGTTGCAAATTACACAATCCATCTTAGGTTTTGTAGTTTGGTGCCTAAATGGGTAATCAATCTCAGCTATTAGTTTTATTTATTAAACCCAGCTCAAGAAGTAGAGGTTTGACCCCATCTTACATTATGCTAAAAACATAGATATGTTCAGTCTGAGATGTTGGCAGCTAAAAAGAAAACCAATTTAAGTGAAAGGTAAATTAATAAATGCTGTGCCAATCCTGTGTGTCAGGATTATGGGAGGAGATTAATGAATTCCCCTACCAAGGCAGAAATCAAAACATGCTGGCCAATAGGTAAAAACATTGACTAAATAATAGCTTCGGATGTCATTATGAATCAGTGAAACAAACTTTGGAAATTTTAAGAAATAAACTCTCAGATGTGAAAAAACTACTAGCTTCCTCTTATCTAATATATTTTTTCTTAATATTGGTTTCTATCCTAAGATCCTCTAGCAAAATGCATCGGAATGTTATATAAGCTTAGTCAGTTAGTACAGTGATGGTGTGCTCATAAAAACT
Source organism: Tupaia tana (assembly GCA_026018925.1). Classification (NCBI taxonomy): domain Eukaryota; kingdom Metazoa; phylum Chordata; class Mammalia; order Scandentia; family Tupaiidae; genus Tupaia; species Tupaia tana. The sequence continues at coordinate 96,277,410 of JAKSZU010000005.1, forward strand.
GATCATGAGGGGTCGGCAGGTGGTGTGGTGGTTAAGGGGGCTGGTGTTCCACTTGGCCAACTACAGTTCAAGTCCCAGACCTGACGACTTGCTTTCTCGCTTTCTCTCTCTCACTTGCTCTGTCCCTTGCTGGTCAAATTAAAATACATATATAAATAAAGTTAAATAAAATAATTCTTTAAAAGAACTGATAATGGAATCTTTTCTGAGTTGCTTCTTGTGTGGGGAAGATTTGGGTACTGTGACGGGGCTTGGGGAAGAAAGGGAGACAGAGGATGGATTACAAAATAAGGAACTGAGTTCAAAAACTGCAAGATACAGTCCGTTGTTCACATCTTTTTCTCCCATGTCTTATTAAGACTTATGTTTGTCACTCACCTTAAAACCTTCACTTTTAAGCTTCCAAACAGCTAAATAATTAACTTCTATTAAATAGGATTCTATGTTGAATCTCAAGAACTTGGTCACTGAGTAATATTGCTGATAGGGACGTGGTTGTAGTCTTAATGACTGGTTTTTCCCTCGGCCTTCCTAAGCATCTCTTCTCAGGCAGCAAGGTCTTTGTGTATTACGTTTTTTTCTGCTCAAAACATCCTTTTTCCCTTAGCTCCTTGTTTCACTCATACTCAGCCTCAAATCTCAGTGTACAGCCTTTTTCAGGGAAGCTTTCTAATTTCCAAACTTGGACCCTTTGCTCGAAAGTTTCCTATTCTTTCCATAGACTTGTGATAGCAATAAAATATACATTTATCCATGAAATTATTTTGTGTCTGTCTTTCTCTCCCAAGGTAAAGTAAGCTCTGTGAGGTCAGGGGCCATGCCTGTATGTTGTTGTTGTTTTTTGTTGTGTTTTTCTTTTTTTTTTTCCCTATCTCCACCATGTTGTCTCTAGGTCTTAGTACAGTGCTTGGAGCATAGTAAAAACTTAATATTTCTTGAATCACTGACAGAAAAGAAAAAGCAATTTTGCTTTTCAATTTAGTGACCAAAGGAATGCCAAACACAACTTCCGTGCCTTTCAAAATCATCATAGAATCAAATGTTTTTTAGATCAATAAGAAGAGGCGAGTTCTGCATCATATTTTAACAGGATGACTATAAATGAACACCTACTTTCACTCAGCGTGTTGGCTAATTTGGAAGTAACTATGAGGAATGTTTGAATGTGCAACAAACACATAGCTGGCTGTAAAGTTGACCTTAATTTTCTATCATTTGGTTAGAAGAAGAAAAACTTGAAAGGGACCCACTGAGTACCTTGGCTACTTATCATGGTATCACTCCTGCTTTTCCTATGACTGTGACATTTGAGGACCTTACAGGACATGTTTCATTCCTCTGGTGCAATGGGAGAGATCAGGGACTCAACCCTCTTGTGGAGATTAGAAAATGGGATTTCCTTTTGTTCTATGACCTCACCTTCCTCCGACTCTGTGACCTTTAGTTCCTCTTTCCTTTGTCAGAGAAGGTGTCACCTATGGATTTCCTCTTCAAAATTACAAAGGAAATTCAAGATTTAGTTCCTTTTCGGCCTGCTGCTTGGCCTAGTGACAAAACCCAGCTATGTTTTAAAGATAAATATGAAGTGGAGTAGTAAAAATTGAGATCTGAGCAAGAAACTCTCTGTAGTTGATTTTCATCTCGTCTTCAATTAACTCAACATATGTTTTCTGAATGCCTTTGATACAAAAGGCATTCTGGTATGTGTTAGCTAATGAAAAAATTCACTGTCTAGTGGGAGAAGCAAAGTTGTAGCTAGCAGTATCAGACAGACTGGTAAGCATTAAAATAGAAGTACAAAGAAAATGTTGTAAGTCTCAAGGGAGAGAGAGATTAATTCTAATTAAGTGATTCTGGAAAACTTTGAGAAGGATTTGAATCTAAAAGATGAATCTTTAATAGTGAGGAAGAGATCAATGAGCTAAAAGAGGAGGAAGAGGGTCTTCTAGGCAGAAGGAACAAGGGAAACCTAGACAAGAAGGTAGGAGAGCACAAAGAATGCTTTAGAAATGTTGCATGATACTATGTAGCTGGAGATACCAATGAGTGCAGATAAAGCAAGAAATAAGATTATAAAGGTAGATTGAATCTAGAGCATGCCTCAAATAACATGCAAGAAAGTCTGAACTTTATTCTATAGATAGGTTATGTTTAGGAAAGCTTACCTCTATCAGAGTTTGAGTAAGTTTTCAGTTAGTGTGATTTATTAAGATAAAAGGAATTCTGATCTGATGAGGAAGTAGTGAGAAATTAAGAGAGGCTAGCCCAGTTTCTTGTCCCCTTATGTCTTGTATTGTTACTCTCAAGGGATCTTTGTCCTGAATCCACTTGAGGTAGGACATGGGGTTTTCTGCCTGGAAGGAAGGCAAGTGATACTGAAGTTGCATCAAAATATATTATCTAAAGAACAGGCTGGTTACCCAGTGGCCTGGTTGATAATGACTCCAGATGCCTGAGAACCAGTGAAAGGTGATAGAGGAGGAACGATGCTTCTCTCTTGTACCTTGCAGGCTCACAAGTACTCTAGACTCAAAGTACAACTTGATATTACTCACAAATTTTGATGTTCATTTCAGCTTCGTAAATTTTGTTGTTGGGATTTCATCCTATAGTCTGGCAATAGGATGTATGACAGTCTTTGTTTTCTTTCTTCCCATGTGTTTTATTTATTTTGGTATAAAGTTAAAAAAGCCTGAAGCTTGGGCTGCTATCCAGAAGTCATCTTAAACCAGAAAAACCACATAATATTTTGAAGTCCCCTTTGGCAATTCATGGCACATGATAAGAGACCTAATAAAACATTTCATGATGTATTTTTTATCTGTGATATAATTTACAAAAGTCAGGCAAGACTAAAGTGAGGTTGGAAAAGCATCTGATCACTCTTCTATAACAGTCTAGGGGAGGACTTAGGGCCAGAGCTTAGGCCATCAGAGTGGAAACAGAAAACAGAGAATGGGCATGAGAGTTCCTTATAGATAGAATATGGAGGTTTATTGATTGGATGTAGCCACTTCGGGAAAGGATAAATTTGCAATATTATCCAGGTTTCTGGTTTCAGTAACTGAACAGATAGACAAAAGTACCACTCAAAGGGATAGGCAATATAAGAGTAAATAAAAATTTTTATAAGACTAATCATGAGTATGTTTTGGATATGTAGAGACTGAAGTGTCTGTGAAATTTTTAACCACCTATATAAGCATTAGGAGGTAAAGGCATGGGATTAGAGCTAAGGAGATGTATCTGGACAAGATTTGCTGGTTATTAGTATATTACTTTGCCACGGAATTGAAATGAATTACTCAACATGTAGAATATGAAAATAAGAGGATAAAGGTCAGAAGCCTTGAGACTATGATCATGTATGATGTAAAATTCAATGATATGAAGGTCACTTGAAAGTCATAATTCAAGTGTAAATTGTTTGTGGTTGACTGCATCTTTGTTCATTAGTTTCGATTCCAGACACTAAACTGGATATTTTTACATATTTTATTTCATTTGTTCACCATAAAATTTTCAAATTTTTCTGTTTCTTCGGTGATCTGATATAGATATTTTTAAATGTGTGTTCAGAGTTATATGCTTTGATTGTCTCCTTTAAAATTAAATCAGTAGGGCACAGTGTGTTCTGTACTAAAGGAAAACCCCTGCTTGAAACAAAGGTGTTGCTGAATAGTTTTGCCAGAGACCTTTTATTTCAAAGGAAGAATTTTATTTCACAGGAAATGTGAGTCTGAAAGTATTTTACTAGTAATTAGCTTTTTAAAATAGCTGCGACTTTATTTTATTTATTTATGCTTGGAAGCTAGACAGAGACTTGTGGGCTTTTCTCCTGACTTGTGTGAAATTGTTCAGAACATGCCATATTCTAGCTATGAAGTAAACAGATAACAAGGTTGACCTTCAGCTAAGACAGCACCTGTTGCCTATAGACTAGTCCTGAGGAGATGGTAAACCCAGAGGTAAGTGAACTCCAGGTGTACTGTATAAGGACCACATCAAACCCTTATACTTTCATCATCTCCAGTGAAACCTTCACAGAATTATTAGTCCTAATAGCATTCATTCAATGTTCAATCTTATTGTCTCCTTTTATAAATGCTAAAACTAGAGCACAGAAAAGTAAAAGGCTTCCCAAAGGCTCACAGTTGATAAGCGTCAACCTTCTAATTAGGTGTGGCCATGTGACCAACTTTTTTTTTCCAGTGGCAAGATTGAAGTCCAAATGATCTGAATTCAAAGCCACTCCCCTTTCCATACTTGAAGACATTAATCTAGTGTATTGGTGTGAGTTAGTGATGGTGGCAGATTCTCTTACATTTTCTGTTATCATTCCTGACCGCTGTGATCGCTAAGTTGGGGCTTAGATCTTTACCCTAGCCTTTTGTCCATGCACATACTCAGTTTTATTCAGTAATGCCTAGTGCCCAATAGATTTAAAGTAATGATAGCAATTTAAACTCCTAACACTAGTGGGGAGTACCTCTTGTTCAATGTTTACATTTTTTTGATGATCTGATAGGTGGGAACTGGTGTCTCATTGTGGTTTAAAACTGTGTTTTCCTGATTATTAATGAAGTGAAATTTTTTTCCCATGTTTTGGGAATCATTTATATTTTCACCTCTATAAAATGCCCGTTCACACATCTGGCATATTTTCCAAACCACTAAGTCCAGGACTTGAACTACACTTGGCCATGTGGGACCCAGCAGCCTTATTATAACGCCACCCAGCTGCCCTAATATATTGATTTTTTTTTTTTTGTGAGTACGAAAAGTATGATTTTCATATTTTTACTGTTCTTAACTGGGTGATAAGCCAAATAAACATAACAACCTATCTTTGTTTACAGTTTTGGTATTTGGTTCATCATGAGCTTTTTGCACTAATATGGATTAACAACATTACACTAAAAATATTCTTTATCTTTTTTTTTTTTTTTTTTTTGGAGAGGTTTTTCGCTATAGGGCGCGTGTGCTCGCCAGACAGACAGAGAGAGACGTAGAGACAGAAAGCGAGAAATCACCCCCCAGGGGGGATGGTCACGCCGCAATCCCTTCTCCTCCATTCTCCTCTCGGGATCTTGGGCACGCACGCACACGCGCCCGGCGTGAGTTGTAAGCCACCGGGTCCGAGACGCGAACCGCGGTCGACTACGTGGGAGTCCAGCGACATAGCCATTACGCTAACTGCTGGTTCCCAATATTCTTTATCTTAAGTTCTGGAATTTTTGGTGCTCTCTTAAATTTTGTGCCTGATAACAAATCTGGTCCTGCAGAGAGTGTAGTTTTGGAGGATCAGGCTGCAGGTCCCTGTCTTCTGTTAGTCTCTTTCAGTGGGACAGGCAGGGTCTTCCTATTGGTCTCCTCTGGCCTGTGAAGACTCCAATTTACCAGAGTTGGGTAGATGCAATAGGCAGAGTGTAGATTTGGTGCTAGCTCCTGTTAAAGGACTCCCATTTTTTTCAGCCTCTGAGCATTTCTTCCTTTCTTGGTAATATCACAGTGCATTTTAGGAGATAATTTTAATACTTTATCCAGCTATCTTTGTTATTCTCCTCCAGGAACCCATTTGATGCATCTAGTCCACTGTGTCCCTAGAAATAGTAGCCTGGACTGTATACCACTGTAAGAGACAAAGAGCTGAGCTGTCTTTTAAGCTAAGTCATTGTGTATGAACTGCCCTCCAGTTTACCTAATTCCACCGTGAGACCACCAAGCTATCCCAGTTAACCACAGCAGGAGTGCTAAGAAGCTGCCCTGCTTGGGAAATGACTTTGAGCTTCAAATGGCAAATTTATTAAAGTTGAATTTGTTCCTCAAGGACAGCTAATTCTGTTAAGTTTTAAGAGCTGTGTATATAGTAACTCATTTAATTCTTACAGCCGTCTCATATGGTAATTACTACTATTAGCTCCCTTTTGAGAGAAAGATCACTAGAAGCTCACTCACTTGCCTATGGTCACTGAAGCAGAAAGTGGAGGGCCGGTATTTGAACTCACCTACTGATGGCTGTTTTTAAGCCAACTATGGAATTTTTTTTTAAAAGGATTTTTTTAATTCAATTTTATTTATCCATGCATTTTATTTTAATTTGACGAGAGAGACACAAAGAGAGAAAGAGAAAGTGAGAAAGTAAGCCACCAGGTCCGTGACTTGAACCGTGGTCAGCCATGTGGGAATGTCCAGCGCCTTAACCACCACGCCACCTGCTGGTCCCCAACTATGGAATTTTTAATTTATACTCTCTAAGTAAGGTTTTTTTTCCTTTGCTCTAAGCAGCTGGACCCCCTTAGATTAACATTTAAACTTACATACAGATCACATTTTCTTTAGGTAGAGCTACTTTGGCTGCCAGTCCCATGTTCATAAACACAACACACAATAGGTTGTAGAACAAAGGGTGACTAGTGTGTAGGGGTAACTAGTGAGTGTTAGCCCCATTAATGCAGTTTCTGTCTCCCACGGTGGCTCCTGTGGGTAGCAAATATGCAAGTTACAGTTACTGCATCCTCAGCTAGTCATCAGATCAGGCCCAATTATCAAGTATGTTAAGTGATCTCCTTAAACAATTTTACTGAAGCGAAACCACCAAGTACATGGTTTGCATTCAAAACATATTGACAGCTCTTAGAAGAGCTGGGATAATCTGAACATTGTTTACATGTTTTCTTTCTTTAATTACTCTTTGCTGTCTTAATGAAAGCTTTTATCAATAGTACACATCAACTGTACAAATTACCAAATGTAGTCCACTTAAACTCACAAACAATACATAACAACACAGAGGAATCACCACAGTTAGCTTGGAAGAGACATTGATGAGTTGATAAAACTATGGCATTTTATACATCTTCTGTTCTATAACTTTGGTTATAGATGAATTTGGTTCCAGGATTTATTTAACACAGGCAAATGTAATATACTTTGTTTTAATCCTACGTGAAGATACCTGGCTACCATAAAAACTAATCTGGTAATTTTTTCTGGATTCTTTTTGAAGAAGTATTGACAGAATTCAGGAGTGTACAAGACAAAGTTAAAAATTTTGGGCCAAGTGATGACTTTACTAGTGCCTTAAAAAAAAAGTTGTAAGGGGACAGCAGGTGGTATGGTGGTTAAGGTTCTGGACTCCCACATGGCTGATTGTGGTTCGAGTCCCAGACCTGGTGGCTTGAAAAATCATGCAAGGCATGTTTGGGTACATGCCCAAAGTCCCAAGGGGAGAATAGAGGAGAAGAGATTATGGTATTGCCATCCCCCTGGGAGGAGGAGATTTCTTACTTTCCCTCTCACTATCTCTCTCTGTCTCTCTCCAACAAGTACACATGCTCTATGGCAAAACAAACAAACAAACAAAAACACTAAAAAAAGAAAAGTTGTATTTCTCCTTAAATTATGAAAAAAATTCTAAACATGTTTTGAATTAATGTAGGTGCTGGCTCACCTGGCATCACTACATAAAGGAACAGAGTCAGAGGTTTGCATTGCAAGCTTTGGTCTCGGAAGTAAGTGGAAGAGTAAAGATTTGAGGTATGTTTGGTAGAAGCTAATAGGTGGAAATTTCTTCTAGTCATCATATGTATAAAATTCCAAGTGCAGGGGACCAGCAGTTGGCGTAATGGCTATGTCGCTGGACTCCCATGTGGTCAACTGCAGTTCAAGTCCTAGACCTGGTGGCTTAAACTCATGCCAAGCGTATGTGCGTGTGTGCCCAAGATCCCAAGAGGAGAATGGAGGAGAAGGGATTACAGCATGGCCATCCTCCCTGGGAGGTGATTTCTCACTTTCTGTCTCTGTCTCTCTGTCTCTCTCTGTCTTTCTGGTGAGCACACGTGCCCTATAGCAAAAACCTCTCCAAAAACAAAAAAAAAATTCCAAGTGCAGGATTTGGTTTTTATTGGTACTTATCTGTCAGGATGATAAAGCATAAACAATTATAATTTTTTTTTTTTACTTTTCAGACAATAATTGTACAAAATAGAACTTGGAATAGAACATGTATGCATGATGAGCACTGAGTATATGTGTGTGTGTGCACAGATGTGTGAGGTTGCAAGTTAAATTATCATTACAAAACCACTAATACTGAAAAGCAAATTTCAACCAACCACACTAGAAGTAAGATTAAATTACCTTTCTTTTATGTGTATAGAAAATGATACTACTGGCATGGTGGCTAAGGCTCTAGACTCCCACATGGATGACTGTGGTTCTAGTTTTGGACTTGGCAACTTGCTTTCTCACTCTCCCATTCTCTCTCTCTTTCTATCACAATCTGGTCAACTTGAAAAATAATAACAACAAAAATAATAAATAAAATTTTTAAAAAGAGAAAATGATACTACAAAAGTGTTATGAAAATATGTAATAAAAAGAGAATGTAGTAAAAATTTTAAATAAAACATTTTATAAAGGTGTAACGAGTGTATAATTCATAAAAATGTCATGTTATTTTTCAATGTATTTACTTTCGTATTTTATATTCTTTCTTTAATACCACCCCAACTTAATAAACTTTGGGTCCCCCCAAAAATAGATCTACCTCTAATATCACATATTAGGTAGTCAGAAAAGTTATGATATACTTTTTCTGCTTGCCAAAGGTAATTTATTTATATAAAGAACAAAGATTAATCAATGATATATCGCCCATTTTGCTTGCTAACCTTTTGCCAACTTGCAGTGAGCTTCATAATTCCTCTTTTCATAGAAGGACCTGTTTTTAGTGGTGAAAAACTGAACAAGGTGCTGATTTACAGCCTCATCTGAATTGAACGTTTTTATACCACATAAGGAGTTTTGATGAGAACGAAACAAGTGGAAGTCTGATGGCACAAGGTCAGGTGAGTATGGTAGGTATGGTAACACATGCCATCCAATCACCAGTAATTTTTGACAGGTGATCAAACTTGTCTGTGATCTCACATTGTCATGACGGAACACAACACCTTTACAATCAACAAGCTCTGGATGTTTCTGGGTGATGTATTTGTTCAAACTGTCCAATTGCTCACATTACATTCAAATTGATTGTTTGGTTCCTTGGTAGAGCTCAAAAAACACTGTACCTTTAAAATCCCACCACATCGAGAGCATTAGCATCTTCTGATGAATGTCTGCTTTCGAAGTTGTTTGAGGAGAAATATCACGTCCGGACCAAGACTGTTTGCTCACCACAGTGTCGTAAACAATGCACTTTTCATCACCAGTTATCAGTCACTTCAAAATAGGATTGTTTCCCTAAGGTTTAATGAGCTTATTGTAGACTTATACCTGCTTTCAAATGAACTCCAAGTTAATGAGGAGCCCAAATATTGAGCTTGCTTACATATCCCAGCTTCTTCAGGTGGTATTGAATGCTTGAATGATGGATGTTGAATGTTTCTGCAATCTCTTGTGCTGTGTTTCATGGGTTTGACTCACTCAACACTTTTATTTTGTCATAATCAACCTCAGTGGGCCTCCCTGACCGAGGAGCATAGTTAAGATCAAAATGAACAGAATGCAATTTCATGAGCCATTGTTGGCACTGAAATACTTGGAAAGCATCATCATGTAAACCTTACCCAACTTTACACAAGCTTGACTTGCGTTCTTCCCTTTATGGAAGTAAAATCATAAAATGTGGTGAAAATGTACAGTTTGGTCTTTTATCTTCAACTTGTTGTAAACTCCAAAACTTAACCAAATTGCTTAATTTTTTTTAGAATGAAGCTAGAACTGTCTGTCGTCAAATGACATAGCAATAACATAGATGTAAATGACTCTAGTACTTCCAAAAATAAACTAGTGCCATCTGTTGCAAAAATTCTTTTCCAGTCATGACTTTTCCAACAGTGCAGTAGGACATAGGAGGTTTTCTGTATTCTCCATTTTGTTGGATTCAGAGTTCTTTTGTTTCTTGGTATAAGAATTTGTTTAGAAAGTTAACACATGATTGCCTGAGTGTATAATCTAGTTGTAGTTCTTTTGAATTAAGCCTTTGTTACTGCTGTTTTAAGAATTGCAGTGTTGGGAACCAGCAGTTAGCATAATGGCTATGTCGCTGGACTCCCACATAGTTGACCGCGGTTCGCATCCTGGACCCGGTGGCTTCAAACTCACGCCGGGCGCGTGTGCGTGCGTGCCCAAGATCCCGAGAGGAGAATGGAGGAGAAGGGATTGTGGCGTGACCATCTCCCCTGGGGGGTGATTTCTCGCTTTCTGTCTCTATGTCTCTCTCTGTCTGTCTGGCGAGCGCACACGCCCTATAGCGAAAATCTCTCCAAAAAAAAAAAAAAAAAAAAAAAAAACAGAATTGCATTGTTTAAAATTTCACATTGTTATGATTTTAGCCAGTTTAATGTTAAGTTCAAAGGTTAAAAAGCCATTGATTTTAGGTACAATGAAAGTAGAAATAACATCCTTTAGTAGGGAAAACACAATAATCTAAACATTTAGAAATTGATCATAATCTTAATACCATTTAATATTTCATATTTAACCCAATGCAAGCAACATTTGTTGAGTATGTACTATTGACTAGCTAAAGAATGATAGGAATTAGAAAGATTTAAAAGAAAATTACAGCTTCTCTATTACCCCTAACATCCATGAGACCACATACAAGCTGAAATGATATATGAAAATAAAATAAATACAATGTAAAATAAATTACAGTACATATGAGAAAAAAGGTAGAAAATATTTAGCAAATATAATGAGAGATTACTTCTAGTATAAGGAACATATGAAGATGTGGAATTCAAGCTAACTTCTTGATTTTGTATGTAATCTATTCAATATTTGTGTAAATTATTCAATATCTTCAGTTAAAAGTAAGCATCAGTAAGAATCACCACATACTTTAAGTAGAACTTTTCCTTCAGAATATATAGAATTAACATTGTTAAACTGACTTTCAACCTGGGACAAGTCAGAATCATCTAGAAGATTTTGTTCAATGTATACATGCCCACTGCTCTTTCCCCCAGGTTCTTAACTGGTTAGACTTAGGGTGGCGGGGAGAGAGGGATTTGAATATTATCCACTCCATCCCCAACACACACATGCATGCACAAACACACACACACACACACACACACACACACACACAGAGTGTAAATGCCATGCCATGGAGAAAGTGTTTACAAGTATACTCCAATTTAAAATGGTTTCTTTAAAAATATTTTTAACAGAATATACTATGGTTTCTTAGAAAGAGCTCATTAGACTCTTAAAATCAGAAATTTATCAACACAGATCACTTTAAGGTTTTCTTATTTTTATTTAAGGTTATCTATTTGTACAAGGGGACTTCAAAAAGCTCGTGGATAAATGGAATTAAAGTACAAATTTATTTCAGTGCAAAGGATGTTAAAAATCCATGGAATATTTTTCATAAAAATGCATTTTCTGTGAACTTCTTTTAAAGACTCTTCATATTTATAAAATGTATTAGGTCATTGGAAAAGTCATGATGCATTTTTCTATGTTTTTCTATGTAAAAATACATCATGAATTTTCTGATGACCCAATACTTTAGTTCTTTCTGGAATCAAATGGAAGGAAAAAAAAGAAAACAGGTAAATGGTCAGTCACTACAGGGACAACTAATGAGCTTAATAACTTAATTTTCTCTATTTCAGCTTTTGTAGGAGCCAGGATTAGAGGACTACTATGGCATGGTTCAATGTTTTACTGAGCCTCTGCCCCACCTCTATCACATCAAAAACAGATCCAGGTAGAAACATGCTTTTTAAAAAAAAATGTGTATTCATTTCTTTATTGTACATTCAATAACTCTGTATCATTACAACCTATCAAAGCAATTTGCCAATCGAGAATACCCTGTATATTGGTTCAATGATATGATCATATATATTATCATCAGCAGATAATTTTCTATTTCTGTGTTCCTTAAATGTTTTGCTTCTTTCATTTTCCCCTTGATGCCTTCCCTCTCACCTTCCCCCATTTCCCACTCTCCTCCCACACTGTCTCTAGAAACACTTAGATTTAAGACAATCTATAGTCCTAATGTACAGAGTAGCACAGAGTACTCTGAAACTTTGCAACTCTAGCATAAAAATATTAATCATAATCAGATCTGTACAGCACCATAAATTGCCCATTATAGTTCTTTTCAATTCATCAGTGTGTAGTGCAGAACTAACTTCAGTCTTGGAACTGATTGTTGTTCACATAATCTAATTATGTCAACAGGTTAATATTGCTTGGATAATTTACTTATGTTATAGAATCTTCTCATTGGAAACACAACCAAAATCTTTACTTTAAAAACCTAATAAATAAGGAGATTGGTCCCCAACAGAATGTAATCAAATCAACAAGTGCTAGGGAATAGCTGAACTTTGTTTGGCTATCTGGTATACCAAGGAAAATAAAAAGGCTTACTCTCCCTGAAATGTCTCACTCAGCTTATCTCATTCAAACGTGGACTGTAATCAATTTCATTATTAGTGCTACTGAACTGAGACAGCACTCTAAATAAGCAAGACTTACCTTTTTCAACTAGTAAACTATTTTAATGTGGTTAAATATTCATTAAGTGGCTAATATTTTGGAAAGCCATGTGAAAAGTATTAATTAGGATAGTAATAAAAATGGTACAGTTGTGAAAGAACAGAAAACTGATTTTTGAACATATAACAATGAAGAGTAGGATGATGGGCCTTCACTATGGCTCTGCTCCATTTTCTCCAAGGTGCATCAGAACCGCTGCGAACACAGTAATGTAAGAAGTAGAAGAAACAGTGAATGAGTCAGACGAAGGAAACAGCTCCAAAGACTGGAAAATTCTTTTATAAAAAATAATTATCTATTTTATTTATTATTATTGTTCTTTTAAATTTGTTATAAGGCACATGCACTCATCAGAGAGAGAGAGAAAGTGGGAAAGTGAGAAAGCAAGCTGCCAGGTCCGGAAATCAAACTGCAGTCAGCTCTGTACGAGTCCAGCATCTTAAACACCATGCCACCTGCTGGCCTTGGAAAATTCTTATAATCTTTAAGAGTCTAATCATTGTGTGGCATAGTGGTTAAAGCACTGAACTGCCACATGGCTGACCTTGGTTTGAGTATCAGACCTGACTGCTTAAAAATCAAGCCAGTGCATATGGTTGTATGCCCAAAATCCCAGGAGGAGAATGGAGAAGAAGGGATTGTGATGTGGCCATCCCTGCTAGAGGGTTATTTTTCACTTCTCACCGCCACTCTCTGTCTCTCTTTGACAAGCACATGTGCCCTATGGCAAAAACCTTAAAATATAATCTAATAATTGTGAAAGCTATTAACATTCATATTATACCATCTGAAGAGATTAACCTTATCCTTGGGGAAAAAAATTGCTTGACACAAAACACAATGGATTCCCATGACTTGCTTGGATTCACTCTGGTATACCCTTATGCCAAGATATATGCAATGATTTAAAATAAACAGGTCTTCTACTTATTTATGCCAAGTATGCAGAGTTCAATGCACTAAAGTTGATAAAATAATAGTGCAATTTAACTGCAGATCTTCCACTTATAGTTTATCTGGGAGAAAAAACACTTTTAAATCAAAGGACTAAACCCATAAGTGTAGAATTTCAGACAGCAGTCAGTTAATAGAAGAGGTGATTTTTCGGATCCTGAACTGGCATTTCTAAGGTCCAGGTTCATAAGTTGCCATCTACTTTTTTAGAGATCTGCTCTTCTTGAGCTGGAAGCTTCTTGGGGAAGAAAGTTAGCATTAGAGGACATTTATGTTTCTTTCACCTTGACTTTGAGAAAAATTCTCATTCGTAGTACCTTTGATTTCATCTTATCTGTGTGCAAATAACAGGATCTTTAGACATAATGTTACAGTCCATCCAATCATGCACTTATTTACAAACACGTTATGAACTTACACAGTTTTAGGCAACATGCCGAGTGCTGGTAAAACAAAAATGAGCCAAGCACCATTGCATTCCTTTGTCAGTGAAGAAGACCCTGCAATAATGTGCTATTGGTGTGAAGACAGAAGTCAGTTCAGGCTTGCACTGGGGATCACAAAATATGAGTGCAAATCCTATCCCCAGTAATATCAAGATATGTCTATATACCTACTGTACCTTCATAAAAAGAAGTCTATATACTTACTGTATCTATCTATCTGTCTCTCTATCTCTCTCTCTGTCTACATACTAGCATTAGAAAAGTTGCTGATTGGGACCAGCAGATGGCATAATGGTTATGTCACTGGACTCCCACATAGTTGACTGCAGTTCGAGTCTCAGACCTGGCAGCTTAAAACTCATGCCAGACACCTGTGTGTGTGCCAAAAAATCCTGAAAGGCGAATAGAGAAGAGGTATTGTGTGGCCATCTCCCCTGGGAGGATGATGTCTCACTTTCTGTCTCTCTGTCTCTCTCTGCCTCTCTGTCAAGCGTGAGCACCCTATAGCAAAAAATCTCTCTCTCAGGGAAAAAAAAATGGTTACTGGTCATATTTGACCAGAAATCACATGCCTAATAAACTTTTGATTTTATTTACAAGTATTATTGCTGCTCCACTATTGCATTTAGAAAATCTATGGGTTTATTTCCAAAATGCTTTGCCAAACCTGTAACTTAGTATTACTTACAGTTTTATTGTTGAAAAGGTTTTCTATAGAAGAGTACAAAAAGGCATTCGAGAGAAAGCATTTTAAATTATATTATTCATCAAAAAGACTATCTTTGTTTATTACTGGTCTATTGAAAATTTTCTTTTCAATCAAAGTCTATTCATTTTTTACATAATGCATATCAATAACAGTAACCATTAAGAAATCTGTAAAGAAAAACTGTTTTCCTGCCTGTCTTCACTTTTTGGTACACATTTTTTTTTTACTTCTATTAGTAAAAGTTTAATTCCCTCCTCCTTCATGCCCTCAAGTCCATAATTACTTCTTATGACAATTCTTTTATGATAGCCATGTTATAAATTATTCATTATTTGAAGAATGCCTTAACTGTAAATGCATACTAAAAAGTACTCCTACTTTTTCCGTTGTATTATTTTTCCCTGTATTATTTTCATACCTTTTTCAATCTCGCTTTGAGACGTTTGGCTTCTGACTCTTTTTCCCGAAAGGTGTCCCTAGAATGTTGTTACTATAGGGAATTAAAATTCAAGTGATTCTGTATTTCCTTATTTCACTCATACTTTACTCCTGCTTTCTTTCTGCTCCTTACATCTGGAGTGCTCCCCTCTGCCCCATCTACCTTGTCCTTTTTCCATTTCCTTCAAAACCTGGTTCCATAGTAATTTCTTCAGACAGCTTTCCTTAACTAATCCATTCCAATTTATTCCTTGTTCTAGAAATTCATGGATAAACTACATTAATATATCATGTACTTGAAAAGTGTTTTTATTTATTCAGTTATTTAGTTGTATATTTTGTAATACTATGTGATATGTATACATACATATATATATATATATATACACATATATATAGTATAATACATACATACATATATACATATATTTAATCATCAGAGGGCATGTGTACTTGCCAGAGACAGAGAGACAGAGAGAGAGAAAGCACTTCCCAAGGGATACAGTCACACCACAATCCCTTCTCTATTTCTGCATCCTGTTGGAATTACGGCATACATATGAGTATATCTGGCATATTTTTCAAACCACTGGAGATGGAATTGTACCATGGTCAGCCATGTGGGATCCAGCACCCTTAACCAATAGGCTATAGAGCTGACCCTATTCATTTATATGCTTAATAAACTCTAACCCTTGAATTTTTCTTCTTACTAGCATTCCTTATAGCCATTATTACATAATATAAATATGACAATTTGTTGCTTAATGTCTGTCTCTCCTGCTAGGATATAAGTTCCTTCAGCCAGTTGTTTATCATATGCCTAGAGCCTAGAAAAATATACATAGTAAATGCTCCATACATATAATAATATAGTTGAAATACCATTCAGAATATTAGTAGGATGTTATTTTCTTTAAAATACTGTTTTTGTCTGGAATCGCTCATACTTTTTATAACAATAGGTATATACTTGACTGCAGGATACAGAAAACCTAACTAACACGGATTGGATCAATAGACACCAGCTGATTACTTAGCCATAAGGCCAAAGGTAGGCAATTCCTGTGTTGGTTTGACAGTTCAATGTTGGCATCCAAGGCTTAGGTTCTTCACATCTCTCTCTTCATTGTCCAAAGTTGACTGCATTTCTAATCAGCCATAAAGTATCACAGCCCAAAGATGGTGCCATAGTTGTGTATTTCCATGTGCAAAAAAACCCAGACAAACAAACTAAAACCACAAAAGGAATGTTTGCGATGTCAAAAAAAATAAGAATGGCTCCTCACTCATGTCAGAATTTCAGATATCTCCCCCTCTCCTCCAGCCACCTTCTCTCCATTCCAATGACAAGAATTGAGTCACATGCCTATTTCTAGACTAACCTTGGGCAAAGGGGAAAGCGTTGCTATTAACAGCCAATCCCGATTCATCCCAACTTTTTTGGCAGAAGTAAAGGGAAACTGCTGGGTATGCAAGCAACATTGTGCCTGCTCTTCTGCTACAGTAAATGAAGCACACTAAAGCTCTGTTTTTCTCAGAGCCCTCCAGTTCTTAAGATTCCTCTGGCTTTCTCTTTTTTTCTCCCTGTATTTTATTCATTAAGTTTTTTTTTTCCCCCAGAATTGTTTTTTCTGCTTAAAGTTAACTCTTGAAACAGTTGCTTTTCAGTCAACAAGTTTTTTTTATTGACTTGTTCACATGCTCGATTTCTGCATTCCAATTCTTTTTCTTTTCAAAAGCACTGAGACATACCATATTTTCAAAAGAACATATTTATTTTGCCCCTTCCTTCCCAGTCTTCTTACATACATCTTTCTCAACAGTATTAGCAGTCTCAGAGGCCAAGAAAATGTCATCTGCTCTCTTTACAATTGCCAGGAGCATTTCAAAGGTGCTAAATGTATTTGATGTGTCCTTTCCCTTTTTGGTTCATCAGACACAGGCAGGCTTTAATAAGAAGCAATAGAAATCAGGGTTTTATAGCCAAGAAATACTGGTCATATCACAAATGTGTTCTGTGGACTTGTTTATATTAATTTTTTGCATACTTGATTTTTGCTGGTGGGAGGAAGTCCCAGAACACAGTGTATTTCCCACTTCATTCCACCTTTTCTAACATTGTTCACAGAAAGAAAGGAGCTGGGTTTCCATAGTAACGCAAGTGTGACAATTGAGGGTATCTGGATATAGGTGAGATAACTCCCTTTCAGAATCAGTGGGAAGAGAAGAAATGAAGTTTTCTCTTTTTCTTTTTTTTTTTTTTCTCCCAGCAATGCACTTCTGAAACTAGAGACCCTGCGGCGTCAACGTACACTGTTCAGGTTTCATGATCTTACAGATTTATAGCTCTTGGGGAAAATTCAATTCCACTTTATATCATTTTTATTTTTTTCCATAAACAATGAATAAAGACATATAAGTTTTTATTTCTAAGACCACTCTCAGAATAAAGTTTATGCTGGCACAGGAATAAACATGCTTAAAGAAGGGATCAGGAAATAAATAACCATCTCCTGTCCATATCTTCAAGATTCTGTACACGTCTTGACATCCTTACAGCAGCTAACCTTTCAACCAACATTTCATATACGGTTACGAATCAGGTGAGGACCATCTTCCATGTCATAACAAGCGAGAAAATATGTGCCCACTTCTTGGGGTGTCTTTTGCCACTTGGTTAAATATCTGCCTTTATGGCACTGCAAATGAAAACTGTGTCTGTCAATATGAAAAATATAAATGAGCTGCAACCAATGCATGTGCTGCAGTCCCTACAATTCCCCTTACCCAAAAATTTGGCATTGATGAAAGGTCAGGGTAAACAGCCTGAGAAATGTCACAGAGCTCTCCTACTCTCCATTATGCTAAGTGGAATGAGTAGCGAGCCCACTCCTTATTTTTTATGACAAATTCTATCAGATGAACTGCAATTCAGAGCTTCCTGACTTCTGGAGACTTGGTTGGAAAAAGTTACTTATGCTGTCTTTTGGGCCCACAACCCCAATGTAAATTTATGAAAAAAAAAAAAATCACTGAACTTCTATATCTTGCAAAGTGAGTGAATGAACTTCAATTCATTGGAATGCAAGGAATTAATGGGTTGTCATGATTTATACAAATAAAGTTTGATGTTTCTCAGCTCTATTTAATTCCAACAAAGCCCAGAAACTTACCACCAAGTTGTGAAACTTGGATTTTAAAAGAAACTGTATTTCTTCAGAAATGTAGCTACTTTGTTAAAATAACAAAAAATAATCATACTAGTTTACACAAATACGATACTTCTAAAAAGCTTGATAAACAATGAATATAACTACACCATCCTCTTGAAATTATCACCATCAAAGTAGGTCTGATATGAATTATCCACGTAAGCTCTCTCAATTTTAAATCACCTTTTCGCACTATTAGCTTAACATAACAAATCCTTTCCGATCTCATTTCCCTTCAAACATGCCTGATTCTTAGTTCTTTTTACAATATGCCTTTAATGCTGACCTAAGATATAACTTCTCATATTTTGATGATATGTAATCAAGAAATAAGTGAGTTATATTTCATCACACATTTTTAATTTGACAAGACACTTGCCCTCAAATATTTTAAACAAAAATATATTTTGGAAAATAACACAAAATTAAGTTTATCATTCTAACATAATGGAGCAACAGGGCAGTAGATCACTGCTAAAGCTGAGTAGTACATCTCTGTAATAGTTTGATTGACGGCAAGGATGGCTTAAAACAAATTAAAAAGCCTGGCTTTTAAAGGAACTCAGACCACGATCCTCTCTGCTGAAGCCGCTATGGGAAAGAGGAACAATGGCGAGGTATGCCAATATCTAATATTCAAACCACAGATCATTTATTATTCCCAAGAAATGTGAGCTAGTAATTGCCAGGGGTTGACTAGTTTGAGAAGGACATAATAAACCCAATAACCAGATGTTACGAAAAGTATCCAGGAATGCGAGTGTGGTTAATGTCTCGTAAATTTAACGTTGTAAGTGGGAGACGGTGTGCAACTAAGATCTAAACCTAGAGACAGAAGCTAAGTTTTTTTTTAATGGGTAGTAAAATACATATATATTATTTAATGTTCTAGGAGACATGCAGGGAGGATGAGTGCAGCTATTGCACGATGTCTCCTTAAGGATTGGAAAATGTTCCATTCGAAAGACAAAAGTCCCTGTTTTCAATTCAGCCCACAATCCAGCCCGCATCCCTGGGCACTTTCCATGCCCATCATTCAGGCAGAATGCCACGGAGACAACTTTAAAAGCAGAATTCACCACCCTCGCCAGCAACGCATCTTACTCTGTTGCCAGAACGGGGTACAACAACATCCCCTCAACCTCTGCCCCTCCCAAACCACCAGCCCAGCCCGTTCTCCACACATCCGACCTTCGGAGGCAAGGGAATCGCGAGCGCTGATTGGTTCATCCTAAGCCTTCGTCATTCATCAGCTCGCCTTCGATTGGTTGGCAGCGAGTACGCGGAGCCAACGCCAGCAATGCGAGGCACCTGGAGGTAGGTTGGCTGAGCCTGCAGCTAGACTTTCTCCTTATTGGTTGAAAGAGATGGATGCATCACGTGGCGTGAGGCGGCTCTCCATTGGCCGAGAGTAACACCATGGGGTCCAAAGGCGTGATCGGGTTGGTTACAGTGAATCCCAACTTCCAAATACATACTCCCAGCTGGCTGTTGCTATGCTGTTGGCGGTTCCGTTGTCCAGGTTTTCCATGCGCCAGTAGCTGACAGGGCGTGGGAAGAGCTCGACTTCAGGCAGCCTCCAAAAAGGGGAGGGGCTAGGGGGAAGTGGGCGGTATTCCTGTTTACGTCATCCGGAGGGGCATGGCTTCTGAGGCTTCGTCGCTGACTAGCCCCTCGGGCTCTCGGCTGAAGGGGCCTGTCATCCCTCTCTCACTGTCCTGATGTTATACATACAGTTTCACTTCATATGTGTACACACCCTCAGGCAGAGTCTGGAGTGCTCGACCCTTTAAGTCTTCTCGTTATGTTTACACGAGTTAAAACCCAAGCTCTCGAGGAAGCTGACAGACTGGGTGGTGTCGGGCAAGGGCCCTCACGCAAAGGCTCCTCTTGGGTCTTGCGCGTCTCCCCTTCTCACTTCCCGCCTCAGATTACAGCCTGGAGTTGCTCTGGCCCCTCCACCCTTTCCTCTCCGCCTGGATCTGGGCGTGGGAGTACCAGCTGGACCCGCTCTTGTCTCAGGCAGGAGCTGCGCATGCTCAGTAAGAAGGCCCTCGAGTTCTAAGGGGCGTGCGGAACCGGGTGTTGCTGGGAGGCGGCGTTGCTTGTTTATCTAAGCGCAGGCAGGAGCTTCCGCGCCGCGCATAGCCTCCCGGGAGCGCGCGCGGCCGGTCGCCTAGGCGACGGGAGGCGGAGGCGGGGCCTGCGCCCCGCCCAGGCCTGCCTGGCCCCGCCCCCCGTCGCGCTGCGGCTGGGGCTCAGGCGCGCGCTCCGGCGCCGAGGGAAGCGGCGGCGGCGGCGGCAGCAGTGGTGGCGGCGGGTGGGGAGCTGGGCGTGGAGCCGCGAGGGGCGGGGCGGGCGGCACTGCGGGCCCGCGGCTCGGGCGGCTCCGGCGGCCACCGCTCGCTGCTCACCCTCAGTCTCTGCCGGTGCCCGCGGGGCCGCATTGCCGCCCGGCTCGGCCCATGCCCAGGGCCGCTGATCCCTCAGCTGCCGCCGCCGCCGCCGGCGCCCGGGGGGCCGCCGCGGCCGTGAGCTGGGGTCGGCCGCGGGAGGCGGCGGGGCCGGCCGCCGGGGCAGGGGCCGGGGGCGCAGCGCGGCGGGCGTAGGTCTATGTCGCGGGCGGTGGAGGCGGCGGCGGCCGCGGAGGGACGATGCGCGAGTACAAAGTGGTGGTGCTGGGCTCGGGCGGGGTAGGCAAATCCGCCCTGACCGTGCAGTTCGTGACCGGCACCTTCATCGAGAAATACGACCCCACGATCGAGGACTTCTACCGCAAGGAGATCGAGGTGGACTCGTCGCCGTCGGTGCTGGAGATCCTGGACACGGCGGGCACCGAGCAGTTCGCGTCCATGCGGGACCTGTACATCAAGAACGGCCAGGGCTTCATCCTGGTCTACAGCCTCGTCAACCAGCAGAGCTTCCAGGACATCAAGCCCATGCGGGACCAGATCATCCGCGTGAAGCGGTGAGCGGGCCGGGGCGCGCGCAGGGGCTCGGCGGCTGCACCCGGAGTCGGCGTCCCGTGGCTGGAGCTCCGCGCCGGGCGTGGGGTGGGGGAGCTATCTAGGGAGATGGCTTTGAGCTTTGGGTTTTGCCATTGTCAACCTCCTCTTCCTGAATCTCTTAACTGGAGTGCTTTGTTTCACAACTAAAATTTGGCATCCCTTTAGCCCACAGCCCAGCTCTTTGTCTCTTGGATATTATTAGTAGCGCTTGTCCAGAACCTCAAAGCACACAAAGTTTAAAACTTACAGGGGGAAAAGGAATGGGTAGGTTTGTGCTGGGAAGAGGGGGGCTGTACAACAAAATCTTCCTTTGCAATGTTTGACAGCAGAAATTGTTCACATCTGTACTGTAATAATGTCAATTCAAGAGGAAAGAGACCCTCTCATCCCGTAAAAGAATTAATGGTGCCGAGGCTTTTACACAAATGAACTCTCTAATTTAGTGCAAAACTTTCAAGACAGATTATTATCAAATGATTTGAAGACATCATAACAGCTCAGTGGGATTGCGAGATTATTAGCATATAGGAGCACAGATATGCAATTCACATTAAAAGAATGTGTCTTAACTTTGTTTTTAGATCTGACTGCCTTATCCGCCTCAAAAATTCTTTAAAAAAAAAAAGCATTCTTCAAAACAAAACAAGTTTCTTCAAAGGCATGACTCAAGTATTAGCTAATTTAAAGTCGATGCAAATAAGCTCTTTCCTGATACAAATTCTTTTTCTAAAGTATATAATTTGGAAAAATGGTTGATATCATACATAGTTTGAAATATTTCATTATTTTTTTCTTAAATTGGCCATTTTTCCTAATTTCAAGCATTAGAAATGTAACATCTTAGTTCCACGTTTTGGCACATCGTTCTAATATTATTTAATGACACATTACTATTTTGCCTGTCTCATAATTAATGCTAGCTGATAATTTTAATGTCTTTTTTTCTCCCTTCTTCTATTGACAGCCCTAAATTTGAAAACATTTACTGATAGACAGTTGTAAATTTATTATAGGCACAATTATAAGTCATATTGAGTCTACTACATTTGAAAGACCAAGGACCCAGTGATGTTTACCCAAAGGATGCTCAGAAATTCATTACAAGTGGTGGATTTTGGATACAACATGTGAGAGCAAAGGGAAGGCCCTCTAACTATTGTCCTCTCCACTGAGTATGCACTTTAAAAGCTAAACTGAAATTTTGTGTGTTCTTTCTTGCATTAAATTTCAACCTAGAATAAAGTACTTTCATGGCCTTTACTGCTCCTCTAAGATCATTGAATCTGATAGGTTTTCACTTTTCCAGTCTCATTTTCTTAAGGTTAAATGTTTACAGTTAAAGCGATGAAAAGTTTGGTGTTAGACTTTACTACATATATGACATTTAAGGTGGCTACATTAACTCCTTACACTCTCTGCCAATACCACTCAATAAAAAAGAAAAAAAAATACTAAACAAAATGTAGAACAGAGTAGTTTCATACGTTCTCACATGTCAATTTCAAGTTGAAAACATGCAATCAAATAATAATCCCAGTAAATGTTTCAACTGTCCTACCCTTCACATTTAAATATATACATAAAGGACATAAATATCCATGCATACATTCATAAAGTCATATTCACTCAGGACTGACTTCTTGAAATAAGTCTAGGAAACAGAATATGGGAAAATACCATTGGATACTATGGTCTACATAATTTCGTAGTCTCTTATGTTTAGTACAGATTATTTTTCTCAGTTATAATAGTTGAATTAGTTTAAATGTGATGTACTGAAACAGCTTATTTGTGCCACAATCCAGGGGGAAGAAAGAAGTTAAATTCTACTTGCCTAGATATTATTTTACTTACTGGTCTCAGTTCTTCATGGAAAAAAGACCATTGGATCAGCCAAAGTCAAGTTTATAAACCCTTTTCTCTGACATTTCATCATTGTACACACAAGAACCATTGGGGCCCTTACTTCTATGTCCTATTATTTTATACTTCACCTCACCCTCATCCTATGGCTTCCCAGTCTGTAACATATCAGACAACACGCTGAAAGGGAGAGAGGATCTGTGCATATTATATATATTATAATACAATGTATAATACATATATTAAGCTAAAGCAGAAATTCTTTAACTCCTACCACTTAAGAAAAGTAAAACATAATTTCAAGTAAGTGAATTTTCTACTCTTTTGGGGACCAATTTTTAAATTAATGAGTTGCTATTGAAATTTTTTAGTAATTGTTCTTCCTATTAACCCATTGTGTGTCAGCTAAGCTGCATTTCATATTATATCATATTATATCTCATAAGTATTATGAGATATATTTAAATGGTTACTATCATAATAATGCAGATGACATGACTGAAGAGAGACTTGGTACCTCATCCAAGACCAGTCATTGATGAAGAAGTTTTTGTTTTTTGTTTTTTTAAAGGTTTTTTGCCATAGGGCGTGTGCACTCAGTGGAGAGATTGTAACTAAGATGTGTGACTGGGTGTCACCTTCTTTTCTTCTGTACCAGTCTGTCTTTCAACTTTGTATTTGCTGGCAAATTCAATATCCAGTCTTTGGTCAAGGTCAGTGCTATTAAACAGAAATATAATTCAAATATATTAATAGAAATATAATGCACACATGAATTTTAAAAATTCTAATAGCTGATTTCACAAAATAACATAAACAGATGAAAGCAGTTTTAATAATATATTTTTTAACCCATGATATCCAAAATATTATCACTTCAACATGCAATCAATACTCAAGAAGTATTAATGAGATATTATACTTTCTTTTTCATACCATGTCTTCAGAATCTGGTGTGGATTTGACATTTGCAGCACATCTAGGTTCAAACCAGCCACATTTCTAGTGCTCAGTAACCACATATGTACCCACAAGCTACCATATTGGACAGCACAGGTCTGAGGTGTGTATTGTTTAGGAAACACTCACTTCTCTAAACCTCAACTTCCTTGTCTGAGAAATAGCAGAGCTTACCTCTCATAAAGTTATTGTTAGAATTAAAGTGAGAATGTATTTTAAGGTACCCAGCACAATACCTGTACACAGATGTTGCTCAAGAAATTCTAGCTGTTCTTTTATTAAAAACAACTGGGGATCTCCAGATGGCACAGTGGTTAAGGCACTGGACTCCCTCATGGCTAACCTCAATTCAAGTCCCAGACCTGCAGGCTTGAAACTCAATGCCAAGTGTGTGTGTGCACGCATGCCCAAAAATCCCAAGAGGAGAATAGAGAAGAGAGGATTGCAGCACGGCCATTGCCCCTGGAGTGTGATTTCTCACTTATCTCTCACTTTTTCTCTCTCTGTCTCTGGCAAATACACATACTCCTCGGTGAAAACCTTTAAAAATAAAATAACTTCATTACAGACCAGCAGGTAGCATGGTGGTTACCTTACTGGACTCCCACATGGCTGACCGCAGTTCAAGTCCCAGACCCAGTGGCTTGAAAATCACTTTGAGTATGTGGGCATGTGTGCCCAAAATCCTGAGAGGAGTGCAAGCATACGCAACCTATGACAAAAGCCTACAAACAAAACAAACTTTGTCATCTTAACTTATTCTTAATATGAATCTAATTAGAGGAAAAAAGTCTGTAGTTGCATTTTGGAGTTTACCTAGTGTGGATAAGATGATACCAAGAAGTGATTAGGATTAAAACAATCCTTTGAAAAATTTTGTTGATATCCTTTTACAATGTTTTCCCCTATAAAGAGTCTTTGGAAAACAGCAAGAGATTCGACATTCATGTACAGCACTAACTGATATCTAAACACTAAAATAGAGCTTTTCAGTGGGTTATTATTATTTGTAATGTTTTGCTTTTAAAAATTATAAAAGTGGCCCATATTCCCATAGGGGTTTATAAGTACATACCAATATATAGATACATGCACAACTTCTTGTCAAAGCCAAGTGGACCAACTAAAAGTAGTTATATTTATGAGTTCATATGTTTTATTTTTCCAACCTTTTGGTGAGTCACACATACAAATAAGAGCGAGAAGAATACAGAATGTTTCTTTTTTGGGGTTTTCACCATAGGGCAGTGCACTTGCCAGAGACAGAGAGAAAGACAGTGAGAGGGAAAGTGAGAAGTCATCCCCCAGAGGGGATGACCATGTTGCAATCCCCTCTTCACTCTCCTTCTGGGATTTTGCATGTTCTCAGCATGATTTTCAAGCTGCCAGGTTTGGGACTCAAACAATGGTCAGCCATGTGGCAGTCCAGTGCCTTAACCGCCACACCACCTGCTGGTACCCAGAAAAGATTTCAGTTGAATTATAATTCTTTCAGATTTTGTAATTGTGTCTATCATTTTTACCCATCCCAGGGTTAGCTATGGTCCTACTCGAAGTGCCTTGGAACATGATAGCAAGGAGGTGTGTTTTCAACATCCCAGTGCCCAGTGTGCTTTAACTCTCCCTGCCTTTGCAGCCTTATCTCTCACAACCTCCCCTTTTCCATTTTATTTCAGCACTCAGAACTCATTTTAGCTCTGCAAAACTACCGTTTTCTGGGCTCTCCTTCTACCTTTAGATATCGTCTACGTTTTTGCAGTTAATTCCTGCTCCTTCTTTTGCCCCTGCTTAAGAGATATTTTTCCCCCACTTAGGGAAGCTCTCTCTGTCTTCTCAAACTGTATTAACTCCTTCCCTGTCTACCCACAGTGCACTTCACCCTTACCCTCAGCTTCATGTACTGAGATGCCATTGCACTGTTCTTTCACTTTTCTTTATAGCATTCATCAAAATTTTATTACTTGTATGGTAATTCACATGCAGTCTTTCTCATGATGCCTTAAGTCCGTGTATCTAGCTAGCACAGCTCCTGACACATAGCAAGAAAATATGTTGAAAGTCTATGTTCAGAAAGAAATGCGTTTGTACTGTCCTTTGGCCTCAGTTTCCTCAGACATTTTGATTTTATAGATGGAAAAGAACCACCCCCCCCCCCCCGAGTTTGCTGTAGGATACATGCACGGGGTTGGGGGAGGAATGGAAAGTGAGAAATCATCCCCAAGGAAGGATGGCCATGCCACAGTCTCTTCTCCATTCTTCTTTTGGGATTTTGGGCACACATGCACATCACCTGTCATGTTTCTCAAGCATGGTTGGCCATGTGGGATCCAGCCTAACCACACCACCTGCTGGCCCCGAGGAATGCTTTTTTGGAAGTTCGTGTTGTAGATGGAGATATCTCCCTTCAGCTCTCCCATTCTCTGAGAGCACTTATAGCTGGGGCAATGAGGGAAGAGGTAGTTTAATGTGAGCCTCAAACAATCAGACGCATGATGGATTCCAGATGGAGGAAATGGCATGGAAAATGCATAGAATGTGGGTTTTTTGGATGTTAAATAGACCAGACTGACTGAACTAAGAATTTATATAGAAGTCTGAAGGAAAGTAAGGTGAAATGTTAATGCTGAATTACTTAAGGTTTGTAATTGGACTTGATCCTGTAGTGAAGGATCATAATAAAAATTGTTATAGAAATAGCAATATGGCAGTGATAATGTTAGATGTCTTAGTGGTGATAGAGGGATTGTTATAAATACTGTGGTAATCTAATTTCTGTATAAAGTGTGAAAATGCAGTGTCCTGGCATCTATAGGAATGAGAAGGAAAACAGGTGAGAGTGATGTGTAAAGGATGAATTAAGCTTAGTGGTAGAGTGAAAGAGGAAGGTTCAAAGCAACTTTGATGTTTTGAATATGAGTGAATAGGATTATGGAGTAATGGCTGGGGAAGATTATTTCAATTTTAGAGATGGTAATCATCCAGATACATTGCCTAATAAGTAATTAGAATATATGAAATGTGTGGAAATTCGGATTATGTAGGAATGTAAAGACATACTATCACCTGCATAGCTCAGATTAGGAGAGTAGTTGAAACGTAACAGGTAGAGTATACAGAGATAGAGGTGAGGATATTGCTAGGAATAGAAATTAGAAGTGAATATAGCCAAGGATAGAACTCAAGAGTCATTGGGAACCAGCAGTTAGCATAATGGCTATGTCGCTGGACTCCCACGTAGTCGACCACGGTTCGCGTCCTGGACCCGGTGGCTTAAAACTCACGCCGGGCATGTGTGCGTGCTTGCCCAAGATCCCGAGAGGAGAATGGACGATAAGGGATTGTGGCGTGACCATCCCCCCTGGGAGGTGCTTTCTCACTTTCTGTCTCTATGTCTTTGTCTGTCTGGCGAGTGCACGCGCCCTATAGCGAAAATCTCTCAAAAAAAGAAAAAAAAAAAGAGTCATAGATGTACCATGGAGACGTCATACATTGCAGTAGGCTAGAAGGCTTGAGGTTTTTCAAGATTGGAGGAAAGATGGTTGATTTACACTACCAAAACTAAGTAAGTTACTGCTTTTAAAAAAATCATCAATATTTCCTAGGACCAGCAGTTAGCGTAATGGCTATGTCACTGGACTCCCATGTAGCCGACCGCGGTTTGAATCCTGGACCCGGCGGCTTAAACTCACGCCGGACGCGTGTGCGTGCGTGCCCAAGATCCCAAGAGGAGAATGGAGGAGAAGGGCTTGCAGCATGGCCATCCCCCCTGGGGGGTGATTTCTCACTTCCTGTCTCTCTGTCTCTCTCTTTTTGGCGAGCACTTACACCCTACAGGAAAAAAACCTCCACAAAAAAAAAAAAAAAATCAGTATTTCCTTATCACTCCATTTAAGTGATCACATTTGAGTGACCCAACTGATCCTTTGCACTTTTTTCCTGATAAGTAGCAATAAAAACCTACTCTAAAATAGAAGCACATTGCCAGTTGCTGCACAGAGATCTCTGGACCATGACAGATTGGTACTATAGAGCTGAAACCATAGAATACATCAAGTAATGTTTGTTTCAAGTGAAATTTGCAAAGCTCTGCTAGTGTTCCTCCACAGACACTTCCTTCCCCAGTAGCCAAACTTGTAATCCAAAGCAGGGCCTCCCAGTTACAGGCCATGAGTCACTTTTTAATGTTTATTTATATATTTATTTTTGGTAATGGTGAATCAGGAAAAAACTAATAATTCACTTATTATATATCGTGTCAATTGAGCCAGCCCTGTAGCTTAGGTGTTAAGGAAACCAGATTCTATATGGCTGACCAGACTGATGGCTTACAAAACATGCCAAACACATATGCGTTCATGCTCGAAATCCTGATGGATGGGGAAATGAAGGAAAAGGGGTTGCAGTGTGACTGTGCCCCACTGTGGGGTGCTTTTTTTCTCTGTCTCTCTCTGTGACGAGTGCATGTGCCACCACCTTCCAACAGTATATACACACACATACCATGAAGAACTGATGTCTGACTCCCAACATAAAAGAAAGAACTCAGGGTGGCACACATGCCCTATAGCAAAAATCTCTCAAAAAAAGAAAAGAAAAAGAAAAAGGGCCAGCAGGTGACATAGTGTTTAAGGTGCTAGACTCCCTTCATGGTCAACCGTGGTTCTACTTCGGGACCCAGCAGCGTGAAACACACCAGATGCATGTGCATGCATGCCCAAAATCTTGAGAAGAGACTAGAGGAGAAGGGATTGTGGCATGGCCATCCCTTTTTGGGAGTGGTAATTTCTCACTTTCTCTCTGTCTCTCTCTGCCTCTCCGGCAAACACATGCACCCTTTAGCAAAAATCTCTTAAAAAAATAATTCAGAAATGGAGAAAAGGACCAATGTTGAGAGCTGTATCCATTTAAAAACTGTGATAATTATGGTAACAAAATAGAATATCAGTGTTAAAATCATCAACAGTAGACAACAAACAGTATAACTAGTAAGTCAAAATGGAAGGGGAAAAGTGGGAAATAGTATGAGTGCTTCCTCATCTTTCATTAGAGGCACTCAAATGGTCAGAAATTGAAATTTGTTTTAAAAATGAGTCTAGGAGTTCAGGGTTTTTCATAACCTTTTTGTCTTTGCTAAAACCATTTTATTTAGGTTATGATTAACATATGAAAAGCTGTGTGTGTACATTTGTACATTTGTATACGTATACATAAAATATGCACAACTTGATGAGTTTGAAGATAATACTCATGAAACCACAATCAATGCTGTAAACCTATTGATTACCTCCAAAAATTTTCTCTCACCCTATTCATTCATCCATTCTTTTTTTTTTTTTTTTTTTTTTTTGTGGTAAGAACACAACTACTTAGCAAATTTGTTAAGTATTAGGTTTTCAGAAAAGTCTTACACTTTTCTCTGCATTTTTGCATAGAAAAAAATACATCATGATTTTTCCAACAATGCAATATATGATACAGCACTCTAAACTGAAGACGGTATGCTGTTGAGTAGATCTCTAGGATTACAAATAATCTTTCATAACAAAACTGTGATGAGTCATTTTTTATGGCCCAAAGTTTTGTTTTTTTTTTTCTAAAAGAGAAACATGTTTTTTATTGCATTATAAACTTAGAATATTACAATAGAGTAGTTTTCTTTTTACCATCCCAGGATCAGTTTTTTTTTTTTTTTTTTTTTTTTAAGACTTTTACCATAGGGCACATATATTTACTAGAGAGCGAGAAGATGAGAACATGAGAAATCACCCCCTGAGGGGATGGCCATCCCTTCTCTTTCATTCTCTTGGGATTCTGGTCATGCACACTCCCGTGTGTATCATGTTTTTCAAACTGGCAGATCCAGTACTCCATGCAGTCAGCCATGTCGGATCCAGTGCTTTAAACCACCACGCAGCTTGCTGACCCTGAGATTGGAATATTTAAAGTTCATGTTGCAGATGGAGAAAAGGATCTCTCTTCAGCTCTAACACTCTGTGAAAACACTTATGGTTCAATGCGGAAAGAGGTAAAGCTTAATATAAATCTTAAAGAATCACTAGCTTGTGACCTGCCAGTCTTGCCCAGTTAAGATTTGGTTATAATTCTATCAATAAAATCTATACTCAGAGAAATAATTCTAAGGTTATTTATATTTTAAGTGGTAGATGGGAAAATAAGTAGTCACCCAACCATTCTATAACACACAGACAAAAGATGTCTTCTCCCTACATATTGGTAAATCCTCTGGCAAGAATAATGAATGGATGATTAGAAGGGGACATGACCCACTGAATAATAATACTCATACCACCAGGCACGTGCATGATGTGACTGTATAGCTATCATTTAGGAAAATGTTGGATAATTGATACATAAGCCTTAAAGAGGAGGTAGAGGAACTGATAAAAGTATCTCTAGATAACAAAACCAACAAGAAGATCCAAAAAAGCTAGACTCTTTATTTGATAAAATTTCCCAGTACTCAGGAGGTACGTAATTTGTGTGCAAACTAATAGGAAAATATATATGGCACAGAAAAATGCACATATTATATATTTATACATTATTTCTGAGTAAGAATCTTCACATAATACCACATATACTTAACATAAGGAAATATAAGGAAAATTTTTCAGGAGATTTTTTATTTTATAGCATTTTCTGAAGCATTTTTTAAACCATGGCCTTTAGACAAGCATTTGTGCCTCCCTTGAGAGTTTTCTTTGGATTTTGACTTTTCTCTATTATGAGTTTCTCCATCTTTTCTTACCTACAGTTTTCTTATATATTTATAATTTTTCCAGTCTACAGTATAAAGAATCGTATATTATTTCAAATTTTGGGGGAAATATTTGTGTTCAAATATGAGTGAACTTTCAAACAAGACAGAACTTATAGAGACTGAATGGTTATAAGAGTAAATATGTACAAATAATATTTCTTTAGGAAACTTAGGAAGATTTAATGGTAGAAGTATGCCATATATTTTATATATATATGTGCCTTTTAATCTACTTTGACAGTTTTTTATTTCATTAAAAATTATTCTTAGCCCAACATAGGAAAATTTAGTTTCATAAATATCCCTTTATTTATCAGTTCATACTAAGCCTTATATCAGAAGTAAAATGATATTCATAATGGTAATGCTACCGTTTGAGTCCTGGGCATTTCAGTAAAGTGCGCAAGTAAAATATAAATAATTTGTAAAGTTTAAAAGTTAATCAAAATATATAAAAAGTAAAATATTTCAAATTGCTGAATATTTCAAGAATACTGACCACTATTAATAAGTAGATACAGCTTTGTACACATAAAAGACTGAAGCCTCTTTGAAAATAATCAACTTAATATTACACCTGTTTCACCTTTTTTTTCTTTTAGTGAAACCATGTTAAAAAGCAAACATCTATATTAGCCTAGTTTTGAATAAATTTCCCTTTAAATTGAGAATCTTCACTCTAAAATACGATTTCATTTTAAGCATGTGAGTTGGAATAAGGTGGTGGGTACCTGAATCAGTTATGAATACCATCTTAGATTGAAGTCATGGTTTGGGAAGTCCAGTGACAAATCAGCATAGGAAGTCTTTGGAAATATGCATTGAAAGCATTATTGTTGAAAATGTATTTGGAATCACACATTGCTGAAAATTGATTAGGCTATCAAAAATAGATTACAGCAGGAAAAGTAAATGTACATTTAAATCGCAGATTCTTTTTCACTCATAATGCTGAAATGTATATACTAACAGAATTAGATATATGGATCTTTCATTTCTCTAAAACATTTAAAATTTTAAAACATACCAAAATGGGTATTTTAGGGAGAAGTATGGTGATTTATAATTTTCGTTTTTTAATTATTGTGTAAAAAAATATTGAAAAAACAATAACCAGTCTTTGTCTACTACAGCTGATCCACTCAGCAGTCGCTTTCACATTTTCTGAAGCAGGGCCCTCAGTAAGAAACAAGTTCTGGATTGTGATGCAGAGCACACAGAGGCATAAATACATATAACTGAAACCAGCCTTTTAGGAAACAGTAGTTACACTCGCTGTGTTTATGTTACATTTTCTATTTATTCTCTTCTGTTCATTGTTCTTAAATGCTCTTCGTGCCTCACCAAATTGATCTCATCACACATAATTTAGAAACTACTGTCCTAAAAATTTGTACTCTAAGAAAACTGAATGGAGTTCTATTTAATATTTTCAAACAACTTTTATGTTCTGTCTTGCTTTTCCAGTCTCTAATATGCTAAGATTACAAAAATGAAATACTTCCCAATGTGAGTTACCAAATGCTACTTCTGTTACACACAGAGAGAACATTTAGTTACTTAACAAAAAGATAAGTGAACTATACCTTTTGAGGAAGCATTTATTACTGTTCTTGAGGAGAGGTCTCTCATGTTATCTTGTTCACTCTGCTTAGGCAGGATGACTTGCCTTGTGGAAACTTCGAACAGAGAAAGAGCTACTGTGGTGGTATGAGACTGGAGTGTGCAATTGCGGCCCTAGCCAGGTGCTGAGGAGGTTTGGGAAGCTCATGTTTAAAAGACAAGATTGATTCAGCCCTTCCTTTAAAAGTAAAGTAGGTAGAGATGACCATAATTATAGATATGTTACAATCATTTAGTAAAGTTTCTCAAGAGAAACATTACAAACCTTTACTTAAAACATTTAGTAGTGTCTTTTCTCATGCTTTCCATCCCCTTAAAAATTAATAATTTATATGTGGAAATCCCACAGTATATTAATAATTCAATATATATTAGTATTTTCTTCTTTACTAGGTAGCTTTACAACTCTCCAGGAATAAAATATTAGGATTTTTTCTCTATATTTGGGTGGAGAATTCTGTTTTGTTCAAAAATCTAGATATATTCGTTTTTAGGTTCCCATTAAACATAACATATAATATATATGCTATTATTCTCTAATATAGTATTTTATTGTATAGACTGATCTTGTCTTTTTATCTATGTAAACAGTAAGTGCTAATCTGGTTAAAGCTGAGCTCCAGCCCTTGTTAGTTAGATAATTAGGAGCAAGTTAACATTCTCTGTGTTTCAATTTCCTCATCTGTAATATGGATATGATATAATAACTAATACGGTAATGAATGTAAAATGCTTTTTTTCATCTAAAATTTCAATAATAAATTTTCACTGAAAATCACTGAAGTAGGAATGAAATGTAAGCATTTATTTGACATTGATTAGATCTGTGATTCCTTAGAAATTAGGCTCAGTTGTCTTACCATATCTAGATAGAGTATATACCTAGTCTACTATCACATTTCCCTCTCTTTTCCACTACTTTCTCCTCTGTGTTTTAAGTATATGATAGAACTTATAGCCTAGACCTGAAGGCTTTGTGCCTTTGCTTTCCCCTAGAGACTTGGCTATAAATAGTGGCAGTATGTTTTTGTGACTCACAAGAAATTGTGATAATTTTTAGCATACACATAAATTTTAAATATAGAAATTCTATGGAAAAAGCCATCACATATAATGTTTAGTATTTCTTAAATAATGCTTTTAAATAGAAGCTGATAGTGACAGTAGACTTTTATCCGTTTTTGGCCAGAGGGCATATGTGCCCACCAAAGAGAGACAGGTAGAGGAGAAAGCACCCCCATGGGGAATGATCATGCCACAGTCATTTCTTTCTTCTTTTGGAATTTTAAGAACACATGTATCTGTACCCAGCATGATCAAGTTGCCAGGCCAAGAGTCAGAACACACAACTGGTCATATAGGATTCAGCTGCCCCAGCCGCCAGGCCACAGAGTTGGCCTGACAGTAGGTCTTTTTATGAGTATGAAAAGCTTTGTATCAGATGAAGAGAAATTTAAGTCTTTATGGTTGATTCTATATAGTTACATGTTGGTACAGCTTTTTAATAAATCCACTCCAGAAAAAGTTTTATGTTTTTCTATAAAAGTGGAAGCTATCAACATCAGATAATATGGTTTAAACTATCTCTTTTGCATAGCATTGCCCTGGGCATTATGCAGAAATCTTGAGTCTATCTTTGTTCTTCTGGTATGCCAAAATGTACTATAAGTGAGTAAATATTTGACAGTATTCAGTTATATAGAAATATGTTTTATGACAATTAGATTTCTAGGTTTCAAAATACTTTTCTATCAAAAAGTTGCTCTTTCTAAGAAACTTTTTCTAAGGGCTTTTCATTCATTCTAACTCATTACTGAAGGACAGAAATTTGTCTATAAAACTAATGACAATAGTTATGTATTTGGTATATATCTTCATTTGGTCTGCTGTAATAAACTACCTTGGATTGGGTAATTTATAAGTAATAGAAGCTTATTACTCACAGTTCCAGAGGCTGAGAAGTCAGATAGTAAGGAACCAAAAGATTCCAGTGAAGACCTCTTCTTCATAGCTGGCACCACTTGCATTTTCCTCACATAGAAGGGAAAAATGGCTCCTTTAAGCCTCTTTTATAAGGGCACCAATTTCATTTGTGAGAGTGCAGCCTTCATGACTTAATTACTTTCTAAAGGTCCCACCTCTTAATACTATCACACTGGGAATAAGTTTCATTATATGAATTTTCAGAGGACATACATTCTGACCATAGCAATATATTTAATAGCTTTTGCTCTGCCCTATTGAAAATATAATTTCTCAGGATCAGCAGATGGCCTAATGGTTACGTCGCTGGACTTCAACGTAGTTGACTGCAGTTCGAGTCCTAGACCCGGCAACTTAAAACTCACAGCAGGTGCATGTGCATGCATGTCCAAAATCCCAAGAGGAGAATGGAGAAGGGACTGAGGTGTGACCATCCCCCATGGGGGGGGATGATTTCTTGTCTTCCGTCTCTCTCTCTCTCCAGTGAGTGCACATGCCCTATAGGAAAAAATCTCTCTAAAACAATTTAAAAAGAGGGGGACCAGCAGATGGCATAATGGTTATATCACTGGACTCCCACATAGTCGACTGTGGTTCGAGTCCCAGACCCATTGGCTTAAAACTCACGCCAGGTGCATATGAATGTGTGCCCAAAATCCCAAGAGGAGCCTTGAGGAGAAGAGATTGCGGCCAGGCCATCCCCCTGGTAGATGATTTCTCACTTTCTGTCTCTGTTTCTCAATGTCTCCAGCAAACCCACATGCCCTATAGCAAAATAAAACCTCTCTTAAAAAAAAGAAAGGTAAATATAATTTCTCTTCTTCCCAAGTGACCCTCATATACAATTTTTTTCTCTTCTTTTATGAACCAACATTCCAAATATACTTTGACTGTTAGTAATGCTGGTTGGTAAAGTGAAGGACTGGATGCCCATTGTTAATAAAAAGTAGTTAAATATGACAGGACTTCATAAAGTTTGTGGGAAAATGGAAGTAAAATATGAGTTTATTTGGTGTCACAGACGTTTGAAATCCATGCATCATTTTTATAATACACATTTTCCATGTACTTTTTGAAAACCTCTTATATGAGTTAACCAGAAATAAAACATTACCCAGCTTCACTTACTGAAGTGCAGAGCTAGAAGTCACAGGCTAACCACAATTGAGTCCCCAACCCAGTCGGCCTGAAAACACACTGGGCCCCTGCTCATGATCCTGGTGGGCTGGAGGGCTAGAGAAAAGGCATCCCAGTGCAGCTGAGCCCTGTGCAGGTGTCGCTCTTTCTTTATTTTTCTCACATGAATATTATAAGTTATTTTAAGAAACACATACGGGGGCCAGCAGGTGGCATGGTAGTTGGGGCACTGGACTGCCACATGGCTGACTTCAGTTTGAGTCCCGGACCTGGTGGCTTGTTTTCTCACTCTTTCTTTCTCTCCATCTGGTCAAATTCAAAAATAATAATAAGTAAAATGAAATAAATCTTTAAAAAAATACATACACACCTGAAAGCTAATTAAAAAGTTAACTATAAGTTACCAACATACATACATATCTGAAAGCTAACTAGAAAATTAGCTACACTTAATTTTTAATTTTTTAATTTTTATTTCTTTTTTAAATTTTTATTAAACATCTTACATATTGAAATGAAAACCTTATACATTTTTTAAT
This sequence comes from Tupaia tana, assembly GCA_026018925.1. Lineage (NCBI taxonomy): Eukaryota > Metazoa > Chordata > Mammalia > Scandentia > Tupaiidae > Tupaia > Tupaia tana. The sequence goes on from JAKSZU010000005.1 coordinate 96,313,600, forward strand.
AGTTTTATTTTATTTTATTTATTCATTCATTTTTTTTTAATTTGATCAGAGAGAGAGAGGGAAAGTGAGAAAGCAAGCCGCCAGGCCCAGGACTTGAACCGTGGTCAGCCATGTGGGAGTGTCCAGCACTTTAGCCACCATGCCATTGCTGGCCCCAGTTTTTATTTCTTAAGAAAGAGAGAAAGGCAAGCATCCTCCACAGTATCACACACTGCCATCTCCCTCACTCAGCCTTCGTAGCTAGCCAGGATTGTGGTTGTGTTACCCAGTGAATACGGGTCAACCAGGGCATCGCACTTGTGATCTTCCACATGGATCCAGCTTTACTTGAGCAACACCTTCCTGTTCCACCACCGAGGTGCAGCTGTTGTGTGGAGCGCTGTGCAGGGAAATCCTCTAGCTGAGTGTGGGCTCAGAAGGAACACATTGACCCACTAGTATGGTCTACCCTGCGAGAGGCAGCCAGGATATGTGTTTACCATCCCAGTCTAATAAATTAGTACCTTAATTAGGTAGGATGCCTCCCAGAGGCATATGCTTTTTAAAAGGCTACTCTTGATGATAGAAAACGTTTATTCCTAAGGCTATTCTGAGCACATTATGTGGTTTTATTGAAAGAAATACATGTGCTTTTATAGAGGCAGGGATGATGGGGGGGGGAATTTATTCCATTGCTCTCATCAGAATGTCCTATTAAAACAATGAGTCTGAAGCTGTTCTTTGCAGGCTGTGCTGATTGGCTTCCGACAGTCCCATATATTTTTCCTTTGAATGATTCCCACTGCTTTGTTCTAGTTCCTCTTCTTCAAGGTGACTGACCACTTGTCTCTGTTTCTCTAGGACATGGCAGGTGTGTGCCTGTTGTCCTGCACACTTATTTGTAGTGCTCCTTTACATCTCCAGTGTGTCTCATTTTGGGCAATAAATTATGTGACAGCTCTGGACTCTTCACTTACAATCCCTGTTTTTAGAGTCATGGCAGTTTAAATCTCACTTTTGCATGTATTCTTGTGATGTCTAGTCTAAGTAAAATCTCTGTCCTTAACTTAGCCAGCATCCTTTTTTACTGCATTTGTTAATTTGAATAAATAAGTCCTCATGAACTGGAAATCATGCAGTTTTAAAAGGTGACATCATTTTTGCTAAATGTGCCGGATTAAAGATAACTGCAGATTATTTGACACAATTCTCATTGAGAAGTGGATTATATGTGCTCACCTGTAACTACTTTGACCAACAGTCTATGGTCGAAGTGATGTGAAAACCAGTTTGGGGTCTGGTCTCTAAGAGAACTATAGCTCCCATCTTGGTCTTTTGGACCCCGGAGCGACCGTGTAAAAAGTTTCTTTGCTGGGACAACCTGAGAAGAGGCCCTAAGACAACAACAGGAGGTGGTGGGAAGGGAGCTCCGTTCCAGCTTTTCCTACTGAGCCTGGCCTGAGATGAGGCCGTCTGTGACCCTTCAGCTTAGCCCTTTGACCTTGTAAAGCTGGTTCCAGCTCAGCACCTCTGGGTGACCCCAGTCAGTACGATGTGGAACAGGAGACTATCCCACCTGAGTTCTGCCCAAATTCTTCTTACAACCTCATTAAATACTATAAAATCATTATTTTAATCCATTAGGTTGGGGGATAATTTTTTATGCAACAGAAGTTATCTGTTACAAAAAGATTTTGGACAAACATGTCAGTATTTCAGAACTCATTTTGGCCAAAGAATACAGTTGATCCTTTCGATTTCTTTGTGAAGACTTGAAAAACCATATATATTGAAGACCAGTGAGTGACACATGTATGAATGAATGTTATCTAAACTCTTAAAAGGTGGCAAAAAGATAAGAGCACTTATCTACTGCCCATACAATTTATCAGTCTGATGTCATATTACTACTCCCTCCTGTGCATGAATAAATACACGTTGAGGATCACATTTAATTTATTAAGAATATAACAAGGGGCCAGCAGGTGGTTAAGGTGCTGGATTCCCACATGGCTGATCACAGTTCAAGTACCCAACCTGGTAGCTTGAAAATCACACTGGGCACATTTGTTTATGTGCCTGAAATCCTAGGAGGAGAATGGAGGACGAGGGATTGCCACATGGCAGTCCCCCTATAAGGGGGCTGATTTCTCACTTTCACTTTCACTTTCTCTATCTGTGTCTTTGGCAAAAGCATGCACCCTGTGGCAAAAAGAAAAAAATATGTAACATTAAGATTGTTTCAGTAGAAAATCTAAGTAAATATATGTGGGTACTTCAGAAAGTTTATGGAAAAATAGAATTAAAGTATGAGTTTATTTTTAAATTCATGCAAAAAAAAGGAAGTTCATATTTTTTGTAAATAAATTTTTATGAATTTTTTGAAAAATATATATCCATTGCAGCTGCTTATAAGACAGCTTGTACCACCTTTCCCTTCACTCCACCCACTGCATCATATATAACAATTATTGATATATACCATATTTTTTAAAGAATTTTTTTATATAATTTTTTTTTTTTTTTTTCCACATGAGTCACCAGGGAAAGAGAGAAAGAGAGAAAGAAAGTGAGAAAGCAAGCCACCAGGTCTGGGACTTGAACAGTGGTCAGCTATGTGAGAAATCCAGCATCTTAACCACCATACCACCTGCCGACCCTGACATATACCATCCTAATTTATGTTAACAAAAATAGTTTCTTCCATGTATTTAGCAGTAGTCTGCTTTAGTTTTGGTCTCCAGGATCTGGCAAATAGAAAGCACCTAGTTAATGTTTGTCAGATATATGAATAAAGGTCATTTCAGGTCTTTCTTGCATTCTGTATTTTGACCACCCCCCCCCCCCCCCCCCGCCCAAATCACTACAGACTGCTTATATTTCAGTCAATTTAAGGATTTTAGAGTCTAATGCAAGGCATGATTAAAAACAAACAAAAAAGCATTCTATAATAGATAGCATACATTAAGAGATGCTTTTTCAGGGATCAGCAGTTGGCGTAATGGCTATATCACTGGACTCCCACGTAGCTGACTGCAGTTCGAGTCCCAGACCTAGTGACTTAAGCTCACGCTGGTCACGTGTGCATGAGTGTTCAAGATCCCAAGAGGAGAATGGAGGAGAAGAGATCATGTCGTGGCCATCCCTCCTGGGGGGTGATTTCTCACTTTCTGTCTCTCTGTCTCTCTCTGTCTTTCTGGCAGGCGATGCTCCCTACAGTAAAAACCTCTCCAAAAAAAAAAAAAACTGCTTTTTCAGTCTCACAGCCATGGATACATTTGCATTGTGTCAGTGACATTTTTGTTACTCAAAACACTGGATTACATGAGGAAACTGTCAAACCTGAAGACCATCACTTCCTTAACTCATTCTACTCTGTATGTCTCTAAGTGTCAAGAATTGACAGCAGCACTGGGGATATGGCTGCATATAAAACATGAATGGCCTTTGCCTTCTTTGGGTCCCAGATGTAACTTCAAAGGTAGCACAGCTGGCTTCAGGCAAAAATAAGACTAACTTAACTCCTAATACTGTTCAGTCATTGTTTTTTTTTTTTTTTCCTTTTTTATTTCCCCACGTTGTCAGAGCTATGGTTCATCTTATGATGTGACTTGGCCATGTTTGGATAAGGGCGATAAACAGAGTAAGGAAAGGTATTTCTGTTTGGAAAAGATGTTAGATTGTCAGCCTTTAATATTAGAGGAAAGAGTATTTATCCTAGTTTTCTGAAAATCTTTTCCACACAGATTATCTTCAGACTGATGGCTAGTCTTGGTCATCTTTGACCAGGGAAACAGAAGCCAGAGATAAATAAAATGCTAAATAATGGCTTTTGTCAAATTTTTAACACTTAATCACTACGATTAAGATTCTAGAACCAGCTTACTAACATATAATTTGAGAGAACTTAGAAAAGAATAAGAATAATTAGCATTTTTGTAGTATTTTATGGTATCCATAATGCTTTATGGATAATTCATGTAGACTGTTTGTTTAGCTTGGTGTCTTACTCATACTAAACTCCATACAGATGCTAATTATTAATAAAGTCTTCATCTTCTCCCTTATACTTAAATATCATTAATATTTCTGTTCTACTTACAAGGAACCTGAGGCTAAGAAAAGTCAAATGACATATCCAAGGGAGCAAAACTGGAACTTTTTTTCTGATTCTCTAAATTCAAATCCATTTCTCTCTCTCTTCTAGTCCACTCCATCTTGATTTTAGCCAGTGACCACACTGTGGCTTGCTTTGACTTTTTTAATTTCTGGGTTTTTGTAGGTTTTTGTCATAGGGTGCATGCACTTGATAGAAAGACAGAGAAGATGTGAAATCACCCTCCAGGGGGATGGCCATGCCATAATCCCTCCTCCTGAAATTTTGGGCACACATGCAGACATGCCCAGTGTGATTATTTTTCAAGGCACCATGTCCAGGACTCAAACTGCAGTCAGCCATGTGGGATCAGTGCCATAACCACCACACCACCTGCTGGCCCTGCCTTGACTGTTAACCTAGGATAAGCCCATATGTAATCGTTGTAAAGTCACATTTATTTTTTATGGGATAATTGGTTGGGGGGATTGGAAAGAGGTCAGTAAAAGCTGTTTTTTTAAGATAATTATTGTGGAAATAGCAGAAGTGATAGCATAGAGGATTGAGAAATTAGAGGGGAGAACAGTTAGGAGACTATTGCTATAGCTCAAGTATGAGTTATTTGGGAGGTGAAGGGGTTTTTGTAGTGGGAATAAAAAAGAAGGGACATGTTTTCTGTCATCCAATGATTTCTGCTCCACCCATCCCCTGCAACCATCACCGTACTAGACCTGTTGCTGTAGCCTGTCATCCCAGGCTGATTACAATTAGAGATGGCTGGAGACTTGCTTACTCCCTAGGGTATGCCCCATGCTTCACAGTGATTTCTTGTAATCTTTCCTTTCTAACTTCTTTTACTATAGTGTTGAAACCTGTCGGAACACCTGTAACTTGTCATTTGCCATTGGCTGCTGTTAGGTACCATCATCTGCCAATAATGATAGTTTCCATCTCTTCTCTGTGCTTTTTCCATCTGTCACTTGTTACTTCTGTTAAATTTTAAGACTTTTTTTTATCTACACCACCAATCAGTCATGCCAGTTGAACCACCAAGTTACAAGTCATGTATAATTGATGTCCTGCTCAGATTCTCCTAAGTTGTTTATTGCAGGAGAGATGGACCACCAATTCTCTTGATTTCCTAACCTTAGTTTTCTAGAAAGATGGATTATGAAAATTCATATTGTTTTTATTTTATTTGGTACTGTTCATATTTAGTGATTTGGAAATGAAAAATCTTTTAAGATCTTATAATAAGAAGAAAATTTCCCAGGATAAATACTCTTATTTGTGAGTTAAAAGTTTCTAAGCATTTTGGCTCCTCATAGGTTGGAAGCATCTGTAAGTCTTCTTAATTCAGAGAGTAATTTTTAAAAAGTACTCGTAATTAAACTTTCTGCACCAGATAAATATGAATTTTCATTTATAAACATTTTTGCCAAGGCATATGAAGTGAAGTGTTGAGAAGATATGTATCGGGTCATCAGGAAAGTTATGACACACTTTTGCATAAAAACACAGAAAAATATGACATGACTTTTCTGATGACCTAATAGTATAATGTAATCCAGCTATTAATTTGGCTAGTAATTCAGATAATTTCAAATTCATAAGCATTTGACCCCTTTTTTATTGTATATGGTAATCCAGGTGACCCAGCATCATTTATATAGAAGATCATTTCCACAATGAATTGTAGGTGCATTTTTATCATAAAGCAGTCAAATCTGTGTATGTGAATCTGCTTCTGGACTCTCTCTTCTATTTTTGCATTTCTTTTTCTGAATCACAGTCTTAATTATTGTAGCTTTATAATATTGGGTCGTTGGGAAAGGCATGATGTATTTTTCTTTGCAAAAACGACCTAATAAGTCTTGATATCTAATGTCTAATCCTCGAGTTTTTCAGACTTATTTTGGCTATTCTAGATGTTTGCTTTCCTTTAGCATACTTTGCATTTCTAAGTTAGTTTTCAGAAAGGTGCAAAAAAAAAATGATGACTTTTTTTATTGTTGCTGGATCCATGGTCAAATTGTGGACATAGTCATTGTGTCAGTAATATTGCATCTTCTGAACAGTGAATGTATTATATCTTTCTACCTATTTAGGTTTTTAATTTTTCTTTTTTAAATTCATTATAGAACATGTACACTTGCTGGAGAGAAAAAAAGAAAGAGAAAGTGAGAAATCACCTCCTAAGGGGATGGCCATGTTACAATCCCTTCTCCTCTATTCTCCTCTGAGGATTGAGGCATGCACATAGATTCCCTGAGTGTTTTTCAATCCGGGATTCAAATTGCACAGTCAGCCATGGTGGGGTGGGAGGAGGGGGGGGGTTGAGGGAGTTGGGCGGGGGGAGGGGGGAAGTGTGCAGCTGCCTTAAGCACCACACCACCTGGCTGGCCCAGGTCTCTTTAGATTTCTCTAAGTACTGTTTTATAAGTTTCATGGTAACAGTCTTTTACATCTGTAATTAGCTTTATTCATGATATTTTATATTATTTGATGCTAATGTAAGTGGTTTGTTTTAGAGGGATTTTCTAATTGTTTTTTAATTCTGATAAATTTTAATTCTGCATAAAGATAGCTCTTGTACCCACATAGATTGTGTTTATATTTTTTATGTTGCATTTTTTTGCTTTGATTCTCATTTTGCATTGACTCTGAATTTAAATTATCCATAAAGGGCTGTTTTGCTTTGTTTTGAGTACTTAAGGATTATTTTTATCATTTTTATTAGAAAGCATAAATTACATAAATAATTACCTTTTTAAATTACACTTTGATAATTATAGATTCATAAGTAATTATAAGAAATAATTAATTTCATGTACCCTCTACCAGTTTTCCCCAGTGGTAACATCTTACAAAAATGTAGTACAGTATCACCAGCAGAATATTGACATTGAATCTAAAACATTTCCATCACCATAGGATTCCTCATACAACCCTTTTATAACCATACTTACTGTCTTTTTCACCTCTATGTCCTCTCTCCCCATCCTTAATCTGTCAACCATTAATCTGTTCTTTTCCCATAATTTTGTCATTAAAGAATATTATTTAAATGAAATCATATAGGATATGACTTTTTGAGATTGGCATTTTTCATTCGGCTACATTCCCTAGAGATTCATCTAGAGTGAAGTGTATATAAATAATTCATTCCTTTTTATTGCTCAAGAGTATTCCTGTATAGATTTACCACAGTTTGTTTAACCATTCAGTCACTTACAGAAGGACATCTTGGGTTTGTGATTTGGAGCTATTGTGAATAAAGTGCCATAAACATTTGTGTACAGGATTTTAGGTGAACTTAAGTCTTCATTTTTCTGAGATAAAATACCCAGAGATGAAATTTCTGATTCATATGATAGTTACAGATATAATTTTAAACCAACCAAACTATTTTCTAAAGTAGCTATTCCATTTTATATTTCTTAAGTGATCCGATTTCTTTGCATCCTAACTGGCATTTGGGGTATGGACATTATTTTTTATTGTAGACATTCTGAGAATGGATATTGATTTATTGTTCTGCTTTTCATTTATGTTTCCCTAATGACTAATGATATAGAACCTCTTTATGTGTATACTTGCCATTTATATCCTCTTCAATGAATGTCTATTTGTGGCTTTTGCTCATTATCTAATTAAATTGTATTTACTGTTGGGTTTTGAGAATACTTTATATATTCTAGATCTTTAAATATTTGTCAATCATGTGGTTTAACAACCATTTCTCCCATTTTCTTAATACTACAAATACTTGAATTTTTAGTTCTAAAATTTTCATTTGGTTCTTTTTTATACTTTCTCTCTGAAACAGTCTTACCATTCTATTCATTTCAAAAGTGTTTACCTTTACCTCATAGAGCATGGTTATAATAGTTCCTTTTAGGTTTGGTTGTTTTAGCATCTGGGTCATACTGTGTTGTTGATTGTCTTTACCCCTGAGAATTACTTCTTCCTGGTTCATTACATGTTTGGTACTTTTAGATTGTACTAGATATTTTTAATATTATATTGCCTAGACTCTGGGTCCTGTTAAAATTCTCTGGTGAATGTTGACTTTTTCTTTTTTTTTTTCCTTTTAATAGATAAGCAACCCACTTAGGTTCAAACTGCAAACTCTAGCCCTCCTTTTTGGAGAGCCAATTTCAATAACAGTTCAATTTTCAAAGCCTTACTATATTGTCTTGTGCATGCAACTCTCAGAGGCTAGTCTGAGGGAACCAGCAGTTAGCGTAATGGCTATGTCGCTGGACTCCCACGTAGTCGACCGCGGTTTGCGTCCCGGACCCGGTGGCTTAAAACTAACGCCAGGCGCATGTGCGTGCGTGCCCAAGATCCCAAGAGGAGAATGGAGGAAAAGGGACTGTGGCGTGGCCATTCCCCCCTGGGGGGTGATTTCTCGCTTTCTGTCTCTATGTCTCTCTCTATCTGGCGAGCGCACGCGCCCTATAGCAAAAAATCTCTCCAAAAAAAAAAGAGGCTAGTCTGAGACTGAGGTAATGGGTTAAATTGTAGTTTAGTTTGCAAAACCTTTGTTATTCTGCTTTTAGCTTTCTATACTGTCACACAGTTCTTACTATTACTAATCATCTTTTAGGGAAAATGAGTAGAGGATCTCACAGTTGGGTTCATTTTTAGGGAAAATGGGTAGAAGAAAAAGAGAAGGGAAAAAAATGGAGATTTCCTGCACATTATGTGAACCTTAGTAAACCCTTTTCCCAGTTCCTCTAGCCAGAAAGACAGATTTCTAATTACATGTTAGCTGCTGACATTCCCATCACCCACACTGCTAGGAGCCCACTTCAGGAGAGCTGTGAGAGGGGAAAGAAAGGGAGAATTTTTCACCCCTACACGCTCCTGCTCACAGAGGCCTCCTTACCCAGATTTTCTCTCATAGTTTCAGCTATCTGCACAACACTGAGTGCTCATCATGGGTTGACTCTCCTCCCCAAACTACCAGTGTATCCTTATTTTTCAGAGATCCACAGTAGTTGCTTTGTATTTTGTTATTTTTTATTTATAACCAGCAAGAGATAAAACCTTTAGTGGGCTTATGCCATTTTAGCCATATTAGTAGTACCAGAGTGGCTTTTTAATACAATGTTTAGAATGCGTGCAAGTTGCATTTCTACCATCAGTTGGTCTGTCACAGTCAAACCATTAGGAATCTGTTCTGACACAATATCAGTCCTTACTTTTTATGAAGGCAGATTATTTTTATTTACATTGGTATGGGATACTCCTGACAGGGATATTATTATATTATTATATTATTATATTATATTATATTATATCCCTGATGGTATTATTGTTCTCTCATCTTTTTACATTATGTTTACAAATTTCTCTTGATTCATCTTCAGTGTGCATTCTGAAACTAAGAAAGTCAGGGCAAAGGGCTGTGGTTCCCTTTAATTATTCAAGCTAAATTACCAGAAAAGCTCTTTTAAGATGAAATATTTAGTCACTTAAAAACAAGTCAGTGTAGAGGAAGAGGGCAGCCTTATTTAGCTCATGTTTTTCATCCTTACAATAAGTATTGATGTTTCATGCTAGCAAGCTGTGGTAGGAGCCTTCAGGTCCTAGCCAAAAACAGTCCTCTTTCTTCAGAACTCCCAAAACACTTTACTGGAAGATTAAAAATAATCAATCATGAGGGCGAGAAAACAGGCACTGTTTAGGACTGTTGGTTGTAATATAAATTTCTGGATGTCCACTGAAGCTGTGTGTGTGTGTGTGTGTGTGTGTGTGTGTGTATGGTAACATGATGAACTCACCTAGAAATGTGATTTCTCTGATTCAAAGGCTTGCAATAGATATATAATGTGCTTATATCATCACATATATGTATGTTTATTTATATATATATATATACACACACACACATATATATATATGTATGTATTTACATATACACCTTTTGAGATAGGAATCACACAACTAGATATAGTTCATCAGATTGCTGTTTATGTAAGCCAAAAAGTGAGGGTGGAAAGCTTCATATGCACTAGTAAAGAAGGAGCAATTAAAGAATGGTACAGTTATAATATAGATTCTATAAAATAGAATACTTCTTAGACATTAAGATAATTCATATTACTTGTTGAAATGGGAAGTGCCATGATATAATGTGGAAATTGAGGCTACTAATATATAATAGTATAATCTTTTATTAAAAATTTATATCTATGTTTATATAGGAAGATAATCTGGAAGGATACACACCAAAATAGTTATACCAATCATTCTCATGGGTGTGAGTTTAAGAATGTTTTCTTCCTGAGACCAGCAGATAGCGTAATAGTTATGTCACTGGACTCACACATAGCCAGTTGTGGTCTGAGTTCCAGACCCTGAAGCTTGAAGCTCATGCCAGGCGTGTGTGCAGGCATGTCCCAAATCCTGAGAAGAGAATGGAGGAGAAGAGATTGCGGTGTGACCCTCCCACTGCAGGGTGATTTCTTGCTTTCTGTTTGTCTCTCTCTGTCTCTCTGGCGAGTGCATGCTTCTTACAATAAAAATTTCTCTTAAAAAAACCCTATTTTTATTTGGGGATAAAGAAAAGATTCCTATATTCTAAAGGATAAAAGAACCAGAAATTATGAGAAGAAGGGTCAAGGTGTTAACAGATTACAACTCTTTGTATAGGAATAAATTTTTCACTGACTTCTTAACACATTTAACATAACTGACAGAAAGGACACAGCAGGTTGCCTGAGGTATGAGTTCTGTGTCACTTATAGAGCCCTTTCATTAGGTTGTCATGGAAGTGATTGAGACAACATTTTTTCTTTAGACTCTCTTGGTAGGTGAGATTTTAACATTGGGTAGAAAGTTGAACAAGGAGATCTTGTTAAAAGCCTTTCTTAATCTTGTTTCTGAATTCAAAGAGAATTGCATTTCAACCTACTTATGACTAAGAAGACAATAGTATGGAAAATATCTACATGAATAATAGCCTTCATTTATTTTTTTTTTTCTTTGCCAGAGGGCACAGGCACTTGCCATAGACAAAAACGTGAGAGGGAGAAAGCATTTCCCAGTTAGACATGGTCATGCTATAAACCTTTCTTCTCCTTTTCTCTATCCTGTCAGGATTTGGGACATGCACACATAGGCACTTAGCATGTTCTTCAGGCCACTAGTGCTGGGATTTGAACCATGTTGGCCATGGTCCAGCTCCCTTAAGTACTAGCCCACAGGGCCAGCCCCTGGCCTTCATTTAATATACTACATACAACACACTCAAAAGCCAAGTTAAAGGAACTGACATAGTGGTGTCAGTTTACAGTTTATACTTGGTGAATAAATTAAAAGAAAGATTGATTCTGGACTTACCACAGTGTAAAGCCATAAGCTGTATATCTACAGTATTGTTCAGGGTCACAGAGTGCTAGATTAGGCTGTGGTTCCCTTTAATTAGATTAGGCCAGTACTACTTATACCTAACCTCAGCATCTGTCTTCAGAGCTTTTATATATATTTTAATTAATTTTTAAAATTTTTTATATACATTCAATCACATTGTTTAGCTTAAAATGTCAACATTTCAATATGTGAACATTTCTCCCCAGTCCCGTTGATCAAAATATTCAAACGATAACACCACACCTCCCCATCCTGTCAATGCTATAGATATATTTTTAATAATTTGACTCTTGAATCTTGATCTCACAGATTCAGAAGCTCTGAGTTTGTTTTTAATTCTTAGGCTTTCTTAATTACTAACCAAGTTTAGACACTTCCAGAATAAAATACACACATGTATCAAGATGGTTATAAGAAAGAAGACAACATTGATAAACACATCAAATGCTTCTGCAGTATTAACATATACAAAGCTGCCTCACTGAGAAACCCATCAACATTCTATGCTAAGTGATATTCGAGCCAGTATAATTTCGTCTGCATCAGTTACCGTCTGACCCCTTTCATTCTCTTAAGGGAACTATCAAGGAAGATATCCTGAAGTCGGTGAAACACCCATTGATATGTAAGACATGGACAAGGTGATAGCCTACTCATGCTAGGTTACAATAATACATGAATTAAATATTGTGTCCTCGGAAAAGTCATGATGCATTTTTGCATAGAAAAAATTTTTCATGATTTTTCCAGCAGCCCAATAGTTTTAGAATTTTGCATCGTCAACTTCATCCCCAAATAATGTGTTTGGGAAAGGGGGAAAATAAAGATTACCCATAAGACTTTTTAATGAAAATACAAGAAATGAGAGTAACTGCCATCACTTGCTAACAAAATGCCTCGTTTTCCTAAATAATTCAGTTGGCCCTGTCATGAGTACCTCATGTTTTCTGGGGCCATATTTAGCACCCAAATCCTCAGTTCAGTTCAGCTTCATATGAACACATTTCCTTCATGCAGGAGTCCAGAAGTCCCTGTGGGAGTTTACAGATGAATCCCACAGGTCCATTTGCTATTCCTTGAATCACCAGGCACCTTCCCACCAGCCCTTTCTACTAACGCTAAGTCATGACCTGCCTGGAATATTCTTTCCTTGTATACTTGCTTGGCAAACTCGCTAATACCCTTCAAGTTTCTGCTCACTTTGCTACCTTTCCAAGGAGGCCTGTGGTCATCTTACTTAGCCTGTTCCCTAATCTGTATTTTCTTTTTCCCATTGCACTTAACATCTTCTATTAAACCTGTAATTTACTTCTCATGATCATTGTCAATGTCTGTGTCCTTTGTAGACTAATCACTGTAGGGACAGAGATCTTTGTTTATTTCATTTATTGATACGTCTCACGTGCCTAGACAAGTACCTAACACATTGTAGGCTCTTAGTAAGTCATATGTATTGAATGGATGAGTAAATATATGATATACTGGTCATTTATTACTAATTATTTATGTTGCATTAGATAGTTTTCAATGTAGCCTCAGTGCTTATGTTGTTAAAACCAACCCAAAGATTTGTGTTTGAGCAATATTGTAAGTGAATGAAACTGCTAGGGTCCTGTGTGCATCTTTGACTTTCACCTGTGCATCAGAGCAAGCTGGCAGTAGCTGCTCTACTTGTGGAGTTGAAAAATCTCTGCAGCTTAGTATTTTGGTCCCGTGAGATCTAATGAAGTTTTCCTCTACACTTTGGTTTACTCCTGATGCACACTTTCATGCTTCTTTAAAGACAGCCTGTTGGATGTTCTTAGAACAGTGCCCAGGCTCAGCAGTTAACCCAGTAAATGGTGTGTGTTATGGTCTACTGTGTCTATTGGGATTTATAACTTCTAGTCCAGCTCATTTTATACTTAATGAAATGGAGGCGCCAAGAGATGAGGTAGTCTTCTAAAGTCACAGAAGTAGAAGCAGTTCTGGGACTACAGTCCTGGTCTGTTCTCAGTTTCTTTTCCAGTGCACCATATTGCCACAGCACTCGATAAGGCCAGCCTTCCTCCCCACCTGTGCTCCGGCAGCACAAGTCCCTGCACTCTTCCTTTGCCTTTTCACTCATTTCTTTCAGGAAGACCCAGATTCCCTAAATTTTACCTCCAAGAATCAGACCCTGTTCTGTCACCTTCAACCCAAAGCCTTCTTAGATCCCCTTTCCCACCAGCATCAGTATTTTCTCTTTTGAGTCCCCGGTGTTTTCTGAATGCTTTTCCACTTTGTTGTTTCTAAGTACTGTGATGCTCACCTAGGACCAGAGAAGGGATCACCAGATACCAGGCACTTCTTTACTCCTTTTTTGAAAATCGTTGTGGACCTATCCCATGTGGTCCACCACCTGGCCCCTTTATTACTCTTTGATACCATCTCCCTTTGCCTGTTTTTACCACCCCCTCCCACCAAAAGAAAAAATATATGAAAACATTCCCCCCACCACATTTGGTGTGCTTCTGTTTTGGAACTCTTCACCTCTATGGATCAGTTTCTCCTGCTGAGCACTCCAGGCTTCTCAAGCTGTGCTCTCACTGCTATCAGTGGGGAAGAAGGAAAAAGAAACACCTCCCTGCATTTATCTAGTATTTGATTCTGTCTACATGATCTCATTTGACCTTCACAGCAACCCCTGTGTTAAGCGGGATCACATATTCTTTCTTCTTTTCTACCATCACATATTCTTCCTTTCTACCAACAAGGAAATGAACCACAGGTATGTAAAGGCAATGATTTTCTCTTTCACTTTGATATTCTGAAATATGATTTGCTCTGTCACTTTTCGATTTTCTGAAATGTCCATGTAATTTTTTTCCCTGAAGATCTTAGTCAGTTTTCAAAAAATCTTCTGAGAATACTAATCAGGGTTTCTCTACTACCTTTAGCATCTTGGTTTTTAAAAAGACAATGTTGATGGTTTTCAGTTAGTGATTTTTAATATTAACTAAATTTTCATGTACATTTAACAAATATTAAATGCCATTATATGTGGACCTGTGTTTGTTTGCAGTTGCCCTTTGGGGAATCAATCTGTTGATAAGATTAATTCAAATTCTTGTTGTAAACAATGTATCATATAACTCTTAATGATTTAATACTTTTGCAAAGCTATTGGAAAAAATCAATGTATTCTAATAGATCCTGTATTTTTTAACTAAAAATGTAAGAAATTGTTCCTCAAATATGAGACATGATCAATTGTATATCTAAACTAAAAAAATACTCCTTAACATAATTAGTTCTTAACTAATAATAAAAAGTTTTTTCTCTTTAAATTTATTTATTTTTTACATTAATTTACTATACATCATTACAGCATACAAATGAATTTTCCATCCAAAATACACTGTGTATTGGCTCAATCAAGCACATCAACATACATGTTTTCAGCAAATAATTTTCCAATTCTTATGTCTTGTATACTTTGTTTTTTTGTTTTGCCATCCTTGATTCCTTATTCCTCACCCTCTGCCATGTCCCACCCTCCTCCCACATTGTCTCTGGTATCCATGGTTGCTTTCTATGCCTTCCCCCACCCCATTTAATTGATTTGCTAATGAACTTAATTAGTCTAAATATATCCAATAGCTAGCACAGCTGATATATACCTATACATGAACCCAAGTCTGACTTTAGGCATAAACTCCAGTGAGTAGAATGAACATATTATAAAGTAGTACCCAGCTGGGGCTATATAGCTTACTGCAGTCATCAAATATGCATTTTTTTAAATTTCGATACAAACAGTTTTACCGTTTTTTTTTCTCCTGCAACTTTCTTTTTAATTACTTAACATTCATTCCCTGAGCATCATCACAACATACTAAATGTGGTTTCCCATCTAGAATAAACTGCATAGTGGCTTAATCATGCATGTTATCAATAATATTCCATTTCTGCTTTCATACATATGTATATGTATATATATGTTTTTTACCCCATGTTTGACCCTCTACCCTTTCCCACTCTCTTATTACACTATCTCTGCTATATACAGTTGTCTTCCATTCCTTTATCCCCAACATTTTGTTGATCACACAATATCATAAGTAATCTAACTACTTTCAGCAGGTAATTTCAAGAAGAGTAGTTTTGAACTGGTAATGATATTTCCTTGAAACTTAAAGCCTAGAAACAGGTTAGTATTCTGTTCAAATAGTAGGTACATGCACCTATCAACAGCTCAAGACAGGACAAAAATCCTTTAAAACTGGAAAACAAAGCTTAGGAGAAAAGCAGCAATAATTCAGTCAAGTTACAGAATGTTGTTTCATTGGTTCAGTCTCATGTACTTAATCTTTCTTCTGTTAAGGTTCGATCTTCCAGATTGAATTCTGGGATATAATATTCATCTCCAAACATTGTCCCTACAATTAAGTTGCCCATTTTCTTAGTTTTTGAACTCTTATTTCTGTGTGTCTGCATTTAATTTTACTGACATAGCACTCCCTTAAGAACTTCTTGGAGATCTGGTCTGGTGCTGGTAAATTCTTTCAGGTTTTGTTTATCTGGGAAAGTTCGTGTCTTTTCTTCCCAAATGAACGATAACCTTGCTGGGTACAGAATTCTCGGTTGAAATCGCTTTTCCCTTAATACTTTGAATATATTTTCCCATTCTCTCCTCGCTCGCATTGTTTTTGATGAGAGGTCTGCCGTTAGTCTGATGGGATACCCTTTGTAGGTAACTTGCCTTTTTTCTCTTGCCAGTCTTAGTATCTTGTCTTTGTCTGTGGTTTTGGTCAATCTGGCTATAATGTGTCTTGGAGAAGATCTTCTTGGGTTGATTCTATTTGGGGTCCTCTGTATTTCTTGGGACTGAATCTTTGAGTGCCTCTCCAGGTTTGGAAAGTTTTCTTGCAGGATTTCATGGAATAGATTATCAATGCCCTTATGAGTCTCTTCACCCTCTGGGATGCCTATTATCCGGATGTTTGGACATTTAATTCTATCTAGTACTTCTCGCCTATTCTTCTCAAATTTTGGGGCCATTTTCTCAGTCTTCATGGTGGATTTTTCTAGGCCAGCCATTTTCTCTTCTACATTAGAGATTCTATTTTCTGTATGATCTAGTCTGCTTTTAATACTTTCAAGGGAGATTTTGACTTCTTGTATTATAGCCTTCATCTCTAACAGTTCCATCTGATTCTTTTGTAAAGTGTGAAATTCCTCTTTAAGATCTTGCATGAATTTCCTCACCTCCTTGAACTCTTCAACTCCTTTCTCCTTCCTCTTCAGCAGTTCCTTGTCTCTCTTCTCTTCCATCTCTGTTAGCTTTGCCATTATGAATGTTCTGAATTCTTTATCAGACATTTCCATGATTTCCATTGAACTGTGTGTGGATGAAGAGGAGCTATCCGTTTCCCTTGTGGGAGAGGTATTTTCCTGCTTTCCCATATTTCTTGTGGTCCTGCAGCGATTTCTAGTCATCTGGTGGATGGTCGGGTTCGTCCCAAACTTGGAAGTTCAATCTGAGGGTCGAGGAGTGTGCAGAAAAGGAAGCAGAGAGAGGGAAACAATACCAACAACAGCAAAAAAAAAACAGACAATAAACGGAGAAAAAGAAGAGAAAAACTTAAATAAATCTAAAAAAGAAAAATTAATATTCAAAAAATTTCAATAAAACTCAAAAATTAGAAAACAAGCGCGCCGCACGAAATGGCTAGGTCGCAGGAGCCATGGAGCTGTCTGTCTCTTGAAGAAGGGCTGTTCGGGAGGAGGAGAGGGGATTATTAACAAGATAAAGGCCTAGGAGGGGCCAAAGGGCCCTGTAAAATGCCTCACCTTAAAAAATGCTCAAAAGCAAAAATTTTATAAAAGGCAGAGAGAGGACAGAGACAGAGGAAGAGAGAAAGAGACAAAGACTGATACAGAGACAGGAGACTTGAAGGGGGTCTTCCTACCACGCGGGTTTTGTATGTTGGAGGCCCAGTGATCAGTGGGACATCTTCCTTTCTCCCAAAATGGCTAGATCGCAGGAGCCATGGAGCTGTCTGTCTCTTGAAGAAGGGCTGTTCACGTGGGTTTTGTATGCTGGAGGCCCAGTGATCAGTGGGACATCTTCCTTTCTCCCAAAATGGCTAGATCTCAGGAGCCATGGAGCTGTCTCAGAAGGGTTTTTTTTTTTTTTTTTTTTTTTTAATTGACAAAAGGTACATTGTGCTTACCAGAGAGGAAGAAGAAATCATCCCATATATACCATTGTGTGGTTACACTGCAATCCCTTCTCCTCCATTTTTCTATCCTACCAGGATTTGGGGTACCCACACACATGTGCCTGGTGTATTACTCAAGCCACTGAGGTCGGGCTTCAAGCCGGGGTCAGCCATGTGAGATTTGGCTACCTTAACCACTAAGCTGTGGGACTGCCCAAGAGTGATGTTTTATTGCTTTTCTTTTACTATGAAGTGTTATAAACAGACACTGAGATTCGTTTTTTTACTTAAATACAACCAATAATTTTTACGGAATTGTATTACTGCTTATAGGTTGTTACTAAACAAAGGATTTCAAAGCACAGTGTGTTGTATATACTCTCATTTTTTTAAAAAATGTAATGCAGTCATATCTTTCCAAGTGAAACAGATTAGAAGCTGACATTGTCCTTAAACAGCTGGCAGTGCTCCTCCCTGCTGGGCTTTTCCATACAGCAGGTCGAGGCCAGGGGACTCAGTGATTTGTTTGTAAGAGTCCTAGAAGATGAGAAAAACTCCTGCGTTGTATGTAGAGAGCTGTCAGTGGGATAAAGGTCAGCATGATCATTAGGTACAGTGAGTGTACAGGAAAGCCCTTTGATATAAACTGGAATTGTCTGAATCCATTTCCTACAAGACAGTAATATCCAAATTCTCAGTTTACCTTGGATATTATTACATTTATTTTTTGAAATTATTTTTTGAGAGATTTTTGCTGTAAGGTGTGTGCGCTCACAGGAGAGACAGAAATAGACAGAAAGCGAGAAAACCTGCCCGGGGGAAGGCCATGCCGCAATCCCTTCTCCTCCATTCTCCTCTTGGGATCTTGGGCACGCGTGCACACATGCCCGGCGTGAGTTTTAAGCCACCGGGTCCGGGACGCGAACCGCGGTTGACTACATGGGAGTCCAGCGACATAGCCATTACGCTAACTGCTGGTCCCTCCTCCATTCTCTTCTTAGGATTTTGGTCACGCACACATGCCCAGCAACTCACGCTCATTTTTAAGTTGTCTTTATATTCCAGGTTGCAAAATGGCACTCTGCCTAGAGCGTGTCCTCTTGTCAAGACCATTGTCGGTTTGATCTAATGCCAAAGAAAAAAGTGAGGCTCTGTTGGGCATACGGTTTGCTTTACAAGTTAGGGGGAATGGGGAGAACCATCTTGATAAGACTGTTATTGGAGAAATATTGGAGCAAACTGCAGTGACCTACCTATTACTCAGTTTCCTGAATTATAGAAACTCTGCAAATCCTACCTCACTGAGGTCTTAACTGCATGGTTTTGTTACCTGACAGACTGTTTCCAGTCTATTTGTTATCAGGTGTGTGTACTTTCACTTTTTATTTCTTTTATAAATCAGAGATTCATTCTGCTTAGGTGAAAATACACACACACACACACACACACACGTGCACGCACACAGACACTGATGGGTACTAAAATCAAAGAAAGCACCAAAACTTTTTTTTTTTTCTTTTTTTGGAGAGGTTTTTGCTATAGGGCGCGTGCGCTCGCCAGACAGACAGAGAGAGACAGAGAGATAGAAAGCGAGAAATCACCCCCCAGGGGGGATGGTCATGCCGCAATCCCTTCTCCTCCATTCTCCTCTCGGGATCTTGGGCACGCACGCACACGAGCCCGGCGTGAGTTTAAGCCGCCGGGTCCGGGACTCGAACCGCGGTCGACTACGTGGGAGTCCAGCGACATAGCCATTACGCTAACTGCTGGTCCCTAGCACCAAAACTTTTTAAACAACCACTAAAGTAAAAATGATATTCTTACAAAAATCTGTGAGCTACCTTTCTTAGACTAAACGTGAACATGAGAAAGAAATAAACAGACCAGCACCAGGTTTTCTTACACCATGACATCTGGGTCCTGTATGGAATAACCATTGTAGAGAGAATCTTTAGGTTTTAGGGTCGTTCCTCTTTGTTCCCATATTACCACTTTTTAGCCTTATTTGTTTAGCTTTTTCCAAGCATGTATACTGAGAGACATCTTTTCTATTTGGGAAATAAAAGAGAGTTAGCGCCAGATGAAGGTAATGATTGAAATGTTTAATCCTTGTCAGTGTGGAAAGAATTGCCATTGTTCTCTTCCAATTACATAGCTTATAACAGTTTTATAAAGTGGTAGGTTGTAGTTGTCCTCGATGGTTTCCATCTTAATGATTTCTACTAGTTTTTTCTTATAGTATTAGACAAGATCAGCTTTGGATACTTTCCTTATAGAATACAGTAAAATACTGACAATTGTAAGTTGTGTGTTCAGCAGAGCTGTTTATTACCTGATAAACTGTGAAGTTTTGAGTAAGCATCCCTTAGAATAGAATAAAAAAATTTTAATTAGTCTTACAGGATATTTAGTCTGTGATCCTGAGAATAATTTTCCAAGTGTATCTGGAAAGGTAAATTGATTGTAAAGGATGCATAATTGATTAATTAAAACATCATTTTGAAAAGCCCATTTATGATCCTCTATAAGAGCAGCCTGCAGGTCTGTGTCAAGCCAGATGGTACAAATAATTTCTCATGCAACTGAAGAGACTGTGTAGTAGGAAAAAGTGAAAGAAAAAAAACCAGAAAATATACTGTACCTTTTGCCTTTGTGTAACCTACCACCTTCATGTGTGCCTTGTTTGTTCTCTTGTAGATATGAGAAAGTGCCAGTCATCTTGGTCGGGAACAAAGTGGACCTGGAAAGTGAGAGAGAAGTATCATCCAATGAAGGCAGAGCCCTTGCCGAAGAGTGGGGCTGCCCGTTTATGGAGACTTCCGCTAAGAGTAAAACAATGGTGGACGAACTCTTTGCAGAAATTGTTAGGCAGATGAACTATGCCGCTCAGCCTGACAAAGATGACCCATGTTGTTCTGCCTGTAACATACAATAGCACCTGAGTATGGCTGTCCTGGACAGGATTTGCCCAATACCGTAGGCGATAGAAACCTCGTCTACTCTACTGCGGAGTTTGCAGGATGCGTGGTGTGACTCTGCAGTGAACTGCAGCCCTTATTCAGGATTGAGCAGTGATTGTCAGTTGATATCTCTGAGTAACATTTGGGTTCAGTAACTACAGTTTTCACCATTGTCCTCAGTCTCCTTTATGCATCTGCAACTTTCAGGCATAGCCCATGGATCTACAGGGTGATCTCATTTGAAAGCTATGATGGCATTGTCACTGAGTTGACAGAAGCAACTATTGTACAAATTAGAAATAATCACGAGGGAGAAATAAGAAGAATTCTTATGACCACTTACAATTTAAATATTTTGTCTTCTTTAAAAAAAGTGAAGGAGAAATATTTTCCTACAAGAGTACTGAAATTCAGGAATCGCGATAGAGCTTCTAACCAATGTATTCTGTCAAGTAAGATAATGACAGCCGACCTGCCCACAGCATCACAGGCAGAGAGTCTTTGCTCAGTGGACACGTTTCTGTTTTTCAAAATCGATGCCTAATTATAGATGTTATCCTAATTTGTGACATGGAACTAACTCATGCATCAATGGTTGGTAGAGCAAAAGTCAGAACAGGTTGTGTAAATATGCAATCTGGCATTAGAATTTGTTAAATTACCTGCTTGGCCACAGAAAAATGGAGGCTCTCACAAGGGTTTGATCAGAATGAAAACCCCAAATCCACCCTCTGTTAACTGAGGAGGGATGGTCATTATGACTTTGCTGAACAAGAAGGAAACAACGGTGATGGGAAGAGATTGCCTAGCCTTACTAACAAGAAGCATTCTAGTAGATTAACTAGTACCATCCTGTAAGGAAAATGAAGCCATGTTACATCCACATGTTCCCGTTTGCAGAAACCTCGCAGGACAGTACAAATGCCTGGCCTTTTTACATTTGTTAAAGCAGCAAATTCCTTCTCGCCTTTAAGGGCTATGGTTGTGGTGTGACCCTTGGCTAACCTGCTTTTGAAATCAAGTTTGTTGTAGCAGAGCTTTATTGCAGGCATTTTAAAAATTGAATAGCCATGTGAAATAATTTGGGCTTAAAAGTAGAACATAAATTATAGAGCAGAAGGTAAGGGACAAAAAACCTTTATCTTTAATTTTCCTGAAGAATTATATAAAGGCTTTCTTATAATAATTTTGCCCTGATTACTGAAGTGGCAAATAAAGCTAGAGTGAATATTTTGTTTTGAAAAGGTGCTCAAGCTCTGACCTTTTCGGTTTTTATAGCCGTGAAGTATTTATTATTTGCATGACTAATGGCACAGGAAAAACCTATTCATAAGTTTTACAATCAATGTAGAAGGGTTTTCAACTAACTTCAGAGTTACAAATGCTGAAGAGATGATCTTGAGCTGGGCCTCTGGAGATAATTTGGCCTTCAGACTGCAATATCACTGAGCCTGCGATCTACATGCCGCTCCACATTTTACTGGGTTCACGGTCTTGTGCAAGTAACCTCTGGTCTTACGTGTGTAACTGAGAGAAGAGTGTGTGTTTGTGTGTGCATGTGTGTTTACTGTTCCTAAGAATTTGGCACAAGTTGGAGATAATTGCCTATACTGAGAATCTATACTGCAGAATATAGTATATCAGAAACATTTTTCTTTTAAATTATTTGAGCGTTTTTATACATTGTTGAAATCCTTGTTAGCTCCCAAATGTTTAGTAACTGACATTAAACTTAGAGGATAGAAAAAAAGGTTAATAGTATTTTTCATAGATGAGCCAACTGAAGAGATTTGTGGGTGAAACCAGGTTATGGTTGTCAAAAAAAAATCTTTGAATTGTGACTATTTACATTCTTCAGAATGATTTTTTATAATCCTCAATTATGAAGCACCTTGTTTATAGGACAAAGTTTTAACCAATTTTATTGAAACAAATTTCACTATGTAAAAGTTGATTTGACTCAAACATGTAACAAAATCAAATACTCAAGAGTGCAGTTCTTCTATGGAATCAGAAATATTTGTTAGTGAATTTGTTGCGCTTTGAAGCCTCTGACTTCTCAGAATGATTTTGTTTATTAGAATTCTATAATTACTAGCAGTTTATGGTAACTAAGATTGTATAGTAGAAACATCTATAATGATTTCAGTTTCATGTTATGAATCGCTATGCAGATGTGAAAAAATAGATTAAATAATGTGAAAGGTGTGACAAAATGCAAGGTGGAAAAGATTAACTAAAATTCTGGATTTCAGTTAGAAGTGTTTGTGTCAAAAAATAAGATGGGCTTAAACTGTAAAAATGCTAGCAGTAACTGATTTGGCTACCTGATCAGTGTTTCCACACAGCCCGACATATTATTCTGGTATTTTTCTTTCCTTTTTTAAAAAAAATTTTTTTTTTTTTAGGTTTTTGCCATAGGGTGTATACGCTCACTGTAGAGAGACAGAGAGACAGAAAGTGAGAAATCACCACCCCCTCCCACTCCCTGAGGGGAGATGGCCATGCTGCAGTCCCTTCTCCTTCATTCTCTTGGGATTTGATGCACTCACACACATGTGCCTGGTGTGATTTTCAGGTTGCCAGGTCTGGGACTCGAACCATGGTCAGCCATGTAGGAGTCCAGCACCTTAACCACCATGCATCAAAGACATCCAAAAGCTGGAAGTCCTCCTGTGCGCTTCCTGTTTCTATTCATGTGTATAATTTAGCTTGAATGGGTATAGTAATAAACAGCTTAAGAACGAGAATACATCTGCCGGCACATGAAATAGTAGTGGCTACAAAGGAAAGCCAGTGACCCTGGGTCACTATTTTATGCCCTGATCAGACTAGTAACTAGATAAGTGAACATTTTTCTAACATGCCTTAAGAATATTATGGTTTGATCCAAAGACCCACTTTTTCTTTAGCTATTGTGGTAAGGTTTCCTTTCTTTTTTTACTTTTATACAAGGCAGCAGTTAGTTTTTCAAGTTTTTTTCTTTTAATGTCGCAACTTTCTGGTTCTTTTAAGCTGTGGGAGTGATGGTAACTGATGCCTTTCATTTTGTTCAACTTACACAAAACAAGCCAGCATCTGATCAAAAGTATTCCATAAAACCTCTTCTTCGGTGATCGAAAGGTGCTTTGATGATTTTCTCCTTAGGTTTGTAGAATTAGGACTGAAATTTCTCATTGCTACAGTTGCCATCATTTTTCTGTGGTAAAACTACTGATACTTGCTTTTCTATATAAAGAAATGCTGCCTAATGATGTCTGGTATTTGATTTTAAGGATTTTCCAGTTGTGCGTTGTCTGTGTATGTATAAATGTGAAGTGTTTTGTTTGTGGCTGCTGGGTCTTCTGTTTGTTTTGTTTTTAGTTTTTTGTTCTTATCAGTAGTCTTGTGTTAGCACTGAGTAAGCTTTAATTGTCTCCTTAGCCAATCAAATGTTAAAGACTCTGGGGGTCTTTTTTCTTTTTTTAAATGTGTCATTGTGCATCTATTAAATCTTGATCAGGGTTTCAAGAATGACTGCAGTGGGTTTTGGAAACAGACTTATCATTATTGATTTGGGGTTTCCCAGAGATATAGTTCACAGTTAATTGTTGAGCTCTAATACAACTGACCATTTAAAATTGAACAACCGTTTATTGTTTTGTAACAATGTCAGTTGTTAAACCTTGACATTTCAATTAAAACATGAATTGTAGTTATAACTCAATGCAAATTCAGCAGTTGTATTTGGAGTTAAATTATTTTAACAAATAAATTTATTTAATGAAACTTCCTCTGGATTTGTTCTGTTTTGTTTTGTACACAGTTGTAAATATATTTATTATGTGCAGAAACAACCAATAAATGAACTTAGCACTCTTCATAAAGAAATATTTAAGCTGAATTAGATCGAGATTTAAATATCAATCATCATTTAAATAAAATACAAAATAACCTGAGAAAGATTTCTAAGTCCATCATTATAAATACAAACGTAACTCTTTAAACAAAAGTGGGTTTTTTTTGGTTTTGTTTTGTTTTTTAATGAGAGCTGATTAGTTTGGAGCCTGATGCTAAGGTTAACAATTATTCTAGATAATTAACATTAATTAGCAGTTGCATTATGTATGATCCCACTAGTATCACTAAAATCTTTTGGTGTCCTTGTGATGTTTTGAGGCTGTCTTTTTACTCTCAGGTCATGTGGATCCGAAGGAGCCCGAGCTGAGGTGGCTGCTCTGTAGGGCTGTGGGGCTGTCCAGCCTGCTTGTTCTGTGTGGGGCTCTGTGAATGTTGACAGATGTTGTTCATTGTATGTAGCCTTCAGCATCTCTGATAAGTAGCCCATTCATTCCCTAAGCCAGTCTAAACTATGCCTTTTGGTTATGTTGCCTTCAACTCTGTTGAAATCCTCTGGCAACATTCCACCAGTTGAGAAGCTCCATTGTTTTAGAGTACAAGAATAATTTGAATGAATATAACAGAGGCACTGTAGACAGAATCTCAGATATTTAAAGGAAAATGTGCCTATATTTTAGTAATAACTGGATTGGCTTCATGATCTCATTTGCGATATTTGCAAAGTATTTAAACCTATCAAACTCCAACTGTAATTGAGATCATTTCTTTCAGGTTGAAAAATCATATTTCAACATTCTCTCAAGTTGTACTGTTTATTATCTGTTAGAGATCTGTGAATAAAAATATAATAGCTATCTCAATTTAAGAGTCCATCTGACCTTAGGATCTGTGATGCAGAAAATATTGTCGCAATCTCTCTTAAAAAGCTGTTGCCATTTTGCTTGTTTCTTAATCTTAATTGTGTATATTGCCATGTAAATACTAATAGAAACTTAGTGGTTCTTTACTTGTTAAAAGGATAGCTTAGACCAGCTGTGACAGCACAGTGGTAGTGCACCACAGTATAAGATTGGGATGCATGGAAAGCCCAGTGTCAGATCCTGGACCACCAACCTAAATAGCCCAGGCTAACTGGCGGTCTGGATTATGGCACACGGAGACTGTCAAAAATAACCCCCTTTCTCCTTCCCACTCTGTCTGTTCTTCTCTGTGTTTCATTAAATAATAAGAAGAATTTAATATATTTTTATATTTTTCAATGTTATATAAATGGCTTTTGTCACATATGAACCTTCAGCCTATTTCAGTTATTGAGTTGTAAAAGATTTATTACTCCTCTAGGCAAGGCGATGTGTTCTTTCTTTCTAGATTTTCTTAGAACAATTAGTGTTTATGTTACTAATGCTTATTAGTGGGAGAAAAGGTAAGAGGACTGTCTCTTGAAATTAAATACAAAGACCCATTATGTATACATGAATTAGGAAAAAAAGAACTGGAGACATTATACTTAGTTTGGCTTACAGAAATTTTTAATTAGATTCTCCCATTTCAAACACTTAGAAATATCAGATTTCATTGTGTCACACATTTACAGTTTTACATTGTGTTGCAATTTTACATTGACTGTTTTAGATATGATTTACTTCTTTATCTTAAAACGTTCAGCTATTAGTGAAAAATACAAAGTAGAAAAGGAAAGCAACCATGCTAATACTTGCTATAAATTAATCAGAGCATCTTTCTATGCATATGTATAGGTACACACAGATACCCATAGGTAAAAGGATACATAACTTGTAGTTACTTATGCGAAACTGTGACTCTGAGTACCAAAAACAAATCACCAAAGGTCACACAACTAATGAAGCGGCAGAGTTGAGGTGTAGATCTGTTTATAGTCTACTCAGTGAGAAGTAAGAGGACATCCAGACATAGCCAAATTTATTGGAGTTCATTGATTAAGCCAGCGGGGTTGTGGGGGATCTGGGAACTCCTGTCTCTCAAAACCCCACAGCCCCGAGTGTAAGGTAAGGGGTGCTTATAAAGGCAGAAATCACACTTTTCTGGGTTGACATGGCAATCACAAGAACAAAGAGCGGTGGGCTTGAAAGTGTAGGGGGTAGGGTTTTACAAGTAAAATCAAGCAAAAGTGCATCAGAGACAGAACAAGCACGTAAGCAGGTTAATCATTCTTAAGGCAACTAGGAGGAGTGGGGTTTAAAGACAATAGGAGTGTTAATTCACCCTGTTTGCTGTTAGGCCAAAGGAGAAGACAAGTTTCTAGTGATAGGAATTTAATAGTTTATAATGGAGGCGCTCCTCCAAGATGGAGTCGCTCCTGCTTCATTCCCTGCTTCTCTTGGAGGTGCTCCTCCAACATGGCTTCAGATCCAAGCTTCTAACTAAATCACCTTTTCCCTACTAAGAAGAGGAAAGAAGGAAATCTATAGTTGTGGGACAGTTGAATTATTTTCAGTTTACGTCTATAAGGGGACTTCAAAAAATTGGTGGAAAAAATGGAATTAAAGTATAAATTTATTGAAGCAAAAAAATGAAATCTACATATTTTTAATATGTATTTTCTATGAACTTTTTGTAGATCCCTCATACTATGAATAAAGCTGCAAGGATATTCTTATACATGACTTTTGGTGAATGAACACCATGCTAACTTTTAGGTTAGTATCCAGGAGTGTAATTGCTGGGTTGCAAGGTGCTAGACTTCAGAACTTCTCTTTCCAATGATTTAACCAACTTACATAAATTTAAAAAAAAAAACACCAATGTGTAATGACCCCTGTTGCACCATGTCCCAGGACAGACTACCTGGAAAGCAGGCTGTGACCCAGAGCTTACTATGCAGGATGTTTATTATAGAGTGTCCTTAAAGATCAACTCCCATGGAAAGGAGTAGAGAAAAACTAGACAGAAGGAGAAGCTGCATAATTCAGGGACAATAGCCTACGGGTAGGAGTGAGGGAGATAGAATGACCTTTTAGTATTGCCTTAAATCTGGCCAAGATGGCTAGTCCTGTATACCCACTATCTGTGTCATGAGACCTTGGATAGGATGCAGCGTAAGCAGTGCCTAAAGGATTGGAGGATACAGCCATCAGCACTCTTAGCAACTGGGGGCAACGCTATCCTAATGTGGATTATGTAGCTAAGAGATGCAGTAGATATACGTTATGTCCCCCAAATTATCTGACCGTAGACTGCCATTTTTTTCCCCTTCAGAACATGTCATGGGACTAATATTTCACAGTTCAGTAAACAGCTCAATACAAAGAGTATTATGTCCAACAGAAATTAGTTAAGAGGGAGAGCTCGTGGTATGGTGGCTAAGGCAGCTGAATCCCATGTGGCCAGCTGCAGGTTGAGTGCCATACCTGGCGTCTTGAAAAGCACATTGTGCATGTGTGTATGCATGCTCAGAATTCTGAAAAGATGGAGAAATGGAGGAAAAAGATTGTGGCATGGCCATTTCCCATTGGGTACTTTATCATTTCCCCTCTCTCTGTCTCTGGTGAGCACATGCACCCATTGGCAAATTTTTTTGGAAAAAAAAAGAGTTAAGGAAATACTAAATTCAAGAGTCTGGTGCACCAGGCGCGTGTGCGTGCGTGCCCAAGATCCCAAGAGGAGAATGGAGGAGAAGGGATTGTGGCATGGCCATCCCCCCTGGGGGGTGATTTCTCGCTATCTTCTGTCTCTCTGTCTCTGTCTGTCTGGCGAGCGCACACGCCCTATACCAAAAACCTCTAAAAAAAAAAAAAAGTCTGTGGTGATGTTACAGGATAATAAAAAATAAGGGAGATTAGCCATTTATGGAAGGTACTAGCTAATAGACGTAAAAGGCTGATGGAACCATAAATGACAGTTTTGTAAACCCTTGTCTGTAAGTAGACTCAGGCAAGGGTTAGCAATGCTAAGACCATTGAGTGGAGAGGCTACAGAGAACCAAGATATTCACATGGTCTCCATGCATCTTCTCACAAATTACTTTTTAATTGTCAAGGGAAAGAAGTAGATTTTCAATGACAGTGGCTGACAGGATCTGAACCAAGTGATCAATAACGAAACATAATCAGTCATGGGCCCCTCTGTGGCACAAAGAGAAGCACCCCCATGTCATCTAAGTATTCTTAACCCGAATTTAATCATGGGGAAGTGATAGACAAATTCGCACCCTAGGACATCCCACAAGAACTGGTTTGTTGGTTCAAAAATGTCAGTGACTTCGAAGAAAAATAATGGGTTGGGGGAAAGGGGCTATTCTAAATATAAGGAGAGTAAGGAAATTTTTTAAAAGAAGAAATAAAATGGGAAAAAATGTGTATTTTTCCTACCACTTCACATACGCAATTTTTCCTACTACTTCACATGCCCGCAAATTTGTATTGCACACAGAGATTCTCAAAAGGAGGAAAATGATGCCCTGCCCTAAGGGAATGCATCGAAGTCTATGTGGATCGCCAGAAAAAGCCAGTCTACAGTTCCTTGCCCCCCAGATTGGGAAACCTCCTTCCACTGCAGACAGTGCTCTGCTCCTTTCCCATTGAGAACCTCTGAATTAAAATAGGTTAGAGCTTTCCCATAACTCACGTGGTACTCTTCATGCTCGTGCCCAGAGCGAGGCTTAGGATATTTTTGGTGTTTTTATGGCTGACCCATACAAAGTGAAGAAAGTCTGGGGTACTCCTGTCCTAGGGTAAAAGCAAGCACAAATGAGTAATTACAGAGCTTACTCTGTTATTAGAATAGACATCGTGTCCCTTAAACCAATCCAGTTCTGTTTTACTCTTCCCTGCCCCCCCTCTCTCTTCAGTCCCTCCTTTTGCCTCATGTTCCTGCATTTTCTCTACATCCTAAATACAATTACTATTTAAGTCATTAACATGATTTCCTTTTGAAGATGATTTTGGTCTGGTGGTGGTTCTGATTGTTTTTTCCAGCAATAAAAATCTTTCTGGAAGGAGAATTAATTCACTTGAGCAGCTGCTTGAGATTTTTCCCTTCCCCATCCAGGGACATATGATTTGTAACTAAAATTTTAAAAAAAGCCAAAACTTCTCATTCACTTATACCAATAGTATTCATGACATAATTTTTTTAAATGATTAAGTTTTTCACAAACATATCCATCAAAACCAGCTATTCAGCATTAACTTGAAATCAAGACAACAATGATTGGTAATATTGACCACAGTGTCTGTCAGGAACCATTACAGGATGGGAGAGTGTGGAGCTGTGTTGTGTAAAATCCTTGGTTCTTTAGGTCCATCTCTCTAAGATCAGTCCTGAGATGCAAAATAAAAACCACAAACGTGTAAAGTTGGAAAAGGTAAGTTTTAATAGGAAAATGGGATTTTTAATAGAAAAGAAATCCACCCCCATATCTGAAAGGCGTGCAGGTGGGCAGCTGCCGGAGAAGGACAAGTACACTGGGCGTGGGGTTAGGTGTTACTTTATAAGAGCTGATGACTATTTAGTCAGGGAGGGTCTGTCACAATACCGGGCTTTCCTGCACATCTGTCACAGGTGAGGAATTTGATGAGGAATTTGGCTACCCAGACGTGTATGCTCAGTGTGGACTTAGAAGGTATTTGGATGAACTGCCCGATCAGTTTATTGCCCCAGTGGGAATCAGGATGTTGACCAAAACATCTCATTGGGTGCTTTTGTATTTATAAGGAATGATAAGAGGGGAGTTAGCAACCATCCCTGTGTACTTTTCTCAGGTACTAAAGAAGAAAAATGAGATCTGCCTTGTCTTTCTGGCACCAAGATCTGGGTGAGAGGAAGGTATTTTGGGGGACGGTCTGGTTGTAACTCCTGATAGGTTGTGGTTGATGTGGCTGGATGCCCTGCTACTTTCTTAGGGCTGCCCGCTCATTCTAGCTATTACAGAACCTCTCAAAGCTGCCCATGCCATGGCCTTAGGGATGGAGGTTGAAACAAGGAACAAGCAGTAATGGCTGATGCTGTGGTTCAGGTGTGTCCCCCAAAGTTCATATGTTGGAAATATTACCCCCAAGACAATAATGTGAGGTGTTTAGGTCATGAGGGTTCAACTCTCATGAATGCATTAGTGCCAATTATAAGAGGGCTAAGACTGACGGTCTGAGCTCATGCCCTCTCACTCTCCTGCTCTCTTGCAAACCTTCTGCCCATGGCATGATAGAATAAGAAGGTTCTCGCCAGATGCCAGCGCTACTCTCTTAGATTTCTTAGTCTCCATGAGCCAGCAAATTTCTGTGCTTTATAAATTACCCAGTCTTGGGTAATATATTTTATAGCAACACAAAATGTATTCAGATAGCTAGGATTCTGGAATCCAGCTGGGAAACTGGAGCAGATACTTTCTGGGAGGAAGCAAAGGAGAGTTCTTCAAAGGTAAGACCTGATGGGAGACAGGGAAATATGTCCTATGTGAAAAGCCATAAAATAATGACTCATCTTCTCACAACTCAAAGAAGTTCCAAATAGTAGTAGAACACAACTTGTCTTCTATTTTTATCCTATCTGCAGAGTTCCTAGTGTGCCTTTAAGATTACTGTGTCTTTTCTTTCTTCTTACAATGATTTTTCAGTCTCAGTCCTTAATAGATTTTTGTCTGACATATTAGCACAGCAGCAGTTTCGAAAAATATAAAGGTAAAATGTACTAGAACTGAACAATACAGACACTCTAGTCACCCACTTTTAATTACAATTGGATGGATTCTCTGTTGCCATGGAAACTCTACCCTTAGGCAATTTTGGAGGCAGGGATCTCCTCCAAATTTTACAGTACTGTGTTTTACAGAAATTTCTTGTTCTATTTATGAGTTTAGATGCAATGCTGCCACTTTCTATTGGGATAATATACAAATTTAGCTGTTGTCAATTGCTCAAAATCATTAATATAAAAGGCATTGTTTGCTTTCCCTTGTTACAGATTCTTTCTGTACAGAATGTCTTTATTGTCTCTCATTTGATTCATTCACTAAATGGCTCTGTCCAACATGGCAGCCATTGGCCACATCCACATGTTGCTGTTTAGTGGAAATCAAACGCAATTAAAATATATTCATGTAGTAGCACTAGCCATATCCCAAGTCATACTGGCCACATGTTAAGTGGCTCAATAGCCATAGACAATTAGTAGCTATACTGGAAAGTGCATAGAGCATGTCTGCTATCACAGAAAGTTCTAATAAAGAGCACTACGTTTGAATAAAAATTTGCTTGCATTAGATAGATTCAATTTTATTTGTTTAGAAAGAAGAGACCAACTGCACAGTGCAGAGCCAGCTGAATACATTTGCAAGCTACACCATTAAAATTGGCCCTGTCCTTAGAAGGAACCAATGCTTCATTGAATGGTCTGTTGCAGCAATGTTGAAATTCTTAATAATTTTAACAGGGATCCATGAATATATGCACTGGACTCCTCAAATTAGTGGGTCATTGGAAAAATCATGACACATTTTTGCATAGAAAAACAGAAAAATACATACTGACCTTTCCAGTGACCTAACAGTTAACCAATCCTGCCTGTATAAGATAGAACTTGGCAATTACATTATTTCTCTTCCTTTGCAATTGGTTTTCAGTCTCCTTTCTTTAAAGAAAGAACAGTCGGTGGCACATGGGATAAAATGTAGGTGTCTGATATCCTTTATGTCATCTTAGCAGAAAACTTCACAAAGAATTCAGTTTTTGTTTTTGTTTTTTGAGAGATTTTTGTGATAGGGCACGTGTGTTTGCTGGAGAGACAGAGAGAGACTGAAAGGGAGAAATCACACCCCAAAGGGATGGCCATGCCACAATCCTTTCTCCTCTCTCAGGATTTTGGGCATGTATGCACACAAGCCCAACGTGGGTTTTAAGCCACCAGGACAAGGACTCAGTCAACTATGTGGGAATCCAGCAACATAATCATTACACCATCTGCTGGCCCCAAGAATTCAATTTTAAATAACATTCGTTCTCAGGAATTTTTTTCAAAAAGCTTGAAAGAGTATTTGACAATTCCAATATTAAGGGAAAGTCTGGATTCTCGTACTAACAGGTCTTTTTCTATTATGGATTCTGAATTGTCCCCAGTGGAATTCCTTTCCCTTAAACAGCCTTACCAAAGCTCATTTTCAAGCTTTAGGCTGATTTCTTTTATTCTTCTTCCATTCATTCCTTTAGTTTTGCAACCATTTACTCAACCAATATGAAGCCTATATTATATAAATACACTATCACAGATCTGAATTAAAAAATTGCATGGCATACATGTGCTATTGCCATTTGGTAAATTATGTTCTGCAAGTAAGCCAACCTTAATACCTGATACAGAAGGGTGCTAAAATAAAAGGCAACCCGGTATTATCAAGGACCTAGTAGCTACTTTCCAGGTTTCCATGGTCACAGTAAAACAAAAGCAGAATTGATATACAACAATTCTGACTGATTTACATACTGTTATGAATGGGAATGTTTCCTCCAAATCAATTATAATTTAAAAAAAAATAGAAAAAATATGTAATACAAAAAATATGATAGAAAAAATATAGTACAGATAACAATAGTATTAGTAATAAATTAATACCAATGTGTTTTAACTTATCTGTGTAATTTGTTACATGACATGCTTTTTGAGAAAAATTTGATTCTCAATTATGTCTGAGTTAAGCTAATAACATTTGCATTGGTCTTTTGTTCCCTGAATTGACATAATCTAGTGTTACAGTTTAAATAAATATCTGTCCCCAAGGGTTCATGTTTTAGAATTTGGCTACCAATGTAATGCTTTTGGAAGGTAGTGAGGCCTAGTATGCAGTGGTATTTGGATCATGGAAGCACCAACCACATGAATGGATTAATGTGATCACATGACAGACTAGCTTTGTTGAGGAGTTAGTTATCATGTACTGGCCATCCTGTCTGCTTCCATTGGCCATGTTGTAGCTGGTCTATTA
This sequence comes from Tupaia tana, assembly GCA_026018925.1. Taxonomy (NCBI): domain Eukaryota; kingdom Metazoa; phylum Chordata; class Mammalia; order Scandentia; family Tupaiidae; genus Tupaia; species Tupaia tana. The sequence continues at coordinate 96,346,996 of JAKSZU010000005.1, forward strand.
CCAGCTGCTTGGTTTTGGACTTTTCAGTCACTGGAATTATGAGCCCAATAAACCTTTATTCCTTATAAATTGGGCAGTCTGGTATTTCTATAAGAAATACAATAATAGACTAAGATATTTGGGCATGAATCAAATGGCAGAGGATGTACCGATGTGATTCAATTACCCAATGAAAATTTGCAAAGCCAGAGACATCATGCTTAAAATTATTAAAATGTCATATAAAAAGTGTTTTTTGGCAGGAGTTGGCCCTGTAACCTAGTGATTAGGGGAGCCAGATCCTACGTGGCTGACTACGGTTAGAATCTCAGTCCTCTCAGTCAAGTGCATGTACATGTGTGACCAAATCCTGAGAAAATGGAGAAATGGAAGAGAAGGGATTGCAGTATGACCATACTTCATCCTTGGTCAGTGCGTGTGTCCACTAACAATTAATTTCTTTTTTCCTTTTATTGCTGTGGGGGCTTTCAGAAATGCATAGTACATAAATTGTCTGGGAAATAAGGGTAAAGGGAATACAGTAGAAAAAATAAGGGACAAAAGCAAACAAGGAGAACAAGGAGTAATGTTATTATTCACATGCATGCCAAACAGTCCTGTGTTCTGTTGTTTTTTTTTTTTTAAGAGGGAGATTTTTGCTATAGGGTGCATGAGCTCACTGGAGAGACAGAAAGAGATAAAGAAATAAATCACCCCATGGGAAGATGGCCACACCAGAATCTCTTCTCCTCCACTCTCCTCTCAAGATTTTGGACACACATGCACACACATCTGCCATGAGTTTCAAGCTGTCCAGTCCAGGACTCGAAACACAGATCGGCCATGAAGGAATCTAGCACCTTAATCACTACACCACCTGCTGGCCCCAGTTCTGGATTTTTAAAAACCGAGCTTTTTATACTTGATTCTAAGTTTCCTGACAGCCAAAGTCAAGAGGAAAACAAAACTACACTATTTACAGTGTACTTGAGATAAAAATAACCAGCTCTGTAGAATTGTATCAGATGTTACTGTGGCTCTCCAAAGGGTATGCTGTGTGCTGTAGCAAATGACGCCATCAGCTATAAAATGGAGACTATTCTGTTGTTAGCGTTGTGAACACTTATTTATTAATTAATGTTTATTCTTGTCAGTGCTTCATGCTGAAGAATTTTCTGGCTTTTCCATAAAGGGGCAGATTTTGATATATTCTATTTAGAGTAATCCAGGAAGATGAGGATTTTTGCTTATTTCAATATTTAATGTACAACAGTAATACTAACCGATGCTATGTGAACTTTTTGAAGTGTGGAGAAGGAGGAAAGGACCCCGCCACGGTGTTCAGAGTTCAGGGGCATATTAGTTTACACTGACCCCGCCTCCATCTCAGTTCTCTCATTGCAGAAAGGATGACATGGGATGACAGTGCAAAAATATAAGAAGAAACATAGGAGAGAGAGGGAAGGAAGACAGATTAGGGAGCCAAGAGCAGTTCTGATAAATGAGCCCTGTTGAATTTAGAGTCCAAAACAATGACTTGTGAGAAGATGCTAGACATTGAACAGAAGCAGAAAGAGAATTCATGGGCTCTCTGGATGTGACCTCAGGGAAGTATTTGAGAGACTATTTATATTTTGGAGCCATATACATTTTTAAATATAATTTACTTTTTAGAGTAGTTTTACTTTCATAGAAAAACTGAGATGAACATTGAGTTCCTAAATACCCCCTGCCACCTTACCCATAGCTTCCCCCATTATCAACATCCTATACCACAGTGGTACTTTTGTTACAATCAATAAACCTACCCTGGCATTTCATTAGTATCCAAAGTCCATAGTTTACATTGGGATTCATTCTTGGAAGTTCACGTTCCAGGGATTTTAACAAATGTATAATAAAATGTATCTATCATTATGAACTCAGATATTTTTTTCCCTGGGATATCTCATTTCCTTCTAATCCTGTGGCTAGACTTGTGTGTGATGTTATCTAAGCCTAGTGGGCAAGAGTTTAGGATATGAGAATAGCCAGAACAAAGTCTGGTTTCTACTGTTGCAGAGTAGAAACCAGTGGGATCTAGGCCAAGAGAGTGAGGTGGGTGGTAGACTTTCATTTCAGCTCTGGAATTTGTTCCTCATTAACTCCAAGTTTGACTGTCTCTAGTTCTAGTCTGGAAAAAAATATATTCTAATGAGAGATGGAAATAGCATGTATAATGGAAAATAATGGTGTGTGGGATAAATCTAATTAAAAAAAAACAATTATAATCTTACCTCAGAAGACGGAGATGCTTAGGGAGATGGATTGAATGTTAAAGTTAATTAGGCAATAATATATTGCACCATTTGTTGAAAATCTTTCTGAAATTTATGTGTTTAATTTCAAAGTTACAATAGCAGCAAGTTTGGAGTTTCTAATTCCCAATTAAATTGCCCATGAGAATACTGAAAACTAAAACCTGAAAAAAGTGCCAAAGTCAAGGTAGATCTTCCACTGACTACATTATCCCTGTATGTTACCCCAGTAAACACACACACACAGACATCCACACATTTGCCAAACTTAAAGACAGAATAGTAGAGATAATTCCAGTCTTGTAAAAGACAAAAGGGGATGTACCTTATAATTATCAATAGTTAACACTGTTCTAGAAATTTTATCCAATTAAATAAGACAAGAAAAAGATCAGGCCAACCAGCAGCATGTTGGTTAAGATGGCTGGTTCCCATATGGCTAAATGCATGGTTTGAGTACCAGATCTGGCAACCTGAAAACCACAACAGTTTGTGTGTGTGTGTGTGTGTGTGTGTGTGTGTGTGTGTGTATGTGTGTGTATGTGTCCATGTGTGTTCCTAAAATCTCAAAAGGAAATCTCAAAAAGACATGGAGGAGAAAGGACTGTGGCATGGTCATCCCCCATGGTGGGGGGGTTCTTTCTCTCTTTTCCTATCTCTCTTTCTCTGCAGTGAGCACACATGCCCTCTGGCAATTGTTTTTATTATTCTAATTTTTTTCTTTTTTTTTTTTCCTCTCCTTTTATTTTTTTAAATTATTTTTCATTTCATTTTCTTTTATACATTCAATCACATTATTATTTGTCTTACAAAAAGGATATTTCAACAGGTGAACATTTCTCCCTGGTACTGTTGATAAAACTACAAAATATCTTCAACAGATAATACCACACCTCTTTGTGCTATCAATGCTTTGCCTCCCTGTCCCTCCCCCAAATGTCCTTCCTCAGATCCTCCTCTTTCACAAACACTATATCTGGTATTTACATCTGTATACTGCGTTTCTATATCCTTTAGACAATTAGTTCCAGTCATAGAGTGCAGACACTCGGTATATATTAAGTGGGGGCATATTCTAATTTATTTTATATATTCAATTTATCACTACAGCTTATAAATGAATTACCCAACATAAGAATACACTTCACACCAGTCCAGTTGACAATATCATAAACATTATCATGAACAGACAATGCTCCATTTCTGTGTCCCCTAAATGTCTTCCCTGTTTTTCTTCCTAATTCCTTTCATCTCACTCTCTCCTATCTTTCATCCTCTTCCTGTACTATCTCCAATATTCATAACCATTCTCCATGCTTCTATATCCTTCAGTCTTTCAGTTTCTGTCATAGAGTGTGAATAGTTGGTATACATTAAGTGGAGACATACAATGTATCTTTCTTGTAGTCTGGTTTGATTCTCTCACCAGTAAATCTTCCATAATAGTCTACTTTCTATCAAATGCCAGGGTCTTGTTTTTTTTTTTTTTTTTTATGGCTGAGTAGTATCCCATAACATATATGTCCCACACTTCTGCGATCCATTCATCTGTTTGTGGACATTTGGGTTGGTTCCATGTCTTAGCCATTGTGAATAATCCCACAATAAACACTCATGTGCAAGCACTTTTCCAGCTGAGCATTCTCCTATCCTTTGGGTAGAGTCCCAGGAGTGGACTTGCTGGATCATATGGTTCTATTTGTTGATCTTTGAGGAACTTCCATATTGTTCCACAGTGGCTAGGCTAATTTACATTCCCACCAACAGTGTAGGAGAGTTTCCTTTTCACCAGGGCCTTGCCAGCACTTACTGATTTTTTTTTCTTTTCTTTTTATCTTAGGCATTCTGACTGGGGTTAGGTGGTATCTCATTGTGCTTTTTATTTGCATCTTCCTTATGAAAAGGAATGTTGAGCATTTTTTTGTATGCTTTTTGACTGTTTGTATGTCTTCCTTAGAGAGTTGTTTGTTCAGCTCACCTTCCCATCTTTTAACTGGGTTGATGCTTTTTAATGGAGAAGCCGCTTGAGTTCCCTGTGTTTTCTGGTTATCAGTCCCTTATCTGAGGCATAATTTACAAAAATATTCTCCCATTCAGAGGGCTGTTGGTTCACACTAGTTGCTGTGTAGAAACTTCTTAATCTAATGTAATCCAATTTGTCTATTTGGGGGATTACTGCCTGTGCTTTGAGGGGTCTTACTTAAAAAGTCTTTGCCTGGGACCAGCAGTTGGCGTAATGGCTATGTCGCTGGACTCCCATGTAGTCAACCGCGGTTCAAGTCCCAGACCTGGTGGCTTAAACTCATGCTAGGCGCGTCTGTGTGCATGCCCAAGATCCTGAGAAGAGAATGGAGGAGAAGGGATTGTGGCGTGGCCATCCCCCCGGGGGGTGATTTCTCGCTTTCTGTCTCTCTCTGTCTTTCTGGCGAGAGCATGTGCCCTATAACAAAAAACCTCTCCAAAAAAAATCAGAACATTTTAATAAGGTAGAGAAATGTGAGCAGGTTTGGTGACAGATCTTAAAGTGTTTGACAAAATTATAATAATTAGAATGAAAAACAAATAAATAAAAATTTATGTATATTTTAGAGTCAGACCTGGCTGATTTTGTACCAGCTCTTAGTCAGGTTTTCTTGGGCAAGTGATTAAAATCTGTGATAATTTTCTTATCCAGAAAATAAGTATAATAATACCATGTATCAGGTCATGGATAGAACTAAAAGAGATTTTTATCATTTAGCACAATACCTGCCACACTTTTACTATTGTTTCATTAGACAATGGAACCTATAGAAAAATATTCATGAATCCCAAATGGTCATGTTTTAAATAGAGCAAGTAATTGACAATGAGTTCATATTATGAGTCTATATGTGCTGTAATAATCCACATTTCTGGTAATAATGTGGTAAAATAAACCCTAAGGTAAAAACATTGCAAAAAATTACTGGAGAGTAATTTAACAATTCTTATCAAGAGCTTCAGAAATATTTCTATTCTTTAATGAAGTAAGTCCATTTCTAACAATCTAACCCAAGAAAAAAATAGATAAGAATAAAAACATGAATCGCTGTGGTATACATAATAATTCAAATATTCAACAAGGAAACTACTAAAGAATATATCCACGTGAGAATATTTTAGGCTATGAATATTCATGCAAATAAAAAATCATAAATTATAAGTCAGAGCAGAATAAAGAATATATGTATATTGTTAATTGCAACTTTGCAAATCAAGCCAGCAAGCAGCAAGACTATGCATAGAAAACACAGAAAAAAATACATCATGACTTTTCTGACAACCCAATAGATATCTATATCTGTAAATGACAAAAAAGAAAATCTAGCATATGTTATCTCTAGATTATTGAATTTCTTTCTACTTTTATGTATTTTCCAAATATAATAAACAGGTCCTTGTTTTATAGTAGAAAGCATATCTTTAAAAAATATATCTTGATCCAGGTGATGGCATGGTGATTGAGGCAGCTGGATCCCACATAGCCAACTGCACAAGTCCAGTCCTGGACCCTTAGGCTTGAAAAAGCATTCCAGGGACAGGCCACCAGGTGGCATGGTGGTTAAAGGTGTTGGATTCCCACATGGCTGACCATAGTTCAAGTCCCCAGACCTGGTGATTTGCTTTCTCACTTTCTCTCTCTCTCTCTCTCTCTCTCTCTCTCTCTCTCTCTCTCTCCCCCCTCCCTCCCTCCCTCCCTCCCTCCCTCTCTCCCTCCCTCTCTTTCTCTCTCATCAAACGGGGGTAGGGTGGGGATGATAATAAAAGCTAAATAAAATAATCCTTTTAAAAATGCATTCCAGATACATGTGTGTACATGCCGAATCTCCCAAGGGGAGAAATGGAGAAGGCATTGTGGCATAACTATTCCCCATGGGGGAGATTTCTCACTCCCCCCCCCCTCTCTCCCTCCCTCCCTCCCTCCCTCTGTATCTATCCCTGGAAAGCACACACACCCTATAGCAAATTGAAAAACAAACCAAACCAAAACAAAAGATAAAGATAGAAAGCAGCTCAAGTGAGGACTCAAGTGGGAAAAAAAGAGAAATACTTAATACAAATAAAATATTCAAAAGTCTGTAAAGAGATTAATTTAAACAAGAAGAATCGATATAAAGAGCACAGTACTATTTGGCACGGATCTAACTTTTTAAGCTTTGGGCAGTGGGACAATCTTGATAGAAGAGGAGCAAAAAACATTGACTGCTGGCATGTGGATTTATATCCTGGTCCAAGGTTGTGTAAGTTAATCATCTAGGAGTGAGAAAGAGATAGCATTTGGTCTTGGCAGACAGAGTTGTAGAGTTTGCGCAATTGTAGACCTGGACAATGAAAATATTGGCTCAGTGGAAGAAGGTGGAGACTAAAACCAAAGAATTCAAGGATTAAAAGAGACTTGAGAAACTACCTTTTTAGGTCTTTGTTACTAGCTAGATGCCAATTAATTAACCTACTTTTGTGGCCTGACCTAGTCACAGGACTTCTCAGAAGCCATTTCCAACTTGTCTTAGAATTCAGATAAAGGGATTAAAGTAATAGCTTCTAACCTGGGTTTTACCACATGTTAGACAAGTATCTCAGAAATTATCTGCCATAGATCATTTGAATTCACTATCATTTAAAGTTAAATGATGTGCATCACTTTGAAAAGGGGAAGAAGGTATCAGGGAAGCAAACATTTTATAAACCATTAAAGCAAGAGTTGCCTACTTGCTGACCTTAAAACATTCCCACATTTTAAAACCATGTTAAATGTTGATAAATTCTATTCCTTATTCTTTATTCTTTCTTTTTTTAATAGCCAGAGGGTTTATTTGCTCACCAGAGAGAGAGAGAGAGAGAGAGAGAGAGAGGGTGAAAGCACCCCTCAAATGGGATATGGTTGTGCTGCAATCTCTTCTTCATTTCTCCATCCTGTTGGAATCTGGAGTATCCAATCACACATTCCTGGCATGGTTTTCAAGCTATCAGGGCCAGTATTCGAACTGCAGTTGACCGTGTGGGAGTCTGCTCCCTTACTCACTAGGTTATGAGGCCTGCCCATACTCACAGAACTTGCAAGTAACCTGGAGATGACTTTGTCTAAACCCTCAGTTTTATCAATGAGGATACTGAAACCAAGAAATTTATAACTTGTCAAGACTCATAGGTGTTCCACAGAGCCACAGATGCTTCTTGTATCAAGACCAGAACATTGTAGTCTACCAAATCTGTTCCTTTTCTTACATCCCTATTTCAAACAGGGGTAGAAGTATTCTCCTACTTAGGTAATCTGAGAATTTAGTAAATATCCTGTATGATTTGGATACTAATTTGTCTCCTAAAGATTTATGTTTTGGAATTTGGTCCCCAGTGTACAGGTATTGGAAGGTGCTGAGACCTTTAAAATGTGAGATCTAGTGGGTGTTGTTTGGATTATGGAAGCATTGCCATCATAAATAGATTGATTCTTATGAAACCAAGTGAACTCTAACTCTTTTGAGAGGTTAGTTTCTATAATAGAGGGGTGGTTATCAAATGACAATGGATGCCCCCAACTGTTTTCTTTTTTTTTTTTTTTTATTTTTATTAATTACTTTATTTATTTTTGTATATACTTTCAATCATATTGTTTGGCTTACAATGAGACCATTTCGATATGTGAACATTTCTCCCCAGACCCGTTGATCGAAATATCTTCAACAGATAACACCACACCTCCCCATCCCGTCAATGCTCTACCTCTGTATCCCTTCTCTAAATGTCTTTCGTTGGGCCCCACTCCTCCACATACACCTCATCTGACATTCACACCCATCTCTTGTGTTTGTTCAACTGTTAGTCAATCAGTTTCCGACATAGAATGCAGACAAACGGTATATGTTAAGTGGGGACATACAATGTCTCTCCTTCATAGCCTGGCTTGCCTCACTCAGCAGTACATCTGTTTTCTCCACACAGGCCTGCTACCCTCTCTGGATCAGTCAGCCACACTGTGATGTAGGTTGGCCTGATGCCAGCTCCATGCCTTTGGACTTTACAGCCAATAAAATCATGAGTTAAATATATCTGTATTCTTTTTAAATCACTCACTCTCGGGTATTTTTGTAAGCAACACTGTATGGACTTAGACATACCCTAAATTCATTTTTTTAATCCTAAATTATATCATCTTCCTTTATTCATTCATCCATCCATTCATTCTAAAGGCACGCTGTTGCTTTCCTTGTGTCCACTTTACCAATCACAGGAAGAACTCTGGCTGTGTTTTAGTCACTACATACGTCAAACACCATGCCTCCTTCAAGATCTGAGGTTTTTCGCTATAGGGCGCGTGTGCTCGCCAACAGACAGAGAGAGACATAGTGCCGAGAAATCACCCCCCAGGGGGGAAGCCGCAATCAAGATCTTGGGCACGCACGCACACGCGCCCGGCGTGAGTTGTAAGCCACCGGGTTGTACGTGGGAGTCCAGCGACAAGCCATACGCTAACTGCTGGTTCCCAAGCATCAAGATCTTTGTACGTCAAGATTAAGTGCTCTCCCCAATGTCTTAGTGTCTAGGTGGAGAAATCAAGTGTGTATGCTAATAAGCATGAAACAGTGAGAGAAGTTCTCCGAAAGGGTACCGTGGTAGAACAGAGAATAAAGGACCAAATTCAGCTTGAGATGGAGTCAAGAATACTTGGAAGAAGGGCCTTTGTGATTGAGCTTGAGAATCCATAGAATTTCCCCAGATGGATGGAAAGAGGAGAGAGGATGAACCATCATCCCCCTGGGTTATGCCAACAACATCCTAACTATCATGCCTCCCTTTAAACCCATTCTCCCAAGTACTATCAAATTATCTGGGGAGACGTTCCAATTCTTCCTCTCTCTCCCTTCCTTGATTCCTTCTTCTTTATTTTGTTGTTGTTAGTCAGAAACATAACTATAGTTCACACGTTTCTTGTCAGTGTGAAAATAGTAAAACAAAATATTTGACTCTAAACTAAAACTTACATACAGTCAGCGTAGAAAAACAGGTTGCTGGGACCAACAGTTAGCGTAATGGCTATGTCGCTGGACTCCCATGTAGCTGACCACAGTTCGAGTCCTGGACCCGGTGGTTTAAACTCACACCGGGCGCGTGTGCATGCGTGCCCAAGATCCCGAGAAGAGAATGGAGGAGAAAGGACTGCAGCGTGGCCATCCCCCCTGGGGGGATGACTTCTCGCTTTCTATCTCTCTGTCTCTCTCCTTTCTGGCAAGTGCACGCGCCCTATAGCAAAAACCTCTCCAAAAAAAAAAAAAAAAAAAAAAATGGTTGCTCATTCAGAAATACAAATTTAGTAATACAACTCTTCAGTGGTTCCCCATCATACATAGAATAAAAGCTAGATTCTTAACATGATGGAAAGAATGTATTATTTGCCCAAATTCCTTTGGGGAAACTGCATGTCTCCAACTCATGAGAGGTTAGCTGGATATAAATCAATGTACGCAGGATTGCCACTAGCTGATATGGTCCCATTTTGTAAACTAGAATTAGATCCCTACATACACAGGTAAACTACAAAAGCCAACCCCTCAAAGGGGAAACAGCACTGTACTACATAAGTGGGCATGCAGATACCATCTTGTGCAAAGTAAAAGCTTACCCTTCTCCAGGGGAACGCAGCTCCATGCCAAGATACCTAGCTTGGTAAGTAGATGGGAGCTGGATTTCAGATCACATTACTCCTTTGGCTAGATGCTTTTGTGCAGTGCACCAACAGTGGACAAGTGGTCAGGACTGTAAACAGAGATATGTATTCCTCCTAGGCACAGCGTTTTACTCAGGAGTATGTAGGTGACTAACACACAGCCAGAGTTCTTCCTTGTGATTGGTAAAATGGACACAAGGAAAAAGATTCCTCCTCTAAGGATTATATTTGGGAATATATAAATCTGAGCCTGTTGTAGTTATTGTCTCACCATAAAGTGAAAGGCTATATGTAAAATAAAGCATATGGAAACAGAATGAAGAAACATATATAAGGGGAGAGTCCTGATACTACATTTGCGCTTCTATATTTAGTTAAACCTGAGACTTAATCTACTCATAGACTTGCCAATTATATAAACCAATAGATTCCAATTTTTAAGTTAGTTGGGGTCATTGAAATACCATCACTAAAGTATATTTCATATATTATATAACAAGGTTTGCAAATTGAAATGAATACAGGGATCCAGTGAATGAGAAAAACAGTTTGATGATATGGAGTGGTGGGAACTGCAACAAAATTGGGAACAGGTGCCCTGTCTGGAACATACTCTTATTCATCTCCAATTTTCCTACTGCAAATGTATCTATCAAAACCAAATTTTCTGACTTTATTTTAAGGGTACCCTAGAAATATAGATATTTATACAAAAATCTTCTGATTTTTAAATCTTACCAACTAATTGTTAAAAGTGTTAGAACACCGAGAAGAGGATTCCCTCATGGCTCCTGTAAAGTAGTCATTTCAGGGGACAGGAAAAATGAAGATTTTCTATTGATAATTCAGCCTCCAGCAAACAAAGCTAGCGTGATTGAACTTCAAGAATTTGAAAGAAACACACCATCCATCAGATGACAAGAAATCACCGAAGGACCACAAGAAATATGGGAAAGCAAGAAAATACCTCTCCTCCAAGGGAAAAGAATAACTCCTCTTCATCCACAAGCAGTTCGATACAAATCATGGAAATGTCTGATAAAGAATTTAGAACATTCATAATGGTGAAGCTAACTGAGATGGAAGAGAAGAGAGACAATGAGCTGCTAAAGAGAAAGGAGAAGTTGACGAGTTCCAGGAGGTGAGGAAATTCTTGCAAGATCTAAAAGAGGAATTACATGCTTTACAGAAGAGTCAAACGGAACTGTTAGAAATGAAATCTATAATACGGGAAGTCAAAATCTCCCTGAAAGTATTAAAAGCAGACTAGATCATACAGAAAATAGAATCTCAGATGTAGAAGAGAAAATGGCTGGCCTAGAAAAATCCACCACAAAGACTGAGAAAATGGCACAAAAATTTGAGAATAATATACGAGAAGTACTAGATACCATAAAACGTCCAAACATCCAGATAATTGGCATTCCAGAAGGTGAAGAGACCCATAAGGGCATTGATAATCTATTCTATGAAATCCTACAAGAAAACTTTCCAAACCTAGAGAGGCATTCGAAGATCCAGTCCCAAGAAATACAAAGGACCCCAAATAGAATCAACCCAAGAAGATCTTCTCCAAGACACATTATTGCCAGGTTGACCAAAACCACGGACAAAGACAAGATACTAAGATAGGCAAGAGAAAAACATCAAGTTACCTACAAAGGACATTCCATCAGGCTAACAGCAGATCTCTCATCAGAAACAATGCGGGCGAGGAAAGAATGGGAAAATATATTCAAAGTGTTAAGAGAAAAGCATTTTCAGCTGAGAATACTGTACCCGGCAAGGTTATCTTTCATGTGGGAAGAAAAGACAAGAACATTCTCAGATAAACAAAACCTGAAACAATTTACCAGCACCAGACCAGAACTCTAAGAAGTTCTCAAGGGTGTGCTATATCAGGAAAGTTAAATACAGACACACGGAAAGAAGAGCTCAAAAACTAATAAAGTGGCCAGCTTAATCATAGGGACAAGTCTGGAGTTGAATATTATATCCCAGAATTTAATGGGAAAAATGGAACCAGAACAGAAGATAAAGTACGTGAGACCTACCATTTGAACAAAATCCTAACCTGTTTCCTGGCTTTAAGAAAAGTTCCTTAGCATTTCTATAATTTAAGTTAAAACTGGTTTTCTTAATAGTACCATATGAACTTACCATTGAAAGTAGTTAGATTATTTAAGAAATTGTGTGATCAATACAATGTGGGTGGAAAAGGAATAGAAGACAATTGTAGACACCAGAGACAGTGGGAGAAGAGGGTGGGGAAGGACAGAGGGTCAGAAATAGGGGTAAAAATTCTAGGAAGTATAAATGGAAAATTTTGGATAATAATATGCATGATTAAGTCACTATGCAGTATATTCTGGATGGGAAATCACATTTTGTATGCTGTGATGATGCTTAGGGAAAGAATGTAAATTAAGTTACAAAAAAAAGAAAAGTTTCAGAAAAAAAAAAATCCATTCGATGACCACGGTTAAGATATATAGCCCCAGCTAGGTGCTACTTTATAGGATGCCTAAAGTTAGACTTGTGTTCATGGAAATGTATGTATCACCTGTGTCTGCTATGAAAATATTTAGATTAAGATCTTTAGTAATTCAATAAAAAAAATGGGGGGAAAACAGTATAGAAAGTAAACATAGATACCAGAGACAGTGTGGGAAGAGAGTGGGAGATGGCTGAGGGTAAGAGATAGGGCATCAAGGATGTGGGGGAAAGAGCAAAACATACAGGAAACAAGAAATGGAAAATTATTTGTTGACAGTAACATGTATGTTGATGTGCTTGATTGAGACAATATACAGTGTACTCTGGATGGAAAATCTCACTTTGTATGCTGTAATGATGTACAGTGAATGAACATAAGCAAATAAATTTAAATAAAAAAAGTAAAAATAAACACACACACACAAGTGTTAGAACACCAAGTGGGTCCAGTGTAACGAATTTGCAGGTCAGATCAGGTCAGCAGTGTGGATCTTTGGGTTTACATGTTACCACGTGATGTGGTCTCTACTTCCATTCTGCCCATGTTACCCCACTCGCAGTTACCCACCACCTTCTCTGCTTGCAATTTCTTTAGTTCTGGAATATCATTCTCTTTCAGACCTCTAGACACTTGACAATGGTATTCTTTCTATCTGAAACTTTTTTGTCTTCCTTTCTGTCTTTGGATCTCAGCTTGTCATTTCTCCCCCTGGTGTCACAAGTTAGATATGGTTAAGCTGTGGTTTTTTTTTTTTTGTTTTGTTTTGTTTTTTCCCCCTTTTTTTTGGGGGGGGGGAGAAAAACAACAAAAGAGAACTAGTTCAGTTGAGTTCAAAAATAAACTTGTATGACAAAATACAAACTGAAATTATTTCTCCACTAGCAGTTCTCAATCAGGGGCTTGACTTATCTATGGAGTATTAATGCAAATGTGAATATCTGGGTCTCACCCTAGAACCAGGGCTAGGTGTGGGATAAAAATAAAATATAAGAGTACTCCTAAAAATGCTGTAATTAAGATAGCTACTATTTTAGTGTCATATTTTTAAAAAATCAAAATCAGTGCAAAAATTCCATGATGAACAAAATATGAGACTTTTAAATAGACAGGATCATTATTACTGATTTTTCCTTTTCTTTCAAACTCCGATATGACTTGGCATAATATTTCTTTATTTAAATTTTGATATTTCTGTTCATCATAGATTTTTGCATTAATTTGTATATTTTTAAATGCTGTATAAAATTGGTATTTATCTTGATTACTGAGTTTTTTGGACTATCCTTAAATTTGTGTGCCTTGCCCCACCTTATCCCTGATCCTATCCAGGTATAGCATTAGAATTTACAATAATATATTTCCATTTCTCCACTCCTGCTTTTGTGCTAATGTCATTCATTTTGTTCATTTTTTTTTATTTCACACCATTATGAACTCACAATACACTGTTAATATTTTATTTCTGCTGGCAATGATCAATCTCTTAAAGAGACCTATATATTTACACACACAGTTGCCATCTGGTACTCCAGATGCCTTTGCGTGGATCCATATTTTCCTCTAGAGTTGTTTCTCTTCTGTCTGAAGGGCCTCCTTTAACATTCTTATAGTGCTGAACTACAGAGTATAAATTCTTTCAGCTTTTGTATATTAAAAAATTAAACCTTGGTAGTCAGTGGGTAGCATAGTGATTAAGGCACTGGATTCCCATGTGGTTGACTGCAGTTCAAGTCCAGACCAAGCAGCTTGAAACTCACACTGGACATGTGCGTGTGCATGCCCAAATTCCCAAGAGGAGAATGAGAAGGGATAGCAGCGTGGCCATCCCTCTTGGGAGGGGTGATTGTCCGCTTTCTGTCTCTTTGTCTCTCTCTGGTGAGCACATGTGCCCTATAGCAAAACTCTTTCTAAATAAATAAATAAATAAATAAAATAAACAAATCCTGGCCCACTCATGGTGGTACAGTAGAAACTCCTATAGTCTGCAAGGCTGGAGATCATGCACTCACTGGAAAAAGACAGAGGGAAAGACAGGGAAAGTGAGAAAGCATCTCTCATGGAGGATGGTCACACTGCAATCCTTTCTCCTCCCCCTCACCCCCACCCTCACCCTTGAAATTTTGGGCATGTACACACACGGCGCAATTTTCTCAGGCCTGAGACTTGAATCATGTGGAGGCCATGTGGGACCCAGCTCCATGCCACAGGTCGGCTCCTCCCACAACATAAATACTATAAGCAAAGTTATTTTTATATCTGTGTCTGATAATTCCAATATCAGAAACTCTTGTGGAGTTGTTTCTTTTGGATATTTCTGTTTTGTCTTTATTCAAGTTTTCTTGTTTATTCATATGACTAGATATTTCTGATTGTGTGCCAGATATTATATTTGAACAATTACTTGTAGAAATGAATTTATTATACTGTCTCTTTCCAGATAAAATTTAAATTTTCTTCAGCCAGGCAACCAATGCACTAGCAATTAGTAATTGCATTATCTAATTTCAGGAATTGACTTTTTCTGTTGAGTCAGACCACTCGAAACTGGATTCCTGCCCTTGTGGGATACAATTTTCTTCTGGTTTATTATTTCTGTAAGGCCACAACCCAGTATAAAGGATCTACTAAAACCGGCCCTGAACTGTATACAATATTCGTTCTGCAAGACTTCAAGGCTGTCTTTCCCTCAGCAGTCTCACTGACATGAACAACACTTCTCCAGAGCAAAAGAAGAATCAAATGACATTTCTCTCTCTAAATTTCTGTCTTCTCCTGGATTACAACCTAATAAATCTGTAACTATTTGTTAGTTCACCAATACCTTCAAGAAGAGTGCTTCCACCTTATCAATGACTTTCTTATTGTCTCCAGCAAGAGGGTAGATCTGAATTTAGGTCATTTAAAATTTTTTAATTTCCTTTGTTCTTATGAATAGACTAAACATTCCTGTCTTTTATAATTATTTATATTTCTTATTCTTTGTGTGAATATTATCAAAATTTGAATACTTGATTTCCCCTAATATACTATCTGATTTTTGGGAAACAAAAACTTATAATATGCTTTGATAATACAAATGGTTTATAGTCAGTCTAAAAGATAAAAACAGGGGCTAGGAAGTGACATGGTGGTTAAAGGCACTGGACTCCCACATGGCCAACCATGGTTCAGGCCTCAAATTTAGTGGCTTGCTTTCTCACTTTCCTTCTCTCTCTTTCTCTATCCCTCTCCGATCAAACTGGAAAATAATAATAAAGTTAAATAAAATAATTATTAAAAAAAATAAAAAAACAATTTTTATTCATTGAAAAATAGACTGTCTTTGTCTCTACTTCTCTACTAAATGAACATTTTTAAATATAGACCGAAGAACAGCCAAATGGTCAGCATCTCTGGAGTGATCTGGCCTTTTTGTCAGGGATGGGCCTAAGTTCATGTAGTTTTAAGAAGTCCTACAAGTAGCTTAGATCTTGGTTCATTTACTGAGGCAGATACCACTGAATAACTCAGTCAGTTCCATTCAAACATTCTTATGATCGGCTGTACTACATGCAAATGATGGAAAACTAAAGGTTTTCCCTTTATACCTTGGAGTAAGTGCATGAACAAATAACCACATGCATACAATATTTGGAAAGGACATGGGGCAGAATCTGCTGCTTGTGTTTCTGGAGGCCTTCCCATTTCCTGTAGCAGTATCGGCAGAAGTCCTCTGATTAGTCAGCAGCATGGCGGCTACTGAGAGGTGACGCATGGGCTGACCATTGTGCTGGCAATACACAGGGGCTTGGGGCCCAAGTCATACTGGCAGCTTCCTGATCTTCAGTTCCTGGATGCTCTGTGGCATAAGCTTCAGAACTAAACCAGAAATAGTCTCATCTTTAGTGAGCCAGTTTTGCTTTTGTTTTGGGTGCCGCTCCCAGAAGCTGAGCCTCAAATATGTTCTTTGTGATTTTGCAAGCCTCTAGTTACCTGAAGCACTAGCTTGGTTTCTACTCACCACACTTGAACTCTGACAGATGCAGGCTTCCTGCATGAGTAAACTCTGAGAGACTTACAATGAAAGACAGCATAATCAGAACTGTGTTAGAGAACGATAACTGCGGCTTTCAAAGGGCTACCACAAAGCCAGAGAGACTAGCCAGAGATGATCAAGACTGGTCCATTTACTTCCCTGATATGTCTTGGATCTGTCTGCCCTTCTTCATCCCTATGTTGCCAAGGAATCAGACTGTACCGTCTCACTCTAAGACTGTTCCAATGTCTCCCTAAATCATCACCTTTTCCCTCTGCTCTGTTCCTTATTCCACTCTCTTCATACTTGTCGTAACTTTCATACTGATGTAAAGGTATATCAAGCATAACTTTGGTAGCATGCTTCTACCAAAATTTCTCTCCTGCTAGAATACAAGATGGAACTTTCTTTTCTTCCAGAAATCAAAGATAGAAAGGGAATGGATCAAGGTTAATCAGATTACAAGTGTGGACTTGAACTTTCTATAAGCAATTGAAAAGGAATGCTGTCATGTAATTTTAACTGTGTTTTCTGCAGGTTTTACTATTTGATTTATGGACTGTTTTGTTGTTATTGGTGGTGGTGCCTTTGACTTTCTTGGAAATATACTTATTCTGTTACTTCCTATGGACCTACCTGTAAGGCCTTCCGTGGTTCACCTCGCCTGTTCATCCTGGGGCCCCTAATTCTCAACTTAATGTTGAAAAAGAAACATAAATGCTTGAGATTTTGTTTTTTCACTTTTCAAAAATTTCCAGAAGGCATATGCATTCACCATGAGTCAGAGAGAGAGAGAGAGAGAAAAAGGACTCCAATGGGATGCGGTCACTATGAGATCTTTGTTTCTCCATTTCTCCACCTGGTCAGGATTGGCATGCATGCACACACACCTGGCATGTTTTTCAAGCCACCAGGGCTGGTACTCAAACCATGGTTAGCCATGAGTGATCTGGCTCTCTAAGCACAGGGCTTCACTGAGGCACTATGGGGCTGGCTCTTTACCTTTTTTAGATACATTCTTTAACACAAGTAATGTATCTTGTGGTGTGTCTGCTTGATGATGTACTTGGCGAGACTCAAGGATATTCTTTACTGCCACTGTAAACCTTTTAAAAATTAAAAAAAACCTTTAGTTCACACTATAAAAATAGTCCATGTTCATCCTAGATAGAGTAGTCAGAAGCCTTTTCTCCTTATTTCAAGTATTTTAAGTGTAAAAGCCATTTGTGCTTCCAGAAGGCTGTTGGGGAGCCTTCTATTTACTGTCACATCAAGGGAGTCTACAGGAAGAACATAAAGATCTTGATGTGAAAATCTGAGTAAGTCACAGTTTGATTGCAGCTTGCTGCCCTGTGCTCAGAGCAATGCTGGAGGCCAAGCTTGCAGCTGAACTTTCCCATATAACTTGATTTAAAATTAAATGTAGTTGTGAAGACATTTGACTCCCAGTCTGAGTTCTCTCTTTCTGCAGAACTTTCCTGAATGTGCAGATTGGGCTGTTGCACCCTCTGCACATAGCGAGAGTGGACACTCTCCTCTGAAATTATGCTCCAATACAAAAATCTCTGCAGAGCATACCAGGTCACTATGCATGAGAATGGGTCTTTTTACTTTATTTTTTAAAAGAGGAGGGTAGGAACCAGCAGATGACATAATGGTTACTTCACTGAACTCCCATGTAGTCAACCATGGTTCGAGTCCTGGAACAGGCCGCTTAAAACTCACTCCAGGCACATGTGCATGTATGCCCAATATCCTGAGAGGGGAATGGAGGAGAAGGGATTGAGGGTGGCCATCCCCTCAGGGGGAATTTCTCTCTTTCTGTCTCTGTATCTCCGACGAGCGCATATACCCTGTGGCAAAAATCTCTCTCTTAAAATATATTTTTTTAAATAGGAGGGTATATCTGGAGTAGGAGAATCTTCTCAGAATAAACAAAATTCCAATACAAAGGGTGGTAAAGAGAGTATTTTCTTCAATAACAGGAATAGTTAATGCTTATAGTACTTAGTGTACACAAAGGACTTTTCTAGATACCTTACAAATATTAACCAATTTAATTCTCATATCAATCCCTATTACTTTCTTATTTTAGAAATGAGGAGATAGGCCCACAGTGGTTAAATCACTTTACTCAAGTTCACATCCCACAGAGCTGGGAGAGAACACATAGCTGGCTCCAGAATCTGTTCTTAACCATGGCACAAACCATCTCCTTAAAAAAGAACTTATTGCCAAGATCTTCGGGCTAAACTACATTCTGCATGTTGTTTCTAGAAACTGTTCTGGAGTCTACCTTTCCCTTTGACTGGGAGCAACAAAGAGTGTCAGAAATGCTCGGCTCTAAGACTCAGTAGCACTGAGTTGCTAAGGCTCCTGAATTCTGCTTTATGAGCAGGCATCCTGGCTGTGCTTGGTTCACTGCCACACTCAGCACCCTGTAGGCTAGACAGCTACTGTGAGTCACCCCACAGATCTGTCTACATCTAGTTTTGAGGCTTACCCTTGACTTCTCTCATATGAAGAACATTGAATTCAGAAGAACTCAATGTTTGGATGGCTTAGCAATGAGAACTGCTGCACCGAATGGAGTTTTGGAAGAAGCTTGTAGAAGTCTCTCATAGCTTTCTGGACTGCCACAGGACACAGTAGTGGTGCAGCCAAGAGCCTAAATCTGCTGCATCAATCAGAATCCCCACAGGAACAGATGGCACAATCAAAGTAGGATAATCCAGGAAGGAAGGGTTTATTTATAAAGTGATTAAATGACAAAGATATGGGTGGGGTGTAGAGGAAAGACAGAGACACTGTGGGAACTCAAGCTAGTAGTAGTTAACTGCCCCCACCCTCGACCTGGAGAAACAAGGAATAAAAGCAACTACAACATCTAGGAGCAGATCATTTGGTTGCTTTGTGAAGTACACAGGTCTTCTATCAAGAGATATAGCAGCCTGAAATGAGCTTACAGGAAGAGAATCAGAAGAACAAATGCCCCATCCCCACTCTCTTTCCTCTTTCAAGTCTCTTGCCAGGAATCCTCCTTAGCTGAGCCCAAAGGGAAGCAAGGGAGATTGAGATTCCTTTGATATAGTCCATACAACTCAGCTTTCCAGGGAGGAAAGGGGGGAAAGGATATGAAGGGAGAGACAGAAAATAGCTGGCATGGAGTTCAACTTGACTATTAATAGACTAAAGGTGAGATGGAGTCCATATCATTTCTGGAGGGTAAGAAAGAGAGCCACGGCAGGAGAGGAAATGCCAAAGCAAACATCAGGTGACCTTGTTCTCTTCAGACCACACTAACTGCAAGACGAAGGTGGTGCAACAGCCTGTGTGCAGGAGGTCGGTGGGTCATTTTGTTCTCTGCTTATTGCACTAAATGTATGTAGGAAACATCTGGAGGAAGAACAAAGCCATCTCTTGGAACCAGAGACCACCAGGCTGATTTGACCACTGGGATCCCAGAGGCAAAGCTGTAGTACAATCTATACCTTCCTCTTGAGAGAAATGCCTTCAGGAGAGTGGTAAATGGACAGTGTGTTGGTCATCAATCTTTATATACAAACTATATGGAAATCTGAGACCAAAATTAAAGTTTTATCCGAGTGACATCTCTAGCACCTGAATATAGTCCAACAATATAGTTAAAGAAAGGGTTGGCAAACAGCAGCCCAAGGGCCACATCCATTCTGCATCTGTTTGTAAGGAAAATTACACTGGCACATAGCCACGGGCACTCTTTAGTGTTCCGTCTATGGCAGCTTTCCTGCTACATCAGCAGAGTTGAGTAGTTGTGGCAAAGACCACATGGTCCGCAAAAACCTATAATTTTTATTTACTATCTGGCACTTCACAAAGTTTGCCAGCCCATGAGTTGGAATCAGTTTTTACAGTGGAATGTGATGTACAGGAACATTTTCAGGGGGTTGCAGGTGGCTGGTAGTTATCATCTACCACTAGGTCCTAACTTGGACTATATAGCAATTATGTTCATCTTGTGCGTAGCTCAATCCCACTGTCGAGTACAAGACTTGGTGCAGAATGGGTGCCCAGTGAATGTTCATTGAGTGAAAGAATGAGTGTTGCTGTCTGCAGAGCATAAAGGAATTTAGAGAAGTTAGACCCAGCACCATCACTTTCCATAAAGAAATGTCCCTTGGCAGCGACATAAATCATCGTTCTACAAAGTTTTTTTTTTCCTTTAAAATTTTTTATTATAATTTCTTTTATACATTCAATCACATGTCACTTAGCTAGCAAGTGAATATTCCAACATGTGTACATTTCTCACCAGTCCAGCTGGGAAGAGGGTGGGTGAAGGAGTAAAGTATGAAGAGGGACATTAAGGAGAAAAATAAAAGGGCAAGTCATTTATGGGACCAAGAGGTGGGTTATTATCCACAAAGCTTTATAGCATTTTTCCATAACTGGCTTTGTTTGGGATTTTTAAAACATCTTTCTTCTCCTCTTTAGTTTAAATTTTTGATTTGAACTGTTTGAGGAAGAGGAAAAAGGGGGCAATTGTTGATTATGCTTGGGATAAATATCATTAATCATCTGGTCTCTATTTTCTGGTTACATTTCCTGTATTGAATCTGGATTATTGATTTGGTATATGAAGACTGAGCTCAGTTTCCCAGAAGTTTCTCAGCTGTTCTAACCCTCACACTTGACTGTACTGTCAAATCTTTCTCAGCCTTTGCTGAAAAGAAAATGAACCTCAGTGCAAGTCATGTGATCTAATTTCCAGGTGGGTGGACTGGGAGAGACAATTAAATGTTCACTGCAGAGAAAGAACCATCTTCTGAGGCATTCATCCATACATGCAACAAATACTTATGACGGGCCTATTTTTTTGTTTTTTGTTTGTTTTTAGAGAGATTTTTGCTGTAGGGCATGTGTGTTCACCAAAGAGACAGAAAAAGACAGAGAGACAGAAAGCAAGAAATCACCTCCCCAAGGGGAATGGCCACACCATAATCCCTTTTCCTCCATTCTCCTCTTGAGATTTTGGGCACACACGCACATGCACTGGTGTGAGTTTTAAGCAGCCGGGTCCAGGACTTGAATTGCAGTCAACCGTGTGAGAGTCCAGCAGCGTAACCATTACACCATCTGCTGGCTCTGAAGGGCCTGTTCTTTACCAGCATTCTCCTAGGCACAGGAGATTCATCAGTGAACAAACCATATAGGAGAAAAATTTTTTTTCCACAACTTGTACCCTGGTGTGTGTGTGTGTGTGTGTGTGTGTGTGAAGGGGGTAAGGCAAAATTTTTGTTAAAATATGTAAAGCATGTAGTGTAGCAGATGGTGATAAATTCTATGGAAAAAATATAAAGCAGGAAAGTATGCTAAAGAAGGCTAGGTTGAGAATGCAGGAAATTTCAAATAGAATACAGTTGGCCCTTTATAACCATGAGTTCCACAACTATGGATTCAACCAGTTTGATTAAAAATGTTCTGTTGTTGCCATGTTCTATATAGTGAGAGCTACAGTGATTGCATCTGTACTAACATGTAGATTTTTTTCTTGTCATTTTTCCAAACAATACACTATAGCAACTATTCACATAGCATTTATATTGTATTAGGTATTATAGCTAATTTATAGATAAAGTATACGGGAGGATGTGTATAGGTGAGATGCAAATACTATGCCATTTTATATAAGGAACTTGAGCAGCCACAGATTTTGGTATCTGCATGGGATCTTGGAACACATCCTTATGGATAATGAGGTATGACTATATCTCAATGTGTTCAAAATATCTACTGATAACCTGAAATCTGATATATCTTTTAACTTTCATGGTGGTGGATAAATGAACTCTCTCCTACATTATCAGCATTGTGGTAAGAAACATCATTGCACTGGGAAAGTAGTTGTCTACTTGATTCTCACTTCAGGAAGGAAAGCGAAAAGTGTTATTTATTAAAAACTCAAGTTTACTGGTGTTTGAAATTGTTAGCGCTGTTTTGGTGACAGTTCATTCCCCTACCTTGAACTTTTTATGTGCATCTTTGATATAATACACTGGGTCAAGTGAAAGCAATAATTTGGTCTCCCCAAAAAACAAAGATACAAAACACAAAGGTTGACTGAAGCAGGACAGTTGGAGGACTATTGTGTTCCTCATAGCAATACCTAAGACTGCATGATTTACAAAGAATGGAAGGTTACTTGGCTCATGATTCTAGCTATTGTAAAGTCCAAAGGTTGGGGGCTGGCATCAGGACAGTCTCTGGCACCATGTCACAACATGGCTGACAGAGCAGAGAGGATGGCAGGCACATGCAGAGACTCTTGGAGGAAGTCATCTTTATATGACAACCTGTACTCATAGGTACTAAGCCCTTCTCATGAGAGCTAGACTTCATTTTGCCTCATGGGACAGTGTTAACCCATACCTGTGTCATCAAATCACTGCCCAGTAGGTTTCACCTCTTAAAGGTCTCACCACCTCCCAACACCATTACACTAGGGACCGAATTCCAAAACATAAACCTTTGGGGGACAAACCATTATCTTAGCCATAGCACTGGCCAAGTTGATGTAAATGTTTTCTTATCGGGGCCAGAAACCTCAGCAAGCCAGGGAATTATGCTTCACACTCCATTAGATATTTTCCAAACAGAAAGAAAGACCAAGCAAGTACTTTGCAAATTACACTATAAATACTTGAGTGGTGACATATAAAAATACTATTTTGTAAAGGCCTAAGCCCTGCAAGAAAGCATGGGTATACAGAAAGGGCTTGAATTTGAAGCATACTCCTAAACACACCAAAAACTATGAAAAATAATATTCTTTTAACTGGCTTGTCTAACTATTGCTAGATTGAATCATTCACAAAATCAAACCACTTCTAAAAAGCATTGTACAGAGACGGAGGACATCGCACAAATATCTAAACATCCTATCCCACCCTGTGGGTAGGAGTGGACAGTGTGGAAAGGGAGCAAACATTTCCCAGGTCTGCGACACAGTCTAGAAGTCAACAAGAATAAGTTCATAATTTCCTGCAGCCTCTGCACTCAGGGTTCTTGCAGTTCAGCTGGGCCCTCAGTGCAGCCTTCAGAGCTATCCAAATATGTATTGTGGTCTCTGCTATTTTCCCATGGATTTGATACCTTTTTCCACACTGTATGCAGAGGGGGAAAAATCTTTGTAGCCTTAGCTTTTCTCCTTCTCCACTTCTCTTCATTTTCTACATTTGTATTTGTATTAATTACCTGAAATCATTCCGAAGGTTCGTAGACAAGAATATCAACAAAATCTTCCCATCAGCTTCCCAGTTGAACAAGTTGGATGTGATCCTCCCCCTGATTATTTAGGCTACATTTTCCCTGTTTGGGAACAGTAATAACTCAGCCCTCTTCTTGTACTTATGCCAAGACACACTGCATTTAAGAAGGATTTTAATTCCCCATGGCATTTTCTTTCTAATGTTTGCAATATTTGCTTATTTTTCCCACAGGAAACTTTACAGTTGTATGCATTCCTAAATCAATGTGTTTCCCTCTTTAGCAAATCCTTGGGCAGCTCATTATGGATGTTTCTCCTAATCTGACACCTCATAGCAGTACAAAACACGTTCCCTTGAATTGTGTGGTTTGACCAATAGCAGCTAGTTTTTTCATTTGCTCAGTGAATCTTAGCTATGGTCGTGTTTAAAACTCTTCTCCACATATAATAAGCATCTCCAAAAGCCAACTGGGCCCCATCAGCTTTAATCTCTTAGGTTCGAACTCAACATTTTCTCTTCACAACAGTTACAAGGGCTCCTTGGGGGTTGGCCATTCAAGGCAGGCCCACCAAACTCTCAAAGTCAATAACTGCTTGCCTGCTTTTGTTTCCTAGTTATATCACAACAAAAGGAAACAAGGATCCAATGAAGGTAAGCTAGAAAAAGCTTACCTTCATTGAATCGGCTGACTCCTGCAGAAAAAACTCCAGGTAGAACACTCCAGAGGATGATGTTACAGTGTTTATTCTTCATTTGAGGGGAGATGAGTGGGCCAGTAAGAAAACATAACCAACTACTTTATACCTTCCCTGTCAGTCATGAGAATAAACCAGGGACACACTGGCTGAAATTCTTAGCATCACATTCCATTACAGGCAACACTGTGAGCCATGGACTGACAGTGAAAATTCTTCAGATCCGATCTCTGGTATAGAGTAAAGCAGTGGAGAATCTTCTCATTCTGAGGTGCCACAGACTGGCTGGCATTCTCCAATCTTGGAAAGATCACCAGCAACCTTTGCTGTGGAAACAGGAACTTACTGAACTAACTGAAGATGTAGTATCTGTTTCCCCTCATTGCTCATGTTTTAATTTAAGATCAGAGTGAAACTCTGATTAGAAGATGGCGGATCTCACTATATCAGAAGTATTTGTTTATGGCTTGATCTAAATTGAGATTCAGCTGAATTCCATGTGTACTTATGGAGAATCTGCTCTGTATTTACCTCTGTGCTTTCTCATTACATGACTCTAGATTTCAGGGGTGAGGATAGTGGCTAGGTCTCTAGAACCTACTCCTAAGACTAGCCTTCCCGGAATTATGCAGCGCTCAGCCTGCACAGCATATGCGATGACCATCATGCTAACTTTCCCAGGCTTTTCAAAGTCTGAGGAAAACTCTCTTGGCACTGAAGAGCTTAAAGACAGACAGACAAGATTGCTATAGAAGCAACTATAATACAAAGCTGAACAAGCTCAGATGTGTGATGGAAGCAAATAACAACAAAAATGAACTGAAAGAGAGAGAGGGACAAAGAAGAGAGACAGAAGGCAGAAGAGGAGTCTGGGATTGCCTTGTGGGAACCTTGAAGGCCTGCTCTTAAGTTGGTAGGTCATGAAGAATTGTGCATTGGGAAGATAAAACTGACAAGAAAAAGTGGCATTTTGGTGAGGAGACTGAAAGCAAGCTAGAAAGACTGACAACTTTGAATAATCTAGATAAAAGGTAAAAGAGTCTGAATGAATGTGATAACAGTTGAAACAGAAGAAAGGCGATAGGACACAGAAATGAGTTATTATCTGTTGATGATAATGTGTTTTGTATCCTCAACTGTACTGGTGTGAAGTGTATTCACATTGGGTAAATTCAACTTACAAAGTGATGTATAGTGATTAAATGTATAAAAGAAGAAGAAGGAGAAGAAGAAGAAGAAGAAACTGCATTTAACAAGAAAAAAATAAAATAATTTTTTTTAAAAAAAGCAGAAGAAAGGTGATGAACTTGGGAACTGTTTTGATGTTTATAAAAATTCATTTTGAGTAACTATGAAGTTAAAAGTAAAAGACTAGTAAGAAGTAAGATGTTGGGACCAGTAAATGGTATAATGGTTATGTCACTGGACTCCCATGTAGTAAACCACAGTTTGAGTCCTAGACCCAGTGGCTTAAAACTCACTTTGGGTACATGCATGTGCATGCCCAAACTCCTGAGAGAGAATGGAGAAGAAGAGACAGTGGCATGACCATCCTCCCTAAGGGGGGGGTGTCTCGCTGTTTCTCTGTATCTATGGTGAGTGCACACACCCTAAAGCAAAAATCTCTCTCTCTTACAAAAAGCAAGATGTTGATTAAACCCAATTTTAATAACAAGAAACAACAGAATAAATGTATTAGGCTGAACAATATGAAATCAACGTTTTTCTAGGTTAAAAAAAAAAAAAGATGACTATCATCAACTTCGTGGAATTCTAACTCACTTTGTAACAGATGCCCTTAAATATCCAAGTGCAGAAAAAGCGTAGCCCAGAATGAAATAACACCGAAAAAGATAAAGGCGAACCATGAACATAGGAAAGGAAGAAGTCATTTTTTTTATCAATGAGGCAGGTAAGGGCATGTTTCAAAGAACAGACTGGTTCTTACAGGAGCTTGCGGCTGGAGAATCTCCTGTGGCTTTTGGCCTAAGGTGAAATTCCAAAGAGGAGTGGTTAGGTCACTGAAAGTACAGCACCATACTGGAATAAAAAGGGGCATTGTAATTTACTTCAATTTACAACCCCTGGATACCTCCCTTTGGGGATTTTCTTAACAGAAGACTTGCCCCAGAGTCATTGGTAAAGATTAAAAGCACCTCCCTTGAACTATTCCCTGAGTCAGTTTTCTGTTCATGTTCCCTTCACCATAATACATACCAAAGACAAAGTTTAGGAACAAATAAAGAAAAACCAACATGTTAAACAAAACCTTAAGCAAGTTTTCCATTACGTGAGGATGCACGAAGTCACCTAGGAAACGCTCATGATTGCCAAAGGGTGAGTGCTGTGAACACCATTTGCAATGATGCTGTAATAGAACTTCCATAATCTTTTAAATTTTATTTTATCTTATTTTTTATTTTATACTTTCTTATCCACATTTCATAGTTGTACATTCACTATCACACACAATATGGTTTTCAGAGCGTACATTTTTCAGAGTATGTGACAATCAAATCAAGAATATTATCATATATATCATTTTCATTGAAGAATGTTTATCTCCAAATTCGGAGCACTATCTGGTGCTTCCAAGTCTTTGTTCTCATGTCTCCTTTCCTAGAAACATCTCTCCACTCCCTGCTTTTTTCTACTCCTCCCCCAAGAATAACAACTTATCCTTCAATTCCTGATGAGCCAGAGACTGGCCACACAGTTAGATATTAGAGGAGCCATAATGGAATGCTGACAAAAAGGGGATTACTTAAAGCCAGCTGTGTCCTGCTCTTTGAAAACGTACATCTCCTTCTTCTTTAACCCTTCCAGGCCAAACCATTATAGACCTCCCCACAGGATACAAGAATAATTAGAGTCAAAGTCCAGGGCCTAGCAATTTCTTAACTCTGAATCTATCTAAGTCTGATGGAAAATCTACCTGGGACCAATGGAAACTATGTGATAAGCCCAAAATACATAGAGAACAGTACCAGAAAAAGGTACTGCCACCAGGGGAGCAAAATTGCATTCATGCTAACAAGCCTAAATAATATAAAATCTTTTTGACTATTAACCAATTCTTCCTTGTAAAAAGCCTTATAAAGTTTAAGGATCTTGCCAAATGGGGTCTACCCATTCGAGAGCTTCCCTTTAAGTTTTAAGATGGAGACAGCAACACAAGAAACAGCTTGCAGTAGTGACTTAATGATTGACCTAAAACAAAGGCCTTTTACCCCGTCCTCCCACATTCCAGGAAGAAGGTAATGGTCTTTACGGACCAAAGCTCTTAGACAAAGAGACCTTCATATCCACTTCAATAACTGGACCCATCTAGCCAGTGACCCCCACCACCAGGGGAACACATGCCCCTCTTGAGAACAAGCCTGAACCCCTCTGAGCCAGATAAAAACCCCTTACCTCAGTTCCTCTTCGGCAACCCAGTCAAGACTCACTCTCTGCTTGAGAGTGGAGAGTTCTTCCTTCCTTCTCTTAATAGGTTCCACTTGCCTACCTATGTCCATGGCTCTCATTCTTCATGAGCTGTGGACAGAAAGCCATGTCCTGCTGCGGGCGCTGGGTCTGATCACCCCTGCACCCTTGCATCCCCGCAACACCGACTCTCAGCCCATTCCAAAGAAAATTGTTTCTCTTATGAACACGTGTTTGGTGCATGCTATTGTTTCCATCGTTTGGAGTTTGGCCATCTCCCAGTCTAAGTTTGCTTTTCACTTTAGATTCAATCAAAAAGGTAAATGCAAAAATGTTTTGATCAATAAAACAACGGAAAATAAAATTCAAGGTTGTATGCTGATAACATGTTGCATTCATATGAATAAAATGTCAAAAAACACATTGATTTCATTTGTGTATAAAAGGATACATGAATTGGGTATGAAAACAATGTGTTTGCAAAGGCATAGAAACATTTGAAGGGATACTTACCTGTTTCCCCCAGGAAATGGGGTAGGGGGCATAGGGAAGATTAGAGACTTCTACAATATTTTTAAGGCCATAACTTGGTTTAAAAAATATTTTTTAAATTAAAACCAACAAATAAATAAGCAGACATACCCCACACCCATGCTTCCGTACTGGATTTTAGAGATCTGAACTTCATTTAAAATCAGCATGGAAGGTGGTACATGCCAAGTGCCCATAATACCCACTTCCCAAACGAGAAAGTGTTTGTCAGGCTACTGGGTGACCTCTCTCCAAAACCAACCACAACCAAATTAACTAATTCAGGAGGCTATACTCTACAGCCTTGCATGTTGATAATTCGAGGCAACTGAGTTAGCCTTTTCTGAATTTTTGATAGCAGAGAAAGCAACCCTCATTGAAATACCATTTTGAAGTGTTTAGGTTGAATATCAGACCACTGCACTGTCATCCAACAACAGTTAAGTTGGAAGGGCTCCCACAGAGCCAATAAATCAATAGTGGGTAAACTCTTAATAATGAGAAACATTGAAATTGTAATTCCCAGGACCAGCAGATGGCATAGTGGTTACGTTGCTGGACTCCCACGTGGCTGACTGTAGTTTGAGTCCTGGACCCAGTGACTTGAAAATCACACGACGTGCAAGTCTGTGCATGTCCAGTACCTCGAAAAGAAAATGGAGGAGAAGGGATTGCAACATTGCCATCCCCTCTGGGGTGTGATTTTTCACGTTCTCTCTCACCCATCTCAGTCTCTCTCTGTCTGGCAAGTGTACGTACTCTTAGGCCAAAACCTCTTAAAAAAAAAAAAGAAATGATAATTCCCTCTTATGGGTCGAACTTTGATCAGCTTACCTTTCAAGGTCAACAGTGATTTCCAGTAAGACAGCAGCTCATGGCACTTCAAATTTCTTTGTTTCTTTCTGCTGGGAGAAGTCAAATCACATTGTTGCCTTCTACAGAACGCTATTAATTTAGAGTGGAATGTGAGAAAGAGCTGTGGGTTACATAGTATAAACAACTCTATTCTGGTCTGTGCATTTAGTTACCTCAACACTGCAAAAAAAGTACCCAGGAGTAATTTTTTTCTTACATTTATCCCTTATATTTCTAACCTACTCATATTAAAGGAGTTATTGAATAACTATTTTAACTTATCAAGAGATTCTTTATCTATAGGTACACAATTCCAATAGGTTTCTTTCATGGAAAAAGTAAAACTATAGCCCTTGACAGTAGCAACTTTAGAAGAATAAATATTATGACAAGAATGGTTCTGGATATACCAGGGGTACTAGGCAACTTCTGTGATAGAATACAGTTTTCTCAATTTGTGAGGGTTTAACATCACACTTGTAGGCTTGAAAATATTGCGCACAAATTGGTCAGAGTGCACTATACCTATGTTTTAGCTCAGATTCTAAGCAAGAAGTGGCTCTTGTCACACACACACACAAATTCATATTCTCAACCCATAATCTTGGTGCAGGATGTTGACCCCAGAGATAGTGCACCTGGCAGAGAAAATACAGGCAACGCTTGATGCTCACATTAAAGAGAAATTTACACAAAGACCTACTGTGGTCCCCTAACTAATATGTAAAGAAGCACCATCACTTCACAGAGCATGAGGACAGAATTAAAAACTCCACTGTAATGTATTCAGTCTGGACTGTTTTTCACACAGGTGATGACTGGGAATCATCCAGAGATAGTCACAGTATTTTAAAATTCTCAACGTAGTGCAGAATGGTATGAGACAAGACATCATGGGATCCATGCAAGAGAGCTGGTGGAACTTGAACAACGCAAGAGGAAAGAGATCCCAGCTACACCAGAATAGAGACCCTTCCCCCAAACACACTGATCAGTGGGTCTCCCTAAACACTTTGTAGTAACTGAAAGTTTATATCAGAACCCAACTATATATAACACTCACAGTTTCTCTGTGTATACATATGTATATACACATTAAATATGCACATGTGCATACATGTACACACACGTATATATGTGTACCTAATTTTATATATCTAATGTGGATATATAATATTATATATATTGTGTATGCATGCCTAGTTAAATATAAAGTTATTCTCATTCTAAACATACTCAGATATTTCTTTGATATTTTTATAAAGTACTGAGTTAAAATATTCCTCATCTTTTTTTTCTTTGGAGAGGTTTTTGCTATAGGGCGCATGCACTCGCCAGAAAGACAGAGAGAGACAGAGAGACAGAAAGTGAAAAATCATCCCTCGGGGGGATGGCCACACTGCAATCCCTTCTCCTCCATTCTCCTCTCAGGATCCTGGGCACGCAAGCACATGCACCTGGTGTGAGTTTAAGCCACCGGGTCCGGGACTTGAACCATGGTCGACTACATGGGAGTCCAGCAACATAGCCATTACGCCAACTGCTGGTCCCATTCCTCATCATTATGTATGTAGGCGTCGACCAGGGTGGTTCCCACCTACTTATTACACCCAAAATTTTAGTACCCAGTGTGGCTTATGTAGATAAATAGCCTCCTTTCCAGAACCCTATATATTTTTTAGAATTATTTATTTAATTTTATTTATTATAATTATTATTTTTAAATTTGCTATAGGGCACATGTGCTCACCAGAGAGAGACAGATAGAGAGAGAAACAGAGAGCAAGCTGCTAGGTCCGGGACTTGAACCATGGTCAGCACATATGAGTTCAGAGCCTCAACCACCATGCAAATTGCTACCCCTCCTTCCCTGAGTTCTATATTAAAACAGTTTTATTTTATTTGGGTTGATGGCCTGTTCCATATACAGTATATACTGATTATGTATCTTTTACTTCAAGGATTTGAAAGCTGCCATTCTTCTAAAAAAAGGAAAAGCTATTCTAAAGCCCTAGATCTTTCCACCCCTGCAATGAGTTAAATTGTGTGCTTCCAAAAGGTATATGTCCTTAAAAGTCCTTTCTCCTGATACCTACATTGACTTCATCTGGACATAAAATTCTTACAAAGAGAATCAAGTTTAGAAGAGACTATACTGGATTAGGGCCGGTCCTAAATGGCCAGTTTCCATACAAAGAGAAATTTAGAGACACAAAAAGGCAATATGATGATGGAGGCAGAGATGGAAGTGATGCAGCTGCAAGCCAAGCCTGTCAACTACTAGAAGTTGGAAGAGACAGGAAAGATGCTTTCTTGAGCCTTCAGGGAATATGGCCTTTGATGTAGGACTTGATTTCAGACTTCTATCCTCTGGAACTGTCAGAGAACAAATTTCATTAATATTTCATTAACCTCTGCCCTTACACCAGTGAACTGACTTGGAAATGGAAGTTCCAAATCGAAGGTCTTCTCTAGGCCTCTTGCATCATATTTTATCTTCTCGCTTTGGTTTGCAGGGAGTAATGTCTGGGCTACAACTTTCAAGGAGTTTCCATGGACAAAATCATCATCTTGAGCTAAAACTAATACAGAATGGAACATTTTAAGCCTTAGATCTGAAGAAAATATAGAGTAATTATACAACAGTATTTATTCCCTATTGGCACTAAAACTTTGCCCTCTCTGGTGTGAGCAAGAACTTGGAGGAATGTGCAGCTGTGCTTCCCAACAGAACTTTCTGCACTGATAATCTGTACCACCCAGTTTGGTAGCTGTGAGCCACATGTAGCTACTGAGCATGTCAAATGTGTGTAAACTATAAACAGAATTTCAATTGTTTGGTTTTTTAAAGAGAGATTATTGCTATTGGGTGCATGCACTACTGGAGAGACAGAGCCAGAAAGCAAGAAATCACCCCTGCAGGGGGAATGGAACGCCTCAATGCCTTCTCCTCCATTTTCCTCTCGGGATTTTGGGTATGTGCACACACACACCTAGCATCAATTTTAAGCCACCGGGTCCAGGACTTAAACTGCAGTCAACTATGTGGAAGTCCAGCAACATAACCATTATGCCATCTACTGGTTCCCCTGAATTTTAAATTTAATTATTTAAATTAGATAAAGAAGACGTCGAGTCTAAACAACGCATTAAGGAGACAAGAAGTGGGGGCAAGCCAGAGGACTTAAAAATGAAATAAAGTACAAAAATTTATTGAAATCAAGTCCAGTAAAAATTAACAGAAAACAATGGTTCAGGTAGACTTAGTAATAAAGTTAGACAGATAATTTTCTTTCTACTCTTCCTACGATCATGTTTACTCAATATGAAGTAATAATTGAACTAAATGAATAATTATTTCAAAAACACTGTCTATAATAATCAAATCAGCCAAAATAGTCGATCTTGTGAACTCCATGGCCACAATTTTAGTGGACTAGAAAAGAAGACTATATAGAAATAATCATGTTTTTCTTTTTGTAACTTCAAAAAAAAATATATATATATATATATATCGTCCATGAACAAGAGAGACCAAGAGAGAAATCCTTTAACAGGGTCTTTGTGCTGCTATCCACCCTCATCCTCATCCAGCCCTGGACCATGGGTATATGCATACCTCATATACTCAGAGAGATCTCTGGACATGAATCCAGAACTCTCTCATATGGGACAACCTTACAGAGCATCGCATGTTACCAATACACCACGATCCAGCTCAAGAAAGAAGTATGCTTATGTAAAAGAAAAATAAACAATTTAATGAGGTAGAGAAAAATTCAGTAGAAGAAAAAAAGTTCCAAAAATGACTGAAAGAGTCATTAACTCTTTAATAGGTTTGCTTGTTTTTTTTAATTTTATATTTTATTTTAGTTTCTTTTATACATTCAATCACTACACATAATTTAGCTTGTAAAGTGAATTCTCCCAACATGAATGCACTTTACAAGGTCATGTTGAGGATACTATACATGTTATTATCATCAGATAATAATCCATTTACATGTCCCATAAGTGTCTTGCCTCTCTATTTTTCTCTTTAATATCTTTCCTCGCACTCTTCCCCTTCTCCCACACTCTTCCCACACTGTATCTAGTATCCATAACCATTTTTCATGCTTCTATATCCTCTAATCTTTCAGTTTCCACCACAGATTGTGGACAATCAGAACATATATGCTTTTATATTTTTAAATTTTATTTTAATTTCTTTTAGACATTCAACTACTATAGATCTTTTAGCTTGGGGACCAGTAGTTGGTGTAATGGCTATGTTGCTGGACTCCCATGTAGTTGACTGTGGTTTGAATCCTGGACCCATTGGCTTAAACTCACAATGGGCCTGTGTGTGTGCGTGCCCAAGATCCCAAGAGGAGAATGGAGGAGAAGGGATCATGGCGTGGCCATCCCACTGGGGGGTGGTTTCTCGCTTTCTGGCTCTCTGTCTCTTTCTCACTTTCTGGCAAATGCCTGCACCCTATAGCAAAACCCTCTCCAAGAAAAAAAAAAAAAAAAAAGAAAGAAAGAAACTGAAACATCTTTTAGCTTGTAAAGTGAATTTATCAACAATACATTTATCACCAGTACAGTTGGGGATACTGCTCATGTTACTGTCAACAGATAATAATCCAATTCTGTGTTCCATAAGTTAGAGGATATAGAACTATGGAAAATGCTTATAGATACTGGATATAGTGTGAGAAGAGGGTGGAGGAAAAAGAGAAGATTCTGAGGAAAGACATTAAGGAGAAAAATAGAGAGGCAAGACATTTAAGGACGATTAGTATATATTAAGTGAAGACATACAATGTGTCTCTTTCATAACCTGGCTTATTTCACTCAGCCCTAAATCTTCCATATTCATCCACTTTCTATCAAAAACCAGGGTCTTGTTTTTGTGGTTGAGTAGTATTCCACAGAGTACATATGCTGCATTTTTTCAAGCCATTCATCTATTTGTAGACATTTGGGTTGGTTCCATGTCTTAGCCATTGTGAATAATGTCACAACACTGATGTGCAAGCACTTTTCCAGCTGAGCATTTTCCTATCCTTTGGGTAGATTCCCAGGAGTTGAATTGCTGGATCATATGGTAGTTCTATTTGTAGATCTTTGAGGAACCTCCATATTGTTCTCCACAACCTCCATATTGTTCTCCACAAGTGGTTGGACTAATTTGCATTCCCATCAGCAGTGTAGGAGAGCTATACCTTTCACCACAACCCCACCAGCACTTACCATTTTTTTGCTTTTTTAATCTTCACCATTCTGATTGAGGTTAGGTAGTATCTCATTGTGGTTTTGATTTGCATCTCCCTTATGATGGGACTGTCAAGCATTTTTTTTCCATATGCTTTTTAGCTATTCATATGTCTTCCTTAGAGAGTTCAGCTCATTTTCCCATCTTTTAACCGGACTGGTCATTTTTTTTTCAGGTAAGCCACTTAAGTTCCCTTCAGCAGGAAGGGACTGGTTATCAGTCGCTTATCTTAGGCATAGTTTACAAAAATATTCTCCCATTCTGAGGGTTGTCAATTTACACTTGTTACTGTGTCTTTTGCTGTGCAAAAACGTTTTAATCTGATTTAATCCACTTGTCTATTTTTGGGATTATTGTTTGTGCTTTGGGATGTTATTTAAAAAGTCTTTGCCTACCTCCAATGTCTCCCAGGGTTTCCTCAGAGTTTTCCAGCAGTAGTTTTATAGTTTGGGGGTCTTAGCTTTAGATCTTGATCCACTTTGAGTTGATTTTTGTCAATGGTAAGAGATAGGGGTCCAGGTTTATCTTTCGGCAGGTGGATACCCAATATTTCCAGCACCATTTTCAAAAAAGTTTTTTGTTTTCCCACGGGATTGACTGGATCCTTTGTCAAAAATCAATTAGCTGGATGTTTTGGGGTTTATTTCTGGGGTCTCTATTCTGTTTCATTGGTCCACATGTCTGTTTTCATGCCAATACCATGCTGTTTTATTACAGCTTTGTAATATATTTGGGAGTCAGGGATTGAGATGCCTCCTGGTCCACTCTTCTTGTGCAGGATTGCCTTGGAATACAAGGTCTTTTATGATTGCAGACAAATTCTATGGGTGCCTTTTCCAAATCTCTGTAGAATGTCTCTGGTAATTTGATTGGGATTACATTAAATATGTAGATTAATTTGGGTAGAATTTCCATTTTGATTATATTAATTCTTCTTATCCAGGAACATAGGATATCCTTCCACTTTTTTGTGTCATTTTTTATTTCTTTTTTTAGTTTTTTTTTTTTTAGTTTTCCTTGAGGAGGTCTTTGACTTCTTTGGTTAGATTTACTTTTAGGTATCTTATACTTTTTGTGGCTATAGTAAATGGGATTACTTTCTTCAGTTCTATCCCAGTCTGCTTGTTGTTTGTATATAGAAATGCTATAAATTTTTGCATGTTGATTTTTTATCCTGCCACTTTATTGTATTCATTTATTACCTCCAGGAATGTTTTCATGGATGCCCTTGGGCTTTCTATGTATACAAGCACGTCATCTGCAAATAAAGATGATTCCACCTCTTCTTTTCCTATTTGAATGACTTTTATTTAATTCGCTTTTCTGATTGCATTGTCTAGGACTTTGGCACACTATACTGAAAAGGAGTGGAGAAAGTGGGCAGCCTTGTCTGGTACCAGTTTTTAGTAGAAAACCTTTCAGCTTTCCCCATTCAGTAAGATGTTAGCTATGTGTTTTTAAGATAGCTTTTATTATGTTGAGGAGACCCTGCTATGCTGATTTTGCTGAGAGTCTTAATCATGAAGGAATATTGTATTGTACCAAATGCTTTACTGCATTAAACGTGCTGTTAATAAAGTGTATTACATTCATGATTTTGCATATGTTGAACCACCCTTGCAACTCTGGAATAAAGTATACCTGGTTGTGTAATCTTTTTCATATGTCATTAGATATGATTCACTAGTATATTGTTGAGAATTTTTGCACCTATATTTATCAGAGATATTAGCCTCTAGTTTTCCTTTTTTGTCACGTCCTTGTCTGTTTAGGGGATAAGAGTGATGGAGGTTTCATAAAATGAATTTGGGAGGGTTCCTTCCTTTTTGATCTTGAAAAATAACGAGTAGAGTAGGGGCTAACTCTTCTTTAAAAGCTTTGTAGAATTTAGAAGTGAAGCCATCAGGACTAGGGTTTTTCTTTGTTGGGAGGTTATTTATTACTGATTCAATCTCATTGCTCATCATAGGTCTATTCAGGCTCTCTATGTCCTGCTGATTCAATCTTGACAGATAGTATGTGTCCAGGAATTTGCCCATCTCAAACAGGTTTTCTTGTTTGTTGGCATATGTCACTCAGAGTTTCCTCTAATGATGTTTTGTATTTCTATTATATCTGTTGTAATATTTCCGGTTTCACTGAGAATTTTATTTTTTTATTATTTTTTTATTTTTTTATTTATTTATTTTTTATTTTTATTAATTACTTTATTTATTTTTGTATATACTTTCAATCATATTGTTTGGCTTACAATGAGACCATTTCGATATGTGAACATTTCTCCCCAGACCCGTTGATCGAAATATCTTCAACAGATAACACCACACCTCCCCATCCCGTCAATGCTCTACCTCTGTATCCCTTCTCTAAATGTCTTTCGTTGGGCCCCACTCCTCCACATACACCTCATCTGACATTCACACCCATCTCTTGTGTTTGTTCAACTGTTAGTCAATCAGTTTCCGACATAGAATGCAGACAAACGGTATATGTTAAGTGGGGACATACAATGTCTCTCCTTCATAGCCTGGCTTGCCTCACTCAGCAGTACATCTTCCATATTCTTCCACTTTCTGTCAAAAGCCAGGGCTCTGTCGGTTTCACTGAGAATTTTATTTATCTGGTTCCTTTCTCTCTTTTTAATTAGTCTAGCTAATGGTGTGTTGATTTTGTTTATCTTTTCAAAGAACCAACTTTTGCTTTCATTTATTTTCTGTGTAGTTCATTTTCTATTTCATTTATTTCTGCTCAAATCTCTATTATTTCTTTTCTCCTGAAATTTTTTGGATTTTTTTTTATTGTTGTTTTTCCTGTTCTCTGAAGCAGGATGTTAGGTTGCCATTTGCCATCTTTCCATTTTTTTCTCATGCACCCTAGTTTTTATGAACATCTCTCTTATGACTGCTTTTGCTGTGTCCCATAGATTATGGAAACTCATATACCCATTATCATTGGTTTCTAATTAATCTGTTGATTTCAGTCTTAATTTCTTCAGTAGTTATGAAGTCATCAAGGAGTAAATTATTTAGTTTCCATAAGATTGTGTATTTTTGTGGTTTCTTTCTGAAATTAATCTCAACTTTAATCCCATCATGGTCAGAGAAGATGCTGGTTATAGTTTCTATGCCTTTGAATCTGTAGAATGTGTTTTGTGCCTTATCATGTGGTCAATCTTCAAAAAGGTTCCATGTGGAAGTGAGAAAAAAGTGTATTTCTTTTTTTTTTTTTTGGAGAGGTTTTTTGCTATAGGGCGCGTGCGCTCGCCAGACAGACAGAGAGAGAGAGACAGAAAGCGAGAAATCACCCCCCAGGGGGGATGGTCACGCCGCAATCCCTTCTCCTCCATTCTCCTCTTGGGATCTTGGGCACGCACGCACACGCGCCCGGCGTGAGTTGTAAGCCACCGGGTCCGAGACGTGAACCGCGGTCGACTACGTGGGAGTCCAGCGACATAGCCATTACGCTAACTGCTGGTTCCCGAAAAAAGTGTATTTCTGTGGGAGGCTGAGCACCAGCAAGTCTGCCGAGGTTTCTCAGAGAGCAAACAATTGCCATGATTGGTTCTCTTCATAAAACCTGACCTTCAAAACCTTGCTCTGATTGGCCACTAGAATCCCTCAAATTTGCATATCCAGAACCTCATGATTGGTCCAAAAGCAACCAATCATAACCCACCGTTTACAACCAATCATGGCCCACCGTTTACAACCAATCATAACCCACCTTTTACGATCCTTCATTCAACCAATCACGGCCCACCAGCATATATATAACCACAATGCCTGGCCCACAATAGCCAGACAAGCAGAAAGACAACAAAGACGACACAGAAGATCAGAAAGACGATGACCCTAAAAAGCCTAAAGAGCTAAAACACTGCACAGTCTCTAGACGACCCTAAAGACCCTGAAGAGTTGTAACACTACATCGTCTGCGGACGACCCTGAAGAGCTGCAACACTGCGTCGTCTCTGTGCTGTACCATGCTGCCCACAATAAAGAGACGACACTGAAGATACTGTGTCGTCTCCGTGCTGTGACACTGCTCCACTTGTCCCGGCTCTCACTCCTTCTCTCAGGAAACCTGTTCGACTGTCCCCCCGGGGTTGGGACACGTGGCGCCCGAACCGGGTCAGGACATATTTCATGTTTTTTGGTTGGACGGTTCTACAGATATCTGTCAAGTCCATTTGATTTATGGTATCATTTAGATCCTGTATCTCTTTGCTTAGTTTTTGTCTAGATGATCTATTCAAAGAAGATAGTGTGGTGTTGATATCCCCAATAATTAGTGTGTTGCAGTCTATCACTCCTTTAAGATCTAGCAGTCTTCCTTCATATTTGAGTGCTCTTTAGTTGTGTGTGTAGATATTTATAAGTGTTATATCTTCTTGATGAATTACTATAATATTACTATTATATAATGCCCTTCTTAGTCTCTTACAGTTTTTGTTTTAAAGCCTATTTTGTCTGAAATTAGTATCATGACTCCAGCTTTTTTTGGTTTCCATTTACATGGAATGCCTCTTTCCAGCCCTTTACTTTTAGTCTATTTATGTATTTATCCATGAGGTTTATTTCTTGTAGGCAGGAGATAAAGAGTTTCTGGGTTTTGTTATTGTTGTTGTTTGTTTGTTTGTTTTTTATCCATTCAGCCAATCTGCGTCGCTTGACTGGAGAATTTAATCCATTAACATTCAACATTATTATTGATATTTCTGGACTTGTCACTAACATTAGTTGGCCATTTGCTCGGTTGTTTTTTATTTTCTTCTGTCTGTCTCTTTTTGGTTTTCCTGGTATAGCACTCTCTTCAGAATTTCTTGAAGAGCTGGTCTGGTGTTGGTAAATTCTATTAGGTTTTATTTATCTGAGAATGTTTTTATCTATTCTTCCCATATGAAGGATAATCTTGCCGGGTATAGTATAGTCTTGGCTGAAACTGTTTCTCTCTTAACACTTTGAATATATCTTCCTATTCCTTCTTGCTTGCATTGTTTCCTATGAGAGATCCAATATTAGCCTGATGGGATAACCTTTGCAAGTAACTTTACATTTCTCTTTTACCAATTTTACTATCTTGTCTTTATCTTTGGTTTTGGCCAGTTTGGCTCTGACATACCATGGAGAGGACCTTCTTGGGTTGATTCTATTTGGGGTCCTTTTTATTTTTCAGGTCTAAATGATTGAGAGCGTCTCTAAAAATGGAAAGTTTTCTTCCAGGAGTTCATGGAGTGGATTATCAATACCAGTAGTAGTTTCTTCACCTTCTGGGATACCAATTATTTGATGTTTGGGAGTTTAATGGTATCTAGCATTTCTCATATATTGTCCTCATTTTTAGGTTATTTTCTAGTCTTTTCTGGTGATTTTTTTCTAGGTTAGCTATTTTGTCTTTTGAATTCAAGATTCAGTTTTCTGCATGGTCTAACCAGCTTTTAATACTTTCAGGAGATGTTTTGATTTCTGTATTACAGTCTTCATCTCTAACAGATGATTCTTTTTTTATGGTGTCCATAAGAAATAGAGTGAAGGAAAGCAGAGAAACAAAAAAAGCAAATCCCTCATCCTTAAATTCAAAAGCTGTTGGCATGTGAAGGAAACATACATATATACATACTCTGAAATTCTTCCGCCATTTAAATCAAATAAATGGAAAAAAAGGTAAGCCAGATAAACACAAACTGAAAGAAAGTTGGTATAAGTACATTAATATCACCAAGATAGGCTGATATTTAGTCATTGATTAGGATGTTAATAAACAGGGTATACTTCCGTTTTCTCATGGTATAAGGTCATAATCCAAGCCTTTTACTTAGATTCTAAAACTTTCACTTAGGTTCTATGTTTCTCCTTAAATTGAATCCCCCCCCCCCCTTATTTGGATCATGAGTTCCCTCATGACCCAACTCTTTCATTAGGTTTCAAAGCATTTTGAGGTGGAATCAATTAATTTTTGATGTGTTTCAAATGGTTTCAGGATATTTTAAGTAACAACTCTGACTTCCATTAAAAATTTAAGTTTTTTTTTTAGTAAACACCATTCACCTGAAATCCTGGTTCCTTTAAGACAGCTGTTTTGGTCTTGTATATCACATTAAATCTATCTGGTTTTTATGCTGAATTAATCTCTGAATTTATTAGTTTATTTTTTTATTCTGATTTTGAAGAGGTCAAGACATTTAATCATTTGATCATGTGACAGGTTTTGCCAGTCCGGATTTTTATACTTTATGTCATGAATTCAATGACTTGTTCTAAGCTTTCCCCAATGGTGTCTTATGCACACAGCTGACCACTTTGTTGCTATTAATATTATTGCCAGCTCAGGCTTATGAAGTACTCAAGACCTAGGTCATCATAGTGCTTAGGAATCAAAAAGAATCTTGGTTCACGGTCATCAGTTGGCTGGCACTCATTCAAAGGACAGTCACAACTATGGCTAATCTTATTATCTTCACCCATAGAGGGCCCATCTCTTCTGCCCAGTGTTCCTAAATGCTGTAGAAACAGCCCAAATTCTACCATTAAAGGCTTCAGATTAGTTTTGGGACTCTATCATGGGCCAACCAAGCTGAGCTTGGGAAAATTATTTAACTTCTTTGAGGCTCAATTTTCCCTTCTACAATATGGGGATTATTATTAACATGATGATAAAATTTAGTGTCACATACACTAAATGTGACAGTACATTGAAAGCTCTTTGCAAACTGTGTAGTCTGACTAGTAAATGCAATCCGATTAATTATAAATTCAGATTTTACTAAAACTCCTCCCAAATTAAGACTTATATAGGAATTTTAGAAAACTAACCTCTCTGACTTTGCCAATTAGATGATCAATTATAAGAAAATAGCCTTGGGGCCAGCAGATGGTGTGGTGGTTAACAGTGTTGGACTCCTACATGGCAGACTATGATTCAAGTCCCAGACATGGTGGCTTGCTTTCTCACTTTCTTCTCTCTCTCTCACTCTGTCCCTCTCCAGTTAAATAAAATAATTCTTAAAAAAAGAAAAAATAGCCTTAAGTGATTCATTTTCAAGAAAGCTTAACAAAAGTTGTTTTACAGATGTGACAACCCTAGGAAGTACACACTCTCAAAAAGTTTCTTTTTATTTATTTATTTTATTTTTACTTTTATTTTTTAATGTACATTCAATCACATTATTTAGCTTACAAAGTGAACATTTCAATATGTGAACATTTCTCCCCAGTCCAGTTGATCACTATCTTCAATGGATACCACCACATCTCCACATCCCGTCAATGCTCTGCCTCCATATCCCTCCTCCAAATGTCCTTCCTTAGATTCCACTTCTCCACACACACCACATCTGGCACTAACCCCCATCTCTTGTGTTTGTACAACCTTAGGTCAATCAGTTTCAGTCATAGAGTGCAGACACTTGGTATATATTAAGTGGGGACATACAATGTCTCTCCTTCATAGACTGGCTTGCTTCACTCAGCAGTAAATTTTTCATATTCTTTCACTTTCTATCAAAAGCCAGGGTTTTTTTTTTATGACTAA
Source organism: Tupaia tana (assembly GCA_026018925.1). Taxonomy (NCBI): domain Eukaryota; kingdom Metazoa; phylum Chordata; class Mammalia; order Scandentia; family Tupaiidae; genus Tupaia; species Tupaia tana. The sequence goes on from JAKSZU010000005.1 coordinate 96,389,012, forward strand.
ATAGTATTCCATAGAATATATGTGCCACAGTCTTTCAATCCATTTATCCGTCGGGGCATTTGGGTTGGTTCCATGTCTTAGCAATCGTGAATAGTGCCATAATAAACATCGATGTGCAAGCACTTTTCCAATGAAGAAGAATTCTGTCCTTTGGGTAGATACTGAGGAGTGGGATTGCTGGGTCATATGGTAGTTCTAAATGTAGATTTTTGAGGAATCTTCAAATTGTTCTCCATAGTGGCTGGACCAATTTACATTCCCACCAGCAGTGTAAGAACTCCCCTTTCACCACACCACCGCCAACACTTACCATTTTTTTTGTTTTTTAATCTTAGACATTCTGACTGGGGTTAGGTGATATCTCAATGTTGTTTTGATCTGCATTTCCCTTAAGATGAGGATGATGAGCATTTTTTCATATGCCTTTTGGCTATTCGTATGTCATCTTCAGAGAGTGGTTTTTTCAACTCCTTCTCCCATCTTTTAATAGGGTTGATCATCTTTTTTTCAAACAGCGTCTTGAGTTCCTTGTGTATTCTGGTTATCAGTCCCTTATCTGATGCATAATTAACAAAAATATTTTCCCATTCTGAGGGCTGTCGAGTCACACTAGTTACTGTGTCTTTTGCCATGCAGAAGCTTTTTAGTCTGATGTAATCCCACTTGTCTATTTTGGGGATTATCGACTGTGCTCTGGGGGTCTTATTTAAGAAGTCTTTCCCTACACCAATGTCTCCCAGAGTTTCCCCAGTGTTTTCCAGGAGCAATTTTATAGTTTGAGGTCTTAGATTTAGATCCTTGATCCACCTTGACTTGATTTTTGTCAAAGGTGAGAGGTAGGAGTTCAGATTCATCTTTCTGCAGGTGGAAATCTAGTTTTTCCAGCACCATTTGCCAAAAAGTTTCTGAACAAACAAAACCCAAAAACTGGCTTCTCAAACTGGTGGGTGATCACCAGCTCTCTGCTCCTTTTTACTTCCCAGTTCTTCTCCCCCAAAAGACATTTGGCAGGTCACTTAACCCTTACAACAAATTGATGAAAAGGAGACAGGGAGAGAAAGTGAGAAAGCCCCCCTCCCTTCCATGAGGAACAGTCATACTGCAATCCTTTCTCCTTCATCTCTCTCTAATTTTGAGATTCAGGGCATGCATGCACATACACTCAGTATGTTTTTCAAGATGCAGGGTCTGGGTCTTGAACTGTGCAGTTGGCCATGTTGGATCCAGCAATGTAACCACTACGCCATCTGCTGGCCCATGTAAAATGATCATTTAAATGGTCATTTTAATAGTGCCATAATTTTGGAAAGCAACTGGCAATGTGTATCAAAGTCATTTAAATTATTATACACTTTACCATTTTTTAGCATTTATGTTAGTAATCTGAAACAATAGAATCAAGGTTCAATTAATAAAATCTTAATCACAGAATTATTTATAATAGCAAACAACAACAAAACCTGAAATACACAAACTAGGAGAATGGCTATGTCAATTATAGTACTTAGCAATCATATATCTCCTTAGTAGACTGAGTGCTTTCTGAGAGTAATGATTCTGCTCTCATTGTATGCTCAGTACAATCTTCACACTCAAAAAATATGGGATTGAATCCATTTCAAAATAACTGTACCAGTGTAGACATAAACCATATTTAAAGGTTCCTATATTAGTCTTTCTCTTTCTTTAAAAAAAAAATTGCGGGAACCAGCAGTTAGTGTAATGGCTATGTCGCTGGACTCCCACGTTGTCGACCGCGGTTCGAGTCCCGGACCCGGTGGCTTAAAGCTCACGCCAGGCGTGTGTGCGTGCGTGCCCAAGATCCCGAGAGGAGAATGGAGGAGAAGGGATTGTGGCGTGACCATCCCTTCTGGGGGGGGGGGGGGTGATTTCTCGCTTTCTGTCTCTATGTCTCTCTCTGTCTGTCTGGTGAACGCACATGCCCTATAGCGAAAACCTCTCCAAAAAAAATAAAAAAAAAAAAATTGCCAGAAGACACATGTAATCCCTGGAGAGAGACAGGAAAAGGGAAAGTGAGAAATCAACCCCCGTGGGGAATGGTCACACCACAATCCCTTCTCTTTTGTTTCTCCCTCTTTTGGGATTTTGGGTATGCATGCACACACTCCTGATGTGTTTCTCAAGCCACTGGGTCCAAGCCACAAACTGTACAGTCAGCATGTGGGATCCAGCTGCCTTAATCAGCACACCAGGGCTGTCCTGTCCTCCTCTTTCTAGCCTTATGATCACTGTCGTAGCTTAAAACCTGTTTATCCTTCCCCCAGGAGACCACTCATTTTCCATTTCTGTTTTCTGTTTTTCAGTGACCATTTCTACATAAACAGCCTCTCCTACCTACCCATCTCTGGCCTCCATCCCGCCCATTTAACAATCTCTAGCTTTCTCTCTTTTGGCAGTTAATGAGGCTGAAATCCACAATAAGACTTAGTGACCTCCATCACACAGCAGAAAGCCCCATGGTGCCTATCTGGGGCCAGGACAGCCACAACAGAGTGCTAGCTCTTAGATTAACTGAATCATTACGATTGGAGATACCCTAATTGAACAAGAAGGAAAACAAAAGCAATAGCCCCAGAGGTGAAGGACTTGCCTGTTTCTACAATATGATACCTTATGTCTCTCAACAGTCTAATATGATTGAGAGTGATAAGGCTATCGTGAGTTTTAACAAATGCTTAACAAAGAGATACTGGCTTTTTATAATTACTCCAAGAAATACTGCCATTCTAGTGACAGTTAAATTAATCAAAAGAAGTGTTTTTGCTTTGTCCATACATTGCATCATAACCTTTAGCATCTATTATTAGCGATCAATATTACATGTTGAGGTAGATAAAGAGGAAATGAACAGATTTTTTTAAATTTATTTTAATCACCAGAGCCTGTATTTGGGCCTTTTAAATGTTCTTTCTTTTCTTTTAAAGATACCCAAGATTCCATCTCCTCAATATACCACCTATTCTCAGTGATGGTAACAATAGACTCGGGGAACTATTGCAATGCTGTTCCAATGAGGTGACACTTTCATATGTGTACTGTTAGCATAAAAGGTTTAGAATGCAAATTGTAAAATGGTCTTCTTTTTTCTAAAGAGGTTTTTGCCTTAATGCACATGTTGTCGCTGGAGAAAGACAAAAAGACTGAGACAGTGAGAGGGAAAGTAAGAAATCACCCCTCAGGAGGATGGCCACTCTGCAGTTCCTTCTCCATTCTTCTCTTGGGATCTTGTACACACATGCAAACATGCCCGGCATAAGTTTCAAGGCACTAGGTTCAAGACTTGAACTGCAGTTGGCCATATGTGAGTCCAGTGATGTAACCCTTAAGCCATCTACTGGCTCTTGTAAAATGGTCATGTACATGGTCATCTTAATAGTGCCATAATTTTGGAAAGCAACTTGGCAATGTGCATCGGTCTTTTAAATGATCTGCCCTTTACTTAAATAACTCTATTCTTAGGATTCATGTTAGTAACATGAAACAATAGAACCAAACTTTAATTACAAAAATCTTCATCATAGAATTATTTATAATAACAAACAGCAACAAAACCTGAAATACCCACACTAGGAGAATGGCTATGTCAGTTACAGTACATAACAGCCACGCAAGCACTGGAAAATGGAGTCATAACTAAGTACGTTTTAAGTCAATCCAATTCTACATGTACTGAGTGCTTTAAATTTCTAGTACCATTCTTGCAGCTTATGATGTTGTATACAGGAAAATATGAAAGGATAATTGAAGTAGAATGTGCTATATGCCACAAGAGTCTGGGGAGGCCCAGCCATCTCAAGAAACAAGAATGGGATTAGGATTAGTAGGAAAGAGCACCAGGGAACACTGTCAATCGAACAATTTGGTTATTTAGTTTCATGTGGCTAATAGTTTATTAGGTGGAAGTTCAGTGTGCATAAAAGAATATTCAAATTAGCTCCTGGAAGAAATGAGGGATGAGTAGGAGCTGGCAACAGAGCAGGGGTGGGTTTGGAAAGAGTGTTCTAGGTAGAAAGACTGGTCCGTGCAAAGGCACAAAAGTGGGTAAGAGAATGAGGTGCCGGGGCACCATAGTTAGTCAAAATGGCCTGAGCACAGTCATGAGTCTGAAGACGTAAATCCGCAAGACCTGAAGCTTCCTGAAAGACATACAGAGCCTGGAGTTTAGTTTAGAGTTTGCAGATCACAGGAAAGCACTGGATGTGTTTGTGTAAGGAACTGACTACTCATGTTTTCACCTGGGACAGAGAGGGAGCAGGTTTCAGGTAAAAAAGCTGAGTTTAGTTTAAGGCATGCTCAGCAGAGTCCAGGCAGTTAGATCCAGAGGGTGTTCTGAGAGGAGAACTATGCTGGACATGAGGATGGGGAAGGAACAGTGTTCAGATGATAACAGAGACCATTGGAACAGAGGTATAAAAAGTCTCAGAGCGGGACAAGACCCATCAGAGGACAATGAGACGAGGTGGTTCAAGCAGCAGGGGGCAAATAAGAAGTGTAGTGTCACAAAGGATGAGGAAGAAGTATGTGTCAATAAGTAGAGTGATTGTGCCAGAGGTTGCTGAGACTCGAGGAAGGTAAGGATTTGAAATATTCTAGGGAACTCTGTAGCAAGAGCATCAGGATCCAAGCAAGAACAGTGGAACGTTGAGAAGAGAAGCCAGATAGCACAGTGTTGTGGTGCGTGTGGGTAGCACGCAAACAGGGGGAAGAGAAATTTGGCTAGAAGACAAGGAGAGAAGGCAACAGCTGCAAAGGATTGTGCTGTCAATGGGGTGATTTCATTGTATTTTTTTCTCCTTTCAGATGGAAAATGCTCATTTTTAATGATTGAATACTGACAGAAATAATCTATTAAAGAGAGTAGAAGCTGAAGAATAAAAATTAGAGAAGGTTTAATTGATATAATGAGGTTCTCTGGGGACATAGGAAGGAATGGAATCCAGAACATTAAGTGGAGAAAGGATACCTTTCTATTGTATTTTTATTCAGGAATAAAGATATTGGATAGATGTAGGACGGTTCGTAGTTTAATACTTGGAACCTGAGGGGAGACTTGTCTGTTGACTTCTATCTTCAGTAAGAGGCAGGAAGTACAGACATCTACTAAAGAGCGTATAAGAGGAGAAGAAGGAGAATTGAGGTAATAGAGATTTTCAATAGCTGTTATAGAAATTAAAGAAATTAATTAAGAATAGAGGAAAAGACAGGGATACCCAAATGATGACACTGATTAGTACAGTTGTGTGATTTATTTTTCTCCAGCAGAGCCAACTAACATCTTTCTCACTTTTTAAACTCCAAAATATATATTCTTCAATAAATTAACTAATATTTAAATAAATTAAGTATATATATATATATATATAATATAATATATATACATATATATTTAAGCAAATTTAGCTAACTTCATTCTAACTATTCACATAAAAATTTTGAGCAATTTACCATAGGAAGCTCCAAAGTCATTCAGAAAACTTGATCTATTGTTTTCCAAGTTTGGAGAAACCTAACAAAAGCCCTGATAAGAAAAGAAAGACCTGACAGAAAAGAAAAAATATCTGGGAAAAATTTACTATTTTACATCAAAATCTATCCATATACATTAAGTATTACATTGTGTTTCTTTGGTGAAAAAAGCATTTATGAATATATTATTGATTCACTCCATCACTCCAGATTTTCTGAATTTAGAGTACTTCTTTCTCAGTATTCCGTGGGCCTCTCTGATTCCATAAACATGGTGCTCAATAGTAACTGTGGGAAGAATGGACAGCATCTGACACAAGAATTACTCTGTAATAAGGGACCAGGATTTTTCCTCACAGAAGCCTTAGACCCATTTTAAACTTAGGAAAACACGTTACATTCAACAACTACAGGAAAGTGTTCTGCAATTGACTGACAAACTTACTTGAGTGCTTGGCTTAAGGTCAACAAGAAAAATGGAATGATTTCCTGCCTTCTCTGGAGTAAGTATTTTCTTGGCCTGGAGAGTAATAGAAACAGGAAACTAATTTGTTACAAAGAACATATGTCCAGTTAAACAGCTCTTTTCAACTTCCTACCAGTTGGTGAGAATCATTTGGCCTCTGTAAGAGTACTCCAAACCTTTGAGACTCTCCTTATGAATAGGTAACAGTCTTAATTATCGCTCTTTTTGAATTGTATCACAGGATATAATCACCCCTCTTTATTCACAAGTTCCACATCTTTGGATTCAATCAGATTCAGTCAGTGATTGACTGAATTCATGGATGCAGAACCCAGATACAAAAGGTCCACTGCACTTGTATGCTATTTTATAAAAGGGACCTGAGCACTCATGATTTTAGTATCTACAGCAGCACTGGAACTTCCTCCAAAGATACCCAAGTAGTTGAGATTTCTTGTACTAACATGGGAAAATCAAGACTTTAAATCCAAGATGAGCACATTGGTTGATTTTGTCTTATCCTCCATGGTGGTCTTTGTCATTGTCATAATCATTGTCATTGTGGATGTCATTATAATCAACTTCATAAAATTTTTCCATTGTTTGCTGCCAAAATGCAGAGACTATGGTGAAGCAAAATCTGTTTTACATGAGGAAAAATAAAACATGAGATATATTTGAACTTCACAAGCATTTGATATTTGGTTCCTAGAAACAGCATGGAAGAGATTCAATATGCATTTTGTTCCTATTTAAAACAAAACAAAACAAAACAAAAAACCTTAAAAGCCGGTATAGGTTTTAGAGTCAGCATCAAACTCTAGTTGTGTAAATTAGTGGTTGTATGAACTTGCTTAAGTTAATCTCTGCACCTCAGTGTGCGCTTGTAAAACAGGGAAAATATTTCCTTTGTGGAGTTTTGGGAGGACAAAAAAGGTATTGTGAAGCACATGATAGACATTTGGTTCCCATCCCACTCCACTCAAACCACTTTCTTAATTCCTAAAATCATAAGTAGTCCTCTCCAAAATATTACTTAAAAATTAAAATATTTGATGAGAAAAATAACTTTGCAGGTGTCAATGTTATTTTTATTCTGTCCTGTGAAGACATGACAGGACTGGACAATCTCTCCCCAAAGCCTAATTAGAGTCTTTCCATTACTGTATTTGTGTTTGTTTTTGCTTTCTTTGTTCAAGTTAGGTTTAGACAACCAAAATGAAATGCTCACCAAAGAGTCATCCTTTGTAGCAGTAATGACACAAATTACATTGTTCTCTAGGGCTTAAAACACCCAGCCATTAAATTTAACTATGTGAGCTTGGCAAATTCTTTCAAAAGAAAAGCAGCTGTTTTCCCTTTCGCTCATTTTTTCAAGGCCTTGCTCAACGGTTTAAAGATGTACATGCTGCTATTACAAACCCAGGGACATACCATGAAGCACTGTGAATACTAGCATGAAGACTATAATGATCAAAAGAGAATGAGGCATTGAATGTTATTTTCAAGAAATCATGTATTTTCTGTTTATTAAACACGATAGAGTTCATGATGTATTAGACCCTATTTTAAGTACTTCATGAATAATAATTTGTTGAGTTCTCAGAAGGTGATTATTCCCACCTTGTAGATGGAGACTGCAGCATGGGGAATTTAACCTTGTCCCAAACCACACAGCTCTAATGGACAGAGATAAGGTTCAGAAGTCAGGCAGACTGACTTCATGGCTCATATTTTAGGTAGATTTTTCCACTTCTCATTGACTTATTTATCCAATTTATTTCATTCACTTCTAGACATTTATTTTTAATTATTTATATAATATCCCTCCATTTTTTACACTCATCATAGCAAAGTCTTTGTACTCATTATACTCTTGAGACTACCTCCCTGCACCAACAAAGATGGCATCCCCAAACTGAGCACCACAATCAGAGCTACCCCTGCCATGCCTCTCTACGAAATGGGAAAACTAGGAGGAAACTTGACTCTACTCAGCAATTCACAAAACAACCAGCAACTCTAAATATGGGCGATGTAGTTACAACTCAGAAAGGCCTGGCAAAGAAACCACAGCCATAAGCTCAATTTGTGCCTCCCACAACGCTCATCTTCTTAGGTCCCCATTCTGAGTCCTTCCTGCCTGTGATACTCCTGACTCCCAGGTCTGTTCAGTGTGTACACAAGTATGGGGTTATGTCACTGACCAATACAGGGCCTGGAGTGAAATAGAGAGTGGTGCCCTTTGGGCATATGGCAGGTGAAATTGTCTGGGTATGGTCTGCGGGCAAAAATGATATTCAGCTTGGGTCAAAAATTACATCAGAAATAATCAATCACTAGCTCCTCTAAGAGCAGCAGTTCAATTCAACAAAACACTGCCTGGGTATCTCCTAAAGACCAGGAAGTATGGTAAGCACAAAGAAAATGAAAACTGGCTACCTGCCCCCTATGGTCATTATCAATAACAGTGTCAACACAACATCATAAATCAATGATAGGATTATGCCTGGGGCACTAGGAAGCAGAGAGGAGAATCATCCATCTCAGTTAGGACTTTCTTAGAGAAAGATCTGAGCACAATGTTCAGCATTGGTAGGTACTCAATATATATATATATACTAAGTGGGCCAATGAACAAATGCATACATGCATGCATGTCTTAAAGAGTAGGCAACAACTGGTCATAAAAGGATAAATAGATCTTAGGCAAAAAGAATAGCACAGGAGAAGCCCAGAGGCAGAAAACAGCTTTGGGAATCTGGAGAATTTTAGTTTGAATTCTAAAAAGGGAAGTGGTAGAAGCTGAATTAAGAGTCAGCAGCACTATTCACAATTGCTGAGACATGAAACCAACCCAAATGCCCCCATACGGATGAATGGATTGAGAAACTGTGGCACATATACTCTATGGAATACTATTCAGCCATAAAAAAAAACCCCTGGCTTTTGACAAAAAGTGGAAGAATATGGAAGATTTACTGCTGAGTGAAGCAAGCCAGGTTACAAAGGAGAGACACTGTATGTCCCCACTTAACATATACCGAGCGTCTGCACTCTATAACTGAAACTGATTGACCTAAGGTTGCACAAACACAAGAGATGGGGGCTAGTGCCAGAAGTGGAGTATGTGGAGAAGAGGGACCTAAGGAAGGACATTTAGAAGAGGGATATGGAGACAGAGCATTGACGGGATGGGGAGGTGTGGTGTTATTGGTGGAAGATCAACTGGAATGAGGAGAAATGTTCACATATTGAAATGTTCACTTTGTAAGCTAAATAATATGATTGAATGTATATAAAAAATTAAAATAAAAAAAGTGAAAAAAAAGAGTCAGCAGCAATATTTTATTATGCAGACTTCATCCAGAAGGTCAGCACTTCTCTAACTTTAGAAGGTATACTGAATACTTTGAGATCAGATTGTGATTCAGGAGGTCTGAGCTGGGACCTGAGATCCTCTGGTCCTAATGAGCTCCCAGGTGATGTCGATAAGTTGGGCCATGGCCCACACTTTGAGAAGCAAGGAGTTAGGGGGAGATAGAAAGAAATGATGGTCTAGAGGGAGGAAACTGGCATGTATCTAACACTTGGAAGGTATTCGGGAAATATGAAGTGACTAAGAATAGTAAAATATATGAGTAGGCAAATAATGATCAATTAAAGTTTATTTCACAAAGGAAGAAAGCATTTATTGAGTACCTTTACATGTACTGGTTATTGTGCTGGGTAACTGATAAACATGATGTCTTCTAATAATAGAAATTGAAACCCTGGCTTAAACGCTGCTGCTTTTGACTCCATGACCAGTATAATCAAACAACTCTTTTGAGAATTTTTTAATAGACTTAACCACATTTAACTCAACTCACCAATCAGAAATGTTTAGCATTGTATAAACTTTGTATACTATATACGTTAATAGCATGATAGTATTTTCCTCTTGAATCATGAATTCTAAGCAGCTATTCACGACTTTGATACTAGTTACTGGGTAAGAAATTAGCTTAAGCTTGAGTACTTGGTCACCACTCCACAAATACCAACTCCTGAAACAGGCCCAAATCTTTAAGTTCAAAATTACACTCTGATTTCTGTCTAGTAAGCTTCGGTGTTTCTGGTTAGGGCTGTGATCTAAAGCTAGGTTATTTGCTGACCAGTTCCTGCTCCTAAATCCCTCAGATTGCTTTAGCTCTTGTTCTTCCTAAAACCTGTGTGTTTGTTCCCCCTTTTCTATGAGCCTAACAAATTCCTTTTTTGGTAAAATTAACCAGAGTTGGTTTTTGTTGTTTGTCACAAGGGATCCTCAGTGATACACATTCTTACCTCTTAAGGCTGTTGAAAAAATTAGCAGCAACACATGAAATTCTAGGTTTAGAGGTTCAATATCTGGTTCAAATAATTATTATTAGGAATTAATTTATCACAAGCAATCAATCCTAGAAAACCCACGAAGCTGACAGGCTGCACTCCTGCATGGTAAGCAACAGAAGTGCCGTTGGGCAGTTTCTCCTGTGTTCTAACTGTCTGAGAGGTGCCCAAATCGCCCAGATCAAAAACACTTCCCAATACTGACCTGCCATTTCTTTTGAAATCCCTACCATTCATACTATTATCTCATTTTATCATAGAGAAACAATTATTTAAAGTACTTAATTATGGTGCTTCTTTGAACCAGTTATAGGTACATTACTAGGGGGGCAAGTAGGTGGCATGGTGCTTAAGATGCTGAACTCCCACATGACCGACCAGAGGGGCTTGCTTTCTCACTTTCTCCCTTTCTCTGTATGTCTCTCTCTGGTAAGTACACATGCCCTATAGCAAATTTTAACAAATAGTAATAATCAATACTTCTTTTAAAACAAAGAAAAAAAGGTACATTACAGTATATATAAGAGGGATTTTCAAAAAGTTCATGGGGATATGTATTCATGGAAATATGGTCATAGAAAAAGTTTACAACAAAAGAATGCAAAGAATTTCTACCATTTTTTGAACCAAAATAAACTCATGCTTTAATTCCTTTTTTCCATGAACTTTTTGAAATCCCTGCATACAGACAAAATAAGAGTTTATGTTTCCTTTTCTCTAAATAGGGAACAAATGTTTGACTAATTTGGAGAGAATTAGAGAATTTGAACATCTTATGACTGTTTGGTTATTTGTGATCAAGGTTTGTAATCATAAGCATTTAATTTCTTAAGAAATTTTGTGTTCTTTTCAGAAAAATAGACTATTTATAGAGCAGTCTTAGGTTCAAAGCAAAATTGAGCAGGAAGTAGAGTTTGTGTGCCTGTTTCAACATTTTATTATGACTTCAATGATTTCCTTTGTAGTAAAACATAATTATACAGCCCTATAACACCTACAAGTTATTCTATCAAGCATAGGAGGCAATATCAAGATGTTTTCTTCGTAAAATATGATGCTTCTCTCAACATTTGGAAACCTGTAACCCACCCTGCAAAGCTCTTTATGTTCCCTTGGGATGAACCCAGGAATCTTATGCTTCTTGCTCAAAATACTTTTTATTTATTATTTACTTGTTAGATTTCACAGACACACTTCCTCTGGAGAACTCAAGGCTGTGTGCAAAGGACTGTTGTCTTGGTCATAAACAGTCCTCTAACCTTCGGTAGCCCAAATAGAAGAGTGTTTCTCACTCGCCATGCTCTGTCTGGACGCTGCAAAGCAGAATAGCAGAGCAGCTTTCAATTTAACCAGGGAGCCTTTTTTTTCCCTATGAGAAAATAAAAATGATTTCATCCAGAAATCAGAAAAATATAGCACAGAAAATAAAGCTGACTTGTTAGGCTCCTGTTAGAGATTACAGGCCATTGAAGGACACATACTTAGTAAACCTGGTGCTTCCACTACCAACTACCACCACCACAGACATCTCTGCTGTTTATCATGTGTTTGGCTGCCCTGTTAAATGACCTCCTCAATGAGGTAAATCCCACTGGCATCCTCATGTTGCAGCTGAGAAAACTGAGCCTCAGAAACTTGCAGAAACTGGTTTAATAAATTGTAGGGCTAGTATTTGAACACCAGAACCTGAACTCTTCATTATTATGCATCTTAGCTCAAGCCGCTCTAACAAAATACTGCAGACAGGTGATTTAAATCACAAATATTTGTTTCTCATTGTTGTGGAGGCCAAGAAATTCAAGGTCAAGGCTCCAGCACCTTGGGTTCCTGGTGAGAATTCACTCCCTAGTAGGTATCTTTCTGTGTACTCACGTGGCCTTACCTAGGTGAGGAATCGTAGATGACATACTGGACATACACCACTAACCCGTCTGTGTAACCCCAGTCAGGATGGCGAAGATTAAAAAAAAAAAAATGGTAAGTGCTGGTGGGGACATGGTGAAAGGGGAGCTTCCCTACGTTGGAGGCGGGAATGTAAATTGGCCCAAGCACTGTGGAGAACAATACAGAGTTTCCTCAAAGACCTTCAGAAAGAACTACCATATGATCCAGCAATTCCACTCCTGGGTGTTTACCCAAAGGATAGGAGAATGCTCAGTCAGAAAAGCGCTTGCATATCTATATTTATTGTGGCATTTTTTGCAACTGCTAAGACATGGAACCAACCCAAAATGTCTACAAATAGATGAATGGGTGGAAAAAGTGTGGCACATTTACTCCATTGAATACTGTTCAGCCATAAAAAAAAAAAAAAAAGTCCCTGGCATTTGATAGGAAGTGGACAAATATGGAAGATTTGTTGCTGAGTGAAGCAAGTCAGGCTATGAAACAGAGACATTGTATGTCTCCACTTAACATATACCGACTGTCTACACTCTATGGTAGAGATTGAAAGACTGGAGGACATAAAGGCATTGAAAATTGTTATGGACACTAGGGATGAAGTGGAAGGAAAGTGGGAGAGGGGAAGAGTACAGGAAAGGAAATTTGGGGGAAAAAATAGGTACGACATTTGTGGGACATAGATATGGTTTATTACTTGTTGATGATGACATGTATAGTATTCTCGACCAGGCTGGACTGAGGTGTATCTCATGCTGGATAAAGTCTCTTTACAATCTAAATGATGCATAGTGATTGAATGTATAAATAATGATAATAATAATAATAAAATGTAGCCTCTCTAGACAGAATATAAATACATGCCTTTGTTATACTCCTATTAGTTTTAATTGACACATAATTTATATATTTATGGTGTATGGTGTGATTTTTTAATACACGAATACAATATATAAAGATCAAATCAGAGCAATTAGTATGTCGATAACCTCATTCATTTATCATTACTTTGTGTTGGGAACAGTCCAAATTCTCTCCTCCAGTTATTGTATTTTGAAATACACAATAAACTATCGTACTATGTTACAGAGTGCTAGAATTTATTCCTCTTATTTAACTGTGATTTTTTTAGAGGTTTTTGCCATAGGGTACATGCACTCACTGGAGAGAAAGAGACAGTGAGAGGGAAGTGAGAAATCATGCTCCGGCGGGCAGGGAGGGGATGGCAAACCCCCAGTCCTCTCCTCCATTTTCTTCCTGGCATGGTTTTCAAGCCACCAGGTCCAGGTGGAAGTCCAGTGAGGTAACCACTATGCCATCTGCTGGCCCCTAACTCTGTTTTTTCTATCTGCTAACCAGTATCTTCCTAGCTCCTTTCTCCACTGCCTTCTCTGTCTCTATCTAGTGACTACGATTCTACTCACTACTTCCAAGAGGTCAAATGTTTTAGCTTCCCCATCTGAGAACCCACAGTTCTCTTTCTGTGCCTGCCTTATTTCACTTACACAATATCCTCTAGCTCATCCATGTCACCTCAAGTGATAGAATTTCACTCTTTTTGGCTGAATAGTATTCCATGATGTGTGTATGTGTGTGCATGAGTATGTGAGAGAAGGAGAGATTATTTTTTTAACCATTCATCTCTTGATGGACATGTAGGTTGATTGGATATTCTGGCTACTGTGAAAAATGCTGCAATAAATGCTCTCTGTGGCATACCAATTTCTTTGGAAATGTACTCTGTATATGGTAGATCTATTTTTAGTATTTTTGTTTTTTTTATAAGGGAACTTCATACCCCTATACTAATTTTACATTTCTACCAACAGTATAGAAGAGTTTCCCTTTATCTGCATCTTTGCTAGAATTTGATTTTTTTTTTTTTTTGTCTTTTTGATAATAGCCATTTTGACTGAGGGTGAGGTGATACCCTATTGCAGTTTTGATCTGCATTTTCCTGGCATTAGTGATGATGAACATTTTTCATATACTTGTTGTTTCTTGTATGTCTTATTTTGAGTAATGTCTATTCAGATCACTTGCCCATTTTAAATCAGAGTATTTTTGCTGCAGAGTCATTAGAGTTTCTGGTGTATTCTGGATACTAATCCCTTGTAAATAAACTGACAGATACTCTTTGCAACTGTGTAGGTTATATCTCTTTCTGTTTTCTTTGCTATGCAGAAGCATTTTGGTTCAATATAACATATCCAGTTTCACCCCTGTTCCTCAGCAAAGTACTAGAAATCCTAGCAAGAGAAATTAAGCAAAAGAAATAAAGACCATCTAAATCAAAAAGGAAGAAGTCAAATTGTTTCCATTTGTAGACAACGCGATCTTACACATTTAGAAACCTAAAGACTCTACCAAAAAGCTCTTAGATCTTGATAGAGAAATGTATTAAAATTTTTGGATACAAAATCAACATACAAAAATCAGAAGCATTTCTATACGCCAATTATGAACTAGGTAATAAAAAAATTTTTAAAAATCCCATTACAATAGCTACAAAAGAAATCCCAAGAATAAATTTAACCAAGGAAGTGAGACATCTCTACAATGAAAAATAAAAGAAACTAATAAAAGAAATGGAAGGAAATACCAAAAAAAAAATGGAAAGACATTCAATGTTTATGGATCAGAAAAATTAATATTATTAAAATGTCCATACAATTTAAAGTAATCCACATATTCATTGCAACCCTCTAAAAATACCAATGGAGGAGCCAACATGTGGCATAGTGGTTAAGGCACTGGACTCCTATATGATCAAACACAGTTTGAGTCCCAGAACTGGTGGCTTAAAACTTATGTGTATGTGCGTGTGTGCCCCAAATCCCAAGAGGAGAATGGAGGAGAAGGGATCACAGCATGGGCATTCCCTCTGGGGGGGGGGGGGGGCGTGATTTCTCACTTTCTCTCTCTCCATCTCTCTCTGTTTCTCTGGCAAGTGCATGTGCCCTATAGCAAAAATCTCTCTCAAAAGAAAAGAAAATACGAACAGAACCATAAAAGGCCCTGAATAACCAAAGTAATCCTGAGCAACAAGAACAAAGCTGGAACCATCACACCACTACTTCAAAATATTCTACAAAACTATAGTAAACAAAACAGCATTATACTGGCATTAAAAACTGACACTTAGACCAATGGAAGAGAATAAAGAACCCAGAAATAAATTCACAAATATACAACCAACTAATTTTTGACAAAGTTGCTAAGAACCTTTATTTATTTAAGTACAATAAATGGTACTTGAAAAATTAGATATCCATATGAAGTGGATGAAATTAGACCCATATCTTTCACAATATGCAAAAATAAGTCAAAATGAATTTAAGGCCTAATAGTAAGACCAAAACGATGACTTACTAGAAAAAAAAATATAGAAGAAATGCTTCACACATTTATCTGAGCAAGGACTTTTTTTTTTTTTTTTTTTTTTTTTTTTGGATAAGATCTCATACAGAAAACAAAGCAAAGAAAAAGGATCTCTCTTTTATTTTTCATTAGAAATTGTAAACAAAGACAGCTGTGAGGAAATGGGTTCTGACTCAATTCGATTTGAACATTTTGGAAGCACTAATTTATGTGAGGAGAAGTTCTAGACATTTGGGTTCCTGCCCACAAGGAGCTTTCGAACCAAAATGGGGACAACTAAAATATAGTTTCATAATAAGGATTTGAATAAAATACAAATCACTGTTGCTTGTTCAGGGGATAAAGAGGGAAAACAAATTTAAATTTATATTTAAATCTTTCTACAAATTATGATTTTGTTTTAATTATTTTATTTTTGATTTTAACATTATTGCACTTTTTTTCTTTAATTTGGTAGTAGGTGTGTACATTTGCGAGAAAGAGAGAGAGAGAGAAAGCCCCCTCATGGAGTATAGTCAGGCCATAATTCCTTCTCCCCCATTTTTCTTTCCTTTTAGGATTTTTGGCATGCACAAAAATACACCCAGCATATTTTTCAAGCTACTGGGTCCAGGACTCAAACTGGGCAGTTGACCATATGGGATCCAGCTCCCTTAGCTACCAGGCCATGGGCTGGCTCCATAATTATTGTAATTTCTGATTTACATATAACCATTATAAAACAGGTGTCACTAAAAGACCACTAGAGTGAATTAGTCCAATCTGACTGGTGTCTTTAGAAGGTCCCCCCCCAATAGGGACCAGCAGATGGCATAACAGCTACATCACTGGATTCCCACATGGCTGATCATGGTTTCAGTCCTGGACCCAGAGGCTTGAAACTCACACCAGGTATGTGTACGTGTGTGCCCAAAATCCTAAGAGGAGAATGGAGGAGAAGGGATTGTGGCATGGCTATCCCCACAGGGGGTGATTTCTCACTTTCTATCTCTCTGTCTCTCTGGAGAGTGCACATGCCCTATAGCAAAAATCTCTCTCTCAAAAATAAAAAAAAAGAGAGAATATTAAGACATACAGAGAGAGACACAGTAAGAAGACAGCAATCTGCTGTCTCGGAAGAAACCAAACCTGCTGACATCTTGATCATGAACTTCTAGCCTCCAAAATTACAAAAAATTAATTTTCTGTTACTTAAGCAACCTGGTGTGTGGTAATTTGTTTTGGTAGTCTGGCAGACAGATAAATGACAGACACACATACATACATGTCTATGTGTGTGTATGTATGTGTGTATTCTTGTTTTCCAGAGAACAGAAGAAGTAGAGCTATATGTGTGTATGTGTTTATGTTACATATGAATGTGTACACACACACACACAATTTAAGGAATTAGGCAACATGATTGCAGTGGGCTGAGGTTCTGGTAATTCTGAAACCTGCAGGACAGGCCAGCAGGCTGGAAATTCTGGTAAGAGTTGTTGTGTCTCTTTTCCCTTTTAGCGTTCACTTGATTGGAGAGGCCCATTCTCATATCACAGAGGATAATCGTCTTTTTTTCCAAAGTCTACTGTTAAAGCAATCACATCTAATATATACCTTCACTGCAAAATCTATTAGGTTGTCAGGAAAGTCATGACGTATTTTTCTGTTTTTCCATGCAAAAATGCATCATGACTTTCCTGACAACCCAGTAGATATGCATTTAACCAAAGAACTGGGTTTCATAGCCTAGACAAGTTGACACATAAAATTAATCATCACTTAGTGTGCATGTCTCAATGTTTCAGCTGTCTGATAGAATCCTGAATAACCAGACCAGCAGCTGGCACAGAAACGTCACTGGATTCCCACATGGCCAACCTCAGTTTGACTCCTGGACCCGGTTACTTGAAAATCATGCCAGGCATGTGTGCATGTGTGTCTAAGATCCTGGGAGGAGAAGGGATTGCAGCATGGCCATTCTCCCGAGCGGTGATTTTTCACTTTCCCTCTCACTGTCTCTGTTTCTGTCTGGCAAGCACACGAAGGCAAAAATAAAATAATAGTCCTGAATAATCAATATGGGTGGCCTCATTCTATTTTATAAATTCTGTGTTCTCATCTATTAACATCCAACAGCTGAGAGAAAACATGTGCAAACTTCCTCAACAAACCTCAGCCCCATCTGCTGGAGGCTAAGATAGGAGCTGCCACTGGGGCCTGCAGTCTAGAGCAGTGGTCCTCAGAGTTTAGTAGGAGTCAGAACCACCTGGGAGGCTGTTAAAAATGAGTTTCTGGCCCCACTCTCAGAGTTGCTGGTTCTGAAGGTCTCAGGTGAGGCCTGGGATTCTGCATTTTCCAAGTTTTCAAGGTATGTCAGTGCTCCTGGCCCTGGACCACACGTTGAGAACCACTTCTCCAAGACATCCTGAAGCCTAGGTCAGTACCTTTAGCACCACTGTTAGAACGAATGCTAAAAAGTTAAGAACAAGTGAAACAGAATTTTAAATGATGTTCAACATTGGTTTGGAAACAATGAATTTGAACTCTTATGGATTGAAAAAATTAATATTGTTAAATTAATGTTAAAATGTCCATACAATTCAAAGTAATCTACATATTCATGGCAACCCTGTAAAAATATCAGTGGAACCATGAATGACCCTGAATGGCCAAAGTATTCCCGAGCAAAAAGAATAAAGCTGAAGCCAATCTTTTTTTTTTTTTTTAGAGAGAGTTTTTTTTTTTTTTTTTTTTTTTTTTTTTTTTTTTTTTGCTATAGGGCATGTGTGCTCCCCAGAAATACAGAGAGAGACAGAGAAACAGAAAGTGACAAATCATCCCTTGGGGGGTGGCCACATCGCAATCCCTTCTCCATTCTCCTCTCGGGATCTTGGGCACACACGAAACACACCCAGCATGAGTTTAAGCTACCAGGTCTGGGACTCGAACTGTGGTCGACTACATAGGAGTACAGAGACATAGCCATTATGCCAACTGCTGGTCCTGCCAATCTTTTTTTTTTTTTTTTTTTTTTTTTTTTTTTGCTATAGGGTGCATGCGCTCACCAGCCAGACAGTGACAGAGAAAGAGAAAGCGAGAAATCACCCCCCGGGGGAAGGATAGCCACACCGCAATTCTCCTCTCGGGATCTTGGGCATGCACACACACGCGCCCAGCATGAGTTTTAAGCCACTGGGTCCAGGACTCGAACCGCAATCGACTACATGGGAGTCCAGCGACATAGCCATTACGCTAATTGCTGGTCCCATGGTCCTGCCAATCTTAACTCTTTGAAAATCTTTATTTTATAAATCTCCTGGGTATATTCCAAGAAAAATGAACATGCCTGTCCAACAAAACACATATATCACAATGTACATGGTAGATTACCCATGTATTGCAAACCGGCAAATAGCATGAATATTCATTAACAGAAGTGTTAATACACAAGGGATAGTAGATCATAAAATAGAATATTTTCCAGAAATTTAAAAAAATTAACTTGTGTTACATGTCACAATATGGAAAAAAATCCCTCAGATATTATGTTGAGTAAACTAAGCCACACACAACTACTTATGGTTCCATTTTAAAAAGCCACAAAGGGTGCCAGTCAGTAGCATGATGTTTAAAGGCTGCTAGATCCCATACGACACATTACATGGTTCAAGTCTCAGACCTGTGGCTTGGAACCATGCCGGGAGAGTGTACATTAGTGCCCAAATCCCAAGAGGAGAATGAGAAAGGACTCGGGCATGGCCACTCCGCTTGGAGGGTGATTTCTCATCTCACCCTTCTTTTTCTCTCTCTCTCTCTCTCTCTCTCTCTCTCTCTCTCTCTCTCTCTCTCTCTCTCTCTCTCTCTCTCTCTCTCTGGGTAGTACATGTACCCTATAGCAAATATGAAAAAAATAAAGCAAAAAATAAAAGCAAAACTATTAGATTTAGCAGAGGCAGGATCGACTGAGATGTGAACAGAGATCCAACTAGGTGCTAGAAATATTCTTTATCTCCATCTGAACTTTGGTTTCATGGTATTTGAGTATTAAAATTCTTTCAACTGTGCCCTTAAGATTGGAGTCCTTTATGCCATGTAAATTTTGTGTAATTTATACCTCGCATGACTGATTTTTTTTCTTTAGGCATTGGAAACTCACTGTCCACAACACCTTTAGGAGCCCATGGAAATATTTTTATTTCCAACTCAGGAGAAAAAATTAAATACAATCCAGCCTAAACTATATTGTCTTTAAACCAACATAGTCATAAAATAAAATTGTCAATATTTTTATGGAGAAAGGAGTGAATGGCAAGAAAGTCTCTAGTCCACAGAATTAGTACGCAGTGCTGGTACCCCAATGAAAAACACTTACAGACAGACACATTTTACCGCGCAGACGTCAATGCAGAAAGCATTTAGAGCTCTATTGTTATCTCCTCAGCCAGCATGCTGTAGTCTTTAACAGCTTTCACTCCCAACAACCAAGTTCTTAAAAGCTAAATGATTCCATGCCTCTGTGTCAGATCTAAGGAAGATAGAAAGCCAACAGACAGGATGGGCTTTTTCTATCTGAGTCTGATTTAAACAGAAGGGGAGGGAAGGTCTAAAAGTTATCAGACGAAGTGAGTTTTTATCCAGGCCAGTCTAAAGAGAAAGCTGGAGGAACACTAGAAAGATGGCGGCACTGTGCGTCTGCCACCTTATGCCCTAACCCACGTGCTCTCTGTTCTCTAGCAGCCATGACAAAGGGATGCAGGAGAACAGAGAGCTTCCAGCACTGCCTTTGTTTGAGAATTTGGAGAAGCCTAGAGGCAGCTCTGTGTGCTTGTTCACACCTGGTTGACCAGGAGGACCTACTAATGCGCTACTCGAGCTCGGCTCTGTGGGCACCTAGAAGATTTTATAAGACCCCTTGCAGCCTCTGCCCTCTAACTGCACAATTCAGTTGGTGGGAATGGTGGATGCTTGGAATAGGTAAGTATCCAGCGCTAAACTATTGAACGGATGTTTGGAGAACAGATAGCTCAAAACAAGTCTTTGTGATTCACTAAAGGAGTAGCCAAAGAATAAAAAAATGGGAATGTGAATCAGAAATCTATATTAGTGATTCCTCCTGCAAGTTCTCAGAGACCGCCCAGTAAATGGCTTCATTTCAGCACCAGTTCTAGCAACAGATCACCAGGGTTTAAAATCTGGCTCCACTGCTGGATTGACATATCTTTAGACAGATTATTTTTGTTTGGCTTGGTTTTATTAGACACATTATTTAATCATTCTATCCTTCCTTCTTTCCTATGAGCAAAAAAGACACAATAGCAACACTTTATCTTCATGATTACGTGGACTAAATAAGTTATCACAAGTAAATCCCTTAGAATAGCACCTGGTACTGAGTATGTATGAATGTATTGTTTTATTGTTTTCCCTTATTATCTATATTACTATTCCTCCTTTTGGTTCCCCACTTATAAATTGGGGCCAATGCATATTAATTTTCTTTGAATAACCAAGGTCTTGATCTGATCTTCCTTTAAATAACCTTTAAATTGCCCTATCACGCAAATGTTTCATTAGTGCTGTGGGGTTTGGGTTTCAATTAAAAACCCTTTCTCCCCAAGGAGACAAACTCTCTTGTAATAATATTGAAAATTAAAGATAGATGGAAGCTGAAGTACAGTTGGTTTGTATAATTGAAAATAGCCCGAGAGATGTATACATTTTTTGAGGCCTATGTACATTGTTACTGAAAGGTTATTTTTTGTTTGGAAAAGAATAAAATCAAAAATCATTGTTATGCCATAGCAACCACCCTGGTAAGTAATAAAGAGCAGGCTGAACTGATAAAAATATCTGTGAAAATGTCCAGATTGATGAGATATTCCAAAAATAAGTTTAACAAAATAGAGAACAAAATGAAGCAGGCCTCACTTTCCATACATGCCATTTCATAGTTTTTTTAAAAAATTTTTGAAAGCTAAAATATTCACTTCAAAAGTGATTTTAGCACTGCCATCTGGTAAAAAAGAAAATGAAAAACTCCAGATTTCGAACAATAGAAAGCTATATTTACGGAACGAAGGAGTAAAACTTCAACATCCTAAAGGCAAACAAATACATATGTACCCCAGAGTTTAGAGGTTATACTTGTCCATGCAAAGTCTTCAAAGTAATATTCTTTAAAATATCTGCAAGATTTCCAGTAAATATTAACTTATTTTTCCTCACTGATATTTACTTCTTTTAGAATTTTTAAAATATTTATTTAATTTTATTTATTCATTCATTTATTTTAATTTGATCAGAGAGAGATACACAGAAAGAGAGAGAGAGGGAAGGTGAGAAAGCAAGCCACCAGGTCCGGTATTCAAACTGCAGTCGGCCATGTGGGAGTGTCCAGCGCCTTAACCACCACACCACCTGCTGGTCCCCGCTCCTTTTAGAATTTTAAAGCAGATGAACCCTGATGTTTGCCAGTTTTAGAGAAAACAGAGTTTCTAACTATAAATTCTAATATCAAATGAGCAAAACTCTTATCTGACTCCAAGAAAGTAGCCGAGATCCAGTAACTGTGGTGAGGTAAGAGAGGAACTGCAAGCATTTGTTCAGTATAGATTTAGGCAGGAGCTTGCTTTGGATCTGCAGAAGATGGAGGTCTCTTTGGGTTTACAGAGCAAGCTCTGAGAAGTGAGGTACACAGCTGAGCTACTCCAAGATATTCACGTATTTTCATACTCTTCCATGAACACAAAACGCAAAACAGCAAGCTCCTTCAATGGGGCCTCATGCCCTATCATTTCAAGAGTGTGCTGGGGAGTATGTTCTGAACCACATCTTTATTTACTCAGTTCTTTCAACAAAACAGTAATTGGCTTGGACAGATAGGGCATCTCCCACACACTGTGATAGCTCCCAGAAATGTGAAGTTGAATGACACATAGCTCTGAATGGTGTTTGGAGTTTTAGGAAAGAAATCTGGACATGTAAGCAGATACAATTATGAGTCACTTATTACTGGGGACAGAGTCTGAGAAGTTCATTGTTAGGTGATTTTGTCCTTGTGTAAACATCAAAGGGTATACTTACACAAACCTAGATGGTATAGCCTACCACACACCTAGGCTATATGGTATAGCCTATTACTTCTAGGCTACTAATCTATACAGCATGCTACTATACTAGATGCTGTAAGAATTTGTAACACAATGGCAGGTATTTGTGTGTGGAAATATATCTAAACAGAAAATGACACAGTAAAAATACAGTATAAAAGATTAAAAAAAATGGTGCACCTGGATAGGGCACTTACTGTGAGTGGATCTTCCAGGACAGGGACATTGTTTTGGTCAAGTCAGCGAGTGAGTGAATGGCAAGTAAGTATGAAGGTCTAGAGACCACTGTACATTACTGTAGACTTTATAAACACTGTACACTTGAGCTACACTACATTGATTGTGAAGTTTTTTCTTTTATGATAAATCAACCTTAGCTTACTGTAACTTTTTTACTTTACAAGCATTTAAATTTTTAAAAATCTTTTTGACTCTCATAATAACACATGGTTTGAAAAAACACAAACACATTGTAAAGCTGTAAAAAATGTTTTCTTTCTAATATCTTTATTCTGAAAGGCTTTAATATTCTATTTTTTAATTTTTTAAACTTTTCTGTTAAAAACTAACATATAAACATATACATTATCCTAGGCCTACACAGTCAGGATCTTTTCATCTAATATCTTATCCACATAGTGGAAAGAGAATGGGATGACTTCCAAGTATTTACCGTGAAGGTTTGGAAGGAGAATGGCTCCATTTACCATGATGGGGATATAAGAAGAAGTAGGTTTGGACATGCTGAGCCATCCAGACTATAGGATCCTTGAGGGCAATACCAATGTTTTATGTGAAATATGACAC
Organism: Tupaia tana; assembly: GCA_026018925.1. NCBI lineage: Eukaryota > Metazoa > Chordata > Mammalia > Scandentia > Tupaiidae > Tupaia > Tupaia tana. Next base: position 96,412,517 of record JAKSZU010000005.1, read on the forward strand.
TCGGTACCTAGAGCAATAAATGAAATATAGTATCATTCAATAAATTTTTACTGAATAGGTAAATAATTGAATGAAAGAAACCATGCTTGCTAGACATCTGGTAAACCACTGGCCATTCGGCTGGGCACATAGATTTTGGAGATTGTTCAAATCTCCTATTAGAGCAAGTAGGTGAGACATGAGCCAATCATAAAACTTCAAGAAAATATAAAGTTTGAACAGAGAAAATAAAGCAAAGGACACATAAATTAACAGTTTGAAGAAAGATTTTGTATCTTTGCATCTCTCTGTGCTAAATCCTACAATTACCCCTCATTAGGTGAAACTTTGAACAAATATTTAATATCTTGAATATCAATGGCCTCATTGTAAGATGTAATAGTGCTCAGCTTATAGAGTCCTTTCAAGGACTGACTGTATGTTAACATACATAACGCACAGTAAGTGTTCAAGAAATGTTAGCCCTGTATAATCCCACTCATTAAATGTAAATAGACCTTGGAGCTATAGACTTTACAGTTACGGTTTTAATTCTTTCTAAGTATCTTAGAATGCCAAAGACCTACTGTGTTAGCTTATCTTTTGACCAAGGCACCAATTTGAATGTAGACATTAGGAGGTGAACATGTGGGAACCAATTATCCACCTTTCAAATGTTAAAAGACGTTTTTTGGTTTTCTGCTCCTCTAGTTATCTTTATTAATTCTTGTCAGGTACTATAATAGCATTTTTTAAAAAAAGGAATCTTTGCCAATATTTGGGACTGTAGAAAGGATCTATGTATTTAGCAAATAAAATGATGAAAGCTTTATGTTAGGCAGTGTACTACAAAAGAGACACAGGTAAGAATGGTCTATACTTGGGACTAGCAGTTAGCGTAATGGCTATGTCGCTGGACTCCCATGCTGGGTTCGAGTCCCGGACACAGTGGCTTAAACTCACACCGGGTGTGTGTGCATGCATGCCCAAGATCCTGAGAGGAGAATGGAGAAGTGATTGTGGCATGGCCATCCCCCCTGGGAGGTGATTTCTCACTTTCTGTCTCTCTGTCTTTCTGGTGAGTGCACACGCCCTATAGCAAAACCTCTCAACAACAACAATAACAACAAAAAGAATGGTCTATACTTAAATAGATTTTCATTTATGTGTCACTTAACAATAAAGATATGTTCTAAGAAATGTGTCGTTAGGTGTTCTATTGTGACAATATTACAGACACGTAAATTGAAAATGAGAAAAGATTGAAAAATGAGAAAAGATTCTGTATCTTTGCATCTGTCTGTGCTAAATACTACAATTACTCCACGTTAGGTGAAACTTCGAACAAATATTTAATCTTTTTAATACCAATATAGAGTATACTTACACAAACCAGGATGGCACAGTTTCCTACATGTCTCAGCTATGTTGTGAAGCCTAATATAGTTTTATGCTACCACCGTAGCATGGGTGGTACCACGTGTGGGCCATCATTGACTGAAACATCAGTATATGGTACATAACTGCATCACTAGAATTTAGAAGTTTCAAAATGATTATTATACCTACATCCTGTTTTTTTTCATGGCTTAAGCATTCTTCTTGATAAAGCAAATCTGTTTTAGAGTTTACTCATCAGATTTTAGAATGATGAAATCGTTTTGTCTTTGCTTATATCAAGGTATCTTTATTTTGCTCTCAGTTTTGAATGACTGATGAAATGGAGATTGAATTTCTACTTCACATTCACTTTCAGGAGGCTGACATCCAAAACTCTGGAGCTTCTAAATGTTCACATTCTCTTACAGAGAACATAGAGTCTAACAGTTTTTTAACTGTACATTAGCAAACATTGACAGTCCTGGAAAGCAACAGTCTCAACACTCTGCTCTTATTAACTGACATTTAGATATTTGTACTAGGTCAACTCTGATTTTTCTGTAAAGCATATTTCCTCTACGTACAGTCCTAGAGTCAAAACTATGGCCTGTGTTTATTGTACGAACATGAAGAATGTACTCTAAAAACTGTTCAATCTTCTTTTTCTTGGTTTCTTCATGTAAGAGAATATTGATTATAATTAGGAACTTCCAACATAGGAGATTTTATGTTGCCTGACTACCTAGTAAATGTGAAAGCACAACATCAGTTCACTGTTAGTTTAAGAAAGGATGATATGGGACCAGCGGGAGGCTTGGTGGTTAAGGCACTGGACACTCCCACACGACTGACCATGGTTCGAATCCTGAACCTGGTAGCTTGCTTTCTCTCTTTCTCTCTCTTTGTATGTCTCTCTCTGGTTAAATTAAAATAAAATGAATAAATAAATAAAATAAAATAAAAATAATTCTTTTAAAATTTTTTAAAAAAAGAATGGATGATACACCTGGGCCATCAGGTGGTGTTGGGATTAAGATGCTGAATCCCACCTGGCCTGCTATGCAGTTTGAGTCCCAGACCTGGAGGCTTGGAAATCACACCAGGCACCTGTGCATGTGTGCCCAAGATCCCAAGAGGAGAATGGAAGAGAAAGGATTGTGGCATAGTTATGTGGGGTTAATTTATCACTCCCCCGCCTCTCTGGTGAGCACATGTGCCTATAGCAAAAACAAACCAAAACAAAAAGGATGATATACAGTATTATCTTACATAGCTTCAGATTCTTTCTAGGAAAAATGTTGTATCAAGGAAAAAATATTCCAGCAACTAAAATGTCACCGAGTTAAAAATTACCACATTATAAATTAACACATTTCTTGCTCACACATTTTGACATAATTTTCAAGATTACTCTGAGTGTTTCCTTTTTTTAAAATTGTTAAAAACTTTTGCCAGAAGACACATCTGCTTACCAGAGAGAGACAGAGACAGAGTGGGAGGAAAAAACACCCTAACTGGGCATGGTAACACCACAATCCTTTTCCTCCACTTCTCCATCCTGTCAGGATTTGGGGCATATGTGCACATGTACCCACATGTTTTCAAGCCACTGGAGCTGAGACTTGAACTCTAGTCTGCCGTTTGAGATCTGGCTCCCTTAACTACTAGGTAGTGGAGCCAGCCCTTTAAGTGTTTCTTAATGAATATATACTGTGCATAATGGGGTAAGGATAAAAATATTTTTCTAATATTTTCATCAATGTTCTTTATTAATTCCCCTCAGGTAAGCCATTTCATGCCATTAGACTATCAGGCTTCAAGCCATATGGTAATATATCTAGACTTTCCTAACTTCCTAATACAAAATCAGACAGACATTAAGAAACTAAATAAGGGAACCAGCAGTTAGCGTAATGGCTATGTCGCTGGACTCCCACGTAGTCGACCGCGGTTCGCGTCTCGGACCCGGTGGCTTACAACTCACGCCGGGCGTGTGTGCGTGCGTGCCCAAGATCCCGAGAGGAGAATGGAGGAGAAGGGATTGCGGCGTGACCATCCCCCCTGGGGGGTGATTTCTCGCTTTCTATCTCTCTGTCTCTCTCTGTCTGTCTGGCGAGCGCACGCGCCCTATAGCGAAAAACCTCTCCAAAAAAAAAAAAAAAAAAAAAAAGTAAAAAAAAAAAGAAACTAAATAAAAAATGGAGTGAAAAGTAGAGATAAAAGAGACACTAAAAAGAGGGTGTGGGTGCAAAAACACCACGGAGCAACCTCTCTAAGGGTCATTGTCGGGGGAAGGAAGAAGGATATGAAGTCAGTAGAAAGGGAGAAAGGATACGCCAGGTGTGTTGAGCAAGTGACACTTTACATTCTTGAGCTATTAATTTAATGTTGTATGGCATTTTATAACTGTCCTTTAAAATCTTGGCTGTTTGATCCATTGTTTACAGGTCTTCCCCTGTTCTTCATCCGTCAGATGCCACCATGGAGGGGATAATCACTACTGCCCCAGAAGAGAAATGCACCTCTAGGCTTCAGGCAGAGCTCTAGCCTACTGAAATTTAGTTTCAGACAGGTTTCCTAGACCAACCTATTCAACATACAGATGACCAAGGGAGGAATCAGAAAGAGACAGAAAACACCCGTCCTCATGCTGAAGAACACTGCCCTTTAAATCCTATAGCTGGGATGGGCAAGGCCTGCACCGCCTACTCATTGCATGATTTTTATTGCAGTCTCTTAGCTTCTTTGAACCTTGGTATTGTAACTGGTAAAGTGGAGTTAGGATTCCTACTTCAAAGGTAAAATTCATGAAACAGCTATAATGTGCTGCCCAAGAGAAACAGGATCTCACATGGAGACCATGGTTCAAATCTCTGCTCAGGCAGCATGAAACAAGCCAGGCGTAGGTGTGAGTGCTCAAGATCCCATAGACTAGAAAACTGGTGGTTAAGGCAGCTGGATCCCACATGACTGACTACAAAGTTCGAGTCCCTGACCTCACCAACTTGAAAAAACATGCCAGGCATGTGTGCACGCATGCCCAAAATCCTGAAAGGAGAGAAAAATAGAGAAGGAATTATGGCGTTACCATCCCCGACAGGATGCGTTCTTGCCCTCTCTCTCTCTGTGTGTGTGTCTCTTCAGCTAGTGTATGTGACCTCTGGCAAACTAAATAACAAAAACAAAAAAAACCTGAAATTTACTAAAACTAAAACTATATAACTTACTAGAAATGTATTTATCCTATCATGAGGTTCGCATAAGGGTTGCCGTAACAAATTACCATAAACTGGATGGATAAAACAGCACAAAGTTATTCTTTTATTCTAGAAACTAGAAGTCAAAAATCAAGATGTCAGCAGGGCCATGATTCCTCTGAAACTCTGGGTAAAATCCTTTCTTTTCTTTTTTTTTTTCAATTCATTTTCTTCCATATATTCAATCACAGTATTATTTGTCTTACAAAATGGATATTTCAACAGGTGAACATTTCTCCCTAGTACTGTTGATAAAACTACAAAATATCTTCAACAGATAATACCACACCTCTTCGTGCCATTAATGCTTTTCCTTTCTTTATTCTTCTAGTTGCTGGTGGTGGCTGTCAGTCCTTGGTGTTCTTGGATTGTAGCTGCAACGCTCCAGTCTCTGCTTCCATCTGTGACTGGCTTTCCTCTGTTCAAATCTCCCACTCTTTTCCCATATTAAGATACCAATAATGGGGCCAGCATGTGGGCATAGTGGTTAAGGTGGCTGGATTCCACTGAATCCATGGTTCAAGTCCTAGACCCAATGGCTTCAAAAAATCACACCAGGAACATGCTGCCCAAAATCCCAAGAGAATAAAAGAGATAGAAGAGAAAGGATTATGGCATGGCAATCTCCTCATGGGGGGTGATTTCTTTCTTTCTTTCTCTCTCTTTCTCTCTCTCTCAATCTCTGTCTCTCTGATGAGTGCAAGCATCTACAGCAAAAAAATAGGGGTGTGTATATGTGTGTGTGTGTATACCCCAATCATTGGATTTAGGGCCAACCCTAATCAAATATGACCTCATCTTAACTTGACTACATCTATAAAGATCTCATTTTCACATAAGGTCACAGTCACGGGTATAGGAGGTTAGGACTTGAGCACACTCTTTTAGGGGACACCATTCAATTCACAACAGTGTATGAAATAAAAAGCATACTTTTAGTTTTGATGTAAGGCTAGTAACATCCATCTCAATATCTTAAGATTATGATCAGTTATAATAATAAGATATATTTGAAATAAAATAACGTTTCAAATACTTTTAAAATTATTAATCTTATAAACATTTAATTTGGCCTTCAAAATACTTACTGGCCTATCTTATCTCCATTACCCAGGCAAAGACCATGAACCACATTAGTGTTCTGGGTCTACTATTTACTAATTATGTCTACCTAATTTCCTTACTGACTATGTCTACAGTTTGTTGGGCTCATATATTAAGCACCTAACTAACTTGATCATTGAGCCAGCAGGTGGTATGGTGGTTAAGGTGCTGGACTCCCACATGGCTGACTATGGTTCAAGTCCCAGACCTGGTGGTTTGCCTTCTCAATCTCTCTCTCTCTCTCTCGCTTGCTCGCTCACTCTGTTTCTCTCTAGTGAGTACTAGTGAGTACATGTGCTCTACAGCAATTTTTAAAAATAATAATAATAGGGACCAGCAGGTGGCATAATAGTTAAGGTGCTAGACTCCCACACAGCTGATCGCGGTTCAGTCATAGACCTAGTGGCTTGAAACTCATGCCAGGTGCGTGTGCGTGTGTGCCCAAAATCCCAGGAGGAGAACGGAGGAGAAGGGATTGCAGCAACCATGTGATTTCTCACTTTCAGTCTCTCTGTCTTTCTCTATCTCTCCAGTGAGTGCAAATGCTCTATAGCAAATATCTCTCAAAAATAATAATAAACAAACTCAATCTTTGATTCTCATTATAACCTCATGAGGGAGGTAGTATTATTCCCCCTTTATAGACTAGAGCCTGGACATATTGATTGCCTTGTCTAAGACCAAACAGCTAGTAAGTGTTGGAGCTGAGATTTGAGCCCTAGCCCATCCAATTCCATTGTCCATGAATCTAGCTCTTTTACTTGAAGCAAAATTTGTACTGTTAGAAGCTTCTTTGAACTTTAATTTCCTCCCAAGCAAGCTGTGATGGTGTGACTCTCTCAGCTGTTTCTCTGCCCTCCTCATGTGCCTTCTAACAATGCAGAGGCTGGAGAGCCTAAAATTACACCCCCCGAAATGATATGCTCCTTCAGGCAGAGTTCTAGATGTTGGGCTCCATCGTTTAGACCTCCTCCTGTTGTCTAGAAGGCCAAAGTGTGGCAAAGACCTTCTCCCTGCCTTTTTGGCTGTTTGTCTGCTTGCGAGCAAGGTTGTGCCAAGAGAGGGTTAGGGCCAGTGGTTTTTCAGTGTGCATTCTCCAGGTTCTCAGGTGTTAAGGGGAAGCAGTGGTGAAGGCAGTGCAGTGGCTGTACTCCACATTCCTACGGCCAGTCATCTGCTCTGTGGGCACAGAAAGCAAAAACATACACTATCTTCCTACCCCAACTTCCCAATCCTTGAATTGAAGCCACTGTGGTGTGCTCTTAAACTCAGAAGTTCCAGACACAGCTTCAGAGGTAGCAACTTCCTTAATGGTCAGTTCTGAATTATTGGGGGAGTTGTTCTTGATAGAACCCATTCCTCTAACCCTTCCAAAACTCCTTTAAGCATCTAATAACCTTAAATGATTTTCTGTTAAATTTTGTGAAATGGATTCCAGTTTACACACTGAATCCTCCTTGATTAGTACATAAATCAAGACTAATAATTCCAACCCATATGAATTGTTTTTTAGAAACTGAATGGGGAAAAAATGTACATAAAGATACATGGCAGTGTCTATTTATGAATCTCCTCCAGTACTTCCTTTCTCTGTTCTCTTTATTATGAAGCCAAAAGAACAGACATTATCAGCTTATGTTAAATATACTCAGCATTTTCTCACAAATACACATCACTATAAAAATCACACCAAAATTAAATGAACTAAAGAGACAGAACATTTCTGTCCAATTTCTTTCCATTATACTAGCTGGTTTTCTTTTGGTTAACTTCATTTATTCAACATCTATGGAGAGCTTGTTACATGCCAAATATTGTGCTATACTTACTTACATAGTGAGATAATTTTCCTACAAAATAAAAGGCTTTTTATTTTATTTTTTAATTTTTATTTTTGGCTAGAGGGCATGATGCACTCCCAGGGAGAAAGAGAAATACAGATAAAGAGGGCCAGGAGAAAGCACCTCCCATGGGACATGGTCACACAGCAATCCCTTCTGTTTTCCTTCTCCCTCTTTTTGTGACTTTGGACACACACACACATGCACCCAGCATGTTTCTCAAGCCACAAGGGTCAGGATTCAAACCACACAGTTGGCCATGTAAGATATGGCTGTTTTAACCACCAGGCCATGGAGCAGCCCCAAAGGCATTCTTTATAAAAGGTTGAATGGCCACTGAACATGAATCATAGGGTTATGTATAAATTCTTGACAACTTAGAATCCTTTGTGGATCATGACATGAAACTCACTTGTGATCTGATGAAGCAAAAATCTTCTTTGTAAAACCAATCCACCAGACATTGTATGTCTCCACTTCATATATACCGACTGTCTGCACTCTATGGCCAAAACTGAAAGACTAGAGGATATACAAACATATAAAATGGCCATAGATACCAGATACAGTGTGAGAAGAGTCTGGGAGAAAGAGGAGAGTCTGAGGAGAGATATTAGGAGCAAATAGAGGCAAGACATTTATGGAACAAAGAAATGGGTTATCTGTGGACGATAATGTGTATATTTTCCCCAACTGGACTGGTAAGAAATGTATTCATGTTGGAACATTCACTTTACAAGCTAAGTGACATACGTGATTGAATGTATAAAATAAATTAAAATTAAAAATTTTAAAAAGAATAAAAAGTAAAAAAAAAAAAAAAATCCACTGGAGAGGTTCCTCCCTGATACATTCCTAGGACCAAAACAAATGGCCAAGGCCCCTTCAGGAAGGACAGTGTCCTTGTTCATGTGAAAAGTAGTTCTGTTTGATGTTCAGCCCGCTGTGCAGGCTGCGTACCAACTCCAAACCCTGTCTGTCCTGAAACACCGGTGTTATATCATAGAAGCAGGAAAAGGCAGACCCAATAGAGATATTTTCCCAACTTAAAAACTATCTCTGGGGGACTGGCAGATGGCATGATGGTTCCATTGCTGGACTCCCACATAGTCAATCGCAGTTCAAGTCCTGGTGGCTTAAACTCATGCCAGGCGCCTGTACGTGCATGCCCAAAGATCCTGAGAGGAGAATGGAGGACAAGGGATTGCGGTGAGAGTGATTGCTCACTTCCTGTCTCCCCATCTCTCTCTGTCTTTCCGGCAAGCGCATGCACTTCTAGAGCAAATACCTCTCAAAACAAACAAATAAACAAACAAACAATCTCTGACCCTAAGGATAGCCAATGGTCCCAGGCCCATCAAAGACTAAGCATTCAACACTTCCATTAAAGAAAGTTTATTTCTCCCTCAAGCCACCCCCACTGTTGGAATCTAGACAAGGTTGGAAAGTCACTGATGTGTCCTTCAGAGACTGTAAACAGGTGGGCTTACACTATCCCTTCTCCATTCTCCTCCTGGAGTCCTGGGCGTGCACACACACACTCTCAGTGTGATTTTCAAGCCACTGGGTCCAGGGAGTCCAGTGACATAACTGCTCCGCCATCTGCTGGCCCTGGCCCCAGGATTTTCTACTGAGATCTAGGATAGTCAAGAAACCTAGTAGATTAGTTATCCCTTTTCTGAGAACCTTGCATATATCCTTAACCACATCTGTGGACTCATTTTTCTGGAAAATGACAAGTTTTTACAGACAGAAAGGGTCCTATGGCCTATTTCTAATGACTAAGAGAAATGTAAAATCCTTGGAAACTTGAAACACAACATACCCTTTCACCCCTACACACACGCATACTGTGATTTTGCAAAAACATGATTCATTGGCTGTTGGATTCTGTTTATTTGCTGAACAAAGGCTGCTCCCTGCCTCTTTGTGTGATGGGCGTAATTACCAACATTATCCAAGTCTGCACATGCTATTTTCCTTCCACTCGCTCCAAGACTGGAACAACCACAAGAGAATTGACACCCCAGAAATGGAATGAACACGCCCCAAACACTGCTTCTGCATCTTTTCTGGCTGCCATCTAAAACACAGAGTTATAGTCCCTGACCTTCCCCGTCCTCAAACACATGTTTGTAGTTTATCATATATTGTGGCGGATATCATAGGGAGAGAGAGTGAGACGAATGTGAACTTTTAAAGACAGGTTGGTGTTCTTACCTGAATTAGGAATTTGAAGATCAAGTTCTGTGTTACAGGACTACCCAGGACCATCCATCTGCTCCAGATTCCTCTCCTGGTTGCTTAATAACGAGTACTTGTCAGTTTCTCTCCTCTGAGGATGAGTAGAAAAATGAAGGGGACTCTTTGCTTTCCTTCAGGTTTGTATTACTATTCCCATCTCAGCTAAAATCCATCCACATCTGTTCACAAATGATTCAGTGTTCTCTGAGGTTTGCCTTTACACAGACTTCACGGAGAGATTGAGAGGCTTCAGGATGACGAAGGTCTTAATGACACTGGATAACATGGGCACAGGCTGGAGCGTCAGGCAAGAGCAGCCTAAATAGACCTCCTGCGAAGGTTTGCAGCTGAGGCACCTGGGGAGAAAGATCATTGGTTGTCCACTTGAAGTTTTTGCTTTGTGAGTGCTAAGGCTTTATGGTCTCTGGGAGCCTTCAGCAAAGCTTTTTTGATGTGTTTGGTATCTAGCTAAAGGGCTAGGGCCTGTCTCTACTAAAAGGAATGAAAGCAACCTGGAGACACAGTTACCATGTTGCCAGAGCAGCTTACAACCATTATTCAGAAAACAGGTGACAGGTGTCAACAGAATGGCTTTGTAGAACACTAATCATTCCTAAGGGAGTTGCAGAAACATCTGGGATGAGATAAAACCAGGTCTGCCTAAAACACGTTGCCTTGTTACAGGAGTGGCCTCTCAAGGATTGGAAATTCCAGGATGATTCATTTCTCTGTGTTTCCATGTGGACTGGGAACTTGGGAAGACTTTAGCACAGCAGGACCTTGCAATTTCAACCAGACCTAAGAGGATTTGACGGACTTTCACAAACAGCCAGCGTTTCACAGAGTTCTTCTGAAAACATTGGTTCACCCAAGCATGGTTTGAGAGAGTCTAGAAGACACAAGCTACTGTGGCCATCTTTGTAAATGTGGCATTTACATGAGCTAAAAGAGAGCTACACCAAAGATCAAGGGTGTATAACTAACTGGACCTTCTGAGTAGGATGCTCATTGAGCAACCTGACGGGACAGTGAATGCAATATATCGTAGGTTGAGGAAAAGTCAGGCTGTGGGAGTAAGAAAAAGGATGCTGATCTGAGTAAGAATCTGAAGTTCTGCCTTTTATCTGAATATGCTCTTCTGGTTCTGCCCCTGGCCCCCCATTCAGAAAGGCAGTTGGGAGGGGCTCATGAGACAATTGACAATATCCTTGACACTTTGGTGACCGAGAGTAGGAGCAGAGTTTGACAAGGTTCACTCGCTCATCCCCCAAAAGAGAGACTAAAAAATATTTATCCAATTTATCAACAGAGAGGGAAGCTTGAGCCCCCCCCCCCTTGGGAAAGAAACTAAAATTACAGACTTCTTTCAAGGTTAAGGCACAAAAGTAAATGTTCTAGGAATGGAGAAAGTAAGAGAATGAGTTTTAAACAGACAGATCTGAATATGAAATTCAGATCTGCTTCCACTAGATATCTTCATTTCCACGTCAGTAAGGTGGGGATAATAATAACAAATATGCCTATCTTGTGCTGTGGTGCAGACCAACAGAGGCAATGCACAGTGTACTTAGCGCATCTTGCAGGAACTGCCTGCCTGGGCACCTTCATCCACGTCCAGCTCCTTGGGCCATGTCTTCCTGCGCTGCAGTGCCTTCGTGTGCTGCAGATTCTGGGAAGCTGGAAACCACTGCAGCTGGGATTCTGCAGGCAAACTAGGCTCGGGACAGTGATATGTACTCATGTGATGTGGAAACAAGAAGATGCCTAGCCGGGCTGCTTGAGCTTTCTGCAGGTAAGCATGGTCATGGGGATGTGAGGTTTTCTGCAGCAGTGCCCCATCATCCGGACTCCAGCTCCATGGGCTCAAGAGGCAGTTTGGGGGTTGGGGGTAGCAGTTTCATGCTAGGTTCCTGATTTCCGGATTGCAGCCATGGCGATGTGGGTCCTGGAACACAGCAGGTGCAGTGGCAGCTTTCTCAGCCTCTGCTTTCTGGTGGAACAGAGGTAGAAGCTTCCCTGCTGTGCTGATCTAAAAGCCCAGCTGAGGACTCTCTCAGTACATTTGCCATGACTTTGTGAGCACCCCTTTCCCCATCGGATATCTTCCTGCTTCAAAGACCAGTCCCTTCACTGAGCTCTGACAATTATGGACCTTACAGAGCACAGCATATACTGCCAAGGAAACCAGATTTCAGAACTGTACTCATAGGCCACCCCAACTTTGGCTCAAGCAGGCCCGGGGGCTGTTTGTGCCACCACTCTAGAGAGCACAAGCTACACACTGGCAGTGTCCACACGGTGCTGACTCTGCAGATGTGCAAAGTGGATGGACTGAGAAGCCCTGGTGGCCTCCATCTAGATTTCAAGGATGCTGTAGGGGCCAGCCCCGCAGTGCAGTGGTAAAGTGCGTAGAAAGCTGAATCCCACGTGGCCAACTGCAGTCTGAATCCTGGCTTGGAAAACATACTGAGTACAGGTACATGTGCACCCCAAATCCTGACAGAATGCAGAAATGGAAGAAAGGGGATTATGGGGTGACCACACCCCACTGAAGGTTTATCTTGTTCTCTCTTTCTCCTCTCTCGCTGGTGAGTACATATGCCCACTGGCAAAACAAAAGATGTCACAGAAAGTCTGGGACCAGGCAGAGACTTGTCACAGGGCAGAAACACTGCAGAGAGCCACTATCAGGACAATGTCAAGCGGAAATGTGTAACAGCAAGTACCCCTAAAGAGGCTGCGGGAGTGAGATAACCTAAGAGATGCCAAACAGGGCCAGCAGCATACAACTCTAGGCCAGGAAAGCTGCAGGCACAAGACATTAACCAATTAGAGCTGCCGGCTGGACCAAACCCAGGAAAAGTACTGGAGCAGGGCTGCCTGAGGGCCGAGTCCCTGTAACAGTATAGCCTGGATGCAGGACATGGAGTCAAAAATATTATCCTCTAGCTTTAAGGCTTAACATTGTTGGGTCAGAAGGTGGTGTGGAGGTCAAGGCACTGGATCCCACATGACTGGCTGCGCAGTTCAAGTCCCAGATTTGGTGGCTCGAAAAGACATGCCAGCCATGTGTTCATGCGTGCCAAAAATCCCGAGAGGAGAATGAGGAGAAGGGATGGCAGTGTGGCCATCACCCCGGGGATGATTTTTCACTTTCTTCCCTGTCTCTCACTGGCAAGTGCATATGCCCTACACACACACATACACACACACACACACACACATATATAATATATATTATATATATATAATATACATATTATATATATATAATATGTATATTATATATATAAAATATATATTATATATATATATATATAGAGAGAGAGAGAGAGAGAGCGAGACATAACATTGTTTCCCTGGTGTGTTCTGTACTCTTATAACTAGTGACCTCTGTTTTCTTGCCTATTTCTCTTTTGGGGGTTGAAAATATCTATCCTATACCTGTCCCACCATTGCATTTTCAAAGCATGATGTTTGTTTTTGTTTCACAGGCTCACAGCTAGCAGAGATTTGCCTCAGGATTAATTGTGTATTGAGTGTCACCCACATCTGAGTCAGATGAGACTCGACTTCAGACTTTTGAGTTGACGCTGGAAATAGTTAAGACTCTTGGGGTTATTGAGATGGAATCAATGTATTTCACATGTAAGAAGAGCATGCATTTTGGGGCCTGGGACAGAATGTCAAGCTTTGTATGTGTTCCCCAATTTCGTGTGTTGGAAACAATGCAAGTGTTGGGAGGAGAGCCCTTTAAGAAGTAAGTAGGTCATGAGGGCTCTGCTCTCATGAATGGATTAATGTTGTTATCTCTGGAATGGGTTCATTGTTGAGAGGGTGGCTTTCTGATGAGAGGATAAGTTTGGCCCCTTCTTTCTCTCCCCTCTGTGGTACTTCTGCGACGTTACGACACCACAAGAAGACCCTCACCAGATGTGCCTCTTTCATCTTGGACTTCCCAGCCTCCAGAACCAAGGGCCACATTTCTGATTATTATAAATCACCTGAGCTGTGGTACTTATTCTGTTATAGTGACACAGAATAGACCAAATCACCATGGAAGCTCGTCTGCTTTCTATAAGAGGCAGCTTTTACAGGCTTAAAACAAGAAACCAAATATTACTCCTAAATTATTAATCATCATGTTTTTAGCCTACTTTGATCTTCTATGAGCAAGGGGAAGTTTTGCCAGATAAAACCCTAAGGAATTTTTTGGAATAATAGGCCCTAAAATCATGTTAATTTTAGGTGATATGTCTTTGTAACTTTAATATGTTGCTCAAATGACTCATCCAGCCTTGTATTATAATTGTAGGTCCATCTTAGGAACTTCCAGGGCATGGGGTCTTAGTCATCGATGTTTTTTAGCACCCAGTCATATAGTAGGAAGTTTAAATGAATGAATGAATGAGTGAGTGAATGAGTATAGGTTCTTTAAGGATTAAAGCAGTGGCTTTTGGGCAGCCCCATAACCTAGTGGTTAAGGGAGTCAGATCCTACATGGCTGATCACACTTCAAACCCTGGCCTCAGTGGCTTAAAAATCATGCTAAGCACATATGCATGCATGCCGCAAATGCTCAAAGAATGGAGAAATTGGAGAAAAGGGATTGCAATCCAAGCCGCACTGTGTGGTGCTTTCCCTCTTTCTATTCCATCTCTCTCTGGCAAGTGCATGTACCTTCAACAATTACAAAAACAGAAAAGTAGATCTTTTTATTTTATATTTAAGTAAGCCCTTCAAATACAAATACTTACATAAACTTTCCTAATGGACTGTTATTCATCCTTAAAAAAGAAAGAAATTCTCACATGTACAAAAATGTGAATGAATCTGGAAGACATTATGCTGAGTGAAATAAGCTAGACAGGAAAAGACAAATATTGTATGATTCTATTTGTATGAGCTCTTTAGAGCAGTCAAACTCATAGAGACAGAAAGTACAATGGTGATTTCTAGGGGCTAAGCTAGAAAGAAGGGTAGACAGGGTATTGTTAGATATAGAGTTTCAGTTTTGCAAGCTGAAAAAAATTCCACAGATTGGTTGAACAACAATATGAATATACTTAACACTTCTGAACTGTACACCTAGAAATGACCAGATGGTAAATGCTACGTTATGCATATTTTATCACATTTCAAAAAATCCTTAATGGATTAAAGGGTTTACTGAGAGACTGCATTTCCCTTCTGAGTCTCTTGACAACGCCACAAATATTATTGAAACCACAACTGAAATTCACACAGCCCATGATTCCATTTGTTCAGATTAGGTGGAAAAACATTTTGGCAAGAACTGAACTTGACCTGGGCAATTCTCATTACTAACTCTAAGGGTTATGACTAAAGCGAAGGATTTCTGAACGAGAAGAAAATCTTAGAAAGATGCTGGGCAGCATGCTGCAAAGCGATTCTTACACAACAGGAATTTTTCTGATGTATTTTTTAACTAGCCCACCTACCATGCCCAGGAGTCTCCATCAGCAAATCTTGAAAGACAAAGGATTTCCTCCTCTTATCTCCTAACCAAATGGTCGACTGATAAGCTGATACTATCCATTTTTGCAACACATAGTATACATTTCCTTAGCTAAAACAGATTAGTAACTCTGACATAATGAACAAAGGACCACATTAGGGATTTATCTGGAATTTGGTAAAACACTACCTAAAGAGAATGACATTAATTCCAGGGCTTATTTGAGGCTTAATGTTCAAAAACTACTAAGCTATTAATTAGATGAAATGAGACGCTTTTATAGATAATACACAATGCACATCACTCTGGTATAACAATATTATGTATGCATTATGGCCTGGTATATAGGTGAGATACACATACCACATGCCTTCTGGTGTATACTGTAATATATGTACTATATGTGGAAAACAAATACTGACTACAATTCCTGAGTATGTTATGTATGTATTTGGACCTGGTGTGTATGCGGTATTTACACTACATACCACTCTGGTATATGTATCATGACCTGGTGTATATGCGCTACACACTGCATACCATTCTGGTATATGTTCTGTTCATTATAACTCTGAGGACTTATATTTTGGAAACTACCATGATTGGCAAAATTAGTCAAGGTCAATATCAAAATGACAAAGAGAACAAAGAGTAGTCGGGTAAACATTAGAAAATGATACCAGATATATTTTTGAAACATAGTTAAGTTTGAGAAAGTATCTATTCTTTTTCATTCATTTATTTTACTGAATTCTTTTTTTTTTTTTTTTTTTGGTGAGGTTTTTTTTGCTATAGGGCACGTGCGCTCGCCAGACAGACAGAGAGAGACAGAGAGACAGAAAGCGAGAAATCACCCCCCAGGGGGGATGGTCACGCCACAATCCCTTCTCCTCCATTCTCCTCTCGGGATCTTGGGCACGCACGCACACACGCCCGGCGTGAGTTTTAAGCCACTGGGTCTGGGATGCAAACCGCGGTCGACTACGTGGGAGTCCAGCGACATAGCCATTACGCTAACTGCTGGTTCCCCTGAATTCTTTATGTAGAAATGTAACACATGCATAGAAGAAAATGGAACTGTGTAAAGGTAGCTAATAATTTCCTTTTCCATGCTCCAGTCCCAGTATGCTGAGATAACCAATGTTAACAGGTTTTTTTTTTATTTTCTTTATTCATAATAGTGCATTTGTGAGCACACATAAGAGTGCATAAGTGAGAGAGAGAGAGAGACAGATACAGAGAGAGATGCACCCTCCACAGGGTGTAGTCACACCACAATCCCTTCCTCCAGTCTTCCAACCAGTCAGACCCTGGGCACTTGTGCATCTGCCTGGTGTGTTTCAGGCTGACAAGGCTGGATATATATTGGGTTGTCGGGAAAGTCATGATGCATTTTTGCATAGGAAAATATGTTATGACTTTCTCAATAACCTAATAGGATAAGAGTTTATAGCTTATAGGATTTTGCTCAGCAAAACTACTGTAATCATTACTCGCTAACTTGGTTTATATCATTTAATAACAATACTGCAGATTTCCCTTCACTTTAGTACCTAGCGATGTAATGCAATCCTTTCCAAAAGATGGATCATTTTCAATAGCAGAAATGATCATTCATTATGATAATTCATTTAATCATTCAGATTTTTTTCAAGTAAATTCCGTCATGAACAACACTGAAGTAACATCTGTATAAATCCTTACTTACTGTTGATTTGATTTTTGTAGGCTAAAAAATGGACTTGCTGGGTCAAAGGGTATGTATTATTAAATTTAATAGATACCACTACATTACTTTTTAGAAAGACTGTAACCACTTAATCCTCCATCAGCACTGAATAGAACGTCCATTTCCCCCCACCCTAGCCAATACTGGGTGTTATAAATCTCCCAAATGTTTGCCAATTTCATAGGCAGAAATTGGAATCTCCATCATTTGATTTCCATCTACCTGACTGCTAGGGAGTTTGAGCATCTTTTCATATTTTATTGACAGTTTACATTTCTTTTTCTGTGAAGTGCCTTTTCATAGCTTTGTCTAATTTACTCTCAGGTTGTTTGTCTTTCCTGTAACAGTATGCAGGTGCTCAGTTTATTAGGGATATAACCCTTTGTCTATCTTATGTGTAGCAAATGGCTTTCTCCATATTTGGGGGGGCATGCATAAATCTTTATATTTATATAGACAAACCTGTAATTCGTTTCCTTTTATAAATGGCTTTTGGATTTCTCTTTCAAAGAAACTTCAGAATCTGCCCAGTGGTATGATTTTATCTATATTTAGGTTTTCTTTTATATTCTCTAGTAATGTTTAGTAATTTTCTTCATTTAGGTCTCTGACTCATCTCATTTCGTTTATTCCTGGGCCTTTATGATTTGTCTCACAGTTGTGAATAGCGTCTCTTTTTCCTGCTCCAGTTTCTGGTGTTGGAAAATGCATTTGGAGGCAGTACATTGCAGTAGTAAAGGCCAGGAACTCTGGACTAAAATCCCAGACCCTCTACCTCCTGGTCCCATGTACTTAGGAGAGCTAACTCCTAAGTTAAATTTCCTTGCATGTAATGTGGGGTTAACAATAGTCTACTTCTTTATTTTTTAAGTATTTTTTTCATTTATTTATTTATTTATTTATTTATTTATTTATTTATTTATTTTTACACAACAGAAAGAAAGAGACAGAGAGACAACCATCCCCAGCAGGATCCTCATGCCATGACCCACCCCATCTCAGGTGGCCCAGAACACAGCATGCACATATGCACCCAACATGCTCAGGGAGATCCCCCAAGTCAAGGACCCAGGGCCTTTCCTGTGTGGCTCCAGTTGTGTTTCCACTGTACCACCTGGCTCCTATAGAGTACTTCTTAAATTTGTTGTAGGGATTAAATGAGAGAGTAACATCACATGGGTAGCACAGACGCTAGAATGGAGTGGTTGTTAAAGAGTAGCTAAGACAACAGCTAACAATTATGACAAGGGGATAACGTAACCTTATTCAGACACCTTACCTGTCTTATTGCTTTTGACCTTCATGTTTTTTTTTTCTTTTTAATTTTGCTATAGGGAGCATGTGCTCATCAAAGAGAGACAGAGAGAGAGAGAGAGAGAGAGAGAGAGGAAAAGAGGGGAAGGGAGAAAATACCCCCCAAAGGAGATGGCCACACCACAATCCCTACTCTTCCACTCTTCTTTTGAGATTTTGGACACATATGCACATGTGCCTGGAGTGTTTTTCAAGCTGCTAGATCTGGGATTCGAGCTGCACAATTGGCCATGTAGGATCCAGGCACCTTAACCACCACACCACCAGCTGGCCCTGACTTGGCTTTTTTTTAATGTAGAAAAGTATATGCTCTCTTAATAGTGATGATTCATCTTTTTCATTCCAGTGTTTACATATTTCCTTCCTTTTTTTAGAGAGATTTTTGCTATAAGGAGAGTGTGCTCACCAGAGAGAGACAGAGAGGAGACAGAGAGACAATGAGAAATAAACCCCCAAGGGGGATGGCCATGCCACAATACCTTCTCCATTCTCCTCCTGGAATTTTGAGCATGCATGCACACGTGCCCAGTGTGAGTTTCAAATCACCAGGTCTGGGACTCAAATCATGGGTAGCCATGTGGGAGTCCAGCTACATAACCATTATGCCATCTGCTGGTCGCCATATTTATATCTTTTATTGTCTAATTAAACTGACTAAGCCCCACATTATAGTGTTGAATATGAGAAAAGTGAGCCAGATTCTGTGTCTTTGTCCTGACTCTAATGTAAATGCTTCTGCTTTTTCCAACTGTAATGGTCAGTATATGTTGCTAGCACACAGTCATTTCTTATTTGCATGAAGTTATTTATAAGATTCTATTATTATTATTTCTATTATTATTGTCCCCTTTTCATTTATAGTAATAATTATAAATTTTCCTCTCATTCTTGACAAAGGTTTTGTATTCTATTGTTGTTTTTAAGAACCAACATTTGACTTGGGTGACCACATTTTTATATATTTGTTTTCTGCTCTAATCTTTATTTAATTTCCTTCTTCCTCCTTTCTCTGGGTTTGTTATTTATTTACTCTTGAGTTGGGTCTTCAGCCCACTAATTTTTCAGAATTATTTTATTTAACTTTATTTATTTATTTTAATTTGACCATAGAGTGACACAGAGAGAGAAAGAGTGAGAGAGCACGCTGCCAGGTCCAGGTCTCGAACCACAGTTGACCATATGGGAATCCAGCGCCCTTATCCACCATGCCATCTGCCAGCCCCAAGCCCACTAATTTTTCAATCTTGGTTTCTTTTGTATTGGTTGTATTACTTATTCCTTTCTTATTCCTTTCTTAGTTTAAAATCATATATAGATACTTTAATTAAGTCTAGAGTTAATAATAATTTCTATATTCACCACTCTTATATTTTAAAGTTCATTGCCTAGTTTTTAGTTGCAATTTATAGCAAGTAGATTTATTTACCCATATTTTTACCAGTTTGTTTGATCACTATTCAGTCTTTTTTCTTTTATTTTTATTGAGATACAATTTAATGCCCTATAATCCACTAAAATGTATAGTGATTTTTGTAAACTCAGAGTTGCAAAACCATCACTATCATCTTTTTATAATATTTTATTATACCTCCAGGAAAATACTGTACACGTTAGTAGTTACCCTCCTATTTCACTCAAACCTCTCAGTCCTAAGCAGCCACTGTCTCTAGGTTTGTCTATTCTATACATTGTATATTTTTCTATATTTTTCTACACAAAATGTGTCATGACTTGTCTAACAGGCCAACTCAGTGTACACACACACACACACACACACACACACACACTGAGAGAGAATCACATATGTGGTCTTTTTTTTTTCTTTTTTTGAGAGGTTTTCGCTATAGGGCGTGTGCGCTCGCCAGACAGACAGAGAGAGACAGAGAGACAGAAAGCAGGAAATCACCCCCCAGGGGGGATGGTCACGCCGCAATCCCTTCTCCTCCATTCTCCTCTCGGGATCTTGGGCACGCACGCACACACGCCCGGCGTGAGTTTAAGCCACCGGGTCCGGGACACAAACCGGTCGACTACGTGGGAGTCCAGCGACATAGCCATCACGCTAACTGCTGGTTCATGCATATGTGGTCTTTTGTGGCTAGCTTCTTTTACTTTGCATAATGTCAAGTTCATCTGTGTTGCCATGTATCAGTATTGAATTCCTTTTCACTATCAACTATTTCATTCTATAAATATATCAACTTTTATTTATCCATTCATCAGTTGACAGGCATTTGATTTGTTTCCGTATTTTGGCTATTATAAATACTTCTTCTATAAACATTCATATACAAGTTTTATTTAGGTATTTTTTCTTTCAGTTTTCTTGGGTATTGCCCCAGGGAGAATTTCTGGTTAATACAGTAGCTCTGTATTTAACCTTTGAGAACTGCCAGGCTGCATTTCCAATATTACTACGCCATTTTACATCCCCATCAGCAGCCTACAAGGGTTCCAGTTTCCCCACATCTTCACCCACACTTGTATCTGTCTTGTTTATAGTTTTCATAATGAGTTTGAAGTGACAACTCAATGTCACTGTCTGCTCTTGTTCACAATTCTTCCAGAAGTAGATTCATTAAAAATCCACTGAGGCCCAGCCACAGTGACACAGGCAGCAGGATACTTCAGCACAGGAGCTTTATGGGAAGGCTCTGGGCCCAGTTTCCAGGTTGACCTAAACACACCAGCCCACTTGCAGGGTGTGCCCATTGTCCTCACTGACCAGAAGGTTGGGGGAGGTGGTCATAGCAAAACCCCGTTGGATGTCCCTGACTCCCTCTTTCTCTCTTTCATGAAGAAGGAAGAAAGAAGAAAGAAAGAAGAAAAGGAAAAGAAGAAAGAAAAAGAGAAAGGAAGGAAAAAGAAAGAAACATTTTTTTAAAAATGCCATCAAACCAAATCAGCTAACAGTGCGATCTTCCAGTTTTCAAGGTGCTGTATTTTTATACTGCCATGGTTCATATTAGAACTCAACTGGTGCAAACATCTGCATTGCTTTTTCCTGTCTCTCTGGCTTCATGATCTCTATTGAAAAATCTGCTATGTAACGCTCCTTTGACGATATCTTGCCTTCTCTATGATTAATTTTAGGTTTCTTTTTGTTGTTGTTGCTCTCTGCAGTATATTTAAATTACAAAGCATTGATGTACTTTAATTTATAATACTTAGTAGGATTTATGCTGCCTATATCTGAAAATTCACATTGTTCATGAACTTTAGGAAATTATCAGCCATACCCCATGTTAAAGCCTCCACCTCATTATTTCTGTTCTGTTCTCCAGAAATGCCACTGGGCAAATTTTGACCTCTCAAAGCCACTCACTTAATCCTTCACTTCTTTATACCTACCATGCCTTCTGAATAATAGCCTTATGTTTGTTTGTTTGTTTTTTTCATTTTACCAATTCAATTATGTCTACTCTGTGTTTAATCTATTGCTTAAGTTTTTTGTATTTATGACTATATTTTCAAATATGGCTGGAATCTTTCTTTTTCAATGTTTTTCTTGTCCTGTGTATTAATCCCTTTTTAATAGTTTCATCTATTTTAAACATACATAATTCAGAGTGTATTTTGCTAATTCTAGGATCTGAATTACTTGGAGGTATAAATCTGCAATGTTTGTTTTTTATGTTAGTCACTTAAAGAATTTTTTCCTACTGTGTTTTGTAATATTGAGCTAAGAGGCCTCAAATAACCAAAGCCAAAAATATTTAACAAAAAAGTGGTGATTGTTTAGTAATACATCTGTGGTGTTCTGGTAAAATAAATACCAAGAAAAAAAACACTCTAAACTTGGGTTGCGAAAACTGCCCCAGATAAATACATCATTCCTTTTTATTTAAAAAAAAAAAATTGTCAGAGGGTGTGTAGGCTCACCAGAGCGAGACAGTGAGAGATGAAGAGAAAAAGAGGAAAAGTGAGAATTAATCCCCCATGGAGTATGGCCATACCACAATCCCTTCGCCTCCATCTCTCCTTCTGTCAGGATTTGGAGCACTCATGCACACAAGCCCATGTTTTTCTCAAGCCACTGGGTCCAGAATTCAAACCATGGTCAGCCATGTGGGATCCAGCCACCTTAACTACCATGTTACAGACTAGCCCAACATGTCACTCTTGAGTCTCTTCTTTTTCTTATCTCTCATACCTAATTTTCCCCAAGACCTGAATGATCACTATAACCACCTCCTTGTCTCCCTGCTACTCTGACCCTTGTCCAAACCATTCTGTACTCACAATCAGAGTGATCTTTCAAAATCACCTATCACACCATGTGACTCCCTTCATTAAGAACCTTCAATGCCTACCACCACTCTTAACACAAAATCCCAACTCTGCCAGGTGTGCAAGACCATGTGTGATCTGCCTCCTCCCATACTCTACCTTCTTCTCCACCATGTCCCCCACCATTCACGTGGCTCCTTTACCTTCCACGAAGCCAAAACCACGAGGGGGGCCTTGATTAGGATGCAGCGTGACAGAGGAAGGGAGAGGGGAGTGATGAAGAAATCCTACTGATATCAAGACACTAGATCAAATCTTGCCTAAGTCTGCTTTATCTTTGAGCTTTGCAATAAAGTCTCATTTTCCTTCTGCATTCCTTTCTTATCAGCAACTACCCTTACACCCAGGCATTTTTTGGTAAGTTGAAATCTTGATTTGCAAAGAATTTTCTTGTTACTTTATTAATCATCCCCCAGAGACTTTCAGAAAAATGTTACAGCCAAAATCCGAGTTAAGCCATCTTTACAGAGACCCTTAATTCTATTGCAGGGTCCAGAAAAAGTTGAGAAAGAAAGGCTAAATCTTTTCTAGTTTTTTTAGTTTTCTTTTCCTTTTTTTTTTTTTTTTTTTTTTGGAGAGGTTTTTGCTATAGGGCGTGTGCACTCGCCAGACAGACAGAGACAGACAGAGAGACAGGAAGCGAGAAATCACCCCCGGGGGGATGGCCACGCCACAATCCCTTCTCCTCCATTCTCCTCTTGGGATCTTGGGCATGCACGCACACGCATCCGGCGTGAGTTTAAGCCACCGGGTCCAGGACTCGAACCACGGTCGACTACATGGGAGTCCAGCGACATAGCCATTACACCAACTGCTGGTCCCCTAAATCTTTTCTTAATACATTCTTGGAGAACTCATATGTCCCAATATTTAGGAAACAAACAAATATGATGTTACGGAATTTAATGGGGTCGTAATTCTCTCACTTTGTTCACCACATCTTCTGATGGGCTATGTGCTTTTTTTCTACCCTCCACCAGGATATTCACTGTTAATTAATTTGGTGCCATTTAACAAATATTAAACACTCTCCCTTCAGAATTCTATCCAGCATTAATTTATAGGTGACTGAAACTATTGGTAAGATCATTTTTAATGTCCTTTAAACTTTCTGAAAATGTCTAAATACTTATCATATTCTCTTAATTCAAATCAGAGAAAAGGCATGAAAAGAATGAAGTTTATCATATTCAACAATGAAAACCAATGGTTATCTGTATCTTCCAGTTTACAAGATTGTTTAAATATATGATATTGTGTTACATTCTAAGACAATGCTGCAGTTCTGCAATGTGTGTATTATTTTTTTTCTTGTTTTTTTTTTTTTCTTTTTTTTGGAGAGGTTTTTGCTATAGGGCGCATGCGCTCGCCAGACAGACAGAGAGATAGAAAGCAGGAAATCACCCCCCAGGGGGGATGGCCACGCCGCAATCCCTTCTCCTCCATTCTCCTCTCGGGATCTTGGGCACGCACGCACACGCGCCCGGCGTGAGTTTAAGCCGCCGGGTCCGGGACTCGAACCGCGGTCGACTACGTGGGAGTCCAGCGACATAGCCATTACGCTAACTGCTGGTCCCGCAATGTGTGTATTATTAATATCATCCCAGTTTTACAGCTGATTGGACAAAAATTAGAGAAAGGAACAATTATTAAGCAACTGCTCTGTGCAAAGCATTGTCACATAAGGAGTTTAAATGTGTCATCTGCTTTAATCATCTCAAAAGGTTGAGTGTCTTCAGCATATCACACACTAATTGCCAGAGGCAGAAAACAAGTCTGATCTATAGAACTTTCTCTGTGCAACTTGGCGTCTTCGACTCAGCATCCATAGAGGACTCTTTTCAGTACAAGTCTATAGGCTAAAAATGATTTATTCTTCAGACACTTATTGCTCTCTCCCTCTCTCTCTCTTTTTGTTAAGGTTTTTGACATAGGGTGCATACACTCACTGGAGAGTGACAGAGAGAGAGAGAGTAAAGGGAAAGTGAGAAATCACCCCAAAAGGGGGATGGTCAAGCCACCATTCCTTCTCCTTTATTCTCCTCCTGGGATTTTGGGCACTGCACCCAGCATGAGTCTTAAGCCACCAGATCCGGGACTTGAACCACCATTGACCATGTGGGAGTCCAGCACTTTAACCACTACACCACCTGCTAGTCCCACTTTCTCTCTCTTTTTATAGCAACCACTGACTTCTCTGTCTTGTGTCCTTAACTTAATGTGATTGGCATTTCATTATTTTCAAGTGACAGAAGGATCAGCTCCCAAGACAACGAAGTTTGGACAAAGTAAGCAGTTCCTAGGATGAAATTACACACTAATAACAGATCTTCCCATTAGAATTCAGTATTATAGCCTTGGGCATAGATCCTATTTTAGCTACATCTTCTGTGTAAGACGGAAATACTTTTTTGGTGATGCTAATACTGTCCCTTGAGCTAAAGTAAAACATATGCGATAGAGATGCTTGTATAATAAAAGCACGATCTGAGAATCTTAAGATGGAGTTTGAAATTTAAAGTGAGACTCATTAATTCTCAGGTAAAACAGCCATGCAGTGCTATCCTTCTCCAGCTGCCCTCCAGCCTGAGAGTCTCCTTATCCTCTTATCCTTATTTACTTTTCTCCATAAGTTATCTGATCTGCGTGTATTTTGTCTCCGCCACAAGAATGTCTGCTCCCTGAAGCCAGAGATTTTGCTGCTTTTCCTCATTGCTTCATCCCCAGCAACTATGTAGAAGGTATTTGGCACATAAGAGCTATGAGGACGAATCATACGAAGGCAGGGGATGTCCACTAGAAAAAAGAGACAAAACTGCAAAGACAAAAATTAGACATGGGGCTAGCTGGTGGCATGATGTTTAAGATGAATGGACTCCACATGGCTGAGTCTCAGACCCAGTGGCTTCAAATACACGCTAAGTGCATATATGCAAAATCCTTGAGAACGGAGAAGAGGTTGCAGAGCAACTATGTCCCATAGGGGCGCAGCCTCACTTTCTCTCTTTTTAACAAGCACATATGCCCTATAGCAAATTAAAAATTTAAAAATTAGACATGGGCTGCATCAATGTCAATAGCCTAGTTTTGATACCACTTGATAGTTTTACATTATTTAACCATTGAGGAAATGGAGTGATGGGTACACCGACTTTCTCTGCATTATTTCTTACAACTGTGTGTGAATCTAAACTTTAAAAATAACAAGTTTAATTAAAAATAAATAACTCAAAAATTAAACATGTAAGAGAATATCTATTTAGAATGAGAAAAGATATCACAACAAATTAAATAATAGGAACCTGGCAAATGCTACTTGTATCACAACATCCACAAAAATATTTCTAGAATTAACTCCCTGGCATGCCTCTGTCACTTTTTCCCACATTTTTGCCCGTGTGCACGTTGGTCATGTCCTCATGCAATAATGACTGTTAATACTTACTGAAAAGAGCATAGGAAAATAATCTTTCTTTTACCTCTGTTGATTGAACTTATTAATAGTTAGGAAGGCTTTTCTCAATGTAGCAAATCATTCTTGGCAATATCATGTCAATGTCTGTGTTCTTGTCAAATTTGTAAAAAATACCTATTTCTCGCATGTGTGAGCTGTTAAGACTATAGGCATTTCAAGTAGTCTGTATTCTCCCTGATCCCATTTTTTGCAATTGCAATTTCTGATTTACATCTCATCATTGTATGATGACTTATCTTATGTACCCTTTAAATCAGAGGACCTCATTAACCAGTTTGTCATTGATGTATTTATGCAAAGCCTTATGTGTTTCTATGTCAAAATTTCATGTCAAATGAAGAAAAAAGGCTTTGAGCAAGGTCATTTTAGGACGAGGGATAGCATAGGGTCTATGGTGTATTAGAAGAGTGGCAGAGGATGATTAGCCAGACGTGTGGAAGCTAGGAGGGTAGGTAGGATTAGCATCAGGTGCTGATGAGGGTCCAGGGTACTTGAAAGATTTCTCTAAATTAAAGAATCCAAGGCTGCTTATGGATCACCAAACAAGTGGCAAATAATAGAGTAGAATGGATCGTTAGCCATAGATTGACCTGCCTTGAATCTTCAATAGGAATAACTTCACAGCACACATAAACGTATCCTACTAAACTCAAATGCAAGGAACTTCACCTCAACTTTCTCCCTTGCCAAATCTCAAATTTCCCTGGTGGTTTTTCAGCCTCATTCGATGCAAGAAGAAGTGGTACGACAGAATGGAAGTCAGAAAAAAAAGTAATAGTTGTCTTAACCAACAGTAGTTAATATGTGTTACTTTGCCAACTGTCCAAAATCATGTGAGCATGCAATTGCATTGCCAGGACTGCTTCTGGGAAATTAGAAGATAGGCAAAGGAGATACCTAGAAGCTTAAGCATCAGCTTCATGGTAAATCTGCTTTGTATCGCCTTAGTAAATATTTACTGAATAAACTAATGAATATATATTCAAGTGCTTGGGTTTAAGGTCTAAGCCTCAAACCATAAGCACATCCTAGAAGAAGAGACACAATAATTGAAAATGATCTGTTGATGATAATACATATGATAATATCTTTGACTGGATTAATGGACAGTGTTTCTAGACTGGGAAGATTCAGTTTGTATGCTGTAATGATATACTGTGATTGAATGTAAAATAAATAAATTAATAAATAAAAACCAAAAATAATAATAGAATAAAATTAAAAAGGAAAACCATTTTTCTGGGGGAAAAAGAGTACTTCTGATTAACACACTTAATTTTTTCTTTTTTTTTTTTTGGAGGGATTTTTGCTATAAGGCATGTGTGCTCACTGGGGAGAGAGAGAGAAACAGGAAGTGAGAAATCACTTACCCCGGGGGATTGGCCATGCTGCAATCCTCTCTCCTCCATTCTCCTCTCTGGATTTTAGGTACACACTTACATGTGCCTGGTGTAAGTTTCAAGCCTCCAGGTCCAGGACTGGAATTGCAGTCAACCATGTGGGAGTCCAGCAATGTAACCACTATGCCATCTGCTGGTCCCATACACAAGTAATTTTTAAAGAAGGCCAAGAAACACAGAATAAGAGGTTATCATCAGAACACATGAAAGGCATGAATAACTGGGAGGAAAAAAAACAAACAAACAAACAAAAAAAAACCCTCCTGGTGCGAGAAATTACAGTATGAGTCTAATCCGGACTGAACTGACACAAGCTACCTCAGGAGCCATGGAGGGGAACTTCAGCTTCTCCAGAATCAAAAGGGCATACTCGGGACCAGCATTTAGCGTAATGGCTATGTCGCTGGACTCCCACGTAGTCGACCGCGGTTCGAGTCCCGGACCCAGCGGCTTAAACTCACGCCGGGCGCGTGTGCGTGCGTGCCCAAGATCCCGAGAGGAGAATGGAGGAGAAGGGATTGCGGCGTGGCCATCCCCCCTGGGGGGTGATTTCCTGCTTTCTATCTCTCTGTCTCTCTCTGTCTGTCTGGCGAGCGCATGCGCCCTATAGCAAAAACCTCTCCAAAAAAAAAAAAAAAGAAAAAAGAAAAAAAGAAAAAAAAAAAGGCATACTCAAAAAACAAAACAAAACAAAAAAAGTCTTTGAAAATTAAAAGGATAAATTCATTAAAATGCTTATATTCAGCACTTGATAATGTTGAATGACTAAATAAAAAGAACAAAGATGGAAAAATTATTTCAAAGTGAGATAGTCCCACTTGCCTTTTCCCAATCCTATTAAGGATGAAAGTGATCCCGAAAAACCAGTCATATCATCTCAAAGGAACCCCCAGGCTTGCTTGCAAATGACATTCTTCTGAACTTCCTTGGGAACAGAAAAGAATGGCCTGTGAACCACTCTGCCCCGAAGAAGGGTGTTTCTACAGGGCTGGGATGTTATCTGCCTTTTCTCTGTTCCATTTCATTTTGGGATAGGAGATTGGCACAAAGACAAATCACAAGCATATCCAATGAAAGTAAAACCCAAGAACTGGACCCCCTGTGGGAATCAACACAGACCAGCCATGTGAAACCAGAAAAGCGAAAGCTATTTGTTCAGAACATGTTGTAGCAAGGAAGCCAGCCATAATCACTTGTGTTTGGCAAAGATTCAAAGGCAAAGGAGTGAGAGAGTCTTTGAGTAGAAGACAGAGGTGTCTTCAGGTGTCCCTGATGGGAGGCCACTGACCTGGGGAAGCTGGAGGTGGCTGGCTAGGAGCAGGGCAAGATGGGTTAGGGGACAGATTTGCATTTCTCTGGTTCATCCTAAACTGGAAGCAGGGACAAAAACGAGGAGAGCTGTCAGTTATTGATCTAATCCTGACCATTTAGGGCTAATTACTACAGAAGTTATTGTTTAGATTCCTGGATTGTTACTAGAGTTAACAGTCTGACTTCCTGCAAGTCTGACTTACTGAGGGCTGGCTTCCTGGGCTGATTATTATAAATAAGGGGTTAGTTTCCTAAGCAGGTTGCCGCAGGATATGGGTAAGAGTTCTACTTTTTAAAAAATGTATTCACTAATTTCTTTCATGAGAGAGAGACAGAGAAAGAGATACAGGCACCCTACCACCCCCAACAGGGTCTTCACACCACAATCCACCCTCAGCCAGCCAGATCACAGGCACATGCACATGTACCCAGCATGTTCAAAGAGGTCCTAGGACATAAACCCAGGACCCTTCCCACGTCGCTCCAGTGTGTTAAGATTGCACCCCCACCAGATCCCAAGAGTTCTATTTTTTTTTTTTAGAGGTTTTTGCTATAGGGCACATGCGCTCACCAGACAGACAGAGAGAGACAGAGAGATAGAAAGTGAGAAATCAGCCCCCATGGGGGATGGCCACGCCGCAATCCCCTCTCCTTCATTCTCCTCTCAGGATCTTGGGCACGCATGCACACGCGCCCGGCATGAGTTTTAAGCCACCAGGTCCGGGACGCGAACCGCGGTCGACTACGTAGGAGTCCAGCGACATAGCCATCACGCTAACTGCTGGTCCCCCAAGAGTTCTATTTTTATGTGTGGTTCAGCTTTGCGCATTTGTATATTCTGTCTCCCACACGCCATTTAGTGTCAAATGAAGAAGCTGTGTCAGATGAGTGTATTTCTTTCTGCAGATACAGGAAAATGTGAGAGAGTATGTCATTGGCGTTGGTTGTTTTTCTTAGGAAACAATTGTTAACAGCGCCATAGCAGGAGAGCTTGTTACAGGGTAAGCAGAAGTGCAGGGCTCAAGCGGCATGCACCTCATCAGTGGTAATAAGAGGCATGTGGTTAAGTGCCCACACACTGGGCTAGAAACTTCTCCGATGTTTAAAACATAAAAAAGCACAAAGAAGATTCAGTTCACATTGAGCCTGCTCAATGCACCCTGATCTCGCACCTTAAGGAAAAAGAAATGGGTCTATTGCTGCAGTAAGGTCTTGAGGTCACTATTTCGAGCTACACATCATAACATTGACCAGGGCAATGGCCTCAGAAGTGCCTCCAGTGTGTTGCTTACAGAAAACACTCTCTCTCTCTCTCTCTCTCTCTCTCTTTTTTTTTTTTTTTTTTTTGTCATTTGAGCCAATTATTTAAGGCAAAACTGTCTTTCACATTAAAAACCCAGTGGACAACTTGTAAGCATCAAATAAATTGCACTGGGGGTCCATTCTCAGCCTCTGTGATATAAAACCACCATTACTTGCTCCACTAGCTCTCAGGAAACAAACAAAAAGTTTGCATTATTCTACATTCCCCACACAAATAGCTGAAACTCACGGGCATTTAGAAAATGCTGTTTGGTCTTTCAATATTTGCAGCTCCTGTGGGCTCCATGAAATGAAGTGAGTGGGTGTGACACACTTGGGTCACTCAGATGCTGGTGGAATGATTGTCCCCCCAGCCCAGGTAGGGTAGGGTAAGCAGGGAGACTCCTAGCAGTAGTGACTGACCATTTTTCTCTCCTTCTAGAATGGGCCAATCTATTAGCTAAATCCTTGGTTTCTCTGAAAAGAGCAGTCAATGTAAGAGCAAAGATTGAACTTGAAAGAGAAAGAACCTCAGGACCAGCAGTTAGCGTAATGGCTATGTCGCTGCACTCCCATGTAGTTGACCACGGTTCGCGTCCCGAACCTGGTGGCTTAAAACTCACGCCGGGCGCGTGTGCGTGCGTGCCCAAGATCCTGAGAGGAGAACGGAGGAGAAGGGATTGCGGTGTGGCCATTCCCCCTGGGGGGTGCTTTCTCGCTTTCTGTCTCTCTGTCTCTCTGTCTGTCTGGCGAGCGCACATGCCCTATAGCAAAAACCTCTCCAAATAAAAAGAGAAAGAACCTCTGGGCTGCCTAGACCAGCAGACCTGAAGCAAAGAAAACCTGTTCACTTTCGATGTGCTGCCTCAAAACTGGCTTAGCCCAGCCCTTTACTATATGAAGAAAAACAAAACAAAACAAAAAGCAAAGAGAAACTGTTCACTTCCACTATGCTACCTTCAAAATTGCCTTAGTCAAGCCCTTTGCTACATGAAAAAAAAAAAACTGCTGAAAGACTCTCATAAAATACCTCTTAAAGATGAGCTAAATTCTCAATTGTTTTAACTTGCCAGAGGGTTTGTGTGCTTGAGGGGGTGGGAGGGCACCCCCGATGGGACATAGCCACACCACAATCCTTTTTTCCTCCATTTCTCCATCCCATCAGGATTCTGTGGGCATCCAAACACATGCACCTGGTGTGTTTTTCAGGCTGCAGGGGCAGGACTCAGACTGTGATCAGCCCCGTAGGATCTGGCTCCCTTGTTTTAAAATATGAGCCTCTGCCTCATACAGAGATTATTGGGCATATTCCCAGAGAAGAAGAAAATAACAATAGATTAACCAGAGGCAGGGTGCCATTATCTTCAGCTTCAATTTCTGCTCATATTGAACTCTTCTAGGCAAGAGCCCAGAGGGCCGATTAGTCTGGTACAGCTTCCAGAAGACACCTTGGAGAAGCCGTGTTGGGGGAATGAATGTCCTGTTAGGTCCACACGTCTTTCATTTTACAGGCAGTCTGAACTCAGGAACCAGCCTTCCTGTCATGGGGGGGGGAAAGGTAACAAATAAGCTACACTTCTGTGTGAGTATGCATAGATACATAATACATACATACATGCAGTCCTGTCCATTGTGCTTGCTGATTCTGGAAAGTGCCAAAATAAATAAATACATGAACACATGGATTTCTATGTAACTGAAAAATACCAAACCACACGGACTTACATCTAATTGGGGCTGGGGAGATGGGGGGCGGTGGAGAAACACACACAATGAAGATAATCCGTTCATTTTCCAAATGGTTATTGAATGTCTACAATATATCAGGCACTGAGATTTCAGAGATGTCAGTCATTATCCCCATCCTCAAGTAACTTATGGTCTAGAAATTCAACATCTAATTCATGTCCAGTCTATTACCAACTCTTTTTTTTTTTTTTTTTTTTTTTGAGAGGTTTTTTGCTATAGGGCGCGTGCGCTCGCCAGACAGACAGAGAGAAACATAGAGACAGAAAGCAAGAAATCACCCCCCAGGGGAGATGGTCACGCCGCAATCCCTTCTCCTCCATTCTCCTCTCGGGATCTTGGGCACGCACGCACACGCGCCCGGCGTGAGTTGTAAGCCACCGGGTCCGAGACGCGAACCGCGGTCGACTACGTGGGAGTCCAGCGACATAGCCATTACGCTAACTGCTGGTTCCCTATTACCAACTCTTGTCAATGTTGCCTTCTAACTCTCTCTCAGAAGCACCTGATTCTAACTCCGTCTGAACTATCATCTCTCACCTGAACTTTATTATTTTTAATTGATTTTATAAACTTTTTTAACCTCTTTTTTATTTTATGATTTCTTATTCACATTTATTTTTAATTGATACGAAGTCATTGTACATATCAATGGTCCACAGCATGATTTTCAAAGCATGCATATGACGTGTAATGAAAGATAGAAAGATGAAATCAAGATAAATCAACACATCTGTCACCTCAAACAGTCATCATTCCTTTCTGTGGGGGACATTCAAAATTCCTCTTGTAACTATGCTGAAATATACAACATTCCCTACTGTGCAATGGGACAGAACTTAATCTCCTCTAGCTGTATTTTTGTACCTTTAAACCATCTGCTCTCTAGCCTCCCTCCCCCAGCCTTCCGGGCCTCAGGTAGCCACTGTTCTACTTTCTGCTTCTAGAAGATCAATGTCTTTAGCTTTCACATGTGAGTGAGATTTTTTTGTGCCTTGTTTATTTCATTTAAGATAATGTCCTCCGGGCTTATCCATGTTGCTGCGAATGACGAGATTTTGCCTTTTTTTTTTTTTTTTTTGACTGGATAATATAACATTGTGCAAATATAGGACACTTTATTCCTTTATCAGTGGACACCTAGGTTAATTTCTCTTCATTATTGTGAATTGTGCTGCACTGGACATGAGGTGCAGATATATCTTTGACACACCACACCAATTTCCTCTCCTGTGGATATATAACCATAGTGAGATTGCTGGATCGTAAGGCAGCTCTATTTTTATTTTATTTATTTATTTATTTTATTGTAATTATTATTTTAAGTTTGCTATAGGGTACATGTGCTAGACAGAGGGAAAGAGAGAGAAAGAGAGAGAGCTACCAGGTCCAGGACTGCAACCATGGTTAGCCATATGGTAACTCAGCGCCTCAACTACCATGCCACTTGCTAGTCCCTGCCCCTATTTTTAAATTGAGGATCCCTTACTGGTCCTGCTTCCATGAGTGGCCATGACCAGGACAAAAGGGAATGGAATCAGCTGACACGGGGATGGATCATCTCCATAACATTCCCTTTATCCACTGCTAAACAGACAAGCACAAAGTCACCATTGCAGTTAGAAGTTGTCAGCATGGGAAGGGGAAGGAACAGATGAGGAGTAGGGGTGCTGTTAAAAATACATATACAGCAACCCCCCTCCCACCTGGGAACAACTTGGTCTGCTTCAACCCAAGAAGGAATTAGAAGATCAAAAGCGATTTGAGAAGGCCAGAACCCTCAGTGTTGAAGGGAGGAAAAAGGTTCAGGGGATAGGAGGCTGTTTGGCAGCTGGGGTGAAGGGATTACCTGCCCCCTGCTGAGGTCACCCCAGCCCCTCCAGTCTGGCAGAAAGAGGGCAGTCCACAACCCCCAAGGGCAGGTCTGGGGCTACCAGATGATCCAGGTAGGGGGCTGAAGGGGGTTCACCAAGGTTTGCCCTCCAGGGAGATAAGGGTACTGCCTCCCAGCTTCTCTGCCAGGGTACAGTAGCCTTGACCGCCTCACAGCAGTTTGCTTATAATCCATGCTTGATCCCGTCATCCTCTTCTTGTTGGTGTCCTGGAGCTAGCATAGATAGATTATTTTGCTCTTAAGGAGTGCACACTCAGGGGCCCAGAAGATGAACACCAGGTCTCCCTTCTTGCTCTCCTTGGTCTCATAGGTCATGTCACAAAGGGCATAGTTGCATTATTATTATTTTTTTTTGAGGAAACTCCGTACTATTTTTCTTAATGGTTATACTATTATAGTTTACATTCCTACCAACAGTGTAAAAGAGTTCTCTTTTCTCCACATCCTCACCAGTACTGGTCATTATTTATCTTTTAGGTGATAACTATTCTAACTGGTCTCACCTGCACTTTTACAATAGTCTCCTACTGCTTTCTCTACAACCTCTTGCCTTCCTATGATGCCATTCTCCAAAGCCAGCATGAACTTTTCATGGGTAAAATCTGTGACTGTTCAACACACAGAAAATACAGATAAAAGGTCTTAAAATGCCCATAAGGCCTTCCTGGCTATGGTCCAAACTGCCTGAAGTCAATTGCAAATTGGCCCTAATTCGGTACCCGTCCTGTATCTGTGGCTTTGCAGTGTGACTCTGCAGCTCATTTTGTTAGGAAGTGGAGTCTACCTCTACACTCTGGAATCCAAGTTGGCCTTATGACTTGCTTTGGCCAAAAGAGTGAGATGGAAGTGATGATGTTCTGAAGCTTCTTCTAGAGGTGTTGTTCATTTCCATTCATTCATTTGGAATTCTGCCACCATGTGACTAAGCCCAAGCTAGCCTGCTAAAGGGTGACCGCCAAGTGCAGCAGAGCCACGACCAGGCAGGTTTCCCAACTGAAGCTCTAGATTCATAAGAGAAACTAACTGAGATCAGCCACTAAGCAGCTCACAACAGGTATGAGTGAGCCCTGCTGGGCCTAGTCTGACTCAGAAGAGTCCCACTACTGACCAACAGGCCTAGCAGTTTGTTATGAAGCAGAGCTAACAGATATACTGTCTCTATATCCCCTTCTAGCCACTCCTCCTTCTCTGCAATCCAAAAGCACTGCCCTTCTTTTCGGTCTTGAATGCTTCTTTCTTGTCACTGGATTTTTAACCCAAGAGTAGGAATACTCCTAGCCCACTCCCTCAGCTCTCTTTCCTAAATAATTTCTCTCCTTCCTATTCAAATCAGTCACCACCTCCTGAGGAAAGTCCCTGCTAACCTTCTTGACTAGTTCATTTTTGCCTATTCACTACTGCATATGACATATTACATATTTTCATAGTATATGAGACAGTATAGTGTGATGGCTGACGACCAGACTCAAAGGCCAGGTTGCCTGGGTTAGAATCCTAACTGACCACTTACTACTTGTATGTCCGTGGAAAGATACTTAATCCTCAAGTCTCCATTTCCTCATTGGTAAAATAGAGATCATAATGTTACCTACCTCATAGCACTATGCCTCACACCCAGTTTCAAACTATATTTGTAGCAGCCCACAGACTTAAATCTGAATCCACTTCTTTGTAGTCTTTAAGTCAGAGTAAATATGACCCCAGACCCCAGTCTACTTGGTGAATGGGTATTTAGTATTATGGCCCCCTCTTCTCTCAAGATCACAAAAGGATTGAGGAGGATTCTTTGATGCCTGGAGTATATACCATCCCTCTTCTTACTATGCTCATAATTGTCTATACCCATAACATTCCTGTGAGGTCCAGTGTCTCTGTTTCTGAGCTACACCCTGATAGGAATCTCTGCAAAGGCTAGGGGACCCAGTACTTGGAGACTAGGAGACTGAGGCCCTACCACTTCCCCACTGTTCTAGAACCAAACAAGCTTCATGCCTGTCCCTGCCCAGCAGTCTCTCCTCTCTTGTCCCATGACTTCAAAGGAAGTTCTCTTTTTCAGAGCTCTACAGAATACCCACATGAAGAGTTTAGTGTCTTTGTGGTTTTTCAAAAGATAACAAGAACCCAAGTTTGTACCGTATGCCCAGTAGAAAATACTGGAGGCAGGAACAAAGTTTGGCTACTGTCTTGAAATAGAAAGTCAAATGGGAAGAAAGAAAATTACAGGGGAAACAAAGTTCAGAAATGAATAATTCATAATTCATCCAGACAAATACACAATACATTCTAAATGCCAAAAACCCTTTATCCAGCATCATATAAACTATTGATCAGAAATGAAAGAAGTTAACACAGGCAAGAAAAGGTCAAGTGACTCATACCTTCACCTATCATGTGCACCATTGTAAGCTAAAATAAGGAATGGAGGAGCCCTTTACTACTAAGCTTAGCAAGGCCTCAAAATTATAATAATGATTTTCTTGCCAGTACACTTAGACCTTGAAGTAATAGAAAGTGTTATCATCTTTGGTTTAAAATGCTTCAGAGAAAGACTGAAGATTTGTACACCTGCTTACAACTCATAAGATAAATAGTTGGAAACTCAGATAGAAATTAAAGAGACCAAAGTCAAAGGAACAATGATTACTTACTTACACACACACACACACACACACACACACACACACACTACTTTTCCTCATTGTTATGGTTTGGATAATAGTGTGTCTCCCCCAAAATTCTTGTATTGGGACTTGATTTGGTATCCTGAGGTGGGGCCTTTGGGTGCAGTCAGGCCATGAGGCAGGGCTCCTGTAACTGAATCCTGGTGGGTTTATAGGTGAAGGAATGAGATCAGAACAAGAGAGAGAAACTTAACCATGCTCTGCTCTGCGGAAAGTCCTGCTTTCTACCATTTTCTGAAGTCACCAGAATCATGAGATGGTAATTTGTGTCTTTTCTCTTTTTTTCTGATCAGTTTAGCTATAGATTTAACAATTTTGTGAACCTATTCCAAAAACTAACTTTTGGTTTAAATTACTTTTTTACTATTTTTCCCCAGTGGTTTTTAAAATTGGGTGTTGGGAGGTGATAAAGCCTACCAGGCAATTGCATCATGGAGGCATCACTCTTGTGAACAGATTAATGATGTTGCAAACCAATTAGTTCTAGCTCTCTCATGGGAAGAAGTGAATTTTTTTTTGTTTGTTTGAGAGGTTTTTCACTATAGGGCGCGTGCGCTCGCCAGACAGACAGAGAGAGACATAGAGACAGAAAGCGAGAAATCACCCCCCAGGGGGTATGTTCACGCCGCAATCCCTTCTCCTCCATTCTCCTCTCGGGATCTTGGGCACGCACGCACACGCGCCCGGCGTGAGTTTTAAGTCACCGGGTCCGGGACGTGAACCGCGGTCGACTACGTGGGAGTCCAGCGACATAGCCATTGTGCTAACTGCTGGTTCCCCGGAAGAAGTGAATTTTTTTTTTCTTTCTTTTTTTGGAGAGGTTTTTGCTATAGGGTGCATGCGCTCGCCAGACAGACAGAGAGAGACAGAGAGATAGAAAGCAGGAAATCACCCCCAGAGGGGATGGTCACGCCGCAATCCCTTCTCCTCCATTCTCCTCTCGGGATCCTGGGCACGCATGCACATGCGCCCGGCGTGAGTTTAAGCCGCCGGGTCCGGGACTCGAACCGCGGTCGACTACGTGCAAGTCCAGTGACATAGCCATTACGCTAACTGCTGGTCCCAAGAAGTGAATTTTCACAAGCACCGGTTGCTCTAAAAAAGAGAGGGCTGTCGGGAACCAGCAGTTAGCGTAATGGCTATGTCGCTGGACTCCCACGTAGTCGACCGTGGTTTGAGTCCCGGACCCGGTGGCTTAAAACTCACGCCAGGCGCATGTGCGTGCATGCCCAAGATCCCGAGAGGAGAATGGAGGAGAAGGGATTGCGGTGTGACCATTCCCCTGGGGGGTGATTTCTTGCTTTCTGTCTCTGTGTCTCTCTCTGTCTGTCTGGCGAGCACACGCGCCCTATAGCGAAAACCTCTCAAAAAAAAAAAAAAAAAAGAGAGAGAGGGCTGTCCATATCTCGCACTCTCTCTACACCCTCCCCTGCCCTCTGAGGTTCTGTAGTCATGCTGAGGGCCAGCCTAATGCCAGACTTTCAGACTTAGCTGCTGAAAGTTTTGCAAATAAACTTTTATTTTCCTTATAAATCATCCAACCGCAGGTATTTCTGTTGGCAATGTAATAAGACAGGTACAAATATAAGTTATTGAAGAAAGAATCGTCTTTTCTGCTAATGACACTGGGACAATTAGATACCACATATAAATACCAACTAAAAATAGATGACATACCTAAATATAAGACCTAAAACTGAAATTTCTTAAGGAAAATATAGGAGAGATGACCTTAGGTTACAGGTCACAAAGAGGTTTTTTAACATCTGATACCAAAAACATGACTCATTAACAAACAAAAAAGTTT
Organism: Tupaia tana; assembly: GCA_026018925.1. NCBI lineage: Eukaryota > Metazoa > Chordata > Mammalia > Scandentia > Tupaiidae > Tupaia > Tupaia tana. The sequence continues at coordinate 96,450,750 of JAKSZU010000005.1, forward strand.
CATAAATTTGACTTCATTAAAATAAAATCTGCTCTTTAACCACACTGTTATGAGAAAAAAATATATAGACCCCCCCAAAAAAAGCACAAAACATTTTCCAATCATATTTCTGATAAAAACAAAACAAAACAAACTCATGTCTAGAATATAAAAAGACATCTCAAAACTGAATAGTAAAACAACTCATTTTCTAAAAATTGGGCACAACATTTGAACAGATATTTCACAAAAGAGGATATACAAAATAACAAAAAAACACTTGAAAGGAATCACTAGAGAAGTGGATTTTTTTTTTTTTTTTACTTTTTTCTTTTTTGAGAGGTTTATGCTATAGGGCGTGTGTGCTCGCCAGAGAGAGACAGAGAGACAGAAAGCGAGAAATCACCCCCGGGGGGGATGGCAATGCCGCAATCCCTTCTCCTCCATTCTCCTCTCGGGATCTTGGGCACACATGCACATACGCCTGGTGTGAGTTTTAAGCCACTGGGTCCGGGACACGAATCGCGGTCGACTACATGGAAGTCCAGCGACATAGCCATTATGCTAACTGCTGGTCCTGAGAAGTAGAATTTGAAACTAGAAAGAGACATTGGTACCACCTATTAGGATGGTTAAAATGAAAATGATTGGCCTAAGCGTTATCAAAGATGAGCAAGTAGAATTCTTGTGTGTTGCTGGTGGGGATCTAAAACGAGATAGCTGCTTTCTAAAGAAATTTGACAGCTGCTAAACTTAGACATATATCATATGGCCCAGATATTCTACCCTTCGGTATTAGCCTAAGAGACATAAAATCAGACATCTATACAAAGACTTCTACACAAATGTTCATAGTTGCTTTCTCTGTAATAGCCCCAAACCAGAAATAAGCCGAGAGTCAATCAACATGATATTGGATTGTCAGAATAGTTATGACGCATTTTTGTCAAAAAATATGTCATGACTTTTCTGACAACCAAATAGTAAATTCAATGTGATCTTTGAAAATTGTTCTTTTGGAGCCAGCAGGTGGCGTGGTGATTAAGATGCTGGACTCCCACATAGCTGACCTTGGTTCAAATCCCAGACTTTGGTGGCTCATTTGCTCACTTTCCCTTTCTCTCTCTCTGTCTATCTCTTGGCAAATTAAAAAATAAATAATAAGTAATAAAATCAAATAAATAAATATCTTTAAAAAAAATTTTAAAAAAAGAAAAGAAAATTGTTCTTTTTATGCTGAGCATAATGCCCTTGATATTTATTTAGGTTGTTGTAATTGTTCATTTCTTTTTACTGCTGAGTAATATTCCACTATGTAGATATACTACGTCTTAAAATTATTCACATATTAAGGAATATTTTGGTTGTCTCCAGTTTGAGACTATTACAAATAAAGGTGCTATCAACAATCATACTGAATTTTGTATGGACAGAAGTTTTTTTTTGTTTGTTTTTTTGGAGAGGTTTTTCGCTATAGGGCGCGTGCGCTCGCCAGACAGAGAGAGAGAGAGACATAGAGACAGAAAGCAAGAAATCACCCCCCAGGGGGGATGGTCACGCCACAATCCCTTCTCCTCCATTCTCCTCTTGGGATCTTGGGCACGCACGCACACGTGCCCGGCGTGAGTTGTAAGTCACCGGGTCCGAGACGCGAACCGCGGTCGACTACGTGGGAGTCCAGCGACATAGCCATTACGCTAACTGCTGGTTCCCTGGACAGAAGTGTTTATTCTCTGGGATAAATATTCACAAGCACAATTTCTGGGTCATTTGTCAGATATATGTTTCATTTTTTAAGAAACTCTTAAACTATTTTCTAGTGCAGTTGGACTATATTACATCCCTACCCACAAATTATGAGTGGTAAAAAGATGCCTGTATCCTTGTTAACACTTTTTATTGCATCAGTTTTTATTTTAACTATTCTAATAAGTATATAGTGACAATTCATTGTGGTTTTAATTTGCATTTCCTTAATAGCTAATGATGTTAAATATAATTTCATGTGTTACATATATAGCTTCTTCAGTGATGTGTCTTCATGTATTTTAGACATTTTCTTTTTTTTTAAGTTTATTTATATGTTTCTCCCATGACAGAGGGAAACAGAGAGAGAGAAAGGGATACAGGCAGCCACCCCAAACAGGGCTGTTAGGCTGCAATGTTACCCCCAGGATCGCAGGCACATATGTACATCCAGAGTTCACAGGGAGACCTTGGGACATGAACCTGAGACCTGCTCATATGACCTCAACACTGTGGAGCATTGCATTACCATTACAATGGCCACTGTAGCTGGCCATCTTTTGCCTATTTTTAATTGGAATATGGTTTTAAGTTTTGAGATTTTTAAAAAAAATACATTGTAGATAGAAGGACTTCTTTTATTTCTTCTTTTTTTTCCCCCATAGGGTGCATGCCTCACCAGAGAGACAGTGGGAGGGAAAGTAAGAAATCACCTCACAGGGTGATTGTCCTCCATTCTCTTCCTGGGATTTTGGGCATACATGCACATGAATTCGGTGTGATTTTCAAACCGCCAGGTCCAGGACTTGAGCCACAATCGGCCATGTGGAAGTCTAGTGCCTTAACCACTACAACACCTGCTGGCCCTGTTTCTTCATTCTTTTAACATTCTTTATCATAGCAAACATTTTACATTTTTATAAAATCTAATTTATTGTTTTTTATCTTTTGTGGCTAGTTCTTTCTTTATCATGTGTAAAGACTCTTCACCAACCTCTTGGTCCCCAAGATTTTATTCTGTGCTATCTTCTAAAAGTTTGATCATTTTATGATTTATATTTACCTTTATAATCCATTTTCAGCTGATATTGTTATTAATGTGTGAGGTTTAGTTTGAGCTTTATTTATTTTTTTCTGTAGATTTCAATTGTTGCAGCACCTTTTGATGAAATCACTATCCTTTCTCCACATAATTACTTTTTCACTTTTGGAGACATTGTATGTCCCCACTTAATATATACTGAGTATTCGCACTCTGTGACTGAAACTGATTGACTAAAGGATACAGAAACACAGTAAATGAATGTGAATACCAGATATAGTGTGTGTGAAAGAGTAGAGTCTGAGGAAAGACATATAGAAGAATAATAGAGAGGCAAAGCATTAATGGGACAAAGAAATGTGGTATTATCTGCTGAAGATAATTTTATAGTTTTATCAACTGGACTAGGGAGAAATATTCACAGGTTGAAATATTCACTTTGTAAGCTAAATAACATGATTGAATGTATAAAAGAAAATGAAACTTTAAAAATTTTTAAACAAATAAATAAAAATCAGTTGGATATACTTGTGTGGGTCTATTTCTGAGCTTTCTAATCTATCCTATTGTTCTGTGCATCTGTTCCTTAACCAATACCACATTGTCCTGACTCCTGCAGCTATATAATAAGTCAAAAGATTGAAAAGACTAATTCATCTCACTTTCTTCTTTTTCAATATTATGTTGGCTATTCAGGAATTGTTGCTGTTGTTGTTTGCCTTTTTATATAAATTTTGAAATTATTTTTGTATCTGCAGAAAAAAATCTTCCTGAAATTTTGATAGAAATTGTATTAAAACTATATATCAATTTTGGGAGTGCATTTTTACTATGTTGAATTTTTAAATTTATAAGCATGGTCTGGCCCTCTCCATTCATTCATTCATTCATTCATTCATTTATTTATTTATTTATTTATTTATGGAGAGGTTTTTGCTATAGGGCGCGTGCGCTCGCCAGACAGACAGAGAGAGACAGAGAGATAGAACGCAAGAAATCACCCCCCAGGGGGGATGGCCACGCCACAATCCCTTCTCCTCCATTCTCCTCTTGGGATCTTGGGCACGCACGCACACGTGCCCGGCGTGAGTTTAAGCCACCGGGTCCGGGACGCGAACCGTGGTCAACTACATGGGAGTCCAGTGACATTGCCATTACGCTAACTGCTGGTCCCTCTCCATTTATTTTTCATCTTTGATTTCATTCATAAGCATACTATAGTTTTCCACATAGAAATCCTATACATGTTTTATTAGATTCACACCTAAGCATTTCATTTTTTGAGCAGTTACAAATGGTGCTATATTTTTAATCAAATTTTTATTCTTATGAGTTGTTAGTATATAGAAATAAAATCAATTTTCCATGTTTATCTTGTATTCTCTGACTTTATTGAACTCATTTATTAGTAGTATGAGGGTATTTTTAATAAATTCCTTGGGATTCTTGGTAGAGACCACTTATTACCTGTGAATAGGGACAATGTCATTTATTTCTTTGTGATTTGAAAGCTGTGTATGTCCTTTCCTTGCCTTGTTGTGTTCACTAAAACTCCTAGTAGTGTAAAACTCCTAGCAATGGTGAAAGTGGGCATCCTTGCTTTGTCCTAATCTTAGGGCAAAAGCATTCAGCAAAAGGCATGTTTTTATATCCAGCTGTTGTCTGTCCTTAGCTATTCAGTCTTCACAAATTGACTTAAGTTTATGAGTTTCAGATGCCTCTTATACATAATAGGGATAATCATATTCACTTTATAAGGCTGGAAGAAATAAATTGGAGTATATATGGAGCACAGACCCTCATACTTAAAGTGAATCTCTTTCTGGTATAAATTGGAATTCAGAAGAACAAAAATAACTGAATTTACTACTCATTTGTGAATGTCCCTATTATAGTAAAATGTACAATTCTTTGGTGATTTTCTGGATTTCCTCCAGGATCCATAGTTCATCAAGAAATGAAACAAAACTAAATTCAGGTTAAAAAATGTTAGCGTACTTGCCATCCTCAAAGACCATTCATTTATCAGCAAATCAACCATTTTATCCTGCCTGAACTTTATCTGAGTACCTGAGTCAGAAAACACTGACTGCTGCCATTCAGACACTGCCGGTTTAATCAAGTCGTCCATTTCTCCAATTGCTCTGACTTGCTAGACAGATGTTCTGAAGGATGAAAAATGAAATGGCATCCTGCTATTTATAGCTACAGTGTTTATTTTACCTGCCATAACTATCACAATTTAGAATATTCAATAGAATAACTCAAGGAGGATTTCCGATCTGAAAAATCTCCATTGTAGTGCAATTCTCCTTAAAGGCACTAAATGAAACGTAAGGTTTATATGAAATGATGTCCTAGTAATTATTTTCTAATAAGAAAACTAGCTGACTCTTTTACCTATAGGCAGAAAATATTTTGACTCATAGCCAGAAAAAAAAAAAGAAAAAAAACAACCTTGGCTGCAGGATGAAGCAATAGGAAAAGCTGATAGTGGCATGTTTATAACGCCATAGTGAATGGTTTTTAAATTATTGTATTAATTGATAGACCATAGAATCCAATCTGGCTAACCTAAGTTCAAAGGGAACTTCTTGGGAGCTATGGCAATAGACTCTGTCCATCCAACTCTCATTCTACCATTGTAGCACATGATCAACATCTTTTTTTTTTTTTAAGAGATTTTTGCTATAGGGTGTGTGTGCTTGCCAGAGAGACAGAAAGCAAGAAATCACCCAATCACACCCTCCCCCTCAAGGAGAATGGCCACACTGCAATCCCTTCTCCATTATCTTCTTGGAATTTCGGGTATGCATGCACACGTGCCCAGTGTGTTTTAGGTTGCTGGATCCAGGTCCATGATCAACTGTGTGGGAGTCCAGCAACTTAACCATCACACCATCTGCTGGTCCCACACATGGTCAACTTCTGACTGCCCACTTTACCCTTTAGCATCATGCAGATGCTGGTAACAGAAAACTAACAATTCTCGAATGGCCCTCGAGCATGGACTAACAGTAGTTGGTCTATAAACACTCAAGCTCCCTCCACCATTGGGTGGAATTATTATGAAGTTCATGTGGTTCCCAGAATTCCCCAGCAAGGTGAAGTTCAAATTATTCACAGCTACCAATTGCTGGGTAACTCACCCCTTATCTGGTGTCTTCCCTTCTTGGTCCCTTTTTCCTTTGCTCTTACTGAGGCCTCTGGGTCTGCTGCTGAGGGACCAAAGCTAAGATGAAAGGATAGTACATTACTTGAAGAATCTACGGGAAAGATGAAGAATGAGGCTTGGGAAATAGCACAGAAGCAGAGACAGACAGCAGGGATTCCCACTAGTCTACAATGCAGGAGTGGTTCAGAGATAAAGGCATCCATGGCACCGTCATCCTCCGCACCAGGACAATGGTGAATTTCAGGACCCATCCACCACTGCCACACACACACCAATATTTCCAAGGCTGGTTGCTCTCATTATGAATACATCCTAAACTGTTTATCTGTCTTTGTTTTACTAGAGCAAAGAATTGGCCCAACCTAGGTCAAGTGTTCACATACCAGCTGCTGGGTGGTAGGAAACAGAAATATTTGGTTACCTTTGGTTTTCACAGGCTGTGATGAGGCAGTCTCTCACAAAGCAGGCCTCTCCCCAAGCACAGAGCACTGCATGGCAGACATCTAAACCATGGCAAATGCCTACTGTAGTGATGGGATGTGTATGGCTCTTTCTTTCCCTTTTTTTAATTTAATTTTATATTTTTCTTATTTTTTACATTCAATCACTATAAATCTTTACAACATTAAAAATGAATTTTTCCAGCATGAATACCCTGTATGTTAGTCTAGTCAAAGAAATTACCATACCCATTGTCATCAACAGATCATTTTCCTTTATTTTTGTCCATTGAATTTTTTCCCTTGATTCCCTTCATCCCCCACCCCATTTCTAGTCCTCCTCCCATACTTCATATTATTTTTTAATCTTCAAATCAAACTTTACCTGTTATCTTTTTATGGACCACAATAAACTGATAAGGGTCTGAACTCTTGTGTAGCCCATCCATTTATTTCCACTAATCTTTTAAAGATACATACCATTATGTCTTTAAAAATGTTATGTTTTATAACCAATGGCAATTGTCAATTAATCCATTAAAACTGATGTCTTACAACCAATTAAAATTAAAATTGTCAGCATCTCTTTTCTTAGAGGCACATAAACTTGAGCCCAAGCTGTATAATTTCTTGGGTTCTGGCATCTTTAAAAAGGCTGGTTGGGTGGTTCCATAAAGAGTCTATCTTGGGTGACCGGCAGGTGGCATAGTGGTTGGGGGCGCTGAACTCCCACGTGACTGGGCATGGTTTGAGTCCTAGACCTGGCAACTTGTCTTCTCAACTTCTCTTTCTCTCTCTCTCTCTCTCTCTCTCTCTCTCTCTCTCTCTCTCTTTCTGGTCAAATTAAAATAAATAAATACGTAAAGTTAAATAAGATGGTTCTTAAGAAAAAAAGAGTCTATCTTGGGAAGTATTAGTGGAAATCTCAGGAACAAAATTTGCAAACTGGTGAAAATAATTCATGATAGAGAGGAAGTACAGCATGATCTATATCACTCATATTTTCCTCCAGCACCTCTCAGAAATTCATACTGGGATCCTAACTTAGGTAAGGAAGTGAGGTAATGGGCCAGCAGTGGTAAGCAAGTTGACCTCAAACAGTACCATCACCTGTGGTCCAGACAGAAGCAATATCAGCTCAGTGACTGGTACCTTTTCAGAAGCTATAATGTCTTGGGCAGGCAGGCAGTCAGTGTTTTCTGAGGGCCCTAGTATCCTAGTAGCATCACCACAATACAGAGAGGAAGAACATGACAGGAGTCAGTGTAGTAAAGGGTTCCATTTCAGAAGCTCACTGAAAAATATTCCCAGAAATATCCTGGAATAAGTCAAGAGGAATCTGAGTGGGCCTGGAGTCTGAGTAGAGCAATCAGTGCTGAGACCTGAGGAAAACTGTTTTGTGACCCTGTTTTTACTCTCAAGCTGTGTGTACTGAACAACGTAGGTTGTATAATTACAGCCCCAAGCCAAGAAACACATAAAACTAATAAGAGCTCAAGTATAGAGCTTTGAAAATGAACTAGAGAACAAAAAGCAAGCAATCTATCTGCAGAGGTGAGTAACCAGTAATATATCAAAGATGCCTTATGAAGCCAAATGTCATGAGTGGGACGGTGAAGTCATGACCTAAATCCTGATTCCCACTCTATCACAAATGTTTTGCTTTACTGAAGAATAGTCAGTCATATCTCTAAGCCTAATTCCTTACCTTCCACATAAGAAGTTTGGGTTAGGGACCAGCAGTTGGCATAATGGCTATGTCACTGGACTCTCATGTAGTCAACTGCGGTTCAAGTCCTGGACCCAGTGGCTTAAACTCATGCCGGGCACATGTGCATGTGTGCTCAAGATCCCAAGAGGAGAATGGAGGAGAAGGGATCGTGGTGCGGCCATTCCCCCGGGGGTGATTTCTCATTTTCTGTTTCTCTGTCTGTCTTTCTGGTGAGTGTATGCACCCTATAGCTAAAACTTCTTTTACAAAAAAAAAAAAAAAAAAGAAAAAAGGAAAAAAAGAAGATTGGGTTAGATCGATGACCAACCCTTATGTCCATCTACCTCATGAATGCTATGATTCTGAAAAAGCTGTTTGGTACATTTTAATAACTAACTGGCCTGTAAAATAGCTTTGCTGGGAGAGCAGCCAGCATGATTTCTACATAACAACAGTAGAAATAGCTGTGTGACTTTTTACCAGCTAGGCTGGAAATCACAATAGAAAAGCAACAGGAAAACTGAATGCACATAGTCAACTGGTATACCCTGCAGGTTCAGTGAGGGTAAATAGGCTCCACTTTTGAAAATTAATGAGGGCCTCTGGCTGAGCATGTTTTTGGTCAAATTAATTGCACATGTGGGAAAATAATCAGAGAATGTACATTTCTTAGCTCATTTTTCTGCAGTGTTTACCAATAGATTCTGTAACCATAGGTAAAATAACATCACCTTCAAAAAGGACTCCCATTGAGTGTAACGTTTTCACAGCTTAGTGCTCAAATAACATCTGGCTAAATTTCCTCTGTCTCTCTAAGTTTTCTCACATGAGTCATTATTGCATTATTATTTCACAAAATTGGATAGGAAATTGGGTTTTATTAGGTGATGTACATTCTTGTAGTTGACACAGGTTTCTCTCTGTGTGTTCCATGTTATATTTGACAACTCAGATACCTTCCAGACCTCTCTTCCACATCTTCCTTCTTGTCTATCTCCTGCCATTCAAGACCATTCCACTTACATAACACACTCTGGACTTTCCTGCCTTGGGCCATTCCTCCTGCTATAATCCTCTTTACTCCTCTCTACTCTCTGAAGAGCAAATCTTACCAATCCTTTAGTAACTTAAAGCTTTCAATACTGGCCTAAGTCATATAAATAGTTAATGTAATTCTGATCAAAATCTTGACAGTGTTTCCTTAAGTTTATAATTTATAATCTTAACTCTAAAATTTAGATAAGAGTATAAATAGTTAAGATAATTATGAAGAAGAATGAGATAGCAGAACTACCATATCAGATATAAAAGTATTGTATAAAGCCATCATATTCAGGAAAATGAGTAACTGGTTCAGACCAATGAACCAATAAAGGGAAAGAAGAACCCAGAAAGAGACCCACGCTTATATAAAATCTCGATATGTGACAGAGATGGCACTACTAACCAATGGACTTTTTGTTTTAATAAGTGGTGTAGAGACAATAGTGTATTTACATGGAAAAAAATAAAGTTAGATGTGTGCCTATTACATTTGCGAGACAGTCTCTTGGTAAAGCAAGAGTAGAGAAATGCATATTTAGGAAACAGCTACTTTCTTATCACACATATTTATGGAACACATTCAGATTTAGGTGACTATAATGTATTCAAATGTGTTTTTTGTCATGCTTTTTTTCCTCGGCCTCTCATAGTAAAGGTGATTGGAGTTTCTCCTGGTCCAGCATCTGAAGCACCTCTAACATAAAAGGAAAGAGATACATGGACGTAAAAAATGGCAATACAGCCTGCACTTACTGTTAGCACAAAGAAACAACTAGTTCAGCCTGGGTGAGTATGGACTAGCATGATCAAGGACACATCAGAGAAGTGACAACTGCTCTGAGACCAAAGGGAAGTGTATTTCAAACCCATGGAGGAATGAAAACATGCAGCATGGTATATGAACTGCAAGAACACCTGAAGCTGGAGGGGGAAATGTGAGAAAAAGGAATAGCAGGAGGTGAAGCCACAAATGGAAACTGAGGTCAGACCATGAAAAGCCATAGGCCACGCGAAGAAGTTTGGATTCAATCTCTTGTAGAGAGCACTTCATAAGTAGATTCTCAAGAGTAGATGAGGAGATTTGGTCGAATGTGAGCCTTACTTTAAAATAAAACACCCAGTGCATTTTAATCAGGGGGAACATATATAAAGGAGCAGTATATGAAGCTATTTGTCATTAATTTTTGTCATCTAGACCCCGAACCCTCTCTCTACAGTTGGGCATTTCAATACCCTATGGATCAACCTCCAAAGGAAAGGCAAATATCAAATACTTTCTCAGCCTCCTTGGCTATAATATTTGATCCACACTTAGTCAATCTAATCCTCAGATTCTTACTTGAAAGACAGTAACAAGTGGGGTGGCCCACTGTCCTAGTTTGCCCAGAACGGTCCTATTTTAAAATGGAGTCCTGTGTTTTTCATCCAGGTCAAACTGGAATGGTTGATCACCCTAGAAGGAACCACACAGAAAGCGTAGGGCTGGAAGAACTTTTAGAGATACACAAGTTCTGAAACCATTGCAGCAGCTCACATGAGAAAACATGAGGATCTGATCATTGAAACAGCAGTGGGATAGAAGAGGAAACTTCCACGGATAGGTGGAAGAATCAGCAGCACGTAATGTGAGGAGAGACTGATGGCAGAAAGGAAGTAGCCAGGAATGGCTGAGTTCCCCGTTTGAACATCTGAGTGATAAGTTGCCATTTAACAAAGACAGAGATGGTAAGTTCAGTCTTGTGTGTGCTGAGAGGTCTGTGAACAATATTAGAGAGGAGATTTTCACAGACATTTGTCAATGTTGTCCGAGAGCTCAGAAGATAGATGAAGAAATGAGTAAGACATGTAGCACGGCCCCTGGTGTACATACAGGCTGCTAACTATTCCTTGAATATTGTTGACTGTTGAGTTCCCCTCCTCAGCACATAAAGAACATGACATTCTTAGCAATAGGCACTCAAGAAGTTTGTGGTAATTGATTGAGTGATTCATTCCTTAGCTCTGCGCATGAGAAATCTACCTTCAAACTGCCTTTTCTACTTATTAGTTAATTTACTGATTGCAAAATACAGAAAGCTTTTAGAAGACAAAATGTTCTTCCATTAGCTGGGTCCCACTTTAATTTCTGACTAGTACATTGTGTCCATGTCTTAAATCAAGTAAATGTGGGTAGCTTCAAGATCTTGCATAAATTCAAAATTAAATCAAAATCCTTATATGTTTACATCTTCAAAAACACTTTCCATGTAAACAGGATTATACTTCAAGGAGTTAGGTAGAAATGACAACATCATGATTTTTAAAACTAACCCAAGAGCTGGACCCATGTCTTAGTGGTTAAGGGAGCCAGATCCTACCTGGCCAACTATGATTTAAATCCTGGCCCTGGTGTCTTGAAAAATACACCAGGCATGTGTGTGTGTGTGTGTGTGTGTGTGTGTTCATGCCCAAAATTCTGTCCAAAGCAAGAACAACAATAACACACCCAACTCGAAAGATAGAGTCTTAAACAGCTTAGCAAAAAACCCATGCAATATCAAAGGAGGCCATTTTTCAAGCAGCCAGAAAGCCAAGGAAACCAAAGAGCCCCAGAGTAGCTTCACTCTGTGGACTCTGGGTAAGAGTGGAGGGGGAGGGATTGCAGCATGACTATCCCCACTGGAGAGTGCTTCCTCACTCCCCCTTCAATGCATACATTCTATAGCAAATTTAAGGTTAAAAAAAAGGCATGTAATTGGTGATTTAGCAACGGATCCACCACAAGAAACCCCAAAGGGTGGGAGAGAATGGGTGGGTCTTCCTCGCCTCTGAGCTTTCCTCAGAAAGAAGACCTAGAAATATTCAAACTTGAGAGTTCTAAAAAGTTCCACATTTTTTTCTAGGATAAAGACAATAACTGAGAACAAAAGACAATGGGGAAGAAAAGACACAGTAGGGGCTGTTCGCCCCTTCTGTTTCTGGGATCAGCAGAGGTTCCCCCAAAGAAGATGTAGACATGGAGGCAGACTTGGGGCAAGGGAGAGGCGGGGCCAGACATGCTCTGAGGAGGATGCCCCACGGCCCTAAGAAGGCACAAACTGGTGAAGAGGCATCTCGCTGGGAAGGGCCAGTGGTGCTGCCTGCTGTCCTCACTCCCGGGAGTTGGGGGATGTCCTTAGCACATCCAAGTCCCTGGATCAAGCGCTGCATTCTTTGCTAGCAGAAGTCCACTAGCTCTGTCCCCCTATACATGGCAAAATGCATCACTGTCCTGTGGTCCTACTAAACTGAGCCACAAAAATCCCAAAGGACTCAGAGCCTGCTGGTTGCATTGTGACTACAGTGATGCAAATGTCATTGCTATTTTCAGCACCGTGCTAATGAATTATACTTAACTACATTAAAAAATAATGATTTGGAAAGGCTACAATTATGATATTTAAAATATAAATTGTACCCAAGGGATATTACATGTGGGCTTTGCATTTTCCCTTGCATTCAGAGCCTAATAAATACTCTTTTATCCTCTGAAAGAAGACAGGCAAACAGACTGATCAAACAGCTCACTTCAAGCAATTAAAACTTTCCATTACCGAATGGAAGGATGTATGCCTTGATCCAAAAACACTCATCTTCAGTAAGGATGTATTAACATTTGCCAGCTGGAGTTCAGGAGTTAAATGAGATGGCAGTGGAGGGATTAGGAAGTAATGAAATAAATGTGCTTGCAATAAGGCAGAAAAAGCCTCATGTATCCTGGAAGAGAAAGTCGTGAATATGTGTGCATGTTTGTTCACGTGTGTACATGCATGCATGTGCGCTTGAGCATGTACTCACTTACTAGTGTGTATTTGTGCATACTTACATGTGTGTATATGTATACTTTCACACATGTGTGTGTACATTTATGTAGTATTCCCTTCTCATCTCAATGAAGGCAGGTTTACCATCAGGGTTAATTGCCTTAGTCGGTGCGGGCTTCTATAACAAAATGCCACAGATTGGGTGTCTTAAGCAGAAATTTATTTCTCAGTTTCTGGATGCTGAGAAGCCCAGGATCAGGGTGAGGAAACATTCGGTGTCTGGTGAGGGCTCTCTCCCTGGCTTGCGGACAGCTGCCTTCTTGTGGCATCCTCACATGGCCTTTCCTCTGAATTTGCTGTGAGGAAGACCAAGAGAGAAAGACAGATCTTCCTCTCTCCTTTTTATTAAAGCCTCCAGCCCTCTCAGATCCAGGCCTCCCCTTATCACCTCATTTAGCCTAAATGGCCTTCTATTTCGAAATACATTACATGGGAGAGGTTAGAGTTTTAACATAGGAATGTGGTGGGGAGGGACAGAATTTAGTTCATAACAACAGAGGCGCTAAGCTCTGGATGTCTGTCCTGCACACTTCTCTCTGAAGTCTCCCACTGAATTTATGTTTGTAGTTTTGTATTGTTTTGTTTCTTTAAAGGGGAGGTTCCCATGATGTATAAGCATCAGGCCCTTCAAACCCTGAAACCTCCCATATTCCAGGTGTCAGAGTATTGTATATTAATTTCTGATGTACTTGAGAAATAGGGGACCAGCTGCAGTGGCACAATGGTAACCCCACACTCTGTGATGCTGAACCCACATGGGAAAGGTTTGTGTCCTGAGGTCCCCGGCACACACCAGGAACACATACATGTGCAGATGCCGACTGGCTGAGGCTGGAAGTGAGTCACAACGTGAAAGCCTTGTAGAGGTTCTTTCTCTCTCTCCTCTTGGAAGAAATAGACAAATTTTTAAAAAATGGAAATAAACCATGCTTTGAGGCTGTTATCATCTATAATATCCAATGTGTACCAGGATATTGCATGTGGTTTTTTCTTTTATCCTAAAGTTGCTATTGATGCCCAAAGCTGAGAACGAAATGAACTGAGTGCCCTGAAGGCTAAATAAGCTGGCAGCAATTGGGCCCCAGGACAGAGGCATCGCACCAGCACAAACCCTGCCCTTCTCCCACCATTGCTTCCCCCCAGGCAGCCTTGAGAGTGAGCAGAGAAGGAAGGCAGTGAGTGCCCGTCTAGGCTCTTTTCTCCTATAGGGTAAAGGAGGTGTTTTCTCTCCTTAGAACCAGGGGGCTCCCATTTCATTTCCCGGTTGGCTCGTCTAATGGGTGATCCTATGCGTCAACCTGACCAGGCTACGGTAACCAGTTGTTTGGTCAAACACCAGACTAGAGGTGCTGTGAGTGCATTGTTAAAATATGATTAACATTTAAATCAGTAGATTTCAAGTAAAGCATAATATCTTTCATAATGACCAGGGTGTGGGAGTGTCATACAATTAATGAAAGGCCTTAAGAAAAAGATGGAGGTTCTCCAAAGAGGACCACTACTCACTTGGAGATGTAAAGCTTGGGGTGCAGTCCTCTGCATTTTGCTAATTTTTTCTACTGATGACCTCACCTTCAGACATAAGAATAAGGGAGATTATGAGGGGTGGAGAAGGAGATGACGAGGCTTTGCATTGTCGTTTCTGCTTTCGCCCTCCCTTTTAATTTATCTCCTAAACTTTGTCCCCTTCTTTGGTTCCTTTGTGACTTTGCCTAGCCTTGTTGTAGTGACAATGAATACAGTGATGGCTGAAGGTGAAGGCAGTAAGTCTATCCTTAATTAATGAAATTAATTAGTAATCAAACTGCCTGCCACCAAAAGGCCTTCATGTACAAGTTTGATGGGAACATGTCCTGTGTGTCTATGTGTATGGGGGTGAATCGTGCTGCTGCATCACACTATTGCATCTTTATGGATAAAAGCCCTTCTAGACTGAAACTATGTATCTGAATCTATGTAAGAAATAGGATCCTATTTAATATTATATAAATTATAGTGAGACCACATACACAAATGGAGCATTGTGACTTTTTTTAAAAAGATTTTTGCTACAGGGCATGTGCACTCACTGAAGAAACAGAGACAGAGAGAGAGAGACAGAAGGCAAGAAATTGCCCCCCAGGGAGGATGGCCACACCACAATTCCATCTCCTCCAATCTCCTTTCGGGATTTTGGGGCGCATGCACATGCTTCCAGAGTGAATTTTAAGCCATGGGGTCCAGGATTCCAACCACAGTCAACTCCATGGGAGTCCAGCGATGTAACCATTTCGCCACCTGCTGGTCGCCACTGCTACTTTTGAAATAACATTTTCTTAAAGAATTATTTTATTTAACTTTATTTTTTATTTATTTAACTTGACCAGAGAGGAACAGAGTGAGAGAGAGAGAGAAAGGGAAAGTAAGAAAGCAAACTGCCAAGTCCAGGACTCAAACCACGGTCAGCCATGTGGGAGTCCACCTGCCAGCCCCTGTAATAATATTTTCTAATTATTATTATGCAAAGCAAACATTAATACTTGGCAAATGCTCTGTGGCTAATATCAGGATATATGAATCTGGGTAATTTAAGAGGATAGAAATTTATTCAGCTCAGAATTTGCAGGTCCAAGGTCCAGACGTCACCTCTGGCAGGGGTCTTGTGGCTACATCACAACACGGTGGAGGGCAGGGGAGCATGGTCTGTGACCGTTTCTTTCTCTTGGCCTTATTCCCTCTCCTTATAAACTTACCACTAGTTAATCCTAGGGGTCCCTACGTTAATCACTCCTAAAGGCCCTATTTTTTGACACATTGAAGTTATTAAGTTTCATCTTAATGCCTTCACAACCAAATCTCAGCATATGGATTTGGGGGAACACAACCATAGCAGTAACATTTAATTATTTATTACAATGTGCTGGAACTATAAAGTGATTTAGGTTTTGCTTTTGAAGGTAGGCTTCATACATTGAGCTCCCGTCCCCTCCCTGCACCTTACTCTATCTCCTTGAGACCCAGCTGGTGGTATAGCTGAGCTTCAGGAACATCTTGTGACCACCCCCTCACCTCGTGGAATCAGTTCACATTCCAGAGGCATGTGCCCCTCTCCCATATTGACATCCCCAGATCAGAGGTGCTAAATTAATGTACAAGCTCTGGCAACTCTGCTAATTGATAACATGATCATTGTCACCCTAAACAATGTATGTAGAAACCAGATCTGTGCTTTGGAGATAGGGAGTCTGTGTGGATCCTCCAGGAGATGTATGTACTCTTTAACCTCTAACCTATATATTATGCTGTTTGTGGCAGCATGGATCATTCTCCACCAGCCATCAGCAGAGCTTCCCTAGTAAGTTAGCTCATGTCTTCCCCTGCTGGACCTCTGGGTGTGTTCTTTGAAACTGGTAAATATTACAGGCAAGCCTCTCAGATTTGGCATTCTCCTCTTACAATTCGTGTCGTTGTCAGGATTCTAGAGGACACCCTGTTGCAGTGACCTCAGGGAACATTGAGAAAAGGGGAATGTCCAGGAGGAAATACCAAGGTGGACTCCCACACTGATGTGGTATGAGTTAGCCAGTATCCAGTCTTTTAGACAATTGGGGGCCACCACCTGAGTATGGGGATAGCCCCCAAACATCTATAGGACTGCTAGAGCTTTCAAGAGCAGTCAATGAGAAGGGGAACCATTGGAAAGAAAAGCAAAGCTGTTGACGCCACAGTTGGCTGGCCACTCATTTGTGCTCTGCACTTGGCAACTGAGCAAGGATTAGCTACTTGTGCAAAAGCACCACATTTGAGGGAAGAGTTCCAACCAGAGTAAGATGCTGGAGTCACACAAACCGAGACTAGAGACCTGCTTAATTGCTGCCTAGAGCAAATACCTGAACGATTACAGGGATCAGCTTGCTACTTTGCAAAGGTGAAAGGGCAGAAAATGCCACTGGCACAAGTCCATGCTGTAGTGGCACAAGCAGATTAGAATCCCCAAAAGTGGGACCCCACTGAGAATTCAGATTCCTTGGAGGAAGAGGGTTCCATTGAGGTAATAGAGGATAAGCAGGAATGTCTCATTCCTCCACGAGCTAGACCTGTAGTAATGTGGAAATTAAAAACCAACTGTGCACATACAACCTGAGGGAGCTGACCCAGGAATTTGCCACTGCCCCAGCGATTGTTGTACATCATGACTTGACCATATACATCTGCTGAGTCAGTTGAACTAGCGGCCATATTTAGGCAGAAGGGTTATGAAAGCCTGGTGAGGTGGTTTCTGTATAGGTGGGATACAAGTGCAATGGAATTCTTCTCTCAAGTGAGGAAAGTCAGCGCATTCACGGTGCCTCATCAGAGGACGAGAATGTCTCTTTATTAACTTGGCTTAGAGTAGCACGCTGCCCTGTTTGGCCCAATGAGGCAATCTATCATCCTCAGTCCCCAAGTGGAATATCATGGAGGAATTACAGGAATTTATTTGGGAGCTGGGGATGCATAGAGCTGTCTATGCCAAATCTTTTCAAAGGCCAGATGACATAAATTTTACTACTGGTATGAAAGACAGGTATCACAGTCAGCCCCTTCCCCCTGTTCTGGCACTCTTATTGCAGTCCTTACCCCCAGGGGAGGTGACTGTATTTGCCGAGCTGCACAAATAAGTGCTCACCTAGGGGAGACTGAGATTATAAGACAGAAGAAAGGGATTCCAAGAGTGGAACATAAGATGACAGAAAGTCGCAAAAGCAGGGAAATGAAGACATGGGACCTACTAAGGACATCCATCAACAGATGTGGGTAGGTCTAATAAAGGCCAGAGTGGATTCCACAAA
Source organism: Tupaia tana (assembly GCA_026018925.1). Classification (NCBI taxonomy): domain Eukaryota; kingdom Metazoa; phylum Chordata; class Mammalia; order Scandentia; family Tupaiidae; genus Tupaia; species Tupaia tana. Next base: position 96,468,540 of record JAKSZU010000005.1, read on the forward strand.
ACTAGGGAGCCTAATGTGGTGTTAGTAGGGCTGTGAAAACAGTTGCTGAAAGAAACAAAGTTTCAACCCCTCTCCAAGAGAAAGACTTGAAATGGCAGTCCTAGAAGGGACTCCAAACAAGGCCAACAGCGGCCCTCCCCTCTGACTTCAAACTATCTTGTGTGATAACTCCACAATTAATATGCTGTTCCCAGTGCCCCTCCAGCTGAGGAAACAAGTCCATCTCACTGGACTGAGTCATCGGCATGGGGGAAGGCCAAGTCCAGGGGAACAGGTAAGCCGCCTCCGCGGAGCAGAGGCCACAGGTGGAGTTTGCAATACGCTGGCCATCAAAAAACGTAGAGAAAGTGTTAGCACTGGTTGCTATAGGGACCGAATATTTATTTATGAGTAACCCTAATAAATTTGAGAGAACCTTAACTACAGTTAATGACTATGGAGGGAACATAATCAGAGAAGAGTAATTCTGATATTAAGTATTGGGCATTTTTTTCCACATCCATACAAACTGTACGTATTTCCCATAAAGGAATATACTGAGTATTGACATATTGCCAGGGATATGTTTGCAAGGCAGTATTGGAGACTGCTGCCTTAGGGTGAAAGCTGTGAAGGCTGTTACACAGGGGCATGCTAAGGATCCTCCTTTTATCCTCACCACCTCCCACCAGTTGGTGGCAGTTAAACAGTATCGACTAAGGATCCACTGGAGATTGAGGAGACAATACAAGAATTGGCTAAAGTTAACACTATCCACCTTGCTCACAACCCTTCTAACTCCCCTGTGTGGCCAGTGAAGAAATGAGATGGTGCTTGGATAATACCAGTAGATTACAGAGAACTAAATACAGAGGGGCCTTCCCTGCATGCAGCTGTTCCTCGATCATTTGGGATTGCAAATGGGTCATTTTGTGACTGATTTAACTAATTTCATGCATTTTTCAGTGCTGATATTCATGCAGATTATTAAGGGCAGTTATTTTTTCATGGTGAAAATGCCAATAGACCTTCAATACCCTTCCTCAGGGTTATCTTCACAGTTTGACCCTCTGCCATGGCTTGATCACCCATTTAGAAAAATGGAGCAAGCCAAATACAATGTATTTATTTCATTATACTGATAACATGTTAACCTTTGACTCTCTTCTAGACTTTGAAAAAAAGTGCCCCTCAACTAGTGGATCATTAATCAGCTCAAGGATGGGCTGTAAACCAGAACAAAATGCAAGGATGTGACTTACCTGTCAAATCATTGGGCGTTGTTTGGTCACGTAAGACAAAGGTGATGCCATCAGCTATGACTGATAAAAATCCAAGCTTTCCCTGCCCCACTCTCCTAAGTAGCTGCAGGAACTCTGGGGTTTCTTGGATTATTAGTGGACATTTAATCCCCCATTTAGCTCAACTAGCCTGTCCTTTATATAAATTGACCAAAAATGGAGCTCAATGGAATTGGGTGGGCCAATGCCAAGAGGCATTCAGCACAGCTAAAACTGCCATGGGCATTGTGCAGACACTGGCATTTTAAATCAGTCATTCCCCTGCAAATTGGATGTTAATCACCAGGAGGGGTATGCCCAGGGGCTCTGGCAGCAGCAGGGGGAAGCTCAACTCTCCATTGGAGTCTGGTCACAAACTTGGAAGGAAGCAGAGGCCCAGTGCAGCCCCAGTGAATAACAGGTACTTTCTGTCTATCAAGCTTCAGTGCTACTGAGCCTATAACTGGACAAGCCTGTCACAGTAAGGACAGCCCTCCCCATTGCATGACCTGTCCACAAGCTAAGGAGCTCAGCTTCTCAGTCAACAACTCTCACCAAGTGATAATCCTATCTGCAACAATGCAGTAAGGTATCCAACAAACCCCTAAGCCATGAACTGCAACAGCTTTGGGGACCTATAACATTTATAAAAACGGATGCCCCTCCAATAAAGGCTCCTGCTCTCACCTTTTCTCCCATCAAGGAGGGGATGCCTTCAGTGTCAGACGATGCTTGGTACACAGATGGCTTCTGCCAGGGGCAGTCCCCTGGTGGAGAGCTTTGGCCTACCAGCCCTTTGTGGACACCATTTGGCTGGAAGATGGTGAGGGGGGGAACCAGCACTTAGCGTAATGGCTATGTCGCTGGACTCCCATGTAGTGGACCGCGGTTCGCGTCCCGGACCCCGTGTCTTAAAACTCACGCCGTGCGCATGTGCGTGCGTGCCCAAGATCCCGAGAGGAGAATGGAGGAGAAGGGATTGCGCGTGACCATCCCCCCGGGGGATGATTTCTCGCTTTCTGTCTCTAATGTCTCTCTCTGCCTGTCTGGCGAGCGCACGCGCCCTATAGCGAAAAAAATCTCTCTCAAAAAAAACGAAAAGATGGTGAGGGGCAGAGTAGCCATACTCTGAACAGAGCTAAGAGCATCATGGATTGTGATTGCTAAGAAGAAGGCATCTCTAGCTAATCTGCATAGACTGCTGGGCGGTTTTCAAAGGACTTACAGTGTGGATACCACAATGGCACCAAGAGCAATGGAACATTATGAACAAACCTTTGTGGGTGTAAGACAAGTGGTAAGACATTCATGAGATCAGCAAAACCAAGACTATCAATATTTATCATGTGTCTAGCCACCCTCCCTTCAGAGTCCCAGCGATGAGGAGGTCAATATAATAGCCCCCATCCAATGACTGGGAGAAGCCCCTGCAGATGTCCTGGGGTGGCTTCATGAGAAAATTAAACATTCTGGGCAAAAGACTTTATGGGAAGTGACAAAGGCCTGGGGAATTCCCCCGAAACGCTCGGGCATTATAATAGCCTGCAGTGAATGCCCATTGTGCTGAGAACGCTAACCCCACCGAATACTCACAGAACAGGGGCACATCAAATGGGACAGGAAACCCTAACTCAGTAGCAGATAGACTATACAGAACCCTTCCCCTGCTCGGAAAGGGCTCATTTTGCTTTGACTTATGTGGACACCACCACAGGCGTTCTACAAGCATTCCCATACCAGCGGGCCACTTAGCATACTATGATATGGAGACTGCTACAGCGGTTTGCAGTTTATGGGAAGTCAGAAGTCATAGAAAGTGACGAAGGAACACACTTGAGTGGACATCAGGGTCAACAATGGGCTGAACAAATGCACATAAACTGGTGCTTTCTTTTCCCTTATAATCCCACAGGAGCTAGCTTCATAGAATGCTACAATGGAATGCTGAAGGAAGCTCTGAAGACAGAGCAGCACTCTCTCCAGGAAAGGACCACCCACCCACATGAAACCTTGTGTGTCCTGAATGAGGGACCTCAGCCATATACTCTCCCAACCCTGGGCCACTCCCATATACCTGCAGATTCACACACAGGAAAACACACTATGACCAAGCTTGGGGAGGGAGGCAGGGAGGGAGAACAATTTGCTGCTGTCAGCCCCTCGGGGCATCCGACTGGGGATAATGACTTCCACTGACCCTGGGACATTCAGTTGAAACCCCATTGGTGCTCCCTCCTAGTCCCTGGAGGGAGAGAAAGACTAAATCACAACCTTGACATTTGCCCTCAGAGTATGGGTAAATGGACCAATATTATAAAATGCCACAACACTGGCCCAGATACTATTATTAAGGACACACTAATAATTACTCTGTGGCAGTTTAGGACTCCTCTTCTTGCTTTCCACGTAATGGATTGAAGTGCCCCTGGGCCAGATCTGGCATGGAATACTAAGCCAGAGAGGTCTTCCCAGAATGCTACTTTACTGTCTCAGGTTAGGAATGTTGCTTGTATATTGCCTAATAATATGGCTTGTGCCATTAAAATATTGTTATTCTTATCCTTAAGCCTAGATGCAGGAAATACGTTTCTGCAATGGGCCTGCACACTTGCTCAAGTGCACAAGTCTGCCTACTAGGTGTGCTCTGAGTTCCCATTTTCAGCCGCCTCTGAAATGTCCTAGAGGACGTGCCTTGCCAACCACTCTGAATGGGTCTTCCTGCATAACTGAAAATCGACTGGGGACACTTGTGGTAAACCAATGAGCCTGGCTGAAACAAAAAAAACCATGTTAACCAGTCTGTGTTAGGATATGCAATATGGGATGGCCTAGAGTGGTTAACAGCTGTCCAGTTACAAATTGGAGAACATGCCACTTATCGTTATGATTGCCTAAGTGGTACTCACATTGAGACACCTTGAGGTGCAGCGTGGACACCATAACTCTTACTGAACATGACTCTTACTTTTTAAATAATTATTTTATTTTATTTCAATTACTATTTTTCATTTGACCAGAGAGAAAAAGAGGGAGAGAGAGAAGGAAAGTGAGAAAGCAAGCTGCTGGGTCCAGGACTCAGACTGTGGTCAGCCATGTGGGAATCCAGCGACTTAATCACCACTCCACCTGCCATTCTCTGAACATGACTCTTGCTGTGAGTGGTAGAACCCCAGTCTAACTGCTGGGGCCCACGCAGTACTGTGGGAATTCCATGGGCCTGTAGTACCCATGAATGGCCTTACTTACCCTATAACTAGACTGGTAGATATACCTGGGGTTGGCCATGTGTACCTGGGAGGGTATTAGACACCCTTCCCAAGCCTTCTAACTGGGATATAATGTCTGCCAGACAATGGGTTATATCCACCCCCTGGTGGCCCTACCCTTTGTCAATTTTCTCCTCACAAGCTGGTTATATTTATGTACAAAAGTCTGTAGAGGCTCTGCTAATCATACTGCTAATGCTTTCAGGCATACTAGATACTCCATCTCTCTATTAAATGATGAAGTTACACACATGTGTAAAGTAGTGCTGCAGAATACAATGGCTTTCATGCTTGCTGCTGTGCAAGGTGGTGCTTATGCTATTTTACACATTGACTGCTGTGTCTACATTCCTGACAATCAACATAACATGTCCACTGCCCTTAAGGCTTTCAATACAGAAATCTCTCATATCTCAGAAATGGTGGAAGATCCATTTTCTGCTTCATTTGATTCCTTTAGCTCCTCTGGAAAGAAAAATTCTTTACTGGTATTACTGATGTAATTCCCTTGCTATTATTTGGAGCTTGTACCCTCTATCATATTTGTGGGCTGTGGTTACAGTGTTTGACTCACACATTACTCCAGGGAACTGCCAGAAGACTAATGAATCGTGAAGACTGTGACGGGGTGTAGAGTTGGTGTCATAGTGGAGTAAAGGTAGGCTCCATACATTGACCCCTCCTCCCTCCTCGGCTTTGCCCCTATCTCCAAGAGACCCGCCTGCTGGTATAGCAGAGCTTCATGAACATCTCATGACCATCCCCTTACCTCATGGAATTGGCTCATGGCCAGAACCATTCCAGAGGCATGTACTCCTCTCTCCCACATCAACATCCCCAGATCAGAGGCACTAAATTAATGTACAAGCTCTGGCAACTCTGCTAATAGATAATCTGACCATTGTCATCTTCAAACTATGTATGTAGAAACTAGATTCCTGCTCTACACAGGGAGTCTGTGTGGATCCGTAAGGTAATGTATATACTCTTTGATCTGTAATACATATAATATGAGTCTATGTTTGTGACAGCACGGACCATTCTTCCCCTGGCCATCTGCAGATCTTTCCTAGTAAGTGAATTCGTGTCTTTTTCTGATGGGCCTTTGGGTGTTCTTTGGAATTGGTAGACATTATAGGCAAGTTCTCTTAGCTATGGAGCTCCCCTCTTACAGGTTCACACACACACACACACACACAGGCACACACACACACTTCCATTTTTATAAACAAGAAATTGAGGCAAATAAGATAAAAATAGTGGAAAAGAGAATGACCCAACTGAAAACCCATCGTTCTTTGAACCAAGACCTTCCCCATTGCCTTCATACCACATGGATCTTAAGTAGATATTAGAAGTATATCTTCAGATGAATTGTGAAGAATGCACTTGCAGAAAAATCAAAGACAAGCTTAACTGATAATATCTTTTCACATTTGTGTTAGGTCTACATCTCCCTGGAGCAAATTATAATTTCAAGAATATATTCCAGGTGAGAGCTACAGAACTGGTATCTACCTAGAAACTTAAGAAATCACCTTTATCAGTTATCTGACCTTTAGCAAAATACACATATAGTATTGTAGACATTCAATCTGCTTTTCTAAAGACCACCAGAAGAGATTCACTAAGTTTTTTCACTGATAAATTCTGATATTTAACAACATTTACTACTGGGAAATTTTTTATATCTACCTATTCTTCACTGACACAATAAACACTTAAAAGGTTGGTCAACATCTTTCCTTACAATTACTTTTTATAGATTTGTTAAGACAGCCACAAAATGTCTTTCTATTCATAAATCGTCTTAGTCCTATTAGTTTGCTTTCTTACACCTTAACATTTCCAGGTTTAGATTAACTTCTGTGGCTCTGTGCCCTGAGTCTCCTCTAAACTTTTCAGATCACTGTGAAAGCCATGGAAGCCAGAGCAGAAAATGAAAATGCTCAGGCTCCAAATATGCTGTGGTGATGAAGACACCACTGGGGTAGATCCTATCCAGTTTCCTTTTCTGCCCAGAGCCCTTCACTGCTGAGTCATGATGCTCCTAGACACTCTCTAAATGTCACCTAGAGCCATGTCAAGGTCCTTTCTTCCCTGAATCCTCATCAAATTACAGTCAAAGTGCCTGCTGTCATAAACTGAAAAGGATATTGGGAGTAGTTAAGACTATCATTAAAGTCCTATGGTTTTAGTGCAAATAAACACAGCATTCACAGCTCTAACTGGAGTGGTCACGTAGTAAATGCTCAAAATGTGTTGGATGAACAAATGGATGAATAAATTAAGAGCTAAGCTAATTTAATGTTGTAAGAGTAATTTGCTTGCATCCTCATTTTGTGCTAAATCCAGTATGTAAGCCTATACTGCAAGGGTAGAGAGGAACCTGGAAGAATACCAAAGATACCATAGTGGAGATTCTGCAATTTAAGGTTCTCATGTTAAACAAATTTAGTTTAGGGAAAGCCTTCCTCCAAAGAGGCTTAAAACAAAGCCATTTTTCTGGTGTTCCCCAAATAATTAAATATTATGCATTAGAATTGGAGAGTATACAAAACTTATGTAAGAAATGGCCTGAGGCCATGGCATGGTGGTTAAGGCAATTGGATCCCACATGGTTAAGCTGGGTCCTAACCCAGCAGCTTAAGAAACATGCTAGGTGTGTATGTGTTCAAAATCCCAAAAGCAGGGAGAAATGGAGGAGGATAGTGACCTGACCATGCCCAATGAGGGTTCTTTATCTCTCTCTCTCTCTCTCTCTCTTTCTCTCTCTCTCTCTGTCTCTGACTGGCAAGTGTGTGTACCCTATGAAAAAGGTGGGAAAAAAATAAAGCCAAAACTTGAATCTTTTTTTCTTTTTTCTTTTTTTTTTTTGGGGGGGGGGGGGAGGTTTTTGCTATAGGGCGTGTGCGCTCACCAGAGAGACAGAGAGAGACAGAGAGACAAAAAGAGAGAAATCACCCCCCAGGGGGTATGGCCACGCTGCAATCCCTTCTTCTCCATTCTCCTCTCGGGATCTTGGGCACGCACACACACGTGCCTGGCATGAGTTTAAGCCACCGGGTCTAGGACTCAAACCACAGTCAACAACATGGGAGTCCAGTGACATAGCCATTACGCTAACTGCTGGTCCCAGGCCAAAACTTGAATCTTAAAATTTAAATATCTCCCATTCTCTCCTTTAGGTCTATGGATGGTCTTATCAAAAAAAAGTGCACAAAGGGATATGGACTCTGGAATCAAATATTCTGTTTAAATTTCAGCTCCATTCATTACTGGCTATGTGACTTTGGAGAAGTTATTTTATCATTCTGTGTCTCAATGTTCTCTTCTTAAATGGAGAGAATATTAGTACCTTCTTCACAGGGTTGTTATGAAAATTAATTAGGTACGAACTTTGAATAGTGCTTGGTCCATCATGATCATCATCATTCTTCTTCTTCTTCTTCTTCTTCTTCTTTTTTCCTCTCTTCTCTCTCTGTCTCTCTCTCTCTCTCTCTCTCTCTCTCTCATAATTTGTCAGAGGATGAGTGTACTTGTTCCCTCCTGTTGGGATTTTGGGCACACACACATGTGCCTGGTATGTTTTTTAAACCATGGGGTTCAGAACTTGAACTGCACACTTGGCCATGTGAGATCCTGCTACTTTAACCACCAAGCCACAGTCTGGTTCCTATTATCTTCTATCTTAATAAATGTGGTAAAGAAATGAAAAGTATTCAAGAATAAAAAAATCGAATAGAGGGGAGGAGGTACCCTGTTGGCCACCAGGACATCATCAATACTTCCAATTTGCAATAGCAAAATATTATTTGCAGGAGCAAAGAATCTCCTTCAATAAAAATCATAAGAAAAAAAAAAAAAGAAAACTTTGCAGGGGACCAGAAAGATTGCTTGGATAGGTATCTCCAATGGAAAAGTAAGTGTTGTCTAAATGCGTCCATCCTCTGGCTTATCTGATTCTGTGATAGCTCCACACCTAATGAATTTGCAATACCCTATTGTAAATTCTACCTACAACTATTTATTCCAGAATGTATGTTCATCCATTTACTCACTCATTTGCTCATTCATCACAAACACCAATTGAGCACCCAAAATAATGAACTACACTAAAATATATTTATGACACAAAAACAAATAAGCATGGTCTTGCCCTCAAGATGCTCATAAAATATTATGAAATAATTTCAACTCAAGATCATTGGCAAGTGCCACCAAAAACAGGAATAGGGAAATGGAGACATGATGTTTGTTCAGGAGAGGATAGAAGGATCCATGAAGAAAGTTTTCATTGATTTCCACCTTGGAGAATTCCAGCTTTAAAAGTTATAGAGAGGATGGGTCCAGCAGGTGGTATGGTGGTTAAGGTGCTGGAATTTCCACAGGGCCAACTGTGGTTTGAGTCCCAGAACTGGTGGCTTGCTTTCTCTTCTCTCTCTCTTTCTCTCTCTCTCTTTCACTCTCTCTCATCTTTCTCTGGCAAAACTCATGTGAAAAAGTAATAAATAAAAAAATAAATATCTTTTTAAAAAGATATAGAGAGGATATTGTGAGCAAGTGCTTAGTGTCATCTGGCTAAACTTAAGGCTATGAAGTTGAGATGTAAGAGAAAAATCTGGACAGGGAAGTCAGTACAATCATGGAGGAGGGGGACCAATAGATGGCATAATGGCTATGTCACTGGACTCCTATGTAGTCGACCACAGTTCGAGTCCCGGAACCGGTGGCTTAAACTCATGCTAGGCGCGTGTGCTTGCGTACCCAAGATCCTGAGAGGAGAATGGAAGAGAAGGGATTGCGGCATGGCCATACCCCCGGGGGGGGGGGGGGGGGTGATTTCTTGCTTTCTGTCTCTCTGTCTCTCTTTGTCTTTCTGGCGTGCGCACACACCCTATAGCAAAAATCTCTCAAAAAAAAAGGAAGGAAGGAAGGAAGGAAGGAAGGAAGGAAGGGAGGAAGGAAGGAAGGGAAAGGAAGGAAGGAAGGAAGGAAGGAAGGAAGGAAGGAAGAAAGAAAAAACATGTTCTTCACGGAGAAGAACAGAAGAGAGCCACTGGAGTTTACTGAGCAGGGTGGTATCACAATCAAGCCATAGAATGAACACCTCCTTCTAGACGGAGGATAGTTTGGAAGAGTATGTGACTCTAAGCAAGAGTCAGGCACTAAGTGCATAGTCCAAGGAAAAGAAGCAATAAGGACCTGGACAGGGGCAACCATACTGAGGACAGGAAGGAAGCGACCCAGAGGCACTCTCTGATCACCATCCTCACCCTCCTGGCTTTCCACGCCACACTAACAGCAACACTGAAATGCTCACCAGCAGCTTTCAAATACCAGCAAAGTCAAGTGGTCTTTATGACTCACTCTATGTCCATACCAGCCCTTCAGCTGCTGTCGTCTGCCCTCCCTGCCCACAGAGCAAGATCATCACGCCTCTCAGCTCCCTCGGAGATCTCATGCACCACTACTTCTCAGTAAATACTTTCAAATGACATTGAACTACTTGCTAAAGTGCATCCATAAAGTGTTCCTCTTTGACCTATGGAGATGCCATATTCCAGGTCAGCAGAATGCTCTCCTGCGCTGTTAATGCATGACTAACTACTTTAATCACAAAAATAAGCTCCCCTCAGTGATATTTTGCAGGTACAGGTGCAGAGATTTCAGCAATGGCAGAGCGTGCTCAGGCACCATGGCAACCAATGCGTCAGTCGGGTGCACTCAGCGTCAGAAGAGTCAGCTTTCCATTCATTTTAGCTGACAACAAAAACTAGAGATGTTTTGTCGTGCCTTTTCCTCTTAAATGTGGCTGTCTAGTGAGGAAGAAAATGCTTGGCAGATCCCAGGGCAGAAAGGCTGCTGGTCTTTATGCCCAGGCAAAGTTAGAATGGAGGTGCAGCCCAATTTGGCTTGCATGCTTCCAGTCCATCTGCAGACACTGCCTTCTACTGGAGTCCCAGACAGGGACTGCTGGGTGTGTGTGCTGGCTGTTGTCTCACATATGTTGCTTTAGCTTCATTTAAAAATCACTTGCCAGAGACCTCCCCCCAGCTCTGCAGCCCTACATTTTATGGGCTCATGAAATAATGTGCATTTTGTGGTTACTATCGTAGTTCTTGTGTAAACACTCTAAGTACCAAGGTGTTATCGCTTTCAGGAGTGTTCTGCAGGAGATGGAAATTAAACTGGCTTGGGTAAAACTGGGAATGTAAAGGCTCATTTAATTGGTAAGTTCAAGGTTAGAACTGACCTCTGGGACTCTAACAGTATGTCTGACCTAGAGACTGGAAAGAACCAAAGGTCTGGGAGGTGGGAAGTCAGCAGGGGGTATGCAGAAGGCCAGCTAGCAAGACAGCAGCAATAGGTTCATGAAAGGCAGCTGGCTAGGACTGATGCTGTTTACTCTCTGGCATCTTCTTTATTTCTGAATGTACATGAACACCTCTCAGTTACAGGAGGTAACTTCAGGCAAGAGAACCATGCCTACACCCAGGCTCGTGGCAGGAATAGGAGAAAAGGAATAGGTGTCCTTGTCCTTGTCCTTGTCCATGGTGGCTACCCTACAGAGGGCACAGAAGCACCCTGCTGAACTGAGTCTGCCTAGCAGAGGTGCTCAGCAATGAGTACACTGTGCCTTCTGTGGTATGTGGGCTGAGATTCCACTAGGACACAGTATGACAGCCCTATTTGTTACTGACTACTGCCAGTGTCCATTCTAATCAGTCGGTCCCTGTCTCAACCACTTATCAAATATCCTCCTTGTTGTGGGTGTCTTTGTTCATTACTTCTTTTTTTTCAATTTTTAAAAATTTTTTAAAGAATTATTTTTTATTATATTTCCAATTGTTCTTTCAGTATATCAACAACCTTTTAAGCAACGTTTAACTTTCCGTTAAGTCTATTTATTGCTATATGTAACATAAAATAAACATTCAACATTTTTAAGTTTCAGCAATCCACTGCTCTTCTAGTTATTGTCATTTTCAATTGTATAATTTCCATTTGGCTGTTTTTAAATAATTTTTATTTCTATTCTTTAATCTTGTCTTAAAAACTCTTCAATATAGAAAGCGTAGTTAGTTCTAAGATCTGTGCATAATATCACAATAGCCTTCTCATAGAACTATGTCTCTTTTTTTTTCTTTTTTGTCAATGCTTGTCTCCTTGAATGCCAGATTATTTGCTTCATTCTAAGAAATACATACTATGGGACCAGCAGTTAGCGTAATGGCTATGTCGCTGACTCCCACGTAGTCGACCGCGGTACACGTCTCGGCTGCTGGCTTAAACTCACACCGGGAGCGTGTGTGTGCGTGCCCAAGATCCCAAGAGGAGAATGGAGGAGAAGGGATTGTGGTGTGGCCATCCCCCCTGGGGGGTGATTTCTCACTTTCTGTCTCTTTGTCTCTCTCTGTCTATCTGGCGAGTGCATACACTCTATAGCAAAAACCTCTCCAAATAAAAAAAAAAAAGAAATACATACTAAAAATTGTAGAGGAATTTGAGGCTCTGGTTGCTATTATCTTTCTCCAAAGATTTACCTTTGCTTTTGGCAAGTACCTAGAAGTATAACTATACCAAGTGTTAGTGAAGGTGTGAAGCAATGAGAATGGATTTGAAAAAACAAAAATGGGCATTATCTAGAAAAGTTTGAGTATTTTTTTAGTTGCCAGAGGGTGCATGTGCTCATCAGAGATAGACAAAGAGACGAGGGAGACAGAGAGGAAGAAAGCACACCTCAATGGGACACCGCCATGCCTCATTCCTTCGCTTCTATTTTTCCATCCTGTGGGGATTTGGGATATGCACACACATATATCCAGTGTGTTTTTCAGGCTCCAGAGCAAGATGCAGCCATGAGGGATCCAATTCCTTTAACCAGTAGGCCTTATAAGGTCAACCCTAGAGAAGTCAGTTTTTGACTCTTCATAGAAATCCATTCCATAATTGAGGGAACTGAGACCCAAAGAAGCTAAATAACTTGCCTAATACTAATATAATATTGCTTTAGAGGTCCAAAGAAGCTAAATAACTTGCCTAATACTAATATAATATTGCTTTAGAGGTCAGGACCCAGAGACAGACCTTGACCTGTTTGATATGAAGATTTATACTCTTTCTTTTGCAGTGTCTTTGTGGTTGAAGTGAACAGGTTAAAGCACATGATGACTTGTTCCCCCTCGGCTTTAGAATGTGTCCATCCTACTAGACCACTTCCTCGCAGTCATTAGTTACAGTAAGATATAACATCATCATTAGTAACCTCTCTACCTCAATGTTTAGAACAGAACCTGAAACATAATACGGTCTCCAAAGCTATCTGATGAGGCAATTGCCCTTCCTCTAATTCTCAAAGACTGGATGGATCTGCAACCATGGGTCTGAATTAGCCAATCCCATTAGGCTCCTTAGCACCATGCTCTCTGGCCAGCTATATACTCTGTGGGATGAGAAATCTTTTTGTCTAGTATTCCTGAGTCAAAGACCAGGGTATAGCTGAAATATGGCAAGGTAGCTGCCAAGTGGGGTAAAATTATTTTGTCTTGGTGTCCCTCTCTAGCAACATAAAGGTCCTCGTCTGGGGCTTTGAAATCCAGGAGAGATGAGCATAAATAGCATATGTACATAGCATAGCTAAATTTTTATTTACTTTTTTTTAAATTTGTCAGAGGGCACATGCACTGTCTAGAGTGAGATAAAGGAAAAGTTAGAAAGCACCACCTATGTGGACTAGCTAGCTTCAACTCCTTCTCCTCCATATCTCCTTGTTTCAGAATTTAGGGCATGCACGCGTGTGTGCCTGGTATGTTCTCCAAAGCCTCTGGCTCCAGGACCCAAACCTTCAGTTGGCCATGTGGGATCCAGTTTCCTCAACCACTAGGTCATAAGCTGATCCTAAATTTTCCTTTTCAGTAGAGATTCACAGATAATGTTGCCATCAACTATTTCAAATCTAATTATCTCCTTCTAATTCATACTATCAAGGAAGATCATCTCATTTTCTAAGGAAAAAAATACACACACACACACATACACACACACACACACACACACACACACACACACAAATATATATATATATATATATATATATATATGTTTTTTCCTCAGGCCTAGTGGAGCCATCTTCTAATTTTGTCAGTTCCCAAGATCCTCTCAGCTGGTTCTCTGTTGTCAATTTGGTTCTCATCTTGCCCAACCATTCTGCATGGCCTCTTTGAATTCTCCTCTCCATTACCAGTCAGCATGCCCTCTTTCTCCTCTATGTTGTAATAGTTGGCCCAACACTTATGGCTCTCAATTTGGGAGGATGGAGCAGTTGGGATGAAGCGAGAATAGGTACCCTTATGAGAACTAAGTAACAAAAACTTTTCTGAATATCCTCCTAATGTTCAACCAGCATTTCTCTACAATGCCACATATACATCTATTCAGCAGGGCTAGACTACCTGATACTTTATTTCTGGCAGTCTGTTCTAAAGCCTCTGCCACGCCCCCAAAAGGAAATGTTCTAGAAGAGCCAAAGAGCTCATTAGCAACTCTTCAGTTCTAAATATGAATCAAAGATTATTTAACCAAAATAAATAATTAGAATTTTTATTTAATTTAGTTCATTGAGAGAGGACAGGAGCAGGAAGATGGCATTATAGTTCTACACTCTAAATAAGGCAGCCACTGTGATAGATACAACAGATTCTATGTCTTGCTGCACATTTTACATCCTTGAGATCACCCAGTGTTTACAATTTTATAATTACTTTTAATGTTTTGGCTTAATATTATTTCATTAATATTTCCCAGATCATTAAGAAAATGTTTATAAATATTACTTTAAGGACTTTATAGTATTGTATAGGTACTGTAATTTTCTAAACAGTTCCTAATATTGGATATTTTTGAATTTTTAACCACATAATAATTTTTATCATCTACTTGACACCTTTTTCTCAAGCCTCATAGCTCAATAACATCTTTAAAGACTCTGCAGTGCCAGTACCATCCTTTCAACCAAGCTGAAGAATCTGATCACAGTTCTCTCACAGAGTGAAACTCTCACACATTTTTTAGCACTTTTTTCCTATTTTACATATTTCCTTTTCTTGCAATTTTTCAAAATCAGCTTTGAACTCATTTTAAGTAGGTTTTTCTGTGGCAAGGTATTCTTGTGCTATATTCTAATCATCTTTATGGACATTTTGGAATTATCTCAGATTTTAAACAAGAGCTATTTAGGAGATTTATGAAGGGCCAGTACTGCTGCATGGACAAATTTGTTTGGTAATAATAAGAAGTTGCAATATTTGAAAATGAAGTAAATGTTCCTTCTCACCCCAACAGCCATATCTGTCTTATAGTTGCATTTCAAAGCTCAATGAGAATCATCTTACTGCTGCAAGATCCACTGAGTGTGCTGGAGGCAGTAAATATGGCATCTGTCAGGTGAAAGGTGCCGGCTCAGAATCTGCCTTTCCTTGCATTCTGCAGTGTGGCTCTTATGCTGAATCCAGCACATGAAATTCGCTGACAGGTGCTTTCTGGGGACGGAGATGTCAGCTGCAGGTATTTGTAATGTACTCCTGTGGCCAGACGCTCAGAAAATTCAGCTGCCTGCACGGTGGAACTGTGGGCCCCCAACGCCCACTCTCACATCCGGTTCCAGGAGGGAAGGTCCTAAGCAGTTCAGCTGTGGAACCCTAATGCTAACCCAATCAGTTAAAGCCAGTAAGGAGACACTGTGTTCCAAGGTCTGTGCTGATGAAAAGTCCAGAGGTGACTGACATGGCTCCTGCCCCCACGGACTTACGTCTTGTGACAAAGACAAACATACACATAATCGTAATGGATATATATGTGAGTGGTAAGTTCTTAATGGGGCGGGAGACAACAGAACCAATCATCTCTACTTAGCATAGGCCAGTAAACACTGAACAGAGGAGGACATAATCTGCATCTGACTGGTCAAAGTGGAAGGTAAAAAAATTCCAGGAAGAGGGACTAACAATAATAAAGTATGTTGAGAATTTTACTATGTGCCAGCCAGTACTCTAAGACTTTTCTGCATATTATCTTATTTAATCCTCATAACAATACTTTGAGGCAGATTCTATTTTAATATCTGTGTCTAAATGAACCAAAGCACAGAAGAGCTCAGTAACTTACTCAAAGCCATACTTGTAAAATCTTAAACAAGATGCGTTCAGGTAATTCATTCTCTCAATATTGCTGAAGTATGGTGTCCAGTGGGCGTGGGACAGGCTTTGAAGAGCCTTGAATATTATGCTAAGAAATTGAATTTTAATCCTGAAAATGGTGAAGAAATGAATATTTAAAGTTTTCAAAAGACAGATCTGATAGCTATAGTCAAAACTAGAGTCAGAAAGCCAATTAGGAGACCATTTAAGTTGTCCAGGGAAATGATAACCCTTGAGCTAAGGATAAAAAGAGGGTAGAACTGAGAGAAGTTAGGGGATGGTGTCCTAGCAGTCTGGTTTCTGTTCTATAGAGTATGTGGTATCAATCCTTCAGGAAGATTTTATGCAGCCAATAAGAACATATAACTGACTTCTCAAAGAATTGGGGCAGGAAGTGAAGTGTGGAGCCTGCAGTGGCCTCACTCTTGACTCAAGTGTCTGTTAAGCTGGTGGGATATATAACAAGGGCATGGATGAGGATGATGGTCCAACATCCTTCTCTGGATGTTCTAAGAACAAACCAGGCCCAAGATAGGCCTCTCATGCCTGGGGTTCCCAGGCCCACCCAGACACAGAAGCTGGGCCAAGAATAGGAAGTGGTCTCTTCTAGCCCCCACACTTTTTAAAACTCCTACCCTTATAGATCTGCCAAAGTGTAGAAGCATAAAACTGCATAGGATACATAAAAAATAAATAAAAAATAAAAATATAAACAGAAATAAAGCTTTTATGAAGAGTTTTATTAATGCAGAGTAAGGATATATGTGTATAATAAAACAGTATTTTGGTTGGTTTATTTTCTTTCTGTTTATTACCACTGCTTGTGAACTGTGGCCCACATTCTGTGGTTGTTCCCTTAACAGTAACTAAGACTCTGCTGTGTTAGAAAATTCTAGAATGGGGCCAGCAGGTGGTATGGTGGTTGAGGCGCTGAACTCCCATATGGCTGATGAGGATTTGAGTCCCGGACCTGCTGGCTGCTTTCTCACTTTCCCTCTCTCTCTCTAGCCAGATTAAAAATAATAATAAATAAAATTTAATAAATATTTCTTTAAAAAATTCCAGGGGGTGTTTTATTTGTCTTTCTTTTGTTGAAATGTAGAACTAAGAAAGCTTTATGATTAACTCATCAAAAAAAAAAAAAAAAAAAAAAGAAAGAAAGAAAGAAAAAGTTTCATAGTTAGGCTTCAGAGCACTATGTGTTTTATATTAAGTGGTTTACTACAGAAAGTTGGAAACACTGATTCAAGACTTTGAACAACTCTGATTAAATTTATGGCCTATAGGGAAAATTGGGGACAATTACAGGATTAAAGGTTTACTATGGTGATGTAATTCTCCCCTAAAAGATGGCCTATCTGGTGAATAATTTAAAACTCTTGGACCAATCCCTACTATATTCTTATTTCTTTAAAAAAAATTTTGTGAGTGAATTGGCCCACTTAGCTTTTGGAACTGTGAGATTCAAAAATTCATTTAATTACCAACTCCATTTAGACAAGTACATGAAACACCATATCATTTTAAATCTTATTTGTAAGATTTAATCCTATGGAAGTTTTTAATATCTTAGAATAGATTATTTTAAAAGATGATTGATCTATTAATAGAATGGAAACATACATAATCATGTTTTTCCAAGTCTACAAAATTCTCATAACATAACGTTAAATGAAAACAAGAGAGATACATAGCATCATATTCAATGTGACCCCAAATATAAGAGCTAAAATATGTTCAGGGTAGATATCTGGGGGGCTAGGGTTTCTGGAATGAAACCTATACAATGTGTGCAGTGGTCATTCTAGAGATGGTATGATAGCAAATTTCTATTTTTTAACTGTTTTGTTATTTTGTAAAATTGTGTGATTTTCTACATTATGTTCTAAAATATTAATATGTCTCTCTTCTTTTATAACCAAGAGAAAAAGTTAACTTTTTAAATGACTCTTGTCCTTCAAAGTGATTCTGTAGGAGATCACACAATGACTGTGATACTGCTGTCTTAATTTCCTCTGGTAATTACCCCAAAGTCAGTTCAAAGCAATGCTTTTATTTTATAGCTACATTATTTTTTTTTAATTTTGGAAAATGTTCTTATTCTGATCACTCATCTACTTTGTTCAGTATCTTCAGCTTCAAACATTTGGCTGATTCCAAATATAAAATGTGCCTTCTTAAGACAAAGATTTGCTCTTCTGAAGATATTTGAAAGACTGTACAAAGACTGTGTTAGTTAGCTTGGGCTGTCATAACAAGATTTCATAGACTGGGTAGCTTAAACAGAAATGTATTTATATATAAACATAATTTTCTTTCTCCAGTAAAGTCTGAGGTCAGGGTGCTAGCATGGTTAGTCAGTGAGGACCCTCTTTCTGGCTTGCAGATTGCCAACTTCTCACTGTGTCCCCACATAGTAGAGAGACAGAGAGCTCTCTGGTGTCGCTCCATATGAAGGCATGAATCCTATCAGATCAGAGCCCTATTCTAATGAACTCACTCAACCTTAATTGCTCCCCAAAAGGCCCTGTTTCTTAATACAGCTACATTTGGGGTTAGTGCTTGTCTTAGTCTGTTTTTGCATTACTAGAAAAGATACCCGAGACACGTACTTTTATATACAAGATAGAAGTTTATAAATTCATGATTCTATGACCTAGTGGTTAAGGGAGCTGGATCCCACACGGCTGACTGTACAATTCAAATCTGGCCCTGGAAGCTTAAAAAACACATCAGGGGGACCAGCAGTTAGCGTAATGGCTATGTCACTGGACTCCCATGTAGTCGATCGTGGTTCGAGTCCCAGACCCAGTGGCTTAAACTCACGCTGGGTGCATGTGCGTGTGTGCCCAAGATCCCAAGAGGAGAATGGAGGAGAAGGGATTGTGGCGTGGCCATCCCCCCTGGGGGGTGATTTCTTGCTTTCTGTATCTCTGTCTCTCTCTGTCTTTCTGGCAAGCACACGTGCCCTATAGCAAAAACCTCAAAAACAAACAAACAAAAACACATCAGGCACATGGATGTGCATGCCCAAAATCCTAACAGGAGGAAGAGGAAAAGAAGAAGGGATTGTAGCATGACCATGACCAATTGAAGGGTGCATTTTTCCTCTCTCTTTCTCTCTCTGGTGAGCACATGCACCTTCTAGGAAATTGAAAAAAAAAGAAAGGAAAAGAAAAGGAAGGAAGGAAGGAAGGAAGGAAGGAAGGAAGGAAGGAAGAAAGAAAGAAAGAAGGAAAGAAAGAAAGAAAAGGAATAAATGAAGACTTTAAGACAAAAGCTTAAAATTGCATAGAAATATCTTTAGTACAAGTGTGGTTGGTTTAGTTACTTCATAAATTACCACACTTATTTTAAGCCTATTTGGAGAAGCTACAAATGCAGATAAAGCTGCAAAGACATTTGCTCCATGTTAAGAAAAAAAAATTATGAAGGAAACTTCAGCCTGGTTTATTCATTTAACTTTTAATGTTGATAAAACTGGTCACTATGAGAAATGAACTATGTGGGCTGACACCATGACCTGGTGGTTAAAGGAACTGGATCTCACATGACCAATAGCATGATTTGAATCCCAGCCCCTACAGCTTGAAAAACCACACTAGGTGCATGTACATGTGTGCCCATACTCCCAATAGGATGGAGAAATGGAAGAGGATTATGGTGTGACCACGCCCCACTGTGGGATGCTGTCTTCCTTTCCCTCTTTCTTTTCCATCTCTCTGTTGAGTGCACACACTCCCTAACCATTTTTTTTAAAAAAAGAATATAAAAGAACCATGTACAGTTCTTAGGATGCAAAAGATCAGGATCAGGTGCACAGACTCACATGCAGGTTTCGCCAGGCCAGGATTTTATTGGATTATTATTGCTTTTGTCTGTCTCTGGTTGCAAAATGCCATTAATTTTGAGAATCTGCCCACTTCCATTTTCCCATAAGTCCTGTTATTTTCTACTCACAGTTGTGAAGAAACCAAGATTTTGAGGAGAACATACATGAGACTATTACAAAAAGTGGCAGTACATAAAATATCTTATACTAATGTTTATTAATTACATCATTTTATAATTACTCCCCTCCCCCCATTTCATGAGTTAGCTCTTCTTGGGTGCTGGATGATTGTGCAGTAACAAAATACCACAAGGCTGACCCACATGGGAAGGTTCTGGGTTCATATCTGGAGACCTCCCTAAACACACCAGGTATACATATGCCCATGATCCAGGGCTGGCTGAAGCTAGGGGTGGATTGCAATATTATAACCTCTATTGGGGATGTCTTTCTCTCTCTCTCTCTCCTCTCTCTCTCCTCTCTTTCTCTCTCTCTCTCTCATCTCTCAGAAGGAAGGAAGGAAGGAAGGAAGGAAGGAAGGAAGGAAGGAAGGAAGGGAGGGAGGGAGGGAGGGAGGGAGGAAGGAAAATATATACAACTCAGCTTTCCTGGGAAGGCCTCCTAATCACTATCCCCTATCCATATCTTCGCTAATTTAATTGGTATTCCCATCCATCTCCTTTCCTCCTACTTCATAAAACCCTCCACAGTTCATTACATTTCTTTTGATGTGAACTCTGAAATTCATGAAAGAAAAACTCTGTTGTATCTTTTAGTCTCAGTACCTGATTAAACAGCACTATTGTTGCCAATTAATGACATCGGCAGATGGAAGGGGCAAGCTCTCTGAGTGTAGGCACCATGCATGCCTTAGAAGTCACTGCGGTCCTGGACCTGGTACACAAGAATACTCAGGCATGTGTTCAATGAACAGGAATCATGGAAGAGTGACTTGACAGCTTTTCCCTGGTTTATACCGTGTTCCCACAGACCTGCTTTCCACATGTTAACTTGGGCAGTTTTTGCCACACCCAAATGCTGGCAAGATCAGGAAATGTTCCCATTTTGGATATAAGAAAACTGACTTATCATCAGGAAAACAGGCTAGAGAATCCTCTGGTCAGTGATAGAACTGCCTACCCAGAGGCCATGGCTCTTTTTGTTCAATCTGAGCTCTCACCTTTCTGTTTAAACCTTTGCCTTAAGTTTCTACTCCCCAGATTTCCGCTTCCTGTTAGAACATATAAATGATTTATGTAACTGACATATCTGTCTATGTACATTATTCTCTTTGTTCTTTTTTCAGATTGAATATTATTCATATGATACCTACATTTTTATAAAACTGCCTAAATTTAAAGAAAATGTCTGTAATACACACACTGCCTACTTTGTATTAACCAACAGTGCCTTCCAACCTCCCAACAAAGTCTATCTTGACTCTGTGACAGTCTCCCTAATAGACTCAAGGTCACTGGTCACCTGGCTGCAGTTGTTCATACTCACCATGGTATTCCCACCCAAGGGCCTTTGCATATCTGTTCCCTCTGCTTAGAAAGCATCCTCACTGAGTTCAGATTCACTCAACCTTTAATGCTTACTCAAACATCTCCTTCTCAGGAAAGCCTCTGTGACCTCCATGACTACATCTAATTCTCCCATGATGTGTTCTCAAGCACAGTGTAACTCTCCCTTGGGTTCATTTCTGTAGATACATTTAGACGGATGTGTATAATTCTATGATGGATGCCTGTATCATGCCAGACACCACATTAGTTTTGGCTCGGTCCCAAACTTCAGACATCACTGCTGGCCCATTCTGGACTAGCCGCCTTATATCACTTCATCTTTTGTGTCCCTATAACCAGATTGTCCTGCCTGGTGCCAGCCTCTATACTTGGATCAGACTTTCCCAAACATCTAATTAATGTCTACATGGCACAGTTCTTTCAGTGGCAATCCCCTATTATTTGCACAGGAGCCCCACCGGTGCAGTGATAAGATGTGAGGGCAGTGGAAGGGCTCCCTACTCCTACTATACAAATAGGACTCAGTCTTAAGTCTGAGCTTTGGTGGGCTTGTGTCCTTGGGCTATGACCTTCACAAGTAAGTTTCAGTTTTCTCTTTTGTTTTCTACCCTATCCTCCAGGCAAAATTGAAAACAAACAAACAGACAAAAACATTGGACTTAGCTATTTTCCTCCCCCTTGTCTGATAATCTTTAGTAAGACAACAGCAAGTGAAGAGCTTATAAATAGCTTCTCAGGAGACAAGGCCTTATTAAGAAAAACAGAATTTTATGGATTTTATTCAAAATGGCTACATTTCCCCCTTCCTCTGCTGGAAGCACAAAGGGATTCCTTTTCTCTAATCTTCCTATGAGACCTTTGTTGGACTCTTGGAGGTAAAAACTAATGAAAATGTAGGGTCACTCCCCACCTCCAGGACCACCCTGACTTTTTAACTATCAGACTTGTCCATAGTGAACTTTCAGAAATTCACCAGAGTTCAAGTTTTCCTACCATGGTTCTGATTCCTGAGGTTTTCTGCTCCCTGTTTTCTCATCTTATAAATTATGACTCTTTCTATCTGCCTCTATCTCTTCAATATGGGGGACAATGGTTTACCTTGTGACTTCACATCACCAAGTATAAATATTTTGTTTGTCCAGCTTTTTCCTTGTTCCAAACTTCCTCCATGCTAGATCAGAAATCAAAGTCTAGTTTTGCCCAGACTCCACCCAACATGATGAATGGCTTTCTGCTCTGTCCTTTACACACATCTATAGTGAAGTCCTGCAAGGCTTCATGTTCTGTCCCTTACATGCTCCATAAGGATGGACTCCATGCAACTCAAGAGAAAATATTTTGTGGTTGATATCTTTCAAAATAGCCTATATGACTTTTTATGTATGCAATCATTCAAAGTTCATATTTTAACAGGCCTAAATTTCTTATGTGGATTTTTTGTCAGATGCCATTCCAGTAATTTGAGATCATTACTTATATATAAATAACCTCACGTGATAATTAGGATTTAGAAACATTTATCAGACACCTTACTAACGAGGACCAATGAAAAGAAAATTAAGACAAGATGGCAGTGTACATGTCTACACCTCCATGAGTGAGTCAGTCAACGACATTCTTTTGAATTTTCATTGCCTGAGAATACAGATAAGCTCTGTGGGAAATTACTAATGAGTATACCATCTAATCAGAAAAGCAAAGCCAACTGGAACAGTTGCATACAAGGCTTTCATCACATAGAGAGCCAGAAAACCCACAGAACTAGCAAAGCCAAAAGATTAAGAACACAAGGATAAAAGGGAAGGATGGGGTCTCACCTAAATCACTGGGTATAATGAAGCCAAAAAAAGCCACAATGAAACGATACCTCTCAAATATTACCCCATGGTGTCCCCCATGTGTCTATTTCCCCCTCTTGGGTCCCCTCTTCTCTCCCATCCACATCCCAATTAGGTCATTCTGGGCTCATTGTCTCAGAGGAAGATGTGACTTTGTACAAAAGAAAGAATAAAAAAGAATCCTTTATCTTTTGTGTCCCATAGGCAGATGCCTTAAAAAAGTAGAAAAGCTTGGAAAAATTGTTTGCCAGGGGTAAGAGAAGACATTTTCTCTTTACTTGACTAGAAAATGAGTCCCCAGACTTATTGGAGATAAAAGAGAGAGACATATGATGAGTATCTATGTATCAGCATGTCTGTGTTGAATGAGTCAGTCAATCACCTGAAAAGGCATATTGGTGAATCTTGGATGAAGGTTCTTATGTCTTGCCTCCTGGTTAGAGTTGAGGGTGATGGACAGCAACATCTATGAAGATTAGTGAGAACAATCATTAGAAGAAAACCTACCTCTTGACCCACATATAGTCCTAAGAAAGAAACAAGCCTCTTCAGAGGGTATGTACTGCACATGAATCAACAGCTTAAGACCCAATAAATAATGGATGTCTCTATGGTGGGATGCCATAAAAGACCAGATGTTTCCATTCTTTTGCAATACCTAAGCCCATGCATATACCCATCTGGAAAGACAATGAGAGAGTCACACTGAGCGCTTCCACTCATCCCAGACTTACGTTAAAATTAGGTTGATTTATAGAAACATATAACATGGGTTTATGGATTCAGGTCTAGAGTCACACATGCTATAGGCTAATTGGGAAGGTTTGAGCCACCTAAAATGTAACAAATATCTATTACATGTGAGAGACTAAGTAAAGGGTCTTCCTCTAATTGATGCTCACCACAACCCATAACATAAAGAAACCAAGGCTCAGGAAATTTAAGAAGTATGCCAAGATGACCAAGTTCAGGAATAGCAGATCAAAAATTCCAGCCATCGCCATGTAAAAAAGCCTGTATAATTACAGTCATTCTATTCTGATTTCTACTGAACAGCAATTCTGAAGTTAGAGTTCAGAATGAAGAAGAGAAGAAGGAGAGCTTCCAAGGCAAGACACAGGAAAAGTCTGGATCACCTTTCTTCTCATGAGAAGGGAATCTTAGCTAGAGATGGGAGACAATCAGGTGTATATTCTTTTCTTATTATTTATTTTTTAAATTTATTTTATACATTCAATCACTGTACATCACCACGGCTTGTAAAATAAATTTTCCCAATGTGAATACACTGCACAACAGTCCAGGTAAAGATATCATACACATTATAATCAGCAGTGTGTGACCCTTGATTGTCTTACCTCTCTATTTTTCTCCTTGATTCCTTTTCTCTCCTCTCCCCCACCTCCTACCCCCTCCCACACTGTCTTCAGTATCTGGAACCATTTTCCATGCTTCTATATCCTCTAATCTTTCCGTTTCGCCATAGAGTGTGGACAGTTAGTATGGATTAAGTAGAGACTTACAATGTCTCTCTTTCATAGTCTGACTTGATTCACTCATCAGTAAATCTCTTCTTTAAAGCAAGTAGTATTGGTTTTGGAGTAAGACAGTTTGGTGCAAACCTTGACTATGTTATGCAATAACTATGTGGACTTGGACAGATAAGTAACCTAGATTAACCCCACTTTCTTTATCTTTAAAATAGGAGTAATATCTTTCTCAAGGGTCATTGTGAGAAGTAAATGAAAAAAAAAAAAAAAATGTGGATAAAATATTCCACCTAGGAGCCAGTGGTGGCAGTGTTGGGGTAGGACCTATGTAGGAAGGTAAATCCAAGCTCTTGGTGTTCTCAATGTCAGACAGACACAGACTGCATTTGAAATAGAGTTGACATGGAGTGAGCAGAACCTTCTTAAGTTACTTCCAACTGGGAAAAAAAAAATTCCTTGCTAAGCCCATCAAATATGATTAAAACTGAATAGGATTTCAGACCCGATAAACTGGCCACCATTGTCTTGCAGATACCAGCTCATCATAACCCTGAGAAGCTATGTTTCCAAGTTTGGTGAGCATGTATTGAGTTGCCTAAAATGAAATCACACTATGATTCACATCATAAGGGATAGAAAGATAAATAAGATGCAGCTTTTGCCCTCTAGAAGTTCACAAACATGAGAGAAAAAAAAGTTTACACGGACACAAAGCAGACTAGTAGACTGTACAAGAGAGAGTGAAGGAAGTAGTGCTGGTTTTGGAGTAAGAGTGTGCTGACTTGAGAGGGAGTAAGGAAAAGTCTGCTAGAAGAAATGATATTTAAAAATGCCTTCAAAGATAGTTGTAACCATGTATATGGAGTCTGAGAGAAGAGAGTGCGGCAGAAGGAGAGTGTAGAGCAGAGACTATAGTTTGTGCAATGACAGTTGGTTAAAAAGCCCATGGTGTGTCCAGGGATAAAATGTGGCCAGAATTATTGCACAGTAGAAAATAACCATGGGTGGTCAAAATTTGGTGGGAGCCCAATGCCAGGCAAGGAGTCAAGAACGTATGTTACATACAATGGAGAGCTGTTTGGCATTGTTTTGTAAAGTGGCTGGAACTAAACTGAGTGAGACGGGGCAGTATCATTATTTATTACATGTTATAACTAGAACAACTAAGTACATCTTTCTAAGTAATGGCATGCAAAGGAAGTAATATGATTACCATAAAACTTTGGCTTCTGGGCCAAATCATAGCCTAGTGGTTAAGGAAGCTGGATCTCACATGGCTGACCACACCTTGACCATTGGTCTCCATAGCTTGAAAAACACACAGGTATGTGTTTTTGTGCCCCAAATCCCAGCAGGATGGATAAATGAAGGAGAAGAAATTGCAGGGTGACCATACCATTTGGGGGATGCTTTCTTCTCTCTCTTTCTCTCTGTCTCTCTTTGGTGAGCACATGTGTCCTCTGGCAAAAATAAATAAAGAAACAAAGAAACAAAACAAAACAAAACACAAAACAACTTAGGCTTCTGCCTCTGAATTTAATATTTTCTTCTAATCCAAATCCAGTGGCTGTCAACTTTAGGTGCAAAATAAAGTTACCTGAAAGTGTTACCAAGCAAACAAACAAACAAACAAAAAACAAAAACCCATGTTTGAGTGCCAGTCTCATAAATTCTGAGATATCTAGTCTGGCATGGAACCTGAGCACTGGTAATTTTTAACTCCCTAGCCGATTCTAATGTTCGGGCAAAGTTAAAATCCACAAAGTGTCCCTGGACCAGCAGCATCGGAATCATCTGAGAGCTTTTCAAAAATGCAGACGCTTGGGCCCCCAACTCAAACAAACTGAATCATGCATTGCATAGTTTACAAAAATCTCTAGGTGGTTTATAAATACATCAAAATTTGAGTAGAGCCTAGGTACACTGTACTGACTACCCATTCCCAAGTCCATTTTAGCCTGAAAAGGGAAGAAGAGCCCCAAATATCTAGATATAGGATTGTAACTGAATCACATAACAAAAACACAAACTTGTGTTAAATTTGCCAGGTCAGGGCTTCACTGCATGGCACCAGGTGACTGAAAGGGAGAAGGGGTTGCAGGAAGCGTTTGTTTAAGTGGAAGGGATTTCTGACAGAAGCACGAAGCCCTAAAATACTTGGAGGCAGATGGGGTCAGCAGATGCTTGGGGGACTGGAAGAGCTCCTGGGAGGTGGTGGTGACAGCACGTGCTCCTGCTGCAGTCTTGAGGCCCAGAGGACAGCGAAGCAATGCCCTGGGGCTGTCTGGTTCTGGCCCCTGCTCCTCTGAGAAGGATGCAGGATTTTCTCCTCACCTCCATCCACGCAGAGACTGCCTCTCTATCATCATTTTTATCTGCAATCATTAAGCTGCAAATCCCCAGCTGTGCTCAAGTTAAAAGAAAAAGCTCAGGACCAGCGATGGGCGTGTGGCAGCCTGCACTATAGACCACTGCACAGATGAGGAATCAAAGCTTTAACTGTTGGAAACCATGACCAAGCAGCACCTTGCCTTCGGAAAATGATTATGAAATTGCAAACTTGTGCTTTGTGTCTAAAAGATATGCCTGGTAAGGAGCCAAGTGCTCCAGGGCACCAAGAACGCTGAGAGCAGAAAGAGAACATTGCAGCCACAAAAACTCATCTCGGAGTGAAAACGACTAGCAGAAGCATCACCTGCTCACTCCTTCAGCAACTTCCCAGCTCACTCCCAGGGAACCAACCTGAGGCACAATCTCAGGCTCCACAAGGAAACAGAAATGTCACCGGGGTCTTCGCAGTTGCCCGTAACCAAGTCTCAGCGAATTAAGAAATGATTTAGACATTTAAAGTGACAGTTTGAACCTGGATTCTTTCTCCATTCTATTAATAATGGCAAATCTACAGGTTGCTCTAGTGTCTGTTTCCCATATAGAAAAGGATAATGACACCAGAGGTTAACCTCTCCTATAAGGATAGAACTCTTCTAAAAGGAACTGCTCCTATAGCAAACTTAGACAAATAAACAAATAAAAGTTAGCTTAGGGGCCATCAGGTAGTATGGAAGTTAAGGCTCTGGATCCCACATGGTCAAATGTGTGGTCGAAGTTCTGAATCCAGTAGCTTGAAAATCACACCAGGCACATGTGCACACATGCCCAAAATCCTGAGAGGACACCGTGTAGAAGGGATTGAGTTGAGGCGTAGCCATCCCTGCTGGGGGATGATTTTTCACTTCTCTCTCTCTCTCTCTCTCTCTCTCTCTCTCTCTCTCTCTCTCTCTCTCTCCCTGGCAGTACACATACCTATAGCAAAAAAAAAAAAAATCAGTTTAGGCCAACTGTGACACAGTGGTAATGGGATGTTCCACAATGTGGTAGCCACATGGAACGTTTCGAAGTTCACGTCCTGTGATCTCCCTGTAAACTGTGCTCACGCGCATTTATAATCCTAGCTGGCTCAGGATGAGAGAATTGCAACATGAGAATCATGGCATGGGAAGACTCTGTTGTGGGTCTCTCTTTCTCGCAGAAGAAAAAAATAAGCTTTAAAAAAAATTAGCCTGGCTATAAAAGACAACTGTATGCCCCAACTTAACATATACCAAATGCCCACAGTCTGTGGTGGAAACTGAGGGACTTGATGGCATAGGAAAAGAGAGAGTAATGGTAGATACTGGTAGCTGCATGGAAATGGGGAAGAGGGTCAGGAGAAGGTGATTAACAGTTGTAAAGATGCATGTAAACACGTGGAAACGCACCACCACTGAGCGAAGAACGTCATTGACAGTTCAATATATACTTCCAAGAATAAAACGGAACTAGAGTGAAAAGTGAATGTGCACAACATAATGTAATATTCAATGTGGACCATCAATATGTATATATCCTTAATCTGATTGTTACATACTGTATGTATGCTTTGAAAAGCCATACTATATCCCACGAAGATGGATAATTTTATGTAAACTAGTATCACAATTATAAAAATAAACATCAAAAAAAATTAACTTGAAGACTAACTCCAGTGACAGCCAAATCTGCAGAGGTTTCAATCACAACTGGAGACTCCTTAGAATCAATTCAGGTCCCTGAAGAGATAAGCTGACAAAATGCAGGGTAGCCTCTGGTCAACACTTACTGCAGAACATGGCTCCTGATCCAGCCAGCAGGAGAGGAAGCACTCAGCTAGTGTTGGCCACTACTTCAACCTCTATTGTTAATATTTTAGGTTGAACTGCACGAAATTGCCATGTTGGGGTCAACTGGTGGCATGGTGGTTAAGGCAACTAGATCCCACTGTGTAGTTCAAGTCCTGTGGCTGACTGTACAAGTCAAGTCCTAGACACAGAAGCCCTGAAAAACATTCTGAGCATGTGTGCATGCATGCACAAAATCCTGAGAGGAGAAAAGAGGAGAAAAAATTGTGTTATGGCCATTTTCCCTGGGGCAGTGCTTTCTCACTTTTTCTTCCTTCCCCCCTTTCAGTCCTCTCCAAATATTTTTTAAATGCAATTTTTTGTGGGTCAAAAATGGTCAGATAATGGCAAGTTCCTGTGTTTCATCCAGCTATCAAATTGGCCAAAAGGTGCTAAACAGTTAATGTAGAAAAGACTACAGTGAGATAAGATTGCTTATACTCTCTTGGAGGTAATATAATTGAGATAATCTTCCTAGAGATAAATTTGTAATATGCACTAAAACCCTTAATTTTTTATACTGTCTAACACAAAAATTCCACATCTAAAAATACATCACAGAAGTACAAAGATGTACTTTGAAATAGTTTTAAAATAATTACTTCATTGTCCAATATTAGGGTATGGTGGAAAAATACCATACCATATTCATAGAAGAAAATACAATATAACCATTTAAAATTGTATTTTTAAAAAGCATTTAATGACATAAGAAACTGCTCATAATATTGGGACCAGCAGTTGGCGTAAAGGCTGTCATTGGATTCCCATGTAGTCAACCGTGGTTTGAGTCCCGGACCTGGTGGCTTAAACTCACACCAGGTGTGTGTGCGTGCATGCCCAAGATCCCAAGAGAATAGAGGAGAAGGGATTGCAGTGTGGCCATCCCCCCTGGGGGGTGATTTCTCACTTTCTGTCTCTGTCTCTCTCTGCCTTTCTGGTGAGCGCATGTGCCCTATAGCAAATCTCTCCAAAAAAGAAAAAAAAAAAAAAAGCTCACCATATAATGCTGGGAGATACAGAATTATACAAAGATACCCAAAAGATACTCAAAATATAAACACTAGGAGATATAATCTTGTGTGACTTTCATTTGCTTTTTCATTTCCTAAATACGTCTAGGTTTTTGGAATTACATAAATTAATTTTTATAATTTACAAAAGAAACCCAAAGTCACCTACCCACACTGAACTTGGAGACTGAAGACTGAAACTGTATCCCTGTACACACACACATGCACACATACATACACATACACACACACACAAATACACAGCTTACTGTATATTAACATGCTATTACTATTTTAGAGCAATCTTGCCCAGGCAAATGTCTTGATTATTCACTATGGGAATTTCCTTAAAAACACACCAACTCTTACATGAAAAATATTGACTACTGTACCCTCAACTTAGTTGAATTATTTGCCTCAAATATCCTCACCTCATTGTTAACAACAATCCAAGAATAGTGTATCTTATCCAAATCTAATGAGCCACACACACACATACACATGGAAAGAACTGCCTTAAACCAAACTTCCAATTGTCTGTGTGTTCTGATCTTACCTTCTCCCTGGAGCACACGACCAGGGCTCTTTGGAGATGATGTTCTCCATGACGGCAGTGAACAAGAACCTCAGCTCTGTCTTATCAGCAGATGTATTGGTGATATCTGTGAGCCAACACAGGACAAAGTGATAGTTGGGAAATGCTATCAGATGTTTTCTATATGTCAGGCACCACACAATATGCTGTAAGAGATTTGCTAGCATAATAATCAAAAAAGATAACCAATAATGCAAAGACTGCAGAAAAGAAAAGTAGGTTAGGTCACAGGACTCTTCCATTTTCACTAACATTCAAAACAACACTGGCTGAGCATTTCCTCTCCTGCTGGGTGAGTGAGAAGCCATGCATCTGCATGGTGACCAGAGGCTACATTTTTCTTGGCTAATCTCTTCAGGGACCTGTGTTGATTCTAAGCAGTCTCCAGTTGTGATTGATACCTTTGCAGATTTGGCTGTCACTGGAGTCACATATGAGAAGGCAAAGGGAGTATATTTGCCATGCATAAAAAGTAGAACCATTAGATAATCCCCAATGATGTTTTCCTTTGTGTAATTTCTTCCCCTTTGAGTGTTGGTGGGAGCTATGATATGATAGGATGTCACCACTGTGATCATGTGGTTAAGGTTACATGGTTAATGGGAATTTTAGTTGACTTTGAGATAATTGAAAGGAAGATTATTCAGTTAGACCTAATCTAATCACGGGAGCCCCGTTGAAAGCACAATTGTCTCAAGTTGATGACAGAAGAGGAAATTGGGAAGATTCCAAACATGTGGAAGGTGGTCTACATGAAGAGGGTCATGTGGGTAGGAAGGCAGGTGGTCTCTGAGAGCTCAGGGTGGGCCCCAGATGACAGCCAACAAGAATATGGGCATTTTCTATCCTATAATCACAAGTAACTGAAATATGCTGCCTTAGTCTATTCAGGCAGTTATAACAATATATTATATAAACTGGGCAGTTGAAAACAGCATAAATCTATTTTTCACAGTTCTAGAGGCTTGGGAGTCCAAGATCCAGACACCAAATGATTCAGTGCTTGGTGAGGGCTGGCTTTATCATGGATGGTGTCTTCTCACTGTGTCCTCATATAGCAGAAGGCACAAACAAAATACCTGGTGTTCCTTTCACAATAGCATTAATGCCATTCATAAGGGCTCCACCCTTATGTCCTACTCAACTCTCCAAAGTCCCCACCTTTTAATATAATCACATTGAGGGTTAGGATTTCAACATATGAATTTGGGGAAAAATAAACCTTCATACCAAAGTATCTGCCTCAATTCAGATGAGCTTACCTTTTCTTTTTTAAGTTCCCTATGGAAACTTAGGCTTGAGTAACTACAGCAAATATTGGTACTATGGCTATTGCTATTATAATAAATAGTAAACTACTCTTTACCTCAGACCTGCCTGTGACTGGCTAACTTGTTGCTTGCAAGTTAGCAAATTCTCGGATCCCTCACAGTTCTTGATGGCCTCATGTTACTGATTTCAACAGACTAACCAAGGTCTTGAAGACATAAGTTTACATTTGATCCTTTTTTTCATTTTTCATTTAATAAATACATATTTATCAAGTGCTTAATCAATAATAGGTAATTTCCAAGAGTCTGGGGAGAAGTGAGTCCAGAATTATGCAAAACAAAATCTCCTAATGTGGTAGGGGGAAGCTTCCAGAACAAAGGGAGATAATGGGCATACTTGGAATTTAAGTATGCATGTGCAACCTGTAGTAACTTTGTAGCCCTGTTTCCATAGCAACTCTGTAACTTTATGTATGCCTGCATATCTAACAGCCCAGTAGCCCAGTGCATACCTGCATAATTCCATAGCAACCTTACCACATATATTAACCAATCAGAAGTATGTAAAAGTGTGTATAACCATTTAAGGGGAACAAAAAAACTAATCTGAATACAAGGAAGGGCCCTTGCAAATTTGGGGCCCAGCTTTCAGATGCGAATCTGCTGACCCAGTGCTGGCACAAATAAATTGCTGTTTTCCTGCAAGAGCCTCAGTATCCTGTCTCTCTCTCACTGAATATCCCACAACACTAATAAGAAATAAAAATGTCATAATAAAACAAAGTCTAGTGAGATAAGACAGGAAATAATCAAGTAGTCAAATGAGTAACCAAGATAATTTCAGAGAGTGGAAGTGATGGAAAGAAAATTCAGAATAATATAATGGAGAGTGTTTGGGGTAGACATGCAAAGAATTTGATTTAAAGCTAAGTTGTTAAGGAAGGCCTCTCAGAGGCAGTGAAATTGGAGCTAAGCTGTCAACAATAAGGCATACTAGTCATGAGATGGCCTAGAGGGAGAATATTCCAGAAATAGCCACTGTGGATGCCCTATAGCAAGAGGATGATGTATTCAGGAAGAGAAAGGCCAAGGAGAAACGTGGAAGATGAGGTTGGAGAGGTGTGCAGGACCAGATCTTAGAGAGCCTTAGAAATCACAGAAGAGGTTGGTTAACATCTCTGCTCTCAGTACTTGTGGAAAGTGGCCAATCTTAGCAAACATGGTGACTTTTAGACACTTGCAGAAACATGGTTCTGTGAGCTTCATTTGCATGGCATGAAGGCAATTTGCATGTGATTATGTAGCTGCCTGTTGTTATCAAAACTGCAGAGCAGTATTGGGCTAAAGAAAGTCACGTGTGTTTATCAAAACCAACCCCAAAAAATCACAGAAATGACATGGCACTAGTTGTCCTCACATCATCAGTCAATTAACATCTGAAAACAACTGGTTTTGCATTCCATTTCCTCTTTCCCTTTTCTGCCTTATAAAATAATAAACCTGAGACTGGTTCGGGGTTATGGCTTTCTCCTGACTTTCTCAAAAAAGTCAGGCCCACCCAATCCTTGCTTTTCTATTCTTCTATGTCTTTATATATTTTTATAAACACACAGCCCCCCCACCCCAGTCAAAGAAAACACATTCTGCTAAGCAGATCCAGGCAAGTACACTTAGCTTCTCTCCCAATAGCCTCACATGTTCCCCCCCTAAAGCTGTCTGCTTGGGCACATTCTGGAAGTGTCCTAGATGGCTTTCTTGATCAGAAAGTGAGTGGTAATTGCCTCAAGTCTTTAACTTATGGCCTGTGTTAATTTTTGCATTGATATGAGTAAATTCTTTTGGAAGAGGTTTTTGCTATAGGGCTCATGTACTCACCAGAAAGACAGAGAGAGAGTGAGAAATCACCCCCAAGGGGGGATGGCCATGCTGCAATCCCTTCTCCTCCATTCTCCTCTCGAGATCTTGGGCATGCACGCAAACGCACCTGGCGTGAGTTTTAAGCAACCAGGTCCAGGATGCGAACCATGGTCGACTACATGAGAGTCCAGCAACATAGCCCTTACGTCATCTGCTGGCCCCAGATATGAGTGATTTTTTTAAGGTGAAGAGTATATCAGGGCCATCTACAAAAGCAGAATTTCAGATTCCTACATCAGGGAGAAGAATCTTCATGAAAGATGCCCTCAGAGTGCTTCCTGTCATGCCAGCAGACAAGATAGACTGCTTTGGTTCAAGTTGAATTCCAGGATATAAGTGCTCATCTCTGGTAGCAAAGTGAAAAGTGACTTTTGGTGGCTTATTTAAAGACCTTTTGATGTTTCCTTAAGAGTGTTATTTGGCACTCAACAATTTGTAGCTTCCTTTAAAAAAAAAAAAAGACAGGAAATTGACCTAAAATCTTGTGGCAAGGAAGGTCATTAGTTAATTATTTCAATTCCTTGCTTCTATATCAAGCTCAAAATTGGAGTAAAATTCATTTAGTCAAATGAACCAAATTAGTTAAATCTCCAAATAGAGTAAAATTAATTTAATTAGTCAACTACCTTAAAGAAATTGGAATACTAGAACTAAAAAGTCTGTGGCATGATATAAATAGTTAAAGAAAGGCTGACTTATTCTTTTCAGTAAGTAGAACAACTGGAGATTACCACTCACGTGAAATTTCTAAAGCAATTCTGCAGCTAGAGATTCAATGAATGGATGTACTGTGATTCTACTTGATCTAGACAATCATACAATTCATGCAGTCTATGACTGCATATGTGACTTATAGTTCTCTTATTTAAAAATTATTTCATCCTTAAGTATTGCTTTCTTAGCAAATAAATTTTTCATAGATAATTAATAGGTAATCTTGTCATCCATCAAGACTAAGACTGCCATATTACTAGTGCCTCAATTGACAGTTATATCAGAGTCCTATAATCATTTCATAATGATTGGTGATATCTTAAGGAGATTGAGAAATACTTGAATAGCACAGAACTACTTGAATTTTCTGGGTAAGACATAAGAGAAGGCTGCCATTCAAGTAAGAGGTAGGCCTGTTTCAGAGAACCAGTGCAGTAGTGGGAGATCTGAGAAGGTGTTCACCAGGCAGCAAATCCGTGGACTAGGTAGAGTTGACTACAGAACATGATGGCTACACATCTTGAGTCCAATTAAGATTCTTCCTAAAATTCAACTAAAATGGACAGAGCTTCTCAAAATCATTCAGTAGCAACATTTATGTTTTCAGATTTAGAGAATGCATTGCTTTCAGTCCAGAAAGATCTAGAAAGGCTAATGAGAGAAATTCCCACAGCAAGTGAATTTCTGAATCCCACTTGATCCCAAGCATATGGTGTGTACAAAGCCAGACTGCCACCTACTGACACATGCTAGTGGATGGCCTGGTATTATTCTCTTCTAGGGTATAATGAAGGCTCTGTTGATTACAAATGGTCACTAAACCCTGTGTGACACTTGTTAAAAACACAATAGAAATTAATTAATAATTGATTTGAGACCTGGATTATATTTTGCTTAATGATTAAGAAATAACACTCAGCCTGGACATATCTAATACCTGCTAATAGGTCAAAATAGAAAAAGAAGTCTGTCATGTTGAGATTGAATGAGGTAATTATGGTTTCATTTCAAAAACCTCCTCATATTTCTTCAGTATAAGAAATGAGATACAGTAAGTACGCTTCAGTTAACTGAAAACTCCTTGAGGGCAGAAACTATATTTCACTTATTATTTACCCACAGACCTGACATCTTTTCTGATGCGTACTAAAGGCTTAAAAATGGTTTGTTAAATAAGTATTTACAATTTTAATAATAGTAATAATAATACAATAGAAAACCAAATCAGGGACCAGCCAGTGGCATGGGGGTTAAGGCAGTGGACCCCAGATGGCCAACTATGCTGCTGGAGTCTCAGACCTGGTGGCTTAAGAAATATACCAGACATGTGCGTGTGCCTACATGCCCATACCTAAAATCCTGATAGAAGAGAGAAATGGAAGAGAAGGGATCTTGGCATGACCATCCCCATAGGGAGTGCTTTTTCACCCTCTTTCTCTCTTTATGTCTCTCAACCAGTTCATTGCCCTCTAGCAAATTTAAAAAATGAAATAAAAAAACAAATCAGATGTTCACAAAAATGATCCAAGAGGGACCAGCAGTTAGCATAATGGCTATGTCGCTGGACTCTCACGTAGTCGACTGCGATTCGCGTCCTGGACCCGGTGGCTTAGAACTCACGCCGGGCGCGTGTGCGTGCGTGCCCAAGATCCCGAGAGGAGAATGGAGGAGAAGGGATTGCAGTGTGGCCAGCCCCCCTGGGGGTGATTTCTCCCTTTCTGTCTCTCTGTCTCTCTCTGTCTGTCTGGTGAGCACACGAGCCCTATAGCAAAAACCTCTAAAAAAAATAAATAAGATCCAAGAAACACCTAAATTTAAATCATGTTTCTAATAGTTTATTGGACCTTTATGTTTCAGTTCATCATCTGGGCCAGCAGGTAGCAGGGTGGTGAAGGTGCTGGACTCGCACATGGTCCACCACAGTTGGAGTCCCAGACTTGCTGGCTTGCTTTCTCACTCCTTGCCACTTGGTCAAATTAAAAAATAATAAACTAAATGAATAATTATTTTTTACAAAAATAAAGATGATGTGATATACCTCACTGCACTGATTGATGAGGATCAGATGACATTGTGTATATGACGTGCTTGGCGCACAATAATCTTTAATGACCAAAAGTTTTCATTTAAAGTAAAGCAGACCTAAGGTCCTGTTTGCTACCTGAATGATCCTACTCAGGATCCTCCAGTCTCCACTTTCCTTGGCAGTTTAAAGAGGTTCTTCAAATGACTAGGAGCTTACACTGACCTAACATGTGAGCACAACCCAGAGAACGGATGCAGAGCAGGTTGGAGAGGCAGGAGATTAATTGAAGACTTTTCTTATTGTTATTTTTAGTTACAAAACTGCAGGAAAACAGTCCCTGTCAGCTAGTGCATCTCTGGCTAGAGGCAGAAACACAGGTGGGAGGAGAGTTGACCATTAATCATAAGGAAGCAGGGAAGGAAATTGAGACAGGATGTGTCAGCACCAACATGTCCTTATTCTGGGTCAGTCCAAAGATAAAGTCACAGACTTGCATGTTAAAAGCTGGGCCTGACTGCAAACAAAGGCAGTAGAGTGGAAACAGCAAGCCAGAGAATGTCAGACCAAAAATAAATCAGGCACAGTTCCCTTGTAAGACAGAGGGACTAGCTCCCCTTATACTTGGCTCTCAAATTCTTGCTAAAATTGTGGGAATCTGTCTTGAAAGAAAAATGCCTTCATATGAATTTGTGTTAGAGAAGGTGCCAAAACAGCAGAGGATGGAGCATGGCTTCATGTAACTTTTAGGAGCCTCCATTTTCTAATCTGTGAAATGGAATTAAAGCACTGCCTTGACCCAGTCACTATGGTGCATGCAGTGTTAACACAAGTACCACAAGGCTAGAAGCCACAAGATTGACCATACATGTGGATTCCCCAGGTTGTCTTGAAATCATGTCAGCTGGGTGCCAGGGTTCTGAAGAGCTGGAAAGTTGGGGCAAAAGGATTCACAGAAGGACAACACCCTGTTGAGGATGTCTCTCTCTCTCTCTCTCTCTCTCTCTCTCTCTCTCTCTCATGTTCCTGTGCTCTGTATCATAAAAATAGAATAAGATTTCCACCTTTCCCTCCTTGCAGAGATGTTAAGGAGACCAAAATAATAATCATGAAGAAAGTGGGCTTGTTCTTACATTTCTTTTGACCACTGTCTGAAAGAAAATGAAAACCAAACCCTAAATACACCACTTGTTTCATAGTCAAATAAGCGTAAACCAAATTGGGTGAGGATTCCTCAGATCCCACTTATGATGGGGCCACCAGTTCCCAGCAGAACCCACACGTGCATTGATATCTTCTGGGAAAAAATTACCTACATTTGATTTTGTTAATAATTGGCTTTTCCAAGCAAACATTTCTCTTTTCAAAGGGATAAAATTTGTTAATATTGCAAATTAAGCCCTCTGAGATCAATTAATGAAATAAATGCTTACAATGTATTAGTTTTTATCCCTGGAAATATCTTTTATTCCCAATATAGTTTTTATCTTTAGATATTGCAGTGTGTGAGGGAATGTTTAAGAGCACAGGCTAAGGGCAAGCCCTGTGGTGCAGTGGTTAAGCCCAGTGCATCAGAAGCTGGATTCCATATGACTGACCAGTTTGAATCCCAGCCCCAGTGGCCTGAAAAACACACCAGTGCATGTGTGTGCATATCAAAGTTCCTGATGGGATGGAAAGTTGGGAAAAAAAGAATTGCTGCATGGCTATGCCCCATCAGGGGGTGCATTCTCTCTCCCTCTCCCTTATATTCTCTCTCTCTCTCTCTCTCTTTATGAAGAGTGTATGCAACCTCTGAAAGTTAAAGAAAAAATAAATGAAGAAAATTATTTTCAAAAAGAGAAGACCTTGGAATCAAACAAACATGGCTTCAAGAACCAGTTGGTGGGTCCAGCAAGTGGCATAGTGGTTAAGATACTGGATTCCCACACTGTCAACCACGTTTCGAGTTCCAGGCCCAGTAGCTTGAAACTCACTCAAGGCACATGTGTGTGAAAACAGAAAATGGAAGGAAAATGGAAGAGAAGGGACTGCAGTGTGGCCATCCTCCCTGGTGGCTGGGGTGGGTAGGGGGTGGAGGATGGAGTGATTTCTCACTTTCTGTCTCTCTGTCACGTCTGTGAATGCTCATGCATTATAACAAATATCTCTCTCTGAAAAAAGAAAGAGAAAGAACGGAAGAAAGAAAGAAAGAGAAAGAAGGAAGGAAGGAAGGAAAGGGAAAGAAAGAAAGAAAAGAAAGAAAGGAAGGAAGGAAGGAAGGAAGGAAGGAAGGAAGGAAGGAAGGAAGGAAGGAAGGAAGAGAAAGAAAGAAGGAAAGAGAGAACAAACCAGGTGGTAAGCACTAATGATGTACTGTTCGGCAAGTTATCTATGTCTGATCTTTCTCATCTGTAAGATGAGGAAATGATGTTAAGGTTTGCTGTGGAGATTGACATGTGATAAATAACCCCTCACTAAATGTTAGCTAGTGAGTTGAAAATGCATCCATATCACAGACTTTAGCTGACTTATTTGTTAATGAATCAGCAGATTCACATTTACTCAGCGTTTATTCCAGACCTACAGGCCCATATGAAACAATCAGTTTGCCAAAGTGACTACAGCCGGACCCCTCAACCTAGTTTCCTTCTAAACATGCAAACAAGTCATTGCAGTTCCATGTGATTAATGCAATCCCAGAAGGACGTTCTAAATTCATTTGGTCTTCAAAGAAGGAAGTGACCGCCTCTGATAGATCTGAGATTTCACAGAAGAAACTTAAACTGAATTTCAAAGAATAAAGAGTTTGTCAAAAAGAGGAAGAGGAGAGTACTCCAGAAAGACAAATCAAAGCAGCTGTAACACAAACTGTAGATTGAAGCAATGTGCCAGTTCAGCATGTTGAAGCCTAGAGTTCATCCAAGCAAGTTGCAAGATTTAGGAAGTTGCAGGGTTTAGGAAAACTAGGTCCTGGTCTCAAAGACCATTGTTCAGCCAGCCTTACATATTTGCTGGTTCAATCAACACAGGGTTGAAAACGTCACATGTTCTAGGTAGTTATTCCTCTGAGGGTGGTTGTGTATGTTCTGAACATGTACAGACTTTCTTTCCTGTCACTGTTCCTTAAACAATACAGTATAACAACTATGAACATAGCATTTACATTATATTAGGTATTACAAGTAATCTAGAGATGACTCAAAATACCCAGCAAGATGTGGATAAATTATATGCAAATACTACACCATTTTATACTGCGTATCCTCAGATTTTAGTATCCATGGGGGTAAGGAGGCCTGAAACCAATATGCCTTTGATGTCAAGAGACAATTGTATTTTATACTAAGGAGCCTGGATATTATCTGTAGGAAATGGGTCAAATTTTGAAAGATTTTAAAGAAGAGAGAAAATGATCATGCATTATTTTTTTAAAGATGAGTCTAGCAGCTTCATAGGATTGGAATGACGCCTGAGAACAGAGTGTTTGGTTGAAAGCCCATTCTGATAGTTCAGGTAGAATAAGAAACAACAAGAGTAAAGCAAATTTCAAGGAGAGAAGGGCACTGGTAAGGGAAATGAGAAGAAGGTATAACTAATAAGAGATAGAGGCCCTTTGAAATTGGGGAAAGTGAGAAAGGCATGGTCGAAGAGCAGAAAAGGGGGAAAAGTATAAACAAATCTTTAACAAAGTTGTGTTTTTGTTTTGTGTTGTAGTTTGTTTTTAATTTACCTCAGTAGTTTGGTGAGTTCTGAGAATCCAGAGTTAAAGGACATAACTCTGACATTCAAGGAGCATGTATGGTCTAATAGGGCACTTAAAATTAAATCCAACAAAAGTTTTAAGTGCTTTACGGTATACGCCACATTGTCACATCCATTATCACATCTCTGTTCACTCTGTAGTTACTCTGAAGGGTCACCCTGCAAATTATTCCACAACAGGAACTTTTATCAGTCTTTCACAACTGAAAAAAATGCACTCTTAAGAGAAGGAACTAAGTAGAGAGGGCTCAGGAAGGAAAATAAAATAAAATAAAATAAAATAAAATAAAATAAAACCCTTAGGAATCAGACGCATCACAGCAGTAACACAACCCAGTGCACATAACATAGAAAGGTTCCTTGTTTGCCTCTTGGAGCTTCCGGGCTCATGCTGGGTGGGTGTGCCAGTGCCTGTGATCTGAGCTGGCTGAGCCTGGGTTAGACCATGCTGTGAGTAACCTGGTGTAAGGAGTGCCTCCTGGTAGAAGAAATAAATAAATAACATTCAGAAAGCAAGAAAAGAGGCATTTAGCACCTTCCACAGCACACAGGTGTTCTATCACTGAGCTTTTCAGGGGGATGGGCACTGATCCAGCAATGAAGGTAGACAGTGTGCAGAGGATGCTTAGGTCTGTGCAAACTGAAAGGAACAAGAACTGAAGTCCTAGAGGGAATGAACACCAGACCAGGGCCTTGAAGGGCAAAGCTAGGATATGTGGACATGTCAAAGCCTTTGTGCATGGTGATAATTTATTCTCCTGAGTAATTACACTGCAGGCAAGACACCCCCTTTCTCAGTGTATGAGAAGTATGCGCAAGAAGAAATCCTACTGAGGAACTCTACCACGTATGGAGCATTTAATGTGTGCCAGCTCCAAGGATGTTCTCACCTAAATGCCTAAGCAAATTGTTTTCAATAAATATAGAGGAAAATACAGGACTGTAAATGTATTCTTCCTGATGACTTTTGTAATAACATCTTCTCTTCTTTAGCTTACTTTATTGTAGGAATACAGAATATAATACATGTGACATACAAAATTAGGCATTAGAAACCTGATTGCATTACTGGAGAAATTTACTATAGAGCAATGACCTGAGTTGTCTGAATGAAACCCTATGATCTCTCTCTAGGTGGCCTGGACAAGTTATCTGGAATATCAGAAGGGGCTATGTATGCAAGCTTGGCTTCTTCCCATGGGCTAGTATCTTCCTCCCCCTAGAAGGGAAGTACTTAACATCTTGTAGGGCCCAGTGTCTCCAGGAGCTGGGCAGCTACCATTCCCAGACCACTGCTGCACATAGTTAGCAGCCTGAATGCAGACTGCCTCCTGCTGATCAGCCTGAGTTTTCCCCACTCTGGTGAGGTCCAATCACTGGCACAGAGCCCGTCCAGCACACCTCCCTGGGATGACAAGAGAACAGTGCCTTCTTTTCACTCAATGACCTTTGGCCTATGTTTTTTATTTCCCCAATGAAGCTCACATTATAACACAAATCATGTGACATTGTAGAGTTTGCATCATATCCAGATGGAACTGACTTGACCAAACAGATGGAATCCCAGGAGGAACCCACCTATGGGACAGATACACACGATGTCCCTCACTAACTGGGACTACATACACTTGTGGTTGGCCCTCAAACAACACAGATTTTAACTGTTGAGGTTCAACTTATTAGCAATTTTTTTCTTCAATAAATACATTGGAAAATACAGGACAATATTGTAAATATACTTTCTCTTCCTGATGACTTCTATAATAACATCTTCTCTAGCTTACTTTATTGAGGAATACAGTATATACTATATGTGACATACAAAATATGGGTTAATTGATTTCATGTTATCAATAAGGCCTTCAGTCAACAGTAGGTTTTAGAAGATAAGTTTTGGGGAAGTCAAAGTTATATGTGAATTTTCAATCATGTGAAGGGTCAGCACCCTGTACCCCTGCATTGCGCAAAGGTCAGCTGTAGTTCCAGGGGAAGCCCGAGACAATCATCAGGCCACCTGGAACCTGGCAGTCCTGAAAATAGATGTGTGATTTCCTGCCATGTTTTCTACCTCCCAGGTCCACAAATGATTTACCTCTGAATTTCTAATGAACGCCTAAGCTGAGAAACAAAAAGTGGTCAAATGGAATCAAACCTCAGGTTCCCCTGGATGCTGTGAAGCCCACTGAGTGAATGTAGTTCTCTGCTGGTGATTTCTTGCTGATACTCAGGACAGCACTGAAGGTAGTCTTCTGGGAATGCCTATTGTTCACATGAATGAAACCTAAACATGGGATCTTGTCCTGGACTCCTTTTAATTACTATATATGTGTGTGTGTGTGTGTGTGTGTGTGTGTGTATTTGTATATTTATGTATGTATTAGTATAATATTTATGTATGTATTAGTATAATAAAACAGATGCATGAGGAAAGTTATATTAGAAGAAATTATTTTAATTTCACCTAACATTTTAATACAGTACTAGAAGAAATGTCAATAACTAGTATATAATTGATTATAAACATTCAGATTCTGGGGGCCAGCAGGTGGTATGGTGCTTAAAGGTGCTGGATTCCCACATGGCCGACCACGGTTTGAGTCCCGGACCTGGCAGCCTGCTTTCTCACTCTCTCTCTCTCTCTCTCTCTCTCTCTCTCTCTCCCCGTCTCTGGTCAAATTGAAATAAACAAATAAATAAATTATTAAAGTTAAATGAAAAATTTTCAAAAAAAAATCAGATTCTGATCTGCCTGCTCTGAATTCTGTTCTCTCTGTTACACAGATGTTTCCAGGAAGGTCAGCAAAGCTTGCTTTATCTAACAGCCTTCTCAGAATTTGTCTTTTAGTAAAATGTCTCTGAAAGACCCAGCTGCCTTTCAAATAGATGGCAGCTAGGAGGTGTGCAGACCTTGATGCAAATATATACATCAAGTTCAGTTCTGCCAGGCAAATGCATGTAATATACAAATGGTGAAAGGTGATTTAGTTAACCTAAGGCTCTACAGAAGATCTAGTGAAATTAAAGAAAGTGCCCCAAAGATGCTAAATTTATGCATTGACATATTTTACCTCTTTAAGCCTTTCTCAGGCATCACTGTGTGGAGAAAACTCAGGGTCACCAGAAGGATGCAGTTGGTGGTTGCCTTAATAAGAACATGGCACACAGGAACTCTAGACAAGACCCTCTGCCTGACACTTTGAAGAATATTTGGAGATAACTTCTGGGCACCACATGTTGAGAGCATACTAAAAGAAGAGCAAGCTCTCCATGCTTCTGTTTCAAGAGTTCAAAGTCTACACAGAAGCAAAGTGATCTAAGCACAAAGAAAATAAGAGTTCATTTTATAGTATTCTCTGGATGCCTAATGCCAGTTATAGGATAATTCTTTGTAGAGGAGCAGGAAAAAAAAAAAAGGAAAGAAAATGAGCTTCGCTTCTCATGGTACAAATTAGTGGAGATGAGCACAATGGAGGGTTGTCCTCACACCAACCTTCCTCCAAGCTGCCACCTGCAACTGGTCCCATGTGGCCAAGTTCCTAATAGGCTGAGCTGACTATGAATGTGTTTTCA
This sequence comes from Tupaia tana, assembly GCA_026018925.1. NCBI lineage: Eukaryota > Metazoa > Chordata > Mammalia > Scandentia > Tupaiidae > Tupaia > Tupaia tana. Next base: position 96,511,995 of record JAKSZU010000005.1, read on the forward strand.
GCATATATCAAAGAGCAGTAGCCACTTCTTAGCTGAACTTAGCAGTAGAATCATAGCCACATAAAACATTTAAAGTTCAAAGGATTTCCGAAGTCACACTGATGCCACTAAACAAAATGAACAACGTACCTTGGTTGCTCAGATCCAGCTCTGTCAAGAACCTGGGAAGTATAAAAATCCCTTTCCACCTTCACCTAAACTAATAAAATTCCAGATCACTCAGGCTAACCTAAAAGTAACTGAGACAACACCAAATTACTTGGGGGCTGAAACCCTGATCATGAAGATCGTTCAGGGGTTGTTGCACATGTGTGTGTGAAAAGCCTTTGAGTCATACACAAATCATAATCCATACACAGCATTGTTATTTTATAACCAACAAAGGAATCCTTTTCAAAATTGCTTGGGGACTTTTAGCATTGAAAGATTCCAGATCTAAGGCCAATATCATGATTACTTTTTTCTACAAATGATATTGCTGGTTGATATTATCATGTAATACCAACAGAATAAAGGACACCAGCACAAACCCGATAGCATGAGACATAAGCCCAGGCTGCTACATGTACCTCTACTGAGTCTAGCCATGTCAAGAAAATTCTTTCTAGGACCAGCAGATGGTGTAGCAGTTACATCACTGGACTCCCACATGGCTGACCACAGTTCAAGTTCCAGACCCAATGGCTTGATAATCACTCCAGGCATATGTGCGTGCATGTTCAAGATCCCAGAAGAATGGAGGAGAAGGGATGGTGGCATGGCCATCCATCTGAGGGGTTGATTTCTTACTTTCCCTCTCATTGTGTAGTCTCTCTCTCTCTTTCTCTCTCCAGTGAGCACTCATGCCCTAAAACAAAAACTTCTAAAAGAAGAAGAAGAAAAGAAGAAGATTATTTCTGAACAAGGGAAAAGGCAGGGATGATAGCAACCATAGTAACAGAAGCTGGCTATAATAAATGTTGTCGAGAAAATGTGTGCAATATTGACAGTAATTGTAATTGAAGATCGGGGCTATGGTTTTCTGTCCATAGACTTACAGGTGCTTTCTGAGTGCTACCTGAACTCTAGAGTCCTATGAATGGCTGAAGATCACTCTCAAATTCAAACATTAGTAGCATAGTTTTGATGGAAACATCTGACTTCAGTATATTTCCATAGTCTATGTATTCATTGCCCATCCACCTTCTACTGGCATAGCTGTTTCCATACACAGCACTGGAATACAAAGACATTCTTATGACATATTAAGTCAACCAAAAAGGCAACCTGCATTTACACAAAGCTCATGCTTTGTATAACTCACATTCATTCAACAAATAACTGTAACATTTGTATTAAGCAACTCCAGTCATTATTTGCAGCACTAGAACTAGATCACACATTTCTCTTTAAAAAAAAGAAAGAGAGAGAGAGAGAAATAATTTTCAGCATATGTTTTTCTGGGATGGTATAGTTGTTGTCTTTGTTAAAACTGCTATAACAAAGTACCACAGACTTGGTAGTATATAAACAAGATTTATTTCTCACAGTTCTGGAGGCTGGAAGTCCAAGGTCATGGTGCCAGTGTGCTTGGGTTCTAGGGAGAGCCCTCTTCTGGGTTTCAGAGGGCTGACTTCAAGATGTAATCCCACATGATAGAAAGAGAGTGAGAGAGCTCTTTGGTCTCTGCTCCTAAGAGCACTGATTCTATTCATAAGAACTTCACCTTATTACCTTACCTCTCAAAGACCCTGCCTCCAAGTACCACCACCGTAGGGATTAGATTTCAATGTATGAATTCTGGAAGGACACAAACAGTCAATAGTTTATGTCTTTCTTTCAGGTAACATATAAAAACTGAACACTATGCTTATCTTTAGGGATATAAAATAATTCTCAGAGGGATCTGAAACCGATCAAGTGTGGAACATCTGAAATTTTCAAATGTATTCATGTTGTAGGTTCTTAAAACTCAAACCTAAAGCACAAGTAAGTGGTTTCAAGATGGACAATATTGCACTGATTACCAAACTCTAAATTAACATTCATATCCCACTTCTAAGATATCACACCTGCTTTTGCTTAGAACTGAGTTTAATTCCTTTAATACTACAAATTGACAGATTATACCTTGCATAGTCATTGAATTTCTGTGTTTTGAAGCCAGTTTACTTGTGTTTCAATAACCTTGCCAGTGTTTCCATCTAATCACCAAACTCTAGTGGCAAATGCAAAACAGAGAAAAGCACTAGATGTATAATCTAGTTGGCATAATAAAACAGATGCATGTGAAAAGGTGAATTACAAGAAATTATTTGTAATTTTACTTAATGTTTTAAGACAGTACTAGAAGAAATGTCAATAACTGGTGTATGATTGATTATAAAAACTCAGATTCTGATCTGCCTGCTCTGAATTCTGTTCTCTCTGTTACATAGACATTAACAGAAAGGTCTGCAAAGCTTGATCTACCATTAGCCTTCTCAGAATTTGTCTTTTAGTAAAATGTCTCTGAAAGACCCAGCTGTCTTTCAAATAGAGGAGACTTAAGGCACTTGTGAGGTGTGGAGACTTCATTGCAAATCCTGGGGCCAGTCTGCCAAAGAGGCTGCAGAATGTTCTTCTCTAAGAGGGGCATCTCATGTCAGCTGGTGTTCTGCGATGTTAAAGAGACCCATCAAATCGATAATGAAAATTATTACAGTGATCATTGTCTTGGTTATTCCATTACTGACAAATATCTGTAATTGGGTGACTTATAAAGAAATAGGAGTATATTAACTCACAGTTCCAGCCGCTGGAAAGTTTGAAAGCCTAGTCTGAAAGATCAGAGCAGGCTACAACATGGCCAACGAAAGTAAAGAAGATAGCAGATCCATGCAGAGAGAAAACTGCGAACACCTCTCTCTTCTCTCTCTCCCTTGCTCTCGTAGCAACCAGTGCTCATGAGAACTTACCCTTTCTCACAAGAGCAAGAACTTACTGGGTGTTCCAAGACATCATTAATCTATTCCTGAGAGTGGTACCTCCATCCAAAACATAAAACTTTGGGAGACAAATTCTTGCCCAAACCATAATAAATCAGATTTTCTAAAGCTAATTTTAAGATTAAGAGGGCTTCTGTTTGAGAATCTGCATGAGTATCTGAGTGAGTATCTGTATATTTTTTAAAGATAATCCATCTTGTTTTTGATCTTGCACTATAGTTACGTAAGACAGTACCAAGTCAGGAAAATTGGGTAAGGGATACACAGGACCACTCTGTACTATGCTTGAAACTTCTGGTGAATCTACAACTGTTTCAAAATTTTAAATTGTAAAAAGTAAAAATGAAAAGATACCCTGAGTATTTCTGTAGGAAAGGCATACATACATCTGCCCAAGTTAAAAGGGAAAGAGGAGCTTCCCGCAACTCCTAAACACACAGTACCTCTCTGAACACCCCTTTATCCCAGAGCCAGGGTTCCATAGGGGGCTGAAGGCACCCCAGTGTGGAACTTGGAGTTTGAAGTTACAGGCTGGATTGTGGCCCTGGCTCTCCTAATGACTGACTCGCATCATTTTGGTCATGTCACTTAGCCTCTGAATTTATTTAATTACCTGTAAAATAGTTTTATTTTTGTTTTTCTTTTTCAGAAAAGGCCACCTACAGATTCAATGAGATCATGACAATCCAAAGAGATGATATATGCAAAGTCCCAGGTAGTCCGTAAAGCAACAGGTGAACATTGGTCATTCAATCACTTCTGTCAGGCATAGTCTAGGAGATTGCATGAGGTCAGCAGCCTTTTCCACATGGTTCTCAACTCCCTCAGCTTACCACAGTAGCAGTATTTGAGATGGCCTATTGGCTGGTGCCTTGGTCTCTCAGCCCCATCACAAACCCAAAGCCTTTGTTCAAAAGATGCAACTTTGTTGCTCTTATTTATACACAGCTGCTTCCAATTGCCCTCTGAAAACTCCAACAATGACTAGTCACACATGTCCCTTCATCACGGCAGATTCTATCAGATATGACTCAGGCACCCTCCTAGGCTGCTTTCCAGTACTAGTAGTTGGAGACTGCCCTGCCCTGGCATGTTCCACAGAGCTGGGAAATGAAACTGAGCAAAGGGTCAAAAGAGTCAAAGAGTCAAAAGAGATTCAGGTGTCCTTTCCCCACTGGAAGCTGAAGACAAGAATGGCTGTACGGCATTGACTAGAGCTGAAAGCGTCAAGAATCCTAGAAGCAAATGCTGGCCTGCTTGATTCCCTTCTCTAAACTTTGGCAACTCTTGAAAGCTGTCCCATTTGCTCATTCCCAGTGTATTGATTAAGTTTACTCAGGAAAACAGATGCCTTGCTAAGTTTTTCATATATGATAAGTCTTAATTCAGAAGAGAGGACACACTAAAGCAGTTAATTCTGTAAAGCTATGGTTCTATGCATGTGGTGTGGGACCAGCAGCATCAACAGGACCTTGGAAATTGATACAAATATAAATTTGGGAGCCCTATCCTAGACCTCATGTTCTGAGGATAGTGTCTAGCAACCTACATATTAACAAGCCATTCAGGAGCTTCTGTTACAGCTCAAGTGTGAAAATCACTGCTCTAGAACAATCTAGAGACCTACTTTGGACCTTACATTTTCTTACAACTGCCTCCTCAGTCTCATATGCTTGTTTCTCCTTGGCAAACTCAAAGGACTATTCAGGAGAAGAGATTCTGAGAAATATATTTCTCAGTTTCTCTACTCCAAAGGAGATCTTGGTGGCCACAGTCATGCCAAAGAGACAGAGAAGCAGACCTGGTAAATATACATGTACAGTAACATCTGAGGTAGTTCTGGCCCTTGTGGACATAGTCACCTTTCAGGCTACAGGAGAGCTTCTTTACTTATAAGAATCTTCCCCTGTGGCCTTACCATGACAGAGTCTCAAAGTCCACTGTTAGAGATCTCTTTTCAGGGGCACTTTATCCTCTTGACTTGCTTTAGTGAAATATTTATAGTCTAAGGCTTTTAAGGGCTGGATGATATGTCTAAGAATCTTTTCTACACTTGGATAGTCACAACTCTTCTCCTTTACATGAGCACTTCACATCAAGAAGTCTTTGAGGCATAAAAGGGAATATCCAAGTAATATCAAGGGTACACAGAACTTGAGCTCAAATAATTAAAAGAAAATTCAAAGGAGTGGTATAAGGATTGATCGTAATGGATTGCTAACACTCCAATTTGTCTTTTTTTTAAAGAAAAAATCAAAGTACTAGGAAAATACTCCAGTATTTAACAGTCATTAACATCCTATGTATGCAATAGTATACTAGATCAATTTCCTAACTGACACAAAGGTTTTTTTTACCACACTAAGCAACCATAAGGAAGATGAAAAGGAGGGCTAGGATGAAGGAGCAGAAGAGTGAGTTGGAAAGTGTCAAAACAACACATTCCTAACTGTAGAGCATCAAGAGACTGATAGTAGATTTTATTGAAAAAGTGTGGCACATATACACTCTGAAATACTACTCAGCCCCAAAAAGCAATGAGACCATGGCATCTGATAGAAAGTGGTCAAATATGGAAGATATACTGTTAAGCAAACAAGCCAGACTATGAAAGAGAGGCAGTGTATGTCCCACTTAATATTTACCAAATGTCAGCACTCTATGGCAGAAATGGAAAGATAAGAAGGTGTAAAAGCATGAGGAGCAGCTGTTGATGCTAGAGTCAGTGTGGGAGGAGGGTAGGAAATGGGGGAGGGCGAGAGGGAGGGAATCTAGGGGAAGTACAACGAAGCAAAATATTTAAGGGACACAAAAAAGGAAAATTATCTGTTGATGATAATGTGCATGGTAATATCTTTGACTGAACCAATATATAGTATATTCATGATGAGAGAATTCATTTGATCTGCTGTAATGATACACAGTGATTAAATGTAAAAAAAATTAATTATAAATAAATAACTTCAAGGGCAAGCTCTGTAGGGTAGTGGTTAAGTCCTATGCATAGGGAACAGGGATCCCTCCATGGCCAACCACAGTTTTAGTCTCCACTTTGGTGGCTCAAAAAAACATACCAGGTGCATGTGTGTGCATGCCCCAAATCCTGATGGAATGGAAAATGGAAGAAAAAGGATTGCAGCATGACCACACCCCATTAGCTGCTTGCAGGTTCTCTCTCTCTGATGACAGTACATGCCCTCTGGCAATATAAAAATAAGTAAATCAATCAATCAATAACTTCAAGCAATTGGGAACATTCATTTTGAGTCTGACACTGTGTAGACATCAGAGACATAAAGAATAAAACATACTCCTTCTCTTCAAAGAGTTACATTCTAGCAGAGAGACAGACACATACAACAAAATTTTTAAGCAATGCAGTTAGTACTGCAGTCAAGGTACAGATAACCTATTATGTGATCAGAGGAGAGGAGTGCTGCTACCTAGTGGGTATGTTGGATGTCTCTCATTTGCCTCTCTAGATTTACCTCCAATCTCGAGCCTGCAGGTAGGCTGCTGTGAAAGCCAGTCTCCCATACACCACTCTATGATTTCTGACCCTGCTCTTCATGTTCTTTTTATTTTTTTGGACAGGTTTTTTTTTTTTGGAGAGGTTTTCGCTATAGGGCACGTGCGCTCGCCAGACAGACAGAGAGAGACATAGAGACAGAAAGCGAGAAATCACCCCCCCAGGGGGGATGGTCACGCCACAATCCCTTCTCCTCCATTTTCCTCTCGGGATCTTGGGCACACACTCACACGCGCACGGCGTGAGTTTTAAGCCACTGGGTCCAGGACGCGAACCGCGGTTGACTATGTGGGAGTCCAGCGACATAGCCATTACGCTAACTGCTGGTTCCCTTATGTTCTTGCATAGTCTCCCCCACATTGCAAGAGGTTCGGTCTGTGTCAGAGGTAGTAGTAATTTTTGTATTTTTTTACTTTTACTTTTTTTTTTTTTTTTTTTTTTTGCTATAGGGTGTGTGCATTGGCTGAAGACAGAAAGGGCGATAGAAAGCATCCCCCAGGGGTATGTCCACACCACAATCCCTCCACTCTCCTCTTAGAATTTTGGGCATTCACACCTGGCATGTCTCTCAAGTGGCTGAGTCTTGCACTCGAAGCATGCAGTTAGCTATGTGGAATCCAATTCCTTAATCACCACACCACCTGGCTGGCCCGACAGTAAGTGACTTCCAAGGCGAGATTAAAAAACGCATTGCAGCTTCTCTGTTTTTCTCCCTTGATTACCTGCTCTAGGGTAAGTTAAGCTGCCATGGCGGGAGGACGCTAAAGTAACTTCATGGAGAAAGCCACTCCATGAGGAAGCAAGGTCTCTAACCAAAAGTCATATGAGCAAATGACCAAGGAAGCAATTTCTCCAGGCTTCAGAGAGTACAGTTTCAACTGTCTCCTTTCTCTCTCCCTCTCTCTCTTCAGCCAGAGGATATGTGTGCTCTCCAGAGTGAGAGACTGAGAGAGATCCATGTGGCATCTGGCTACCTCCAACAGGTTATGGAGCCAATCCCTCAACTGATTTCTGTTTTTTTTTTGTTTTGTTTTGTTTTGTTTAAGAGAGATTTCTGCTATAGGGTGCTTGTGCTTGCTGGACAGACAGAGAAAGAGACTGAAAGAGAGAAATCCCCCACCATCCACCCCAGGGAGGATGGCCACGCCTCAATCCCTTCTTCTCTATTCTCCTCTCAGGATTTCGGACACACACACACACACACACACACACACACACACACATGCACACCCAGTGTGAGTTTCAAGCCTCCAGGTCCAGGACTCGAACTGCTGTCAGCCATGTGGGAGCCCAGTTCCTTAACCACCGCACAACCTGCTGGCTCCTCAGCTGACTTCTTAAATGTAACCTGATGAGAGACCCTGAGCTGGAATCTTGCTATCCTGTGAGGCAATGTTCACTATTTTCAGCTACTAAGTTTGGGAATAATTTGTTACAAAACCATAGATGACTAATTGGCTGTACTTACCCATTGCCCAACTCTGACTTTCAGCTGAGTTCAACTAATGAAGGGTATGAAGGGAGTGAAGGTAGAAGAGCTATGAGTAGAGTGAGGCTGGCAATTCACTCCCCCGGCTTGCTCCCTATTGAGTCCCTGTATGTTAGCCATGAAAGTCTCAGTTCCTGTTTTGTGGTCTCTCTACCACCCATATAGCTACTGGTACCTAAAAAGGCAGAGTGCCTTTTTAGGACCAGATGTTATAAGCACCAAGATTCTGCAATCTATCCCTCATAATTTACACATACCCTACCCACACCTTTGCAAGTAGCCCCTTTACAAACTCCTCCAATTACTCAATGGGAGCATGCAACCATTTCTTGCTGAAACCACACGTGATACAAATAATGAGATCAAAAAGGTTTGAAAGAAATGATGTTTGATCTGAATCTTGAAGGATGAGGGTGCGCTTGTCAAATAAGAAAGGAAGAACAACACAAGTCCTCTCAACAATAGCCAGAGACAAGTGGAATATCTGATTCCAACAGCTTCATACGTATGGTTGCTCCATTCCAAAGGGACACCGTACACACTGTATTCTACATGAATGGCATCTATTATGGAAGCGAGTGATGAGGGCATAACTGTGGGAGTGGATTTCAGTCCACATCCTAAGATACATATACACATATCATTTTCTTTTTTTTCTTTTTATTTATTTATTTTTATTTCAAGTTCTTTTATACATTCAATCATGTTATTTAGCTTGCAAAGTGAATATTCCAACATGTGTACATTTCTCCCCAGTCCAGTTGATAATACTATAAAGTTGTCTTCTTTATTTCTTTGTCCCATTAATGCTTTACCTCTCTACTTTTCTTCTAAGTGTCCTTCCTCAGACTCTATTCCTTCACATGACTAATTTCTATTTCAAACAAGCCACTCTGTAGATGACAGAAACTTCCTAATTAAGTTGGGATCTCTGCTTTCTCCCTATTCTCTAGCATAGTATGAGGTAATTAGGGGATTTTAAAAAAAGAAAGAAAGAAAAATAACCACCACCACCACAACTTAATTACTATTAATATTTCAAAAACACATGGCTACATTCGATAACATTTTATTTCTTCGGAACACACTGTCTGTTGTGTGTCAGCGCAGGGTGGACTGGGCTTACTGTGTCCTGTGCAAAGAGCTCTGCCACCCACTGATGAGGCCGAATGTGATCGCAGGGGCCTGTTCAAGCTCTGGAAGAGAGCAAGTCATTTTAAAGGACTTCAGCCCATTAACTGTTTGTATGCAAATAGGACTGCTAATTAGAAATGAGTTTTATCTACTCACTACAGCAGCTCAGCAGGACTTCTACTTGGAAGTCCTTCCTCAGATTTTGTAAAAATTTAGTATGAGTTGCTATTTGCACTTAAAGCACATTTAAAAAAAAAAAAAAAAGAAGAAGAAAAACTGTCTCAGATTCAGCCTCATAATTTAAGTTGAACTTCTAACCCAATTAGTGCCCATCAATTTGGCTTAACCACAGCTATGACAGCGGTTATGGACAATAAAAAAATGGGAGGAGGGGGACAAAAGCAGTAGAATATAATCTCTAGGATCAATGAGGCACAATGAAGTCTTACAAATCCAGACTATCAAAAACCCTAGAAATAACTAATTAAAATAAGAAATGACCACCCACTCAACCAGCTGGGCTGAAGAATTTATCTAATAAGATTACTGGCAACATAACATTGCAGAAGGGAGCCAATGGAAAAGACTGTACTATAAAGGCTCAGTTGAAGCCAAAATTAAATATGCTGATCCTTGCTTTAGACCTGAGATAAGATGTAGAAATGCCGGCGCTTGCCATTGATTAAACATCTGCTTGGAATTTCTGTATTTCTTTTTCTGCTTTCACAGAACACCTGCGGGGGAAATGCACAAACTGCACAATCATTTGAAAGCAGAGCATGAACTGATCTCTGCATCCTGATATACTAACCCCAAGTGTTGATCATAAGACTAAATGAGAGTTGAGCCACAGGAGACAAAGCTATGATTTTCTTTTTTTCTTTTTTTATAATATAATACTACCTTATTTTGTTGCTCAAATAATTGCAGCTTTGGTGATTAGTAGCTCTCTCAGTTGGTTCTTGCTTCTCTGACATACCCTCAATCATTGTTTGTTTGTTTAGTCTGTTTAGTATTTTTTTTTGTAGCACAAGATGCTCCAGGCTCACCTTGTTGTATGCTTCTTGCCCCAGTCCTAGAATCAGTAATGTTTTCCAAGAGTTCTGGTTCCTTTATTGGAAACCAAGATCGAGGCTTCCATTCTAGTTATTTTCTGGCCACATAACTGCTAACAAAGGTGTATCACTCTGGCTGTACTGATGTGAACTGAGAGCATTAGCAGAAGAGGTCAGCTCTAGAGGACAACACTCCCTTAAATTACTTTTTCTTTAGGTACGTCTAGGCAGAAAAAAAAAATGCAAAGAATTTTCATTATAAATTAAGTAGGTCAAACCACCCAGCTTGTTGTGTTGTAAACAAATCCAACATACTTACAACCCAACTGCAGAAAGATTCTTAGAATAACAGTGTCATCTGTCAGGGGTCATCAGGGAGAATACTGATTATATCTTCAGCTTTGCCACATAACAGACACAGTATGGTATATTCCTGAAATTCATCCATGATACTGACAACGTTTGCTCATGCCTGGCTATTACATGATGTCAATTCTTACACAAATGATCGTAGGTTACTATTTCTTCCCCATCTTCTTCTTTCAAGGATTTGTTTGTGATCAGCATAAAATCTCGCTTATTACACTGCACAGCCTGTAAAGTTCAGCAGGAAGGATCCATTCTCCAAGCAGGTGTTACCCCGGTTGGGATACTCCTTCTCCACACAGTCCCCACACATCGCGACAAGGTGAGCAGGGAATGTCCTCCTGCTATGATTTTCTGCCTAGCCAGTTATACTAAGAGAAGCACCTGTGGTGTTTTGGATCCAAGGTACAAGGACAGTTCTGATTTAAAATATTTCTTTCTGTTTTTCTCACTGGTGGGCTGGGAACTCTCTCTACAGCTCCACTGATTTGGGGGGACGGAAAGCATCCTTCATCTTTCCTGACTACTCTACCCAGTCCAATTGCTTAGGAGATGATCACGACAACATGCAACAGGTGCACATAATCATAAACATGTGCACATGTTTCACAAACCATATGTCTCATTCTTTTGTTTTGAAAACAGTGTGTATGTGTGTGTGTGCGTGCACACGCACGTGCGCACGTGCATGAAAGAACTTTAAAAGTTTATGGGAAAGTGTAATTAAATACAAGTTTAGGGGCCAACCCATGGCCTGGTGGTCAAGGCAACTGGATCCCACATGGCTGACTACACAATTCAAGTTCCAGACCCAATACATTGAAAAACATGTCATGTACATGTATGTGCATGCCCAAAATCCCAAAAGGAGAAAAGAAATAGAGAAGAAGGGATTGTGGCACTACCATTTCCCACAGGTGGTACTTTATTCCTTTTCTTTATCTATCTCTCTGCTTCTCTCTAGTGAGCATACATACCCACCAGCCAAAAAAAGTGCAAGTTTATTTTGATGTGCAAAAATACTTGAGATCCAGTTTTTTCACAGTATGCATTTTCTACAAACTTTTTGAAGACCCTATGTCCTTATCAGTGATATTAGCATCGGTGTGCTGCAGGACAAACATCCTCCATATCTCAGTGATTTCAAAAAAAGATTTTATTTTTCAGTTTCACAGCGTGTTCATTATTGTCCAGGGGCTCTACTCACACTGGGACCCCAGCTGATAGAGCAGCCAACCATCTGGAATCTTCCCAGGCTCTATGCCAAATAACACACTAATTCTTCAATCTTCTCCTCATATTTCATTGGCCAAAGCATATCACTGGGACATACCTGAGTTCAATTCTGCCATTGCTGGCAGAGGAATAAACATCAGAGTATTTGTGAACAGTTTAATAGCCACTGTATTCCTCTGAAGAGTTCTGCTATCTTTGCTGGGAGGAGATCATTAGAGAGGTAGAAAACTGAAAGGAAATATTACTGAAGAGGCTAAGAACAGATGAGAGCTGCACATATGAGAGAATGTGCTGAGGAGGGAATGGAGTGTGTGGATATGATTTTTAGTCACTGGTATGACCTATATTTAGATTTTGACAGTTGCATATGCACCAGCAATCTCTCTTCTCACCTTCTCCCCACTTTGGCTCTTCAACTGATAAAGAGTGACAGGCAGAGAGGGTGATAAGCTGACAAGATAGCACCATGCTTGTGTGTGTGTGTGTGTGTGTGTGTGTGTGTGTGTGAATATGTATGAAAGAGCTGTCATGTGAAGCAGGTTGTTTTTATTAACTACAAGAAATCAACCACAGTCAAGGTGTCTGAGAATCAATGGCTACTCTACACAATGAGAGCAAGCAAATGACTCTCATGATAGAACTTGTAGGTGTCCGCACTGTATTCCAACCAGGAGGTCCTTAGCTAAGGAAGAGGAAACTGTTGGAGATTCTGTATAGTATGTTCAATGCACTGAAAATGTTCATCCAGAAACACCTGAGGCCTGAGAGTTGATGTTTAGCTTGTATCTGGGAAGCAGAAAGAACGTGACAGGCTCTCCTGCCAAATATGAACCTAACTAAGATACATGAAAGATCTTTTTAAAAGTTCAGTTGACAAAGGATGAGCAAGTCCATAAGAAGTGTTAGAAACTCGGGAGGTTATTGGGGGAAAATTTTTATTTAGGTACTTGCTTCAGCACTCTATTCACTGATATAAAAGCTAGCTGGATTGAGAGACAAGAATTTCTATTAAAAAAAAAAACTTAGAAGAAAATATAAGTAAATATCTATGTAATGTCTGGATGGAAAGACTTTTTAAATGAAAGAACCATTAGAATAGAATTTAAGAAGTAAATTTCAGTAGTTTTTTGGTTTTTGGTTTTAAGAGAGATTTTTGCTATAGGGCACCTGCACTCACCAGAAAGACAGAGAGACAGAAAGCAAGAAATCACATCCCAGGAGGATGACAATGCTGCAATCCTTTCTCCTCCATTCTCCTCTTGGGATTTTGGGAACACATACACACATGACTGGCACCAGTTTTTTGGTTTTTTTTTTTTTTTTTTTGGAGAGGTTTTTTTTTTTTTTTTTTTTTTTTTTTTTTTTGCTATAGGGCGCGTGCGCTCGCCAGACAGACAGAGAGAGACAGAGAGACAGAAAGCAAGAAATCACCCCCCAGGGGGGGATGGCCACGCCACAATCCCTTCTCCTCCATTCTCCTCTTGGGATCTTGGGCACTCACGCACATGCGCCCGGCTTAAGTTTAAGCCACCAGGTCCGGGACTCGAACCGCGGTTGACTACATGGGAGTCCAGCGACATAGCCATTATGCTAACTGCTGGTCCCCAACTGGCACCAGTTTTAAGCTGCCGGGTCCAGTGTGGTCTACTACATGGGAGTCCAGCCATGTAACCATTATGCCATATGCTGGTCCCAAGACCAGTATTTTTAATTATATAAAAATTTTAACTTATTCATCAAAAATATCAAAATTACAAGGTAGTGTTAAACTGGGGGAAAATTGTGCCTAATGTGATAAATAAAGGAGTAATATTTTCAATGTATATAGAGCTCATATAATTCACTAGTAAAGAATATGACTAAACATAAAAATTGAACCTTAACTAGTAAATAAAAAAACAAAAGTTTAAAATAAAGTAGAGATACTATATTGTTTACCAAATAAAGAAATATTTTTATATGATAACACTCAGAGCTGGTAGAGTCAGTGAGTGACACTCTTAATTAATGAAAGAAGACACATTCATGTCAGTAGTGATTACCTCTGGTTAGTTCCATATCCATCTTTATACTATTTTTTTCTTTTTACTTTCCTGTTTTCTATCATTTAATTGCATTATTTTTAAATCAGAAAGAAATGTCCAATTCCTGCCAAGATAGAGTAACTGTGCCCAGATTTATCCTCCTATTGAAAACAAACTATATAAATATGGAACAAACTATATAAAAATAATAGTTTCAATACAATGGATATCAGGCAACAAAGGATACCAGTAATCTCTGATAGACACCAAACCAACATAGTGAACCCTGTGATTTCCCAAGTTACTGCCTTGGGAAATTTCCAGGTGCAGCACATAGAGAGGAGACCTGGGGGTGGAGGGGGCAGCAGACTCTGTAAATTGAGATTAAGGTGGGAAGACCAAGAAGATGGGATCTGAAGAACAAACTAACAAAGAGGTGAGAGCTGCACAGAGAACACCGGATATGTTCAGAGGGCCCCTGATGTACTCAGTCGAGTTCTGGTCGGCACACGCATGTGAGGAAACCTCCCAAGGCTGGAGAAAGACTCACCCTAAAGGATTAGAGGGGCAAGCACCCAGTAGGAATACAGGAGTAATAACAATGCCTGTTTTCACCAGTCAAACTGCAAACCTTACAGGACATTGGAAAAAATACTCAGAAGGGTCTCTATATCGGTGATTTTCAACCAGGGGTCTTACACCCCTGGGTGTTCTGGCAATAGTCAAAGACATTTTTTATTGTTACTTCTTAAGGGGGTTGATAGTGGCATCAAATGAATAGCGGCAAAGATGCTGCTAAATATCCTGGGGAGGGGAGAAGACTGTCTGGCACAAAATGGCAATAGTGCTAAGATTTAGAAATTCAGCCTAGTCTACATGCTGCTCAGATCCTGTCTGAAAGCAAGACCTGAAGATTCAAACAGTTTCCAAGGAATGTAATTATGCCCCAGAATAGAGTTCAACAATATAGGAATAATGCAAAAGGTAATATAAACAATGTCCAGAATTCAACAAAAAAATTACCAGGCATGCAAAGAAGTGGAAAAATATGACCCACAATGAGAAAAACCTACCAATCACTACTGAACCAGAATTTATCAAAGATACAATAGTTAAGAGGCAAGAGCATTAAATAGTTACTATAACTATAACCCATATATTGAAAAAGCTGAGTAGAGACATGAATAATATTAAAAAGAAACCTTGGCTGAACTTCTAGGGGTGAAAAATACAATGTCTTAAATGAAAAACATACTCAGTGGAATTAAAAGCAAATTAGGGGCCAGTAGGTGTCATGGTGGTTAAGGTGCTGGACTCCCACCATGATTAACCACAGATTGAGCCCTGGACCTGGGGCACTAAAAGTCATCCCAGGAGCCTCTCTGTGTGTGTGCCCAAATTCTCTAGAGGAGAATGGAAGAGAAGGAATTGTAGCATGGACATCCCTCCTGTGAGGTGATTTCTCACTCTCCCTTTCTCGATTTCTCTCTGTCTCTCTACAGCAACTATCAAAAAGTACACTAAAAAAAAAAAAAAAAGAAGAAGAAGAAGAAGAAGAAGAAAGAAAAAAATAAGGAAACAAGTAATGGATTTTGTGCAATTTATTATCCCTGTCCTTCTTTAAGAGATTTTCCTTTTGGTAAAAATCATAATAAAAGGATTTTTTTTTAATCTTGAGACTATACAAGATCTGGCAGGTGGCATAGTGGTTAAGGGACCTGGACTCCCACATGACTGACCACAGTTCAAGTCCTGGACCTGGCAGCTGGCAGCTTGCTTTCTCATTCTCTCTCTCTCTCCCTCCCTCCCTCTCTGGTCAAAATAAAATAAAGTTTATCCTAAAAAAAAAAAAAAAAAAAGAAAAAAAAGAAATCTTGAGACTATATGAAATTAAGTATATCATGATTCCTCCATGGCCAGTGAATTATAATATTAATTTAGTTTGGAAGAATTTAATGTAAACCTGCAGTGTAAGTCTTCATTGATTCATTCAGCAAATAGTTCATTGACTTGACCAAAATTTACTGAACAATTTCTATGTACTAGACATTGTGCTGGTGCTATGGGAATATATAATTTCTGATTTATCAGAGCTTATTTACTTCAAATTCTATTGATTTCAGATCCTTCAGATATTTACCACATTTTAAAAGCAGATTAGATGGGCAAAATGCATAACATCTTTAAATAGCCCCAATAAATCCACCCTTTCCTCAAAATTTTTCACCACCCCAACCTGTTCATGCCTGAATATCGACCAGCCCTTTAACTCCAGGCTTTGTTCCTTGTACACATATCCACAAATCAAAGTCGAGATTAGAGTAGGGAATATAGGGTGGAGAAAAAGGAGAATAAAACCCCAGCCAGACATTTTCACCTTCATCCATGAGTATTAAAGTTTTCTTTGCTACGATCAGATTCTGATCAGAAGACATCTGACGTGAGAGGTTTCAGGGATACTGGAGGCCAGAGGGAGGCGATCGGGGGAGAGCCTACAGACTGGGGAGCCTAGGATGAAAGAGATTCATGACTCACTCAATGGTTTGATAAATGCCAGGGACAGACTAGTAATAGACAGAATGACCACAGTGGCCCAGCAGGTGGTCACCAGGTGAAGGCGCGCGTGCTCTCTCTCTCTCTCTTTCTCTCTCTCTCTCTCTCAGTCCCTCTATACCATACACTTCCACAGCAACTGCTGAGTCACCATTCTGCCTACAATTCATCAAAAATGTGCTATGCATGGCTAGCCATATTCAATCAGACACTTACTTAGCCTGTGCCATTTTTTATTTAATTTTTGGTTGCCCCAATAAATAGCAAAGCTCTTAAGAGCATGGGCTTTGTTTCCCTATGTCTTTACGGAAAGCAGCTTGCTGAAGTGAAAAATAACAACACCTCTCACCCTTCAAGTGTGTAATCCTAGGTAAGTCTCCTTTCCTGTCTGTAAATGGAAAATGATAATGTGTTCTCTGCCCAATTGTTACGGAACTCCAAAGACATGATAAAAGTAAAGTGTTTATAAATCATAAAATCTCATATAAGTCCCTAAGAAGCTCTTCATCACTTTTCACACACATAATAAAAAGAATCATAATTAGCATTTTTGGTATGCTGCCAGGTACTCTGCTTAACACATTGTATAACATAAAGGTCAGTAGTATAGTATCCTCATTTTCAGATGCGAAAACTGAGAGACAGACTGGATAATTTGCCCAAGAAAGGTCATACCGTCGGGAAGTGGCAGATGATGCTACTGTGTTTTCCCTGGCCTGGCAGAGTGTATCATACATAATGCATATAGAGAGCACTGAGTATGTCGTGAAGACTATTTATATGACTCATGTAGGGACCCAGGACTGTCTTTATCTCTTTTGTTCCCCTGGTGTTATGGGCCTTAATCATGTACTTAAGTCTAAGAATGATGTGCTCTGAGGTTTATGTGTGATGGGATATGACCAAACTTACAGCCAGGTGGCATTAACTTTTTCTTTCAAGCTTTTCATTTTTGTCACTAGTTGTAAACAAGTCTCCATTCTAGTGATAGTACTTAAAACCTCTCATCTGATTTTCCATCTCTGAGCATTTCCACCCAGGGACAAGCAGACCCAGTCTGCATTTGCAGAGAGGAATACTCATCGACCCATGCTGGCCAGTTCAGGAAGGCCTTGGTGCACTTTATTCCACAGTGACAACAGACACTGCTCACCAGGAGCCTAGTTCCACATGGGTTTTACCTGCCCTTCCCCCTGGAATACATACGGGTGATTCCCAGGTTCCAATGTTAACCACAGTCCTAAAAGATAATTTATCATATACACCTGCAGTGAAGCTTCAAAAAAGCTGAATATAAAAGTACTTTTTTGCTGGATTATTTGCACAAAATGAGTTTCTTTGCCCTCCTGGCACTCTTCACACAGGTTTGAAAAGATCTTATTGTGCTCCTTAAATTAACCCCCTCAGGGGGCCAGTAGGTGGCATGGTGGTTAAAGGCATTGGACTCCCAGGTGGCCAACCATGGTTTGAGTCCCAGACCTAGAGGCTTGCTTTCTCATTTTCTCTCTCTTGTGTGCACTCTCTCACTCTCACTCTAGCTTTTGCTCTCTCTGTGTGTCTCTCTCTGGAAATATTAAAATAATAATAATAAATAAATAAAGTTAAATAAAACAAAAGTAATTCCCCAAAATCAGAACACTGGAGTTTATATTTTGCAGAGCAGGGTTAGCATTCCAGAGAAGAGGTGAGGCTCATCTGTGACTGAGGTTGTAGAGATTCCAGCTCTCCAGAGTCCCTACTACTCTGTGCTTTGTTCTCCCTTGAAGGTCTTCAGTACGAACTTAGTAATCAAAATCCTCAGTATTGGGCAGACCCAGGTCTTTAGAATTTCATCTTAAAATGTTGAAGAAATGGAGTGTTAGAGCCAACCAGGTGGCATGGAGATTAAGGAAGCTGAATCCCACACAGCTAACTGCATTGTTCCAGTCCTAGACCCAACACCTTGAAAAACACACCAGGCACATATGCATGCATGACCAAAGTCCAAAGAGAATGGAGGAGACAGGATTGCAGCATGGCAATCTCCCCTGGAGATGCTTTCTCACTTTTTCTCTCTCTTTGTTTAGGGCATGTGCCCTCTAGGAAGAAAAAGAAAGAAGAAAGAAAGAAAGGAAGAAAGAAGGAGAGAGAGAGAGAGAGAGAGAGAGAGAGAGAGAGAGAGAGAAAGGAAGGAAGGAAGGGAGGAAGAAAGAGAGGAAGGAAGATAAAAAAAGAGAAAGAAAGAGAGAGAAAGAAAAAGGAAGAAAGAAGAAAGAAAGAAAAAGAAATAATGGAAAAGAAGAAAGAAAGAGAGAGAGAGAGAAAGAGAAAGAAAGGGAGGTTTACTGGCCCCACCACTACCTACCAAAGACTACAGATGACACAGAGGGAAGAATTAGGGCTTCTTGAAATGCTAGTTTTTGTTCCTTGCCATGTTCTATCTGTCTGTATCATGAGAATTTGATTACCCAGAGCTCAAGAGCTTGAGGTCTCTTGACCAACTAATCACACCATTCTGAGCAATGGGAATATTGGAAAAATGGGGCTTAGACTATTTCAGCTGTGTCACATCAGTAACATTCTCTCATTCATGTGGGCTAGGGAGGTTTGGTTCCCTGTTTGCCTTTCCAGGTCCCATTTTGAAATACCATGGAGAATAAACTGAAGGTATCGACATCTTCCTATTTCTTGGTGCTTAAAGCTGTCTGGAAGCACCCCTGGGCATGGGGCTAGACCGTGAGCTCTGCCTGGTATGACTCCTTCCACTCTGGATTCTTGAAACCATTTGTTTGCAACAACTCTTTCCCTGGAGAGTGGCACAGAGCATTTGAAAGCACAGCCACATAGCCAAGCTGCATGTCACCCCAGTTCTCATGTTTGTGCCAGAAGGTTCTCAGTTATGCCTGGAATTCCCGAGAAACTCCAGAGATTTTTTTTTTTTTTTTTTTTTTTTTTTTTTTTTTTTTTTTTTTTGCTATAGGGCGCGTGTGCTTGCCAGACAGACAGAGAGAGACAGAGAGACAGAAAGCGAGAAATCACCCCCCAGGGGGGATGGCCACGCCACAATCCCTTCTCCTCCATTCTCCTCTCGGGATCTTGGGTACACACGCACACACGCCCGGCGTGAGTTTAAGCCGCCGGGTCCGGGACTCAAACCGCAGTCGACTACGTGGGAGTCCAGCGACATAGCCATTATGCTAACTGCTGGTCCCAGAGATCTTGAAGTCACTGAAGAGGAGGCAGCAAACAGAAACTAAAAATCGGTAGCAACCAGTGAGCCAAGTGAAGAGAGAGTGGTTGTGGAAGTTGATAAATCTCTCTCTCTCTGACACCCTCGACAATCACCTCATCTACTCCTGTAGTGCTGTATCCCGCTGGGACATTTGATTGAATTTGTGGAACAGACAGACTGTCCTTGCTCCATTGTGAAGGGGCTAGTAATGTCATCATGAGAAGTAGCGTGTTGTGCTTGGGAAGAGAAGAGGAGTTGAGACCAGCGAATCCTTTCCAATTATTAAATCAAATGCTAAGAAACCCCAAGCATCAGACTGGAAGAACAGGGGGAGGGTGCAAGTCATCAAGGGAAGAATGTTATCTGCTGTCCCAGGCTTTTACCTCTTGGCTTCATAGCTGTCCTTTCTGCTCTGCTGCAGTTTTCTGTTTTAAATTAGTACTAAATGAAATAAGATTAAAATATGATGAAGTGGCCTTTGAGTGACTCTGCATTGCATTTAACTCCTTGAAAAACATGGCATTTTGAAATTCTGAACACCTCTTTCAAAGCATAATTTGAGATTAAGGAGAAGAGTGATTTTTTTATAGCTCCTTTTCAGGAAAGAAGAAAGAATTGCTAAATTTAGCAAGAAAGAATGTGAAGAGGTGACAAAGAAGGTCTACCACAGCCAAGAGAATAACTGCTGGTCCCTTGTCTCTGACCCCATATATGAAAAGGGAAGAATTTGGAACATGGATATGACCTTTCTTAGGGGTTGAAGATGTTCTGCAATATAGTTGTGGCTTTTATTTTTTAAATTTTCTTTAGAGGTTTTTGCTATAGGGCGCGTGCACTTACCAGAAAGACAGAGAGAGACAGAAAGAGAGAAATCAACCCCCAGTCCCTTCTCCTCCATTCTCCTACCGGGATCTTGGGCACGCACACACACGCACCCGGTGTGAGTTTAAGCCACTGGGTTCGGGACTCGAACCGCGGTTGACTACATGGGAGTCCAGTGACATAGCCATTACGCTAACTGCTGGTCCCAGTTGAAGTTTTGAGATTGGATCATTTGGGTACCTTCCAAGTCTGTGCTGTGTGACTACAGGATTAATTCATATTGCATGTGGAGTCAGACAACTTCTTAGGGATTGGAGAAGCACCTGTCCAATTCTCTTATCCATGCCACCAATCATCTTTATGGGAGCTTAGAAATGTTAAGTAACTTGTCCACCATTGGTTTCCCAATAGCAGCAGACTGGCTCCTCCCATTAGCCAGCCCCTGTGGTCTCTCCTTTCTCTCACAAACTGGCTCAAAGCTCTAACTCGCAAAACCAAAGCCATAAAGATAAAATCATGAGACCCTCAAGCATGGAAGACTACATGATCTGACTGAAGGGAAAAAAGGCCCTTGGTTCAGCACTAGGTAGACATCTTTGAGAGATTCATCATAGTCTCCAGTTTAGAAGCATTCCTTGCAGGTGACCAGGTATGGTTACACACTTCTTTGTATAGTTTGACAGTAAAGAAACTTCTTTCATGTGCCCAGACTCATTATTACAAATCATTACAAATATAAGACTCATAAAACACTCCATCTGAAGAAATCTGAGGATTTTAGGAAAAGATTGCATGAGAAAATCTGCAAATATTAAGAGCACTTTGAAGAGAAATAGAAAGACAACTGTGGTAATTTCTTGGCAGTTACAGTTATGGGGAATTAAATTCTGCCACCGTGAGAGCAAGTAGAAAGTCTCAGACTTGGCTCTCTGTGAACAGTCAGGGAAAGGGGATCTCTCTGCACTGGCTGCATTCAGAAAGAGTAATCTCTTAGGAAGTTCTATAAAGCAGGAACATTCAGTGTTACTAATGACAGGGTGGGGAACCAATGAGTAAAGCATCAGATGTCAAGTTTAACTAAATAGCCATACTACTGAGCACAATGATAAGCAACACTTCCACTAAAAGAAAAAGAGAGAGAGAGAATCAGGAAATACGAATGGTGAAAAAAAATCCCAGCCTTATATTGTATAGTCAAATAGAATAAATTTTTTTTTTTGAAGAGGTTTTTGCTATAGGGCGCGTGCGCTCGCCAGACAGACAGAGAGACAGATAGCAAGAAATCACCCCCCAGGAGGGATGGCCACGCTGCAATCCCTTCTCCTCCATTCTCCTCTCAGGATCTTGGGCATGCACGCACACGCACCCAGCGTGAATTTAAGCCACCGGGTCCGGGTCGCAAATCGCGGTCGACTACGTGGAAGTCCAGCGACATAGCCATTACGCTAACTACTGGTCCCTAGAATAAATATTTCAATATGTCAAATTAAAATTTTTAGTATGTCAAATTTAATATGTCAAACTAAAAAAATCACTTTTGGATTCTCAGTCTTTACAGATATCTCATATAGTTTTAGTGAAGTTTACGTATTTCAGAGGGTATATTATGGGTCTTTAAAAGGCTCATACTCTTTAATTCAGTGATTTAATCATCCATAAAAATTTCGTATAATGAAATAATTTATGAACAAAAATTAATATATAAGAATGTCATTGACCATGGTGTTTATAGAAGTGTAATGGTAGGCAATTGTCCAATAAGAGATAATTGGTTAACTGTTTAGCTATAGGCAATTATCTAAGTATCCTATAGGCCACTGAACCATGAGTATTAGGCAACCATTAAAAAAATATGTTAGCAAATGGCTACCCTTGATTGTGTCCCTACTCTGAGAAAGGACAGAATAGAGAATGTGACAAAAGAATCCAATTGTGTTCCAAGTATATGAACCAACCTCGGAAAAGAGGGTAGAGAAATAAACAGCTGACCTAAACAACTTAGGAAATAATTGGAATCTATGAAATGAAAGCACTGGACTCCCACATGGCTGACTACAGTTCGAGTCCCAAACCTGGTAGCTTGCTTTCTCTCTCTCTCTCTCTCTCTCTCTTTCTCCCCTCTCTCTGATCAAATTAAACTAAATCAATAAAGTTAAATAAAATAGTTCTTTAAAAAAAGCAGATAGAAGAACCTAGAATGGTCCATGTAGTACAGATTAGAATTGGAGGTATCAGTATAAGTTAATGCTTAGCTTAATATAGATACAGATGGTTACATATAAATACTTATTTGTGTGTATATGCACTGATTAGAATACACAAATATATCTCCTTTCTCCCTCTGCTGAGATGACCTCAAAGCTAAGACATGTCTGTATCTAAAAGCACACCTAGCACTTAGTAATTTGTTGCTAACATCATCCCAATAAAAGGAACCAGGGCTCCTGGGAGAAATGGCTGATTCTAAAACTGAGACAGGAAGCCTACATGATGATCCTGGAGTACCTTGTAGGGCCAAAAAGTAAGAGAGTGCTAAATAAATAAATAAATAAATAAATAAATAAATAAACACTTCTCCTTGATAGGGGTGTATAAAAGAACTCCCAATGCTCAGAAGCTGGGACTATTTGAGCAACAAAATAATGAAGGAGTATTGAATTATAACCCAACATATAAAACAAATATAAAGTCCATGTTGGTATAAAGGTTTTAATAAATTTTTAAAATGTGGGTCAAGAGACAAATCTTCCACACATAAAAATCCCAAATTATGTCGAAATCTGAAATCTGCTCTTAAAGAAGTGGAATGTAACTCCCACTCACTAAGAGTGGGCTGGGACCAACAGTTAGCGTAATGGCTATGTTGCTGGCCTCCCACGTAGTCGACCGCGGTTCGTGTCCCGGACCTGGTGGCTTAAACTCAAGCTGGGCGCATGTGCGTGCATGCCCAAGATCCCGAGAGAAGAATGGAGGAGAAGGGATTGCGGTGTGGCCATGCCCCCTGGGGGGTGATTTCTCGCTTTCTATCTCTCTGTCTCTCTCTGTCTAGCGAGCACACGCACCCTATAGCAAAAAAAAAAAAAAAAAAAGAGTGGGCTATGCAGGGCTGGCAGGTGACATGGTGGTTAAGGTGCTAGAATCCTACATGGCTGACTGCAGTTCGAATCCCAGACCTCCCGGCATGCTCTCTCACTTTCTCTCTCTTTTGTGCCAAATTAAATAAAAATATTAATAAATAAAATAAAATAATTATTAAAAAAAGAATGGCTATGCAAAGTGACTTCCTTCCAAAGAGTACAGTATGAAAAGGAGAGACAAAAAGAGAAACCTGATAAGCACTACTTTAGCCAAGTGATCAAGGTCAACATCAACACTGATATGTCATAGTGATGATATATACCCTTAATATGATGATATATATCCTTAATATGACTTGAATAAATGGTCGTCTTCCTTAAAACCCATAACTCTGGCCTTCTCATAAATAAAGAAAGGAAAAGAATAGAGAAAGAAAGAAAAAAAGAAAAAAGAAAGAAAGAAAGAAAGAAAGATGAATTCCAGTGGAGGGACAGCCTACAAAATACCTGATCAGCATTTTAATCCTCAAAGCTGTCAAGATCCTAAAAAAACAGGGAAAGACTGAGAAACTGTCACAGCCAATAGAGAAGACATGACTTCTAAATGCCATGTAATAACCTGAATATAATCCTGGAACAGAAAAAAGACATGAAGGAAAAAAAATGAAGGAATCTTAATAAACTGTGAACTTTGGTTAATAATGATGTATGGGAATTGGCTCACCAATTGTAACAAGTGTACTGTACTGACATGAAGATGTTAGCAAGGGGGAAAACTGATACGGAGTATATGAGGACTCTTACGATCTTCAAAATAATTCTAAAAATCTGAAACTGTCCTAAAATTTAAAATATATTTAACAACAACAACTATAAAAAAGCAGTAAGTAACTTTCAGGAAGGATGGTTAGAAATAATTTAAGTTGCTATCCAGTTGCACTTGTGGTTTAAAAAAACTCTTCATAGGAGTCATACTCAGGTTGGAAAAAGTGTGCCTCATAAAGGCACTTAACTTGCCTGAATGCGACTGCTTCACTAGGATTCTCAGAAGGTGAAAAAGTTTAATCTGATTCCTATGCTTCTTTATATCTACATTATAATCATGTCATGAAACTTGGAAGTAGAGCGGCCTCTTGGAAGGGCCATTTCTCTTCTCCCTCTCAAACTCAACTCTAGCGTTGAGTTTAGTGATATACCTGAGCCACCTCATTTTCCCTCATGTTTTTCAACTTTGTCAAGAGGAAATTAGTACTAAAATCACATTAAATCTTAATTATCTTTTATTAAACAGAAAATGGGAATTACCAGGTACTTAACTGCACCCTAATAGAGTAATTCTAAATAGCTATGCAAAACAGCCTCTATGGATCTCTCATTCTGCTTTTTCCATGACTGATTTTTCATGACCGAGTCTGAGCATGAAAGAATTAAGTATTGGGGCCTAGCCAGAGTGGCATGCTGCTAAGACATTGCACTCCACAGACTGGGACCACATAGAAGGGGCATCTTTGATACCTAGTCCTGCCTGAAGGATGGGCCCACTGAGCCTGTAATCTGCCACTCAGGGAGGCTGAAGGAGTGAGCTGGAGGCTGGCCCTGAGCAACAGTGAGACACTGTCTAAAATACAGCCAGATCTAGTAGAATGTGCCTACAGTCCCAGCTGCGAGTGAGAGGCAGGAGGGTTGAGATATCATGAGGGACAACATTAAAAAAAATCAGATGTGATCATAATAATATTGAAGGTGATAATAATAACACATATCATTCATTGAACATTTACTATGTGCCAAGTAGTACATTTTTGTTTTTCTTTGGGTTTTGTTTGATTTAGTTTGATTTTTCTAACAAGAATAAGCTCAACTTGGGAGAGTACAAAGAGGTAAAAACAATTTTGTTTTTCTCCTGTTCATGACATCAGTTCTGCTGTCCCACTGCACATTTAGCCAATATGTCAGTTAGATAATATTTTGCAAGTCACTTTTATTACACTTCGGTGTATTAAAAAGCCTAGCCCTGTCTTGATCAAAATTTCAGTCTCTCTCTCTCTCTAGTTTCTCCTACTGAATCTGGGCCTGATTGAATCTGAGGAAACCTCAAATGGGCAAGAGATGAACACATAACCTTCTGTAATATTCTGCTGCCTTTGTCTGCTTCTTCATTCACCCTCTGTCTCTAGCTGTGGTTGGTGAAGAGAATGGGGCAGGAGCAGAGAAGACATGACGTAACTTATGCTGTTGTGATCTGGTGTTGGTGTCCTCTGGGGGTAGCATATGCCCCAATACTCAGTCTTGTTGTTGTGGAGCACTTGAGTGGGTCTGTAACGGGGACTCACTATTGACCAGTCCCGGGCACTCTTCCTCTATCCAGCCAGCCCCATGGAATCCCACTTTTTCGCCTACTTATGAAAGAATATCATACAGGACTCTCTCTCTCTCACTCTCTCTCTAGGGTTACTAGACTTGCTGGAAAGATCCTTAAAGGTGGGAGCAGGGGGAGGAAGGAGAGGGGAAATCATTTTAAGATGATCCCAAACCCAGTTACTTGCCATGGGATTCACTGTGGGAAGCCTGCCTTCATTTTCCACCATTGATGAATGCTCATTCAAGCCTTATCTCTCTTGTCAGTCATATTAATTTTGGCTTGGGACTGACAGGTGATGTGGTGGTTAAGATGCTAGACTCCCACATGGTCAACCACGGTTCAAGTCCCAGACCTGGTGTCTTGCTTTCTCACTATCTCTTTCTCTCTCTCTCTGGTCAAATTGAATAATAATAATAAATAAATAAAATGAATGTTCTGTAGGATTGCTTGAATGTCTTCACAACATAGTGGCTAGCCTTTCTAATTTCTAGGTAAGAATCAGGATTATTTTTTCAGGTTTTTGCCATAGTGTGTGTGATCTCCAGAGAGGAGAGAAACAGAGAGAGAGAAAGTAAGAAATAACTCCCCAGGAGGAAATGGCCACCCTGCACCCCTTCTCCACTCTCATCTCAGGATTTGGGGTACATAGGCTATGCACCTGGTGTGATTTTCAAGTCACAAGGTCCAGGATTCAAACCATGGTTGGCCATGTGGGACTTCAGCTGCCTTAATCACCACACCACCTTCTGGTCCCAGAATCAGAACATTTTAAGATTAAAAAAAAATCCCTTTAATATTTTTCTCTTTTCCCAGTACAAAAAGTGATATTTTAATAAGAGCATGAATTAAAGAAATTGCTAAAGTTTATACAGAATTACATTCAAAATGACTTAGGCTCAAATCTATTTTTTTCCCGATCCTAAGAATTCAATAAAAAGGTAATTCTTGATAAAAATCTAATGTCCAAGTTTTCATATTAGCACAAACTTCTCATTTAATAAATTAGCATTAATGGAATAAAACTTTTGATGTCTATATAGATTGATCAAATAAGATAAGCTGGGACCCATTCACATTAAATTGACTTCAATTTACTCCAAGATCATGGAAGTTCTTCAACATATTATTTATCTTTCATTTATATAATACATTTTTTAAATAACAAGATGAATGAACATTTGAATCATGGTTATAGGTAGGTAGCATGGTGGTTAAAGTGACTGGATGCCACATGCTTAACAGCATGGTTCAAATCCCAGACCCAGTGGTTGAAAAGCCGAAGTGCTTGAGCATGCATTCCCAAAGTACCAGGAGGAGAGTGGAGGTGAGGGTACTGTAGCATGGCCATCCTCTCAGGAGGTCCTTTCTCACTTTCCCTTTCTGTGTGTCTGTCTCTGTCTCCAACAAGTATATATGCCCTATAGCAAATTTTAAAAACATAAATTAATGGGACCAGCAGATGGTGTAGCAGTTAGGTCACTGGACTAACACATGGCTGACTGTGGTTCCAGTCCCTGACCCAGTAGCTTGGAACTCATGCCAAGTGTGTGTGTTATGTGCATGCCCAAAATCCCAAGAGGAGAATGGAGGAGAATGGAGGTGAAGGGACTGGTCATCCCCCTGAGGGGTGATTTTTCACTTTTCTCTCTCTCTCTCTCTCTCTCTCTCTCTCTCTCTCTCTCTCTCTCTCTCTCTCCCTGGTGAGTATACATGCTCAAAGGCAAAATCCTCTAAAAAAAAAAAAAAAAAAAAAAAAAAAAAAGGTAAATTAATTAGGAAAAAAAAATAAAGACACCAAACAAAACTTCTTCAGGGTTATGCCACATACAACTTTGAAATTATCTAGTGGATCAGGGTAAAATGTCCAGAAATGATAGTTTGGATGTCTTCTTTTTTCTTTGCTTTCTTATTGCCAGAGAGAGACAAAGAAATAAAGCACCTCTCAATGGGACATAATCATGCCATGATCCTTTTCCTTTCACTTCTCCATCCTGTCATGATTTTGAGCACACATGCACACGCACTCAGCATACTCTTCTAGCTGCAGACTAGGGTGTGAAGCGCAGTTGGCCATGTGGGGTCCAGCTCCCTACTGATAGAGCTTAAGAACTGCTCTGCAGGGCCAGCCCTGATGCCCTTTTCTTTTTCTGAGATAAAAATATTAGTCTTATACTGCCCTTGAAAATGTCTTTGTTATTTAAAAAAAAAAAATCAATACATTACAATGCAGTGTAATAAAAAGTGCTCCTGTAGGGGCTGGC
Organism: Tupaia tana; assembly: GCA_026018925.1. Lineage (NCBI taxonomy): Eukaryota > Metazoa > Chordata > Mammalia > Scandentia > Tupaiidae > Tupaia > Tupaia tana. Next base: position 96,540,080 of record JAKSZU010000005.1, read on the forward strand.
AGGTGACATGCTGGTTAAGGTGCTGGCTGACTGCAGTTTGAATCCCAGACCTGGTGGCTTGCTTTCTCACTTTCCCTCTCTGTCTATCTCTCTCTGGTCAAATTTTAAAAATAATAATAGTAATAATAATAAACAGAAATTTTAAAAAATCCACCTGTCTTTGAAATTTCTAAGTTGACCCTCTAAAGATGATGATGATTTAAAGTTAGAATATCTTCCTTATTTTTCTCAGTATTATCTCAAAGCCACAATGAGAATGAGAAATAAAAAATGTTGGTGAAACTAGGTGAGGGAAAGTCCCACACCCCCAAATAGAAAGAAAGGTTTTCAAAAGCAGAGATTGACTTCGGTATATGTGGTAGAAATCAGAGGGGAAAAGTGTTGTGGTCATTGGAAGAGCGAGCAAGGTGAATTTTTTGATGATGTAGGACACTACTCACCAGCAAAATAAAAATAATTTGGTTGTAGCAAATGCATACACTAACATCAAGAATTAGAATTAGGAAACAGAGAATGTAAGGCTACATGAGAAACCACAGAGGTAAGTATATTTACAGAAAGCAGTTTATCTTTATGGCAGTGGTGGAATAAGGGATTATACTCCATGAAAATTCCAGGGGAGATACCTCCATGGACCAGGAGACAGGAAAAGGTAAATGACCTGATGCAAAAACTCCTGCACCATGGGAGATATTCCAGCCAGTCTAGAACCTAGCCTAAGCTCCGCTCTAACATTAAACTTCTGAAAATTGCTTGTGTAAGAAGAATTCACCTCTATCAAATATGAGTAGTCAAAATAAACTATTACAGGAATTATTAACAATGTATAACATGGTGGAGTAGAAAGAGAAAAGGGGGAGAGAGAATGAACATTGCTTTTTCATCTGTTTTGTAACAGATAAAAACAAGACCACTTTGTAGTCAATTTAAAAATTGTAATGATTTAATTGCCCCCTGGAAGCAAGTTGATGTGAAAACAAAGGTACGAGATGGCGAAAACACAGAAGAAAATAAATCACGAGCGAGCAAATCTCAGAGAAGTAGAAAAAATAAAATCATCACATAAATCAAAGTCAAAATGAAGGAAGCACAAAATAGAGTAGACATTGTATAGAATGCCAAAGATAAAAATGAGTGAAACAAGATATGAGAATTAGCCTCAAAAGTATTGAAAATATTAAAAAGAAAATTAGAGGCTTCTGAAAGAGACCGAGAGGTAGAAATGAGAAAACTAGAACAAAGCAAATTATATAAACAAATTCTCAAAGGAAGACCTACGAATGACCTTAAAACATATGAAGACATGTTCATAATAATTAATTATAAAGGAAATAAAAACTCAAAACCACAATGAGGTATCAGCTCACCCTTGTTGGAATAACTATTATCCTGAAAGGCTATGGAGAAATGGAAACAATTGTGCACTGCTAGTGGAAACGTAAATTAGTGTAGCCACTATGGACAACATTATGGAGGGCCTTCAAAAAACTAAAAATGAAACTATCTTACAAACCAATAATTCTATTACTGGTTATATATCTGAAGGATAGAAATTAATGTGTTGAAGAGATATCTACACTTACATGTTATATAGCATTATTCACAATAGCTAAGATATGTAACCAACTTAAGTGTCCCAAATTGATTAATGACTAAAGAAAATATGGTATACACACACACACACACACACACACACACACACATATATATATATAATAGGATAAATTACTCCTATTTAAGGGAAAATGAATGATTGTGGAAGAAATAATGCTAAGTGAAATAAGCCAGGTTCTGAAATACAAATAATGCATGTTCTCACTTAACAAATACTGTGGTTTTCATTCTTTAGATAAAATATTTGGGGGGCCAGCAGGTGGCGTAGTAGTTAGGTGCTGGACTCCAACATGGTCAACACAGTTCAAGTCCCAGATCCAGCAGCTTGAAACTCAGGCTAGGCACATGTGTGTAGGTGTCCAAATTACTGAGTAGAGAATGAAATTGAAAAGGGACTGAGGTGTGGCCATACCCCCGTGGAGGAGTAATTTCTTACTCTCTGTCTCTCCAATGAGCACACGCACACCTTATAGCAAAAATTCCTTCCTCAAAAAAAAAAAAAAAAAAATTCTTTTTGGTTGTACAGAAGTAGGGAGTGTAATGGTGGATACCAGAAGCTGGAAGGAGAGGGACTGAGAGAATGAGAACTTAGTTTACAAATACAAGAGTGCATGTGAACAAGTGGAATAGGTTATAGAATTGTATAGCACAGTAAAAAATAACAAAAAGTCGTTGATAATTTAATATACATGTGTAAATAGTCAGTAGACTGGATTTTGAACATGCACAACACAAAATAATGACGTATATCAGAGCTAATAATACACTTGTCTCCTTGACTTGATTATTACACACTTTATACATGCTTTGAAAAATCACACTGTATCCCACAAAGATGTATATCTATTGTATATAAATCAGAAGCTATAATAAACTATTTTTAAAAAAAGCAATGGGCCCTGTTAACTTCATAGGAAGAATTCCATAAAATACTTAAAGAACACATACTTCCAACATTATCTGAATTGTTTCAGAGCATGGAAAAAGAAAAATTTCAAAATGTTTTTAATAAAGTAATATTGACACTAACAACAACAAATATTTAACAGGAAAAGTCAAGTAGGGATAAAACTTATTTATAAATATTAATAGAAATATATTTAATAAAATAATAACAGGTAATATCCAGCTATCTGATAGGAAAATGCATCTGACCTAGTGGAATTTATTCCAAAACTGCAAAGTTTATTGATACTAAAAGAAATTTACTAAATGATTTCTCATTCATAGTCTAAGAATAAAAATTAATAATATAATCATATAATTATAGTAATATAATGTCCATGAGTGATACCAAAATGTGCTCAATAAATTTAACAAATATTTGTATTCATGATTTTTTTTTAATTTTTAAATTTTTATTATTATTTTTAATTTGACCAGAGAGAGATAGAGAAAGACAGGGAAAGTGAGAAAGCAAGCTGCCAAGTCCAGGACTCAAACCACTGTCAGCTATGTGGGAGTCCAGCGCCTTAACCACCATGCCACCAGTCGGCCCATACTCATGATTCTTAATAAAATAGAAATAGATGGATACTCACTTAATATGATCTATAAATTCAGTGCAATTCTGATCAAATTACCAAAAATAATCTTCACAGAAAGACAAAACAATCATAAAATTTGTCTGGAATTATAAAAGACCTCATGTCACTGAGGGACTACTGTGCAAAAAGAATAAACTATGAGACATTTCAATTCCTGATCTCAAAATATATCACAAAACTGTGATAATGAAAAAAGCATGGTTCTGGCACAAAAATAGGCATGTAAATTAATAGAACTGAGTAAAGGACCCAAAAATAAACCCCAAAACATACAGTCAATCTAATTTTGACAAGACAGTCCAATGGGGGAAAAGAAAATCTCTTTGGTAAGTGTTACTGGAAAAACTGGATATCCAGCTGCAGAAAAATGAAACTGGAACCCTTTCTCTCTCTACCAACAAAATTCACCTCAAAATTAATAAAAAATCTAAACATAAAACCTCAAGCTATTAAACTGCTGGTGAAAAACATATGGGAAACTCTTGGAGATACTGGAGTAGGTCAAGATTTCTAAAATAAGACCCCCAAAGCACATGCAATAATCTCCAAAATAGAGAAGTGGGAGTACGTCAACCTAAAAAGCTTTTGCACAGCAAAATAAACATATTATTCATTATGTACATGGTAATATCTATAACTTGACTCATATGTGCTGTTTTCACATTCAGGAAAACCATTTTGTACACTCTAAAGATGTACAGTGACTAAATGCAAATTTTTTAAATGTTAAAAAAATAGGGAACCAGCAGTTAGCGTAATGGCTATGTCGCTGGACTCCCACGTAGTCGACCGCGGTTCGCGTCTCGGACCCGGTGGCTTACAACTCACACCGGGCACGTGTGCGTGCGTGCCCAAGATCCCGAGAGGAGAATGGAGGAGAAGGGATTGCGGCGTGACCATCCCCCCTGGGGGGTGATTTCTCGCTTTCTGTCTCTATGTCTCTCTCTGTCTGTCTGGCGAGCGCACGCACCCTATAACGAAAAAACCTCTCCAAAATAAATAAATAAATAAATAAATAAATAAATAATAATAACATGATAAAATAAATATATCCCAATCCAGATCTAAACTCATGCTTAAGAAACACATTTAAAGTCAGAAATAAGACTAAACTATACATTATTATTGACTTTCCTTAATATTCTTACAATTATGACACTTAGGAACATCCTTAAATATATACCATGGTTATCATGAACATGAGTTACTTGAGTACATTTCTAAGAGTGGAATTTCTGTATTGTTCAGTTAGTGACAGTTCAATTTTATAAAACAATAGTGTTCCAAAGGTATTACACCAAATTACACTCCCCACACACATTAGATAATCAAGGGAGATCTTATTAACCTCTGTTTTTCTGTTGTTGGTGGTGGTTGTTTTTGCTAGACAGCACATGCTCTCTCCAAAGAGAGACAGAGAGGTGGGGAGAAGAATGCCCCCCTCCCCCAGGGAATGGTGACACTGCAATTCCTTCTTCTTGATCTCTCCCTATTCCCTCAGGATTCTGAGCCCACATGCAAGCACACATGCAAACACACATGCCTGATGTGTTTCTCAAGCCACCAAGTTGGTACTCAAATTGCACAGTTGGCCATGTGGGATTTGGCTACCTAAAACAACTAGATGAGCCAGTCCCACCTGTAATTTTGCATACATTTGATATCAGCAAATTTATTCATTCCTTCCAAAGGCTGCTGTTATTTTAATTCAATAGAAAAGCATCAATTAAATACTACATACCAGTCAGTTTCACTACCTCAAGATACTACCTCATATTAACCCTATATTAAATTATCTTCATTTTACAGATGAATTTTGTACAAAGTCTTAAAGCACCCCAAAAGACAGTCTTTCCTCTAAATCTATTAATAGTAGAAAAGTTGAAAGTCAGGACCAGCAGACTGCATAATGGTTATGCACTAGACTCCCACATAGTTCACAGCAGTTCAAGTCCCAGACCCAGTGGCTTAAAGCTCACACTGGGCACATGTGCATGTATGCCCAAAATCCCAAGAAAAGAATGGAAGAGAGGGGATTGTGGCATGGCCATCCCCACTGGGGGGAGCGGGGGGTGATTGCTCACTTTCTGTTTCTCTGTCTCTCTCTATCTCTCTGGCTAGTGCACACACCCTATAGAAAAATTCTCTATTAAAAAAAAAAAAAAAAGAAGAGTTGAAAGTCTAGCAATTGTTATGAAGCAGCCCAAAGAAAGACCACAGAGTACACAGATTCCCCTGGGCCACACCCAAAATTAGATCTACTAAACTAAAACAAACAGCAGGTCAATTAGCCTGAGTATCTTCTACTTGGGAGTTCTTATGTAACAAATTGCAACTTAGTACTTACACAAACCAAAATCTAAACTAGTATATATGTGTGTGTGTGTGTGTGTGTGTGTGTGTGTGTACACACACACACACACACACACACACACACACATATATATACACACACACATATATATATTTTGTAACAAATAGCTGAATTTCAACCAATCATCACAGGTAGCCAACTGATCAGATCATGCCCAAATTAGGCAAATACGACCTGTAGCCAAAAAGGGGGTTGCTCTAGTTTGCTTCTACATTAAATTTATGAAAGCCCAGTGCTCATGCTTTCAAAAGAGCTCTCTGAACTTCTGGTGTGAGCACTGCCCAATCCATGAATTATTCTTTGCTCAAATAAACTTTTTAAGTTTAACAGATTGAAAGTTTTTTCTTTAACAGTTTGATTTCAGAGGTAGGACCCAAAGGAGACCTCTAATGACCCTCAGGAATACCTAGTGGCCAAGCGAAGTTACATTCCAGGCTCATGGTGCTCATTGTTTTTCTGCCACAACTAGAGATGGAAGATATGTTCCCTCTGTAATTCTAGCTCCTCAAATACGTATTTTGAGTTCTCTGCCCTTATCAAGCAATTATTTTACTGGAAAGGATTCAGAATAGGATTGTAACCAGTAAATAATTGGACCGAAGCCCATTTAAAGGCTTTAGGCAGATACTTTTAAAAAATAAAAATGAGTTCCTTCAAGTCTAAGAAGTCTGGAACTCCACTTTCTGGGACAACAGCTAATTTTATGCACGAAATCTTTGGACCTGTAACTCACATAATTTTGAAAAATGGGTTAACTTTACCAAGGATAGCTTGGAATTGCAGTGGCCCTAATGTGGAAGTTTTAACTTGTGAAAAGACTTAGAAAAGAAAGGTACTGAAATATATTGAAAACAATGCAATATTTTTATTGGTATGCAGAGGTTTCTAAAAGACTAATTGAACCAGAAACTGCCTTTCTAAAAGACTCCTATCATAAGGCAGATGAAAAATCTTCAGTCTCCTGCAGGAATATTAGTAAAAGGCTTTAACCATATGAGTAATCTTGTTTCATCAGTCAGAGAAAAACCTGGATCCTTTTTAGTAAGTCGTATACCTGACACATAGTTAAAATGTTTAAGTGAAAGCTGTAAGATCTGCTCCTAAATGTCCATTTCTGTATGTATGTACCAATGTGGTCTGACAAAATTAGTTTATAAAATATCTCTATTTAATTGGTTCATAGAAAGATTAACCCTTGTGTAAAGTGTTCCTTAAACTCTTAGAAAACTGGAAACTGACCAAAATGTTTTCAAGTTCACATGATTTGGGATAGTCTTTGGTAAACCTGCTAACACTTGTTCATTTGATTAAAACAGCCTTGTCTTCAGAATTGTCAGCATTAACTATAATACAGGTATACAATTTTTGCTACCTATGTTTTCTAGTACAATAAGCTTATATTATCTCTATATTATGATATTGGGAGAAATCTGTAAAAATAACAATTTAGTTCTCAAGGCTACCCAGAAAACCTCAATGTCTTTAAGGAAATGCAAATCAAAAAATCCAAGGACACACTGCTCCACATTATTATTAGTATAAACATTATTAGCGTGTTTATAGTTAGAAAGACTGGCCAGAGCCAGTAGGTGGTGGGGCGGTTAGGGCCACTGGATCCCACATAGCCAACTGGATGGCTCAAATACCAGTCGCTTGAAAAACCACACCCAGTGTGGTGCATGTGTGCCCAAAATCCTGAGAGGAAAATGAAGAAGGGATTATGGTTGGCCAACCCTTCGGGGGGTGGGGGGGGTGATTTCTCTCTCTCGCTCTCTCTCTCTCTCTCTCTCTCTCTCTCTCCAGCAAGCACACGTACCCTGTAGCAAACTAAAATAACTAAATAAACATCAAATTAAAAATAAAAAGACTGGTCATACCAAGTATTGGTGTGGATATAACACAAGTGGAATTTTCATACACCGATGGCAAGAATGTAAAATGGAACAATCATCTTAGAAATGGAAAACAATGTTTCAAACAGGCATCAATAATAAGAACCAGCCATTATACAGCTAGGCAGTTCTCCAAAAGAGATAAAAGCATATGTTTATCAAAGACTTCAACATAAATATTCATACCATTTTTATTCGTAACTGCAAAAAAGATTAAAAACAACTCAAATGTCAATCAACAGGTGAATGGATCAGCAAATTGTAGTATATCCAAGTAAAGGGTTACTGCTCCACAACAAAAAAGGAATGAGCTATGAATACATGCAACTACTTGGAGAAGTTTCAAAATAGCTGTACTATGTGAAAGAAGCTGGACAAAAATGTCTAGCAAAAGCAAGCTCTAGTGACAGAAAACAGACCTGGTGACTCTGTGGAGATAGAAAGGTGTGGAGGGAGAAACTGCAAAAGGGCATGAAGAAACCTTTGAGGGTGATGAATGTTCATTATCTTGATTTTCATGATGGTCTTCTGGGAGCATACTGATGGGAAATGTATCAAATTTTACATTTTAAACATGTATGGTTTTTGGATGCCAACTCTAACTCAGTTAAGCTGCTGAAATGTAAAAAGTGTTATCAATGTGTAGTTCATAATGCAAATCTTCCAAGAGCTCTCTCTGACCACTCTAGTCAACGTGTTTCTCATCTCATCTGAGACCCACGAGTACTTAAAGTCTACTCCTTGTGTGGCTCTTAACCTTGGCTGCCTTGTATTGCAGATTATTATGGACTGGGCATGTTTACAAGTTACCCCCCCCATTCTTCCCTCAGCCCTGGAACAGAACAGTTCTTTGCACATAGTAGGCCCTCCATAAATATTCTGTTCAAAGATTCATATTATGCCACTTGAGAAAATATTCTATGTTGTTTATCAGAAAGCAAATTGTGGACTTTCTCCAATACTTGATCGAGACGATAGAAACAAATTTGTGATTTGTACTTAAGCAGCACATTGCCAAACGTGGCAATTTCCAATGTGAAAGATATTTACACATCTAAAAGCTACAATAAATTATGTGTGACAAAATCACTGTGTTTGGCCAAGGATGAAAGGAATTCACATCATAACCTATGCAATTAACCAACACTGCCAAAGTAAATGTCTCAAAATAAGCTAATTTGTAAATGCTCCTGTTTATTTATTCATTTATTTAGCCCTCACCACATTCCAAAATATGTATAAGCAGAATAAAGCAAAAACTGGTACAAAAAAATTCTTATGTTCCAGAATAATTTGGTATCTCAGCTTTAGAAAATCTACCATTTGTGTCAAAGTTTTATTTTATCCTATGGAATATCAGTAATTGATATTATACAAGGTACCAGCATGGGAAATGTGGAACTATTCGGCAATTCTGTATTTGTGCTTGAAATCATGTATCAACTGTGGTAACCACCTACCACCCCAATATCTGGATAACATTACTGTAAACTCCCAATTCTGGCTAAAGTTTAAAACTCTTGCCAAGATTGTGGCAGACTACAGGGAGCGTATATGCCTCCACCTACCTGTGTTTTGAGGACCCTTCGCCTGTGAATTAGTTCCATTCTGAAAATTCCTGACCTCTTGCTGGCTCTCTGTCTCTGTGCAAGAAAAAAATCACCCATGGGTTGCAGCTCTAACTATATTTTAACAAAACTGCCACCCACAGAAAGCGTGTATGTGTGCTTATTAGGTTTAATAAAGCTTTAGGAAGATCTGGCATTGCATCTTGACAATATAGGAAACTTCAAATAAAATCTGGGACAATCATGCCATCATTAAACCACCTGTCTACTAGAGATTCTTTTCCACGGGCCACTTTAGGCCTCTTTCAGCCCTACTCTCTATTTTGGAATTGGCTTCTCACTTCCTCTCATCCCTCTCATCGGTCTTACCCATTACTCCCTTTGGCTCCCAGTTCTTCTCTCCTTCCTACACAGAATAATACAATCTCTCAACCTGTTTTCAGATACCTTCAGACCCACCTCCACATATCCACACTCAGGAAGGCACTCGACACATTCCTTTCACACTAGACAGATGAAACCTCTTGAGGTGTAGTCATGTTGACAAATAGTACTTTCTGTTCTCCATCAGATTTAGCAGGCTTTGATTTAAATCCAAATATTCATTAATTTTAAGAAACCACTATAATGGACCATAAGATGTTAAAAACATTTTTGAACCAGCTGCACAGAACAGTGGTAATGTCTTGCTCAAGAGAAGGCAGATCTCACATGGTCCTGTACCATTAGCCTGAAACACGCCAGGCCTGTACTCTCAGTGTCTGAGATCTGATGGGCTGGAAGACCAGGAGAAGGAGATCATGGTGTGGCTGGATCCTTTGGAGAATCTCTCTCTCTCTCTGTCTCTATCTCTCTTGTGCACATGCTCTACTGTAAATTTCAAGCCTCAAATGCGTTTTTACTTGTGACATTTTCCTCACCCAACCAGGTTACTCACTCCTTCTACCTCTCTTCAGGATTTTTCATATCACGGCACTTTTCTTCCACAAGTCTGAAGATGGAAACTGAACTACACCTTATTCATCTTTGTAGCTCTAACAGCGTCTATCCTTTAATTCACATTCAGTAAATATCTGTCAACCCAACTTTTCAATGCCAGTTATATCTGGCTAAGATTGAGTGGCAAATCATTAGGCAATGGGCAAATCCCTAGGAAAATGAAACTGTAATGCCAGAAGTTAGAAATAACCTTTTAAAACAGTAGACAACAACCAGAGAGCTTTTTGGTGCAAAAAGGTACACTGGGTACCTTGAACATTCCGCCGATTCTACAGGCAGGCTTCTTTTCCAGCCTTGACTTCCTATTTCCGTAAATTCAGTCCTAGCTGTGCCGCATCTGGAATCCCTGGGCCCACTTCACTAGACAATGACTCACGCTCACCATGGAACAAATTATTTCTATTTTGGTATCATCTGGAGACACTAGACAGAAAAACTATAAACCTGACTTATAACAAAAGACCATCTCTCAATAAAGAGTTTTCACCCACCTCCTCCTCCTCCAGTTAGTTCCAAAGAATAAGTATAAAGAAAAGTATAAGCCCACTGAAAATAATACCTGTGCCTGAGTTTCCTGTATATGACACCATCTTGAGCTTAATAGGTAGTTAATGCACACTGAATTGAATGAGGGTAACTGTGAAGCTGATTCAGCACAGCAGTGACTTTAACGAAATATGTGCATGCATGACCACGTACATCTACATACATAAATATGTACGTGTGTGTGTGCAGTCATATGTACATACACAGAGAGTGAGAGAGACAGCCTCCATTATTGGCTTTTGTAAGTAGTTGTGTTTGATTATTTACTGCCCTATATACACCACAAGTGTCATCTGTGTATTCACTCATTTAATCAACATTTACTCAGTTCCAACATATCAAGGAGAACAAAGACTGAGAAGAAAAGAAGACTTCTTGTCTCCTTACAGTTGTCTCTGATTTTCTCTCTGTTGGAGCAGAGAAGAAGAGGAGAAGGGGGAGGTAACAGAGCCTCACCTCCTGGTCACATCAGTGTTAGAAAGACAGACAATGGTTTAAAGGGTAGAAGAAATGAGCCCCATGCAGGTCCCAGCATTGAGGATGCCAAGAAAGTGTGACATCGCATTCACGTGTTTTAGAACAGGGTGTCAGGCAACAGATCTCACTCTGAGAAAGAGTAAGCGAGGTAGGAAAGCATATATAGAGAGAATGCGATTTATAAGGAAGAAAGCACCGCATCTTTGCGTTTGATTTAACTGCTCTATCTAGTGGACAATGATCAGTATGTATTTGAGACGGAGGTGTTTATCCATCAAAGCACCTCAGCACATATTTTAAAGCTAAAACGGCCTTAAAAGTCCTTTGGCCTGGGACCAGCAAATAGCGTAATTGTTACATTGCTGGACTCCCACGTAGTCTACAGCAGTTTGAGTTCCAGAACTGGCGGCTTAAAACTCACACTGGGTATGTGTTTGTGCGTGCCCAAAATCCTGCAACAATACAGGAGAAAGGTTATCCTCCCTTGAGGGTGATTTTTTGCTTTCTGTCTGTCTCTCCAGCAAGCACACACACAAAAATCTCTCTCTCTAAAAAAAAAAAAAAAAAAAAATCCTTTGGCCTAACACTTGCCCTTCTTTTTTAAGTCATAAAACATACTAAAAATGACAATATGTGTTATGCACTCTGAGATGAATGAAGGAGGTTGCTTAGGAAAAAATGTTATTGACTCAAGGCACCCCGAGCTCCTCAAGGGCTGAAGGAATTGTATCTTTTTTTTTTTTTTTTTTTTTTTTTTTGAGAGGTTTTTGCTATAGGGCCTGTGCGTTCGCCAGACAGACAGAGAGACAGAAAATGAGAAATCACACCCCAGGGGGGATGGCCACGCCACAATCCCTTCTCCTCCATTCTCCTCTAGGGATCTTGGGCACGCACACACATGCACCCAGCGGGAGTTTAAGCCAACGGGTCCAGGACTTGAACCACGGTCGACTACATGGGAGTCCAGCAACATAGCCATTACACTAACTGCTGGTCCCAAGGAAATATATCTTGAGATTCTGTTGTGAAGGCATACAGTAGGCCAGGCTCCTCACTTTAGAAAGGAGGAAACTAAAAATCAGAAATGAGACAGGAGTAGAGCCGAAAGTGTCTCTCTTAATTAATGTTTCTACTACTCCAGTGCTTCTCCAAGTATTGTCTCCGGACCAATATCATTATCTGGGAACTTGCCCAAATGCAAAATCTCAAACCCTACCCCAGACCTACTGAAGCAGATTTTCTGACAGTGGTGCCCAGTGCTCTGTGTTGTTTGTTGTTGTTGTTGTTAGTCCTTATGCAAACAAGTGTTGTTTTGTTTTCTGTGCTTTGAACAAGCCTTGTAACAGGTCATTTCATTGCTTACTCAAGTTTGAGAACTAGTGTTCCCATCTATACTGATTCTTGATGCTTTTATAAGCTAGTAGATCAACATTCTGGTTGACTCACTCAGGAGTTGGCAGAGTTTTTCTGGAAAGGGCCTAATAGTGAATATCTATTTTTTTTTTCTTTCTACGTTTTTGCCATAGGGCAGTGCACTCACTGGAAAGAGACAGGGACAGAGAAAGGGAAAGTAAGAAATCACCTCCCCGGGGGGATAGCCATGCTACAATCCCTTCTCCATTCTCCTCTCAGAATAGCTTAAGCTTTGTAGGTCATCCAGTTTCTGCCACAGCTACTTTTAATTCTGTCATCATAGCACAAAAGCAATTATAGGCTCTACATAAACAAATGGGCATGGCTGGGTTCCAATAAAACTACTTAAAAAATAGCCAAGGGATGGATTTGGCCCATTCATGGGCCATAATTTGCCAATCCCTGGTAACTGACGATTGGAATATATTCATTAACCTCATTACTTTTTAAATTCTTAGCTATTCTGGTTAATTTCTGGTAAAATCATTTGGCAACTTATGACATCTGTCGGTGTTGACATCACTATCTGCCTTTTTTCATTCAATAAACATATTCAATGTCTCTGAAGTGCCAGACTCTTGGGCATACAGACATGAAAACACTCCATCCATGCAATATATTAGAATTTTGTACAATAGAGAAACAAGTAATCAGACAAAATTATGTTCTTTTTTAATATGGTCTTTTGAACAAAAAAAAAATGCCCACCTAAAGATATGGATTTTGCTGCTGAATATGTTTAAATTTTCCATTATAAATGAACAAAAAGCATGGTAATGCATACTCCAAATCATAAAGAAGCAGAGATGGTAACTTTCCTGGCAACTTCCATTTCACTATGTTTATAGATTCTGTGAGTCAGAAATGTCAACAGGGCAATTGGAAATGTTGGTGCTTACTCCACAGTGTTGGAAGCCTTAATGGGAAGCCTCAAGTGGCTCAGAGATAGAATCTTTTGGAGACTCTTTCAATTTGTATGTTTAATACCTGGGCTGAGATAATTCAAAGACTTAATTGGGATTACTGGCCAGACCCCCTACCCACGGCCTTTGGAATCTCCAGGTTCCAAGATTAAGGGTACTAATGAGCAAAACAGAAGCAATTTGACCTTTTATGATCAAATTTTAGAAGTCATACTACGTTATTTCTGCCATTCTCTACTGACCAAAGAACACAAATCTACCCAGATTCAAGAGGTATGCTACAGACCCTACCTTCTGATATGAAAACAGTCAAATAAAATGCTCAACCATGTTTTAAAATGACCAGCCAGGAGAATCAGCAATGAGAAATATCCTATCACAGAGCAAGGGAGATCTATGAAATTTTTTAAATTCAGGTAACACAGTAAGTCAAAACCAACTCTGCTAAAAATTCAAAATAGGAGATTATATCTACAAGTCTTTTGGCTTATAGTTACTCATTAAATAGTGGTCTTCCAAAAAAGGAATTTAAGACAATATTCCATCTGTCCATAGTATAGAAAGAACTGTAGACATTGCAAAGAAGTGAATGACATAAAAGATAGGCTCATCGTGGGACCAGTAGCTGGTGTAATGACTATGATGCTGGACTCCCATGTAGTCGACCATGCTTCGAGTCCCGGACCTGGTGGCTTAAACTCACACCAGGTGCATGTGCCTACATGCCCAAGATCCCAAGAGGAGAATGGAGGAGAAGTGATTGCGGCATGGCCATCACCCCTGGGGGGGGGTGATTTCTCACTTTCTGTCACTCTGTTTCTCTCTTTCTGGCAAGTGCACATGCCCTATAGCAAAAACATCTCAAAAAAAAAGGATAAGCTCATCCACCATCAATGCAAAGTGACTGGATATTATAAAAGGATAAATGTTCAGAATACTTTACCAAGCTATCAAATATCACTTATAAAAGAACAAGGACAGAATTAAAAGTATTTATTTATAGATCTTTCAGAGACATGTCTTTCAAAAAAAAAAAAAAAAAAGAGAGAGAGAGAAAGAAAATAAACTTCAATTTTATTTTCCTTTTATCTATTCTTCATTTAAAAATGCTTACTCCATAGGCCAGCAGGTGGCATTATGGTTAAGGCACTGGACTCCCACATGGTCAACTATGGTTTGAGTCCTGGACCTGGTGACTTGAAATTCATGCTTGGCACAATGTGCGTGTGTGCCCAAAATCTTGAGAGGAAACTGGAAGAAATGGGTTTGGGGTGTGGCCATCCCCCCGTGTGTGTGTGTGTGTGTGGGGGGGTGATTTCTCTATTTCTGTCTCTTTCTGTCTCTCTAGCAAGCACATGTATCCTATAGCAAAAATCTCTCTAAAAGTAAATAAATAAAAATGCTTACTTCTCTCAGAAATTAGGTACCAATTTAGATATAACTTTATAATCATTTAATATAGAAAGTCAAATATGTATTTTATCTGATAAAAATGAATTATGTGTACATAACACACTTTTGGCAGTTGCATTATATGCTTAAATAATTAGGACAATAAATTAGAATTTTCTTAAGTCCTTCCACTGAAAAATTTGTTTCTAAAGTTAAGCCTAGAGAATGGCAGATGGCGTAATGATTACATTGCTGAACTCCCATGTGATCGATCACAGTTCGAGTTCTGGACCCAGTGGCTTCAAACTCACGCTGGGCACATGTGTGTGTGTGTGCCAAAAACCCCTAGAGGAGAATGGAGGAGAAAGGATTGTGGTGTGGCCATCCTCTCTGTCTCTCTGTCTCTCCAGTGAGCACATGCGCCCTATAGCAAAAAAATCTCTCAAAGAAACCTAAAATGAAAATTTAGTCTACACAAATACCTTTTTTCTATTTATCTGATTTCTTTAAGAATAAGGAATAGTTTTATGGCAAAAGGGAGTAAGACTATTCAATTTAGGACAATAAAATGAGTGGGTTAAGTAATGCTAATCTATTTCTTTTAAAAATAGAACAATGCTTAGAGGAGTTTAAATACTTAATTGGGAATCATGGTGGTGTTGATTAGTCATGGCCCCCTAGAGCTTTACAGCTATTAAGGGCCCTTAGGAATTATCTAGCTCAAACTTGTCATTTTGCAGATGACTAGACTAAGGCTCAAAGATGCCCAGAGTGGCTGAGAGAGCTGTTGCTCACCAAATATTCCAGATGTTCTTCTTTATTTCCCAGCCCCCTCCTGCATCCTCACAGTTAGGTTGCAGCCATATGACCAGTTCTGGCCTATACATTATGGATTAAAGTGATGTGTCACTTCCTGCTGAAATTGTGAAGAACCAATGTGTCCTCCTATTGGACTGTCAGAAAACTCGTAACACATTTTTGCATATAAAAGTATAGAAAAACATGTCAGGACTTTCCTGACAACCTAATATTTCACTTTCTTCTTTGTGGTTCCCATATTGAGATGATAGAAACACAGTATGAAAGCTGATTGGATCTCTGAATCATCCCAGGGAAGACAACTGCTCTGGACAACTGTCCAACACTTACCCGATTTTGCATAAGCAAGAAACTAACCTTCATGGTCTAAAACTACAGTGATTTCTGGGTTATTTGTTCCTGCATCACAGTTTAGATTACACTAAACAACTTGCTTAGGTTAGATCAGCAAGTAAATGGCAGAGCTAGCACTAGAATTGAGCTCTCCTGACTTACTGGTCCAGGACCACACTGCACTACTCTTTGAAGAGTAAAATCAAATCTTAGGCAGAGGGGCCAGTCAGCTGAAAATGAAAACAGAAACAAAATGCAGACTGGACTGAGAGAGGCGGCACCCATAGGTAGAGGTCCACACCCAGAAGGGCTGCATCAGGAAGAAAGCCCGTGCTCAGCTTTGCACAGAGGGCCGAAGAGGCTGATCACCAGCCAGGAGGGTGGAGGCTTGGGCTCTTCCTGATGGTCCCTTTTTCCCAAGTTTATACATTTTCCTCAAGTTGATGGCAGTTGTTACAAGACTCTGTCGCCCAGATAGATGGAATTGTTTCTATTTTCTTATTTTTGTACAGCATCCATAAACAGGAAATTTGCACCTTAGACCCAAATTAATTTAACACAATGTCAGATTTTTAAGAACAATTGGGGAGACCATCAAATGGCATAATGATTACTTTGCTGAACTCTCATGTAGTAAACTGCAGTTTGAGTCCTGGACCCGGAGCTTAAAACTCACACCAAGCATGTGTGCATGCATGCCCAAGATTCCGAGAGGAGAATGGTGAAGAAGGGATCGTGGCTTGGGCATCTTCCCATAGGGTGATTTTCTGCTTTCTGTCTTTCTGTCTCTCTGGCAAGTACACATGCCCTATAGCAAAAATCTCTTTCAAAAATAGGGAAAAAATAAGTTATTTGTTGCTAGGCAACATCAGTGCTCTTTCCCTTCAAGAGCATTCTCTCTATCTTCATGGACAAAAGTCAGAGTATTTAGTGACAGGCACATATTTGGTTGTGACATCAATAGACACCAAATGAATTTTTCCTGAAAACGCACTGCATTACATTGAGCACTTTAGAGTTCTGAATTGCTACCCTCTGTGCACAGGATGACGTTTCCTGCTCTGAAACCCATTTTTCTCTGTGCAGATAGGTTAAATGGCTAGCTTTTGTCGGTAATCAATATCCAAGTGGAGATTTTGGAAAGTCACCCAAGTTTATTCTCCTCTCCTAGAAACAGGAGAGGGTTAGCCATTACCTCTTCAGCATGAGCGTTTTGTCTAGATGACACACAGTATCCTTCTCCCTGTCCCTCTCCTTGTCCCTTCCTGAGAAACATATTTTTTACCATAATCTGGCCTCTTTAGATGCATGTACTCACTTAAATGTGACCCAGAAACAAAGCAAACGATAAACTCAGGACTACATCTCTGGAGCAGCCCAGACTTCCTCCCACTGGCCCACTGAGTTACACAACATCCTGTATTTGGCCAAGATCACCCTTCCCTCTTACCATTCAGCTTGGCTTCATCCTCTGACCCTCGTGCACCACAGTAGCCCTTATCCAACATCTATTTCAGACATGATTTCTCAAATCGAGCTTTCTGTATTTGTCAGGTTCTCTAGGGAGACAGAACCCACAGGATATGTTCAGATATATAAAAGGGGATTTATTGGAGGAATCAACTCATCTTATTATGTCAGCTGAGAAGTCCTACAATAGGCCATCTGCTAATGGAGATCCATGCTTATGGTAACATGCTCCAGTCCAATTCAAAGGCCTCAGAGATAGGGAAGCTAAAGATGTAATAACGTATAGTCTGCAACTGAAAGTCTGAGCATCTGGAAGGAGGGAGGGGTGCTGGTGTAAATCCTGGAGTCCAAAAGTAGGCTGGCCTTGAGTTCTAGTGTCCAAGGCAACAGAAAAAGGCTCTCTTTCTGGGTTCCTGATTGATTGGATCATGCCTGTCCAAACTGAAGGTAGATCTTCCATATCTAGCCTATTCAGCCTCCCATGTTAATCTCTTCTGGAAATATCCCCAAGGATGCACCCAGAGCAATACTTTCTCAGGTTTACAGGTGTTCCTTAGTCCAGTCAAGCTGACGCTCAAACTAGCCATCACACTTACCAGTATCCTTAGAACTCACTTTTTGCTACTTTCTCCCAGCTCCAAACAAGAGGACAATCTCCTTTGTAGTGAGACATCTATGCACTCCAGAAAGTATCATCCCAGGCACAAGCAACCTAAAAGAAACCAGAAAGTAAATTTGGTTTTGGAACTTCCACTGGGGACACAGAAAGTGCCTCAACCTTAAGCTTCAGAGGCACCTATTATACATAAGACACTGTTCATAACTGCAAAGAATACAAAAAAGAAAGAAAGAAATACATATTGCATTGGGTTGTCAGAATAGTCATGACTATTTTTTCTGCTTTCCTATGCACAAGTGTGTCATGACTTTTCTGACAACCCAATAGTTCTTGAGAAAAATGAGACTAACACAAATAAAGCAGCATACACTGTTCATTTCAACCATTTTTGCCTTTATAAAAATATTACAAGAGATAAGGAGGCCAGCAACGGGGGCAGAAGATCATTTTAGAGATGTTGAGTCACTTGGGACCAACACCAGATTCCAAGTACAGAAAACGAGCTTGGGGCGTGGTGGCGCCCGCCCTATGGAAAACGAGCTTATTAAAGATTTAAGAATTGGGGAGCCAAATCATAATGCAGTGGTAACTCGGCTAGACCCACATGGGAAACATCCCAGATTTGTATCCTGGAACCTTCCTGAGCACATTGGGCACATGCTTGCATCCCATGATCCAGGCTTGCTGAGACTGGAGGTGGATTATGGCATGAAGACCCTGTTGGGATACCTATGTCTGTCTGTCTCTCTCATGGAAGAAATGAACTTTTTGAAAAAGAATTGAAAGGAAGTTCATCAAAGGACCAGAGCTGCTTTTGCTCTCTCCACACCCCCTACACACACACACACACACACACACACACACACACACACTTCAACAGCCATTTTTCATGCAGTGTGCTTTGTAAACATCAAGAGCAATGCATAAATAGCAGGTATTGCTATTATGTCCCCTCTCTTCCTACTCCTTGTGGGGAAAGGCACCCTGGATGTCATAGCAACCTATGCTGAATATCCCTCTGCCTTCAACTCCCCACACTGTCATGGAAGTGAGATCAACATTCCAGACAAAAATAAAACCAGATCCCAATGAAGGAATTATGTGCCTTCATCTCAACACTGCCCCAACTTTTGTGTCTCCAAGACAGCTTATTTTCCATTCCTTGATGAGTATTCTTGTAAACACAGACCTAAAATCTTTGCAAAGTCAAGGCAGATTATACCCTTGACTTTCTCTCCATCTATCAGGCTTGCCACACTGTCCCTGAAAAATGAAATTGGTCTGCCAGGATTTATACTTTATGAGGTCTCATATTATTGCCCTGGAATCTATTCTTCTCAAGGGGCTTTCAGACGCATACAATTTTCTTCAACATTTTCCCAGGTATAGAAGTGCATCTTTTAGGTTCTTCTCATCCATGCTTAAATCTTGCAAAAATGAGTGCTCCACTTTGACTGATTTAGTAGAATGAGTTCAAGGCATGAAGAGACTGCATGCATTGCACAGGATGATGACCTAGCAAACAGAGGTTACGACAAATGGTGTACGTTCTGAATGTGTTATAAGAGATTAATTGTTGAATCTGAGATTTTAATTCTAAAGTAGACAACTAATAAATAGAAAGTTCACTCTATTAAAACAAGTCCAATTCTAGGGGCAGGAATCTCCTTAGGTGGTCAAGTGAATGGCTGAGATGATTCTAGGAGTCAGAGACTCAGAGACCACTGAAATAAACAGCAAGCAATTTGCTCTTTTTCAGAATCCTAGAGCCAACCATGGTTTCTAATATGATCCAGCTCTGACAGTGAGGCAGGGGTGTGCTCTCCAAGGCTCATAAAAGGTTTTCAGATTTATGCCTGGAGACATCACTGAATATGAATATACCATCTACACGGGTGTTTGTAATCCAGAACAGGCTGAAGCTAGGATGGATCGTGACATCAAGACCCTATTGAGAGTGCTGTCTCTGTCTGTCTCTGTCATTGTCTCTCCTGATCATAAAGGAAATAAATAAACTTTAAAAAAGAACTTTTGAGGCCCGTAGGAGGAGTGGTAGTGGTTAGTGGTGGTGGTTGAAGCGCTGGACTCCCAAATGACCATTGTTCAAGCCCTGGACCCGAAGGTCCTAAAATCAAAATTAAAAAGATAAATAATTTTTTTTAAAAAGTACTCTTAAGTTCTAAATATTTTAGTGTAAGCAATTTTTGTATGAGGAGAGCACTTTTTGAATGGCTTTTTTTTGCCACTGATATTAAATATAAATACAATTCGTACTTGAAGACTGTTGAATTTTGTTTTATGATTAGTCTCTAGACTCATCCACTAGAATAATAGATGATAGATTCACAGTCCAGTTCAAAGATCAATGATAAATATTGGAACTAGTGGATATGTTTATTGCCCTGACTTGATCTTCATGCACTGCATATATGTTTTGAAAAACCACACCGTATCCCATAAATATGTATAACTCTTTTATGTAAATTATAAATTATAATTTGAAATGTAAAGAGTAAAGAAAGTAGACTCTTTAGGTATGGAAAATATAATCTTATGCTTATAATAAATGTAATAAATTATTTGAAAAATATGCATTGCTTAAACAATTGGGAATCCCAGAATTTTAATACTTTTCTGATTATTAGCTTTCTATTGTACTCTGAGTTTTTCTAGATTAAAGTGTGTTGTCTAAACAGCAAAAAGTTCCTGTACCAATCAACAGGTCTTTTCTAAGTACTTGCCATGTGCCAACACCATGGGATTCGTTTGGTGGTGGGACAAGGGGTACAAAGAAATTACATTACATGACATTTGTTCTTGCTGAGATTACTATCTACTTGAGAAACAAAATTGACCAATGGACTCATTTAAGAACACTTAACATTTAAACTGCACTCCCCTCTCATAGATGCAGCAGGAGGTAGAGATGAATAGCATGTTGAAAGCCAGACAGGAGTCTGAATAGGTCATGCATTTCTCCACTGCAAGGCTTTGCTTTTGTAGCTTCTTTAACTGGAGAAAGAGTTGCCATTCCTGATCCAATCTCAAGGTCAAGTTCAGGACTGGTCTCACAGGAACACAGTTGAATGATACCAAAAAAATTCAGATCTCACATGGGTGGCCAGGCCCCAGAAGTTTGGAAAACATGCCAAGATTGGTTTTCCTGACAGTATGAACAACTGGAAGAAAAGGGATTATAGTATGACCAGACTCAGTTGGTTACTTTCTGTCTCACTCTCTTTCATGAGAACATGTGCCCTCTGGCATAGAAAAACAAAAAAATAAATAAATAAGTAAAAAAAAAAAAAGAAAGAAAGAAGAAAGAAAGAAAGAAAGAAAGAAAGAAAGAAAGAAAGAAAGAAAGGAAGGAAGGAAGGAAGGAAGGAAAAAAAAACTTCAAATGCTTCTGCATCTGTGACATTTTTGACAATCCCCTTGGTCAGCATAAATTGGTCCCCCTTGCCAAACTCTCAGGTTGCACTTTGCTTTCACTTCTCTTATAAACCACTACTTCATTCTGCGATGATTTATAGTTAACTGGTGAACATCAGTGTCCCCTAATAAGCTTCTGAAGGCAGAAATCAAGACTTTCTCTTTGGATTGGCCCCAAACCCACTCTTTCTTGGTATTTCATAGCTATCGTTTTCTCTATGTTGAGTAAACATTTGTCGTCATTACTTACTTACACCTAATACGTAGTTTATACTTCCATATAAAAATTCAAGTGCTGTTTTCTTTTAGTTAAGTGTTTTGGATGGGAGTTTTCAAGTTGAACTAAAATGTATTAAGTTCTAATATACTTTAATTCCCTATTAAATCACACAATCCAATTTTTTTTACATTTTATTTTATTACCAGAGAATACATGCACTTGCCAGAGAGGGAAAAGTGCCCGCTAAAGGTGTATTGTCAAGTCAGAATCCTTTCTTCTCCCTTCTCCCTCCTGTCAGGATTTTGAGCATGTATACACACACGCCCGGCATGTTTTTCAAGCCACCAGAGCAAGCATTTGAACCTGTGGAATCTGGCTCTCTTACCCGTTGAGCTATAGGACTACCTCCATCAAGATTTTTGACAATGCATTTTTTTTCCTTTCTCTATATGCTATTCATCATATGTTTTCCTATAGAACAAAAGTTAATTCAGTCCAAAAATTATAATATTAGTACAATAGCATGATAAACTCTTTTTATCTTTTTTTTTTTTGAGAGATAGAGATTTTTGCTATAGGGCACATATGCTCTCTGGAGAGACGGAAAGAGACAGAGACAGAAAGCCCCCAGGAGGGATGGCCACAACACAATCCATTCTTTTCCATTCTCCTCTTAGGATCTTGGGCATGCATACACACGTGTCCAGCATGAGTTTCAAGCCACCAGATCCAGGACTCAAACTATGGTCAACCATGTGAGAGTCCAGAGTCATAACCACTATATCACCGGCTGGCCCCCTTTTTTTTAGTCTTCTTTAATATTCATATTTGGAAGCAAGAAATTAGTTATGTATAACATACTCTTAATCATATTCAGCACATTTCGAATATTTTTGGAAAAATTTCTTTCAGTTGTCACATTAATAATAACTTTTATTATGTACTTATTGGTGCCAGGCACTGTGTTAAGCCTTGTAACTGAACTATCTCCTTATTGTTTTACAAAGATCCAATTTCCTGTACAGATGTTCCTCTGCATATAATGGGGTTATGCCCAAATTTACTCATTGTAAATTGAATATATCTAAGTTGCAAATGCATTTAATACACCTATTCTACTGAACATCCTGGCTTGGCCTCCCAACACCATAGAGTAACTGCCCTTTACATTCATGTCCATGCAGTTGGCTGGGAGCTGTGGCCTGCTGCTGTCCAGCATCACAAGAGAATACCCAACCACATATTGCTAGACAGGAAAAAGACCAAAATTCAAAGTGAAATTTCTACTCAATGTGGATCACTTTTATATCATTATAAAGTCAAAAAATCGT
This sequence comes from Tupaia tana, assembly GCA_026018925.1. Taxonomy (NCBI): domain Eukaryota; kingdom Metazoa; phylum Chordata; class Mammalia; order Scandentia; family Tupaiidae; genus Tupaia; species Tupaia tana. The sequence continues at coordinate 96,563,049 of JAKSZU010000005.1, forward strand.
AAATTGAAACATCATAAGTCGAGGAGCATCTGTATTTTGTTATTGTCATTGTCCATGTTGCTCTCTGTTCACTTAGTTTTACTGAGATTACAGAAAGAAAACATTTTGATGCTTGTGCTTGATCAGCCTTCTTAGCCTGGCAATAATCCAATATTTATTTAAATGAAAGCATTTTTGAAAAGTGGTCAAGAGAGCAGGGTCTTAGGTCAGGCTGCCTGAGTATGAGTCTCTATTCTAAAAATTATTATCTGTGAGACTTCCCAATACTGTTTAGAGAAAAAGAAGAATTTAAAATAGCTTTCATCTCCTCAAAGAGATAAGAGAAGTTTTACGTCTAGAAACAATGACAAGATACTATTTTTAGAAATAAAAGTAGAAGAATATTCAGGAAACACAAAAATGGCACTTGGAAATTAAGAACATGATAGCACAGATTAAAAACTTAACTGAAGACCTTTTCACCAAGATGGCGCCAAAAGCAAAGAAGGAAGCTCCTGCCCCTCCCAAAGTTGAAGCTAAAGTGAAGGCTTTGAAGGCCAAGAAGGCAGTGCTGAAAGGCGTCCACAGCCACAAAAAAAGATCCATACATCACCCACCTTCCGGAGGCCCAAGACCCTTAAATATCCTCGGAAGAGTGCCCCCAGGAGAAACAAGCTTGACCACTATGCCATCATCAAGTTCCCCTGACAACCGAGTCTGCCATGAAGAAGACAGAAGACAACAACACACTTGTGTTCATTGTGAATGTCAAGGCCAACAAGCACCAGATCAAACAGGCTGTGAAGAAGCTCTATGATATTGATGTGGCCAAGGTCAACACTCTAATCAGGCCTGATGGAGAGAAGAAGGCATGTGTGTGACTGGCTCCCAATTATGATGCTTTGGATGTTGCCAACAAAATTGGGATCATCTAAAGCAAGTCTAGCTGGCTAATTCTAAATACACATTTTTCCACCATTAAAAAAAAAAACTTAACTAAAGTGATAGGAGAAAAGATTGAGAAAGTAACCCAGACAGTGATATAGAACATATGAAAGAAAAACAAAAACCAAGTAGACTTTTCCAGAAGTTTAGTATCAAAGAAAAGAAATATCAGAGGTCAGAATAGAGAAGATGGATGAGGAAGAAATCGCTGATGGAAATATTGTAAGAAAATAACCAGAACTGAAGGCTTTGGATTTTTCAACTGCAAAGACCCATCTAAGAAGTACTTGGACCAATATGAAGGAAAAATAGGCACATCACTGAGACATTTTAGAACATAAGAGTAACAGAAGATTCCAGAAACCTACAGAAAGAAAAAATAGATCACATGTAAAGGATCAGGAAGCAAATGGCAACAACACTGTTAGAAAGAAGACAATAGAGCAAACCTTCAAAACTCTAAAAACAAATCATTACTGTGATTTCTAATTTAGAAGGCTATGTGAGCCAAGTTATCAATTAAATATGAGAACATGATTATAAATGCAACATCTCAGAATCATTACCTCTCATGCACTCTCTAGGTAGCTCCCAGAGGATATGTTCCAATAAAATGAGGAAATAAACCCAAAGATGGAAAATATGTAGGTGAGGGACATGCCTGTAGGACAATAAACAGAGAACGCTGGTGATGAGGTCATAGAACATCAGTAATAGATCAGCCAGATTGGGGCAGCACGACAAAAGAGCATTGGTGTCACTGAGACATTTCACCTGGATCCCCGAATAACTAGGTGAGTCTAGCAGAGATTAACTGACCAAACATGTATGAATATAGGCTCTCTCTCTCGCTCTCTCTCTCTCTCTCTCTCTCTCTCACACACACACACACACCTATTTAAGTAACATGTTCTTTATGCAATGCAACATTCTAAGTTTATAAACACAAGGCAATCTCAAAAAAATTCAAATTCAATGTATGTATTGTGATGAAGCTATGTGTAGATTTCAAAATTTATGCACCAAAATAAAATTATGCTTTAATTCCATTTTTCCACAAACTTTTTGGCATACCCTCATATTAACTTGTCATTCTTTAAATAGCCTTAGTAAGTAGGTATGTTGTTATCCTCATTTTGCAGATAAGGAAAATGAAGCATAGACAGGCTCAATGGCCCCATGGTTGTAGAAAGGCCAGATTTTTAAAAAAAAAAAAATTATTTATTATGATAATTTTTATATTATTTAATCATATGTATCTTTACAGTGTTTTACATTTCTTATTTTTAATATTTTTGGAGAGGTTTTTGCTATAGTGTGTGTGCACCTGCCAGAAATACAGAGAGAGACAAAAGGCGAGAAATCACCCCCCAGAGGGGATGGCCACACTCTAATCCCTTCTCCTCCATTCGCCTCTTGGGATCATGGGCATGCACGCACACGAGACCGGTGTGAGTTTAAGCCACCGGGATTGGGACTCCAACCTCAGTCAAGCACATGGGAGTCCAGCGACATAGCCATTACGCCAACTGCTGATCCCTACAGTGTTTTACATTTCTTTTTCCAGCACAATTACCATGCATATGTCAAGACAAAGACATTACTATCCACATTATCATCATCGAATAGCTTTTCATCATTTTTTCAGATTATTATTATTATTATTATTCTATTTTTTTAAACATTCAATCACTATATATCATCTGGCTTGTAAAGATAATTTACCCAACATTGAATACTTCTCAGACCAGTCCAGTTGAGAATACTATACATGTTAGAGAGGCCAGATATTAAACCCAGGCAGACTAGCTCCAGAAGCTAGATCCTTACTGGGTACTGGGATAGTGAAGTGTCTGTTCTTCCTGCCTGGATCAGCTGAGGACATTCATTTGCCACTCTGAGGGATCCTGCTTTAGCATCTTCCTGATTAATGGGGATCATGGTCCACCATGAATTTAGGGGCAGAAAATAAGGAATAGTCAGGGGTTCTAGACATCTTTCTGCCAGAGGTCCATTATCTGGTTCATGTGGAGCCCTGACGGTCTCTGGTTGCATCAAGCTCTGAGTTCCCAGGACTCAGTGCCTTCCCTTGGCTTCCCAAGAGGGCTCCTGCAAACACCTAGGTGAGCTGAAGCGTCACCATGACCCAGAGAGCAGCTCGTTTTCCTGGGAGCTCCCACCTGGCAGTGTCAATGCGGCCCTTTCCTTACTCTAGAACTATACTTGCTGTTAGTTTTTCAAAATGAATGATACAGGACTAGTGATGCATCCTTGCCTACTAACACTATAAAGGAAAGCAAAAGAATGATTAGCATGAAGGTCAGGGGTTTAGTGTCCTCTGGGGTAGGGAGAGCAATGTACTTAGGGGCACATGGGGCTTCTGTGGAACTGGGTCTGGGAATGTTGCCCTCTTAAACCCAATGTGGGGTGGTACGCAGCTTTTGTTTTATCATCATTCTTTACATTGCAGGCGTGTATTTTAAGCATTCTTATATATGGTTGATACATTTCATAACTATACCATGGATCAGAATGCACAAGGCCTACACCCTCCTGCACATGTGACAAACAATTCACTTTTCCTCTGAGACCCTGTAGCCTAATGGCCAATAAAGATCATTCTCCTCTCCCCAGGTCACAGCAGTGTTGAGAGGAGGAAGGGGATCACATATTTGGAAGTGCTTTGCACACAGAAAAGTGAGTTATAGGCAGTTATATGATTAACATGACAAGAGTCTAACTCTGCTGAGGATATCTCTAAATAGAGTGATCCCCATTTTAGGGTCAAGGTATCACATTCTTCATGTACTTCCCAGAAGCTGCTATCTGGCTCTTTGCTATTCTTGGATTCCCTTTGATTGGATCACAAATATTTGTTCTCTCTTGGGAATAACAGGATGAGATGAAATTCCTGCTATTAACTGTTGTTTTTAGAGAGAAGGCAGAAAATTTACATTCTTAGGCTTGTTGCGTCTTGACAACCTGAGCAACTGCATTTGATCACTATAGAAAGAATCTCCTTAAACAAGTGTAGCCAAAGCACCTGTGAGCAGTGTCAGACTTACCCATAATGCAATGAACTTGATAATCAGCTCTTGAAAGACCTTGGAGCATCACGAAGAACATGAGACACCGACTGTAGCCAATATATGGGCAGGAAGGAGGTACTTGTCCAGAAAAACTCATTTTTAAATTGCATTTCAGTTCAAGGCAAAAATCCATTTTACAAAAAGAAGAAACTTTGGTTGTTGTCCAAACTGCAGTGAAGACTGGGCAGAGAGATCTGAATACCTTGTTGTTACTAGGCTGTCAGAGAAGCCATGATGTATTTTCTGTTTTTTCTATGCAAAGACGTATCATGGCTTTTTGGACAAATTAATATTTCCTTTTCAGACCGGCTAACCTGGGCATCACACTGGTGTGTTCCAGATCGAAGCCCTTTTCCATTCAACCTTAGAGTTGAGCTACGTCCCATCAGTTTTCTACTACAACAGCATGTAGTACCTTTTATCTCCTTGGTGTTTATTCACTGAGCCATTTGAGGCTTCCTGGAATACAAGTCCTGTGATAATTTCATAAACCCATGAATACACCAAGATAACATCAATTCATGGACCAACAACAAAGCCAATAACCCAATCTATCATGGCTAAAATGTGGGTTATTTTGCCATGACCAGGCTGTTGCTCTTTTCTGATATGCACCAAAAATGGGGAAACAGGACTATTTCTAAGAGGCTGCTGTGAGTTGAATCGTGTCCCTCCCAAGATTATATGTTGACATCCTCACCTCCCACCCCCAGTACTCAGAATGTGACCTGTTTGGAAACAGAGTCATTGTAGATGTCATTGGTTAAGATGAGGTCATTAGGGTGGGGCCTCATTTGTTATGTCTGATGTCCTTATTATAAAAAAGGGAAATTTGAACAGAGACAGACATGCATAGGAGAAAGATGACAGGAAGGCATAGGAAAAAGGCCTCCCTCTGCAAGCCAGAGAGACAGGCCTGGAACAGGCCCTTCCCTCACAGCTCTCAAAAGAAACCCACCTCCTGGCACCTTGATCTTGGACTTCCAACCTTCAGAACTGAGTCAATCAATTTCTGTTATGTAAGCCACGTAGTTTGTAATATATATTTTTTTTACAACAAACTAATACAGAGGGAAATAGGAGACTAAAGACATTCATACATTGTCTGTGTGGAACTGAATCTCCTCCTCCCAAAGTTTGTCTGTTTTCCCTTCTATTTGCTTTCAACACCTTTAGAATCTCCTGGAGCCTGAAGTTTCAATGCAAGCATCATGGCAGCAGAGGAGAATGCCATGCCAAGTGTCCGAAGTGCCTTCCACTCCTACAATTGTGTCATTAAAAAGCCCAGGTCAGTCTGCCAAAATAGGCCTGTCCTGCACCAAGGACTTGGGATGTGGAAAGAAATCCACATTTCTGATACCTGTCTCTTTTTTTTTTTTTTTTTTTTCTTTTTCTTTTTTTGGAGAGGTTTTTGCTATAGGGCGCGTGCGCTCGCCAGACAGACAGAGAGAGACAGAGAGATAGAAAGCAGGAAATCACCCCCCAGGGGGGATGGCCACGCCGCAATCCCTTCTCCTCCATTCTCCTCTCGGGATCTTGGGCACGCACGCACACGCGCCCGGCGTGAGTTCAAGCCGCCGGGTCCGGGACTCGAACCGCGGTCGACTACGTGGGAGTCCAGCGACATAGCCATTACACTAACTGCTGGTCCCTGGTACCTGTCTCTTTATAACCATTTGTGCTAGGTTACAGGCAGTTTGATTCCAGCTACCCTGGCCTGGCCTACACAGCCTCTGGCTGCAGGCATGTGAGCCCCACCCACCATGGGCCTCTAGCACTCAGTGCCCAATGCAGAGAACCAACCCACTCCCACACCTAGGCCCAGGTCCACCCCCTCAAGACTGCTCCCCTCTCCTGCACCTACTTTCCCTAGCAAGCTCCTTTCCAACAGTACTTGCTTCTATTCCTCCCCCTTTTCATTCATCAGAATAAATTTAAAGAGTTGGCTTCTAGTGGCTCTCGACTCTGGCTGTATTTGGTCTCTTTAGGGAAATGTTTTTGTTTTTCTTATTTTTTTTTTTAATAAAAAGAAAGAAAGAAACAGAGACGCTTGTATTACCAGGTCACTTTGAACAGAGTCTCTGGTTGTATGGGTCTGCTGTATGATATAATACAACTGTACACAGACCTCTCAGACTTACAGTGGTTCCACTTATAATTTTTAGTCTTTACATTGGTATGAAAGTGAGGCCCATGTAGTATTAATAATAACAGATGTGGAGTGCCATACCACAGATCTGTTTTTCACTTTCAGCACAATATTCAACAACTGACATGAGATATTCGGTATTTTATTATAAAATATATTTTGTCTCACTTTAGGCTAACTCAAGTGTTTTGAGCATGTATATGGTAGGTGAAGCTAAGCTATGATATTCAGTAGGTTGGGTGTCTTAAGTACATTTTTTGCTTACCATACTTTCAACTTAAGATGGGTTTATGGGGAAATAACTCCATTGTAAGTTGAAGAGCATATGTATTTAGTCTCTGTTTCTCAGTTTCTGGCACAAATTCTTAAAACCTGTGTTATTTCCTGAGTGACAGAAGTGTCTGTATTATTCATAATGAACTCCTTTTGACCACACCTGAATTTATGCTAATGAAGTAGCTGGGGGTAAATTTAGGATGAAGCTGGTGCCAGAAAGACCAAACGTGTGATTAGAGGATGGAACCTTCAGGCCTTACCATGTCTCCTGCTCCCATTCTCCACCTCTGGAAGTGAGGGAAGCTGGAAATAGTTCAATGAAAACTCTTGTACAATGAGATTAGGAGAGCTTTGGGGCTAGTGAACACCTCCAGCACTGGAAGAGTGTCTGGCCCCAGAAGGCACAGAAACTCTGCCTTCCTCCCCTACAAATACCTTGCTCTGTGCATCTCTTTCATTTGGCTATTCCTGAGGTGAAGAGAGGGTGTGTGCACTCACCAGAGAGAAGAGAGAAACAGAGAGATAGAAAGTGAGAAATCATCCCTCCCCCAGGGGGATATCCACACTGAAATCTTCCTCCTCATTCTCCTCTCAAGACTTTGAGCATGCATGTATATGCATCTGGCATGAGTTTTGAGCTGCCAAATCAGGACTTGAGCAGCAGGTGATTGTGGGAGTCTAGCGGCTTAAGCATTATGCCATTTGCTGGTCTTGAGGTGAAGCCCTTATTAAATATTCTGTAAGTAGAGCAGTTTTCTGAGTCCTTTGAATCATTCTAGTAAACCATTAAACCTCAAGTCAGGGAAGCATGTGAACCCTTAAGTTTGTAGTCAGCCAGGCATAAGCATGGGTCACATGGGGACCCCACTGATACCTGAAGTGAAAGCATTCTCATGGGACTGCACCCTGTAACTTGTAGGGTCTGATACTAACTCCAGGTAGATGGTGCAGAATTGCATTGCTGGCCACTGGAGAACTGGAGAATTGGTTAGTGCCACAGGACAGTGGTGGCTCTGAAGGGTGCAGCTCTCCTTTGAAAGAACCTGCTGGGGAAAGATAACCACAGTGGTCTGCTGACCTCAGCGGCCACGTCCCTGGCATTTCACCCTATGTGTATGCTGAGGCCACACGACGGCAATCAACTCATCATGGTGACGGCAGAACAGGCAGGGATGCTCATTCTGAGGACCAGAAGTTAAGTCTGTGCCACTTGCCACTTGACAAAGAGACAAGAGCTGGTGAATAAAGAAAGGGATTCATTTCAGTGAGGCCAACACCAGGGATCAGAGGCTGACCCATCTCCACTGTATTGGACAAATACAAAATGTATATGGGGAAACAAGTCAGTGTGAGTGTACATCTAGAAACAAAGGGCAAGTTATTCATTATCTTGGGGCAGAATGATGGAGGAGGCCTGGTCACTGTCTTTAGGCAGGATCACAGGAGACCTGATAGCATCAGTGGGACAATCACTGCTTGATGGGAGGTTTCCATTCTGAGCATGCAGTGGAATGACCACGTTCAGTTCTCTACAAGGAGCTTAAAGATAAGCAATGATTAGTAAGGCACCAGAAGTAAAATAGAGTCAATCAAAGCAAGAGAACTCACAGATACTGGCTTAGAAAGAGTAAAAGTCTAGGTGTGGCTGTGCAATGTCTGAGCTGATCAAATCTTTCCAGTCAGTATTCAGAAAGGGTCTGATGGCATCTTTCCCTTCTCTGTCTCCATAACCCAGTATCTGTAAAGACCTAGCAAGGTTATTGTTGAATTTTATTAGTTAAGCTGTTACGTTTTATTAGTTAAGGCTCAATCTATTGTAAGGGAAGTAAAAGGTTAGGCTCTATAAGACTCATTGTGAAGTGAAAGAATAACTGAAGATTGATCTTTTTCTAAAATTCAATCTATTAAGATATTCAGAGTCAGCAGCTCAGCCAAGGGTCTGGAAATTCCTCTGTGTTTGTGACTGATGTTCACTCAACACAAAGACCTCCACTTCCAGGAGCACTAGCCCTGCCGCAAGCCCGGAGAGGCAGGTTCCGGCTGCTGCGTCCCTGCTGGTGCCATCCCTGCAGGCCTCTCTCTAACATTTGTAGTTCTTTCTATTAAAACATTGTGTCAGTTCAAAAAAAAAAAAAAAAAATGGACTCCAAGACTAAGTGCAATATAGCATCACTTTGGTTCTTATGGCTCAGTTACTCTGGTTTGCCTACACACTCCCAGCTTTAGCAATGAATCTGGTAACCCTGGCCCCAGGCAAACCAAGACAACGGCCACTCAGTTGAGCGTGTGCACACACACCCACACACCAGCCTCTGACTGGGCACTGTGGAATACTAGTTCTGGCTCATTCCTACTGGATGCAGGAACCTCTCAAGAGGCATCTTTTTCTCTGGGAGCGCCCATCAGCCTGACCTGAGCTTCTCAGAACTCAACTAAAGTCTGAGGAGGATCATCCCACACAGTTCTCCTTGTTCTCCCATCTCTGTTCACAGGAATCAGAACTGAAGGCTTTCCCTGCTTTTCCCCTTCCTCCCCTAGCTTCCATCCCCCTATTTACCCAACCAGATTCTTGCCTGTCTAGTCTGGCTTTGATATCTGATTCTCAGAGGACACAGGGATTATCTATCAGCATTTTTAAAGCCTTCCTAAGTAATTTTGAGGTCAGCCATGTTTGAGAACCACTGTGCAAATATGCTAAGTACCAGTATTCCTGCCCGTAGTCTAATAGGGAGAACAATATCCAAACTCATAATCACAGTACATGAAAATGAATGATAAAGATATGAGGGGAATGTCCTTGAGGTAATGGGTAAGGAAAGAATAAACTGCCCCATTGAGGTAGAGGATAGATCCAGCTTCCTATGTTGAGAGACATCAGATATGTCCTCTAGATTCTCAATAGACAATTCTTACTGTTTTCCCCATTATATCACACCACTATGAGAAAATCATCATGTATAATGGACACAAATTGACAAGACTAAGATTTGATTTCCAGTGACTTCTACTGAAATCAATAGAAAAAAATGAGCTTTCTAAATACCCTGGCAAGAAGAACTGGTGTGTACGTGTGTGTGCGCATACGCACACAATTAATGTTGCATCAAGAGGGCTAACGCTGTCATGCTAGCAATGCACACACTTTAGATATGTGGAGATTTTTACATCAACTGTCTCCAATAATTTCTGGTTTTCCTTTTAAAAAATGCATCACTAATTATAGGATAGTTATCCCAGCTGGAAGTCTTTTATCCTTGCTGGATACAGCCATTTCCCAGCAAGGCTAAAAACCAGTTAAATGCTATGTGTGGCATTTAAAAAGTCAAATATTATACAAGGTCATATATGAATCACTCTTTCCTTAAATTAACACATTATTTTGGTGTTTAAAAAAATGTTCTAATATATATTTCCTTTTAGATTCAACTATTAAGCAATTTCAAACAGAGGCCACCACCACAGTCCATTGGCCTGCCAATCTCCAAGATGGAAAGATTTAGACCTACCTAAGTAGCTCTCTATGTGAGACAGAGAAATCACAAATGTTTTTTTACCCTAATCATAATCTGAAGTTGGAGGAAGGGTGCCCACAATCATTATTTTTGTTGGTAGTATTGTCTTTCTTCTGCTTTTTATTCTGGTAAAATATAAATGACAAAAAATTTCCCATTAAAACATATGATCCTTTTTATAGTATATAGGCCTCTGGAATTGTGTTATATGTTCATATCCTGTCCACACACACACTTACTTATATAAACACACACACACATTCACACCGTCGCACACAGTCGCTTATCACAGGAGTCACTTGTGTCTACATGGTCACTCACATAGAGACACACTCACAAACACACTGTCACTCACACAGAGAGACACACACACACCAACACCCAGTCACACATATCCCTACACAGTCATTCACACACTCCCAGTTACTCTATACAACTTGTACACACATTCATACTCATACAATTTCAGTCATTCCTATAGTCACTGAAATACACATAATCGTTTACACACAGAGCACACACAACACACATTCATACTCATGCAATTTCAGACATTCCTATAGTCATTGAAATACACATAATCACTTACACACAGAGCACACACAACACACACAGAGCACACATCATGTCTCAAACACACACATTCATATACACTCATACACATTTATAAGCACACACATTCATACACTCACACAATCATATACACACACACACACTCAGTCACAAACACAGGCACACTCCTGCTCTCACTCTGGGGATCCTAACACTTAATTAAAGCCTAATTCTCCTTAGGAAAATGGTGGAAATGAACCAGAGGTGAACAATCTATAGAGAAAAAGGACAAAGAATCTGCCCCTGACAGGCAGTAAACAGACATCTGAAAGACTAAATAATAAAAGAGACTAATTTGCATAAAATGAGAGTATAATGATGTTTCTGTAGCTGTCTATGGTTCCTTAGCATAAAAACAGGCATTAATGTGGAGTTCAAGAAACACAAAGAAAATTGCTGCATCTTGTGTTTGCCACCTCCCTCAAGCTGCTGCCACATCTCCTGTATGTTTCTTCATAAAAAAAAAAAAAAAGCTCTTAAAATCACAGTCTATACTTGCAATGGACTGAATATTTGTTTCTTCCAAAATTCATGTGCTAAAACCCATCACATGGTGATATTTGGAGGTGGGGACCTTGGGAGGCAATTAGATCATGAGAGTGGAGCCCTCAGGAATGGGATTGGTGCCCTTACAAAGGAGTCCTCAGAGAGTTCTCTTGCTGTCTTTACCCCATATGAAGACACAACAAGATGTCAGTAATCTGTACCCCAGAAGAGGGCCCTCACCAAGAACTCAACCATGTTGGCACCCTAATCTCAGGCTCCCAGCCTCAGAACTGTGAGAAATAAATGTATGTTGTTTATAAGCCACTAGTCCATGGTACAGTTACGGCAGCCTGAATGAACTGAAACAATACTCATCTCTGTTCACTCCCACGCATCTCAGCCTATTTCAACCTGACTTCAGCCCACAGCACATCGCTGACGTGCCTCCTAATAATTATCTCCTAGTTACCAGTTCAGTGCTTTGTTTTTTGGTCTTCAGCCTAGTAGAGACCTCTATACCCATGCCAGTATTGGCAAATGGCCCTGAAATTTCCTCCCTGTGGCCACCAGAACATCTCTCTGGCTGGTTCTCCTGCTTTTCTATAATGTCTGGGTTGCCCAGGTCCTTTCCTGGACTTTATTTCTTATTTATTTATTTTGTACTCTCTTTCCTTGGACAGTTTTCCCATCCTCTTGGTTTTTGTTTCATCTGTGCTGAGAATTCCCCAAATGCTCCTGCCCTGACTATTCCCCAGCTGCCTGATGGACATGTCTTCCCATCTTATTAGTATCTCACACCTGATATGTCCAAAACAAAACTGATCAAACCAATTAACTAAAGGATATAGAAACACAGTATATAGATATAAATACCAGATATAGTATGTGTGAAAGAGTAGGGTCTGAGGAAAAACATTTAGAAGAAAAATAGGGAGGCAATGCATTAATGGGACAAAGAAATGTGGTATGATCTGTTGAAGATCTTTTATATTTTTATCAACTGGACTAGGGAGAAATGTTCACCTGTTGAAATATTAATTTTGTAAGCAAAATAATGTGATTGAATGTATAAAAGAAAATGAAATAAAAATGTAAAAAAAAAATTAAAAAAAACCCGTACGGTATTCAGAAAACTTAAATAAATAAATAAATAAATAAATAAATAAATAAAATTTGAATACAGCAATAAAAATGCATCTCCTTGTTATTCTTTCTTTATATGAGATAAGGCACTGTCTCAGTCAGCTCAAGCTGCCTTAATAAAGCATGACAGATTGGGTGATCTAAACGACAGATATGTATTCTCTCACAGTTCTGGAGACTAGAAACTCCAAGATTAAGGTACCAGCCAGTGCGGTTACCAATAAGGACTCCCTTCCTGGTTTGCAGATAGCTGTCTTCTCACTGTCCTCACATGGCAAAGAGGGAGAGCAGGCTCTCTGGTGTCTCTTTTTAGATGTACAGTAGTTCTATCAGATCAAGGTTCCACGTTTATTACTTCATTTTATATTAATTTCTTTCTAAAGGCTCTTCTCCAAATACAGTCATGTCAGGGGTTAGGGCTTCAACATATGAATTTGGAGGACACAACTCATTGCATAGCATTCTGCCCATAGCACCACAAGATCCATGTGCTTCTCACATGCAAAATCCATTCATTCCACCCAACAGCCTTAACTCATTCCAGTATCAACTCCAAAATCTAAAGTCCTAAGTCTCCTCTAAATTAGATATGGTTAAGATTAGAGGTATGATATTTTGAGGTGAAATTACTCTCTAACTGTTAACCTGTAAACCCATAGGATAGATATTTCCATTCCAGAGGGATAAATTAGAAAGAAATGAGTGAAGAGACCCAAGCAAATCTAAAATCTAGGCAAGCAAATTCTATGAGATCCTAAAGCTCAAGTGTAGTCTTTGGCTCCATGTCCCATCTTCCAGCCCTTTTGGGACAGAAGCATTACTCTCATATCTCTGCAGAGCTGCCTTAGCCCCTTTGCTCTCTGCAAGGGCCCTGACTTCTTAAAACAAGAAGGAAATAAACTTCTCCCTTTGGCCTGTGGTGGGAGTGGCATCACTGATGATATTTGAATTACCTTTGGGATCACTTCCTTTACATGAAGAACAGCACACATTCACAGCCAAATAGCTCTATGGTTGCATCTTGTAGAATCTAGAAAAATCTGACAGTCCTTCTTCATTCTGTCCCACTTTCTCTGTCCTTTGTTCAAACTGGTAGTGTCTCTGCTGGTATAATACTATCTCTATTACTAGCTTCTGTTAAGGTGCTTGATTACAATCATGGGTAACCTCTTTATGGAGTGATTGTTCAAATCCACACTTAATGCTTTCTCCAGAATAAGCTTCCTCACTTCATGTAATAAAGAAGGATAATATTTTTCTGAATCTTTTTTTTAGAATTATTTATTTATTTCCATTTACTATTATATATATTTTTAATTTGACCAGACAGAGTCAGAGAGACAGAAAGGGAAAGGGAGAAAGCTGCCAGGTCCAGGACTCAAACCACAACTGGCCATGTGGGAATCCAGCGCCCTTAACTACCACGCCACCTGCAGGCCCCAATAGCTTTCTGAATCTTTAAATTCTGCTTTGTTTTTGCTTAACAATTCCTCTTCAATTCATCTCTCTCCTCTCACATTTCACTATAAGCATTCAAGAGGAACCAAGGTACTCTTTCAAGACTTTGTTTAGAAATATATTCAACAAGGGGGAGCCAGCAGTTGGCGTAATGGCTATGTCGCTGGACTCCCACGTAGTCGACCGCGGTTCGCGTCCTGGACCCGGTGGCTTAAAACTCACGCCGGGCGCGTGTGCATGTGTGCCCAAGATCCCGAGAGGAGAATGGAGGAGAAGGGATTGTGGCATGGCCATCCTCCCTGGGGGGGGGGGGGGGGGGGGATTTCTCGCTTTCTGTCTCTCTGTCTCTCTCTGTCTGTCTGGTGAGCGCACGCACCCTATAGCGAAAACCGCTCAAAAATAAAAAAGAAAAAGAAATATATTCAACAAGGGACCAGCAGATGGCATGATGGTTACATCACTGGACTTTCATGTAGTTTACCTTGGTTCAAGTCCCAGACCCAGTGACTTAAAATTCACACTGGGTGCGTGTGCGTGAATGCCCATGATCCTGAGAGGAGAATGGAGGAGAAGGGATTGCAGCATGGCCATCTCCCTTGGGGGGTAATTTCTTGAAAAAAAAAATCTAGTCAACAAAATATCTAATTTCATCACTCATACAGTCTACCTTCCATAAACACTAGAACATATTGCAGCCAAGTTCCTTGCCACTTTATAATGAAGATTATCTTTCTTGCAGTTTCCAATAGCCTGCCTCTCATTCCCATCTGAGAATTCAACATAAAGGCCTTTAACATCCATACTTTGCCAACATCCTGTTCATGGAAATCTAGGACTTTCTTAACATGAACTTCTAAACTTCTCTGGCCTCAACCCAGTTCCAAAGTCACTTCCATATTTCTAGGAATTTGTTACAGCAGCACCCCACTTCTGAGTACCAAAGTCTGTATTAGTCAGCTGACTGCCATTACAAAATACCATTGATTGGGTAGCTTTAAAAAACAAATTAGTTTCTCACAGTTCTGGAGGCAGTAAAGTTCAGGATTATGGTGCTAACCAGGTTAGTTTCTGGTGCAGGCTCTCTCCTGGCTTGCAGACAGACAGCTGCCTTCTCACTACATTCTCTCATAATGGGGAGAGAGAGAGAGAGACCTTTCTGGTATCTCTTCTCATAATGCCATCAACCTTATTAGGTCAGGATGCCACCTTTATGACCTCATTTTACCCTAATTACCTCCTAAAGGCCTATCTCCAAATATGATCACACAGAGGTTTAGGCTTCAACCTATAAATTTGAGGGGACATAATTCAGTCTATAGTAGATATCATGTCACAAGAAGACACCATGTCTTATCCTTGACTTCTTTCCCCCACATCCAACTAGAAACTTAATTCATGAGTTGCTGTCTCTGTTTCTCCTTGGTTCATTCCTTCCTCTCTGCTCCTACCCTTACACTGCCAGTTGAAGTGCACTTCATGCCTTGCTTAGACCATTTCCTTTGGCTTTCCTGCTACTCTTCCTCTCCTAGTATTTCCAATGTAGTGAAGCCAGGTCTCATCCAAGATAAAAGATCTGCTCAAGATGTCCACGCTCATGTGAAAAACACCAGTTTCCCTATCTAACCTCACCAACTGCTCTGGTCTCATTTTCAACCATTGTCCCCATGTGCCATGCTCTAATCGAACTGAGCTTCTAGCTGTCACAGCATGTGACACTGTCTTTTATTTAAGATTTTCTTGACCTGAAATGCATCTACCTTCTCTCTTTATTTGGTGAGTTCTTGCCCATTGTTCAGATTTTAGGTTAAAAATAACCTCTAAGAATTTTTTCTCAACTTTCTCTGCTTAGCTGTTACAGTACCTCTTTCAAACCCGTTACAGCATTTGCCATATTTATACAACTGTTTCCCCCATCAGACTCTCAGGTCCTCATGAGTAATGACCAGATGTTTAGCTCATGTGTGCTACTATAACAAATACCTGAGACTGGGTAATTTATAAAGAACAGAAATTTATTTCTCGTAGTTCTGGAAACTAGGAAGCACAAGTTCAAGGAACCAGCAGATTCAGTATCTGAGGAAAATCTGCCACATCACTGGTATCTTCTCATCACTGACATCCTCACATGGCACCAGACAGAAGGAAAAAGGGAAATGATTGCTAGTTACTTCCAATGGTTTTATAAGGTCACTAATCCCATTCATGAGGGGACAGCCCTAATAACTTGGTCATTTTCCAATACACTCCACTTCTCAACACCGCCACAGTGTGTATTAAGTTTCAACATGAATTTTGGAAGGAAACATTCAAACCATAGCACCAACTCTCCTCTGATGCTGAGCACCTGAGCTCCACCCCAACAAGTTTCTGATAAATGTGAACGGCAGCGCAGCATGCTGCAGGACTGTCAGGCATAGATATGCTTTGTCCTTAACCTTTGTCCTTAACTTTTCTCTGTTTCAAAGGTAAATCTTAAATATTTTCAACTCTGTATTTGCATAGATCATTTCATTCTTTCCAATAAAGAGTATTTGACTTTAAATACAGGTACATTATGCATGTGTATAAAATACTATAGTTTTCAAAACAAAAAATTAAGAAGACCACCTGTATTATAAACTGAGGCTTTTCATGTTCAGAAGAAATGTATGATCCCTATGACTAGAATATTTAATGTATAATTCAAATATGATTTTTAAATCAGTTATATGAAGGCAACAACTATTACATGTTCATGTCAGTCGGTTATAATATTTTACTTTAGTCTTAATTTTAAATAAGCTGTAAAGAAATAGGTTACAAACATCCATCAATTTAAAGATCCTCCTAGGGTGAATGGCCTGACCTCTGTTCCAGAAGCACCAGAATTTTAAAGATTGTATATAAGTGGGTTGTATATCACTGTGATGTATAGTGATTTAATGTATAAAAAAAATAAAATAAAATATATTTTTTTAAAAAGACAAGAATAAAGATATGATGGGTCTTGCAAAAAAAAAAATCTTAACTAGTCAGAAGAAATCTTTGTGCATTTCTGTCTATATGCTTCCAGAACAGCATTGCTTTTCATAAGTCTTTGAAATGCCTACCAGAGGGGAACATTTTTATACAAAAGCATGCTGAATCTTGTCAAGAAGACAGAGTATGGAACATCAGGTAGCCTTTACAAGAACCACCTTTTACTTTCAGGCCAAGTTTTATAAGACAAAGTGGATAAATGAAAACCTTCTCATCAACAGTATTCCTATTGTGAGAAAATTCAAAGACAAAGAATGTCCAGGAATCAGAACACGATTGTGACCTTACGATGCTTAAATACTCTCTATAATTAGCATCATCTTAGAGCTTGTGCCTAATGATTGATGGGGGGGGGGGGTGTTACTTTCTCTGAAAGAAGAGCAATCTGAGACAGAGCTGAGCTGAGCTAGACTTTCAAATACCCAAGAATGGTACCAGCAGGTAGCATGGTGGTTAAGGGACTGGATTCCCACATGCCTGACCTCCAAGTCCTGGACCTGGTAGCTTGCTTTCTCTTTCTCTCTCTCTCTAACACACATTATCTCTAGAAAACTTAAAATAATAATAATAAATAAGTCATTTATTTTTAAAAATATACCCAAGAATGGAACTTGAGTAGTCCAGACATGGAACTTGAGTAGTTCTTGACTGAGCAAAGATGTGTCCCCATCAAGGTAGCAATGTTGTGAAACCAAGTTACTGGTGCAACCACCAGCACCCAACTATGATTGGAAACAGGTGAGTAATATGAGGTTAGTTACTGTCTTTTTGACAAGATTCAGCATGCTTTTGTATAAAAATAGCTCCACTAGGGTTTTCCAACACGTGATGTAAATGCTTGAACTCTGCACTGAGGCAGGAAATTTGTCTTGTTTGTCTTTGTCTTCTGGTGAGCATCCTGAAGCCCTATGCTTGGCATATCACAGTGTATCTCTCTCTTTATGCTTCAGGCTTTGCTCTCAAACCAGATGCCTCACTCACCAGCTACTTCTCATCTAGATACTTTTGCTGCCTATGCTGCCTCCTCCATCGTCTGGAATGCCATTTGACACCCTGGCCCACCCTGTGATACCCTAGCCAACCCCATGCTCCTGGCAAGTTGCTGTTCAATCTTTAAAGTTCACTTCTGTCATCTCCTCCAGGAAGTTTTCTTGATCACCCTCCCCAAAGCTGAGTTAAGACCCTGTGTTATTTTCCTAGAACTGCCATTAAAAACTACCATAGACTAGATGCTTCAACAACAGAAATGGATTGTCTCACAGTTCTACAGACCGAAAGTCCA
Organism: Tupaia tana; assembly: GCA_026018925.1. Taxonomy (NCBI): domain Eukaryota; kingdom Metazoa; phylum Chordata; class Mammalia; order Scandentia; family Tupaiidae; genus Tupaia; species Tupaia tana. Next base: position 96,580,998 of record JAKSZU010000005.1, read on the forward strand.
AGTTTAGAGTAATAATAGCAAGGTTGTTCCTTCTGAAGACTATGAAGAAGAATCTGCTCTGTGCTTCTCACCTAGCTTCTGGTGGTTTGCTGGCAATTCTTGGCATTCCATGGCTTGTGAAAGCATCTCTCCAATCTGCCTTTGTCTTCTCATGGTCTACTGCTCTGTGTAAATATCCATCTCTAAAGTTCCCCTTTTTATGAGAGCATAAGTCATATTATATTAGAGCCCACCCTAGTCACATTTTAACTTTATCACTTCTTAAAAGACTCTTTTTCCAAATACTGTCACATTCCAAAGTACTATGGGTTCGGACAGCCACATACAACTTTTGGGTAGCTATTCAACCCATAATCAAGCCCATTACCTGTATTTCCAAAAGCTCTCATTTATTCCTATCATTGCTTTATAATTGTTCAAAGAACAATTTCCTCCAATAGACTGGGAGTCTTTGCAAAGGTGCTACATTAAGACGCTTTACATCCTGGAGAACAGCAGTAGGTATAATGACTACATCACTAAACTCCCATGTAGTCAACCACTGTTCAAGTCCCGGACCCGGTGACTTAAACTCATGCTGGGTGCATGTGTGTGCGTGCCCAAGATCCCAAGAGGAAAATGAAGGAGAAGGGATTGCGGTGTGGCCACCCACCCGGCGGGGGGTGTGATTTCTCCCTTTCTATCTCTCTGTCTCTCTGGCGAGCGCACACGCCCTATAGCAAAAACCTCTCCAAAAGAATTTTTAAAAAAGAAAAGACACTTTACTCCTATGTCCAGCAGAATGTCTGGAACATTCAGAAACTAACTGAATGAATGAATGAATGAGTGAGCGAATAGAGTCACTGAGGCAACCAAAAATATTATAAGTGAACTATGTTCATATTTACTTCAGCATGAACGTAAACGTTTGCTTGTGTGACTGTTCCTATGTACATGAAACTAAGCCTCCGCCACACACTGCACCTATGACATACAGATAAAATAAATAAGTTTTAACGGTCACTCTCTCCCTGTTTTTTGCCAGCTCTAACCCACATTCCTTCCTCTTTCCTTTCTGCTTTCATCTTTTCAAAATGCTTTTCGTATCCTACCCAACCAGTGGAGTCTCTGCGTCAGAGCCACTTGGTAAATGCAGAAAACCTCGGGCTGCTCCAGTGCCTTCTCCTATTTCCATCGCTATTTCTGTTTCTGGTACTTTTGCACAACTCCATTTTTGGCTGTTTTTGCACAACTTTGCACTGTACTGTCCTTTCCACTGGTGCTTTCCCCAGACTCTTGCCCCTTGGCTAGATTCTCTCCCATTGGAGGCTTGGTAAGGATGGGGACTGCTCTCAGGCAGAATGCTCGGAAGACCATCCCCTCCCTGCAGCACTTAGAAATTGTTTGTTCCATAATTATTTCCCAATTCTTACTGCAAATATTCACATAGCAAATACAGAGTTCTCAGACCCCACTGTTCTGGGGAATGACAGCATAGATGGCCCTCAGATGCAGCTAATACTCCCACACTCTCCATTCCCATGACACTTAGGTTACAAATGCTTAGAATATGTTCAAAAGCCCTGGGAAATCTTCACGTACGAGTTTCCTCTGACTCTTGCTCAGCTGGTTGTGTTATTTGCCTCTTTTGGAGCTTATCTTACTGGTTCATGGGTTCGGGTGGAACTCTGATGCCCAATATGTACAGGGCAGACACAGAAAAGGAGACATAACATATGCATGTGTGTTTGATTTTGAAAATTAAATGATTCCCACAAATGTTTTCAATAAATGCACACATACATTAAAATTTAAAGACAAGAATCATGTCATGAGTGCTCCGAGCTTCCTAAGCGTAAAGGTACTAAAAGAAGCATCAGCCCATTTTGAAACCTACTCTTGGGTAACATAAAAGGTGCAGTTGAGGGACCAGCAGATGGCATAATGGTTTCATCACTGGACTCCCACGTAGTCAACAGTGGTTCAAGTCTTGGACCCTGTGGCTTAAAACTCACGCCAGGCACATGTGCATGTGTGCCCAAAATCCCAAGAGGATCCTGGAGGAAAAGGGATTGCGGCATGGCCATCCCCCCCAATGGCTGATTTCTCACTTTCTGTTTCTCTGTCTCTCTCTGTCTCTCTGGGGAGCTCATGCTCCCTATAGCAAAAACCTCTCAAAAAAATGTTTTAAATCCAGGTGAGGGACCATCAGATGGCATAATGGTTACATCACCAGACTCCCACAGAAAACTCACGTGCCCTATAGCCATCCTTACAGCAACTCAACCCCAGGCTGACCCCAGAAATCATACTTGAAAGGTTGGAATTCTGCCACTTACTCCGCTATTTCTTCACAGTGGGACCTCAGGCAAGAGTCAACCGAAAAAAAAAAAAAAAAAAAAAAAAAAAAGGATGAGACATAAGAAGTAAAAATATAGTGTGGCTTCTTTGAGTTAGGGCTTAAGACAAACTACCTAGAGAAACAAACTTCTGGTTTCCCGGACATGTACTTATCAAAATGGTGACTGACAAAGCTGGTTAGTAACAAAGAGAAAGGGTGGAAGAATCCAGGAGGTTACAAGTTGTGTGTTAAGAGTTTACATTGGTTCATTTAAAATAATGCAGGTCACTGATTGGCTGTGCTTTTTTCTTTACATTATGAAGGCAAGAATACTGGGAAGAAGAAAGGTGGGTCACATTGGAAAGTCTATAATCCTTTCGCAGTATCGTAGCTTGTTTACTGTAAACTGTTGGGTCATCAGAAAAGTCATGATGTATTTTTCTGTTTTTCTATGCAGAAATGCATCATGAGTTTTCCATTGGCCCAACAGAACGTATCCTGTTGGGCAATAACTCTGATGGGCATGGAGGAGTGTAATCAAAGTCTTAGGCTTATGCTTTACTGGAGCCTTTAAGACGTAAATGGACCTTGTGTTCCACAGACATCTCTGGACTGCTTTTTTTCTCACACAAGTTACTACAATTCTGCTCCTCTTCTGGGAAATGGTAATATGCTTTACTTTGTCCGTCTTTTTTTAGTATGCTATAGGGTGTGTGTGCTCTCCAGGGAGCAGAGAGGAAAAGCAAGAAAGCACCACAGGGGGAATAACCCAGCTGCAATCGCTTGTCCTCCATTTCTCCTCTAAGGATTCTACAATCACATAGTCACCCATGTGGGATCCAGTCACCTTAACCTCCATGCTACTTGGTGGCCCAATGGTGATATTAATGGTAACTTACACAGAGGTTTTTGGTAATTAAACAATGTAATAAATTATGTTGAAAGCTTTATTTAATATCTAATGACAGATGATAAGCCGAGTGTAATCACTAGTGAATATTATTTAATATGTCTAGGTCCGTCTAGCTTTATGTCCATCCATTAAAAAAAATGTCCAGGAAATTTAATTTTTCTATCTTTTTACATTTTTTACATTTTATTTTGCATGATTATTTTGATCATTTTGATCAAAACAGGTATATAATTACATAAAACACATGGACGAGTAAAGTAAAAACTATAAGCAGATCCTATTTTCTAAATGTCTTCTGTATCCAATCACTTTATACTGCCTCCATCACTGCAAATGAATTTAAGCTCTCAAAATCTCTCAGCCTGGACTATTACAGCAGCATCCTAAATAGCGCCCTGCTTCGATACCTTCCTACTTTCAGTCTATGCTCTTCCGAGCAGACGCATGAATCTGATTAAGACGTAAGTTAGATCATAGATCTCTCCTGCTCAAAACCCTCCCGGTATGTTTAACATAAAAACCAGAGTTCTTTTCTTTTCCTAACACCTCTCTATTCTATGTATGCTAAGATGGAAAAAAATATCGGGAAGTCCAAACCAAAACTACATCAAAGATTCTGGTGGAAAACTATTAACATTTCACTTAATCTAAGCAAGGGTGTCATATTAGAGAGGTGGACTTTTGTGTTTGCTAAAGAATGTGTACACTTGCCAGAGAAAAAGAAAGAAGGAGAGAGAGAGAGAGAGAGAGGAGAAAGCACCTCCACTGGGGAATGGTCACGCCACAATCCCTTCTCCATCTCTTCCTCCTAACAGGATTTTGGGCATACATGCACACACACACAGAGTGTTTCTCAAGCCACAGAGTCCAAGACTCAAACAGCATGATTGGGCATGTGGGATCTGGCTGCCTGAAGCTCCAGGCCACAGAGCTGGCCCAAGGGGTTGACTTTTTTCTTTTTTTATTTTTGAGAGGTTTTTGCTACAGGGCGTGTGCGCTCGCCAGACAGACAGAGAGAGACAGAGAGACAGAAAGCGAGAAATCACCCCCCAGGGGGGATGGTCACGCCGCAATCCCTTCTCCTCTATTCTCCTCTCGGGATCTTGGGCACGCACGCACACACGCCCAGCATGAGTTTAAGCCACCGGGTCCGGAACTCGAACCGCAGTCAACTACGTGGGAGCCCAGCGACATAGCCATTACACTAGCTGCTGGTCCCAAGGGGTTGACTTTTTAAAAGATTACTTCTAGCAGTGTCAAGTAGTGGTTGGTTAGTGGAGAGACCAGTTACTGCTGTGTCAGCAGATTAGGCAAAGTATCATCATAGCTTGAAAAGTGCAGATGCAGAAGGTACAGGTGTATTTGAGAGACAATTAGAAGAAAAAGCAACTTACCAACAGACATTACAGAGCAAGATGCAGCAGCATGGATATGTCATGAGTTCTCAGCAAGGACAGTGAATATCCAATGGGGATTCTCCCAGAAAGAGAAAGAGGGATAAGTTTTGGGGGGAGACTTTGAGTTTGACTTGGGACATTTTGAACTTGAGTTGCATGTAAGATAGCCAGCTAGCAAGCAGTTGTATGTACGCACCTACATCTGCAGACAGAAATTCAGATCTCACAGGTACATTAAACGTAATTGATGCTCTGTTTGTGGATGATGTCACTTTTCTAAGACATTGCAGACTGTGGAGAAAATTGTCTTAGACAACTACACTATTTGCAGTGCAAGCAGCTACAATAGAATAAGCAAGTGAAAGACACTAAGAAGGAACAGCTTAAGAGGCAGATGGAAACCTGAAGAGGTTTGTGTCATGGAAATTGAGGGAAGAAAGTTCCTATCAAGGAGTATGTAATCAACAACAACAAACATTGCTGATGTCCACTCAAAAGTCGCTTTGGGTTGCAATAAATTAGAGGTCACATTAGTGGAATGAAGTGAATGAAAGCTTAGATGGAATGACTGGAGACGGTGGTGGAAAATAAAAACAGACCTCTTTTCAAGAAGTTTGGCTATGAAGGGGAGTCAAGAAATAAAGTGAGAGATCTGAGCATGTTTAAGTGTGGACTGTGATAACACAGTAATGAGGACATGGTTAACCTATGGAAAAAGAGCGCTAAATCGATGAGGGAAATAATCCCAGTTGGGCAGGATTAATCTAGACACAGTTTAGGTCCAGAGACTAGGAGGTAGTATACCTAGCACAGGCAGCATGGTCTGTCAGAGCTGAGTGTTCAATAAACAACAGAAAGGCATCTACCACTCAGTAGTCACTGTCCAGTCTCCTGGTGTCACAAGTGACCATGATGCCTCATTTAGCAAATATGGAAATGCTAACATGACTTTGCATCATGGAAGTGGCACCTTTACAAAAGAAAAGAGACCAGGATGAAAAAAAAAAAGAATAGGAAAAAATAGGCAAAAGAAAACTAGCCTAGTAGTTAAGTTATTAAGTCCTAAAATAACAATAAGGAATTCTAAAACCATCACATGTATGTTATTGTAAGTTGTTTCTTAATTTTCTATCATGTTAAGCAGGTCTCTATCCCACTATGGTAAGTAATGCTGATTTAAAAGTTGTCAAGTCTTGGGACCAGCAGATGGCATAATGGTTACATTAGTGGACTCTCTCACATAGTCGACCATGGCTCAAATTTCATACCCAGCAGCTTTAAACTCACGCAGGGTGCATGTATGTGTGTGCCCAAAATCCAGAGAGGAGAATGGAGGAGAAGGGATTGCAGTGTGGCTATCCCCCGTGGGAGTGATTTCTCACTTTCTGTCTATCTGTCTCTCTCTGTCTCTCTGGTGGACACACTTATCCTATAGCAACAATCTCTCTCTTAAAAAAAAAATAATGTTGCCAAGGCTCAGGATGGCCCTATGATCTAGTGATTAAGGTAGCCAGATCCCACACAGCCAATACAGTTCAAGTCATGGTTCCAGTCCTGGCCCCTGAGAAACACACCCATGTTGGCATGTCTGTGGATGCCCCAAATCCCAGCAGGATGGAGAAATGGAGAAAAAAAATTGTGGCATGACCACGCCCCATTGTGATGTGCTTTCTCCTCTGTCTCTGAAATGCACACCCCTTGTAGCAATTTATCAGGGATGATGACATTTAACTGAAGCCGAAGGGATGAATAGGACACAACTTATAAAGAGAAGAAGAAAAAATGTCTGGAATTAGGGAATAGTATAATTCATCTGAAAATAAGTATCCTGACCCACAGCTCTGGGGTCCCACTGGTGACTTTTTTAAATGACCACCCATGTTAATTTGACAGGAAGTTTCATTTATTTTTTTCCTCCATCCTCAATCTCAAACTTTCCTTAGACAGTCCATATTAACCAGCCAATCACTTAAAAAAAATAAGAAGGTCCAGAATGCACTGGTTGCAGCGTGCTCAATCTATTGCAATAGTGAACATGACCGCAATTCCAACTACAGAGATTGTTTTCTTTCATTCAATCCTAGTTTACTGTATTTTAAGTGTTGAGAGCAGAACCTCCATGTTTCCTGCATCTGAGTCCATGTGCTGGGCTAGTAGTGCCCCACCTGTGACCATGTAGACACCTGTACATGGAAGTGAACCACAGACTCTCCTTAAGATGAAAAAGTGCACACGCAGGGCACGCAGGGTTACCCACCATCTCATACTCCCCTGATCATTCCCCCAAGTCATTCAACCTTCCGTCTTTTGCAAAGAAAAGTAAGAAAAGAACTGAGATGTAAGGAGGGGGTAGATACAAAAATGAGAAGAAAGAAAAAGAGATTAGGGCAAGGAGGAGAAAAGAGAGGGAAGGATACACCATAGAAAATTGTACTGACCACAATGAGAGGGAAGAAATAACCAATAGAAGAGTTTTTCACCGTTCATTAGTCCCTCTTCCAAGTACATATTGTGCCCCAAATTCACAAATTGCTACTTTAGAATTGCCTATAGGGAGATCACTAGATGGCGTAATAGTTATGTAGCTGGACTCTTCAAGTCCTGGACCTGACAACTTAAAATTTATGTCGGATGTGTGTGCGTGCATGCCCAAGATCCAGAGAGGAGAATGGAGGAGAAGGGATTGTGGCATGGCCATACCCCCTCGGGGGGACAGTGATTTCTCACTTCCTGTCTCTCTATCTAGTAACTGCACACGCCCTATAGCAAAAATCTCTCTTAAAAAAAAAAAAAAAAAAAAGAATTGCCTATAGGAAAAAAGATTCTGTATATTCCAGCACAACTCAAAGACACTAAGCTCATAATCCAACTTAGTCTACGTATCGATGTGTATTAATTTTATTTTGCTTTTTTTAATAACACAAACTCCAAGACAATGCTCAGAAATGCATTGGAAGATTCCACCTCTCTAATGTGTCTTAGATACTGTCAGACACTCGATGGGGTTGACTTATTTGAACATCTGACTGTGAAACTCTAAAGAGTAATTGATAGAAACAATCCCACTTTGAGTTTACAGGAAACCTGACAGGCTCAAATCTCTTCCCTGGATTATAAATCCCAGTAGAGGACTCGAGTGTTTTCTTCATAAGGATCTGCTTTGCTGTAGTTCTTGCAGGAGGAAGGGGAGTGGAATGAACAGAGGATGGGTGAGTGAGAGGAGGAAAGAAAGTAGAGAGGGAGAGAAGGAGGGAGAAAGGAAAGTCTTTGACAGGAAGCTGCTGGTACACATTGGAGATAAGGATGATGTGTGGCTGGCTATGGTTTTGACATCAGTCAATAGATGAGCATTGGCCTGTTGGTGACAGCTGCTCTATTCACACTGCAACCCCCTCCCAATCCCACACAAGGCCCAGTGTTGTGTTCTGAACGGTGGTTCATTAACTGAGCACCCTCTAGGCAGGGTGCTCAATGTGACAGTGTTCCAATGCGGTCAAAGTTCACCCTCCAAAGGAAAGAAAACATTGATACCAGCCTCAAAAAACAGTTCCCCTGAATACACAAAAATAAATTCATACACACTCAAACAAAACACTCTCACTTCTCTGCCCCAATCTCCACCTTTCATTACTAAACCAGCACTGGGGAATCATAAGAGAGTATTCATCCCTTTGGGGAGACCAGCTCCATAGATCCCGGGGAGCTATACACCTGTCCACAGTGGTCTGTTCAATATAAACACTCTGCACATCTAGAATCCAAAGAAAGATGATTTGGAGCTAATTCTAAGTTCCAAGAAGTGCATATGGTAGTATCTCTGAAAACATTTTTTATTTTAAAAGAGGGTAGAAAATGAGCATCCCTTTGCATTTTTCTTCAAAACCTATTGAAGTTTTCCAATGTTAAAAGAATTGCTTTAGTGTTTTAGGTGCCTGTCTAGACACCTGTGTTGCTAATGATATTTCTGCTTATTCCCAATGACAGAGTTCTACATACCACATAAAGAAAAGTTTGTCTGTTGTGGTGTTCCATTTACTAACTCAGAAACCTGACATTTCTGGAGAATCAGTGACAAGTAATTTCACAATGATAAATTTTATAAGACAAATACACTGCTCTACAGAACCCAGAAGTAATTTAAAAGAAAGATAAGCAGTTCCAACACAAAATGTGTAAACAAATGTGGCAAGATAATTTATTGAGGTACTAATTTGTGATTTTTTTTACTACAGCAAAAATCTGGAGAGATGAAAGGTATTGTGCTTTTTCCAGTCATGAAAGTGAGATCTTCTGAGTCTGCATTTCTTTGTATCTATTATTAACACTATTTCATTTGAGAGCCTAAAATCAATGTTTCCAAGCAACCTTGAATGAAAGAGCTGCAGCTACAGAGACCGGAAGTACCACAGCCTGGATTAAGAGGTTCCCCAGGTGTCAAAAAGAATGAGGATCGAGTGATTCAAATGATTAGAGAGTCCCAAGAGGTATGGGAGGGTCATAGGATCTGGGAAACATAGCTTCATATGAACTACCTTTACCAAAAGTAACCAATGCTGCAATTTCACTTTCATACCTAAAGTTACCCTTGGTAATGAGAGCTCTAAACCTGCACTGTCCAGGTTTCACTTCCCAGCAATATATTCTGCTAAAAAACCTTGGAGCAAATTGTAAAGATGGACCAGAAGTTCTTTGTATCTCGTCCCATAAAGAGCTGGGAAGAGAGATGTTCTCCTATCCCTTGATCATATAACTTGCTTCGGCCCATAGGAAACCTAGAAAGTGCCCACTTAGGTGGGTTTGTGGTCTGTCCCTGGAATGCAGTCCCCAAGTGGCCTGGGAGGGCCGGCTAGAGGCAAACATAGCCTGGTTTTCCACATTATCAGAGCTAAACACCAGACACATGAGAAAGGCCACTGGAGACCAACAAGACCTCGGTGATCCATCCTACGGTAGTCTGAAAGTTCCTGTCCCCTCAAAATTTGTATCTTGAAACCTAATTCCTAATACCATAGTATTAAGAGGTGGGCCTTTAGGAGTTTATTAGACTGTAATGGTGGAGCCCTCATGAATAAAAGTTGAGCCCTTATTTAAATAAATAAATAAATAAATAAATAAATAAATAGTAAAGAGCTAGCTAGCACCTTTTATCATATGAGGATGCAGCAAAAAGTCACCAATTATGCAGAATAGGCCCTCACCAGGTATCAGATCTGCTGGAGGCTTATTCTTGGATTCTCAGCCTCCACAATTATGAGAAATAAATTTCTATTGTTTATAAGCCACACAGTTTATGAGATTTTTGTATAGCATCCTAAATGGACTAAGACAGAAATAAGGGCTGAGGAATGGGTGTGCTGCTGCAACAAATACCTAAAAACTGGAAGTGACTTTGGAACCAGGTGATGGGTGAACACTGGAAGACATTTTAAGTACATGCTAGAAAAAGCCTGCACTGCCATGAATATACTAAGGGGCAATTCTGGTGAGAGTTTACAAAATGAAGAGAGCTGGAGAGTAAGTCTCTATCTTCTTAGAGAATATCTAAAGGTCCAGAACAGAAATCTGGAAGAAATACGGACAGTAAAGGCCACTGTAATGAGGTCTCGTATGGAAACAAGGAACATTGTCTCAGAAACTAAAGGAGAGGCCATCCTTGCTATAAAGTGGCAAAGCACTTGGCTGAATTGAATATGTACCCTAGTGTTTTTTGGAAGGTGGAACTTGTGAACAATGAAAGTGGCTCTTTGGCTGAGAAAATATCTAAGCAAAGTGTTGAAGGAGTGGCATGGTTTCTCTTGCATGTTAATAGTAATATGGGAAAAGGGAAAAACAATGTAACGACTACAACTCTATAAATAAATTTGAAAACATGGGTGAAAGGATGCTCTCTTGAGAATATTGAAATTGTGAAAGTTGATACCATAATAGACAGAAATCTTGTCCTTACAAACCCATACCCTTAGAAGACTTCAAGTTTGTCAAGCATCCACTTCCTGGCAAAAAAGGACCAGTCCTGACATTTCTCAAGATGACATCTTTCAAACCTTGAAGTCTGAATTCCAATAGCATATATTCTTTATCAGAGAGCATATAATGCAGGAAAATTTGTAAATCTTTTTTTAAAAAGCAGGAATAATCCTCAAGCTCACTATGGAGTAAAAGGAAACAAAGTTATCCTCCCAACTGACGCCAAAACAAGAAAATGAAAAAAACAATTTATGCAAAACAGTAATTTCCCTTTTCTCTCCTTTTTTTTTTTTTTTTTTTTTTTGCTTTTACCATAGGGCATGTGTGCTAGTGGGAGAGAGAGACAGAAAGGAACAAAGAGAGGGGAAATGAGAAATCACTCACCCCAGGAGAAATGGCCATGCCCCAATTCCTTCTCTTCCATTCTCCCCTCTAGATTTGGAGCATGTATGCAAACATGCCCAATGTGATTTTAGAGTCACCAGGCCCAGGACTTGAACCATGGTTAACCAGGTGAGAGTCCATCACCTTAACTACTACGCCACATGCTCAAAACAGTCATTTTCAAGATACTAGACACTTAGGCAATGAAAGGCAGTGATCCCTGAGAGCTGGGAAATAAATGAAATGAGCTGTCATTGCCTGGTTTCCTGTGCTGAAAAAGTTTCTAGGCTCCAGTGCAGAGAGTGGTGAGCCAGGTGGAGCCTAACAGACTCCCTGAACTGAGGAGACAATGCTGAAAGCCCAGGAAGACCAAGTGGTTAGAGGAACAAGACCTGGAGGAGCATGGATAGAAACCAGTTTTCACATGTAAACATCCAATCATCCCAGTACCATGTCTTCTCTCAAATCACCTTTCCACTTTTGTTGCACACAACTAGCCACACATATGTGGATCTTCTGGACTTCCTGATATATTCCTTTGCTAGCTCTACCTTTACACTAATCTTTACTATTATTATTACTATATTGTACAATATAATAATTACTTATCAAAGTTACTCTGCCTGTGTTAGGTACCTTGCACATTTACAAGAATTTTAGAATCAAGTTGTCTATTTCTACAAATACTAATGCTTTGATTTGTTTGGAATTAGGTTAACTTATAGATTAATTTGAGAAGAACTAACATCTGAATAATAGTGAGTTTTTTTTGGGGGGAGCAGGATCTTTTTGTTTCCTTCTTTAAATTTATTTATTTACTTTTTATTTATTTAGTTTTTCACTGCACATCAATACAGTATATAAAATGAGATGTTCCAGCCAGTATATATTGTATATTGGCTCAATCAAGGATATTACCATACATGTTGTCATCAACAAATAATTTTCTATTTCTTGTTTCATATATACTTTGTTTTTTTCTCCCCCTTGATTCTCTACCTCTTACCTTCTGCCAGTACCGCCCCCCCCAACACACACTGTCTCTGGTATGTACAGTTGTTTTCCACGCCTTCTTTTTCACATTTTATTGATTCACTAAAGATCTTAAACACTTTCAATAGCAAGCACAGCTGATATATGCAAAGTTATGAAGGCATGCCTGACTTTAGGCATACAATATTGAGTTTTCTGATCCACAAACATTTATTTAGTTCTTCAGTTTTTCTCAATAACATGTTAAAGTTTTCAGTGTACAATCATTACATATCTTTTGTCAGATATTGCCTCAAGAATTTAAATTTTTCATGCTAATTTGTTGTATATTTCAATTTTGGATTGTTTATTCCTACTTTATAGAAATCCAACAATTTTGGGGGCCTAGCAGATGGCATAACGGTTATGTTGTTGGACTCCCAAGTAGCCAATCACAGTTCAAGTACCGTACCCGATGGCTTAAATTTACACTGGGTGTGTGTGCGTGTGTGCCCAAGGTCCTGAGAGGAAAATGGAGGAGAAGGGATTGCAGTGCAGCCATCCACCCTAAGAAGTGATTGCTTGCTTTCTGTTTCTCTGTCTCTCCAGCAAGTGTACGCACCCTATAGCAAAAATCTTTCTAAAAAAGAAAAAAAAAGAAATACAATAATTTTCATATGTTGATCTTGTACCTTGTCACTTTGCTAAACATACTTATTAGTTCTAGTAGCTTTTTTTGTAGAATTCATCATGTTTTCTGCATAAATACTTATGTGATCTGCAAATAAAACAGTTTTAAGTCTTCCTTTATAATCTGGATGCCTTTTTTTTCCTGCCTTATTGTACTGACTAGACCTCTAGTAAAATAGTCAAGAGAAATGATAAAAGTAAGCATTTGCTTTCTCCTAATCTTTTTTTTTTTTTTTTTTTTTTTTTTTTTTTTGAGAGAGAGAGAGAGATTTTTGTTATAGGGCACATGTGCTCGCTGGAGAGACAGACACACATGCGTGGCTTGAATTTTAAGCCACCGGCTCCGGAACTCAACCACGGTCTACTACAGGGAATCCAGCAAAATAACCATTATGCAATCTGCTGGTCCCTTCTATTGATCTTAAAAAGAAACATTGAGTCTTTCACCCTTAAGAATGTTAGCTACCTATTTTTCATAGTTGCCCTTTATCATGTTGAGGAAGTTCTTTTCTATTCTTAGTTTGTGGGAGTTTGTCAGGAAGAGGTATTGAATGGGTTTCATACTAAGAATTTTATTCACTCTTCTTACCTTGTCAACAGTCAGGCTGCCTCAAAACCTAGCAGAAGCTTCTGGCAAAACATGCAAGGCACTTAGTGGAAAGAATCAGTACCTGGTCCTCATTGTTTTGAATGATACCAGAGGAGAGTTCATCTGTGGAGCATTGTGCTAGGCTATCTGGGTTGGGATGGTTGAGAAAAGAGGATTCCGGTTGTGGGATGTGGCAAGGGCTGCTTTTGTTGTTATGTATAAGGACTAGAACACATGAACTTTAGAAAGTATCTGTTCCCTGGGCTCCTTGAGTCAGATATGGTTTCTTCAGGCTTCTTCTGGACTTATCAGGCCTGCCTCTGGCAAAATCTCACGATGCAATCTGGAACAGCTAAAGGAAGGGGGTAGGAGGAATGGGTTGGTAGGAAAAGCATCCTGTTTTTCTGGAGCAGGTCAAGTCTCCAACATGCCCACCCCAGCACAGCAGTTACAGATACTAGCCAAGATGCATTTCTAAGGAAGGACATTAAGGAGAAAAAGAGAGAGGCAAAGCATTTATGGGACAAAGAAATGGGTTATTATCTGTTGAGGATAACTTTGTAGTATTGTCAACTGGACTGGTGAGAAATGTAAACCTGCTGGAATATTCACTTTGCAAGCTAAATAACATGATTGAATGTATAAAAGAAATTGAAATAAAATTTTTAAAGATTTAAATTAGGAACCCAGAGATAGTGCTGCTGGTCTAGAATGGAGATTTGGAATCTATTTTGTTTTGTTGCATTCTTTTATTCTGGTAAAATACAAATAATGGAAACTTTTTAAATGCTTTATTGCACCTGCTATGTATTGAACACTGACCTAAGCAACTTGGTCAGTCGTCCTAGCTTACCCGTGAGACAGGTGGTAGCAGCAGCAGCGGCAGCAGCAGGAGGACAGTAATGAGTGTGACTATCACACTCTTTGTAATACTGGGAAGCTGGATCACAAAGGAGTTACCACTGACCCAAGGTGGCCAGTGGCAAACCGGAATCAAACCTAGGCAGTCTGATTCCAGAACCTGTGATCTTAACCACACTGCTACTCCGCCTCACCTTTACCTGCCTCGGAACCAAGGGGTGCCTGTTACAGAAAAGCAGACTGAACTCTGCATAAGAAAAAAGAGTTCTAGGAAGCCACTCTCTGCAAAATGAAAGTGGCTTCTATAAAGGTAGTGAGTTCCCTGACACACACACACAAAATGTTCAACAAATGTAGTATAAAAAGACTTTTTTTCTTTTTTGTAGAGAGAGATTTTTGCTATAGGGCATGTGCACTTGCTGGAGAGACAGAGAGAGAGAGAGAGACAGAAAGTGAGAAATCACCCCTCCAGGAGAAATGACCATGCTGCAATCCCTTTTCCTCCATTCTCCTCTCGGGATTTTGGGTATGCACACACACACACCCAACACGGATTCTAAGCTGCCAGGTCCAGGACTCAAACCGCAGTTAACTACGTGGGAGTCCAGTGATGTAACCATTATGCCACCTGCTGGTCCCATAAAGATATTTTTAAAGAATATTTTCAACATTGACTTTAGCTCCTGCTCCTCATTTGATTTTTGCATATCACATATCACTTTCTGCTATTACACAATTTAGTCGTGCACATGTTTGTTATCTCCCTCTAACAGAAAGTAAGCTCCATGAGAGCAGGGGGTTTTTGTTTGTTTGTTTCTGTCTTTTAAGTTTCATTTATTTCTTTCATGAAGAAGAGAGACAGCACCTCCAACAGGGCCTTCATGCCACGATCCACTCCCAGCTGCAGCCAGCCCCAGGTCACGGGGCACACTTACACCTGCTTATTCAGGGATGTCTTCGGACAAGAACCTGAAACCTTGCTATGTGGGTCAGTACCAAAGAGTGTCACATTTCACTGCTGGGTCACAGTTTGCCCCCCAATACCTGAATGTTTTTGTCAGATTTGTTCACTACTATACCCTGAGTACCTAACATACAATGGACAATAAATAGTAATTAAGTAAACGAATCAATTGAGTGAGGTTAAACTCTGTGACCTCTAAAGTCCCGGCCAGTGCTAAGACTGGTGAGCTCATACTGCCGACTTCCTTCTTCTCCCTCCTACTTCCTTTCTTCACCCCTGCCGGAGGAAACAACTTACCCAGTTTTCAGTACCCATCATTCTTAGAAGGGAAGGGGCATCCCTGACCACATGTGTAGGGGGTTAACGCCTCGTCAGGAATATTGTATGCAGTGCCACATGTGCAGCACTAGCCCTGGACTGCTCAGCAGCTACTGGCAAAGAGTTTTCTGGCCAAGATTGCTTCTTAAATATTGTGTGTTTTTGGTTTTGTTTTTGTTTTTGTTTTTTAAGACATGTTTGTGCTACAAGATGCTTGCACTCACTGGAGAGACAGAGAAACAGAAAGCAAGAAATCACACCCCAGGAAAGATGGCCACAATCCCTTCTCCTCCATTCTCCTCCTGGGATTTTGGGTACACATGAACATACAACTTGTGTGAGTTTCAAGCCACCGGGTCTGGGACTCAAATAGCGGTCAGTCATATGGGAGTCCAGAAAATAACCATTATACCATCTGCTAGTCTCCTGGTTATTAACCATAACCTTCTCCTAAAATTGAGAGCTTTGATTAACTCCATTCACAAATCCACAGTGTCAGAAATAAGGAGGTGGGAAGAGTAGGGAAATTAGAGGGTTACGGTCATTTAGAGCTTGACAATGTGTCCAAAGTGACTCTTTCTTGTTAGCCCCTGAGTGGCTGTACTCCAGTATTCTAACCTTCCCTCTTGGATGCTTTTGTACTGTGGGCCTCCTACCCATTCACTGTTCCTAGAGAAAAGCTGTTACCATGAAAGGACATGTCAAGGACCAACATATAGCCTGGTGTTTAAGGGAGCTGGATCCCACATGGCCCACTGCAATCTAAATACCAACCTCAGAGGCTTGAAAAACAAGACAGGTGGGTGTATGTTCATATCCCAAATACCAACAGAACAAGACAAATAAAGAAGGGATTACAGTGTAACCATGGCCCGGGGGGGGGGGGGGGGCGCTTTCTCTCTCTCCTCTCTCTCTCTTTTTATCTCTCTCAAGTGCATACACTCTGGCAATACAAAAAAAATTAAAAATAGGTCAAGTAAAGAGTGCCCTGGGCATTGCCTCTCTAAAATTGCTCACCAAGAGTACAGTATTCCTTGGGGATGGTCAGAGAGGAAATTCACAATTCTAGAGCCCACCGCCAATGCCCTGACAGTCCTTTCCCGAGGCACATATTCCTCTAAAAAGTCGACGCCTTGCCTTCAGCTTCCTTAGCAGGATCTCAGCTGAGCTTGAAAGCAGCTGTCTGCTCGCATCGTGAGGAGGCTGAGGCCAAAGCCCTCTGTTCCTTCCTTTGCCTGTTCTATGAGCACAACACTATCGAGGATGATGTTCTGTTCTTGAACTTCCCTAAGAACACTAAACTAGCCCTGTCTGAAGTCATTACACTGCAAATATTTGGTTGTCCTTTTAGAGCTGTCTAGGATATAACCAGTTCTCATCAAGCTCCTATCATCCACAAAGCACTCTGAAGATACTCTGCCTTGAAAGGAATAGGGAGGAGGACATAAAACCTAGTAATTATAACACAAGGCGAAGTAGTGACTTAAGTAAATGAGTCAAGGGACTTCGGAGTGGCTGAAATTCTATCTAATTCCCATTAGATAGAATTTCTAAAGGCAGAAAAGTCGCTTTGGAGATAAGTCTAAAAGGAGAAATATTTCAACAGGTGGAGATGGGGTGTGAATTTAAAATGTTCCTCTAAACCTCCCAAAACATTCACACCTTTAAATTTTCCAGTGAAATGTGTTGGGCTTGATTAATTCTATTTCAGCCCTTCATTTGCCTCTTTCTTCCTCCACTAAAGTTCCAGTGAGATATGAACAATGTGTTCCTGCCTCCACCCACTGGCTGGTAGAAGTGTAATGACTGTGAATGGAAGAGGCAATGCACAGAGGCTTAGTCATGGAGCCTATTCTTTTTTTTTTTTTTAATCGCATTATTTGGTATAATTGACAAGGAAAAAATATAGTCAGGCCAGCAGAAATACAGTTCTCTGCAAAGTTGGACCTAGGTGGGAAGGTCTTGGCCTCACAGTGTGGGATCTCTCTGTTCATGCTGGGCATACGCATGCACACCCCCATGATCCGAGCTGGCTGAGCTGAGAGCAGATCACAGCATTGGGGACCCCACTGGGGATGCTAGTCTCTCTGTCTCTCTGTCTCTCTCTCTCTTTCCATCACAGAAGAAATAAATACACTTTTTTAACTTGTATGTATCTAAGGTTTACCTTTTGATGTTTTTATACACATAGACATTGTGCAATGATCACCACTGCTCAAAGGCAGCCAAGCTTCAGTTATACAAACTCCATTCTCACTATCTGGCCCTGGTAGTGAAATGCTGGTCTTCAACCTCAGAAAATTGCTCTCCAATGGCATGATGCTTTTACACTGAAAACATGCTTAACCCAAAAACGTTTTGTGAGATTGTTCAGGCAGCACCCTCTTATATTTAGATTACTCTAAGAAGCATCATTTGTTAACTACAGCTCATGTGCCCAAAGCACAGGTCATACACATGTGGCTTTAGTCAAGTCTTACTTTGTATTCAATTTCCCAGCTGGACTGAGTCACCAGAAAGTCAATGCAAGTGCCCTGTAAAATACAACAGAGCCTGCAATTGAGCCTTCTAGATGTCCAGCCTTCTACCCTCGCTCCATCACTTTCTGCAGGGGATACCTTTAAAATGGGTGACATGAGGAAAGGCAGAAAGATTTCTGTGTTCTCTGTACATTCATTAATTAGCTCTTCAATTAAGACATTGTCAGTGACAATTGAACAAATGTTAATCTCCGTTCTTGTTTACTTTGAAATTAAGCTAACTCATTCAGACAACATTCAACAGCAGGTCTAGAACACTCTACCAAAACCAAAACCAGATGGTTTTAAGCAATGTCCCCTCTATTTGCAGCCTGAGGATGCCCTAGGATTTGTGAATTTATTTTTAGGGAGCTTCAAGTGCTCTGATTTTTTTTAAAGTATGTTTTTATTGCAATGCTTATATTAATATAAATACATCCTCTGGGTGATCACCTTATAATCAATTACCTCTACAGATTCCATTGCTCATGCTTTGCATTTATGTTCACAGTTATGTTGGGAAAAGGCAGAACTATCCAGCTAATAAGAAGTAAGGTTAATCCACACATGAACCATTATCTATAACTAAATGAGAACAAAATGATACTAAAACTACTCTCTGTAAAATGAAGGTTTGTAATGGTTTACATAGAATAAAATGGTGGGAAAAAAAATCAACCACACAGCTCCTGGAGACACAACAATCTTAGTACCAAATTTACGCAGTATGTGACAGTCTAAGTTTCAGCAAAATATCACTATTTTCCACATCCAATTTATGTTATCACTTAGTTTTAAATTTTTTATTTGTACTAACTTTGTGGATTTGATTTTCTTTTTAATTTTATTTATTATTATCACTATTATTAACTTGTTATAAGGCCCCTGTGCTCACCTGGGCAAGAGAGAGAGAAAAAGTAAGGAAGCAAGCCATCAGGTCCAGGACTTGAACTGCTGTTGACCATGTGGTAGTTCACCACCCTGACCACCATGCCACCTGCTGACTCCATGTGGATTTGATTTTAAATAATCATTTTATAAGAGCTGTAAACATAAAGATGTTATCTCTAGTTTTATGTGTGTATGTATATCGGTAAAATAATGTAAATGTATTTATTTAAGTAAAAAATAAAAATATTAAAAATTTTGTTATACTTTTGTTCAAATTTGAACAAAAATCCTTTCCATATGTTTAAAAAGTGTTGGGATAAATCAAAAGGCAAGACTGACTATTTCTCAAGCCAGTCTAACTAAAGAGCTTTAGTATAATGAAAGTAAATATGGCAAAAGGAGTCAGGAGTTAAACCTCAGCTCTGTCCCGTACAGGCTGGGAGGACTTGGATACGCCACTTTCACTTCTGTTTTATCATCTAAAAAAAAGAAGATCTTAGTAGATGACATTTTCTGGTTCCTTTCAAGTCTGAAATTTTGTGGTTTTATTTCTTCTTTATTCCAAAGTTCACTGGAAGCCTCTGGCTCATGGAAGCCTGCCCTCTGCTGACAGCTTCTTGAAGCAATCTCAAGGCCTACCAAATATGAAAGTGCTGCCACTGGGCTGCTAAGAATCAGTCTGGTAACCTGGCTTGCTTCTTTTTTTTCTATCCTCTTCGTCTTCTTTTATTCCTCCTCAGATTATTTTGTTGGAGTGAAGTGAATGCTGGAAGTATTCATGGTCAGTCTCATCCCTACCCTGTTCTTAGAAAACAGCCTTGTTTACATACCATCACCTACAATAGTTGGGTTTTTATCACCCTACCCCTTCTCCCCTCAAAGGCCATGGATCCTTAAACTATTCAGCAGGTTGACATGACATAGAAAGAAAAGAAGACCTAAATGGCATAGACTCTTGTCCTGTATCAGAATTGATCAAACCTTCAGCTAAAGAAGTGTGGTAGCTCACTCCAAGATGTCCCCAGGGATCCTCACTTCCTGACATTCATTTCCTTGCATCATCCCCTCCCACAGTGAATAGGACTGATCTGTGACATCAAAAGCATATTTCAGAAATGATTACATGTGACTTTCAAGGAGAGGTTATAAAAGAAAGCAGCTTTCTCCTTGCTTGCTCTTGGATCATTCCTTCTGGGGATAGGAAGTCAAATAGTATGTCATGAGGACACTTAGGCTCTGAGGCCTCTTGCCAATAGCCATATGAGTGAACCATGTTGGAAAAGAATCCACTGTCCCTGGTTAAACCTGAGGGTGACGACATCGCCAGTCAAAGTAAGGAGTACTCTCATGAAAGACAGAAGCACACAGCTAGCTGCTCTGAATTCCTGACCCCCAGAAACTGTGTAAGATGACTGTTTATTGCTTGACAACACTAAGTACTGGGTTAATTCATTACATGATATACATGTCCAATACAAGAGATGAAGTGCTAAAGACATCTTTGAAGGAAAACTTGGGCCCTTCAATAAGGTTATTATACTCCTTATGAGGTAAATCCCATTTGTATGCACTAAGAGAGTCTGCAAGTTCTCAGAGGTAGTTACATATAGCTATGTATGGAAGTGGATATGACTAGGAAGTATATTTTGGAAATACTTGGACCAATTGAGTAGCTACACATAATGTAGAATCATGACACAAGAAATTAGTCAAGGAATACACAACACTTAAACCCAAATAACTTGGAAAATATGGCCATGAGTCACACTAAGACAAAAGTAAAATAGCTAGAGTGAATGTGTCCGTGTTCATGGGTGCATTCAGGGAGGGGAGGTACATGTACTTTTGGAGATAAGGGAAAGATAAACACAGAAACAAAGACTAAGAAAAGTAGGGCTAAGGAAAGGTCCAAATTTAAGGCCTAGTCTCTGCACAGGCCAACCAAAAAGTCCAACACAGTGTACCCAAGATGGTAAATCCTGCTTGCTTAGGGCAGAGATCAATATCCAAGGAAATTCTAGCTGAATGATAAGACACCACAATACCCAGTCAGGTAGTAAGCACACTCTTGAGTGATCATTCCATCATCAGATCCTTCTGTTAGTGCTTGGAGCAACAGAGAGCAAAATACAACCTGGAGAAATGTTAAACTCCTTTCTCTAATAGAAATGGGCTTTAGATCAAAACTCCTGGTTCAGGAGAGAAATCAAGACATCACATGACTGGCTTTTAACAGGTCTAAAGTGAAGGCTGGAACTCAATAGACAGATGCACGCACAGGACTTAGCCAAACACATTGACTACCAAAACACATTTAAGTCCTTGTCCTTGGAAATTTGGATTTGTTTACTTTTTGTTTTATAACTGTGTGGGTGAAAAGGCAAGGACTGACAACTTGGATGTTGAAGACTATTGTTCCACCAGAATTGTTGTAAATAAATCAACCTACCCAATGTTTATGGACATTTATAAGTTGTAAAGAGGGGATTTCAGCTGAAGATGTCTGGAAAGATGTTCTTATAGAGACAAGATAGCCTCTCATTCAACATTTGGTTCAGATGTCAAGACTAAATAGGCCATTCACACACCAACAGAGTGCGAAAAGTTCATTGTTCGCATTTTGAGGTTTCCTGGGAAGAGCAGAGCATGCCTCCCCAGCAAGTTCAACAATGACCAAAGAGAGCAGAAAAAGGAACCAAGTTTTTACTGTAGTGAGGGGATGGGGCTAGGTTGAGGGGTAACCTTTGCTGGTTTGAGCCTCCTACCAGTGCCAAAGGAGGGAGCACAAACTTTTTTTTATATATACATTCAATCGCTATACATCACTACAGCTTGTAAAATTAATTTACCCAACGTGAATACACTTCACACCAGTCCAGTTGAAGATATCATACACGCTATCATCAACAGACAATCCTCCATTTCTGTGTCCTTGAAATGTCTTGGAGCACAGACTTTCTAATCAGCTTACCCAGCAGCAGGACACAAGAGGAAGAGAGAGAGAGGAAGCTTAAAAACTCAGCAGTGCAACACTGAACACTGAAATACTGAACACTGAAATTCACAGAGCAGCATTGAACACTGAAACATTGAACACTGAAACTCACAGTGCAACATTGAACACTGAAACTCACAGTGCAACACTGAAAAACAAAATCAGGCTCCTCACAACTCACAGTACTTTGAATTTACATATCACATTTTATACTTTGAAAGCATTTTCATGGGTTTTATTTTTTTGTAATAGGTTTGATTTAAATACTATCAACATAAATGACTAATCAGGGAGGTTCAATCAACTTTCCTATGAAATGCATTTTTATTTATCTCTTTCCACACATTTTTCAGAAACCCTGAAATGTTAATATGCCATAGAATTCACACTACATCATGAACCTGCTATTTTATGATCAATTTCCTAGTCATATCAGAAAACTAAATTACAGTAGGGCTATTTCTGCCATCATCAACTAAGCAAATACCAGTTTAGTCACAGTGTGAGGGGACATTGCTAGCCCAGGGGTGAATCAGGAAGTGGTGGGGTATAGTGTTTTTATTCTCTCCTAGGAAGCCAGTAGCCACCATCATATCCATATGCCATATATAAAATTAACATTCCAATAGTGCTTTGTGGGTTACAAACAGATTTATATCATGTTTCCTGTCTACCTCCCTGCATGAGAACGTAAGCTAGATGAGAACAGAGATTTCTCTTCAGCTCTGCTCGCTACTGTATCTTCAGGTATCTCTGGGCTGTAACAAAATACCACAGACTAGGTGGCTTGTGAACAAAAGAAATTTATTTCTCACTATTCCAGAGTCTGGGAAGTCTAAGATTAAGGCACCAGCAGAGGTGACATCTGTTAGGATCTTACCTTCTGGTGCATAAATGCAATCTTCTCGCTGTGTTGGCATATGGCAAAAGGGGTGAAGATCTCTGTGGCTTCTTCTAGAAAGACACTAATCCCAATTATGAGGTCTCTGCTCCCATGATCTACTCACTTCCCAAAGGCCCCCTCTCCTAATACTGTCACCCTGGAGGCAATGGTTTTAACGTACAAATTTTGGGAAGACCTGAACATTCTAACCACAGCATCAGGACAACAGTGTTTGGTACACAGCAGGAATTCATGACTGAATAAATGAGTGTACAAATCCACAGAATCCAGAGAGATTAAAAAGAACCAAGACTGGAACCAGCAGATGGCGGAATAGTTACATCACTGGACTCCCACATAGTCGACTGCGCTTTACATCCCAAACCTGGTGGCTTAAAACTCACGTCTGGTCCATGTGCGTGCATACCCAAAACCCCAAGAGGATGGAGAAGGGACAGCAGGTGGCCATCCCCCTGTCAGGGGCGAGGGGAGATTTTCCTGTCTTTCTGATGAGTGCATGTGCCCTATGGCAAAAATCTCAAAACAAAAACAAGACTTGAATCTAAATTATTTTTAGATATTGAAACTCAAGCTGTTGTGAGCATAGTGGTGCATGCCTATAATCCCAACTGCTAGAAAAGCTGAGAGGGGAGGACTGCAAGTTCAAAACTGGCCTGGGTAACATAACAAGACCCTCTCTTTGAAAAAAAAAAAAAAAAAGGGAGAGACAGAGAGAAAGAAAAACACAAGCTTTTAACCATTATACTCACTAAAGCAAGAGATGAATACTTGGCCTGCTCTATCTATTGCACATAAAACGATGCCTAGGGGGATGAGCAGACGGCATAATGATTACGTCACTGGACTCCCACATAGTCGGCCGTAGTTCAAGTCCCAGACCCAGCAACTTAAAACTCACACCAGGTGTGTGTGCATGCATGCCCAAGATCCCAAGAGAAGAATGGAGGAGAAGGGATTGTGGCATAGCCATCCCCTCGGGGCGGGGGGGAATGATTTCTCACTTATTTTCCTCTCTGTCTCTCCGGTGAATACATGTGCCCATAGCAAAAAATCTCTCTCTAAAAAAAAGATGCCATGAGGAATGATACCGTGAGGAGCATCCCACTTGGATGCTTCAGAACACCAAGGAAAAGCAGCCATGACTCATTACTGCTCACAGACAGCAGGGATTTCCAGTACCACCACATGAAGTCAAATATGAACATCAATAGTCACATCTTCAGTAACAATTTCTAGTTGGATATAACACAGATAACCACTTAGTATCAAAAATTCATTTCCATTGCATAAAATATTCATTCACATTTTAAAATGCTTCATGGAAAATATGTAGTGTAAAATCTAACTGGGAAAATAAAAAGGAATATAGGTAGACGTATGTGTGTAGAATGTATCTAAAAGAATAGAGCAAAGTTATTTTTATCCAATGCTAGAGTGTGGTGGTTCAGTGGTTGTACACCACTTCTTGGTGCTGAATCCATACGGAAGGTGAGGGTTTGAGTTCCAGACAGCCTGTACATGCCAGGTGCGCATGCCTGTGATCCTGGCTAGCTGGGAAGACTACTGGGAGCATCGCGGCGTGAGACTCTGTTAAGACTGCCTGTTGCTCTCTCTCTCTCTGTCTTTCTCTCTTTCTTTCAGATAAATAAATAAACTCAGAGAAAAAAGAAAGTGGAAATTTGAAAGAGTGGAAGGAGATAAGAGTAAATAGCTTACTGGAAACTTTTGCTTTTACTTAACATTATTATATATTTGTTTAATATTTTATATAAAATAGAATTATTTATCATTTAAAATATTTTTATCATTATGACATAATATGTTTCATCCTATAAATAGGAAGTACCTGCTAGATATTAGTTGATAACATGAAAAACACACTTACTATGACCTCTTTTGCAAGATTTGCCTTCAATACCATTCCTATTGTTTATCCACTGGAATGAAGTGTATATCATGCTGCGTAAAGTCTCTTCACAATCTAAATGATGCATAGCAATTTAATGTATGAATGATAATAAAAATATATAAATATAAAAAAATGTAGTGTATGTTGACATTTTCTATTGGTCATCAGAAAAGTCGTGACACATTTTTGAATAGAAAAATATGTCACGACTTTTCCAACAGCCCCATATATAAATAATTTACATAAATACTTACACTGATTGTAGACTCCCATATCTCGCAGTAACAACTCAGTATGATTTCTAAAATGGTCACAAACTTAGAAACTACTATCAGCAAACAAACAAACAATCCCAGCTGTGGTAGCACACAGGTGGCATCACAACTTAGGAAGCTGGAAGCCACATGGGAGGCATGGGTTCTGTTCTGGGCTAACTGGACATGCAGAGCACTTTGCAGCTAATTGTAATCTTAGCATATTGAGAGGCTGGGACAAGAGGAGGATGACAAAGGTGACCCCTCTGTCTCTCCCCCTTTTTTCTCTGCTTCCTCTCTCTCTCTCGTAAAAAGAGAAAAAAACAGAAATAATAAATGTTGGCAAGATGGAGAAATTAGAACACTTTTGCACTGTTGATAGCAAAATGGTGAAACTACTATGAAAAACAGTACAGCAATTCCTCAAATAATAATAAAACTTTCATATGACTCAGCAATTCCACTTCTGGGTATAGATGTAAAGGAAATTAAATCAGAATCTTGAAGAGATATTTGCACATCCATTTACATATTAGCATCATTCACAGTAGCAAAGAAGTGGGAGTAACCCAAATGTCCATTAATGAATGAATGGATAAGAAAATGTATTACATACATACAACAAAATATTATTCAGCCTTTAAAAAGGAGGAAATTCTATTACTACAAATGGGTAAACCTTGAGTACATTATGTTAAGTGAAGAAAGTCAATCACAAAAAGACAGATATATGATTCCACTTAGATGAGTTAATATGATCTACACAATTCTGGAATGAAGTAAAAATTAACGCCAGTCAACTCGCGTTTCAGTCATGTCTTAATTAACAAACAGTAAATGGTTGCACTTCCATCAAGTTAAACAGCATTCCAAATGAGAATTAAAACAAATGCTTCTCACTAAGACCAGCTTATCCTTGCTTTATATTTTTGGCATATGATGGAATCTTCAAATAGTTAAGGAAAAATACATATAATGAAAAAACAATGCATGGATTTTAAACCTTTTCACACCAAAATAAACTCGTACGTAACAGTTTTTCTAGAATCCATATACCAGAAAGGAAAGTTTGCTAATGTTTACATTTTAAGACATTTTCCCTATTTAGAAAGAGGGGGGTGTAGACAGTGGCACAGTGCAAAAGTGATGCTCATGAGGCCAATCCACGCAGGAAGGCTCCAGGCTTTCATCTGCAGACCACCCTGAGTATGCCAGGCGTGTGTGCCTGTAATCTGGTGCTAAGCAAAGCTGGGGTGAATCATACCACAAGACCCTCCTATTGGAGGTGCTGTCTTTCCCACTCTCTCATGAAAGAAGTAAAACTTGAAAAAAAATTATGAAATGCTGAGATTGAAGTAAGTAGGGCTGTGGCTTGCACAGTTCCAGGAGATATCATTCACATATTAATCCATGCAGAGCTATGCAACTGGGTGAATCCAGGAACAAAGAAAGACAGGCTGTGACCCTGTCCTCCAGCTGCTCTGGGTGTCGGCTGATAAGCTCAACTCTCCGAACGCTCTGGAGAATTGTTCTCAGCTGGAGGTGGAAAGAATTAAATCCCTGCACAGTCTTGGAGTAGATGCAAATTAGTATCCTATAATGGAAAACAGTATGGTGATTCCTCCGAAGATTAAAAATGGAATGACTAAGGGCCAGCAGGTAGAGTGGTGGTTAAGGCGCTGGACACTCCCACATGGTTGCCCATGGTTTGAGTCCTGGACCCAGTGGCTTGCTTTCTCACTTTCCCTCTCTCTGTCTCTCTCTCTGTGTCTCTCTAGTCAAATTTAAAAAATGAATCAATGAATAAAATTAAATAAATAAATATTTTTTTAAAAAAATGGAATTACAGTCCAAATCAGCAATTCCTCTCTAGATATTTACCCAGATCAAATGAAATCAGTACAATGTGGTGGTTTCATTACAGTTCTACTCACCATAGTCAAGACCTACAATCAATCTGCACACTGATCAACGAATGGGTGGATAAAATACAGTAGACATGCATAGTAGAATGCTACCCAGACTCTAAAAACAAGGAAATCCTGTCATTTCTGACAATATGAATGAACTGGGAGGACAGTATATTGAGTGAAGTAAGCCAAAGCACAGAAAGACAAATACCATGTGACCTTACTTCCATGTGAACGCATAAGAGGAGAGAGCTAGAGTGGCAGTTCTCAGGGGCCGGCAGTGGGGGAGATGGGAACACGTTGGTCCAAGGACATAAATCTCAGACCAGAGGAATACGTTCAAGGATCTACTGCACAGCATGGTGATTCAAGTCAACAACAATGTGTTCTCGAAGAGTGCCACAAGAGTAGATTTTAAATGTTCTTTTCACCAAAAAAAAGGTGTATAAGATAACATGTGTTTTAATTAGCCTAATTTAGCCATTTCACAATGCATACATATTTCAAAACATCATGTTGTATGCAATAAAGACATAATTTTTTAATTTAAAAATTAATTTATTTCTTAAAAAAAAAAAAACTTTTCCCAGCCACAGGAAGCCTCAGCCAGATCCAGAGGCTAGTGAGAAGACAAAATGAGTTAAGGTATGCAAACAGTCAGTGAAAAGTAGCAGTTCTCTTCGTGTCTGGTTGTGGTGTTTTAGGGTTGGCCCGGGACACCAAACCACAGCTGCAAATCCTGACAGAGCACTCTTCCACTGGATGGTATCATCTATCTAATCCAGTTCTATCTTGAGTCTGTGATTTAGATCCACCTACCCTCTAAATCAAATTCTGTATCTATCTTTCCAAATGAGCATTCTTTCCCAGTGGAAGTGGGATACGAGTCATGAAGAAAGGAGTCCAAGAAGAAGAGGCGTAGGCTTCCAAATCTCAATCTCAGGAAAACAGAAGCAAAATGCATTCCTTAGAGAACCTACATCCCAGTCCCCTCCCCCAAAAAACTTAATTTTACAATGTTTGATGCATAACCTATCAACACAATGAGATTGTACTGAGAATTTTCTGTTGTGATAAATTTCACAATACTTTAATATAATTTTTAAATGGTTCACTTTTATGCTATGTCAGTAAATTTAAAGACAGGCCAGTATGGTAGAAATAAGGCATTTATTTGTGTATAAATATGTCTTCATTTTCTTAAAAGGAGGCTAACAAAAGGATTTAAATCTGAACTAGTTGAACTCATTTTATTCAACTATTTGGACGCCTCAGTTTTCAGCCAGTTGGCCCCTTTCTACATAAATCATCTCATGGCATTAAAAGATATTAAATAATTATAATACTTTATTACAGGCATAATCCTATCTCAGGCAAATTCTCTTAGAGGCTGATATGGGAGATATATTTTCCTTCTCTGAAGATAACTGTAAATGCTTGGATTTTTCAGTTGCTGAACCAAAAGAATATTAGAGCCCCATCTGGTGGACTTGATGCTTATTCAGTAGACAGGATGAAGTTTTTCACCAAGCCGCCACGAGCACTGTGCTATTACTGCTTTCAGAATGTGGCAGTAAATCTCTGTCTGTTCGTTTTACATTTGGAGTCTATTTCCTCTTGCCTGAATGGCTGGGCATTCTCCTGCCAGAGTCTCACTCCTCCCTGTTCTTACCCTAGAAAACAGCCTTCATCTACAAAATGATTAACAAGTTATGTTTAATATACAGAAAGTAACATTTCAAAAGTACTATTTTAACAAAGGAGTCAGAGTAGACAACACAATTACATTGTTATATCACAACATAAATTACGTGGTATAGTATACGTGATGTGTATATTGTAAATTATTAACTTTTGTAATATAAATATATATATGAATCTTTTATATACCTTATAAGTATTTATGAAATATATTGTCAAACATAGACACATTTCAGGAAGAATACTAACAGCCTTCATTTTCTCAACAAAAAGATGAGTCTGACTACTAAGACACAGGATAGTGGGTGTGGGTCAAGGGACTGGAATGGTTGCTGAGAATGAGAGAGAGAAATAGCTACTCTGGGAAAAGTAAAAGCAAGTCTCAAAGAAGATATGCTCCTGATAATCTGGGTGCAGGGTCAGAAAAATTAATTTCAGAATTTGAAATGTGTAATAATCAGCCCCGATGAGCTGAGTCATGCATGGATATCTTCTCTGAAAGTAGCTTATTTCAGATATCCACTCAAAATGTGTTTCAAATGAGGCCAGGACACATTCTAAATTTTTTTTTTTTTGAGAGGTTTTTGCTATAGGGCGCGTGCGCTCACCAGAAAGAAAGAGAGAGACAGAGAGACAGAAAGCGAGAACTCACTCCCCCAGAGGGGATGGCCACACCACAATCCGTTCTCCT
The DNA here is from genome assembly GCA_026018925.1 of Tupaia tana. NCBI lineage: Eukaryota > Metazoa > Chordata > Mammalia > Scandentia > Tupaiidae > Tupaia > Tupaia tana. Next base: position 96,610,147 of record JAKSZU010000005.1, read on the forward strand.
CCATTCTCCTCTCAGGACCTTGGGCACACACGCACACACGCCTGGCGCACATTCTGAAATCTAATCAGTGAAAAACAAATAAAATTAGGACCAGTAGATGACGGAATGGTTATGTTGCTGGACTCCCACCATCAATCATGGTTCAAGTCCTAGACCCAGCAGCTTGAAACTCACATCTGTTACGTGTGCGTGCATGCCCAAGGCACCAAGAGGACAATGGAGGAGAAAGGACAATTTCATGGCCCTCCCCCCAGGGAGTGATGTTCTTTTTATTTTTTTTAATTTTTCCCCAGGGAGTGATTTTCACTTTCTGTCTCTCTGGCTCTTTGGTGAGTGCACTAGCCCTATAGCAAAAATCTCTCTCTTAAAAAAAAAAAAAAGTGTATATATATATATATATATATATATATATATATATATAAAATTCCTCACAATCTAATGAAAAAGTCCCATATAGAGATCATTTTATTTATTATTTTTATAATTATATTTAGTCATTGTATGTTTTCACAGAATGTGATATGGGTTCTCAAAGCATAAATGCACTGCACATCTAGCAAGTCAAAGATATTACCATACATAATAACTTTCCACTCTTGTGTTTGTTAAATGTCCTTTTTGTTTTTCCTAGTTCTTCCCTCCCACCTGCATCTAACAGCCCTTGCTTTACAGTCTCTGGCACCTCCACTTGCTGTTTGTCCCTGCTGTTACGTCTTCCAGTCTTTCCATTTTTGCCATGAAGTGCAGACATTTGGTATGTATTGAGTGAGGACATACAAAGTCTGTCTTTCATATTCTGGCTTGCTTCAGGAGTTAATTTTAATATATATTTTTAAATACTATGAAGAAGGAAGTGAATTCCATGAAGAACAACAAAAAAATAAGGATATTGAAGAACAAAGACAATATTATATCCAAAGCCAAGTGTATGCATAATTTATGAATTATAGGGTCAAAAGAACCCAGTGAGAGGGAGAAATCTGACCAAAAAAAAAAAAAAAAAAAAAATATATATATATATATATATATATATATATGTCCACTTGATTGGGCAGCCAAATTGCTATTTGGCAGTGGTGATGAACATAACTTCACAGGTAATGTGGAAAGCAGAAGCCAAATTGCAATAAATTTGGGAGTAGACAGGAAGTACTATCTTAATAAGCTAGCTAGACAGCTAGGGTAGGGGCTTGGAATTTCTTACCAATATGTTACCAGGTTAAGGAGAAAGGTTTGGTAAAGACTGCAAAGCTCAACTTAGAATAAAGGCAGAGATACTCAGTGCAAGACACAAAAGCAGAAGACCAGACGGGCGTGGCCTTCAACAGAAAGAGGCAAAGCATCTCAGAGGCCAAAGCTAGCAGAGAAAGATAGTTAGAGCCAGGACACAGCAAAAAAGAGGAAGCTGTCTGCTGAGATGGAAGGGGTGGCATCTGGTCCAGGCACTGGAATAGTTACTGGGAATAGGAAAATAAAAATAATAGTAATAACAAGACCAGCAGGTGGTGGGGTGGTTAAGGCACTGGCCGATCACGGTTTGAGCCCTGGACCTGGCAGCTTGCTTTCTTACTTTCCCCCCTCCCCCCTCACTCTCTCTGTCTATCTCTCTCTGATGAGCACACGTGTCCTGAAGTCAATTAAAAAACAGTAATAATTATATATTAAATTAAATAATACTTTAAAAATAGTAATAATGATGAATTTTAAAAGTCAGGAGGTAGTAATTATCTAGCTATGATTGAAGGGAGAGAGAGAGTGAAGAGAAAATACTCACTGTTTTCCTTCTATACTCAAAACACTTCTGACACTAAATGGGTAGAATTTCTTTCCCACTAAGCCAGTTCTCCAGGTTTCCAGAAAACCACATGGGTATCCTCCAATTAATTTATGGCACTGACTACCTGGAGTTAGCACAGACTTCACAGAGTAAGGACTCAGTCCTACAAAACTGCCCCACCCCAGACTCCCATCTCAAGTAACAGGTCCCAAGTGACCCATACTTCTAATTTAGCTAAAAATCAGGGATTTCTATGAACCCTCCTCAGGTTCAGTCATTTAATGGGATATCTCACAAAACTCAGGGAAACAACGGCCTATGATTAGCAGTTTACTATAAAGGAGATGATGAAGGATACAGATTGAAAAGCCAGATGAAGAGGTCCACAAGACAAGGTCCAGAGAGTCCAAATATAGTACCTTTTATCACTGCAGAGTTAGGATGTGCTACCCTGCTGGCAGGGTGCTCACCATGCTGGAAGTTCGTGGATTTTGATGATGGCTTCATCACGCACGTATGATTGATTATTGTCTCAATCTCCAGTCCATCTTCCTCCCCAGAGGATGAAGAGGGGACTGAGGATTCCAAGCTCCAAATTATGGCTTGAGGTTTCTGGTAACTACCCTCCATCCTGAGACTACCCAGGAGGCCACCAAAAGTCACTTCATTAAAACAAAAGGTGCTCCCATCACCCAGGAAATTCCAAAGCATTGGGAGCCCTATGTAAGGCACTCCTATAATCCCCATCACTCAGAAAATTACAAGGGTTTTAGGGGTTCTGGGTTAGGAATAAGAGGCAGATACCAGCTATATGCTTTTTATTATTTCACAGGGAGAAAAATAGTGAACCAAGTTTATCTGGTTACCAAAAGTATCGACAATTTACAATAATTTGACACTGGAATTCTGCCAGGTGCATGTTATTATAGTATTTATCTCAGCGTGCAACCGTAGCAGGCAATCTCATCACTGGAGTGTTCTGAATCTTAGAACTCTGCTTGGTATTGAACAGCTCTCTACATTTCTCCTTCCTTTCCTTCTGGCCACTGGCTAGTTCTTTCTGTTTGTTCTGTGCAGTATTTCCTTCCCCACTCACCTTCAGATGACAACTGTTTCTGCTAATCTCTCAACTTCAGGTGAAGCATGCCCATTAGAAGTTTCTCCATCTCTCTGTTCATAGTAACCCTGAAGTTTCAGCAAGTCTTCTCCATGTTATAAATCCAAGTATTCAAAAGAGAGAAACTGATTAGCCAGCTGGGATGTGAAGGAGTTTTGGTCAGGTGAGCCTAGAGAATGGCAGTCCTGGGGCCAGCAAGTGGTACAGTGGTTAACGTGCTGGACCCTCACATGGTCAATTGCAGTTTGAATCCTGGACTTGGTGACCTGAAAATCACACTGGGTGCATGTGCAGGCATGCCAAAAATCCCAGGAGGAAAATGGAGGCGGAGGGACTGGGTATGGCATTCCCCTCCACCACGGGGGTGTGATTTCTCATTCTCTCTCTTACTGTCTCTCTCTGATAAACACCTGTGCCCTATGGCAAAAAAAAAAAAAAAAAAAAAAAAAAAAAAAAAAAAAAAAAAAAAGAAGAAAGAAAAAAGAATGGTATTCTTAGGTAAAATGTTTTCAGCCATTAACAGAAAGCAAGGTGGGAAGTAGAGATCAGATCATGTTATGGTCTTGGTCTCCCCTTTCGTCAAGTGATGAGAACAGAACTATTTCCTCCAAAAAGGTTTGTTCATGCAGTAGACATCCTGAACATGGCTGTCCAGCAATACTTTCCCATTTACAAATTCATAGATTGGGACTGGTTTAGCAGGAGTGATCAGATGGGGCTAGAAGCTGCTCCCTGGATCAGTCCTGCCTCTCTCCTATCCCACAGGTGGGCACAGGAAGGCCCCACCCTGAATTCTTCACACAGTTCCTTTGTCTCCAGCATCCCACCAGTTTGGCAGGAGTAATGAGAAAGGGCTAGAGGTTGCTACCTAGATCAGTCTCCACCTCTCTTTTGTCCCATAGGTGGGCACAAAGAAAGCCCACTTATGAGCCCACACATGCACAACTTTTTCTTACTCTTTGCATTAAGCCTATACTGCTCAGTCCTACTGCTTCAGGAACAGAGAGATCAAGAGATGATACACCCACCTTAAGATAATGAGACTCTGGAGAAACTATTTCTCATCCTCTCACACTAGAGAAGTTAAGGAGAGAATCTCTCCACTTTAAAGCTAGACCCCCAAACTCATAAGGAGGATCCTAGCACTCCATACCACAGAAGAATCGATAAACTTGCAAGGAGCCAACACACACTATGAGGAACAGCTACAGAAACCTACTTAAATAAAAAGAAAGAAAAAACAAAAAAAAGAGGAAGAAGTACGTATCTCATCAGATGCCTAAAAATGAAAGCACAATCACAAGAAATAGTAGAAAACTTGGAAATTTCTTTCCCTCAATGGAACAAAGTAATTCATCATCAGTAATGGATAAAACACAAGAAATCACAGAAGTGTTAGAAATAGAATTCCTAACACTCATCATAATTAAACTTGATGAGATGAAAGAGAAAACAGAAAACCAATTCCAGATGATAAGGAAATTATTGCATGACTTGAAGGAAGAATTCCATAAAGAAATCCATATAATAAGTATTCCAGAAAATGAATAATCTGATAAAGGCATATAAAAATCTATTCCATGAAATATTTGCTTAAAACTTTCCAAATCTAGAGAAACATTCAGATATCCAGATTCAGGAAATACAAAGAACACCCTAAAAAAGAGTCAAACAGAACTTCAGGAGATAAAGACCACAATACAGGAAATCGAAACCTCCCTCAAAAGTATTAACAGTAGATTAGACCATGCAGAAGGTAGAATCTCTGACCTGGAAGACGGAGCCTTTGAGATAGTAAAAAACACCAAAAAGAATTTAAAAAAAAAAAAAAAAAAAAAAAAAAAGAGGACAACATAATGTAAATACTAGACACCATTAAACTTCCAGTCTTCCAAATAAAAGACATTCCAGAAGGTGAAGAATCTGATAAAGGCATAGAAAATCTATTTTATGAAATTTTGGGTCACCAGGAAAGTCATGACATTTTTGCATAGAAAAACTTAGAAAAAATATGTCATGATTTCTTGATGACCTAAAACTTTCAAAACCTGGAGAAACATTCCAACATCTAGATTCAGCAAATAAAAAATAAAAAGATGCCAAATAGAATCAACATAAGAAGATCCTCCCTGTGTCACATCATAGCTAGATTCATAAAAATCAAAGACACTATTCTAAAAATGGCAAGAGAGAAACGTCAAATTACTTACAAAGATTATCCTATTAAGTTAACATCTGCCCCCTCAACTGAAACAATACAAGCAAGGAAAGAATGAGAAGACATATTCAAAATGCAGAAAGAAAAACAATTTCAACCAAGAATACTATACTCAGCCAAAATATCCTTCAAATAGGAAGAAGAAAATAAAATAATTCTCAGACAAACAAAAACTGAAAGAACTTATGAACAATAGACCCACCCTTCAAGAAGTACTAAAGGGAGTACTATATCAGGAAAATTAAAGAGAGACAAATAGAAATAAGAGAACACAAAATTAACCAAGAAAATGGCTAACAAAATGACGATGCTGAATGTTCATGGATTAAATTCTCCAATTAAAAGACACATACTGGCTGAATGAATAAAAAAAATTTCAGTTTAGTATTTTGCATAATCAATACATTTCTTGTGATATTTATTTGTGAGAATTAAATTCTACTCCCTTTGATATGTATAAAGTAAAATAAAAGTTTCAAACCTGGAAATTAATATATTAATCTCACATCTAAAGGTGTTTGTACCCTTTTTATGATTTGTGTCGTTCTCAGTATAACCGACACACAATTATAAAAGTCATCCCTCATATCTGCAGAGCCAGTAGCCTGTCACTCACCTTTCAAATATAGTTCTCATTTTTCAATGTTGTGCTATTGCTAGTTTAGCCTGCCTACTAACCCAACAATGTAAACAATATTCTACAAGTTTCTCAAATTCTAGGACCATCCCTCAACCTATTTTTCAAAGTCAAATCAAAATCTTATTATCCAAAAGGCCAAATCAAAACATACCAATTAAGGGACCAGCAGTTAGCATAATGGGTATGTAGCTGAACTCCCATGTAGCCGAACACGGTTCGAGTCCTGGATCCAGTGGTTTAAACTCATGCTGGGCACATGTACATGTGTGCCCAAGATCCTGAGGGGAGAATGGAGGAGAAAGAATTGCGGCGTGGCCATCCCCCTGGGGAGTGATTTCTCACTTTCTATCCCTCTGTCTTTCTGGCGAGGGCACGTGCCATATAGCAAAAACCTCTCAAAAAAAAAAAAAAAAAAAAAAAAAAAACAGTTAACAGGAATTTTTGTTTTGACTTTATAGTACTTATTAGTACTTTGAAAAGCAATAATTGCCTAATGACATCTTTGCTATTATTGTTTTGATTTGTTATTTAACTCATACGTTCTTTATTTTTCTAGTAATATATCTTTTTTACTCAAGAGTCTGAAGTATACTAGGATTCATATTTTATGATAAACTGCATTATATTCCCAGCACCTGGCAAAATAAGTCATACATAACGTATACATATATGACTAGAGTGAATGTCAAGGAGTTAAATGCCCTGAGATAGTAATTATGTACAAAATACCCCTACACTTGAAGAAAAATAATGAGGGCTTGTTTTTCTTAGAAACTATGGAAACATAGTAATTAAAGCAGGAAGGTATTGGTTTAATTGCATTCAGTTAACCAAACATTATTTAAGAGCTCAGAAACCACCAAATTGTAGTAGGGATTTTGTTATGAAAAAAAAATGGCATATTGAATAGATGGGAAAAGTATGTATTCTTCAAAATACGAAGATGAGAAAATGGACCATTTAGATCAGAGTTACAGTCTATCTATCTATCTATCTATCTACCTATCTATCTATCTATCTATCTATCTATTTATGGAGAGGTTTTTGCTATAAGGCGCATGCACTTGCCAGAAAGACAAAGAGAGACAGAGAGACAGAAAGCAAGAAATCATCCCTCAAGGGGGGGATGGCCACCCTGCAATACCTTTTCCTCCATTCTCCTCTTGGGGTCTTGGGCACACACACACATGAGCCTGGCATGAGTTTAAGGCACCAGGTCTAGGACTCGAACCACAGTAGACTACATGGGAGTCCAGCGACATAGCCATTATACTAACTGCTGATCCCAATAGTCTTACTTCTTTATTTTTGCCCCCAAATTATTTGCTGATGGAGTAAGATGTAATTTTTTTTATTTTATTTTCTGGTAATGCTGACTTAGATGATTCAAATTCTCCTACAGAAAAGAACCAAAAATGCCGGGTAAAGTAAATTAAAATATATTCCTAACTTCATTAAAGAGCAACAGAGAGAAAGGAATTACTGAGCTAAAAGCCAATAAAAATTGTTAGCCCAGAGAGTTAAACTAACATGGAAACCACTTTTTCTCTGAAAGTATTTGCCAATCCAAGAAAGCACGTACTTTTGTTTGGGTGGCTTCATAGAGAGGGTGGGACAGAGAAAATGCTCGGAGATAAAGGTTGAGAAATTTTAATAACTGACTAAAGACAAGAAATCACAGATGATGATGATGAAGTGGTTGCGTCGCCGGGCTCCCACATGGCTAGCCTCAGTTTGAGTCCTGGACCTGGTGCCTTTAAACTCACTCTGGGTGTGTCTGCATGCATGCCCAAGATCCTAGGAGTAGAGTGGAGGAAGAGAGATTGCAGTATGGTCATCCTCACTGAGGGGTGATTTCTCACTTTCTCTCTCACTGTTCCCGTCTATCTCTATCCAAGGAGCGCACACGTCCTAAGGCAAAAACGTCTAAAAAAACAAAAACAAAAAAAGAAATAGGGGACCAGCACTTAGCATAATGGCTATGTCGCTGGACTCCCACGTAGTCGACCGCGGTTCGAGTCCCGGACCTGGTGGCTTAAACTCACGCTGGGTGCGTGTGCATGCGTGCCCAAGATCCCAAGAGGAGAATGGAGGATAAGGGATTGCGGCGTGGCCATTCCCCCTGGGGGGTGATTTCTCGCTTTCTGTCTCTGTCTCTGTCTGTCTGTCTGGCGAGCGCATGCACCCTATAGCAAAAAAAAAAACAAACAAACAAACAAAAAAAAAAGAAAAAAAAAAAACCTCTCCAAAAAATAAAATAAAACAAAAAAAGAAAGAAACCACAGATTTCAGAAGTCTAAGTAATCTCAAATTAAATAAGTAAAAGACAACCAGATCTGAATAAACTGTTGTGAAACTGCAGAAAATTAATCATATAAAAAAACCTTGAAAATATCTGGAGGAAAACAAAAATTCCTGTATAGTAAATACTGTGAGACTGACAGCTTACTTCTCTCAAATAAAAATAGAAGTGACTTTTTGTTTCAAATTAGTTGATAGATTTCTGCCTTCAGCTTGTATTTTCTGTTCTAGGTTAAACGAAATACGAAAGATTAAGCTCTTCTGTGTTTTCAGTACACTTTCCATAAACATATCCTGGTGCATTCATTCCTTAGAGTTTAAATAACTCAGGACAAAGCCCTTTGGACAAGAGTAATGTTACAAACACACTGCCCGGATTTAAAGAACTTACTTCATTGCAAAGTGTATTTACCATTTTCCCTCAGGAATGTAAATCTCATTTATGAAAATAGTAATTATTTTGCTGCCGTTAAGTGTTAGGCGTTGTACTGGGTTTGTGGGTTTTGTTTGAATGTTTGCTTATTTTTCCCAAGGCACATGTGCACTTGCCAGAGAGAGAGAAATAGAAGGGACACACATCAATGGGGCATGGTCATGCAGCAATCCTTTTTCTCCATTTTTTTCATTTTGTCAGAATTTGGGGCATGCATACACATGTGCCCAGGTGTTTTTCAAGTCACTAGAACAGGGACTTGAACCACAGTTGACCATGTGGGTTCTGACTTCCAGAGCACAGTAGTTATCTACTGCACTACAGGGCTGGCCCTGTTTTAGGTTCTTGATAGAGACACTATTTCATTTAATATTTATAAGAACTCTATAAAGAAAGTGTTTTGGAGACTAGCAGATCGCGTAATGGCTATGTTGCTGGACTCCCATGTAGATAACCACAGTTCAAGTCCTGGACTAGGCAAATTAAAATTTATACATGCCCAAGATCCTGAGAAGAAAATGGAGGAGAAGGGATTGTGGTGTGGCCAAGCCCCCTGGGGGGTGATTTTTCGCTGTTTCTCTGTCTTTCTGGCGAGCGCACACATCCTATTAAAAAAAAAAAAAAAAAAAAAAAAAAACAAAAAAAAAACACCTTCTATTAAAAAGAGAAAAAAAAAGTGTTTTGCTTTTGATACTGTTTTTTGTTTTTGTTTTGCTAGGGAGCACATGCATTCTCCAGAGAGAGACAGAAACACAGAGAGAGGAAGAAAAGAAAGTACCCCACATGGAGAATAGATTCTGAGCACACAAGCAAACACACCTAGTATATTTCTAAAACTGCTGGGGCAAGGACTCAAACCACATGGCCAGTCATGTGAGATCCAGCTGCCTTATCCACCAGACCACAAAGCCAGCACAAGAAAGTATTTTTATCTCCATCTGACAGACAAAAGAAAACCAAGAATGAGACTTACCACATTTTATATGGTTTCACAGCAAATGAGGGTAGAGCCAGAAATCTAACTGGCCCCCGCCCTCAAATCCTGTATATTTTCTACTCCACATGCTAGCTCCCAGAAAGCCCACAATTCAAAGATATAATGGCATGTATTCCATGTTACTACCAAATGCTGGTCTGTTTCTGTCTTTACATTCTAACGGTTCTGCATACTGTATGAAAAATACACACACACACACATAAGCATCATTATATGCTTTTCCTTAATTAGAATAAATTCTCAAATATCAAATGTTTGTAGCTAGAGAATGATAAACATTCCCCTATTCAAATGTCAAGTTGAAAAAGGATAGAACATTTAGTAATTGCATATTACTTGCTGACGATTATTTCTGGGTGCAGTTTTTCCTGATGAAAAAAGATATATCTGGATTAGGACCACCGAAGACCACCCAGACTTCACCCTCCTGCCCCCTGATCTAGACAAGATCCAGGACAAGCCAATCGGCAGCCATCTATATCTGAGTTCTGAGCAGCCCCATTCAGGGATTAGGACCACCGAAGACCTTCTGCCCAGACATCACCCTCCTGCCTGCCTGATCTAGCCAGGAGCCAGGTTAGGACACCCCATTTATTCTCTGTCTCTCTATATATGCTTTTAATTATTTTTTAAATTTTTATAATTCTTAGCTCTCTGCCACTCTTTTGTCTTGCTAATTCTTACCTTTCCCCCTACCTCCATAGAACAAGTCACACAGTTTTCATTTTTTGCTCAAAATTTTTTTCTTTTTTTTTCTGTCTTGTTTTATCTCTTTTTAGTTTTTCTTTTTCTATTTCTTTTCTTTTTGCCTTTTTCACTTTTGTGCTCAGCCCCCACACACTAATTTTCCAAACAGGTCTAGGTGCTCAGTAGCCAAAAATCTGAATACTTTTAGGGTCAAATTAATCCTCAATTTCCACTGAATCAGCTGCACAAAGGGAGAAAAACAGTACTTCAGGTCCCTCCTCCTGTATTCCTCTGAATGCTCAGATTTAACTCCAAAAGCTATGGAAAAATGTATAATCCATCGGATGGCCAAAAATGTATAATCCATTGGATGGCCAGAATCCACTGCAGAGGCATAAGGAATATGAGAAGCCAATAAAAATATATCTCCCTCAAGGGAAAAGAATAGCTCCTCACCATTCAGAGACAATACAAAATAACTTGTAGAAATGTCAGATAAAGAATTTAGAATATCTATAATGACAATGCTAACAGAGATGCAAGAAAAGAGAGACAACGAACTCCAGAAAATGCAGGAGAAAAGAGACAATGAGTTCTAGGAGGTAAGAAAGTTCTTGCACGATATGAAAGAGGAGATACACATCATAAAAAAGAATCAGATGGAATTATTAGAGATGAAGACTATAATACAGGAAATCAAAACCTTCCTTGAAAATATCAAAAGCAGGTTCTATTATGCAGAAGATTACACCTCAGATGTAGAAGATAGAACCTCTGACCTAGAAAAATTCATCAAAAAAACTGAGAAAATAACACAAAAAATGAGAATAACATACAAGTAATACTAGATACCATTAAACACCCAAACATCTGGATCATCAGTATCTCAGAAGGTGAAGAAACTAGTAAGGGCATTGATAATCTATTCTATGAAATCCTGGTAGAAAACTTTCCAAACCGAGAGAGACACTCAAATATTCACATTCAAGAAATACAAAGGACCCCACATAGAATCAACCCAAGAAGATCTTCCCCAAGGCACATAATAGCCAGATTGACCAAAGCCACAGAAACAAGATACTAAATTTAGCAAGAGAGAAACGTCAAGTTATTTTCAAAGGATATCCCATCAGGCTAATGTCTGACCTTTCATCAGAAATAATGCAATCAAGGAAAGAATGGGAAAATATATTCAAATTGTTAAAGGAAAAACAATTTCAACCAAGAATACTATACCCAGCAAGATTATCTTTCATATGGGAAAAAAAAAGATAAAAAAATTCTCAAATAAACAAAACCTGAAAGAATTTACCAACACCAGACCAGCTCTCCAAGAAGTGCTGAAAGGAGTGCTATCCCAGGAAAACTAAGGTCAGACAAACAGAAATAAAAGTACAAAAAACAACCAAGAGAATGGCCAGCCTAATGGTAGGGACAAGTCCAGAGCTGAGTGTTAACTTCCAGAGTTTAAATGGAAAGATCAGACCATAGGAATACTGAAAATTCAATAGAAGAGAGATTAATTACATGAGACTGAACTAGTGAAACAGAATGTTTTGACTTTGGTCTAAAACATTCCTGATTTTCCTCGATGCTTTAATTTCCAAAGTTAAGGATTTTTCTCTTCTCTTGAACTGTTGATAGGTTCATCTACCTACTATTTGAACTGAATCCTAACCTTTTACTGGCTTTAAGTTTTAAACAAATTTTCTCTTAACATTTTTTTTATTTTGGTCTATTAAAACTAAAACTGTTTTTCTTTAAATTTAAAAATGCATTAAACAATAAAAAAGATATATCTGTCTAAATACTATGGAATATAATTTTTTAATCTAATAACAAGCATGTTTCCTTTGGCAGAAAATAATTTCCTTCATACACACTGGAGACTGTTGTTTTAGGTTGTAAAAAGTATTTCCAGGGGGCCAGCAGGTGGCATGGTAGTTAAGGCACTGGACTCCCACATGGCTGACCACAGTTGAAGTCCCAGACCTGGCAGCTTGCTTTCTCACTTTCCCTCTCTCTCTTTCTCTCTCTTTCTCTCTCTCTCTCTCTCTCTCTCTCTCTCTCTCTCTTTCTCTGGTAAGCACATGTGCACTGTAGCAAATTAAAAGATAATAATAATAATAAACAAAATTTTAAAATAATTCTAAAAAAAAACTTTTTGAAAAAAGTGTTACCAGTATTTTACTGTCAAATGGGAGAATTTGGTATAATGCACTGAATATTTAAATCTTTAGTCCAATTTCAAGACCTTCCATTATGGATAAGGAGAGTTTAGATATTATTCTCCCCAGCTGTCTCACGGTCTGATGTTGCTTAACAAAACATTTGGCAGGGGTTGGAGAGAAGGCTAGATGAAGTGATACCAACACGAGCAATGATTTCTTAGTTCTGCATGGTCCAGTACAACAGCCTCGAGCCATCTGCGGCTAGTGAGCACAGGAAGTGTTGTGAGTCAGAATTGGGATGCTCTCTAAGTACGAAATACACACTGGATGTCAACGGCTTAGTATGAAAAACTAAAAGTAAAATGTCTCAATAATAATGATTTTACAGTGATTACAAGGAACAGTAATACATTTTGGATATATTGGGTTAACCAAATATATTGTTTAAATCCATTTCATCTTTCTTTTTATTTTTTCCTGTTGGCTTCTGGAGAATTTAATGTTACCTATGTGTATCAGTTTTGTGGGTTGCATTGTATTTCTACTGAACTGTTCCATCTCACCCAAAGGCATTATCCTCCTAATCGTATACTTGTGTCTATCCAAGACATCCCTACCGTCTACTCCTAACAGAGCAGCTAAAGTAAATCGTATACAACCATGAGTCAGATAATGTCACTCCTCTCTCAAAGGCCTCCAGTGGCTCCCATCTGAGTCAGAGTAACAAACAAAGTTCTTTTCTTAGGGTTTTATCATAAGGTGTAAGCACTTGTCAGAAAGAGAGAAAACAGACAGACAGTGAGAGGAAAAGTTAGAAGTCACCCCCCCAGAAGGGATGGCCACATTACAATCTCTTCTCCTCGTGGAATTTTGGGCATGCATGCTCTCATGCCTGGCATGATTTTCAAGCCACAGGACTTGAACCATGATCAGCCATGTGGGAGTCTAACACCTTAACCACTACACAACTTGCTGAACCAAGGTTCTCAAACAGCCTTCCAGGCCCTAAACAACTTGATGCCAACATCTCTCAGACCTCATTTCTCCTCACTCACTTGGCCTAATTACACAAGCCTCCTTAGATAGTCCTTGGCGCTCTCACATCAGGGCCTTTGCTAAAACTCTCTCTGTCTGAAATACTTTTTCTAGTTGACTCCTTTACCTTCTTAAGACTGCTCAAAACTCACCTCCCAATGAGGCTTACCTATTTCCTCACTGAACGTTGCAACCCATACAATCCCACACCCTTCACTCTGCTTTACTGTAGCCTGTAACATCTTAAAGATCTACCAAATAATTTAGCAAAGCACTGTCTGCTTTCTACTGTCGGTCTTTAAACCACCCCTCAAATCTAAGCCCCACAAGATTAGAAATATTTTCTTTTGGATTTACTGATATAATCCAAGACCTAGAGCATGACAAGCATATAGTAAGCACTTCATTAATAATTGGTGAATGGATGGGAGGAAAGGGCCATTATTGCACAGTACAAAGTCTTAGCACTTCCAGAAGATCCTTGGCAATAAAGTAGCAAAATTGTTACATATAAAAGGGGAAAAACAGGAAAGAGTGTGAAATCAATCAATAGACAGAGCTAAATTATCACTTGCCGTCAATAACATTTCTGTCCCTTCTACAATCTCTTCACATCTTAAAAGCAAGAACTATCTGATTCATGTAGGTATTTCTAGCACCTAGAATAAAACCTATGGTAAATCTAACTATTAGTCCCATTTCTTTACTCTTTTTTAGTGAACTTACACATTCACACTAGGGCCATGGTGAAGCAGAGGATGTATAGTCCATTTATTAACTTGGGGTATGGTCATGTGACTTGCTTTGGCCAATGAGAAGTTAGCAGACATGAAACAAGCAGAGGCTGAAGATGTGTTTTCACAGATTGTCTTAGTCATCTTGTGTTTCTAAACTCCTTAATGAAAAGAACTCCCAGAGCTAATGATCCTCCAGTCTGAGCCCCAAAATGACACACATAGAGCAAGACTAAATTTGACCCATAGGCTGAAACCTGTAAACACAATAATTATAATAATAATAGTAACTTTAGTTATATGCCACTGGAAATTTTGCAATTGGTTGGTATGATATGCAGCCAAAGATGACAAATACAGCATTTGACACACAGACATACTATGAAAATATTTATAGATCTAATGAAGAGAAGTAACATCAATGTCTGCCTTTCCTTGCTGGTGCCTGACTTTCCACATTTTTGTATATGTAGTTGTTGTGTCTGTACTTTTTACTCCTCCCTTGTGACTACTCACCTAATATCTATATTGGCTTTGGCTTTGCGCCTAATGGAAATGTACTGTTGGGCCTCATAGCACTGTTGCACCCTGACTGTCACCTTCCTGCTGCTTAACCACATCTGGCTCACTACCCTTGTCAGGTTTGGGTTTGGCTACTCCAGGTTTGACCTTCTGCCATGTACACACTCCATCTGAGCTCATCAGGTAGCCCTAAGAGACTGAAGGTCTATTCAAGAAGATGAAGAGCAAATAGAAGAGTAAGGAGTATGATATCAGGCAACAGATCTTGGAGGAAAGAGGTTTAAAGAAGTATTTAAACTGTATAGAAAGAACAAACTTCTGATAGTTCCAAAATCCAGCTAGTCATGTACAATCATTTACCTAAGAAATTCACCCCAAATGAGTACAGAATTTTTATGCAACAGGAAGTAGAATGTATTCCCACATTTGGTTCTCTCAATGTTCTCTTCCCAGAAGCACCCCAAGGAACACTTGTCTGATACTCTGAGAAGCATCAAACCTACATCAAAGCCCTTCAGAGGCAAGAGCCAATGGACAAGTGACAAATTTAATAGCATGAAATGAAAAATTTGTGCTCTGCAAAAGATGACATTTTCATGCCACTGTTACAGAACTCTACAAAAAGGCCAACTTCATCTTCAATACTATGTGAACACTTAGGAATTACTTTGGCATCTAGGCTGAAGACTCCTTGAGTGTGAAATTTTTATAAACATTTCTTTTGAATTCATATTGAAAGTGCTGATCACTTGGCTCAAAAACGCAGAGCTTTTAGAAAACATTATCAAGACCCTAGACTTGTTTCCCCTTTTCTGATGGTTCATTCTGTTCTTCTCTACCACACTTAACCCACAAAGTCAAGTTCCTTTATTGGATTACTTAATTAATTCACATTAAAGTAAAGAGTCAGTCTTCTGATCAATAGCAAAAAATTGAAATTATTGGATATATTTTATCTTCAATTGCCTTCTTTCCTTCATAAGATTAATATGTGGGTATTTTTTCTCATGTGTTCATTGTAACATGAGAATGGATCTTTTTTCAAGCTTTTAATTGAATACATAATACAGAAAAATGCATTCATGAAAACAGAATAAAACCTTTTACAAAACAAATACATCAATGTGTTGAGAGCTCAAATCTAAACACCAAATATTACCAGAACCTTAGACGTCCTTTCAAGCACCTGTTAGCCACTATACTCTTGTGTACCCCATGGTAAACATCTATCCAGACTTCTAATGCCATAGACTTGTTTTTATCCGTTTTCAAATTTCCATTCAATGGAGCCATCCAGAAGGCACGCTTGTGAATTTGCCTTCTGTCATTCAAGAGTATGTTACATCCTCTTTGTTCATTTATATTATGTAGTTCTAGTTCAGTCATTCTCATTGCCACATAGTAATTCATTGTTCAATGATACTACATTTGATTTATCCATTCTGTTGTTGATGGACATTAGATTGCTGTCCATTTGGGATGGCTACAAATGGT
Source organism: Tupaia tana (assembly GCA_026018925.1). NCBI lineage: Eukaryota > Metazoa > Chordata > Mammalia > Scandentia > Tupaiidae > Tupaia > Tupaia tana. Next base: position 96,626,273 of record JAKSZU010000005.1, read on the forward strand.
GCTCTGAGAACCTTCGCCTATATATTCTCTATTTTATTTTGGTAAACATATTTACGTATTTTTGTTGGGATTGTATTTATTGAGGATTATTTTAATTTAGAATTATTTTTATAAAGATAATTCCAAATATTCTAGAAGAGGCTGGATTTTTGTTTTATTTTAGTTTTGCTATAGGGTGTGTGCATTTTACCAGGGAGAGAAAGTGAGGAAGAGAGAAAAATGAGAAATAACCCCCCCCCCCCATGCTGCAACCCCTTCTCCATTCTTCTCTCGGGACTTTGGACATGCATGTACATCTAACCACCTTGATTTTCAAGTTGCCAGGGCCAGGCCTCCAACTGTGCAATCAGCCATATGGGAGCCAGCCACCTTAACTTTAATGCCACCTGCTGGCCCAAGGCTGGTATGTTTAATTCTGAGTTTCAGAGCCAACTTTGAAGAAGATCCTTTGTCATCTTCCCTTGTGTGAAAAATAAACAAATTTCTGTGCGAAAAAAAAAAGTCCAAGCATTGAAATGGATCCAAGGATTAACAGCATAAAAAATGTAATACAAAATAAAATTAATATTTAAGTGATTTGTACCCCTACTTTTTGGAGGTGTTAGAAGTTTTCATTATCTTAATATATTTTAGTCATTGTTGAAAATCAAAGCTAAGCAGTTTCTGCCTCAGTTCATTCCAACCTTATTCTCCAGAAGGCTAGTTGATTGAAGGTCGCATTAAAAGAACACAAAAATATGGGACCAGCAGTTAGTGTAATGGCTATGTTGCTGGATTCCCACGTAGTAGACTGCGGTTCACGTCCCGGACCCGGTGGCTTAAAACTCACGCCGGGTGCGTGTGCGTGCATGCCCAAGATCCCGAGAGGAGAATGGAGGAGAAGGGATTGCGACGTGGCCATTCCCCCTGGGGGGGTGATTTCTTGCTTTCTGTCTCTATGTCTCTATGTCTCTATGTCTCTCTCTGTCTGTCTGGCGAGCACACGCACCCTATAGCAAAAACCTCTCCAAAAAAAAAGAAAGAAAAAAGAACACAAAAATAAGAGTCCACCAATGGTTAGTGATTGCTCTGCAGTTTTTCTTTGCCAGAACACACAACCAGAGCAAGGACAATCAAGGGAGATGGGTAATAATAGTTATAAACACAAAAACTGCCTTTGTTGGAAGTGCAGAACACTAAGCACTTTGGGTAACGGTTTGGTGATTTCTTATAAAGCTGAACATACTTTTATCATATGAACCAGCAATCATGCTCCGTGATAATTTACCCAAAGGAGCTGAAAAAGTATGTCTATGCAAAAACATGTACATGTTTGTTTATAGGAGCCTCGTTCATAAAACAGTACATCTACACAGTGGAATATTACCTAGAAAAATAGAAATCAGCTATATACCATACCACCATGAGATACCACTTTATTCCCATCAGGATACTACCATCCAAAAAAAAAAAAAAAAAAAAAAAAAAAAAAAGAACCTTAGGGCCAGATGGTGGCACAGCAGTAAAACAGTGTTCTGTGACACTGACCACACAGGAAGGCTCTGGGTTCGCTTCTGGAGACCTCCCTGAGAACACCAGACACCTGCATGCCTATGAACTGGGCTGGCTGAAGCTTAGGCTGGATCATGGCAAGAAGAAACTGCTGGAGTGGCCCCTGTATTTCTCACTCATTAAGTAAATAAAAAGGAACTCTTCTGAAATATTGATGGCAGTATGAAATGGCACAGCCTCAGTGGTATGGGGGTTCCTTAAGATATGAAGCAGAACGTGTACCTGATGCAGCACTTCCACTTCCCAGTATATACCAATGAGAACTGAAAGCGAGATCTCAAAGACATAAGTGCATGCTCATGCTTAAGGTGGCTTTTTTTTTCTTCAGGTTTTTGCTGTAGGGCACTTGTGCTCACCAGAGAAGTTGGTGGGGGGAAGGAAATCACCCACCAAAGGGGATGACCATGCCACAGTCCTTTCTCTTTCATTCTCTTCTTGGGATTGGGGGCACACAAGCACACACACTGGGTGTTTTTCAAGTCACCAGTGATTCGAATCAAAAAGTTGGCCATGTGGGATCCAGCTACCCCAACTACCATGTCACAGACTGGCCTTGTCGCAACATTTTTAACACTAGCCAAAATGTAGAAGCAGCTCAAGTGTGCACCAATAGATGAATGGAAAAACAAACTGTGCTACATACATACAATGGGATATTATTCATCTTAAAAAGAAAGAAAAATTTTTTGTGTTTTTCTTTTTGCCAGAGCAAGTATGAGCTCTCCAGAGACAGGGAGAGAGACAAAGGGATAAAGTACCTCTCCATGGGGCATATTCATGCTGTAACTTTTTCTCTTCCATTTATCCATTCTGTCAATTTGGGGCACACATGTACATGCACTAAGTGGGGTTTTTGTTTTTGTTTTTTTGTTTTGTTTTTGTTTTTGAGAGGTTTTTGCTATAGGGCATGTGCGCTTGCCAGAAAGACAGAGAGAAACAGAAAGTGAGAAATCACCCTCCCAGGGGGGATGGCCACGCCACAGTCTCTTCTCCTCCATTCTCCTCTCAGGATCTTGGGCATGCGCGCACACGTGCCCGGCGTGAGTTTAAGCCACTGGGTCCAAGACTTGAACCACAGTCGACTACATGGGAATCTGGTAACGTAGCCATTAAATCAACTGCTGGTCCCCTGGCTGTGTTTTTAAAGCCACCAGATCCAGAATTCAAACCACACAGTTGGCCAAGAGGGACCCAGATCTCTTTACCACCAGGCCACAGGGCATCCCAAGAAGGAAAATTCCAACACAGGCTATGACATGGCTAAACTTCGAGGGCATTATACTATGCAGAACAAGCCAGTCACAAAAGTACAGATCTTGTATGCTTCTACTTATATAAGACACTTAGAAGCATTAAACTAAATAGAGACAAAAGTTAGAATGATGGTTGCCAAACACTGAAAGGACAGGGGAGTTATTGTTGAATAGGTGCAGAATTTCAGTTAAGAGTTCTAAAGATGGAAGATGGTGATGGCTATACAGCAATGTAAATGTACCTAATGTAACTAAATTATGTATTTAAAATGGTAAAGATGGTAAATTTCATGTTATATATAACTTACCAAAATTAAAAAAAAAAAAAATGTTGAAATGAGCTCTGAAACTAAAAAAAAAAAAAAAAAGAAAGAAAGAAAAAGAAAAAGACATGGAGGGAGCTTAAATGCATGTTACTATCTGAAAAAAGAAAAGCTTGAAAGGCTGTACCTTGTGTGATTGCAACCGTGTAGCACTCTGGAAAAAGCACAAGAGAAGAGAATAAAAACATCAGAAATTGCCAGGGGTTGCAGAGGGGAGGGATGTTTAAGAAATTTGGGAGCAGTGAAACTATTGTGTTTGATCTTATACTGGTAGATACATGGCATCATCTAGTTGTCAAAACCCATAGAACGTCCAGCTGGAAAAGTGGATCCTAAGGTAAACCATGGACTTTAGTTGATAATGATGTATCGATACTCAGTCATCAATGTAACAAATGTAGCTCACCAATGCAATGATGTTAAACATAAAGGAAGTTGTTGATTAGAAGGGATGGATGTATCTTTTGACCATGAGACCTTACCAGTAGGATCCTGGAAATGGATCTCTACAAACCTTCTCCCCTGTCTGAGCAGAATCCGGTCATCATTACTTTCGCAGTCACTGTCTCCCACATCTGGGGCCTTTGTCCTGTGAGCCTAGCTGCCACTGGCTCCCTTTCCTCAGCAAGAGCCAGTCTCACCGTGATTCTGTCTGGAGTCTCTCTTGACTCTTCCAACCTGCTGTTGCTGACCTGGCTACTAACAATGGCCTTGCTAAGGAAGCACAGGCTTTGCCCACCAAGAATATGATTACACAGTGACTGACTAGGTGGTCCTGAGCTCACCTTCCTACTGCTGTTTCACATCCTTAGGTCAGGATTCAGCTTTCCTCCAACACCTGACTCCTTACCATGTCCAAGGAATCCAACACAAGGTATCCTTGGGATTGAATACAGTGTCACAGGAGTGACCCACACAAAATTACATGTAAAAAATGTAATATCAAAATTACATTGATAATGCCATCACAAATACGTAATATCAAAATGTAATATCCAAGTTACATTGAAATTTTCAAAATGTTTTTGTGATGGAAATACCAATGATCAGGTAGGAAGAAAACGCCCTGTGCCTTTCTCCTGCCTCTGATATCTCCGTGGTCACCCAGACCACCAAGAACAGGAAAGCTCTAATGTCAATGACAAAATCCTGAGCAACCCGTAACCACTCAAAGAACTTGGAACTGTTTCTCCAATGGGTTAAGTGCATTTCCATGAAATAGATTTCTATGGGATCTGCTCTGGTGTCCCAGGGTTCTCAAAGCTCAAGTTCTATGGCAAAGTTCTCGAGAGTCCACAAGAAAATGGGAAAAATAGAGATAATAAACTGACTTTTTGTCCCACAAAAAATCCAACTTCCCAAACTTAAACACTTGTCTTATATTGGAGACTATATTCTCCCTTCATAGGTGAGGTAAAGAGAGATTTAGATTTTTTTTCTTTTTTTCTCCCCCTGTTTTTCTATAAGGCACATGAGAGAAATTTGAAAGAGATTGAGAAAGAGGGAACGTGAGAAATCAGGCTGGGGGAAGGGGGGTGGCCACACCACAATCCTTTCTCCTCCAGTCTCCTCTTGGGATTTTGGGCATACATGCACATGCATCTAGTGTGATTTTCAGGCTGCTAGTCAGGGACTCAAACCACACAGTGACCCATGTGGGATCTAGTGCCTTCACCTCCATGCCACTGCTGGCCCTAGAGCTCAATTTTTCAATTAAATTATGATGCTAGAAGACAAAAGTAGGTCTGTAGAAGGCTTTATTTGCTTTAATAGAAAGTTAGAAACCCTGAAGTGATCCCAATATTAGTTTGGAAGTTTTATAATTCATAAAAATGTGAAAGTCTCAGATTCATTCTCCTGATGGATATTCGTATTACCCTTCTTTCTCTGAGGATCTGAAATACATACAGGAAAAACTTGGATTCTCAAAATCACCACCTAATCCCACCAGCTCGCTCTTGCACTAAATCTGCTAGAGCTGCCAACCCAGACAGACTTTTCTGTGCTTCTTCCCCTCTTCCTCTCCTTCATGACTAAAATCAGGCAACAGAAGGGAGGAGGTGGAGATCCAAGCTACTGAATCATCCATCTACTGGGTAAGCAGGTCCTCACAAACAAATTTTTTCTGCAGCCCCTCCCACAGTTAGATCCTATGCCCAGTCAGAGCCCAACACTCCAGGACCAAGATCCCCAGCTGACTCTTCTAGTGACCAGGAACAGCTATAGAAGCCAAGCAGTAGTGTGATGAAAGACCCCAAGTTGTACAGGATTCAGTTATCTCTCTGGAACATAAAGAAAAAGCTGAAAGTGAGACCAATTCCCAGGAAGACCATTCTACGGGGTCTGGGGACGTCGACACCACCTCTACCTGGAAGAAAGGGCTCTTTTCCCTTAGGAGGAACCTCTGCAGGCCACTATGCTGGCGATTACTTCTTTTCCATCCAAAAAGTGGGATAATTCTAACACTAGTCATTGAATCAAGATTTATTATAAAAGTGGGTATCATGGATAATGGTGGCTTGTCTAAGATGAAAAGAAATGTCTTTACCCATATCCACTTTCAAATTAGGTTCATTATTTCTGGCTTTGCATAATGACTCGTCCAGAAACTTAAATCACTTTCTTGGTATTCTTGAAAATAGAAGAGCGGCTGCTATTAACTAATATTATCATTTTAGAAGGAGTCATAGAGACAGAGAATTGAACTCCTCAGTGAACCAACAAGTCAGTTAGAAAACTATCCTCTCTACCCATCATTTTAGCATTTTTCTTGCCATCAGACCATACTGTCACTCTGAATAAGGCTCCTAACGAAGTCAGTCTACAAGTTAGAGTAAACGTGGCCCTCCAGCTTCTAAGCGTCTATATCACATAAATGCCCATCGAGGTACTGTGTTTGACATATCATATAACTAGCAGAGGTTTTCTAACTGTGCTCCTGGGGAAGGGACTCTAGTGAAGGAGAAAGGTCATGGGGTCTGGCTGGAGGGTTTTGGAAGTGTTGAACCTCCACTCCTGTTCAACCAACGTCCACTTTTATATATTCTTATTGCAAATCACTCCTAAATATAAAAATGTTCTGCATACTATAGATCTTTCTACTATACGTACACACACACAGAGAAAATGAAGTCTTTTCACTGCTAGGGACAAACAAACTAACATTTCTTGAATTCCCATTTTGCAGATGAGAAAAATGAGGTAAACTCATAACATATAGCAATATTTGACACTAATTCCCAAATATTGGGAATTTTTCCATTTTCTCTAATTTTCCTTATTCGCCTAGAAGAAGGATCTTTAGACAATGCATGGGTCTGGCTCCCTCAGAAAAGGGAGCGCCACATTCTGGTTGTAAATCATCCTTAGGGTCTCAGCAGAAGGTAAGGTTGGCAAGTTCAGCCTCTATTGCTCCTAGTGGTATTGTCACACTAACTGTCAAATACATGTTTCTAAAAACTACTGTTTTGGGAACCAGCAGTTAGTGTAATGGCTATGTCGCTGGACTCCCATGTAGTTGACCGCGGTTCGCGTCCTGGACCGGTGGCTTAAAACTCACGCCGGGCGCGTGTGCGTGCGTGCCCAAGATCCTAAGAGGAGAATGGAGGAGAAGGGATTGCGGCGTGACCATCCCCCCTGGGGGGTGATTTCTCGCTTTCTGTCTCTATGTCTCTCTCTCTGTCTGGTGAGCGCACGCGCCCTATAGCGAAAAACCTCTCCAAAAAAAAAAAAAAAAAACTACTGTTTCTTTTCTGAAATAAGACATGTCCATTCAAATTTAAAAAAAAAAAAAAGTATATTCATGATTCTTTCAATGACAACCAAATCATTAGGCTCTACCTGGCGCTTTCCAAGCCTTAATGAGAAAAAAAGGGGGGAAGAGAGTTCTAATCCCTTCCTAGGACTATTTTATTTGGGCTGCACTGCATTCTCCTTTTCTTCATCAGCAGGAGCCCATATGGGTCCACCCGTTGCTTGAAAAATGACTGTCATCTTTCTCAATAATTCTGATGCAGAGCCCTATTTTTAACTCCAATCTAAAATACATTAGGGGAGCCATCTAGTGTTTTGAAGTTGGCATTTAGTAGTGACATAGAACATCCCTCCTCCTTAAATTTGATTTACCATCTGTGTTCATTTGCAGTGTTCTGAAGCATCAACACAGAGTATATATTTCATTTGAGGGAGAAATAAGATTAAAAATAAAAGTTCTTTAAGCTGCCTCACACCTGATTCCTCAGTATTTGGAGCAAACAACTTAGCTCCATGATAACTGTGAGTTCCTTTTTGGTCCTGGTTATAGTAAGATAATACATACAAACAGTTGGCCCATTTAGGGACCAGCAGTTGGCGTAATGGCTATGTTGCTGGACTCCCATGTAGTCGACTGCAGTTCGAGTCCTGGACCCGGTAGCTTAAACTCACACTGAGCATGTGTGTGTCCATGCCCAAGATCCTGAGAAGAGAATGGAGGAGAAGGGACTGCATGCAGTGTGGCCATCCCCTCAAGGGGTGAATTCTCGCTTTCTGTCTCTCTGTCTCTGTCTGGTGAGCACACGCACCCTATAGCAAAACCCTCTCCAAAAAAAAAAGTCAGTCCATTTCAAATAAACAGATTATTTATTTAGAAGCCTCCCAAAAGTGGAAATGAGATTAAAATTAGCTATTTTTCTAGGGCCAAAGTAGGCTTTAGGTAGTTAAGGTAACAGTCTATTTGATGAAATTTCAGGAGTATGAGGAAAGGTCCCAAAACATATTTCTTTACTTTCTGCTTTATAATCACTAATTTATAATAGCTTTATGAGGTATAAACTACATATATTTAATAAATGTGCAATTCTATGATTTTTGGCATATCCATATACCCAAATCCATCACAACAATTGAGATGGGCACTTTAGCATCCTCAGCAGTACCATCAGTACCGTGCCCCTTTTTGATCTGTCTCCCCATTCTCTTCTTCCACCCCAGGCACCAACTGCTCTGCCTTCGATCAATATTGATTCTATTTCTAGAAATTTATAAAAATAAAATCATATAATGTATTCTTCTCTCTCTCTCTCTCTGTCTTCGGTCTGGTTTCTTTCATTCAGGAAAATATATTCTTCCATGTTGTGATAGGTGTCAATATTTTGTTTCTCTTTATTGATAGGTCATATCCATTGCAAGGTTATACCACACTTTTCTGATCCATTCAGCTTTTGATGGATATTTGGGCTGTTTCCAATTTTTGGCTCTTATAAATAGAGTTGCAGTGACTATATATTGCAGGACAACAATGTATAGACAATTTCATTTCTCTTAGGTAAATTTCTACGAGTGGACTTATGGAGTTGTATGGTTAGCATATAGGTAACATTTTAAGAAACAGCATTTTGATTCCAGAGTGGCTGGATCATTTTTCATCCTACCAGGAATTTGTGTGAGTTCCAGTGGCTACAAGTCCTCACCAACACTTGGTATCTTCAGTATTTAGATTATAGCCATTCTACTGTGTATTTAATAATATCTCATTGTGATTTTAATTTGTATTGCCCTAGTGACTAATGATGGATAGCATCTTTTCATTTTCATTTGCCATCTGTAAGTCTTTTTTAGTGACATGCCTATTCAAATCTTTTGGCCATTTTTGCTAGATTTTTTAAAAATCCTCTTATTGTTGAATTATGAAAGTTCTTTTTATTTATGAACCCCAAGTCCATTTCCAGAAATACATGTCACAAAAATGTTCTCCCAATTTTGCACTTATCTTTTCATTGTATTAATAATATGGTGGACTCACATGTGGACAGTCACGATTCAAGTCCCAGACCCAATGGTTTAAAATTCAAACTGAGTGCATATGCATGCATGCCCCTGAAATCCCAAGATGTGACTGGAGGAGAAGGGATTGCAGCATGGTCGTCCTCCTTTGGTGATTTCTCACTTTCTGTCTTTCTGCTGAGTGCATGCTCCCTATAGCAAAAATCTCTTAAGAAAAAAAAAATAGTATCTTCTGAAAATCAAAGTTTGGGACCAGCAGTTGGCATAATGGCAATATGTCGCTGGACCCCCATGTCATCAATTGCAGCTTGGGTCCTGGACCTGGTGGCTTAAACTCATGCCGGGCGTATGTGTGTGTGTGTGCCCAAGATTCTGAGAGGAGAATGGAAGAGAAGGGATTGAGGCGTGACCATACCACCTGGGGCGGGGGGCGTGATTTCTTGCTTTCTGTCTCTCTGTCTCTCTCTGTCCTTCTGGCAAGCATACGTTCCCTATAGCAAAAGCCTCTAAAAAAAAAAAAAAAAAAAAAAAAGCAAAGCTTTACATTTTGCTATCAAATTTTTTGACATTTTCTTTTAAATTCATGCTTTTAGTGTCCTATCTAAGAAATCTATGCCAAGGATACTAGGATGTTCTCATATTTTCTTCTAAAAGTTTAATCGTTTTAGTTTGTCAAATTAAATTAGTAGGATGCCATCAGCCTGAGGCTTAGCCCATACTTTTAGTTCCTATATGATAAACCACAATCTAACTTAGTATGTAACAAATCAAAACTGAACTTACCAGTATAACAGACAGCTAGCTGAGTTTCAACCAATCCCAAGTAGCCAACTCATCATACAAAGATGCCTTATCACATCATGCCCAAATAAGGGAGATGCCAAGCAGCAGCCAATCAGGTGATACACTTATAGATAAATGTTAATTAGATCAATTTGACTGATGTCTTTTTCAAGTGTTCTATATCTTTACTAATTGTCTACTTGACCCTTCAATCATTAAAAAAAAAAATGGAATTGCACTCTTCAGCTGTAATTGTGGAGTTGTCTGTTCCTCCATTTGATTCTGCCAATTTCTGCTTTATGTATTTTGAAGCCATGTTATTATGTGCATAAACACTTATAATTATTATGTCCTCGTAGTGAGCTGACCACTTAATCATTATGAAATGACTCTCTTTATCCCTTAAAATAATCCTAACTCTGAAATCTTCTCTGTTTGGTAGTCTTTGTCTGCTAGCTCAACCTACTTTTCATTAATACTATCCTGGCATATATTTTCCTGTCTTTTAATTTTTAACCTATCTGTTTAATAGGGAGCATATGCTTGGATTTTTTAAAATCAATTTGACAATATTTGCTTTCTTTCTTTTTTTTTTTTTTTTTTTTTTTTTTTTTTTTTTTTTTTTTTTTTTATCCACAGAGGGTGCATGTGCACCCCAGACAAAGAGAAAGAAATCCCAGTAGGGACTGGTCAGGTTGTAATCCTTTTTTCCTTTTCTCCATTCTGTGAAGATTTGCTTTTCAAGTCATCAGCGCAAGGATTCAAACTGTGGTTGGCCATGTGGGATCTGGTTCCCTCCACACAACACTTAACCACTGCACTACAGGACCAGACCAGACAATATTTGCTTTTAACTATGATATTAATACTGTTTATATTTAATGTGGTTATTGATATGGTTGAGTTTAACTCTATCATCTTAATATTCATTTGCTGTCATGTCTGTTTTTTGCTATGTTTCTTCTTTCTTTAGATTTTTTTTATTACTTTTAGTTTTATTTAATTTCTTATTCACTGTGTGTCTTAGTTTCGTTTTCTTACTGATCACCTTAGAGTTTACACTATCCATCTTTAACCTACCACATATTATCACCAGGTACAACTGTGTCATTTCACCTAAAGTGTAAAGACCTCACAATACTGTACTCCCATTTCCCACCTTCCAGCCTTTGTGCTATTTTTGTCACATATTTTACTTCTAAATCTTTTCTATCGCTTATTATTAAGGCTATGACTCTTGTCACTGTTCATATACTTCTACAGGTTTATATTCACTGGAGTCTAAATGAAGCAACCGAACAAGTTTGATGAAAAATGAAAATGGGAAGACAGCTTTAGTGCTAGGTAATGGGGCTGGCAGGCGGCATGGTGGTTAATGTACTGGACTCCCACATAATCGAATGTGGTTTGAGTCCCAGACCTGGGACTCTCTCTATCTCTCTTTGGGCAAATTAAAGAGCAATAATTATAAATCAAATTAAATAGATAATTATTTTAAAAAATAGTAGTAGGTGAATAAACATAGTACTAAGGGATAAATAGAACAAAAGAAACTGCCTATTTTAAACTTCTGGAAAAGCAAATCTAAGACTAACAGTTGACAGTTGTCATCCATTTCTCCACCATACCATCAGATTTAAAATGCTGAATGGTACATTTAGAGAATTAATCTTTAAAAGTAATTAATTTAAAAATTAGGCAAGGTATAAAGAGAATATAAGATCATAGCTTTATTATGGACACAACTAGTTTAGAAATTAGTTGATTTTAAAAAGCAGTCAGGCCATTGCTGTTAGTTACCACACTGGTTAAACAAGTAGTTAACTGAATGTGTATCTTTTTTTAAACTTTTTTTTTTCATATTATATGTCTAGTGTCACATAAGACTATTATTTTTCAGATATGAGACAAAATTTATAATAGAAATATAACAAAGTTAAAAATAAAGGAAATTTTACCAAACATCATCCTATAAACAGTATTGTCTATTCATTAGGAAATTTTAAAATAAACTTTTGGCTGTAAAACATAAAAATTTGCAAGAATTTGCAAGTAAATATAAAGTCTCCCTCTCTCTTACCATTCTTTATACCCACTCCCACTCCTCCATCTGCCTGGACTTCAAAACACAGAACAACAACAAAAAAAAGATTGGAAATGCACCAACTCTGCAGTCTTGGCAAGACTTCAGTAGCCATAGATGCCAGCCTTAAGGATTAATGTTCCTAAATTCTGATGACATCTAACACTTTATCAAGAATTTTTGGCATAAAGGAGCTATTGTAAGTGGAAAGTCTTAAGGATATTTTTCTGAAAAAAAAAAAAAAAAGTTTTATTTCCCACAAAGTTAGAGATGTTTTTCTAGATTGCCTCATTTTCGTGGATAGACATGCATTTCCCAGTGTACAGATTTCTAATTCGTTTCACTCCTTTTGACTTCCCTTTCTCCTTCCTTCTCCTCTCTGTTTCCAAGTTTCTATATTTTTTGTTTTTCCTTCTCCTCTCTTTTAAATAGAATATTGGTTAAGTGGATGGTTTTGGATTCAACTCTGAGTTCAAATCCTAACTTGGTCAACGTATTATAGTGACTATAAAATATTGTGTACCTGTCTTTTCCCTGGAACAGTAGTTTCCAGACTTTTCAGGCTCAGAAACATCTTTTTAATATTAAAAAACTCTATAAAACTCTACATAATAATAGCTATATTGCTAATATCTGTAAGAAAATAAACTGTGGAAATAAATTATTAACTCAATAAAACTTTGAGAGAGTTGCCTTTTACTAATCATAACAAAATTTGCATGTGGGTGTAATAGGGTTTCAATTTTTTTTTTTTTTTTTTAGAGAGAGGTTTTGCTATAGGGCGTGTGCGCTAGCCAGAAAGACAGAGAGAGACAGAGAGACAGAAAGCAAGAAATCACCCCCCAGGGGGGATGGCCACACCACAATCCCTTCTCCTCCATTCTCCTCTCGGGATCTTGGGCACGCACGCACACGCACCCGGCATGAGTTTAAGCCACTGGGTCCGGGACTCAAATCACGGTCGACTACATGGGAGTTCAGCAACATAGCCATTACGCTAACTGCTGGTCCCGAGGGTTTCAATCTTTATTTTACAATGATACTCTTTAATCCCCCAATCCATAGAGAGAGGCTTTGGCAGCCATGTTGTATAAAACAGCAACAGATCAAAATAGTCATCTGACTCAAAGTGACCTATCAAATTTCTTCACCAAAATTGACAAAAAAGAAAAACAAAAAAAAACCTCATATTGATTGACCGATTGATAACTGGTTAGTTCAGTATCTCTGTATTTCTATGTCACTAAAACTGTAAGATCAATTCAAAAACCATGAATGTTTCTATTCTACAGGTTTATCTGCTTCATAATTCTAAGAGGGGGTAACTATGCTCATTTTACAGATACAGAAGCTGAGACACGGAAAGCTTTTAGAGCCTCAAACTCTATGTAGTTATGTGTTTCTCAATAAGGCCTCCTTATGCAATGCAGCACTCTTGAAACCAGGTTTCAAGAACTATATTATGTCGGGACCAGCAGTTAGCGTAATGGCTATGTCGCTGGACTCCCACGTAGTCGACCGCGGTTCGAGTCCCGGACCCGGCGGCTTAAACTCACGCCGGGCGCGTGTGCGTGCGTGCCCAAGATCCCGAGAGGAGAATGGAGGAGAAGGGATTGCGGCGTGGCCATCCCCCCTGGGGGGTGATTTCCTGCTTTCTATCTCTCTGTCTCTCTCTGTCTGTCTGGCGAGCGCACGCGCCCTATAGCAAAAACCTCTCCAAAAAAAGAAAAAAAAAAAAAAAAAAAAAAAAAAAAAAAAAAAAGAACTATATTATGTCGTCAGGAAAGTCATGACCTATTTTCCTGTCTTTCTATGTAAAAATGCGTCACAACTTTCCCAATGACCCGATACATTCATTTGCATGCTATTCTGTTAAGTTACAAGATCCCAGACAATGTTTTATTCAATAGGTGCCCAATAAGTGTTTATTAGACATGTGAACGAAAGCATGTCTGGTGCTGTTTGAGGCAGCAGAATACTAGAAACAATGATCCACAAGAAACCTGTTCAACCTACCCAATAATTGGAGACATATGGTTAACATTGTTAATGAAGTGAAGTCTTCTGTTTGGGTCTAGTCACCCAGGAAACGAGAGAGCCTATTCCTCTAAAAATTTGCCCTGTTGATCAAGGTCTGAGGTTTTAAAGAGGAAAAGAGACAAGAAATATGGCTATATGAGGGTGGGCAAGTTAAAGATCAGGAAGAAGGCATATAGCTTCTGTGAAAATGACAAATCCTAATCTTGGGAGTCAGCAGATGGCATAGCAGTCACGTCTCTGGACTCCCACATGGCTGACTGTAGTTTGAGTCCTGGACCTGTGGCTTGAATTTCACTCTGGGCCTGTGTGCAGGCATACCCAAGATTCCAGAGAAGGGACTGTGGCATGGCTATCTCCCCCCTGGAGAGTGATTTCTCACTTGCCCTCACTGTCTCTGCTTCTCTTTCTGGTGAGCACACATGCCCAAAGGCAAAAGGCCTTGATGGACTACAACAGAATACGTTCTTGATCTCAGGAAGTCTTTGTCATCACCTAGTTTGTTTCTGTTCCTTGAAGTTGTCTTCAAAGATAGATAGTCTTATTCTTGGAAAAAGATTCAAAACATATATTTTTAAATTTTATCAATCTGTTAAGACATCTGGTCTACATGGTATTGAAAGAACATTTCATCAAAGTGCCCTGTGAAAAGCTTTTAATCACAATGCTCAGTGTTTAAGGTATGCCAAGGGCTAAACTACCATAACTACGTTCCGTGTGACTATTCAAAGTAAACACATAGTCTTAAAGGCTAGATCTCTAAGAGCAAGCTAAGAAAGCATTTACTCAAATAGCCATTTAGAGTCAGTATCAATATGCCAAAAACTCAGAGATTGTATAGAGTTCAACATCCACCCTATAAGAATTTGGAAAAAGAGATCATTGTGTTTTGTGTCAACCTAACCCTGCATGATTAACGAAGTCATGCTAAAAACAAATACTTTCCTTTAAGGTACTCCAAAGCAAAGTCACCTCATAGAATGTTTTATTGTCTGGGTATTTTTATAGTTATTAATACTATATAAATATGACTCCTAAACTCATAAACTTCATGTATAGCTGTCATTAAAGTCCTTGAGAGGCTAGTAGTTAACCATGTGCCACTCCATAGTAAGTATGTGATATTAAAAAAAGTAATGAGATACTTTTCGGTACTTGGAAAATATTTTAAAAAGCTGCTGTGGTGAGATCTGAGAGGTATATGCACTATTATTCAATGATGCTTTGGTCATTGAGAGTATTTTACATATAAACTTAATCTCCTTTAAACACAGGAGTAAGTTACCTTGTATCCTATTTTTAATACTATCATACAATCACAGTGATTTTCAAAAGTTTGAAAATATAATCATTTTAGACTGGCTCCATGGCCTGGTAGATGAGCGAACAGGATACCACGTGGCCAACCATACAGTTCAAATCCTGGCCCCAGTAGCTTAAAAACACACATGTGGCTGTACATGTGTGCCCAAAATCCCGACAGAATGGAGAGATGGAACAGAATGGATTGTGGCGTGACCACAGCCCACTGGGGGTTGCTTTCTCTTTTCCCCTCTTCTGCCTCTCTAGTGAGCACATGTGCCCTCTGGCAATAAATAAATACATTTTTAAAAGAAAATATAATCACTTCAAAATTTCAATTCCAACTCTATACAAAATATTGATCCTTAAAAGTCTGTCAGAATTGTCAGCCTCCACAGCCTAGAAAATTTTATTTAATTATAAGGCCGGGAGAAAAATTTTTCTAGTGTTATTGATAGATGTCCCAATCTGTCTTTGGATCAAACAGACAAGTTTCAAATTTATTCACAGAACACATTTCACACCTCCTCTGTGTCATAAGTTTAATGTGCTTCCTACACCATGTTGTATAAAAATGAAATTGGTTCTGCTATAAAATTGTTTTAAAATAAGAAAATTCTGAAATCAGATTAGTACTTAAATGCTGTTTATACTGAAGGAGATTGATAAAAGATTTTCATTTACTGCTGCAATTACTTTGCAAGGACATAAGTCACTCTCATACTATTTCTCAGTGTTACAGTTACTTTCTTTCAAAAAATTTTATGTCACCCCTTCTCCTCTTTGAAATCTCACTATAATTTAACAGACATATTTGGCCCATAATCCACTTGGTTCCTATAAATGGACCATACCTTCAGTATTCTCAACAGTTTTATCGCATCAGTTATTGAATGCAATCCAGGACACATGTTGATAAAAGTGTTGAGATACTTGTCACTTGAGAACATAGAGTATTATTATTTGAAATATTGGCTTCTATATTCTTTCTAGAACATTTTGTCTTCTTACCTAGAGATGGCAATGCTAGTCTGTCATTAGTAGGAAATTCGCTAAATCGTTCTGTTAGCTACAAAAATCATTCTGTAGTTAGATGTCCGTGCTTTCAAACTACATTTGTTAGAAATAGGATTGGGGACCAGCAGTTAGCGTAATGGCTATGTCGCTGGACTCCCACATAGTCGACCGCGGTTCGCGTCTCGGACCCAGTGGCTTAAAACTCATGCTGGGCGCGTGTGCGTGCGTGCCCAAGATCCCCAGAGGAGAATGGAGGAGAAGGGATTGCGGCGTGGCCATCCCCCCTAGGGGGGTGATTTCTCGCTTTCTGTCTCTCTGTCTCTCTCTGTCTGGCGAGCGCACACACCCTACAGCAAAAAAAAAAACCTCTCCAAAAAAAAGAAAGAAATGTTCGAGGATTGTAACTCTCTCTCAGCAATGCTAACTGAAAGCTAAATTACTTGTAGGGTCAAATTAGTACAATATTAATAACCTAAGTTATCAAACCAAGAAACTTTCTAGTTTGGGCAGTCTTCACACTTCCCCATGTGTGATCAACAGACCCAATTAAACTGGCTTAGTCAAAACAGAGAATTAACTGGCTCTCGAAACAACTCTCAAGTCCAGGGTATGATGCTTCACACAACAAATTCAGTGGCTTAAAACAGCATACCAGGTCCTGGTGCCTTCACACTTTGTCTCTCAGAGTTCATTTTCTCTAGGCTGATGTCATTTACAGCCAGATTTTGTCCATAGTATGGTCCCAGCAATTTCAGGTTTGCCTTAGTCAATTAGCAACCCTAATAAGAAAAGTGTGCCTCTTTCTGATTCTTTTTTTTTGGGGGGGGGAGGGGGAGAGGTTTTTTTTTTTTCCTTTGGGGTGCGTGCACTTACCAGAAAGACAGAGAGACAGAAAGCGAGAAATCACCCCCCAGGGGGGATGGCCACGCCGCAATCCCTTCTCCTCCATTCTCCTCTCAGGATCTTGGGCACGCACGCACACGCGCCTGGCGTGAGTTTAAGCCACCAGGTCCGGGACTCGAACCACGGTCAACCACATGGGAGTTCAGCGACATAGCCATTACACTAACTGCTGGTCCCCCTCTTTCTCATTCTTGGGCAGGATTCTCACATGCCCATCTTTCAGTCAATTACAGCAGCCGCAGACAGGGCCTGTCACTGCCCAGGGTCAGGCAACATGCCTAAGCCTGGCTTCAGAAGAAGAGGTCGATCCCTCTTGAACCTCATCAATTGAGAAGGGGTATTCTTCCACATGAAAATCTGAGTGGCCAGAAGAAGAGGAAATGGTACTGGACAGGTCAAAATAACAGCTCTGTTTTCCATGGATAGGCAGCCTCAGCTCTACATGTGGGGTCACAGGTTCTCATTCTGCCATTACTTAAGCACTGACTTTGAGAATGCTATTGTTTTGGGTTCATTTCTAAATGTTTAATAAAATCACTAGAGCAGGCTCTAGCCAGAGGAGTCTTCCACAGTGATCCTCTGCCTGAAATGTCCAGCAAAGCTTTTCCAGACTTAATAAAACTGGGTCCACTAATTTATCCCCCTACAAGCCCATCAAGATGGCTCTCAGACCCCTCACGTTCCACTGAGCACCAGGCAGAGAATGGTCCAAGCCGTCAGCAAATAGGCTCAAGTTATATAAGCCAATAATGAAGCATGCATAAATCAGGTAAAGACATACATTGTTTAGGGGTTTCAACACCAGAACATCTTATGAATAAGCAGAATCAGCACAGTATATCTGGGCTAGTGCTTAGGGTTTAGTGTTTCTAGCCTTGTGATGTTAATTGTGGGAGAAACAGCCACAGGACAATTCCATGAAATAAGGGAAAGGTCATGAGGGTCTCAGAAGGTCTAGCTGGGCCAGCAGTCGGATCTCGGAGGAATAGGGTGAAGAGGGAGGGGGAAAGAGAGCTCAATGAATGGAGTTTATTCTCAGATGGACAGATGGAAGGTTGGCTGGAGAGATGAATGGATGGGTGGGTAGATAAGGCACTCAGAGACAGCTAAGAACTGGAAAGTTGGCACCAAGCTACATAACAGTAATATTTGATATTTAATAATAATGCAGTCCTATGGACAAAAATATCAGCTTTATTGACTCACCTATAACATGTATTTTCAATTCCCATAAAGAGAAATTCGCACTGCTTTTTCCAAAATTTTTTAGTTGTTGTGGCCAGAGGGCACGTGAGCTTTTCAGAGAGCGAGCGACACAGAAAGCACCAGCCCTGAGAGGAGTTGTCATGCTACAGTCTCTTTTCCTCCATTTCTCCATTTCGTCAGGATTTGAGTCATGAATGCACATACACCAGGCATGTTTTTTTCAAATCAGCAGGGCCGGGATTCAAACCATGGTCAGTCACGTGGAGTCCAGCCCCTCATGTGCTGTGCTTAACCACTGCACTATGGGGCCAGCTCTCACATTGCTTTTCAAATAGCGGCTCTCCCTTGTGGAGGTGCTGACATAAGCAGAGTGGCCCAGAGAACAAATGAAGTAGACACTGGTCTGGGATTCATTAGGAGAGCTCTTGGTTCATTAACTTTCAACTTTCTTCAGTGGCCTTGTCACCTCAGTTCTCCTTTCCATCTCATTTCACTGCCTGCTTCTTCCAGGTGTTCACAATGTTTCCCACCATCAAGGCACAATTAGCAAGGCACCTGGCACACAGGGACAGCCCAATGGATACATGTCAGTATTCATGAATGACATGCTACCATTTTTCAAACGCATGCCTCCCCTCTAATCCTTCACTCGCCCTGCCACCTAAATATCAAAACAACTGCATGAGATGTCAATTTTTCATCTGTAACCAAGGTGAAATGTGGCCTCCTTGCTAGTGATTTCAGATCCAGCTTATCCCTGTGACTCATTGTAACTCAAAGAACAAAAAACTTGAAGAATAAATAACAGAATTTTCTAAAAACTCCCATGAGACTCTCTCTCTCCCGAAACCTCCAACTGTAGTTCTCACTCTGAAAACCAATCAAGGACCAAACTGCTTCAGTGGGCTCTTGGGCACCCTCCCTCCTGCTTCTCAGGTCGTTTTTTCCCTCTTGCTCATTTCCTGTGATTTCAAATGCAACTGAATTCCAACTTCCCAAATCCATTACAAGTTTCCCAGATCATAGCATGACTTTTCTCCGATCAGCACAATCAAGACATAGAAATCAGAAGGCAGGTATGTGAAAAAATCTTAACATCATTAAATGCCAGGAAACACAAATCAAAACCACCACAAGAGACCTTCAGTCCCGTCAGAATGGCTACCATCAAAAAGACAAAAGCTAACAAGTACTGGTGAGAATGTGGAGAAAAGGGAACCTTTGCACACTGTTGGTGGAAATGTGAATTAGTACAGTCGTGACAGAAAATGGTATGGAGGGTCCTCAAAATTTAAAACTAGAACTACTATGTTATCCAGCACATATACTTATGTACATATATGTATGTGTGTGTCTATATTCAAAGGAAATTAAATCAATATGTTCAAGAGGTATCCGTGCTCCCAGGGTCATTGCAGTACTATTCACAGAACCTAAGGTACGAATCAACCTAAGCATCTGTCAATGAATGAATGGAGAAAGAACAGGTGGTACATAATGGAAGGATATATTCAGCCTTCTAAAGGAAGAAGATCCTGTCATCCGTGATAACATTGATGAACTTGGGGGACATTATGTTAAGTGAAACAAGCCAGTTGCATAAAGACAAGTATTGTATGATCTTACTTATATGTAGAATGTAAAAACATTAAACTCTTAGATGGAGAGTACAATGGTGGTGACTAGGGCAGAGAAGGGCGCAGAGAAATGAAGAGATGATGGTTAACGTGTACAAACTTCAGTTAGATTGGAGTAACACATTCTGGAGATTCATTGAACAGCACAGAGGTTACAGTTAACAAACATATATTGTAACTTGAAAATTGCTGTAAGATTAGATCTTGAATGTTCTTACCACAAATAATGATAATCATGTAAAGTGATAGGTATGTTAATCTGATTTAATCACTTTGTAATGCACACATATACCAACATCATATTGTACACAATAAATAAGTATAATTTTTTGGTCAATTATATGTAATAAGCCTGGGAAGAATAAAACAAAATAAGAATATGTTTTAATAATAGTATCCTTTTTGATATGTACTTTCAGATAGTTTTCTGGAATAATTTCTTTGGCATGCTGTGGATTTATGCATAATGTATAAACACTACAGAATTCACTTTCTGTCTTTTGTACTATTCTTGTCAATAATTTTACTTCTACACATGCTGCATACTTTATTATACATTGTTACTGATTTTGCTTTAATCACTCAAATGCATTTCAATGAAGAATAAAGTAAAATAGAAAGCAGGAAAAGTCTTGGAAGAATTCTACTTTAGCATTTGTTGAACATGATTTGTTGCAGTTAGTTTCATTAAAGCACGTTGACTTTAAGAATGCTGTGAGGATCTGGGAGTCCAGTTGTGTATCACAGATGATGTCCATGTATATATCACTAGGGGGCGATATAGCATCGCTTTCAGCCCTCTGCTGGAGGCACCCGCAACAGTAATGAGCTCATGCTGAGGAAAATCATTCCCAACTTCCTTCCACGTGAGAAGTCATTGACCCTCTGTCATTTGGCAAAGCCAGCCAGGCAACAGGCCTTGAAGCTCCATTCTTTAACTTAATGATTTATTGATTTTGTTTGCTAGTGTTTTCGCTTAATCCTTGCTTCTATTTCAGCAAATTCTGAAAGTTTCAAAAAAAATTGGTCAGGCTTACTAAAATTCTAAACAAAGAAAAAGAAACTTTCATTGTTTATAATAATGTTCTATGGGTCCACTGATTGTGCAGATTCCAACATGGGGACCAGCCCTGGGGGGCTGTTTGGTTCAGATGGGAAGGAAGCAGTTAGGCTAATGAGAAAAAGGACTTGCGGTTGGCTGACTCACCAGTGAAGCAATTCCAGTCCATGACCCCAGGCTCGGCCCTAACTCTCAGCATCTGTTTGCACAAGTCACAAGGGAAGCCAGCTGAGAGTGCCTGTAACCCATGCCTGCTACCTGACACTCAGCACTCAGCGTGAGTCAGCACCCTGGATGTTGTATGCAAATGACAGCTGGAACCAATCTATCCACAAAAGGCCTATTGAGTTTCCTGAAAGGTCCAGCTCCTTAGAGCCTCCTGCTGAACATTATGAAGCCACCAGTTTATCTCACATTCAATCTGCTTTATACCACAGTTGCAAATTGGAAATATGTTTATGTATCATAATGCAATATCATGTCTTCATGTATCAGGATATCTCTAGGGAAATTTAACTTGCATTTGTTTTTGTTTTGTTCTGTTTTGCTCAGTCATCACATGTTCTAAAAGTTACTTACATCACCATAGGAGGGGAAATCCCAGCCAGATTCTAAGGGCCCTTCATGTAACCATTCAGGTTTTTTAAGAAGGAATTTTGCCTAGAGTTCACCAAAGCATAGAACTCAGACCTTCTGTAAGTATTTCAAGGTGACGTGTATGGTTTTCCAAGGAGAAATAAAAAACCCGGGCTAGTCCTCCTCAGAGCCTCTTCCTCCCAAATAGCCCCTAGCAGAGTTAAAATATCTGAGCTATGATAAGAGCAGTGAAACCAGGAGCTAAGGGAGGCAGCGGATGGTCTTCCCAGAAGTCCCACAGTGAATACACAGACCTCAGTCGCATCAGACCAGTATCCCTTTGTCAGGCAGTGGGGGACCAAGTGCCCTTCTTGACTCAAGTCACCGCTCATGATAATGAGGAATGCATGGCTCAAAGAAGCATGTGGGAGTTGCAATCCAGCCCTGGCTTCCCTTGCAGTCCACTCAGAGGAGCCATCCTATCCTGAGCTGCACAGAGTTTCTGGAGCTTAGAGATGGCTCTGATAGTAATGCGGCACAGCAAGGAGGAGCTGCACAGTGGTGAACTGATGGAACGCTGGCTTTGGAACTCAACCACTTAACCCCACCACCCCACCCCACTCCCCGTTAGTACTCTAGCTCTCAGGTCCTTACACAATTGGGGGGTAGCCCCAGGGAGATACTAGCTAGTCAAGAAGGGTCTTGAGGGTCTGCTCTGTGGCACACCAGTCATGTACTGCTCAAAAGAAGCCAGATTCCACATGGCTACCACAGTTCAAGTCCCTGGCCTGGTTAGCCTGAAACACACTGGGCAAGTTTGTGAGTGCCCAGGATCTGACCTGCTGTAAAACTAGAAGGAGTGTGACCAGACCCTATGGAAGGTGCTCATCTCTTTATTTCTCTCTCTCACTCCCTCATGTGCATGCCCACATGTTCTATTTTAAATAAAAAAGTTTTGTTCAATTTTTTTTAAATCATCTTGGGTTGGGGGCAGTAGGTAGTGTGGTGCTTAAGGAGCTAGATCCCACATGGCCAACTCTGCAATTCGAGTCCCATAACTGACAGCTTGAAAACTGGTCCAGCCACTGTGGTGAACAATATGGAGGTTCCTCAAAGACCTTCAAATAGAACTACCATATGATCCAACAATTCCACTCCTGGATATCTATCCAAAGAACAGGAGAATGCTCAGTTGGAAAAGCACTTGCACAATTATATTCATTGTAGCATTATTCATGATTGCTAAGACATGGAACCAACCCAAATGTCCACAAACTGATGAATGGACTGAAAAATTGTGGCACATATACTCCATGGAATACTATTAAGCCATAAAAAAAACAACAAGGCCTTGGAATTTGATAGAAAGTGGATGAATATGGAAGATCAGTTGCTGAGTGAAGCAAGTCAGGCTATGAAAGAGAGACATTGTGTGTCTCCACTTAACATATAGCGATGGGTCCGCATTCTATGATAGAGACTGAAAGACTGGAGAACATAAAAGCATTAAAAATTGTAATGGACACTAGAGACAAAGTGGAAAGATAGCATGGGAGGGGAAGAGCGTAGGAAAGGAAATTTGGGGGAAAAATAGAGAGGTGGAACACAGATATGGTTTATTATCTGTTGACGAGGATGTGTATAGTATTTTCAACTGGGTTGGACTGAGGTGTACCTCATGCTTGGTAAATTCTCTTTACAATATAAATGATGTATAGCAATTGAATGTAAGAATAGTAATACTAATAAAATTTTAAATAAAAAATAAATTTAAAAAAAGAAAAACATGATGGATGCATGTGCATATATACCCAAAATCCTGAGAGGAGACTGGAGAAGGGACTGCAATGTGACCATCCCCTGGATGGTGGTATCTCATTTTCCCTCTCTGTCTTTCTCTGGAGAGTGCATGTGCCCTATGACAAAAATCTTTGAAAAAAAAAATCTCAAGTTAATTTTAATATCTTAAACAGATAAGACCATGTTTGAGAAATAACTTACATTGATAACACCCAGAATAATATCTAGATGGGCAAAGCAGGTATCACTAAGCCTTTTTCCTGATGCCCAACAGGCTTAGAGATATTTACTGTTACACAGGCAATAAATAAAAGAGCTGGGCATACTTAGATACTTTCCCCCAATACAGGCATACTACTTCAGAGATAATGCAGGTTTGATTTCAGACCACTGCCATAAAACAGCATATGAATTATTTTCCCCAGTGCATATAAAAGTTTTGTTTATATTATGCTGTATTTTAAGTGTGCAATAACACTGTCTAAAAAATATAGATATTTCAATTAAAAATGCTTTTTTTGGGGGTAAAGGTTTTGCCTTAGGGCACATGCACTGGAGGGGAGGGAGAGAGGCAGAGACAGTGAGAAGAAAAGTGAGAAATTACACCCCAGGGTGGATGGCCACACTGCAATCCCTTCTCCTCCATTCTCCACCCAGGATCTTGAGCACATATGCACATGCATCTGGTGTGAATTTTAAGCCACTGGGTCAGGACTCGAACCACGGTCAACCATGAGGGATTCCAGCAATGTAACCACTATGCCATCTGCTGCCCCCCCACCAATTGCTTTATTGGTAAAAATAAAAGATAAAAATAAAAAATGGTAATGATCAGCTGAGCCTTGAGTAAGCTGTAATCTTTCTAATGGTGGAGGATCTTGTCTTGATATTAATAGTTGCTGATTGATCGGGTTGGTTGTTGCTGAAGGCTAGGGTGGCTGTTGCAATTTCTTAAAATAAGACAATAAAGTAGTTCACCACATTGATTGACTCTTCTTTCATGAAGAATGTCTCTGTAGTATGCAGTGCTTTGATAGCATTTTACCCACAGTATACCTTCTTTCAAAATCAGAGTCCAGAGCCAGATGGTGGCACAGCGGTAATGCAAAGTCCTGCAAAGTACTGAGTTTGTTTCCCAGGGTCTCCCTGTGCAGGCCAGGGATGCATGTGCTCGTGATCCTGGCTGACAGAGGCTGGGAGTGGCTCATGGCATGAAGACTCTGTTAAGGATGTAGGTCTCTCTGTTTATCCCTCTCTCCCTCTCTCTAGACATATGGATGTGTATCCTTCTCTTACAGAAGAAATAAGCTTCTGTTAATTGGAGTCTATCCTCTAAAATTTTGTTACTTTATCAACCAAGGTTATGTAATATCCTAAACCCTTATTGTCATTTCAATAATGTTCATGGCATCTTCACCAGGAGTAAGTTCCATCTCCAGAAACCACTTCTTTGCTCATATTTTAGAAGCGACTCCTTATCTGTTTAAATTTTATTATTAGTCACATCTCCAGGTTCCAAGTCTAGTTTTAGTTCTCCTGTTACTACTTTAGTTCTCCTGTAACATCTATAGTTACTTTCTCCAGTGAAGTCTAAAACCCCCTCAAAGTCATCAATGAAGGTTGACGTCAACTTCTTCCAAACTTCTGTTAATGCTGAGATGTTGACCTCCTCCCATAATCACAAACGTTCCTAATGACATCTAGAATGATGAGTCCTTTCCAGAAGATTTTCAATTTATTTTATCCAGATGTATCAGAGGGATTATTATCTATGGCAGCTATAGCCTCACAAAATGTATGTATTTTCCAGTTTATTTATTTATCATTTATTATTTTTTCTTTTTTTGGAGAGGTTTTTGCTATAGGGCGCGTGCGCTCGCCAGACAGACAGAGAGAGACAGAGAGATAGAAAGCAGGAAATCACCCCCCAGGGGGGATGGCCACGCCGCAATCCCTTCTCCTCCATTCTCCTCTCGGGATCTTGGGCACGCACGCACACGCGCCCGGCGTGAGTTTAAGCCGCCGGGTCCGGGACTCGAACCGCGGTCGACTACATGGGAGTCCAGCGACATAGCCATTACGCTAACTGCTGGTCCCTATTTATCATTTATTTTATGTGAACGATAAACAGGCACAGAGAAAGAGAGAGAGAGAATATGTCCAATCATGGTGTTATGCCATGATCCTCCCTCCAGCTTTCCTAATCAACCAGGATTACAGTACACTTGGCATGTACATGTAGGCCTACGAACCTATCTCCAATCTTTCATATGGTTTCCAGCTTTGTAGAGCAGTAAGCTACCACTGCACCAGTACAGCTGGGTCCAAAATGTATTTCTTACTACTAATGTTTGAAAGTCAAAATTATTCCTTAATTCATGAGCTGCAGAATGAATTTGTGCCAGCAGGCATGAAAACAATATTAATCTCTTTGTATATCTCCATCAGAGCTCTTTTATGACCAGGTACATTATCAATGAGCAGCAATACTTTGAAAGAATCTTTTTTCTGAGCATTACATTCTCAACAATGGGCTTACAATGTTCAGTAAACCATGCTGTAAACAGATGTGCTGTCATCCAGACTTTATTGTTCCATTTAGAATGCACACACTGGGCAGGTTTAGTATAATTCTAAGGGCCTTAGGATTTCCAGAATGACAAATGAGCATTGGCTTTAATTTAATCACCATCTGCATTAATCGCTAATAAGAGAGTCAGCCTGTCCTTTTTTTTTTTTTTTTTTCTTTTTATTTATTTATTTATTTTTTTTATTTTTTTTATTTTTGTATATACTTTCAATCATATTGTTTGTCTTACAATGAGACCATTTTGATATGTGAACATTTCTCCCCAGACCCGTTGATCGAAATATCTTCAGCAGATAACACCACACCTCCCCATCCCGTCAATGCTCTACCTCTGTATCCCTTCTCTAAATGTCTTTCGTTGGGCCCCACTCCTCCACATACACCTCATCTGACATTCACACCCATCTCTTGTGTTTGTTCAACTGTTAGTCAATCAGTTTCAGACATAGAAAGCAGACAAACGGTATATGTTAAGTGGGGACATACAATGTCTCTCCTTCATAGCCTGGCTTGCCTCACTCAGCAGTACATCTTCCATATTCTTCCACTTTCTGTCAAAAGCCAGGGCTCTGTTGGTTTTTATGGCTGAGTAGTATTCCATAGAGTATATGTGCCACAGTTTTTCAATCCATTCCTCCATACGGGGACATCTGGGTTGGTTCCAAGACTTAGCAATTGTGAATAGTGCCGCAATAAACATCGATGTGCAAGCACTTTTCCAATGAAGAATTCTTCTGTCCTTTGGGTAGATACCGAGGAGTGGGATCTCTGGATCATATGGCAGATCTATCTGTAGATTTTTGAGGAATCTCCAAATTATTCTCCACAGTGGTTGGACCAATCTACATTCCCACCAGCAGTGTAAAAGAGTTCCCCTTTCACCACACCCCCGCCAACACTTATCATTTTTTGTTTTTTTAATATTAGACAATCTGACTGGGGTTAGGTGGTACCTCATTGTTGTTTTTATCTGCATTTCCCTTACGATGAGGGAGGTTGAACATTTTTTCATATGCCTTTTGGCCATTCGTATGTCATCTTTAGAGAGTGTTTTCTTCATCTCCTTCTCCCATCTTTTAATAGGGTTGATCATCTTTTTTCCAAACACCTTTTTTAGTTCCTTATGTATTCTGGTTATCAGTCCCTTATCTGATGCAACATTTACAAAAATATTTTCCCATTCTGAGGGCTGTCGATTCACACTAACTACTGTGTCTTTGGCCATGCAGAAACTTCTTAGTCTGATGTAATCCCACTTGTCTATTTTGTGGACGATGGACTCTGCTTTGAGTGTCTTCTTTAGGAAGTCTTTCCCTACACCAATGTCTCCCAGAGTTTCCCCAGCATTCTCCAGGAGCAGCTTTATAGTTTGAGGTCTTAGATTTAGATCCTTGATCCACCTTGACTTGATTCTTGTCAAAGGAGAGAGGTAGGGGTTCAGGTTCATCTTTCTGCACTTTGAAGTCAGTCATTGACTTTTGATTATGAAAGTTCTAGATGATATCCTCTTCCATATAAGGCTGTTTAGTCTACATTGAAAGTCTGTTACTTATTTTAGCCATCTTCATCAATTATCTTAGCAAGACCTTCTGGGAAACTTCCTGCAACTTCTTCGCCAGAATCTGCTGCATCGCTTTACACTTTAATGTTATGGAGATGGCTTCTTTCCTTAAACCTCCTGGATCAATCTCTTCTAGCCTTGAGCTTTTCTTCTGCAGCTTCCTCACCTCTCTCAGCCTTCATAGAATTGAAGAGAGAGTCTCACACTAGATAAGGTTTTGGCTTAAAGGAATGTTGTGGCAGGTTTGATTTTCTATACAGAACACTAAAACTTTCTCCATAATCAGCAAAAAGTAGTTTTGTTTTACTATATATTATTCATGTATTCCCTGGAGTAGCACTTTTTTTTTTTTTAGAGAGAGAGATTTTTGCTATAGGGCATGTGTGCTCAACAAAGAGACAGAGAAACAAAGTGAGAAATCACCCCCCAGAGAAGATGGCCATGCCACAATCTCTTCTCTTCCAATATCCTCTCAGGACTTTGGGCAAGCATGCACGCGTGCCCAGAGTGAGTTGTTGTTGTTGTTGTTGTTGTTGTTTTTAATTATTACTTTATTTATTTATTTATTTTCACACGAGTTTGCCAGGGAAAGACAGAGAAAGAGAGTGACAAAGCAAGCTGCCAGGTTCGAGACTCGAACCGTAGTCTGCCATGTGGGAATTCCAACACCTTAACCACCAAGCCAGCTGCTGGCCCCCCAAAGTGAGTTTTAAGACACCAGGTCCAGGACTCAAATTGCAGTGGACTACACGGGAGTACAGTGACATAACCAGTATATCATCAGCTAGTCCCCGCAGAATAGCACTTTTAATGTCCTTCAAAACCTTATTTTTTGTATTCCCAATTTGGTTATTTGGTAAAAGAGGCTTAGACTTTGGCCTGTCTAGGTTTTCAACATGAATCCCTCACTAAGATAAATCATAGCTAGATTTGATTTAAATTGAGAGGATAGGTTCCTGTTACTTGAACACTTGGAGGCCATTGTAGGGTTATTAATTGCCCTAGTTTCAATATTGTTGTATCTCAGGGAATAGGGAGCCCACGAAGAAGGAGAGAGATGGGGGAATGACCAGTTGGTGGAGCTGTCAGAACATGCACAACATTCATTCATAAAGTTTGCCATCTTATATGGGCGTGGTTTGTGACACCCCTAAACAACTACAATAGTAACACCAAAGATCACCGACCACAGATCACTGTAACAGATATAATGATAATGAGAGAGTTTGAAATAATGAAAGAATTACCAAAATGTGACACAGAGACATGAAATGAGCACATGCTGTTGGGAACATGGCACTAATAGACTTGCTCAACTCTGTGTTACTGCAAACCTTCAACTTGAAAGAAATACAATATTAGTGAAGTGCAATAAGGTGAACTATAATAAAATGAGGGTTTTTTGGGCTATATTCTAGCATGACAGATTTTGGAAAAATAGTCTTGCTTTAATAATTTATTCATATTACTACACGAATGAGGTATGGGATATTACATCCAATTCTGTAAAATTTCGTTTAAGAATTATGGCGGCGGGGGGAGCAGATGGCATAATGGTTATGTTGCTGGACTCCCACATGGCCGACCATGTTTTGAGAGCCGGATCTGGTGGCTTCAAACTCACACCGGGTGTATATGTGTGCATATCCAAAATCCAGAGAAAAGAATGGAAGATAAGGATTACAATGTGGCCATCTCTCTTGGGGAAGTGATTTCTCACTTTCTGTCTATCTCTCTGTCTCTCCAGCGACCACATGCTCCCTATAGCAAAAATATCTCTCTCTAAAAAAAAAATATTCATTTTTAATTTTATTCACTATTATTATTATTTAAATTTCTAGAGGGCACATGCACTAACTGGAGAGAGAGAGAGAGAACGTAAGAAAGCAAGTCACCAGGTCCAGGATTCAAACCACAGTTGACCATCTGGGAATCCAACAACTTAAGCACCATGCCACCTGCTGGTCTCCAATTCTGTAAATTTTTTAATGATAGGTTTATCATTAAAAGTAAATTTTACAAATCAACTCTCAATTCAGCTAGCTGAGATCTTGGACAAATCTCTTGAACCAAAATCCATCTCTCATCTAAAAAATCTGCATGATGAGGGCTTCACTTAAGGGTTTCTTTTTTTTTTTCTTGGAGAGATTTTTGCTATAGAATGTGTGCACTCACTGGAGAAACAGGGAGAGGCAGGGAGACAGAAAGTAAGAAATCAGCCCCCCCAGGGGGTATGGCCACACCGAAACCCATTTTCGTCCATTCTCCTCTTCGAATTTTGGACACACACACACAAATACACACACACACACACACACACACGTGCCCAGAGTGAGTTTCAAGCCTCCAGGTCCAGGACTCAAATCAGCCATGTGGGAGTCCACTAACATAACCATTATACCATCTGCTGGTCCCCACTTAAGGTCATTTTAAAGGCTCTTACAAACAAAAAATTACCATAATCTGAACAAAAATGAGCATGGAGTACATGAGGAAAATTGAAGTAGCCTTACAAACCCCTGCCACATATTGTTACACTGATTGTACAGATAAGAAAACCAAGGCTTAGAGAGAAGAAGCCTCTTAGGATCACTCAGTAAACAAAAGCAAAGCCAAAATTATGAGCACCTGGCAGCAAGGTTGACACTCCACTGATAGCCCTCACTGCTTGTATGCTGGCCGCCGCCGTTGGCCGCCGAGCCAAGAAGGCGATGCTGGCTGCATAGGGAGGCGTGTACAAACAACTCCTTCTACAGCCAATCAGGACTTGCCTCGCACAGGTGAAGGAACTTGCGGGTGGGGCCGCCGGGAGGACCCTATATATACGGGGAGAAAGAAGAAGTAGAGAGAAGCTAGCTGGTAAAGAGGAAACCTGTGAAT
This sequence comes from Tupaia tana, assembly GCA_026018925.1. Classification (NCBI taxonomy): domain Eukaryota; kingdom Metazoa; phylum Chordata; class Mammalia; order Scandentia; family Tupaiidae; genus Tupaia; species Tupaia tana. Next base: position 96,656,598 of record JAKSZU010000005.1, read on the forward strand.
AAAGACTGCGGGAGGAAGAACCGGGTGTCGTGCCGTCTCTGCAGAGAAGAGACGGCGCCGACACTTGTATCCATCTTGCACATAGAATACTATTCCTTAGGTTCCACTGTGGGATTTCACACTATAATTTAGTTTTACATACTTCAGGAGAAAGTATCGTTCACACATTAGTGAGAATTTGTTCAAACATCATCACTTAAGGAATGAGGCATCTGGTGAAGAACTGAGAATGTAGATCATTTGGAATGTGAGAGAGGTTATTTAACAGGTACACCTGGAAAGAGACTTAGGGACTGCCGTAGAATGAGGGTATTCAGACACCTAGAAGGTTCTAGAAGTCAGCTCAGAGTACAGGTTTCAAACTAGTGGCCTAAAACTCATATGTAGCCCACAGCTGCATTTTTGGTTAGCACAGCACATTTTTATAATTGAATAAGCTGCCAACATTTTTAGGTGCTTTCTATTAAAACTCCAAATTCTACCCCAGGCTTTGCATTTCTACTTAACAATTAGCTGGAAGTGAGAAGCTATGCCTCCCTATATCTCTACATATCTAAAGGCAGGTTCCCTATGGTTTTATGAAACACACGCCAGGCACATATGCGAGTGTGCCCAAGATCCAAAGAGGAGAATGGAGAAGGGGTTGGAATGTGGCCACCACCACCCCCCGGGACAGGGGGTGATTTCTTGCTTTCTATCTCTGTGTCTTTCTCTGTCTTTCTGGTGAGCACACACGCCCTATAGCAAAAATATCTCCAAAAAAAAGCTAACCCAGTTCAGAGAAAGACTCAAGTTAAACATAAAGATGATTTAGAAATGATTTTGAGACAAGAACCCAGAGCACTGAAAAGTAGCCCAGCAATAGCCCCTTTCATTTCACTTGTTCCTATATCATTTTGCTTTCTGATATCCCATTACCAATCTTTGCTTCATTTCTAGATTCTCTCCTATCCCTATTGCCAACAAAACTCTCCAAAGTTCCATTCTTAGAACCCATTCTTGGATTTCAATGTCCACTTCAGTCATGAAGTCTGATGCTCTGTATAAGTCACAGTGTTATGTCCTTTTCTTTCTTTCGTTTTACAATTATTTATTTAATTGTATTTATCATTATTATTTTTTTAATTTGATACAGGCTATGCATACTCACTAGAGAGAGAGAGAGAAAGTGAGAAAGCAAGCCTCCAAGTTCAGGACTTGAACTAAGGTTAGTCATGCGGGAGTCCAGTGCCTTAGCCACTATACCACCTGCTGGCCCCATACTATGTCCTTTTAAAAATTTCCCTAAATCACAAATAATTTTTAGAGTAAAACCTGTTGTCTATCTCATTATTGGATTCTGAATGGGGAAAAACTATCTCCTTGAGACTTCAGAACCACCACTTGGACCTACTCAAGTACAATGTATGTATTATAATACATATTACCTATCTAACCTAGAAACCTCAGATTTAAGTAATCAATATAAAAGCTTGCCCTAATCTTATGATACCTCTGAGGCTTCAGGCAGAAGCATACATAAAACCTTTCCGAAGAAGAGGTCAAACAAGGCTGCGTAACTGTTCCAAATGTGAGAACCTACTGAAAAATCAGCTCTTGATTCTACATTACAAAATTTACAAGAAAAAAATATGCACCAAGAACAAATGTTAGCATACACAATGAATATCAAAATTATATCCCCTAAAGTTTCATTTTTAAATGCTGTCTGAGTTTAACTATGTTTATAATCATTTTTAAAAAATGAAAGAATAAACACATTTTTAAAATAGGCCAAATGGAGCTTTTAAACTTATGAAAAAGATTGTCATTAAAGTAAAAAAATTCATTTGATGTGTTAAGCCACAAATTGAATGTAGCTGAGTAAAGACTCAATGACCATGAAAAAAGATTTGAGGAATTTACAGAATGAAGTGCAGAGAATTAAAAAGATGAAAACTATAAAAGAGAAGAAATATAGAAAAGAATGGGCAAGAAGGTCCAACATGTTTCTAATAAAAGTTCTAGATAAAACTCATGAATACTAGATAATAGTAGACTACATGATAAATTATACTACAACAAGAATGAATAAATTATAACTACATGTCACATGAATAAATTTCACTAACATAATGTTGAGCAAAAGAGATACAGAATAGTATAAGGCTTCATTTTTTTATAGCTCATACAGGTTTGGATCAGTTCCAACTGATTCAAACCAGTTCAGACTTGTTCCAACTGGCCCAAACAAGTTCAGAGTAGCTCAAACTGTTTCAGACTGGCTCAGACCAGTTCCAATAAAATCAAACCTGTTTCAGCCATTTTAAATCAATTCTGATTGGTTCAAACCCATTCAACCCATCTCTAACCAACTCAGACTGGTTCTGATGGGCTTAAACAGGTTCCAATTATTGCAAAGCAATTCAGACTGGTTCCAGTTGGCTAAAACCACTTTCAGAACAGTTTTGACTAGTTCTGACCGGCTCAGAATAGCTTATTCTGGTTATGGTTGGATTAGATTGATTCCAACTGTCTCATACTGACTTAAACTGGGTATAACTGCTCAAACCAGTTACAGCTGACTCTAACTGATTCTGACCATCTCAATCCTTTTCAAACTAATTCTGAACAGCTCAGATCTGGTCAAGCTGATTCCAACCTGCTCAGTCCAGTTCAGACCTGTTTTGACCAGCTCTGACCAGTTTATTCTAGTTCCGACCTGTAAAAACAATTCAGACTGGTTTAGATCAGTTTCACAGACTCAAACCAGTTCTGACAGGTTCCAACTAGCTCAAATTGGTTCCAGCCAGTTCAGACCACTTTTAGACTGGTTCTGTCTGTCTGAAGCTAGCTCAAAACTGTTCAGACTGGTTATGACTGGCTCAAACCAGTTCAAACGAGTTCAAAACTGTCCAGACTGGCTCCAACCTGCTCAACCTACTTATGACCATCAGGGGTTGGCTGAAGCCAATTGAGACTGATTTAGACTAGTTTTGGCTGATTCAAACTGATTTTGACCATCTCAAATCTGTTCAAACTGGTTCTAACCAGCTCAAACCATTTCTAACCAGCTCAAATCAGTCTAGAGCAGTTCTGACCATCTCAAACCAACCCAGACCAGTTTAGATTTGTTCCTACTGGCTCAAATTGATTAGGGCCTTCTCATACTGGCTTAACTCAGTTCTGGCCACCTCAAACTGGTTCATAGAAGTTCTGACCAGCTGAAACCAGTTGAAGCGAGCTCTGAAGAGTTCCTACTGGATCAAGCCAATTCAGACTGACTTAGACTGATTGTGTCTGGCTCAGGTTGGTTTATTCTGATTTTGACTGGCTTTCCTGAGCTCATACCAGTTTGGACTAGTTTTTGGATTGTTCAGACCAGTTTATAACTGTACTAACTGGTTCGAACTGTCTCAGATAAGTTCAGACTGGTTCTGACCATCTCAAAGCAGGTTAGGCTGCTGGTTTACACTGGTTTTGACTTGCTAAAACTGAGGCCATTTAGACTGATTCAAACAGGCTCAAACCAGTTCAGGGAGGATCAAACTAGTTCAATGGACTCAATAACAGGGAAGTCAGCACAGCTAGAGCTCCACCCCACATTGGCAATGGGGGTCCTTAATATGGAAGTCTTGAAGGCCTCTGTCAATTATGTCAAAGCATGGGTTCTAGTCTATGTTTATATCTAGAGTTTTAACTCTAGGATGCAGGATGTCCCTAAACTTTATAATGTTGGGAGACAAAGGATAATGGGAAATACACAGCAGCAAGAACTCCCAAGCTGAGGTAGCAGCTTTTGCAAATTCCTGAGCCAAGAGAAAGCTTGATCAGATTAGGGAATGATTAGTACTGCAGTTCCACATGGATAGAGAGTACAATAGAATGGAGGAGGTACAAGACATGAGGCTAAAGAGATAAAAAAAGATACTACATCTTATTTAAAGGTGATGGATCTCACATTAATTTAACTTGCATTTGGAGACTATGTTCAAACTCGCATGGCTGGGCTCACTTACAGAGCTTCGGATTCAGTCCACCTCGGTTGGGCTGAGAATTGTATTTTCAGCAAGTTCTCAAGTGCTGCAGGTCCATGGACTCACTGTAAAAGTTACTGCTCTGGGGACCAGTAGTTGGCTTAATGGCTATGTCGCTGAACTCCCACGTAGTCAACTGCGGTTCAAATCCCGGACCCGGTGGCTTAAACTCACGACGGGTGCATGTGCGTGTGTGCCCAAGATCCCAAGAGGAGAATAGAGGAGAAGGGATTGCAACATGGCCATCCCCTCTGGGGGTGATTTCTCACTTTCTGTCTTACTGTCTCTCTCTGTCTTTCTGGCAAGCACACACGCCCTATAGCAAAAACCTCTCAAAAAAAAAAAATTTACTGCTCTGAAGTGTTTCTGCATTATCCTGAATCCCTTGGAAACAGAGGTGAAAGGCTTTAGGAGGTGTGATATAGACGCCTTGAACAGCATTTGAATACCTTGGTTGGTGTGTATAGAGGGCAAAGTCATAATGAGAGTCAGGAGAGAGTGGGGACTTGATGAGAGTAAAGATATTAAAAAATAGTTGCTGTAGGAAAAAAGAAAAATCTGATTAGAGGCTCATAGGTGAGAGAGTAGTCTTTTTTTTTTTTTTTTTTTTTTTTTTTTTTTTTTTGAGACATCTTTGCTATAGGGAGCATGCACTCACCAGAAAGACAGAGAGAGACAGAAAGCAAGAAATCACCCCCCAGGGGGGACGGCCACGCCACAATCCCTTCTCCTCCATTCTCCTCTCAGGATCTTGGGCACACACACACACGCACCCAGTGTGAGTTTAAGCCACTGGATCCAGGACTCGAACCACAGTCGGCTACATGAGAATCCAGCGACATAGACATTATGCCAACCACTGGTCCCAAGGAGTAGTAATTTTTAATGTGTAGATGATGTTGGAGACAATACATTTGCAGTTGCAAAATTTTATCAGTCGTGGGATTTTCCTCCGAAGTACTAGGAATACAGGGTTAAGAGAGGAGTGGAGAGTAATGATTTCAATCCAGGATTAGAGTTTTAACCCTGGTCAAATAAAAAGAGAAGAGTTAAAATGTTGGAACATGGTGTCTAAGCTACTTAGTAAAGGAAATTCATAAAGGCAAGTACTGGCAGATTGATGGAAAGTAACAAGTGCAAGAAGCTGGAAGGTTTGATGAGATTTAGGAAATATGCAGTGGTAGCAAAGTGGGAAGATGAGGAGTTGAATGGATAAGAAGTTGTGGATCAAGAATGACAAGTTAGGGAACCAGCAGTTAGCGTAATGGCTATGTCACTGGACTCTCACGTAGTCGACTGCGGTTCGCGTCCCAGACCCGGTGGCTTAAAACTCACACCGGGCGCATGTGCGTGCATGCCCAAGATCCCGAGAGGAGAATGGAGAAGCAATTGCAGCGTGACCATCCCCCCTGGGGGGTGATTTCTCGCTTTCTGTCTCTATGTCTCTGTCTGTCTGGCGAGCGTATGTGCCCTATAGTGAAAATCTCTCCAAAAAAAGAAAGAATGACAAGTTAGTGATGAGATTTCAGAGGTAGAGACATTCCAGGATAAGGTGAGGGTCAATAGACAAGATCCAAGGGGTCCCTGAACTCCTTGCAACTGCATTCAAAATATCATGTGTGGACCAGAGAACAGCATTTTCCACAGAAGATGATTTATACCCTCAACAGTGTCTCTGATCCAAGTGTTTGAGAATCAGTGTCAGTGTGTATCCTCAGAAGAGGGGTACACAACTCCTTGGATATGAGGAGGTTGGAGAACCTTTGAGCAGGACTTAAGATGAGAGAAGACTACGATACAGGGACCAAAGTCTTTCTGAAATAGATGCATTATAGAAGCACAGATGCGGTTCTGACAGTCACTGAGATGGCAGCAATAAAAGTACTTTGCAGGGCTAGTCAATGGCACAGAGGTAATGCAATGCCCTGCAATGCTGGACCCACATGAGAAGGTCCTGAGTTCGCATCCCAAGGCCCTCCTGTGCAGACCAGGAACATCTGCACTTGCCAATGATTTGAGTTGGCTGAAGCTGGTAGGCAGATTGTAACATGAAGATTCTGTTGGGGAGGCGTGCTCTCTCCATCTCTCTACCTCTCTATATATATCTTTCTCTTTCATGGAAGAAATAAATAATTTTTTATAAAAACACTTTACAAAAAGTAAAGCATTTCAAAATCCATAATATTTTCTTTTTATTATTTTAATAACTTGTTTTCTGGTTACTAAAGTCAAATCACCTCTTCAGAAATATTTGATAATATGGCACTGCAGAAAAGACAAATAAAAAATACGTAACTTCCCAAGTTATATTATTATTAATCCTAGTAGGTTTGTTGCAAAATAACTAATCACTGTTGTACTATCTTTCTCATGATATCTTGCTATGTGGAAAACCAATAGCCATATTAAAATAGCAAAAAGTAGTCAAGCCTGATCTATCAGGCTGTGTCCATGCTCAGGGCCACTCAGATTTATCCCTACCCTACAGTAAGAGAGGCTTCTATTTGAAAAGACAATACTCATTTCTACCAGAGTTGGAAATATTAGGTTATCCAGAAAGTCATGATGTATTTTTGCACAGAAAAACAGTGCATGACTTTCCCAACAACCTAATACAAACCGTAAAAAAAAACAGTGTCTATAAGTCTCCGGGCACATAAGAGTAGTCAATTAAATAGACTTTATAACTGCTGTCTGTAATTACTGACATTTTAAATGTTACACTAAATTTCTGGGCCCACTCCATAATCTTGCTTATAAATTTAAACATTTATTTACTGTTAAAAAAAATTTTTCAACATAATGGGAATGGGTAGCTGCTTGGTTAATTGCACGTGGGTGTGCATGAGTGTGTGTGTTTGAGATGGAAAAGAATTATTTTAAAAGAATACATGTCTGCCTTAAGTTTTAACTTTAACTTAAAATACAACTTTTGAGCATGAGGTTGATTGGTGGATAGTGGCACCATATGAACGATGCCACCTCATTTTTCTGTGGTATCCAAACGGTCCATCACTGATGGTAAAACTTCAGGTACCTGTCATAATCTTTTTCTTTGTGTTCAGGGCCTACAACTTGGTTTCTCAATCATCTCTTTTGCTTTTAAACTAACCTCAGATAATTACCTGTGTTTTCTAGTCTGGGTTACTTTAAGAACTACAGGAAGACTGAGTAAAAAATCTTTCCATGGGCAGAGGCTTACAATTTTTCCAATCATTTATAGTTGTCTCACCCATATCTAAAAAAATTCAAGACCATTTTTTGTCTCTTGCTTTTGTTAAATCTTTCCCAGAGCATAATTTAGTTTTAGTTTGCATTTTTTAAAAAAATATCAAAAAGAAGAACCAGCAGTTGGTGTAATAGCTGTCATTGGACTCCCATGTAATCGACTATGGTTCGAGTCCCAGACCCGGTGACTTAAACTCACGCCAGGCGCAAGTGCAGGCGTGCCCAAGATCCCGAGAGGAGAATGGAAGAGAAGGAATTGTGGCGTGGCCATCTCCCCTGGGGGGTGATTTCTCACTTTCTGTCTCTCTGTATCTCTCTGTCTTTCTGGCAAGCACACATGTCCTATAGCAAAAAAAAAAAAAAAAAAAAAAAAAAAAACTTCTCAATAAAAATCTCAAAAAGAAAAATATGTAAATTGCTTTTAAAAGAAAGAAGGTTTTACCCTCTTTGCCTGATGTCAAAATTCTAAATCAACATATATTAGCATACTATATTTATACCACATTAAATCATCTTCAGAGATGGGGGGGGGAATAAATCGCAAAAGAAATACTCTTGGGAAATAAAAATAGAATGACACGGATATTATGCTTGTTGATGTACCTGAAATACATACCATGACTTTTAGTAAATAAAGCATACAATCATCTGAATTAAAGTGAAAAAGAGTCCAGTCAAATGAGGACAATTAAATTGTAGCATTTTAAAAACTCTCCTCGGCCAGCAGAGTGGCACAGCAGGAATGTGCTTCTCGGGCAAGGCTGAATTCCTATCACTATTCCTATGTGGGCTGGGGTCCCCAGTCAGTCTGCACAGTGTGCAAACTCTAATCCTTGCTGGCTGGGAAGGCTGAATGGGGGGATTGTGGTACAAGACCCTGTTGAGGTTGCTTCTCTTTGTCTCTCTGTCTCTGTCTCTCTAACTCTCACGTTCTCACAAAAGAAAAAAAAATAACAAAGCAAAAACAAAAAAACTCTCAAACCAGTTTCATAGCCTGGCAGTTAAGGCTGGTGGATCTTACAAGGCTAACCACACCAGTCCAAGTCCTGGACCTGGCAGCTTGAGAAGCACACAACAGGCACATGCGCCAAAATCCCAAAAGGAAAGAGACACAGAGAAGAAGAGACTGCAATGTGATCATTTCCCATGGAGGGTGCTTTCTCCTCTCCCTCTTTCTCCTTCTGTCTCTCTCTCTGGCAAGCACATGCGCCCTCTAGAAAAAACAAACAAACAAACCCAGCAGCTCTCATTTCAACCTCATTTATATAGGTTTATGTAATATTTTAATAACTACCTAACAATAAAAAATATGCCTGATACAAACAAACTTGATTCTTGGTAAGAAAATGTCTACAAGTGGGGACTTAACTGCACAGGCAAACCATAGAGTAATCAGCGTCTTGTGAGAAAACAGCACACTGTGAGCAGCCATCTGTGTTTTAGAGGATTAGAGAACATTGGTTAATCCATGAGTCATGGACGAAATGGGACTCAACACCATTAAGTGGAGACCAAGTAATAGAGCTTTTATTATATATACCAAAAAAAAAAAGGCAGCGTTACATATTTATGAGAAGGGATAAAATCCAAAACACTGATGACCCCTATTTCTGGCCAAAATTCAGAGCAATAGAAACTCACTTATTGCTAGTAAGAACACAAAATGATACAGTCACTTTGGAAGACAATTTGGCAGTTTCATACCAAGTAAAAGATAGCCTTACCATTTTAACCATTATTACTCTCGCAGGTATTTATCCAACTGATATGAAATTTATGTCCACACAAAAATCTGTATGTGAATGTTTACAGCACTTTCATTCATAATCACCAAAAACTGGAAGTAACCAAGATGTTCTTCAACAGATGAATAAACTATGGTACCTCCATACAATGAAATAATTAAAAAGGAATGGGGGGGTAGTAGGTGGCATGGTGGTTAAGGTGATAGACTTCCACATGGCCAACTGCAGTTCACGTCCCAGATCTGGAAGCTTGAAAATCACACTGAGTTCATGTGTGTGCATATACAAAATCCCAGGAGGAGAATGGAGGAAAAGGTATTGTGACATGGCCACCCTCTGGGGGATGATTTCTCACTTTCCTTCTCACTGTCTCTCTCTCTCTGTTTCTCTCCAGCAACCACACATGCCCTATGGCCAAAACCTAAAAACGAGTTGGAAGATGACTCGGCAGTGAAACACAATACTCTGTGAGGCTGACTCACATCAGAAGGTTCTAGGTCCACGTCCAGAAATCTCACTAAGTATACCGGAACATGTGTGTCCATGATCTGGGGCTGGCTGAGGCTGAATATAGATTGTAGCATCAAGACCCTGTTGGGAATGCTGTCTCTCTCAACAAATAAATAAACTTTGAAAAAAAGGGAAAAGAATAAGCTATGAAGCTCTGCAAAGGCATAGATGAGTCTCAAATACACATTGCTAATTAAAAGAGGGCAGTCTGAAAAGACCATATACCATATGATTACATTTATACAAAATTCTAGAGAGGACAAACTATAGATACAGAAAACAAATCCATGGCTGTCAGGGGCTTTGGATGAATAGGTAAAGTAGGGGGCATTTCGTAGGACAGTAAAACTATCCCATATAATATTGTAATAATGAGTACCTGACACTACGTTTTCCAAAACCCATAGACCTTTACAGTACAAATAAAAAGCAGGTTTTCTTGAGAGGTTTTTACCTTAGGGCACATGCGTTTGCCAGAAAGAGAGAAACAGAGACAGTGAGAGGGATAGTGGGACATCACCCCACCCCCCGCCCCAGAGGGCCACTCTGCAATCCCTTGTCCTCTGTTCTCCTCCCAGGATCTTAGGCATGCACATACAAGTGTCCAGCATGATTTTTCAAGCCACAGGTCTGGGACTCAAACTGTGGTCAGCCATGAGGAAGTCCAACAACACAACCACTATGCCATCTGTGGGCCTGAAGCAGATTTACAAAAAAAAACAAAACAAACCAAAAAAAAAAAAAACTAATTTTAGAAAGATTTCAGGATCGTATGCACAATGTAACAAAAATAAAGAAAGAAAGAAAATCTAATTGCATTAAAAATGTATGAAACAATTTAACTGAAGGAGCAAAGAGTAAAGGTGCTAATCTATAATAAATTTTGAGAGGAGCAGTCTGTGAAACCAAAGGCAAAAATAACTATATATTAGGCTGTATGCTAGTTGATAAGGTCGATTCACCTGGACACGGGTTAACAATGCTGAGACCATTATGCACATACCTGAAATAGAGCAATTAAGTAAGTGGGTGACAGGTGGTAGGAGCCAGGTTTCTCACTGTAGGACTAGGAGCAAGAGGAGGCGGCTAAAATGAACCATATAGAAATGGGTCAGAGATGGTGACATCAGTATGAACTCATGGTCAGCTTAATTGAGATCCAGGTGATTACATAGGAATATTTATGCACACAGGTTAGTGTGTGTGTGTGTGTGTGTGTGTGTGTGTGTGTCTGTATCTCCTTGCTCTGTCAGTTGAGAGGGTCTAGAAATGATGACACCCCAGCAACGACAAGCACACCTTATTCCTGATCTTGGTCTCTAACACATTCCCTTCTAGGTTCTTTGGGAAAATGACTGATTGTAGGACTAGGGAAAGAAATACACAAGATACAACTAGAGCATCTCATAGTGTGAGAAGATAAGAAAATGCTTTAAAAATAAATTGTTAAAACTCCACAATAAGGACAGTACATCAAAAAGTTATGAAACCAACTGAGAGCATTCATGATATCTGAACTGGAACCATATAAGCAGCAATATGATATCATACTACTAGGTTATAACCTAAAACACAAAGTAAATATCCATGAGTTCACACTGGTAATAAATTAGCAAAAGAGAAAATAAGTAGATGGGAAGAAGAGGCAAATGTCCCATGTAGGAGAATTCTAAACAATTTATGTAGACATGTATCCCCAAGAAGATGGAGGAGCACTTTCTCTCCCTGACTGTGGACTGCACGGTGAGTTCCTTCCAAAGAATTCAACATGGAAAGGGGGAAAAGAGTAATTTTACAAAAAAGAAGACTGATAAATACCACCTCATCTAGATCATCAAGGTCAACATCAATAGTCATTACCACATTGATTATACTCTTCTTTTTGAAGAATTATTTTATTTTATTTATTATTATTGTATTTTAATTCACCAGAGAGAGAGAGGGAGAGGCATGCTGCCAGGTCAGAGACTCGAACCACAGTTGGCTATATGGGAACCCAGCGCCTTAACCACCACACCTCCCGCTGGTCCCTGATAATAAATGCTTTTGATATGATGCAATGAAAATGGCACTTTACCTCCACGGTTTTCCTCCCCAAACCCACAATCCCAGTTTAATCATAAGAAAAACATAGTCACACTTTTACAAGATTCTGACCAATATACCTCAAAATTATCAAGGTACTCAAAAACAAGAAAGTCTGAGAAATGATCACAGTCAAGAAAAACCTAAAGAGGGACCAGCAGCTGGAGACCCGGTGGCTGAAACTAAAGCTGGGCATGTGCCTGCGTGCCCAAGATCCCAAGAGGAGAATGGAGGAGAAGAGATTCTGGCGTGGCAAACCCCCCAGGGATGATTTCTCACTTTCTATCTCTCTGTCTCTCTCTGTCTTTCTGGTGAGCGCACATGCCTTATAGCAAAAACCTCTCCAAAAAAAAAAAAAAAAAATCTTAAATCCTAACCTTATTAACAAAATTACAACAAAGCTGAGCAGAGAGTTTGAACCTCCTGTTAACAATGTGCTATTTAACATTTGCTCATGTAGAAAAGTGGAGAAATAAAGTACATAAATTTGAGTGTAAATAAAACATTTACTTAAGGGTCTTAGCAGAAAACAAGAAATAAGATATATTGGAAGTCTAAATGTCATCATAGTGTAGAGTGGCTCATTTATATTCATTCATCAGAATTACATAAGATTTGAGGTGTCATAGGTGGTAATTAAGAGTGATTAATGAATCAGTGAGAAGAATTCCATATTAATTGTATTATTTTTCATTTTTTAAAAATCAAGTGCTAGGTTGTATGTATATTTTACAGCATGTCTAGGACCTAGACTTAGTCACATTTGTCCTTCCCTGGCTTGTGCAAACAAGGCTGTAGCAGTAGACATGAAACCCTGACTCGCCCACATATTCTGGCTGTGAATATGAGACCTTGCTTGGCCTTTTGTTTTAACATGGCACTGTGTGAATTTATTAGAGTCTAGACTACAGTTAGGACTAATGCACTGGAGTGATGCTGTCCTTGGAGGTCCATCCTGGTGAGGTGATTTATAGGTGCTGCCTCTATGTAAGGACATCTTTTGAAATGCTCAGATTAAGTAGATCCAGAGACCTACTTATGTAGTGCCAAATTGTTCTCTACAGAGAATAGTTTGATGATGAAGTCCATTTAATTTTAAACAGTTTATTGCAGTATTTCACGATGATCTAGACAATTAGGGAAGTTACATAGTGTTCTAGGTTAACAAAAGGTCCCATGATGGCCCAGTCCTATTAGAGCCATGCACAGCTGTGGTGAATAGTGCTGACCTTGCAGACCCCTGAAATGCACAGACAAGAGCTGGCCCTACCCAGTCACAGACTGGTGCTGTGTGATCATTTTCTTTTTCTTTTTTTTCTAATTTACAGAGGGTACGTGTGCTCACCAGAAAAACACAGAGATAGAGAAGGAGAAAGTACCCCCTCCATGGCACATGGTAATGCCACAATCCCTTCTCTTCCATTTCTCCATCCTATCAGGACTCAGCATGCAAGCCCAAGCACCTGGTATGATTTTGTAAGCTGCTAGGGCCAGGATGTAAACCAGGCTGGCCATGTGGGATTCAGTTCCCTTACCCACTAGGCCACAGGACTGATCCTAGTGCTGTTTAATCTTAAAATCTACAACAAGGAACCTAAGCCAGAAAAGAAAAGAGGGAGAAAAAATCAAAATGATCCCTCAATTTCCTGGGATACCAAAGTTACCCCTGTGTCCTAACAGTTCATGAAAGAAAAATGCACACAGTTTATGTCTACATAACCTAGTCAACCATGACTGAGTAAACAGCCTTTAAAGGACAGGCAGGACATCAATAAACTCAAGGAGGCAACCAAAGTACAGGGAGGGATGGCAACCAGAGAGAAGGGATGTGTGATTGGATGACTAGATTAAAGGGCATCTACAAAAGGTAAGGGACGCTGGCTGGAGTAGCCATGTGGGGAGTTACCTGGACTGAGAGAATACCCAAGGTGTTTAGGATTTACAAAGACTCTGGCTCATGTGGTTTCTTTGTGACTTGACTATATACTTTAAACCATCAATAAGTAAATAGCCTCCACCTCACTTCAAAGTTTGATTGTCTGCAGTTAACTGAAGAAGTCGTAAGACTCACATCAACCACATAACCCATTTCAAACTACAGATGACTTTGAGTTCATGGATGCATAGATCCTTAGACTAATTCCCCACACCACAGCAAGAGCACTCAGTAACAATTTTCACCCACCACTTTGGTGGACATGTTCTTTTAGAGGAGATCCTTTTAAGCCAAACATTCTATAAGAAGCAGGCAGTGGGTAGAATCTTTGGGGAGCATGCTGAATACAGCACAAATGTCACCAGGGATCCAGGAAACCTCTGCAGCTGTTAAGCTTTCACAGACATGAATTATCTCATGTATGTCTAGGCTAGAATTAGTTTCCATGTTCCGTCTACTCCCCTACATTGTTCAGCTGACATTCTTCATGTCCTTTCTAAGAAAGTGTTTGACCTGAGTGTGTGGAATGGAATGCCAAAGAGCTCTTTGGTATATTATTTCCCTAAAAAAGTTGTACTTTTTCTTGCGAAGTCATCTGGGCTCCATGGCAAAGTGGAACATAGTTGACCCTAATAGTCTACTGGACTAGACTAAGCTTTACCTCTTAATTCCAGATCCAAAAATCCAGAGGATGACATTAGTATTTCTATATCTAGAGTAGTCCTCAGGCTAGAGTGGTGAAAAACATAGTGGAAAAGGCTGACTGGAACTGGGGCATGTGGCTTCCTTTCCCTTCCCCTGAACTTGTCACCCAGGGCAAGTCATCTAAGCTCTCTGAGCCTTTACTCCTGCTCTCCTTAAAAACAGGGGCATCTGGTACCAGGCAAGTGGCATGGTAGTTGAAATGGCTCGATCCACATGGGTGACTGTGGTTCAAGTCCTGGGCCCAGCAGCATGACCATGGGTACATTCATGCCCAAAATGGAGAAGGGATTGCTACATGACCACCTCCTGGGGTGCTGAGTTCTCACTTTCCCTTTCTCTCTCTTTCTATCTCTCTCTGATGAGTGAGCACATGCACCATATAGAAGAATGAAAAGCACTAAAAACAGGGACAGCTGGCCTAGCCTGATGACATAGTCTGTGGCAAACCAAACTGCAGTATTAGAAGACATATGCCAACTGCAGGTTCAGATCTCTGCTTCAGTGGTCCTGAAATATGGGAGGCATGCGCATGCCCTAGATCTTGATGAACTAGAGAGCTGGAGGAAGGTGACTGCAGAATGAATAGACTGTGTTGGAAGTATTTCTCTCTCTTTCTGTCTCCCTCTCTCTCTCTGGTGCACATGCACACACTCTCTATCATGAATTTAGGGGGAAAATATAGGGCTGTGCTAGATGGTGTCTGTTGGTTCCTCTATCTTCACTCTCCATACTTCTCCAGTCTTCTTTCTGTCCTGGTAGGCT